>JAHQIY010000005.1:417500-1727972 GCA_019054805.1 Brachionus manjavacas
GAGCTGGTTCTGACAGTTCAGTTTTTATTTTTATTTTTAAAAATCAAAGATAAAATCTATTTTAAAAGTGTTTTAAGCAAAATGAACGCTTAAATACCAAATCCAGTCAACCCTAGACTCATTTGGTTCAGCAATTTAATGTCGGAATAAAGAAAATGTCGGAAACTTCATAATACGGAATTAAGAAAAAATTAAAAAATGTCGGATTAATGAAAATTATACAAAATTGATTGATATATGTAACTTATTTTCAATGCAAATATCCAAAAATAAATTCAATATATAAAAAAAAAATTTTTTTAAATTTGTCAATGCCAAAATTATCTAAATTTCCTATTTGATGTAAAATTACATAAAATTATGTAATTTTATCTCTTCTGAGTTTTTTTTTTTAAATAACAGAAAATTTCAGTTAATTTCTAAGAAGCTAAAATCCATTATTTACTAGAGAAAAAATATTTAAATAAAATTTATTATATTTACTTCTTGTGAACCATTTTTTAATTTATATTAGAATATAACAAAGAATTTACTATTTTTTATTTTTATTATCAGACAGTTCAGAGCAAAAAAGACATTATGAGCGTGAGTGATATACTCAAAATATATTTTGTGAATCACATACACTAACTCTCAAAATAAAATGAAAACTAGAATTTTATTTTAGAAATTTCTAAATTACCAGATAATTCAAAGCTAAGAAAAAAAAAATTTAGAAAAAATTAAAATTTTTAAATAATTTATTAAATAAAACTTATAGTTTCGATATAAAATTTAAATGCCAGGATTGATTTAATTCTCTAAAATTTTCAATTATTTGCTTACATTTTGCTTTGTAAAATGATCATGCTTACTCACATATCAAGATTTTCAATTTCACAGATACTAAAAAACACATTCATTAATTCACTTGATGCTTCTTCAGTTATAATGTAAAAACCATGATCGATATAATAATATAATAACATTGAGCTACAGCAGTCTAACTGCGGAGCAAGACAATAAGAGGCCTCGCTATGGTAGCTGTCTGATTTTAACATAGATCCTTATAATGATTAAAATTATGTTAATAGAAAAAAATAATTATTTCAGTTTCAAATGTTTATCGAGTTTGTTTTTAAATTTATTCTTGGATTCTGCATTGGCAACTTCAACTGGTAATTTGTTCCACTCGTTTACCACTCGATTTGTCTGGAAGCAATCTCTATTTTTAATTCTTGTCAATTGTTTGGTCAGTCTTCTTGGATGTCCTCTGATTCCTCCAGCTGGGCCATTAGATCAGAGTGCATGATCTTGATGTGCGGATTCTGTAATTGAATATTACTTAGACCGTTCATTATTTTGAAGGTTTCGATTAAGTCTCCACGTTCACGTCTTGCCTCAAGTGTGGTTTTGTAGCTCTTCTATGAACTTGTTCAAGAATTTTTGAGTCTCTTTTGGTAAAGGGGCTCCAGGCTGCTACTGCATACTCTAGATGTGGTCTGACAAACGAAACGTACAACTGATTAAAAGTACTCAAAGACCACCATTTGAAGGCCTGCTTTAATTGACCTAAAACTGCGTTAGCTTTGTAAGCTGCTTGTGTCGCTTGGTGGGTCCATTTCAGGTCATCTGTTAGATAGACTCCAAGATCTTTCTCAACGCTTGTTTGGAAAATTGATAAGTTGTTCATTGATAAATCAATTCCTTTAATAGTTTTATTTTTGAAGAACATAAATTTGCATTTGTCTTCTTTAAATTTCAGTTGCCAGTCAATCGACCATTTAGCAATCTTGTAAATGTCTGTTTGCAACTGTTCTACATCAAGACGGTTTCTAATGATCTTTATTAGTTTGGTATCATCTGCAAACAGTTTGATTAAGCTTGTTGCGGCGTTTGGTATGATATTTTTTTAATATTTTAATTTTTTGTTCATTAATTTTACAATTGTGATAAATCATGAAATTTACAAGATCCTAGATTTTTACTTTCCAAAAAAACATTGATTTAGGCTGATTTATTCTTCGAGTTGGGAGTAGTTGGCAGTTGGTAGTAGTTGTTGGTTGGTTTTTAAAGACCTAAAAGTACCAACGACTTTAAGTTCCAACGACTATAAGTACATACTACCTACAACTAGTTTCTATATATTTTTTTTTTTATTTTTTTAATAAATTTTTTTTCATTAATCTCTAAATAAAATTTTTTTTCTTTTCTTTCTTATATTCTTAAAAATAAATTTTTTATTTTTAATTTTTGAGTAAAATTTTTATTTTTTTTTTAAATATTTGAAAATTTTTTTTTTATTACAAGTTTTTTTCCCGCCCATATATTTTAGACCGGTTTTTTATACGGTCCAAAATTTTGACCGCCAAGCTGACCGGCCAAATGACCGCTTAAAACCGTTCGCCTAATGGACCGGTTTTTTCTGACCGCATCCAACACTATTCGAGATTAAATACTAACTTGACTTAGAAAAGACTTTAAATATTTTGTTGTTTTAATTTTTTACAAAAGTAAACTCTAGTAAATTCAAACTCCGGAATCGAAGCAACTTGTAATTCCTATTAATTTTTTAAAATAAAAAAACTTTTAAAATAGTGTTTATTTGCTTTTAAAAATAAATTAGTTTAAAAAAATAAATCATAATTTTTTTCGAATATAAAATTTAAATTTGATAAAAAAAAAGGAAGCCAATGGTCATCCGTGATAATTGCATATATCTCAGAATTATCATTTAATATCTAGCGGCACAAGATTTATTTTCGATTGGTGTTATAATGATGAATAACGTCAGTAATGTTCCCTACCAAGCTTCCGTAATTATTTTCTATCTCTTTTATAAGCGAGTACTGAGCTTGTTCATCGGTCAAGTCCAACTTGAACCGGTCAATAAGCTTTTTGACTGTCTTATCGGGCTCAAGTGCAATACCGGGGATATTGGCGTCAGTCATTAGAGAAAACAAATTCAAAATTAAATTGGCATGCCGTCTGAGCTGTAGGAAAGCGTTACAGCAATATTTTTTAAAATCTTCATATTCTTTATTCTCCTTTCCATCTGGTCCATTCAGTCCACCCATTCCGTCAGCAAACTCCTTGGTCCATTTGATAGTCGGCTGAAACAATTTGGGGTCCTGGCCAAGAATGTATCCGAAATCAATGTGAACTATCTTTCCACATCTGGTTATCAGAATATTGTCGTAGTGTCGGTCGCCAATGCCTAAAATGTATGTAATTACAATATAACCAGCGCTGCTCTTGACATAATTGTCCATTGCTTCGGCCTTAATTCCATATTTGTCACTGCTAGACGGGTTATTTTTTCTTAAAAACTCTCTGATCGATCTATACTCTGAACTGTTGAGAATATTGGACACAGGCACTGCGTCCACAAACTGTAAGAAGCCTTCTTTTACCCCAGTGGCAATTACTTTGTAAGGCGATAGTTTAAGGTCGAGATTTTCTTGCTTCAATAGCTTATCCATCAAGGCGATCATTTGAAGTATCAGTTGGTCTTGGCGCAAGTCGTCGCCAATCTTGTATATGACTGCATATTCCGGATCCATAAAATACTTGCTAGGCAGGCTTTTGAATACGAACTTGCACGGCATCAAGTTGCTTTTGAACATTTTTGTCTTGTCAGAGTCGATGCCGTATATTTTGATGCTCGGATCAATTATGAGCGGAATGGGGGAGTCCAAATTCATTAGGTCAAAAGAAGACTTTTCTGTATTCTTTAGCAAAGATATAAGCTTATTTAACTTTTTTTCCATTCTGCCTTCTTCGCGTCCAACTGCTTTGACTATCTCGTTTAAGGCTTTGAGAAATTTTTCCTGATTTATTATGCTGCTGTAGATCAAACGTGCTGTCGCATCACCCTTTTAAAAATTTAGTTTGGATACAAAAAAATTAATTTATACTACATCTCTTAAACTCTCTAGAAGTTCGTCCATAAAAATTTGGAAATTTGTTCTTGCTGAAAGGTTATTTGTCGCATAATGGTTAGCTGTGCCAGCTATATTGCTGCTCGAAGATGAAGCATGCGCGTTTGCCAAAGAAGGACTTTGACCAAACAAATTTATGGTTGATGCCGAAGAGCTCAATACTTTAGAGTCGTTTATCTCGACTTTGACAAACCAATAAAGACAAAGTGCAACTATTTCGTCTTTAGTTGCTCTCTCTAATAGGAACGATTTTAAATTTAACTTAAAAAATATATTTAAATTTTTATTTTAAGAATTGAACTTTTTGAAGAAAATTTTTTTTATTTAAAAAAAAAATTTAAATTTAAATTTTGAATTTAAATTATTTTTTTAGATTTAATAAGCCATGTTTAAAAAATGAGCCGGTAGAACGGATATCAAGGATTTAAAATTTTCTTTGATTTGATTAATGAAACTTAACGGTTTGTTATTATTATTTGACTTTTATTTTTGCAGAATTTTTATTTTTATAAACTATTTCGTTTTCTATAGTTAAACGAGAGAAAAATAGGAATGGATTTTATGACAAAAGTTAATTTTGAGGTCAAAATTTGAAAACTTTTTTTTCTTCTTTATTTTAAAATCAAAATGACATTTTTATCTTTTAAATCACTTTTTTTAAAAATTATTTCAGCTATAGATGAATTTTGAATAGATCTTTTTATAAAATTTTTTTTTAATTTTTTTGGCCTATGTTTTTTAATTGAATCAGTAAAGAGATCTAAAAATTTTCAATTCATTAAAATCGGACATTGTGAATTTCCATACAAATATTCATTTTCAAAAACAAAAATAAGAATTTTGTATCACAAATTTTACTGTAAGTTTTAAAAGGTGAAACATGCAATCTTTCATTTAACAATCCAGTTTTTTTAAAAAATTTGAAGAAATTTTTTGCCAATAAATTGATTATTTTAATCAATTTGTATGTTAACTTAGAATCGAAAATCGAAAAATTTTCTAAATTATAGCGATGATAGAACTTAAACATTTAAATAAATTAAATTAACAAATTGCGAAAAAAATTCTAATTAGAATAGTTCATAAAGATAAAAATAAATAAATTTCAAAATATTGATATTTCTTTTGATCATTAATATTACACTGCTGAGGAAAATTAATCTTTTTTAAATTGAATTTAGTGAAAAATTTTTTGAATTGTTTCATCATTAAAATAGATCAAATCAAATAAATGAAAAAGAATTTTATTTTTATGATATTTGGAAGGTTTGCATGAAAATTCACAATGTCTTAAAATCGGTCAAACAAAAAACTTTACTTTTTTTTGCTGATTTTGTGACACTTTGTACAAAGAAAAATAGCAGAGTTTAAAAAAATCTTTAAACTATAACTGTAATTCATGAATCCAAATGAATTGAAATTCTAAATATTTTTTCACTAAAGCAAATAATTTTAAAAGTAAAAAAAAATTTAAATTTTTGAAAACTTTTAATTTTTAACTAAGATCATATATTAATTACTATAATTTAAAATATCCCTTAAAATAATCCTTTTTGTAAAAAAGCTTTTGGATAAGAAAAAAATATAGATACTTTAGTTACTTGAAAGGAAATTAAGATTAGGATTTTTTTTCTATAAAATGTTTTTAGTTGGCATATTTGGTTAATTTTTCAAATGATAGATTTATAATACTAAAATTGACAAAATTTTAGTAGTATCTATTTCTTTCAATTAGAGGTTTAAATTTGGAAGTTTTTGATTTTAATTTTTTACCTCAAAAGTATTTTGCGGTTCGATTTGATAGAGAAGGTTTCGATTTGTTATCATTGTCTGAGAGGCAAGTGGTGGTGAGGAGGAATATGCAAAATTATTCGCATCATAATCGTCGCTTTTGGCCGGTTTTATAGATGTGGAAGAAACGTTGGATGAAATATTGATGGGCACAGCAGATGTAGCAACTGAATTACTCTTGGTCGAAAGGCCACTCGCACTTCCACTTGTTCTTAAAAAGTTAAATTACAAAGAAAAAATGGAAGATTGATTAAATTATTTCAATTTTTTGAAACTACATAAATTATTACTTTATTTTTAAACTAAAATTTTAATAAGGAAATGTTAGTTTTTACAATTCTTATTAAAATAATTGGGAAAATTTAAAGAGCTTAAAAGAGGTCCGTATTCAAGCAATATATTGTTAAAATTTTGAATATCATTTATGTATTAAATATTGTAATGACATCACATTTCTTAGCTAGTCATGTCCAGTTAATTCAAAAAATGACATAATAAAATCGAATTCAATGCAAAATAGCAATATTTTGCTCAATATTGCCTAAAAAAATGGTAAACGATCAAAATAGAGAAATAAATTTTTAGAGAATAGCTAAATAAGAGAAAAATTTATAGAGAAAAAAATGTGTCAATTAATTAGAGAATATTTTTATTAGAGAAAAAAATTTACCGAAAAAAAATTAAAAAATTTTTATTGAAAAAAATAGAAAAAGTCTGATAAACTGATTAATTAATTAATATTCCATCAATAAAATTGAAAATCCAGTAAGGAACAACTCTAAATTTTCTGTATATTTATTTATATTAAAAATATTGCCTGTGCTTTTCTCTATATTTTTTCTCTATATTTTTTTCCCTAATTTTTTTTTCTCTATTATACAATTTCTCTAATTTTTTTTTTCTCTATTTTGATAGTTCACCAAAAAAATACTAATCCGCATTAAAAAAATACATCTAAAGTCTAAATTTATTTTTTTTATTTTTTGGTAATTATCTGCCTGTTTAATAAGAAGATTCAAATAACAATGTCAAAAAAATAACTAAATACTTACATAGATTTAATGTTTAAAGAGTTTGGAGATAAAAAATTTTCATATCTTAACGCTTGGACTAGCTGCAGCAAATAAAGAATAAGATCGTCATTTGAAGCATTTTTAAGTCGTGATATGGCATACGATCTGATTTTGGGATAATTTTTATATTTAGAACCGAGGAGTTCTAGAGCATCTTCAATGTCCATAGGTTGCCATTTAAGCATCAGCTCCATGAGAGTGTTACCCTCGAATTCCAAATTTAAGTCAAAACATTGCAAAAATTTGCTTAAAGCTTTCTTGTTCTGAGTCAAATAGTACCTATAGTTCCAAAGCAATGTTTGCTCTTCTCGCTTTAGCGGCCGTGTCATCGGATAGCTGATAATCTTTTGAAGCTGACTTTTGCTATCGGTGTCCGGCTTAAGGTTCATGTCAAATAGTATCATTTGTTCCGTATGTTCTAGTTTTCGATTCTTGGACTCAATAATGTTATCCTTAATATAAAAAGCAATTAAGTCGCTAAACGCTCAGTTTATAATTATTAATTGGTTCGATCTAACTTGCTTGTTAATAAAAGGACAGATACCTTATTTTTTTTTAATGTTGTCAAGTTTCCCATTTTAGGTCAACTGTGATACAGGTAAACAGTACTTTATTCAAATTGAACGTGTTCATAAAATTTATTTGATAGCCTTGGTTGTGAAATTCGAGGTATTTGCAAAATTTAGAGGAATTTTTTAAAAATAAATTTTAAGGGCTTGCAAACATTTGGTGCAATTTTGAAAAATATTCAAAATTTAATTTTTATATGGCGCGTTTTTTTTTAAATTTCATTTGTAAACATTTTTATTAATATTTTAGTCAATAAAAGTTTTTTCTCCAAAATTTTTAATCATCATTTTAACAGCTTGATCTTTAAAGTAAATCAAATTTAGTAAAAAAATTTAAATAAAAATTGACTTTAGTTTAACTCCTAAGTGAACAAGCCAGAAACGTGATATTATCTAAGTTATAATCTAAAATTATTCTAATTCTAATATTTTATGCATTTTAAAAATTATTTATATTTTTAAAAATCATCGGGTTAATGATGAAGCACTAGCAAGCATCAATGAGATCAATACGTATGCAATAAACTGATACAAAAGTGGATAAATGAGAGTATATTTAAAATTAAAAAAAACATTTGAAAAAGGATAAACAAAACATAAAATTTTTAAGAAATTAATATGCTGAAAAATATTTGTGTGTAAACATCCAAAACCAAGAATTTAAAATTTAAAATCTTTAATGCAAAATATATAATGAGAAATTAGATTATTTAAAAATTGAAATAATTTTAATTGATGATTTAATTTTAAAAAGAAACTTTAATTAAATTACAAAGACAAAATAAATACACTTTTATCTTAAACAAAGCTTTTTTAAATTTTTTTAAGAATCTTTTTTTTTGATATTAGAAATGATCAATTTAAAAGCCTTTTAAAAATCTTTTATCTTATAAAAGAGAATAAATGTTATTTTCTTCTCTCGGGGAAAATAAATATTCAAATGAATTTTTATTTAATTATTTGAATTGAATTTAGATATTCTAAATTTGAAAATTCATTTTAAACCTAAATTTATCTATTAATCAAAAATTTAAATTAAATAAAAAATAATTTTATAAAAATTCAACTCCAAATTTTAAATCCAAGATTTTTTTATTTTTCCCTAATTTGTTTTATTAAAATTCTTCAGCATGTCCAGGTTTAAATAGTTTTTAAAAGTTGGTAAATAGTTTCTTGTTTTAATTTAAAGAAGCAGAAATTAAAAAAAATTTTAAAAATATTTAAAAATTAAATATTTTAAAAATTTTCATTTTTTTGGATTGAACTTGTGAATCTCAAAACTAAAGAAGGTTTTTGCTTGATTCAAGTATTGCTTTGCAAAGTTTCCAAATGTCTTAATAATTAATACACAGATCAAAAATTTTTAATTTTTTAAATTCCTACTTTATTAACAAATTTTCACTAACAATGGTGCCAAAAATTAAATTTTTCAGAAAAAGATGAAATATTTTTAGAACTATCACATTAGGTAGTATTTTTCGAAAGGTTGTTAGTTGTACAGTCTCTTGAAATAAATTTTTCATGAAGACATTCCTTAATTTTAAATAGTTAAACCTGATATTTTCTATACAAAGTGTCTATTTTTACAAATCTTGATATGAACCACGAAATTTTTTAAGTATTTCTTAAAACCAAGTATGAAACAAGCAAGCTAGCCTTGAATTATTTTAAATAAAAAATTATGTCATACTAGTTCAAGCTCTGGGTCATTAACGACAAAGAGATCATTATGTGGTATGATTTGAACAATACGTTCAGCATTCTTAATGTTGGTTAGTGTTTAGATGATTTATCTTCATTTGATTAATTCTAGAAACTTACCTCTTCATAATACAAAACCTTGTATTTGACACTGTCACATTCTATTTGCGCCAATTCAACAGTCATGAAAAAAAATTTTGAGTTCATTTTTTCATTTTTGACAGTGTCTTCAATTTTTTGCAGAGTTATTTTGTCTAGCCATTCTTGTTTGATCATGTGACCATCGGCATAGTATTTTGACAATTTGGCCAATCGGTCGAGCTCGTCGAGCATCGGAAATTCTTCAAGACCATTTGGCGGACCCGAATTGATTGCTTCATCAACATTTTGACTAATTTCTTCAATTTCAAGCTCACGCTGGTCGCTGAGCAGTCCTGGTGTAGTGCTTTTCAAATTACCATCCCCCACTCTGTTTGGCCATAATCTTATTTCCAACGGACCTTGGCGAAATTCTCTTAATTTTTGAAATTTTTTAATTAATATTCAATTTTAGGCTTTAGTTAATTACCCGTATCTATCAAAAAGAGAAATGGTACTTCCACAGACCGGTACATCACCACTTTTTGGCGACTCAATATCCCAAACAGTAATGACAAGCAAAGCGTTTCTGGGCAAATCACTTATGCGAAGCGGCAATGTTAACCATTCGTCCCAGATCCATGGCTCTTTTTCGATATATTTATAGCTTGTTTTTACAGGCATGCATAGCTCTTGATTGTTGGCAAAGATCTGAGCTGTCACATACAGGTCTAGGTGTTGATAAGCACCAGAAAAATTTAGTATCGGATTTTCAATTATTTCTTTGTAATCAGGTTTTTTGCGTTCGCCATCTAGTTTTCCTCTAAAAAAGAGTCCTGTTAAAAATCTTACCAAACAAAATGGTATCTTGCGAATCGAAGGATTCAAATTGTTAACTATGTAAAAAAGCTTACATTTTTATTTGAACTTGGGCGAGAAGATGACAACTGAATACGTAGTTTAGTTTCTGGTTGGGTGCCTCACATGATACCATGTTTAACAATAATAATATACATTAAACAGGTGTCTCTACAATATTTATACAAAGAATTGGAAAAATTTCAAATCTTTATAGCAAAAATTTCTGAAAAATTATTTAGATATATTATAATTTTCTAGATTAAATTTTAAATTATAATATTGTTAAAAATTTTGTTAAGATTTTTCTTAGTTTGAAGTTTTAGCGCTTTTGTGCATTGATCAAGTATTATATTGAAGTTTTAAATTTATCAAAATTTATGTCGTATTGACAAAAATTAAAAATATCATACTATTTGAGTCCATGACTCAAAATTTAACATCATCATTTAGAACTCGCAACTCTTGCATTTAATGAAAATAAAAATAAAAAGTTTCTACCATACAATTTAATTGTAAAAATAATTTTTAATTTTAATTTTTTTTGTTAGAAAATTAATAATAGCATCGGATTATATTTTGATTAATTTTAGTTTCTGATTTTTATTCATATTTATTATATTTTCTCAAAAATATCAATTTATCAAAATAAGTAAGGTTTAAGATTTGGAAAAAAAATTTAAGTTAAAAAAAAAATTGCTTCTTTAATTTAATTTCCAATGAATTAAAGATATAGTGATTTGATAAATATTTGATCGATGTCAATGATTACTTAAGAAAAAATTTATTCATCAGTTTGGATAGGTCTTACCCTAAATTTCAATTTTAATTAAAAACTCATTAAACTGATTAAAAACTCTCTCTTTATTTCAATCATTATAAATTTATTGATATTTAATTTTCAAAGATATTTATTTTTTTTTGAAAGTATTTAAAAATAATATTTTAATTTGAATTGCAGAATTCACGTTACATGGTTTCTTATTTTTTGGTTTATAATTTATTAAAATCTATTGAAAATTGAATGGTTGAACGCTGAAAACTTCAAAATTAATCTTTAAATTAAACTTGAATAGTCCCACCAAAAACTTTGATTTTTATTTTTATAAAAAAAGTCCAAGTTAAGACTTTTTTTTTTTTTTTTTTCAAAAGTCCCACCAAAAACTTTGATTTTTTTTATTATCTTATTTTTATATTTTTTCAGTTTAGCAGTCCACAATTTTGACTGCCAAGCTGAAATACCACCTTCCTAAAGGTTGGCCGGTTTTTTTGCCGCCCGATTAATTCAGACTGTTTATTTTATTGTTTAAAAATCGTCCGTGTAATGGACCGGTTTGTTTTGACCGTATCCAACACTAGCAAATATTGGCGTATGAAATGGAACAAAAGTTGGCCTGAAGCAAATAGACCACAAAAATGGTAAAAACACATTGAACCAGTCCTGACTTGGACTTTTTATTTTTTAAAAAAAATTTTAAAAGTCCTGACTTGGACTTTGAAGAAAATAAAAAAAAAAGTCGGGACTTGGACTTTTTTTAAAGACTTTTAAACAACTCTGATTGATTATGCATGAATACGATAGAATTTGTTTTTCTTTTAAATTCAAGGGGAAGTTATCCTAAAAATGATGTTAATCAAGGGTAAAGTTATCTACTTTGATCGATAATTAGTTAAAAATTTAATTGTTTATAATTTTATTTAAGATTCGCGCGTAGCAAAACTACAGCACTATCTGAATTTCAGCAAACCGACTTCAAAATATTAATCTGCATACTTGAAAACCTTCTAAAAAGATTTTTTAGGTATTGTCAAAAAAAAATTTTGATCCCACCCCCCTAAAAAAAAAACAAAATTTAGTAACCATTGAGGTAAAATATCTCATGTTCTAATAGACATAACCTTATTGATAAATATATAATGAAAGCACAGTCTCATCTACAAAATGGTGTATTAATTTAATCTATTATTTTACCAATAGATCGATATTTTGGCAAAAAATGGTAAAAAAATGGTATTTTTTCACTATTTTTGTATCTAGTCCGCGGTTTACCCCCCGACCCCTACTTTTTTATACAGATTCTGAAACTAGAGAAAATTCTGAGCAAAATGTTGATACCAATTTTTTTATTTATTGAATTTAAAGCCAAAATAAAACTGAATCAAATGAGTTTGAATCTAATTTTTGAAAAAACATAAAACCTAAAACACCAGAAAGAGTGTCTAAACTTTTATCAGATCTTGGAAATAACACTTTTCAAGATTCGAATAAAAGGAATGAAAATTATTCGAATGGCCAATAATTGAATCATGGGTGGGATCAAAATTTATTTTTTGACAATACCTAAAAAATCTTTTTTCAAGGTTTTCAAGTACAGTCGATCCTCTGTATAATGAACCTCCATATCCAGAAAAAAAGCGTATAGAATTGTCAAGTTACGACTATGTTGATCAAGCTCAAAAATACAATAATATCACATATAATGATTATGCGATTGATGACATTTTTAACTGCGACGAAACTGCTCTCTTTTATAGAGCTTTACCGAAAAAGACAAGAAGTAATTTCACACTCAGAGAATCCAAGGTGTTTTAAATCGATTGTTAAGGCATATTATTATCGACACAATCGCAAAGCTTGGATGTTTGGAGTATTTTTAAGGAATGGCTTCTCAAATGGAATAAGAAGCTAAAAGCTGAAGATCGCAAAGTGCTGCTTTTTCTCGACAATTTCAGTGGTAATAAATCTGATCCTTCCTGTGAAAATATTAAGATAGTTTACTTTCCAGTAAATTGCACATCTGTTCTACAACCTTTTGATCAAGGTATAATTCTTTCCTTTAAAGTTAGATATCAGACAGATGTTGCAAGAGAAAAGTTGCATGCCATAGAGCACGGCTCAGAGATACCAACAATAGATATCCTTTCTTCGATTTACAAAATCAAGCGCGCGTGGGATGGTATTTTTCCATCAACCATAAGAAATTGTTTTAGAAAAGCGGGCTTCAACGGCGATTTTTTATTCGATTTAGACGACCTTTGCGAAAAAGAAGAGGATCAGTATGAAGAAATCGAATCCTTTGAGAAGAAACTCGATTTCAATAAATTCGCCTATGTGTAAGTCGATAGCAACTTGGCTGCGCGCTGAATGCTCTCAGAGGCAGAAATCGTCGACTCAATAGCAACAAACAATCCAGTAGAGCAAGACAGTGATACAGAAATTGAAGAGCAACAAGATGCTAATAAACAAATGATTAACTCAAAAGAAGCAATCGATAGAATAAATAAACTGGAAAAATTTTTTTTAAACAAAAAAGATGATAATTCTAATGTAATTAATTTATTATTTAATATTGAAAATTTTATAATTGAAAGTAACTTTACCAAACAACCATCTATTACCGATTTTTTTCAAAAAAATTAACTTTTTGTTTTTTTTCACATTTTTATTTTAGATTTTTTATCAATAAAATTTGGTTTAAAATTTTTTTGTCCCTATCATTTTATATGGGAATTTCGATATACCGAATACCGAATTTTCCGCCCAAGTAGTTCGTTCTGCCGAGGATTGACTGTATGCAGATTAATATTTTAAAGCCGGTTTGCTGAAATTCAGATAGTGCTGTAGTTTTGCTACGCGCGAACCTTATTTCAATACACATCTTTTGGTTAATGAAAAAAATAAAAAATATTTGAGCTTAAGTGTCTGTATTGAAAAATCATGGAATTAAAAAAATAAGTTTCAAATCACGTGCTAAAGATAAAATTTTTCAAATGAATAATTTAAATAAAAATGAAAAATATT
Organism: Brachionus manjavacas; assembly: GCA_019054805.1. Classification (NCBI taxonomy): domain Eukaryota; kingdom Metazoa; phylum Rotifera; class Eurotatoria; order Ploima; family Brachionidae; genus Brachionus; species Brachionus manjavacas. The sequence goes on from JAHQIY010000005.1 coordinate 431,293, forward strand.
GAATCAATGCATTTTAAGATTTTACGAATAAATTTGTTATAACAATTAGGAAAATTTTGTGAAAAATGAAATTTAATTAATTTTTGTATTTGCCATTTTTGTTCAAATTTTTTAAATAAATTGAAAAAAATTCTTAAAATCCCATTCTTATTTAAGTAATTAAAAATTTTGAAATTAGAAAGTATAGATTGATTGAATTTGTCCAAAATTTTGAAATTCATTCAATTTTTTTTTCATGACTATGAATTTTAAGTTTTTATCATTCAATTTTTTCTAAATTATTCTGAAAAGAAAAAAATTTTTGATTTTCAAAAATAAAATTCTATTAAAAACATTGTTTTTTATTTGTTTTAAATAAAATTTTTTTAAATTTTTTGACTTTTTTTATTTTAATTTTTTATTATGGTAAGATACCTTTTATTCAAAATAGCTTTACTTAAAAAATGAATCCAATTTTGAATATAGAATAGACTTTTTACTCGAAGTAAATTAGTCAGATGATTAAAAAAAATTATTTAGAATAAATAAAAAAACAATGATTGCTGGATGAACAACATTTTACCTTTCAGATAGGCCTCGTGAGACGTAGGCGTTAACTCAAATAGTTTCTCAAAAAAGTAGATACTGCTCATCAAGCAACCAAAGCGTGCTTCGAAATTTAATTTCCAACAACATTATTTTTGAATTTTTATTTTTTGTATTTTAATCGAAACAGTCTAACCTCAGTAAGATAAACACGTAGAAAAATAAACATCCAGGTAAATCAAGAGAATTTGTTTTTTCTTTTTTTAAGATATTTTACATGAAAATAGACATACACATAATTTAATGGATAAATTAATAAAATTTATTATTATAAAAAAAGGACTGGCTATAATCAAATAAAAAAAAAAGTATAAAATGATTCTTAAATAAATGAATTGAAAAATCCTCTAATTTTCAAAAAACCATGAATGTAAATCGACAGGAAAATAATCATTTTTGTCACAATAATACTTTTGACTGACATCAGCGCTACACAAAAGCCTAAAGCCCCGTCTTTCCAAATTGCTCAAAATAAGGGTCATCATTGCACATGCGTAAACTTTGTCAGAACCAAATGTTGAAAATGGATAACCATTAAGCTTGATTTGATATGAACCAAAGTAATCCGATTCTTTTTGTATCCCTTTATGCCATCCATTTAAAACAGCTTCCTGTACATCACTCGCTAGTCCAGAGTCTCCATTTATGAGACGAATCTTGTCTGATTCATTCAAGCTTAAACAAAAATTTACCAAATTTTTAGGCTCAATTGGCTTGGTGCGAAAAAAAAATGTGCTTTTGTTGCTCAAAGCCTTAGTCAGGTCACAAGTTGCGTACAAATTCCAACCATAGCGAGCAAAAAGATTAAACAAGTTGTTTAATAAAAGTCTTGATTCAACAGCTTCAGACGCATGGCTGTCCCATGGGTTGCCAGATAGCTTGAATTCCAATGCATTATCAATCATCGACTCTTTTTCTATTCCCCTTGACCATAAACTGTGTATCCCATAGCTTTGGTTTGAAATCAAAGCATTTAAATCTTGGTCACTTTGGTGCAATCTTATCCTGTCGGATTTGTTCAAAGTCAGAGCAAAGAAACGAGTATTTTCCATGTCCATTTTGGTGATTTGATCTGGCGCATACCTGAAATAAAGAGCATTGAGACTGGACTGTCTCTTGCCGGAGTCTATGGCTGCCACGAACAACCAGCCATTATTAAATAAATTTCTCATTATTTCTAGAACCAAAATAGGAATATTGTACGCATCAGAATTATCACGTGCCCAATCTGTCCACGGGTTTCCATTGAGCTTAATTTCGTAGCTGAGACCGAACATTCGCTCTCGCTGAATACCTTTAGGCCATGCATTGAGGACACTTTTTTTTACCACTTCATATAAATTATCTGGACTAAGGATGCGAATTTTATCACTTGAATTCAAACTCAGACAAATGACAGAGGTGTCGACAGGTTCCAATTTTTGAAAAAACAACACGTCTGTCTCAGAGCTAGTTCTTTCCAAATCGGTTGAAGCTTTTAGATGCCAGCCGATTTGATAATATGACTTAATTAGAGAGCTAAGAAAATGTTTAACTTCTAAATCGTTTTCACCATAATTGTACCAAGGTAAGCCTTTTAGCTTAAATTCAACAAAGCCAACTTGGTGGCTTTCATCTTTAATTAGCCAAGTTGAATTTAAAACATTTTTAGTCGCTTGTTTTACTTCATCTGGTGCAAGAATAAGCCTGAATCGATCCGAGCCAGACATTTGCACGGAAAAGTAGCTAAGTTTTAACTGATCCTGGTTTAATAAATTTACTGTAGGTGTATTTCCCATTTTTGTTCTAATTTTTTTTAAAAAAATTAAAAAAAATTCTTAAAATTTCATTCCTATTTAAGTAATAAAAAATTTTGAAATTAGAAAATATATTAATTGTATTTTTCAGAAATTTCGAAATTCATTCAAAATAGAAATAGCATCTTTTTTTCATAATTATGAATTTTAAGCTTTTGTGATTCAATTTTTTAAATTTAAAATGTTCTGAAAGTAAAAAAACAGATCACGTTTATTGTAAATCAAAATTAGCATTTTTTATTATAAATGCAAGTCTCAATACATCTTATAGAATTGCGCAATAAATTCTTTTTAAAACCTTTGTTTTTTGGAAATTAAGAAAAAATTTTAGTGAATGAAAAGATTAAAAGTATTATTGATAAATCAAAAAAAAATGATGGGATCTCGAGATTTGATAATTTTGAGACGCTAAATTTGATCGGTAAAAATTTAATTTTTAATGAATAATAATGAAAATATAAAAATAAAAAATCTAACAAAAATTTAAAAAAAATAATTTTTATTTTAAGAATTATTTTCATGACAAATTAAAAATTTAATCTAAAATAAATAATCTAAATAATTTTCTGTGTAACATTTGAAAAATTATGGCGTGCTGGACTTTTCTACAAACTAATTGGAAAAATGAATAATTGTTTGTGAAGAATATTCAATAGATATTATGAAATTTCTAAAGTGTCAACCAAAGTAGTTGAAGAAAAAATTGATCCGCTTTTAATTACTGAAGGGTTTAAACAAAGAGTAATGATTTCACGAGTACAAAGTTTGAATTTTTATTTATTTATTTGATTCAAATTAACCTCCATCAGGAGAAGTAAAAATTAAAATAAAGTTTAAAATAAAATAATAAAAAAAAAAAAAGTACAATTCTAAAGAAGAAAAGAAAAATATACAATTTATAAACTCCTTTGGACCAGAAGAAGTGAACTGATCTACCTTGGTTTGATTAGTTCGTTTAGAAGGTTTTGAAAGGATTTAAATCTTAAGTTATTCAAACCAAGCTCTATTGAATCCGAGATGCCGTCACGAATGTAAAACTGCCGCTTAAGATCCAACTTCAGTTGACCAATATTTGCTAATATTGAGTCTAGATTTTTATTAGTGAACTGTAACAAATGCTTGAGATCATTTCCAAAAGAAAGGGGAGAGCTGTTGGAAATGTTATAACATAAGTACTTAAATATTTGAGAAGATAACTGATTGAACCCAATTGAAGTGATAAAAGACATCTCGGAAAAAAGATAGAGCTGATCAATTTTAAAGAGTCTAATAACTTTTAGGATTCCAGAAATGTGACAATTAGATTTTAGATTAAACATTTGTCTAACAAGGTTGTTTTGATTAATGTTTAGAGTTTTGAGGGTTTTTGTGTCTAGAGTTAAGTTTTCAAGACCATATGTGAATTGGGAAAGGCAAAATGTTTTGTAAATGAAACTCTTTAGAGAAGGGGAAATATGACTCATCTTGTTTAACAAAAAAGAAGCTGAGATGAATGATTTCTGAACTTGTTTAAATTTTTCAATTGCAAAAGGGTTAAAGTCTAGATTGGAGTCGACAACGAATCCTAAATATTCTATACTTGGAGCTATATTCAACTTTTTACCACTCAAGAAGAAGTCACAGTTAAAGAGGATAGGGCCAAACGTAATTATTTTAGATTTTATTGGGTTAAATTTTATTCTCCATTTAAGACCATAGTTATTGCAGATATCAAGTAAAATTTGAAGATGACTGTCAACTGGACTGATGAGGATTATGCCATCAGCATAAACAATTATTGAGATATTGAGATTATTAAAAATACCACCTAATTTCTTTTCTAAGCATTCTTCGATTAAATCGTCTATAAAGATATTGAAAAGGAAAGGGGATAATATCCCACCCTGCTTTACACCACATTCAACCTGAAATAGTTCCGAAATATTATCATCAAGACATACTACAGCTTTAGCTGAGTCATAGTATTTTTTTAAAAGTACCCAAAGACAAAAGTTCATCCTTGGAAGTAGCTTAAAGAATAAACCATCTCTCCAAACCTTGTCAAAAGCTTTTTCCGCATCAAGGGAAGCAACTTTGACACCCGACCCCTTCGAGACATAGTTGAGTATGGTCTCTTTGACTACAAAGAAGGCATGATTACATTAAGTTTTCTTTCTAAAACCAAATTGATTATTACTAACTTTATAAAGCTCTGGTGAGCTAAAAAGGATTAATTTTTCTAAGATTTGGGCTAAGCAGTTCGAAATAGAAATCGGTCTTACATTATTCAAATCTGAATTATTTTTTGAGTGACCTTTTAAGATTGGACTAATCATAGAGGTATTCAAACCAGAGGGGATATGGTTTAGATATACTAAATGATTGAAAAATTCTAAGAGAGTAGCACGAAGTGAAGGGATATTACCATGTTTGAGAAGAAAGTAGGATAGCTTATCCAATCCACAAACTAGTGAATAATCAAGTTTATCCAATATCTTTTCCAAAGTCAACATGTCAAAGAATGGGATAGAATCAGGACGAGAATAAGAGCTTAACAGGCTTGAAATATAATTTTTTATAGAAATTTGCTCTTGAGAAAAAACTTGGCCTCCCTATTGAAACTCAAAGCCAATAATTGATTTTGTGCAAAATAAGATCAAGAAAGTGGAAAAAAGTTTTTACTGTCTAAAAGTGTTCGATGAAATCAAAACAAATAAGACCTGAAACTATAGATTTCTTATCCAAAAGTTTCTCTCACCCAATGTTATGATATCATTTAGATAATAACTCCATTAATCAAAAGAATTTGAATTAATTTGATGTACGGCAAAATATTTTAATGAAACGATTTATTGAACTCAGTAAATATATTATTTATTTTTTATTTATTTATTTGTTTTCTGTACCGAGCTAGAGCTCCTTCAGAATAAGTTAAAAATAAAATAAAAAAATAAAATAAAATTAAAGTTATTAAAATTAGATAAAAAAAAAAAGAAAAAAAAAAGAATCAAAATAGAGTAAATAAGCTAAAAAAATGAAAGTTGAAAAGACATAAATTGGAAAAGATTGTTACATGTGACACATGCTTAAATAGTTCAAGTTTAAGGATAAAAAGAAGAAATAGTAAGGTAGCAATTACACAATGGAGTTGGGTATTCAATATATCTTGATTCGAAATATACCAAAACAAAGCCTTTAAACAAAGTACTAAGATTGGAGTCAATTAGACAAATTTATCACAAGCATAAGTTATTCATTGATAAACAAATTTTCAATAACTAATTATGTAAAAACGAAGTTATTTACTTTAGAAAAGTCTATAAAATATTTGAAAGAAATAATAATTCTTTCATTAGTAAATTATCAAAAATAGAAGATCTGACTCATATAAATTGCAATGAATATGATCTAGCGATCGATCGACCGGTTTGTACAAACCGGTTTCGAACCGGTTTCTGATCAATTTGGTTCGATTTTTCAAGCAGGTTTTTGAAACCAGTTTTTTTTTCAAACCGGTTTGAGTACATTTAACTGTTTTTATTAATTTTTAAATATTCAATCCGAATAAAAATAATAAGTGAGATAAAGAAAGTTTTCATGTTCACGAGAAAATGATCTTAAATAATTTATATTTCACTGTTAAGTTTATTTAATCTAAAATATATTTATTTTTCAAAAAAGTTTTGTTTTTTAATTTGATATTTTCTTTAAAGTATAATTTTTTAATCTGTAGAGGTTTTTATGAAATCTAAAGATTTAATTTCGATCCTATTTAATAATTTAATAAGTATTAACAATTCAATTTAATTTAATAAAACCAGTTTCTAAAACCGGTTTGAAAAAAAACTGGTTTAAAAAAACTGGTTTCAAAAATTTGACAAATCATATTGTCACTATTGTAATATTTTAAATGGATTTCTTGCGAGAAATGTAACAATTGGTCTTGTGGGAAATGTCTTCCAACAGACTTTGATTTAGCTGTGGAATTTTTTGTTCAAAAAAGTGTTATAAATAGATAAATTTTGCTTTAAAATAGCATACATATATTTTCTTATACTTTTTTTTAATTTTAATAGCTTGAATTTATGTAATTCACGAATATTCCACAATGTAAGAATTGAATCGTTAATGAAACATCTTTTTTTTAACTATAATTTTTGAACCTTTTATTTTAAATATTTTAAAGTTTTTTTTAAATTAAAGACAATATTCTTTTCTATTATTATATATTATTTTCGAAAAAAAAATCTAACAACTAATAAGTGATCAAATAAAAGAATTCATGGTATTACCCCGTTTGACTATAAGCGATTATTTGATTTATTATTAATTATTCTTTTGGGAAAAATAAAAATATTTTTGAAAATAGCAAAAATATTTTATTTAGTTATATTTTATTTTTGTTTATTTGTTTTCTGTACCGAGCATTTTTAAAAGCTTTTTTTTAAAATATCAATCAAATAGAAAAATGACTCTATTTTTTGTAATAAACGAAATTAACGGTTTAACCCCGATTACATTTTTTTCTTAAACTTATTTTATTTTGAAACAACAGAAAATCGGTTAAGTTTTTGAATTTTTCAATAAGAAATTCGTAATCAGCATCAAAAAAATAAATATCAAAGTGTTCTTTGTTCAAATTTTTACCAATTATCAATTTTGAGGATCGGCATTTTCTTTTAAGTAGAGAAGATTAGACGTTCTTCTTAAAAAAAATGAAATTAAAAAAAAATTAAAAAAAAATGAATTTTTTAAAAAATTTTTTTTAAAAAAAAATTAAAAAAAATTAACGTATTAAAAAATTATATTAAAAAAAAAAACATATTAAAAAAAAAAAAATTTTTTTTTAATTTCATTTAATTTTTTTTTAAATGAAATTAAAAAATTTTTTTTTTTTTAAATTGTTATTTTTTTATTAAAAACGTTCTTCATAAGCTTTTTTTATTAATTGAAGTTTTTTAATCGGGTTAACCCTTTTGGACCCCACACAATTAACCGCCGGAGGTAAGGGGTGACTAAAAAAATCGGGGAAATTGGGTAGCTATTTTTGAAGTTTTTGAACAAAATGGGTGCGAAAAATTCAAAAAAAAAGGGCACCCGCGGTTAAACTTGGTTACTATAATTATCTATATAATAATTTTTGTGAAATATGCTTTTCTTTATTGTAATTTTATGATTTAAAAAAAAAATAATTTTCGCTAAAAAATTCTATAGACAATAGTTTGTTTTAAAGGAAAAATTTTAAAAAAAATTCGATAACAATTTCATAAGGGATTGAAATAAATTGAAATAAATTGAAATAAAAAGAAAACGGAAACAGTTCACTTTGTACCTAAAAAATTCCAAAATTTAAAATATTTTTTAAGACAGTTACTAAAGCCAAGTAAATAAAAATATTTAATTTAATTCAACATATTTGATTAGGCTTAGCATAAATCGAAAAAAAAAAGTATAGACAAAATAAAAACCAATTTCAAGTTAGGCTTAATTAGAATTAGTTAAAATTTGTAAATCATGTCCACGATAAAGCTGTACGTTGGCAACATACCATCGGTAGCTCGAAACGCCGAACTAAAGGAGCTTTTCGAAAAGTTTGGCAAAGTGCTCGAATGCGACATACTCAAAGATTATGGCTTTGTCCATATGGAAGACACCAACGGCGCCAAAGCAGCGATCGCCGGCCTCAACGACTCGCTGTGGAAGGGCTCGCGCATCCGCGTCGAAATATCGACCACACGGACCCAGAAAGGCGAGCCGTCAATTCGTAAGCGATACCGACCGCCGCCATCTTACCGCCGCTCGCGTTCCCCTCCTCGCGGCTACCCGTACCGGGACGTGCCGCCCAGGTTCTTGGACCCCTATGCCCGAGCCTTTGACAGGCATCATCCTTATCCAGAGATGATGCGCACTCGGCTCTTTTCGCCTCCACCCAGAGAACCGAGGATGCCGTTTAGAGGCGAGCCGTACCCCAGAAGGGGCTACCCGGCCTCGCCGCCCAGACACTTGCCGCCAAGAGATTACTACAGAAGCAGGTCCCGATCGCCGAGGTAAAAATAACCACCATTATTTTTGGCTGAATTTTTAAAGCTATTTCTAAAGGTACTATGAACGCCGCAGGCCATCGCACATACCGTCGTCTAAGTCAAGAGTTTAAACCTTAAATTAACTTTGTTTTGTTTTTGATTTGAAAATAAAAATATCGACTCAATTCCTAGAGTTTAGTCGAACGTAAATCAATCGAACGCTGCCTCACTTTTTGCGTCGAATTGAATCGTCGTCACTTTTTTTAAGAATTCTTGGACCTGGTCAATTATGAGACCCTTTTATGAGATAGCTTTTTTTGTGTCCCAACTTCAATGGTAATTTATAATTTGGCCAGAAAAAATTTGAAAATTTTTTTAAAATAATTCAAAAATTTCGAAAGCCAAAAAAAAATTTTTTTTCTGTTAAATTTAAAAATTAATTTTCATTTTTTTTCTGAATTTCACTAAAATTGGCTAAGTTTTGAGGTAAAGAAAATGATTCCTTTACTTTTTAAACTTTTTCTGAATTTTTTTATTTGGTCCTCCTCCTTTTCGAACTTTATTTATTTTATGGGCTCCACTCAGACCCCGCTTTTTTTGATACAATGATTGAATTAACCAAAAAGTTTCAAAAAAAGAACCGGGCAAAAGTACTTTATTATTTTTTATAATTTTTTTTTTAAATAATTTGAAATTTTGCTTGTAAATCATTTTTTGTTGTTTCATTTTCAGTGTTGACATGATCATTTTTAACCCAAAACATCAAGAGCCAAAAAGAATGTTTTTTTTCTTAAATTTAAAAATTAATTTTGCCATGTTCCGCCCTGGAACCAGTTTAATTTTTAATATAATTATTGAAAATATTGAAAAAAGGGCTAATTGAAGTTTCAAATCAAATTTTAAGATCAAAACGATCATTTGAAATTTTTAAACTTAATTAATCTAATGATTGGGGAAATTTTTAAGAAATAAATACTAAACATTACTTGACATTTTATGTCTAATAGTGGTTCATTATCAAATTAACATCAAAATAAATGATCTCTAATTTATTTAACAAAAACAATCAACAATTTAAACAATTCAGGTTAAGTTTATTCAAAAATTCAAATTTATAACTTTTATATCCACTCATTCAAACTTAAATAATGTTTTTTTTTCCACTTAAATAAACTATAATTTTTAAAACAGTAAATTCTTTTGTCTTTAAAAATTAAAATATTTAAACTTATCAAAGTTCGATCAAAAGGGACATTTTAAAATTTTAAAAATGAAATGACATGTCAAGTAATTGCTTTGGAAAAATTTATTTCTTTTCTATTATTTAAAAAAAATATTGCTACCGTAAACTCGGGTTCACGACTCTAAGAGTAAAGCCCAAATCCAACCTTTTCTCTTTAAGAGTTAATTACATAGTTTCTATGTTACAACAATTAAAATTTATTTTGCAAGAAAATACCCTGAATATGGGATATTTTCTAAAAAAAAAGCCCAAGTTTAACTTTTACTCTAACAAAAAAATTGTCTTTGCATTCAAAAAAAAATGAAAGGTTTAAAAATTGTTTAGTTAATTAAAAAATAGAAAAAAAGTCAATTTTAAAAAAAATTTTTTGTTAGAGTAAAAGTTAAACTTGGGCTTTTTTTTTAGAAAATATCCCATATTCAGGGTATTTTCTTGCAAATTAAATTTTAATTGTTGTAACATTGAAACTATGTAATTAACTCTTAAAGAGAAAAGGTTGGATTTGGGCTTTACTCTTAGAGTCGTGAACACGAGTTTACGGTAGCAATATTTTAATCTTTTGATCTTATCTCAAACTTCAATTTGCCGAAAAAAGTGCATCATTTACAAAAAGGAAAAGGGCCAAAATATCAAAAGTTCAATAAGTACAAAAAAGGAAAATGGTTTTTAAATAGCTAAATCTTATTGTCTATCAATGTAAATTTTAATAAAAAACTATGCATTCTGAAATTACAAAAAAATTAAAAACCTTTTAAAACTTTTGTTCTAAGAGTCTAAAATGTGTTATGCAAATGATACATAGTGAAACAAATTTGTTTCACCTATTGCGGGAGTATGCAAAATGTGCATATTTTTAATGCTTTTAAATAGGCTGCAATGAGTGAAACGTAGATTGTTTCACTTTGTTTCACCTAGAGAACAAGTTTTTGACCATTGGAACAAAATTTAAATTTTTATTTGTATTGAAAGCTTTGTATGAAACTTCAAAATGACCAAAAATTAAAAACTAGATTTTTTTAAATTTAAAATAATTCCTGAATTCCTGAACCAAGCAAAAAATCCTGAACTATGCAAAATTATTTTATTTTGAACATATATTTCACAAAAAAAATTCTTACTTCAAATAGGGATGTAATGAAATCTTTTAATGATTCTTCAGATTTTACACTTAATAGATAAAAATCAAGCGTTTAGGTAGAACATTAAAAAATTTAGATACATTATGTTAGACGAAAATTTGCTTTTAATTTTAAAAATTTAACTAAAATTCAGTAAAAATAACAAAATTAATTTTTGATTTAAGATTTGAAAATTAAAAATTTCCAATTTATTTTATACTTTTATATATTTTACCTTTTTAAAGCTAAAATTTCGAAACTTTTCATAAGAAATCGTTAATCCAAATGATCTTGTCAACATTGTAGATAAGTATCAAAAATTTCTAAAAATATCTCAAATCGCAATAGATATTTAGAATGTTGAAGTTTCTTTAAAAAAAATTTAGATATCAAAAAAATAGATTACAGTAAAAAAAGAAGAAAGAGTGAAGAAAGCTAAAATAGAAAAATTTTCTTTTCCATTTCAGCTATTAAAAAAAAGTTTTGAAAAAAAAAAAAACATTTTTTGATGCTAAAAATCAATTTTTTATTTCAAAAGGATACTTATTTGGCTGCATAAAGCAATAAGTAATGGGAAACGATTAAAAATGATCTAAATTTTGCCAAAAATTTATTCTAATTGATTATAACGTTAAAAAAAATAATTCAAAAATTTTTTAATTCCATTCATTCTTTGCACACTTCTTTCAGTCTGTTATAAAAATTGCTTTTAAAATTTTTGCTGAAAGGAAAAACGAAATGTTTATGCTGAATTTGTTCGATAAGCTTTTTTTATCTGACTCACAATATGTTTTTATGTTTATAAAATTCGTATGAAAATTAACAATGTCAAAAAAGATAAAATTATTTATACTCAAAACATAAAATTAAATTCTAAATTAACATTCAATTTGATAGGAAATCATCAATTTATTTGAAATTTTTTGAAATTCATCTTTTTCTTTTAATTGAAGGATTTTTGTTTCACCTTTATCACTTACACAAAATAAAATATTTCTAAAAGCATCTTTTAAACAAGAATTTGAATATTTGTATGAAAATTGAGAATTTTTATATTTTGTCAACTTTTTTTCAAATACTTTTAAAACAATTCTAAAATCACTAGTTTTAATTTTAATTCGCAAAGATGATATTAAAAATAATTGAAAAATATTTTTTAATAAATTAAACATTTTTTTAATAATCTATTAATTTTTTTAATAAACTTTAATAACCCTAATTTTATTATTTTGAAAAAAAAATTAATTTAAAAAATTGTCCCATTTTTAAGGATACGTGAAAGTGTTATTTTTTTTATAATTAAAAATAGTCAAATTTCAAAGTCAAACTGTATTTGATTTTTGTAGAAGCGCAGGTAGATTTAATTTTAAATTGCTCCATTTAGATTTAAAAATTTTTAAATTTTAGATCTAGGCTTATGCAATGGGCTAAAGTAATAAAAATAAGACAGTTTTTTTTTATTTTGTTTATTAGTACGTAATATGTGTAATTTTTCTATTTCTTTTTAATGCTATAAAAATGTTTTTTTCTTTATTTGAAATCACATTTGGTTTAATTTAGCTATACAGTCGACTCTCTTTAATCCGTAATAGACGGGACCGAAAATAACCATTACGGATTAAGTTTTACGGATTACCTTTAATCCGTAAACGAACAAAAATCTTAAAATTTTCGGATTAACGAATGTAAATTTTGATACAAAATTTTATTATTTTTTTATTTATAGAAATATAGTTTAATAAACATTTAATTTTAAAGTAAACGGAATTATTTTTAAATTAATTTTTAAAAAAAAAGAAGAAATAAATGTCTGGTTTAGATTTGACAACCTCAAATCAGACATCCGCTCTTTTATTTTCGATAACAATTCTAAGTCACACTTGTTAAAATCTTTAGAAGTTTCGAAAAAAATTTGAACTTGGTCTATTGCCTGCTTTGCTTGTTTATAGCTTACAGATACAGGTAAAAAAATTACGAATAAAAGATTGATAATTATAACATGTAGATTTAGAATTTTAATTTTTTTTGTTACGAATGGCAAAATAAACCGAACTAAAATTACGAATAAAAGTGATGAAATTTGTATTGAAAGTATTGGAAAGGGGGGAGGGACCGGAGAAAGACGTCCGAATGCCGAATTTTACTAATAAAGGAGTTTCGGATTAAAGCGAGTCGACTGAATTAAACTCGTTAAAAATAAAATTTATAAAAAAATTTTAATCTCTTTTTATCCATCTGCTTAAGCACTATGTAAATGCATCCTTTGTTTCAGAATACTTGTTCGAATTGCATAATTCTTTGCACTAGATATTTCATTTTTGGTGCCCTTCATAATGAAAACGATCAATTATTATTAAGAAAAAGAAACAAAAGGACAAAATAAGAAAAGGATACAAAAGGGCACAAAAGGACATAGAATATTTTGAAATATATATAAACACGCTCATTTTCAATAGCTCATTTTCTAGTAATGATATCGAATTTAGTTATAATTTTTAAAATTAAAAATTACGAATAAAAGAAATTTTAGAAGAAGAATTTTTTCTTTTTTTTTAAAAATTTTAAAATTGAAAACAAAAAACGAAATAAATGAACATGACATTTTAATTCTTTGACAATTCAATTTGATATTAAAATTTTTAATAAATTTTAATTTTTTGATCAAATTTAAATTTTTTTTAAATTTCTAAGTAAACATTTTTAATAGAAAAATACATGAATCTTGAACATTCTTTTTTCAATTTAATTTTTTTAAATATAATTTTCTCTTTTGAGTGACTCATAGTTTGCAAGGTAATGCGGCACGCATATTTGATATACTATATAGTATAAGCAAAGACAAAGGGATACAAGTGTCAGATAAATATCATTATTTTAAGATAATCAATATTTTGAAAGATTCAGATAGATTTGAACAAAAAATTTTTTTTTAATTTTATTTAAAAATAATTTGGTTTAGTGTTTTCAATGCACTAGGGGTCTAAGTAAGCAAAAAATTTAACTCAGCTTATAACTTTCAACGCTTTTTATTCGGAGATGTTGTCCTATGATGCATTTCAGCTGCCTGTTTGTGGTGTCTGGACGGCAAATGTGAAAATCGGTGATCAAAATTAACTTTTCCATTATTTTGGAGATCGTGATTTAAATGATTTAATGAACCAGAATGATGAGAACCATTTCTATAATTAGATAAATGTAAATTGGGCAGAGGATGGTGAAAACGAGCCTCGTTGGTATTGATCAGGCAAGCTATACCTATAATCAACAAAATTGTTGCAAATTTTTCCATTATGATTTGTCAAAGTTAATTTTTTGTTAAATAAAATATTATTTTGAAGATTTTTATACCGTCTTTTTCTCAGTGGTAATTTTTATCTCTTTGAAATTATCCTGTTTAATTTTACGTTTGAATTATTTTAAATTTTAAACCAAAATATAGATCAAATTTTTCGGTTGATATTATTTTAAGATTTAAACAGCTAGACAAATAAAACTTAAAGCTTTTCAAAATCTGGAAACAGGATAATGCTTCTGCTACTTAAAATTAAAACAAGTCTTAAAATCAAAATTTTTGAAGCAAACATTATTTGATTAACTAATCCAATCTAAATGTCTAAAAGTATCAAAGCTTATGTTAAAATAATTTTTTATTATAATTTAAGTTAATAATAACTAAAATCATAATAATAAAGTTTACTTTTAAAATATCTTCGCCACGGAATAATTTTCTCAAAAAATGGAATATATCTTAAATTCTTTTGAAAAAATGGTTGTCAATGCCACTAAATGTGGCGATTATTTGGTAATGGGAACTTGTTTTTTCGACAACAAAAAAAACACTAGTAGAATAGATCAAAATTTATTTCTATCTGCTTTAAAAGTTTTGCAAAAGCGACATGAAATTTTACGATCTTATCTTCAAGTCTCTGGCTTAGACATGTATTTTGTTCCACACGATCAAGATGTTTCATCAAAGATTAGTTTGGACTGGTTGGACTTGACAAATGAACAAGCTTCAAGAGAAAAATTAATGTCAGAAACTGCTAATTTTAATTCGATTCTATTTCCTTCAGAGGACGGGCATCTTTTGTGGAGAGCCCAAGTGATAGAATACAAAATAGATGACAACTTCAGCTATATTCTTAATTTTGTATTCTTGGCTATTGCCGATGGAATGTATAGTAGCTCTATCTTGGTGGAAACAGTGGGAATTTTAAATAGATTAATGGATGGCAGGCCGATTGAGGAAAAAAATATTCAAATAAGCGAAAATATGAATATAATGTGTGATAAAAGAGGCTTATGGAAGGAACATCATTCGGAAATGGTGAAAAAAATGGCTCAGAGAGATATTGCCAAATTTAATTTATCACCTGAATTAAGAACCGGGGAAGCTGGTTTTCAAGTTGACATGTTTTATATTGACAGCGACAAATCGAACCAAATAATGTCTTTTTCGAAGAAAAATAAAATCAGATTGACTTCATACTTTTATACAGCTAGTTTTTACGCGCTGAAAAAACTTTATGATGAAAACAATATCGCTTTTCCGAGTCGGATAACTTGCGAGTTGCCGGTATGCTTAAGATTTAGATATCAGCCTGAAATGGAGTTTGAAGAATGCAGATTGCATACGACCATGGTAATATTTTCAAGTGAGCCGGATAAATTTGGAAAATTTTCTAACTTTTGGGAAGATGGTCAGTACCTGCACGGTTTGATCTTGGAAAATACAAGTAGTGAAACAGGAACTTTGTTTTCTTTGAGCCACAACGATGACTTGGAAGAGTATAACAGAGTGTTCTATAGATCAGAAAATTTAAGCAAGGCTCGGGAAACACTGAGCTCACAAGTAATGAGCGATTTAGCAGTGAGCAATCTTGGGCCGTATGTCGAAAAACATGTGAAAGAAGAGGAGGGAAATTTTGAAATTAGTGAAATGTACTGCACTGATCCAGTCAATTCTAATCCATGCATATCTTGCGGATTAATTATTCATTTGATTTACTGGAAAGGCAAAATAATGATAGACTTGGGTGCAAACAAATTGTTGATGGGTTCAAAATTTTTTAAAAGATATAAACAATTGCTTCTAGATGTGATTGATGAAACATTAGTATGAAAGTACGAATTATTAAAATCTAGGAGCCATGGTGACTCAAGGAGTTTTTTGGAATAAGTTTTAGAAAATTTAATTCAATTTTTTAGTGTCTATAAATTTAGTTTTATTAGATAAATTTCAATCCTTCCCAAAAAAATAAAATTATTTTTAAAAGTTTGCTTATTTTTTAAATTTCAAATATTAAATTTAAATTTCTGATTTATACAAAATTTAAAAATATCCAAATTTAGACTTATTTAAACAAAAATTAATTGTCAATTTTCTTTTTAGATTTCTACCAAATTAAATATTTGTTTTTTTGCTAAAAATAATATTAAAACCAGGAAAACTATTATTAAATTCTACAAGCTTACAAAATTCTGAATCGAATTCTTTTTCGAATTCGAAATAACTGAGATCTTTTATTTAAATATCAAGATCTCAACACCTGGACAAAAACTAGACACATTTTTGTGATATTCTATACGTGAATATTGGGGGTCATTAGGGGATCAGTTTTTTAAAAACAAAAGAAGAAGTAAAAATTAAATAATTGCAAATAGAAAAAGAAAAAAAAATTTATATTAAAAGCAAAAAAATCAAAAGAAAAGAAAAAATAAATAAGAAAAAAGACCGATTTTGAAAGTTAAGGCAAGAGAACTTGGACCAAAATTCTTGAATTTATTTGATTTCGAATTAGCTCATCTAAGAGAATTTTGTATTGTTTAAAATTTAAATTGCTGAGACATAACCAAATTGAATCAGATATACCATCATTACAAATTAGATTATTCTTAAGATTTTCTTTAAGTTGGTTTATTTTTACTGTAATTTTTGAGGGTTTAATTTTAAAATACTTAGAAACAAGTAACAAGTCGTAGGAAAAAGATTTATTTTAAAGAGAGTCATTTAGCATAGATTTATAATATGAAATTTTTTAAAATTTATAACTGCTTGTGTGTTAAGGTCAAGACCTGAGTCTATAATAAATCTCAGGTATTCTATCTGATTTGTTTCGTATTAATAAGGTGGAGAGAATCCAGAAAAGGGCGACTAAGATGGTAATATAATTAAGAGGATTAGAGTACTAAGATAGACTTAGGGAGCTTGGATTAACAGACCTGGAAACAAGAAGGAAAAGAGGGGACTTATTACAAATAAGATAAGCGAAGGGTTCGAGAGGGTAGATTTGGATATCAGAGAGAATGAGGAAGTAAGTGAGGGTATTAAAAATTATTTATATAATGATCCAAATGGATGAGTCTAAAAATAACTTTACAGTTGGTCACTGGAACTGCCGATCAATAAAGAATAAAAGAATATTATTAGAAAATTTTTTAAAGAATAATTATTTTGATGTTTTTTGTTTAAACGAGACAAAATTGAGTAATTTAGATGTGATTGATTTTTTTGGTTATAATTTTATTAGAAAAGACCGTAACTCAAGAGGTGGAGGTGTTGGTATTTTAATAAAAAAAGGGCTTGATTTTGAAATTATTGACTCTTTATCAAGCTTCGAATTTGAATTAATTGGTTTAAAGGTTAGACTCATTAACCGTAGTATCAACGTATTTAGCTGGTATTTACCACCTGATAACCAAAAGAACAAGAAGAATAATCTAATCACAGATGTATTTTTCAACGAGCTTACTAAACATAGACCTTTTGTTCTAGCTGGAGATTTGAATTGTCATTCAAAAAAGTGGTTTTGTACTAAAACAACCTCTAAAGGAGCTGATCTTGCTCTCAAAATTGAACAATTCGACATAAACGTTTTAAATACAGAGGGAGCCACATACCGAAAAGAACAAGATATCTCTAAAAGTGTAATCGACTTGATACTTGTTTCAAATGACATTTCTGATAAATTTAACTTTTTCAAAGTATATAACGAAAATTTAACAAGTGATCATTTTCCAATCAAAGCTAATTTCTGTATTGAGTCAATAATAACAAAACAAAAAAACTGCGTCAAAATAAACCGAGTAAATTGGTCATCATTTAAAACCAAATTTGATGAACTAATTGTAAATAAGCTTCATTATTATCAAGAAAATAACGACCTAAAATCCATAAACGAAAATTTCATACAACAAATATGTCTAGCTGAAAAACAATCTGTTGTAACAACAACGAGAAAATTAAATTGTAAAACTCTTCCAAAATATTTAGTCGAATTAATTGCGCTTCGTAAAAAAGCATTGAGTAAAAATCGGAAAATAAACAATAAAATAACAAGGGTATATGGAGATATCGATGAGAACAAAAAAATCTACAACAAACTTACAAATATTATACGTGATGAAGTTAAGAGCATACAGGGAAAAATTCGGAATAAATTCTGTGAAAATATTGATCGGATCAAACCAAACTCTAGCGAGTATTGGAAAAAAATAAAACAAATTAGTAAGCTTGAAAATAAATCAAAAGCTAAAAGTATTCCAGAATTGTATGATGGTGAAAAAAAATTGACAACGCCGCTACAAAAAGCCGACCTTTTTGGTAAAAATCTAGCTGAAACATTTACAGAAACATTGGAACCGAGATTCGACTCTATACAGAAGTGCAAAATAGACGATTTTATTGAAAGCAAAAAATCAAACCTCTTTCAACCACAACCGGAAGAATTAGAATATGACAATGAGATCACGATAGAAGAACTTAATGCAGCAATAAAATCATTGAATAAAAAGTCAGCACCGGGACCTGACAAAATTACAAATAAACACTTGCTAAATTTGACAGAAAAAGGTATACATGTACTTTTAAAAATAGTGAATCTTTCCTGGCTAAAAAGTGAAATTCTGGAAGACTGGAAAATCGCTAAAATAACCATGATAGAAAAAGACCAGAATGATAGGAATAACCCACTAAAATACAGACCAATAAGTGTTACAAACTCTATCATAAAGCTCATCGAAAAAGTAATTCAAACTCGTCTTATTAAGTTTTTAGAGAAGAAAAAAATACTTTCGCCGTACCAGTCTGGTTTTAGATCTCAGAGGCAAACGGCCGACAATGTCTTATTTTTTTGTCAAAAAACACTTGAAGCCTTTGATAATGGTGAAAGAGTATGTGGTATTGTATTTGATATAATGAAAGCGTTTGATAAAGTTTGGCATAACGGCTTAATTTATAAACTAAGCATCAATAGTATTCCAAAAAAACTTGGCTTTTGGATAAAAGAATTTCTAGAAAATCGGAAATTTTTTGTACAAGTTGAACAATCCAAATCCATTTTATACTTAATCGAAACAGGAGTACCACAAGGCGCGATAATCTCACCGATTCTATTTTCAATTTTTATTAATGACCTGATTGAATGTAATCGCTTTCAGAATCACTGCACCAAAAGTCTTTTATTTGCAGACGACTTATTTGCATTCAATAATGATAAAAATATTAACAGAATCAGAGTACAAATGCACAGATATTTAAAAAGTATCGAAGATTGGTTCAACAAATGGAGGCTAACAACAGCTGGAAAAAAGTGTTCCTCTACAATTTATTCGAAAGGTCCAATACCAAAAGAACTTAGCAGTGGGGAGTTCAAATTATTTATTTTCAATGAAGCGATTCCCGTAAATCATAACCCCAAGTACCTTGGCATCAACTTAGACCGTAATTTAAATTTCAAACATCATACCGAACTAGTTAGAGAAAAGTCGTTTAAACTTTTGAATATTATTAAGTGTCTTACGTTCAAAAAATGGCCGTTGAGTACAGAACGTTTAATAAACGTCTATAAAGTGTTAATCCGTTCGACCATGGAGTATGTTCCACAATTACTTCTAGTAAACGGCAAAAATATTGAAAGACTAAATGGAGTACAATACAAAGCATTACAAATATTACTAAAAGAGAGTCCTAGATGTTCAAATCTTTTTCTACACCACCTTAGTCAAATTGGAACTATTCATGATCGCATTTACTCACTTAGTGAAAAGTATCTTGAAAAAAATATATTAAATAGTAACCCTCTAATTTTAGAACTCATCGAAAATCAAACAGTAACAACCAAAAGAAATACTCCTCTAGAATTACTCAACAGACTCGTTTAATCTCTCTTTTTTATTTTTTCTTATTTTATTTCTTTTACTTGTAAATATTATAAACTGATTAATTAAACTACCAACTAACTTGAAGGCAAAAGAGTTCGCTCAAGCCTTCTAAAATCAATTAATAAACTATTGAAACTATTGAAACTATTTGGTCGCGATCCATCGAATATTAATTAAAAAAAGTTTATTTTAGAAACAACTATTTCCCTTAATTTGTGGACAAATTTCTATCAATTATAAATAATAAACATAGTTAGAGTGTAAAACTTAGAAAATTATTTTTTTAAAGTTTTATACTAAATAAGGGAATAATTATGTTTTTTTTTTTTAAATATTACTTATTTTTAAGAAAAATTAGTTTTTATACTTTGGTAATTTTACGAAAATCCACAAAGATAAGAAAATCGCTGATTAAAAATGATCAAAATTTAGCCATTATTTTCAATGTGTCATTTATAATTTTCTTAGCAATATCATAATTTGTATCAATTACGAAATTTAAGGACGTTTAGAAAATTTAGAATTAGATTTTAAAAATAAGCCATAAAGTTTTAAATGTTATATATTTTAGAATAAAAATTATACATCTCCTTTTTTCAATCATGCAATTAACTCATTCTGATATTGTCTCAAAAAAAATTTAACTAAGTCTTGAAATTTTTGATGTTACAGTGCCGGAAATTAACTTGTCACATCATATCATATGATATTATCTGATATCAAATGATAGCTATAACAAAGGCCATTAAAAATTTGATCTTTTTAAAAAATATGTACATTTATGTATTTTTATAGTAAAAAATAGAAATTTTTTATTAAAGTAAAATGATTTACTTTATTTTTTTCAAATCATTTCACATATCCATTTACTGTAAAATGCAAAAATGTGTATATTTGTGAAAAAGGTCAAATTTTTTTTTTAAATAATATCCTCAATTATTTAAATTTACATTTTAGAATTTTTTTTTTTTTTAATATTAGCTGATAACAGCCAGTTAATAAGAGGAAGGGACAAAAAGATGATCTAAACTGATATCAGCTGATAGCTAATATCATTTAATATCAGATCATAGTATTTGATATCAGATAATATCTGATGATATGATGTGACAAGTTAATTTCCGGCACTTAAGTTCAATTCAACAACTTTTTTAAACCAAACAATTTTGGTTTTAACCAAATAGTGTCAGAATGGCTATGGCCTTTGATTAAGAACTTTTTTTTGAACAATAAATTTCGCAAATTTTATTAGAGATTTAAACAGAATTAGATAAAAAATTAAAAAAAAGGTACAAAAAAATATTTTACTAAATTTTAAATGAAATTTTGTTCGCGTGAAAAAATAATTTTTCGGCAAAAATATGCAAGTGGTTCAAGACAAAATCTTAATTACAAATGTACACAGTCTAGAAAATTATTCAAAATTAAAGCGATTTTAGCTTTTTTTTTTTAATTTTAGCATAGAACAAATCCACGAGAAAATTTTCAAAAGACTTTTTTCTTAATTCTGTGAACAAAAAGTCAAATAAATAAACTAATTCAAGAAGCTGCGATAATTATTTTAGTGTAAATGACTGTAAAAATTTATGTCGGAAACATACCTTCAGTTGCTCGTAACGCCGAGCTCAAAGAATTGTTTGAAAAATTTGGCAAAGTAGCTGAATGCGACATTTTGAAAGATTATGGCTTTGTCCATATGGAAGACACAAGCGATGCCAAGGCAGCAATAGCGGGTCTAAACGACTCGCTGTGGAAGGGCTCGCGCATCCGCGTCGAAATATCGACCACACGGACCCAAAAGGGCGAACCGTCTATTCGACGAAGGTATCGCCCTCCGCCGACTTCTCGCTATTCAGATCGACGAACTCCTCCGCCATTCAGCCGCGATTATTCACCCCCATATCGCGGTAGAGAACCGCGAGGACCATCATTCAGAGATTCAAGGTATCCAGAGCCCTTTCCAAGGAGCTATGAACGGCCTAGGCCGTATCCAGACAGTCGGGGCCGACCTTTATCACCACCACCAAGGGATTTCAGATTGCCCCCCTTTTACCGCGATGATCCATATTCCCGCCGTCCCTATCCCAGACCCCCTTCGCCGCCTCCCCCTCCGAGAGGCTACTTTAGAAGTAGATCTCGTTCGCCGCGAGAAAGTTCAAGGTATTTTTTTTCAGTTTTAGCCAAAAAAATTTTGATTAAAATTTTTTAAATTATTTTTTTTAGACATGAAAAACGACGCTACAGATCGCGCTCATCATCTCCAAGGTCAGGTCATTGAGTTGTTAAATTTGTTTTTATAATAAATAGTAAAAATGATTATTTTTCTTGCCTTAGTTAATGAATGTGTAATAGTGAGTTTAAAAAAAAATTGTTAATTTTTAATTTTGAAATTCTTTTTTGGTCTCTGAATAAATTTTTGTGTTTATTTGATTAATTAATTGAGAATGTGAGAGAAGAGTGGGTTCTAAAAATTTTGTGAGTATCAAGTGGTGCTAAACTGGTTCGATTTTTTTTGTCTCCGACAGATTTGGTTTCTTTATAAAAATCAAATCTAAATCTTAAAAAAAAGAAAAAAGAAAAAATGAACCAAAAATTTAACCTGGTGGTTTTAATTATTTATTTAATCTTTTTGACTGGTCTGAATTGCATGCCTCCAAAGCCTTCTATCAATTCTGATCCGATTCCAAGCGATTCCGAAAATAAACCATTAGATTTGGAAGTTCTGGTCGACAAAATAAAAGAAATGCAAAAACAATTAGAAAAATTTAAAGCATCTAAATCGGATGAATCAGATAACCAAATGAATCAACATTTCAATGATTTGATCGCATCTGATAAAATTTTTGAAAAAATAAAAGATTTGGAAAAGAACAAGTTAGAGCCAAACAATCAAGATGACGCTTATCATTTAAAAATTAGCTTACAATGATTTTTTAATTAATTTTTTTGATTTATCCATTTAATTACTTGAACACTCACTGCCCCTTAGAAAAAAATAAAAATCAAGACATTTGTCCCAGTAGACTTTATTAATTTTAAATTTAACAAAAAAATAGAAAAAAAATAAAATTGTTTCAATTGAAATTATTTTTACAAAAAAGTTCAAAAGCTACGTCAAAGGCTTGACCAATAGTCAGTATAACTTGAGTGGACAAGTCTTTGTCTTTACACGAAAATACATGACAATAATAATGAGAACTAGGATCTGTTTGAGTTGAAAAAGCAAAGTAGTTCAAATCATCTTGATCCTGACAAACATTGTTTATATGCTTGATGTCGTAGTTGAACAAAATTTCTTTTGTTTTTACATTTAAAAGTTTCACTCCATTGATTGACACAGATAACTCAATTTTAGGCAATGCATACGGTGTATTTTTTGATGTATTCTAAAAAAATAATTAATATATAGTAATGAATTCTTTTATTAAAACCCAAATCAAAAATTCAAAAAAATTTAATTTTTTTTTAGTAAAAATTAAAATTTTACTTTATTCAAATAATCATAAAAAGTAGAAAAAAAACGTAGCATTCACTCTATGAATATTTTTATTAATATTTTTACGAACATCTCCATAAAAAAAGCTTTTAAGTAAAATGAAATTATGTGAGAGAGTCTAAACTGAAATTTTAATTATGAAACAATTAATAATCCAATTTAGATTTAAGCCAAAAATTAAATAGATTAATGGGTTTAAATTTAGAGTAAAGAAATTTAAATGAATAAAGTCATAATTAATATGAGCTTATTAGAATTTCTGATAGATATCATGATTTTTTAAACTAATTTTAAAATTTTTAGTTATTGATATCCCTAAAAAAATTGTTTCATTCATCATATCTACATAAATTTAAAGATAAAATATGTTTAAAAAGGCTCAAGATATTAAATTTGTTATTTAAAGAACAATAGAAATAAAATTGAAGAAATGTAAACGATAAAAACATTTGGATATTTTTACTCAAGATTGATAGATAGCTTTGTGATAAAAAGATAAATATTATGTACATTCAAGTCTTCGATATTCAACAAAACCAGCACCATTTTTACAAATTTTTTGAAGAAATTGAAAAATTTAAATTTTTGCCAAATCATGAGATATATAATATTTAATATATAATATTTAATATATTTTTAAATATATAATATATAATTTATAAATATCAATGAATATATAATAAACATGTTCAATTTCTTAAATCAAGCGTCATTCAAGATAATCCTGCGGCCTCGAAAAGAGGCAATAAAAGGCGAGTCAGGTCGCAAAGTTTCACTTCACGTGAAATCAACGAGTTTCACTAGTCGATCAGTGTAAGAATGCACTTCTTCACTAACATGATATCCACATTGATGAATCTGCTACCAGAAAGTATAGTAAACGCTAGTAGTCTCAATATTTTCAAAGCAAAATTGGATTTTTGGCTTCTTCTCTTCTTTACATTGTTTTTATTCATTAGCTTTGCTCAACATTATTTATCATTTTTTATTAGTTATTTTTAGTTTTTATGTATCAACATTGTCTAATTTTATTTATTCTTATTTTATTGTCTTTAATATCATGGTATTTTATAGGTATATTTCTATCCCATGTGAACGGTTATTAAGGGCAGACGAGAAAACAAATTGAGAGGTTAGGTTTAAATGTTATGATGCTCAGCTTCAGAGGCTCATAACATAACAGGTACTCTGGCTGCTACAGTTGGGCGTTTTTTTATGGGACTCTGGCCCACGTTCCAGCTTGTGGGTTTCCACGCAGCAAATTTACTACTATTTCTAGTAAATAAAGGCCCATAATTTTCATCGCCACTAATTTTAATAAAAATAAATCCCTAAATTAAATTTTATACTAATCTTTTAAAAAGATCCAAGCATTCTGCTTACTGAAACCCTAAACCAAGGCTCTGTCCCGGGTCCCGACTGGCTACACCCGCTTCTAATTTAGACGAGTTTTTATTAAAAATAGCGGTATTAAAACATCATTTTCCATAAGTAAAAATATCTTTGATTAAGAAAAAAATTTAAATTGGCAGGTTAGTTAGCTCTAATTCGCGTCAAATACTAAATAGAAACCTAAATTGGTAAAAAAATTTGCCATTTACCATTTGATTTTTAGGTTTTTGATTTTTCTTTATTAAATTTAATCTAGCAATGACAACATGATCACAATGAAGATCATGAAAATCAAATCACCATGGGATGAAGTTACCGCTCCGACTATACGAAACTGTTTTAACAAATATGGTTTCAGTAATGACACTGTAAGTCCTAATAGTGATTGTGAAGTGAGTGAGACAAAACCTAATTATATAGCCAAATATATAGAATCTAAAAAATTGGATCTAAATCAATTTGCTTATGTAAAATGTGACGAAAATGTATCTATAAATGAACAACTAACAGATGACGAAATAATTGATTTGGTTACAAAAAAGTCGAACAATGAAATCCAAATGGTCGAAGTTGAAGTGCCAGAGACTGAAATTGAAGAAGATCACAAAAAGATCATTTCTCGCCAGGAATTCATGAATATGATTAAACAACAACGAGATTTTTTGCTTGCTGATGATAATCAAAATCGAGATTTATTGAATAAACTCCAGGAAATCGAGACCTCAATAATGAAAAATGTCGAAGTGAAACAACAAAAAATTTCAAATTATTTTGTTAAAAATTAATTTTTTTTTCTTATTTTTTTCAATATTTTTCATATTTTTTTTTCAATAAAATTTATGGAACCGAAATTTCACACCCCATCTTTTTACATAGAATTTTCGTTATAACTTACCTCTCTATAACGAACATGTTTTTTTTGGAACGGAGGACTTCGTTATAACGAGGTTCGACTGTATATAAGAATAAAAAAGATATACAAATCATTTAGATTCATTAACGACTACTTATTTTAGATCACCAAATTTCCCAAGAGATCAAAAGTTAAAAATATAAGTTTTTTTTATTATCAGCGTTTTATGTTATCAGAGATGATAACAAAAATTAACCTTTGATAGCATTTTCAAATTTTTATGTAAATTTTTTTTTACTTTTGATCTTTTTGTTAGAATAGTTATGGAAATTTAAAAGAATTTTTTTAGAGGAATCTTTTTTAGATTGAATTCGTTAATTATGATTCAACAAAATTAAAAAAATTGAAAAGATTTTATTTTATTATTAGATTGTAACTTAATGATTATTTTGTACGATGGATTGTGGAGAAAATTTTTAATCCTGATGAGCACAAAATTTATTAAGGTTTCGTTTAAAAAGATTCAAATAAACTTTCTTGAAAAATACTTTTTTCATTTGTTATTTGATAAAAAAATTGTCAAACTGGTAACATCTTTTTAGTTGTATACTCTTTTTGATAACTTAAAACGCTAATAAAAATTTCGTTATCAGGATGTTAACATAATTGGTATGGTACCAAATTATAACATATTATGTTATCACCTGATAACACTTTCGACTAGACCCGATTATTCTTACACAATTAAAGTATTTTGTTATTAATGAAAGAATTTTACTAGAAAAATATCAATTTAGCTATGATGGTAGTATGAGGCACCATTAAAAATAATCATTATACAACAAATAATAGAAAAAAGTTAATTTAAAATGTGATAAAATTCTAAATTCACTGCTTATCCAGGAGCAATTTGGATTTATTAAACACCGGCGAACATCAGATAATCTTTTCTTTTTAATTCAAAAAAATTTTGGAATCATTTAATAGAAAAAAAGAATTTGTGGCCTTTTTTTATCTCATTTTATTAGCTTCAAGTTTATTTTTTATTTTGATTTTGATTTTTTTTTTAAATTTATTCTGAAGGAGCCTTAGCTCGGTACAGAAAACAAATAAATAAATAAATGAGTGTCTTTTTTACCTTTAGGCGATCAATGGTAGATTTTACTGGATCTTCATTTACTTTGGCTTTTGTAATTGCAGAAGAGCCCAGATACTTGAGAAAAATTATAGATCAAAATATAAAATATATTTTATAATAAATATATATATTAAATATATATAAAAAAAATATATTTTTTTCCTTGCTTGAATTCATTTTCAGAAAATAATATCAAAAAACTACAAGCAATTCAGAATTCAGCAGTAAGATGTATCCTTAAATTAAAATATGATACTCCCTCCAACATCGTGCATCATGAAGCTTTTAATAAACTTAAATTACTAACAGTCTCAAATCGGCTTTTTGAGTTGAGTAAGAGATATGTTGTGACAGGACTGAGTCATTCTATTCCATTAGTTGTAAGACTGGTGGAGGAATACAAAGAAGGTTTCGAATCGAGATATATTGAATACCCAACTCCATTGTGTAATTGCTACCTTACTATTTCCTCCATTTTTCCTGAAACCTGAACAATGTAAACATTTACCACATGTAACAATCTATGTCTTCTAAACTTTCATTTTTTTAGCTTATTTACTTTATTTTGATTTTTTTATCTCATTTTATTAGCTTCAAGTTTATTTTTTATTTTGATTTTGATTTTTTTTTTAAATTTATTCTGAAGGAGCCTTAGCTCGGTACAGAAAACAAATAAATAAATAAATGAGTGTCTTTTTTACCTTTAGGCGATCAATGGTAGATTTTACTGGATCTTCATTTACTTTGGCTTTTGTAATTGCAGAAGAGCCCAGATACTTGAGAAAAATTAAAAAAACTAAATTAAAAAAAAATACATTTTCAAGAAAAATGTTACATTAACTACAAAATTGAAGCTTCCTTTGATCAAATTTTGCGGATCATTTTTCCAGATTGTTTTGGGACATTTATTTTCGTTCGATTTAATTTGAACTTTGTTTTTGGCATTCGACAAACTTCTTTTTTTCTGCGTTTCTCCTCGATTTTGTTTTAGTACACTTGGTTTTGAATTTAATTCCATGGATGAATTGCTGTAGATTTTATCAAACTTGCTGGATTGTTTTTTTTTGGACTCAGATTCAGACGATGTACAATGTCGACTGGAACATGACAGAGGAGGTGATGATGCCTCGGAAGACTTGGACGAACTTGACGACGACGAATAGATCAAATCTTCTGTCTTGTAGCTGTAAATTGGTTGTATCGGCTTGCACTCAGATTTGAACAAGTCATCCTCATCTATGCAATCAATGTCGATCTCTTCTTGTGCCGGGCACTCGATCCTTGTCATCTGAACTCGATTGTCTTCATTTTGCAGCATTAATTTTATAGAATTTATTATTCTCTTTCGGTGTCCAAGAAGAGGCACTTGAATTATCTTTTTTTGTTTAATAAAAAAAAATTATTTAATTTCTATACCAACTTAGTTTTCAAAATGGATGCACTCTTTCCTAGCCGCAAATTGAGCCAAAGTTGTGAACTATTCGAATACAAAAAAAACAACTCTCATCTGTCACCTAATGAAGACTTACTCAAGCTTTACATGAATGATCTGAACAAAATTTACAATCAATCGTTTAGCGGAAATGCGATTACTGAAATTTTGCAGAATTCTGGTCAGAGCAGTCACTTGCAGCCCAATAGGTTCAAGTTGTGCAAAGAGAAAGCGTTTGATTATCTTCAAAAATCAGAACAGATCAATTCTTATCTGGAATCAATGGCCTTTGGAGCCGACTCTAGGTACATATCGGATCAAGAGATAAAAAAGATGGTCGACAACCAGCATTTTAAGGCTCATAGCGATTTCAGCAATTTGGTCAATTTGTACAAAAAATTCGAAGTGGACTTTTCTGAATTTGAATCGGAAAAATTGGACAACTTTGTTGGCCAGGGATTTGTTGAGCTCAAAGATCTAATATGTCAAATAGTTGATTTTCTGGCAAATTCACAGAGTCAAAGTGGGGAAGATTTTTGTTTTAAAAATTTGATGATCTACGGACCGCCAGGATCTGGCATTCGGTCAGTCATGGATTCAATTTTAAGAATAAAGCTCAATAATATTCAGAATCAAAAAGAAAATTGCGAGTCCTATGTGAAAATTTTAAAAGTAAATTTTGCCACACTAAGAGAACAAATGGTCAGAACAAAGGGCTCAGATAATTTATTTTTCATTGAAAATTTAATTAGTTCTATTAATTTATATAAAATCAAGCATCGAGTAAATGTTCTTTTAATTTTGGAAAATGTCGAACTTTTGTTCGAACAAGAAATGATGAAGACTTTCAGAGTGCGTTTTTTGGGAGATATGCTTTATGAATTGGGAATTCAAGACAAAACGGCCGACAACATACAATCGAGCAGGCTATTTTTTGCCATTTTGTCTGAGCGTCCCTGGTCCTTGCCTTCTGCCTTAATTCAGCAATTTGGCAAAAAGATTTTCTGCGGTCTCACAAGTGAACAAGATGCTAAAGTAATATGTAAACAAGCGCTAAAGAATATGGACAAAAAACTTAAAAAAAATTGGTTATTCGAAAATTTTGCGGACTTTAGCAAAAGAGAAAATCTAATTGAGCTAATAAGCAGTGCATCTGCACCTTTTGTTTTGACTGAAAAGTTACTGAGAGAGCTTTTTGCTCCTCTGGAGGCATTTTTGCTCGACATTTTAGAGGAAATGCTGAATGTGGTCATGGATAAAGAGCAAATAAATTCAGATGCGTTTAACTCTTATCGAAAGCAAACAGAGAGGTCAGGTTGGTTCAGAGAAAAGATGAGTATGCGTTTTGTTCCGAAGTTAAGTCTGAGAAAAAAAAGCTTGGCAAATAGGAAAAAATCCTCACTTGTTCAATTGAGAAGAAATGAAAAATTTGAAAATTTGAAAAATGATATGTGGAATGCAAAATCAAATGCGATTAGGAAAAAAATAAGTGAATTTTGTCTAAATTATTTTGGAACAAATCAAATATCACATGATTTAGAAAAGTTATATCAAAATTTTCAAGCTAAATATAAAAATGTCTAACTTACTGTTGAGAGTTCAATTTCCCATAAACTTTTTACCATTTCCATGCTAATTACATTGTTTTTGGTAAAATTTTCTTTATACTCATTTAGATTTAGATAATTAAGCCATTCGCTTACGCCACTGAATTTTAACTTTTCGTTTGCTAAAAAAATTATTTTTAGATTTTTTTAGATTCAAAAAAAATTTAAAAAAAATGCTCCGTGACGGGGAATTGAACCCCGGTCTCCCGCGTGACAGGCGGGGATACTCACCACTATACTATCACGGATTTAAAATTTATTTATGCTAACAGAATTTTATTCCTGATATTTCAGACTCTAGCAACAAAGACTTTTATTTTATTCTTTAATTTTATTTTGCTACTTAAAAAAATAAAGGAATAGTGCTAATTTTCAATTTTTCTATAATAATTTTTTTTATTCCAGAGTTGAATTAAAGTCATGAAACTTCAACTCGTTTTTCAAGTTTTCAAGTCAAATTCATAAATTGACAATGAGATCAAACTTTTAAAAAAACATTTTCTTTTTTTTACTTTTTGTACTTTATCACAATCTAAAGTTATCTAAACGGGGTCCGGGGCGGAGCCCTGGTTTAGGGATTCGGGTATGCTGGAGATAAGAAAAATATTAGTTAAATATAAAATTGATATTTAAAATTTTGATTATTTAAAACCTTTTTTTAAAATCATTAAGTAACAGGACCTAAAAAAATTAAATTATGTTAAAGTATAAAAAGTACAGAAGGGATTTTAAATTTTTAACATTCTCATTGTCTATACCTCTGTTTATAAGGTAAATAATACGTAAAACACTTTAAAAAATTATTTTCTTTTTATTGTTCTTATAAATTTATGAAATCAGCAATATAAATTTAAAGCAATTTTGTAAAATAATTAAAATTTTTTTTTTCCTTGATGTCAAAAAAATAAATTAATATAAATAAAATTGGTGTCCTTTCATTTTTGTAAAAGAAAATAAAGAACATAAATAAATGAGTAAATTTTTTTAAGTAGACCTAAATACATTCTACGAAATTTTAAATAAATTTGAGAAATCTTCTAGTTTAAAATTATTTATGAAATTTGAGTGATAAAGAATAATTTGAATTACAAAATCAATATTTTTTTTTAAATAATTTTCGGTGAATATGAAAATTTAAAATTTCTTTCTAATGCCAATTTCAAGAGGTTTTTTTAAATTCTTTCAAATATTAAAAATCTGTCGTAAATATTAATATGCACAGAAAAATCTTAAAATTCAATTCCAAAAAAAATAACTCATAAATATTCAAAGGAAGAAAAATGGCAATTTGATATTTTTAACCGAGATTAATTGATAGCTTTTATCAATTAAAAGATTAATAAATGACAGAGGCGATAGTAAGTTGATTAACCTTGAAAATTAAAGTAAGAATCATTATTAAAATATTAAAATTAAAATTTTTTTTTTCAATTAAACAAACTAAATTCATTATTGTCATTATTTAAAATAATTAAATAATTTCTTTCTAATTTACAACTTAACTACAATAAAAAAGAATTTTTTTTTAAATTCGCGCTTATGAAAATTTTTTTTTCAAAAACAAAACCGAGACAATGCGCTAAATTAAAGTCTTCACAAAACCGAATTGTCCACTTTTAAAACAAGCTTTACTTACCAATTCTTTTTATTTTTGAAGGAAGCTTTTTAATTTCATTTAATAGAGTAAATATATCATTATAATCTTCAATGCCAATTTGAATCAAATCTTGAAGAGTCAAAACATTATTCTAAAATTTAAAGAGTTAAAATTTTTATATTTTTTTTAATATTTAAAAAAAATTTAAATTACCAAAAATGCCAAATCATCGTAACCATTTGTTAAAAATTTGAATTCATACTTTGACATTTTAAGTTTTGTCAAGTACTCGCTAAGTTCAAAGTACTTGAATTTTTTCATATTTAAATGAAACGAATTAACTTGGACTGACTCGTCATTTCTAGAACAACTGCCGATCAGTTTTTTTACATATTTAGATTTTGAATTAGATCTGTTTATCGAGTTGAACGATAAACTATTCATTTGACTATCAGAATTTTTTAAATTGTGCTCACTCATTGCTCGATGAGCGTGACTAGATTTAGCTCCCTGGAAATTTTCAATTTCTGAATTCGACCTGGTGTCGAAGCTACTAGTCGAGTTTGTTTGCACTACATCATTCAACAAGGTTTCTAAAGAAGCGAATATTTTGCTTATTTGGTCCCATTCTTGAACAACTTCATTGGATTTCATTTTTTCAGGTTCGACTTTTTTCGCACTAGATGAACAATTTTTAACTGGCATTATCAGTCGGGTGATTGCCTTCCGACAACTTGTGCTTTCTTTTGGCTCTTCTTTTCTGTTCAAGTACAAGCTTGAGTCTCCCTTAGAACGCTCTATCTTTACGAATGAATAGGGTAGTGGAGGCAAAGGAGGCAGTGAAGATGGTTTGGGCGCTTTTTTACGCGAGGCAGAAGGAGAAATTTTTTTCATCAATTTTCTCGGCACTCTATGAGTCAAATCAATTAAATCTTCAAAATCGTCCTTTTCAATTTTTTCCGAACAATCTGAAATTAAATTATTTTCAGACTCGGAACTATTTGTGTCACTTGTGTCTTCTTTTAAATGATTGTCATAAAAGGACTTTCGGTTGGCTCCCACTTTGTATTCAATGAGTGAACTTTTCTTGGATCCTGACGCAAATTCGCTGTCAGAGTTTGCAGATGAAGTAGCCGACTCATTCTGGCTTGTATCAAGCTTCATCTTGAAATCGATTCGAGTCATTCAGATTGCTTTCATTAAGAAAAAAATAAGATTATTTTTTATTTATCAAATATTATATAATCTAGATTAATAAACATAAATAAACATTTGATATTGCTAAATGCTTAGTGATACTTAAGTTTAGAGCCTTTTTGGTTGTTTATTGAAATTTATAATAGTTCAGGTGTGGCTGAAAAATTTAAATTAACTTTTATTTTTTAATGATTGAAACTCAAGGCTTCTAAAAAAATAATTGAAAGATAAGTTTGACTCTTTATTTAATTATTTTTCTTAGTTTATAAATTAGTTGTAAAAAATAGAGAAAACAAAAAATTGGTACTTGAACAAAAAAAATAAAAATAAAGAGAATACAAATAAAAAACTTAAAAAAGCGATTTAAAAAATTGAAAGTAAAAAATTTACAGCTAAATATTTTTTTACTTTTAAACGAATTTTAAAGGCTTTGTATAAACGAGAAAAAGGAGTGCTATTTTTTTTAAATAAAAATACTTATGTTGAAAACAAAATTGCAAATCTTTTAATTTTTTTATTTTATGGTTAATTTTACCAAATTTTTCAAATCCTTGGCAAATTGAAGATAAAATTGAATTTTATAAATCGAACTTAAACTATCAAATGAATAATTTTATTTATTTTATATTCCCAGGATTTGTCCGAAAGCTTTTATTTATCTCTTAAACCTTTTTGATCTACATACATAGTTTATAAAATAAAATAAAAATTGAAAGGTTTCACAGTCTTAACAGAACATAAAAATATTTTTTTTTCTTAAATTAAAGAATAGTTATACTTTATGACAAATATAAAAGAGACACATTTTTGCAGAATTTTGTGTATTTTATCATATATTGACATTAGATGCTTAACTCATTAATATATATATTTATTAACAATGATCTTAAATTAAAATTTAACTTTGACTTCCAATGAAGAAAAATTTTTTTTAAATTTAGCACACTAAGCTATTTTCCAGAAGTTTATTTTTCTCCATTTTAGAAAAATAGATTGAGTCTTTGGTCATTTTTTTCAAATTAGAACAAAACTTGTATAATTAATCATTTTTTTGGATTGACAGTTAATTTTTTTTCATCAAAAAACTAAAATCAAAAATTTAAAATGTTCACCTCTATTCCAAGACAGCTTAATTAAGTTATTTTTTCAAATCGAAAAAAAAACATAGGCAACTAAAATTAAGTTGAAAAATTAACGAAATTTAATCGTCTTTTTGATAGACGGAATTGAAAATAACAAATAAATTGTATCCACAAATTTTGACTTTTTTCTGTGGGAAAAATAAAGATTAGCAAAAAAAATATCTTAAAACAAACTTTTGTACTTGTTTTTTTAAAGAAAAAAAAAATATTTAGGATGTTTTTTTAGGCGAAATAAACAAAAAGAGATTTTGTATTCAAAATAAAATTGACCGTGTATATTTTTTATTTTACCTGACAATTACTGAATAATTGAAATTAAAATTAAAAAGTTTCTTGGAATTTTAGTGCTGAGACGCTTGCGTAAGTTTTGCTAGCGACAAAAAATAAAACTGTTCAAGCAGAATAAAAAAATACACACAAAAAAATCCAAATAAGGTGGGTCAATACCTGAATGATTAATATTTATTAATGGCTATGGAATGACTTATTCGAGTCTGAATCAAAAACCGATCAGAATTTAATTAAATTTTTTTTTCATTAATTTGACAGATTTAAATAGAAAGTTGATCGAAAGCTCTTTTTCGTCTTTATTTTTCATTTGAATAAACAAAATAGAAAAATAAAAACACTTGATTACGGGTTAGCCTCAAGTAGAGTCTATTGGGCTGGATAGGTATCCGAGCGTGGTTACATAAGCAAATAATCACTTATTTGAAAACATTTATATTGTCAATTAACTTATTGACAAACAACTCAAGGGTAGTGGATTTACTTGAGTGTTCGTGAAAACCCTCAAAGTGCTTAGTAATCCTCGTAGCTTTTCGATCATTAGATTGTCTGACGTTTTTTTAGTTGCTTAAATAAATAAATAAATAAGGTACAAACACATATTTTTTCTTCCCAAATGACTATTTTAGTAACAAGACTCTTGATGATATTTTTACGAAAAATTAACTATCGATATTAATTGCTCATTAAAAATATATAAAATTGCCAATTTTTTTTGCAAATTATTTTTTAAATTTAACACAAAAACCCTGTACGTCTAACTATCTTAGATTGTATTGATATAAAAAGAAAATCGAAAAAATGAGCTAACATTTACACACCATATTGGATTTGTTTTTCCTAGGTAAAAAAATTAGCCCACTTGTGTTAAACTTAAGTTAAATATGTCTCATATTTACTGGCGTAAACTTTCACCTGGTCTTTGCTGAGCAAACAATAGAGCTAATTACAGTGTTGATATGATCATTGGAATTTGCCATTAATGGCCAAAATAAAGGATTTTTTTAGTAAATTTTTTTTATCATAAATAAATTTAATTGTTTATGAAACTGATTATTTTTACGTAAATTTTTGTAAAAATTAAATTTATTTTAATTAATCGGAAATATACAAAATTCCACAAAAAACAAATCATATCTAAAAATGAATAAAACAGATATTTTCAAAAAAATTTGATAAATTCACTAATTTACATAGATTTACGTAAAATTCCGCAGAAAAAAAAATAAAAAAATTTTTACTCAATTATACTTATCAACACAATGTATTACACTTCGAAAATTTCTGAAATCAAAGACAAGTATTTAGAATAACTTGGATTTTGTTCATGAAGCTAAATTGAAATTTAAAAAAAATTGAATTAATATTCACCGATCAGATCGGAACAACAATTTTTTTATTTTTTTAATTAATAAATTTAATTAAAATTTTAAAGAATCTTTAAAAAATCATAAATATTAAAAGCAAAATTTACGAAGCCATTTTGAGAAATACTCCAATTTGTTACATACCATATTTTATTTTGTCTATGTTTATTTGGACACTAATATCTCGTGAGTAAAGTGTTGTTTTTTTTAAAATTAATTAAAAAATTTACTTAGCATTGCCTAAAAACAAATTTAAAAGCATGTTACTTTAGGAAAGGAAGCTTAGTCGCAGTTTAAAGCAAAGTGCGCCTAACTTATAGGGCTTCTAAAAGTTTTTGAAATCGGTTTTAAAAATGCTTTTTTTATTTTGATTGATTATCTCTAGAGAGACATATGCGATTTGTATCAAGCTATTATTATTTTCAAAATACTTAAAAGATTTTCACAATATTAATAAAAATTCAAATGAATCTATTATGATGCACAAGATTTTTTGGGCTTCACAGATGGTTTTTAGTAAGCTAGACTTTTCCTCTAATTCGTTTTGAAATAATACATAATAAAAAATCGCTTTTATTCTTTCAATAGATAATAAACATATCCATGCTGCTATTGAAAACTTTTTTGTTCTAGTAAAAATTGAGTTTTGATTGAAAAACTCTTGTCTAATTGATTTATATGGTGAAAACTTTGAAAAATAGTTTTTGATTATAATCATCGATTAGGCTACGAAAATTGGAGCAAAAATTTTTATTATTTCTAAAATTGCACATTATTTTTTTATAATATGGGGGTCATTCATAAAAATGGTCTTTTAAAATTCTCGAAACTCAACTCCTTCATTTTTTCCTTAAATTTAGCAAAATCTAAAAACCTGTTCCTAAAGCTTTTGAATAAAAAATTATATTAAAATTAATTTTTTTTAAGAGATATCAAATAAACATAGATTATTATTTATTCCTTTAATAAAATTTACTTGAAAATAATGGGCATGTAAAACAATTTAAATAACTAAAATATCTATATTAATTCAGATTTTAATAAAAATTTAAACTAATTTTATCTAAATGGTGCTTAGGGTCAATACATGAGAAAATTTTAAATATAAAATTAATTTTAAACATAATATTTTTACAATTTATCTTCTTTTGTAAGGTTGAAAGCTCGATTAATGAATATTTAAGTGTTTATAAAAAAGATTTTTAGAGGAAGAGAAAAAGAATTGAGATCAATCAAAAATTAGAATCAAAAGAATAAAATTTTACATTTATTTAAATGAATTTCACTTTATAAATTATTATTTTTGGCTTAGTAAATAAAAAAATAAATATTTAGGAAATCAATCTTTTTAAGAAGTATTATAGTGCGAATTAGGCGCGAAAATTTTAAATTATTTGAATTAAATTTACTTAAATTATCGGATTTAAAAAAATTTTCAAAAATTTCCAAAAAGTATAAATGACAGATAAAATAGAATAATCTCCAGGATATTTCTTACAATTAAAAAATATAAATAGATTTTATTTTATTTATTTTTCTATCTATAACGAGCCAAAATTCCCTCAGATTAAAAAAAATATTAAGCAAAATAATCCAAAAAACAAAAATTAAAAATAAACAAAAACGGCTAAAATTTTTAAAATTATTTCTATTTGACTCCCAAATAGCTTTTAGCTTTAAACTTTTTTTTACCATTAGATAGTCTACCAAAACTAGTTTAGAAATAAATGTCAAAATAATCAAAATTGTTTGAGCCCGTACACGAGATTTAACAAAAATTATAAAATTAATTTTATTTGAAAAATATTTTTATTTTTTACACCAAGCTCTTTTTCAGAATTTCAACTCTGGGATGTCGTCTTCCTAATTTCTAAGGTAGAAATAATTCTTTTCAGACTTAAAAATGATTTTGCCAATTCTTGGAGTTAAATTCTCTATTTTTTTACCATTTGGTTTTATTAAAAAGAAAAAATTTGAATGTTCAAAAAAATATTTTTGAAATGCTTAAATTTACTTAAGTTAATTTACTATTATGTGAAAAACTTTTAACCAAAAAGTAAATAAAAATGTAAAAATAAATTAAACTAAAATTCAGGAAAAGTTTAAAAAAAATATTTACTTTAATAATTCAAATTTTTCCTGAAAACATAAAAAAAAAATTAAAAAAATTTTCTTTTTATTTAAAAAAATTTGCCAGAACAACAACCTCGCCTATTTTACCTTTTCGAAGAGGAAGGAACAAAAATTATTTTTTGGAACAATAAAAATTTATTCTTACTCTGGAATAAAGAATACTATTCTAAAATTTAAAATTAAAAATCTACAAGATACAAATTTTAATTAAGGAATAATTAATAAAGTTCAAAGGAAATCTCAAAATTCAAATATAGCTTAATCTATCTTTGTATAAATTTAAAAAATAGCCTTTAGATGCTGAAAAAATACAAACAGAAAATTAAATTAGAACACCGTAACTAGATTTGGATAGCTTCAAAACAGCAAGAAGTTCTAAAGATCAAATTAGATCACAGCATATAATTTAGCATTTATTTCGAAAATTCTAACAAAGAAATTGTAAATTAGAATTTTTTTTCAGCAAAAAGAACTATTATTATACACCCTCAAATATTGTATTAAATGGCTAATTCAATTAAGTGGTTTTTAGATAATATTACAAACGAGACTAATATTCAAAATCGATCTTATCTGTCTACATATTTTGTTTTAATTATTAGAAAAATAAACGGAATAGCTACGGAATTGAATTAGATTTGTAGAATAGAACACCTCAAACAAAGAATAGCTCTTTTTTTATTTTTGAAGATAAAACAAATAAAAATTCATCTCTTTTCTTAGTAATATGTTGTTAAATTTGTAAATGGATTAGAATTAGTTGGTATAAAGAGTAAGTGCAATAAAATTTTGTTTTAGGGGAGCTCGGAAACGAGTAGTAAATTTAATGTGACTTGAAATGAAATTACGTTTTTGTTTAATCCTCTTAGATTATGAGATAGCTTTATTTTTGCTTCTTAATGATATTATTTAAATTTTAGCTATTTGAATTCGTAAATAAAATCAAAATTTGCATTCGGCTTAATTAAATGACCTTAAGTTAATAAATTGGCTCTCATGTCCTCCACGAATTAACTTTGAAAGTTAGATAATACGGTTCCCACAAATTTTTAACTTTTTTCTCTAATAAATTTTTTTTTTAAATTTTCTCCTACTTTATTCAATGAAAATATACAGAAGTATTATATAAGCTAGTCAAATAATTTACAATATTTTTAAATCTGTTGTTTAGATAACAATCGTTTGGTTATTGCTAAGTTTTGAACTCTTAAAATCAATTGTTGATATCTATTTCAACTCAAATTGCATGATTAGAGATTTTAGAAAATAATTAATTCTTCATATTTTGATTAACAGAAATGGTCATTTAGCTAAAGAATGGATAAGAATATCTTTTTTATATAAATTTATTTGATTGAATTTAATTTTAAGGAACTGCAAAAAAATTGAATCTAAAAAAATTAACTAAAATATTAATTCTAGAGAATGTTTTTTCAAGAAATTAATTTTAATTACAAAATATTTCCTCTGTTTAGAGTTTAATATTTAATCTAAGCTTTATGTTAATTCATTTATTAAGTCAGAGTTCAGTTTTAAAATTATTAGAATATTTTTTTTTAAATATCACCTTGTAAATTATTTTTTTTACTCAAAATAACAAATTAAATAAACATTCTTTTCAATTAAAAAATAAATAATAGTAGAAAACAAGACCAATATTATCAAAATAAAATTAGAAAATTTAAATAACTGTATAAAATTCTTGACTAACTTGCTCCATAAAATTCTATTTTTACTTAATTATAAAATAGACTTTACTTGTCTTTTTAATTTTTCTATCTTTTTTTAAATATATAAATTATATTTCAATTTACCATCCGACTTAAACTATAATTAAATAAATATAATGAAATGAATTTTTTATTCGTGAAAAGTTTACTAATTAAATAAAATTTTAATTTAAATATAAATTTTTTTTTTTAATTAAGTTAAAATTTGAGCATCTTAAAAAAAGACCTTAAACACTAGTAAATGATGTCCACGAATTTATTATTTTGTTCTCTCGGAAATAAGCTGATGAGATGAAAATATCAGAATTCATTTTCAGGCTTTTATTAAAAATAGGATTTAAAGTTGCTTGATTTAGGGCGACAGATAGTTTAATAACAGATCAATTGATAAAAAAATAAATAGAATAATTTTAAAAATTTGTCTTAATTTAACTTAATTAATTAATTTAACATTTTCAATTTTGTTTAGTAAAAATAAGTAACTTTTAATATATTTAATATCGGCAAATAATGTTTTGGTACCGCTATTTTTTAATAAAAATTTATCTAAATATGAAGCGAGTACAGGCAGTCGGAGTCCGTGGTAGAGACCTAATTTAGAGAATAGGGGCTTAGGTCAAAGGGGTCCGAGTTTTTTTAATAAATTAGTCTTAACTTTATTTTAGGAATTTTTATTAAAATTAGCGGTATCAAAAGAAGCCTTTTTTGATATTATAGTAATTTAATATTTCGGGGTAATTTTCTTAATTTCCAAGTTAACTCTGAAAATCAAATATATATTAAATTTTGAGTAAAAAATCTAAATTATTTAAATTAAACTCAAATTAATTCAATAATTTTTATGCTGGAATAAAAATTTTTTCAATTTAAATCATTCTTTGAAATAAAATCATTAAAAATAACTAGATAATTATTTTTAATAATTAATCTTCATTCAATAATTTTTAAGATCGATTGAAGATTTAAGATTATATTAACAAAAATAAAAAAATTTGCTCTTAATTTGGTTTAATTATTTTACTCTTGTTTTGGATTAAATTTATGATATTCATTGATTTTTTGGTTTATAACATTCAAAATCTTTTCAAAATGAATTAAAATGTTACTGTAAATTCACATTCAGAATGAGTTTAAAAAAACATAATTTGTGCTTTATCTAATAAACTGTTATTTTGTTATCGATGATTGGGAGCCATTTTAGTGTCCTAAGTAATATATATATCTTGCATTATATGAATATTTCAGTAATTCGAACACTATTTTTAAGATGAGTAAATAGATAGAGAAACATTGCTTAATCATAGAAAAAATCATAAAAGAAAAAAAATTTCAAAACTAAAATTATCTAATAAATCACTCACAATATTGAATAGACTAGTTTCACTTATTATCTTTCTTTCATTTTCCTTTCCTCTTCCTTGCACCTTTTTTTACTTTTAACACAAAAGGGAAAAAGATGTAAGGAAAGAGTAAAAAAATGATATAGCAGTAGTTTGTCAAAACTACTGTAATTTATTTTCATAGATTTAATAAAAGTAAAAAAAGTAAAAATTGAAAAATTTTCTCATTAAAATTATTTTCTTATATAATTGTAAAAACGACTCAATTTTTAAATGACGTCCTATTTTCTCTAAAGCTTAGAAAATAGCATAGCATCTTAGTTCATTGATAAAATATGTTACTTGAATTTTAAGTGAACCAGAGTTTTTTAAAAGTCACAAGTCTTAAGTCAAGTCCGAACTTTAATTAGAAAAAAAAATTAATGGTCTTTGACTTTAATTTGGGAATCTTAAACAACTCTGAATTGAACTTTGAAGCTAGATCATTTTGTGCTATCAGTGGTCAGGTATTTTTGGTTCAGTGGTCAACCCAACAAATTTAAACTTTAATTCAATGCTCATAGATTATATTCCTATGTCTATTTTTTTTTATTTGATGAAAAGTGATGCTTTAAATCTTTTAAATTAACTTTACTTTTTATTACACATTAAACAGCTACGTACAAGTTCGCAGAATTCAGAGTTGTAAAATACAAGACTGACAGATGGGTTTTAGAATTAAAGATTAATAAAAAATCTAATAAAAAACTTAAAAAAAAAGTTATCTTAATATTTTAAATAAAAAAATCAGCTTCTTCTAAATTATTTTAATTTTTAACAATTACTATTGTACACTTCAATGGTCAGACCTCACTTAGAATTTGCCATAACCTCTTGGTGCCCTTACCTAAAAAAAGATATCGATATGATAGAAAAGATTCGGCCTGACGGACCTAACAACGAGAAGATTGAGAGGAGATTCGATACAGTCGTTCAAGTTACTTAGTAAAATTGAGTAAGTTGAGTTTAAAAAAGGATTAACCTATGGTCAAAGTGGCCAAGTATACGACTTAAGAAGGCATTCAAAGACTCTACGTCGTGAACAGATAAAAAACTGTTCCTCGTGATTCCATTTTTTCACAAATAGAGTCGTAAACATATGGAACCAATTACCGGAAGAAATAGTTAGCGCAAAAATGTTGAATATTTTTAAGTCGAAATTAGATGCTTGGCTTGTGAAAAAAGAAGCGAAAGCTCATTATAGCTCTGCTCGGGTATTTTTCCGAGTTGCAGTTCAACATACTACTACTACTATTAATTAAACCTTGTCAAATTAAATTTATTACCTAATTTTTAAATTGTCTATTACACTTTATTTGTTTTTCTTATTGCAACAATCTCTTTTTAAAAATTAATTGTAAAGATTTTTTTGATATTTTCCCTTATAAATGGCACGAGGTATTGAATTTGTTTTTTTAATACTCTTTTTTCTGATTAATCTATTTTTGGTTTTTTTTTAATAATTTTCTAGTGTATCAATAAATGTTAAATTTTTTGCTGTTTAATTTATAAAAATAAAAAATTTCACAAAAGCAAAATGTACTTTTCACTTAACCAATCTCGCCTTTATTTTTCAAACGCAAAAAGACTCGTAATTTTAGAAGATTTCGCATTCAAAGGATTCATTTCTAAATTTTACAACCTCTGCTTGTCTTTTTGTAAAAATATTGCAACAATTCTACACAGAAATCATAAAAAATAAAAAATTAAACTTAATTTTATTTTAATTTGGATTGTTATCTTTATTGTGGTGAAATGAAAGAAAAAATTGAAGCCATATAAAATGCCGAATTTCGGCTTGTATTTTAAACTGGAAAATAGATACATATAATATTACGAAAAATAAATAGAAAATTAAATTTTCGCAAGAAATTTCTTACAGATTTATGTATCGATAAAAGTTGAATAAACAAAAACTAAGGCTTTAAGAACAAAATTTGATATTTTAAAAATCAAAGAAAAAATAACTGTTTATTGCTCAATCGAATTAAAAGTGAAAAATATTTTGGACAAATACGAAAATTTTCATCAGCAAGGTCAAAAAATGCGAAATAAAATTCCAAAGAAAAGATAACTGCTTAGGCCCTACGGAATGGTTATCAGTCTGCCTAGCCATATAGATAAAAATAAAATTTGATAAATAAATTTACTGGGCAAACTGATACAAGGAATATTTAAAATTAGATTAGAATATATTATTATACTAACCTTTTAGAATTTTCAGGATTTAGAGAACAAGTGGTCGATTAATTGATTTTTGAGATATGAGTATTATACTAATCAGCACTTTATAAACCACCGATTTCATTGACATTATTAAAATGATTCATATTGGCTTTATGTTAAAATGATAGCGAAATAAGCTAAAAAGAATTCTCGCTGAACCATATTGAGCTAAAAAAATTTAAAAAATAGCAATCTAAAATTTCAAGAAAAAACACAAGAACCTTAAATATTGAATTGTTATTAAATAATAGTAACATATAAATATTTGATAATTAAATATTTAAATAAACTGAAAGCAAAATTTTATTGCATTTTAATATTTCCAATATGCTATGAGTAAAAAATACTTTACATCCAAAAATCGAATAAAATTTAGATGAAAAATATTTTTTATAAAAAAATTCATCATCAAAATCTGATCTAGGTCTTGAACTTCTAAAGTTTAGCTTAAAACTATCAATGCCAAATTAAATACTTTAATTTAATCAAAAGTTCAGATTTTTGTAAATTTTTCCTTTTTTTTAAATTTCTGTTCCCATTTTTCTTCATTTAATACTTCAATTAATAAAAAAAAAAACAAAACTAAAATTTTTTCTTTTAGAAAACTCCTCTAATTTGAATTTTACAATCAACAACAGAATCTCAAAAAAAAATTATAAATCAGTAATTAATGAAGGCATCATGTCTCTTCCAGTCCAATTGAGCATTTCTTTCAAAAATGTGACACCAATGAATTATCAATGGTTTGGAACAGCAAACGTCATTCTTTTGTTTAAAGGTAGTAAAAATTCATTATGTAATTGCTACCTAATTATTTCATTTTTTGCCGAACCGCCCTATACTTAATAGTGTTTGTCGACCTTGAAACGATCCAAAAAAGATGCTTGATTTTAAAATAATATTTAAAAATTTTTTATCTAATAAATTGTAAAATAAATAATCTTGTAAATTTATTTAGGAAACTAGTTCTTTTGATTTAATAAACTGGGAAAAAATTTTATTTTTAGATAAAAAGTGAACATTTAAAAATTTGAATTTTTTTTTTTTCATAAGAAAGATTTCATTTGGAGGTTTCTATTAACACTAGAAGCACTAAACTAGTCATTTGACTTATAAATAGATCAATTAAATAAATATTTTTCGAATTATGAAGGTTTTATTTTTTAAGGCATTTTTGATTAATGATTGATATTTTGGTCTCTTTTATTAAATGAAATGAATTTTTTTTCCAAAGTGTTATTTTACTGATAAGAAAAATTAATAAAAATCATAAAAATAGGGGGAACAGTTTCGACTGGGTAATAATTGCGGTGTAGATGATCAACTCGATGCAGTAGCCTCTGTGTCAGATCGGAGCCGTTGCTCAAAAAGGTACTTGAAAAGGAGATGAGCGCCTTCCCATTATCCACTAGGATA
Source organism: Brachionus manjavacas (assembly GCA_019054805.1). NCBI lineage: Eukaryota > Metazoa > Rotifera > Eurotatoria > Ploima > Brachionidae > Brachionus > Brachionus manjavacas. The sequence goes on from JAHQIY010000005.1 coordinate 475,592, forward strand.
GAATAGGGACAATTATTAAAGAAATTGACTGATAGGTCTAGACAATTTTTCTAAAATTTTTTAAAATTGGTCATTTAAAATAGCTAAATTTGATAAATCTTTTAAAACAACAGACACTTTAGTACTTCTCTTTTATTTTGAAGATTTAATTAGTGGTAAACAAAAAAATGGTAAATTTGAAATTTATTAGGGTACAAAAATAATTAACATGAATGAGAAAATAGTTTTCCTAAATTTCTAATTGAATAATCTTCGATTTGGTCTTGGTCTAGGACGAGATTCATTGCTTTCCGCAGATTCTACAGACTCATTTCTTGGTACTCGAATGCGTTCTTCTGATGAATCATAAACTCCTGTGACTGATCTGTGAGATTCATTCGATTCACTGTTTGAATCTGGTCTGGGTCTTGGTCTTAGTTCTGGTCTTTCTCTTTGCGGTCCTCTTCTAGCTTCGCTTACAACCATCAATGAAGCGACCAAAGCTACCACCAATACTAAATTCAATGCTTTGTTCATTTTAATGATTTTATTTTCAGGATATTTTGATTAAAATTTCAAAATGAATTTTTATTTATAGAAGAAATTTAGTCATCAATGTCATAAACATGTAATTAAGCATTACATTCGTTGTATTTATGTGATTTTTATTCCCAAATTAAGCTACTCCAAATTCGAGAAATCTACATTTTATAATTAATGTCAGCTAGCTCTCAAAATTTAATGTATTTTTTTTCATCAAGGTATGTTATTTACTTAAGAATCTGATTTTCCAGACTTGAGAAACCGTTTTATAAAATTCATGATTCCATAAAAAAAAACTTGAAATAAATACTTTATCAAAATTTAATTGAACTAGTAAAATCATGTTCTAAAAAATTGAAAATAAAAATAAACAATTTTGATTAAAATCTAATAAAATTTTTTAGTAGATTTTAAGTAAAGTCATGATTCTTTTGAAAAATTTTAGCTAACGAAAATTTTAATTATTACGAAACAAAATATATAAATAAAGTAATTTTAATAAATTCGAAAAAAACAAAATATCTGAAATAAAATGAACAAAGCATTGAATTTAGTATTGGTGGTAGCTTTGATCGCTTCATTGATGGTTGTAAGCGAAGCTAGAAGAGGACCGCAAAGAGAAAGACCAGGACTAAGACCAAGACCCAGACCAGATTCAAACAGTGAATCGAATGAATCTCACAGATCAGTCACAGGAGTTTATGATTCATCAGAAGAACGCATTCGAGTACCAAGAAATGAGTCTGTAGAATCTGCGGAAAGCAATGAATCTCGTCCTAGACCAAGACCAAATCGAAGATTATTCAATTAGAAATTTAAAAAACTGATTTAATTTTAATTTTAATTAAATTTGCAAATTAGCGGCTATAAACAAAATAAATATCTTTTAATAAAAAATTACAATAAATCGTTTTTTTAGTTTGGTTGTTTTCATCTTGATTTCTGTTTCATTTCAAAAGTGTGTATTAATTAATAGCAATTAAAAAGTCAAACAAAACTAGTTAATTATATATCAATATAAAAACAATATAAAAATCTCACGAGTTCATTTACTTGAAGGTTCTAAAACCAAATAGAATCATGTTCTAAAAAATTGAAAATAAAAAACAATTTCAATTAAAATCTAGCTAAAGAAAATTATCATGAAAGAAATATATAAATTAAGTAATTTTAATCAATAAATCATCAACCGCTTAATATTAATCATATATTTATTATTTTGCAGATTTCAGAATTATATGATTTCAGAGCTATGTTTTGAATTTAAATAAGCAAATTACTCTTAATTATTACCTGAGATTATTGCGCATTACTAACTTTAGTGCTTTTAGGTAATTGTTACATGTGTTTATTTGGGATTATGTAATAGTTAACTTTTTGAAAATTACTTTTTTGAATAAAATTTTAATTTTACTAAACTTAGTGTTGTCGTAAAAAGAAAAAATAATTCATTAAGAATACGTAAAGAAGAAGACACAAAAAGGGGAAATATAAAGCAATAAATTAGAAATGGGAAGATTTTTAAATTACTTTATTTTATTTCTAGTTTCAGTATGATGTGCTTTTTAAATTTTTTTGCTTTTTTATATCGCGAAATCATTTTTGATACCACAATTTTTAAGTTACATACCACAATTTTATTAAAAAAACCACAATTATTGAAAATATCCATAAAAATTAAGAAAAGCTTTTTTTTGTATATTTCAACACATATTTATTAAAAAAAAACACAAATATTAAAAAAAAACTATATAATTTTTTTTTATTTCACAAAAAATTTTTTTTTACCACACAAAAAACTGAAAAAAAAATTATTAAAAAAAAACAAAAAAATTATTTTTTACCACATGTATTCGGACAAGCCCAATATCTTCTTTTCGCCATTTTACTGCCACAGTTTTCGCATGATTATGACTCGCTGCCAAACGCTTCGTTCTGATCTGATTCGATTCTTGGTTTTTTTGACAATACTTCATCTTCTGAATCTTCGTCAGATTCAATTCCCTTTGGAGACGAACTTGAAGCTTGTGTATCGCTTGGTTGAAAAAGGAGAGCCTTTAGTGTTTTTTTTGGTCTTCCTTTTTTTCGATTTGATTGAATTGGGATATCCATACCGACAGAGCCAAAATTACACTTTTTCTTGCGTGCTGCGATTGCAATTTGTTTTATTTGTTTAATTGTTTTATTTTGGTTATTCCACTTATAAGCTTCAACTAAATCTGATTTAGCTATAATTGGATGATGATTGAATACTTTTTGATTCAAATTTTCGACATTTCTGACTTCGCTTGTACTTGAATCTTGTAACACGAGAGTTGATGAACGTTCAACAGTCCACTCTTTTATGATATTATCTCGACATACATTCATATCTCGACATAAGTCGTTAAGTTAAGATTTTTTTCGTAACATTTTTCGTAAGTTTCTTTGACGGAAGAAAAGAAAAAACCATAATCTTCATCAGTCTCGTTTCTAGTGACAGCAACGCCAACGGGATGTAAACTTTTGTTACGATCGATTGTACCACCAGTTATAATCGGAAAATTTTCATACGTAAGTTTGTATGTTGCGTCGCTCAAAAAATGTTGACAATTTTCAATAGTTTTGATTAGACGCTTTGAGGTCAATAAAAAGCGAAAAATCTGATTCGGAATCGCTACGTACTCGAATTTTCCAACAAACACTTTATCGTCGTCGTTCTCTGGTATAGTTGAATGCAACTCGCACCATTCTTTCAATTCATTCATCGTGCAGTTTTTGTTGTTATCGATCGAAACTGAGTTGATGATGTATTGTATTTGGTTATCGGTCGGCGGTTGTATCCCTTCTTTGATCAAATTCTTCTTTATGCTTCTTTTGGTTTGATTCAATTGTCGCCAATATTTAATTTTATCTTTGAATGCAATCGGAATAGTTACAAAATCTTCTTCTTCGGGATGATTCGAATGCTTGTTGTCGGAAACACGTACCACGTGTTTGACCAGCTTTGACCTGAAAAAAAATGGCTTTTTGCAGCCTTTTCGCCAATGTTTGCAATTGTAAATATGCTTGTCACAATCGGCTAGTTGGTCGGTCAAATGAAAATGCCAAGCGATATTATCGAACCTAAGATCTTTAATTATCCGCTTGAATTCATCTAACGATTCGCAATCATGCAAAAAATCAGAAGTCCTACCTGTGCTTCTTTTATTTTTTGTTAAAGGTTCAGCATCTTCGACTGTGTCGTTAAAGTTATTTTCTAAAATGCTTGCACTGGACATTTTAAATTTTTTTAATTTTCATGAAATAAAAATATTTCTATTTTACTTTCACTTTTTATATTGAGTAATTTCAACATTTGAAAATAGTGTCAAAAATTAAAAAGAATGAGTTTTTTAATTAATTAGTGGTCTTCTTAATCAAATAAGTGTCAATTTTATATAATAAGTGTTTTTTTATTTAATTAAGTGTTAATCTTTATTTTAATGGATTATTTTAAAAATTGTGTACATTTATTTAATAATTGTGGTATCACCGAAAATGAATCAAAGAAACCATTAGTTGTCTTAGAAAATCAAAACGACAGTACCTTCGAGTCTGAATCAAACAGTTCAACAATTGAATGTTCAATTCAAGTAGATCAATCATCTAACGAAATTGGTCAGCAAACTGCCAGTCAAAACAGCATTGAAGAAAATTTAGAATGAACAAGAGGATAAATAAATCAACTTTAAGAACTAAACCTCTTAATAAAGCAAGGTTAGTAATTACACACTGGAATTGTCTTCATTTACCTAGTAGGGTTCATCTCTTAGCCAATTTTTTAGCTCAAAAATGTCCAGACATTGTTTTGCTCAATGAACTAAAGATAGATTTAAGTGAGGCAATCATTATCTTGATTTTCACAATTATCAATTCATAACAAAACCACGCAACAAGTATGGAGGAGGAGTAGCATTTTAATTAAAGAAGGAATTGAATTTATACAAGATTTCTCTTATGAGGAATTCAATTCCGAACTCCTTTGTATAAAAATGAACTTAGGAAAGAATAATGAATTGTTTATATTCAGTCTTTATAATCCACCCAATATGATTCTGAACTTTGAGTTTTTTAAAACTGTTAATAAATAAAAAATAGGTGGTGATCTTAAAGCCAGAACAAAGCAAATAGGCTGCGTAGGGGAAAATGAAAACGGCATAATGTTGGAAAGAATAATCAATGAGTTAGACTTCTCAGTAATTAATGATAAGCGTCCTACTTTCAATAATTTTAATAGGAATTACTTTGAAATTCTTGATCTTTTCTTAGTTTCATCTTCATTAATTGACAAAATTACCGACTTTTGTGTCCTAAATAGTCAAGACATGACTAGTGACCATTTCCCAATCGAAGCATCGATTTCTATGGGCTATCAATTAGAAAATAAATCAGCAGCTAAAAAGTTTAACTATAAGAAAGCAAACTGGCAATTATTCAGCGAGATTTTAAATTCTCAAATAGTGAATATCACTGAAAGTTCCCTCACAATAGATCAACTAAATGATAAAATTACCTAAAAAATTATTTCTACTTCACATAAAAGCATTCCTTATCATTCGCAGAAAATCTACAAAACCAGTCTTCCCCCGAACATTGTTATTTTGATAAAAGAACGTAGGAAAGTAAGAAGAAACTTTCAAAAAACTCGCTGTCAAAAGCTCAAGAAAAAATTTAATCAACTTACATTTGAGTTAAAGGCCTCTTTAAAAAAAGTCTGGAATCAAAATTGGTTTGATTTTATTGAGAAAATGGGAAAAAACCCACTGACAAGTAGACCATTCTGGAAAAAAATAAATAAATTTAGATCAAAAAAAGGATCAAATTTAATCCCAAATTTGTTTTTAAATGACAAGGAATTCAAAACTAATGAAGAAAAGGGAAAATGCTTTCGAGAACTCCTATCTTCAATATTTAGTCCTAATTCTGATTTAATAGATTGTGATAAAGATTTCGAAATGCTTAATTCTAACTCTGAATTCTTTAGAAATTTTGATCAGTCTAATTTTAATGATCCAATTAGCTTAAATGAATTAATTATGGCTCTAAAAAGATTAAAAAATGAAGCGGCATCAGGACCTGACCAAATTCATAATCTAATGTTAAAAAACTTACCTAAAAATTCATTAATAGAAATTATAGAACTTTTTAATTTATCTCTTCGAGAAGGTAGAGTCCGAGTAAAGCATGGAAAACATCGAACATTAATATGATTCAAAAAAAAGCCTCTTCTTTACAAGATCCTTTAAATTATAGACCAATTAGTATAACGAGTCGTTTAGGAAAGCTCCTGGAACGCATAGTATTTTCAAGATTATACAATTATTTGGAACAAAATTCACTCCTTATCCAGGAGCAATCTGGATTTATTAAACACCGGCGAACATCAGATAATCTTTTCTTTTTAATTCAAAAAATTGTGGAATCATTTAATAGAAAAAAAAGAGTTTGTGGCCTTTTTTTTGATGTTTCTAAAGCCTTTGATAGGGTTTGGCATGAAGGTCTACTTTTTAAATTGATTAAAATGAATCCACCTCATTACTTGACTAACTGGATTAGATCCTTTTTAGATAGTAGGACATTTAAGGTAAATGTGAATGATCATCTGAGCGAAGAATATAAAATAACTGCAGGTGTTCCTCAAGGCTCAGTAATTAGTCCTCTATTATTTAATATATATATTAATGACATCCCAAAAAGAAACAAAACAAATAATGAATACTCTCTGCTTTTCGCAGATGATCTAGTAACATTCTTCATTTATAACAAGAAAGGGAACCTAGAAAATAAGATAAATAAATACACCAACGAACTAGAACAATGGCTTATTAAATGGAAAATGAAGATATCATTTGAAAAGTCGTGTTCAGTAGTCTTTTCTAGGTACAAAAAAGAGGGTGATTAACTAAACTTAAAAATTTATGGAAACAGAATAGTGAGCCAAAAAGAAATCAAGTTTCTTGGTATTAAATTTGATTCTAAGTTTAACTTTAATACACTAGTAGACGAAATTAAAGAACGCTGCAACAAAAGGCTAAATATTATTAAGATATTGTCAAACAAAAAATGGGGTCCTAATCAAAACACACTAGGAAATTTATATAAATCTTTAGTCGGATCGATTTTAGACTATTCTTTTCCTTGCTTAAATTCATTTTCAGAAAATAATATCAAAAAACTACAAGCAATTCAGAATACAGCAGTAAGATCTATCCTTAAGTTAAAATATGATACTCCCTCCAACATCGTGCAACATGAAGCTTTTAATAAACTAAAATTACTAACAGTCTCGAATCGTCTTTTTGAGTTGAGCGAGAAATATGTTGGGGCAGGACTGAGTCATTCTATTCCATTGGTTGAAAGACTGGTGAAAGAATACAAAGAAGGTTTCGAATCAAGATATATTGAATACCCAACTCCATTGTGTAATTGCTACCTTACTATTTCTTCTTTTTTTCCTGAAACTTGAACTATTTAAACATGTGCCAAATGAGACAATCTTTTCCAAATTATGTCTTTTCAACTTTAATTTTTTTTAGCTTATTTACTCTATTTTGATTCTTTTTTTTTATTATTTTTTTAATTTTTTTATTTTATTTTTAATTTATTCTGAAGGAGCTTTAGCTCGGTACAGAAAACAAATAAATAAATAAATATTTTAAAAAATTGTGGTATTCTATTAAAAAATTGTGTAACCGATTTTAATGGGCCTTTTTATGTCTGATCGAAACTTTTGCGCTTATTTAATCAAAAAAATATTTTGGATAGTTTTGCCCAAAAAAAGAAAAAAAATAGGTAGATTGATGAAGATTGATGGCTTCGTATTCAATTATTTTTACATAACGAAGATTATTCATGACAACAGATGTTAAAATAAAGAAATTTAATATAAATGTATATTTATAATATATGAGCCATTTAAAATAAAAAAAAGACAATGTTTTTTCTATTAATAAACATAAATTTATTAAAATTGATAAATTAAGTTTAAATGGAGGTATTTTCTTATTAAGATCCCAGTTAAGAATTTAATTATAAATTTAGAGCAAAATTTTTAATCTTTTTTCTTAATGAATTTCAAAGATCTTAATTTTCAACTTATAATAATTATGAAATCAAAATTTATTTTGTGTGTAAACATGTTACCCACACTTTAAGCACTCATTCACTTGATGATCAACTCCTGTTTAAATCATATATATATAGAATACGTGACTATGTTATTAATTTACACACCTCGCAATACTTCTAGAATCAGGATAAAATTCTATTCTAGAAGATTCATCCTCTCTAACGAGATACAGATTTAAATACTATATATAAGAACGAACACAACCCTTGTTCTTCTTCCAATAACCAACAAAATGTGTTACTGAAGATTTTGTTTATGGACCATTAAATTCCAAATCAAAAGATTTGTTCTTTTTAAGACCCTTGAACATACAACCTTGTACAAGAGATTCAAGATGGTACACAATGCGAAGTTAAGGCTAGACAAACAATTTTCGGAAAAATCTGAAATGATCTGAAATAATGAGGTGGATTTTTAAAAATTCCTTGCAAAAAGATAGTGTCTTTATTCGTCTTCAAAAATGCTAATATTGGCAGATATTTTTTTTAAATATTTTTTTTTAAAAGTTATTATTAAAATATGGCAAGTATTTTTTTTTCTATTTTACTTTTTTGAAACGTTGTTTCATCAAAACGAATTATTTCTAAAAATGTAAAATAGAAAAAAAAAACTTTCCAAATAGAAGAGTTTACCCATCTTTAGTTAGAAAATAAACCCAATTGACTCTCTTTGGGTTCAAACCCAAAAAAATGTAAAATAAAAATCGATCGTAAACATTAACCCCTTTAATCATTGCTGACGTGTAAGCCCATGAAGGTTTAAAAAAATTTGGTAGAAATTTTCTTCAATTTCTTTAAATTCTTTTAAATTTTTTTTATCTCACATTCCGGATTTATTGTTTTTCTGTAATCAAATTTTACACCGTTTGATTTTAAAAGATTTAAAATAAGTTGAGAATAAAAAAAATTTTAAAACAGAATTTAATGAATTAAATCTGAGTTTTATAGACGACTTATTTAAAAAAAAGGTCTTCTGTTCTGATAATTTGATCATAAATATTTAAAATTTTCCATGCGAAACATTTAAAAATTGAATTTTCAAATATTATTTTAAAAATATTCGACAAAATAAGTTTTTATTCTTTCAAAGGGTTTACAACACTTTTTAGTTTTCTAAATTAACAATAAATACTTAGCATAATAAGAATGCAAAAAAAAGATTTATAATTTTTATGGCAAGATTTTTAGTGAAAAAAATTGCGCTTTTTTTTATGAAAATAATTATGAAATTTAATGAAATTTAAAAAAATTCTTGTTAAATAATTTAAAAAAAAAAAATATTCAATTTTCTTTTATTAAATTATAAGTCAGGAATATTTTTTCTCCATCCAAATCTGACCATTTGTATTATTTGTAAAACACAATCAGCAATGCATAGTAATGTGGTTAGAAAACCAAAAAACTAAAATAAAAAAATTGAAGATTACATTAAAAAAATTAAAATTAAAATTACTGCTGCAGCTGCAAATGCACCATAATTTACATATTTTTGATCTTCTATTCTAATTTTTCTCAAATCTGATTCAGCAATGGCGCTTAAAATCGACAGGATAAAAAGTGGTATTAATATAAATATATCGATAATACAAATCTGAAATTAGGTATATAATTTAGGTTTTGAACACTTAATGAAAACTTACAACCAGAATCCAAGGCAGTTTCGAAAAAAATTTAAAATTAACTATATTCAGTAAAATAAATAAAAATATAATGACAGATATCAAGAAATCAACTACTGAAATAAATAAAAACGCTGATCGAAAATCGGCTGATTTTTTGTCCAAAAAGAAGCCGTCTGGTGTAGGTTTGGTTACTGACGCACAACAAATCCATGTTACAAATAAAAAAATCTTGAATTTTTGAGCCTGTTTACTAGAATTATTAAAATCTTGAAGAAAATTTACTTACACTTATTATTAAATATATAATTAAAGTTGGCAGATAATTTTTGTTTAGTCCAATTCTATTTTTGGAAGTTGGGGCTGAGTTTGTAGTATAATTTGGTTGATCTTCTTCTATTCTAACATCAGTAAATTGATCCATTATTCAATTTTTATGATTACTTTTACGAATAGGGCTCGAAATTTAAAATTTTTAAAATTAGGTATCTGTAAACGATTATAATATTTTCAAAAAATTAAAGGTAAAATAACAGTAAAGTAATTTTTTTCAGATTTTTTCAAACATCGAAAACAACCTCTCCAAATTTCAGAATTCTATCAGAATTATGCTATTTTTATTTACATTAATTTTTTCTTTAAATTTTAAGGTGAATAAGAGGGTGGCAAGCAAACATTTTTTTATGAGAAAAGAATTATGGTCGGCATCGGGTTTAAGTGTCAACAAAAAAATCAAAAAGCTGAATTTTATTTACAATCCAAATTGTTATTTAAAATTTTCGATATTATAAATAAAAATGAACATGAATTTGATTTTATATAAGAAGTTTCAATTATTTATGATTAATATTTTTTTAAAATACAATGCACCTTGTAGGCGACCTAAAATTAAAAAAAAAACAAATAAAAGCCTACAAAAGAATAAATATTTTCAATTAAGTCCATTATGCTCTATATATTATATTTTGTGAGATATTCAATTTGATTTACTAAATTTTTAATTGAAAAATGAATCATATTTATTCGGGCTCATCCAGTTACTGAAATGGGCTCGTTAGTTTTTAACATTAATTAGTAATTTGGTCGGTATTCTGAAGTTTGTGATCAATTTTTGATGCTCAAATTGATCAAATCAAGTTTTAAAAATAAAATAAATTGTTATTTTTACATAGAATTAGTGCAGAGGTTCATTTTTGGATTTAACATACTTTGTGCAATAAAAAGATAGACTATGCAATATCAAAATGCACATTGCAGGGTGCAAACCATCTAAATGATTTGAGTGAATTGTATTTTGCAGGATTTTGCAGGATTTTGCAGGGTGCAAACCGATAAAATTTTGAGTGAATTGTATTTTGCAGGCTTTTGCACAGTTTACTTTTAGATTTCACAAAGTATGTTAAATCCAATAATGTACATTTGCACTTATTATTTTAAATAGTTGCAATTTATTTAATAATTTAAAATTGATTTGATCATTTTGAGCATCAAAAATTGATCCCAAACTTCCAAATGCCATTTGGTCTCATAATTTAATTAAAATGAATTACTATCTATTTTTTCTATAAAAATGATTACTATTCATGTCCTCAACTCATATTCTGTCTCGATTATTACTTTAATGAACTTATTAATTTTTGATATAATATACATATATTAATTAAAGTGAATCAGATTAAAATTAGAAAATTCAATTTTTCTAATCTCTATTTTCCAAACAAAATTAAAATATAACCCAAACAAGAAGAATGACAGAATTACGAGAGAAGTGAGTTAAATTTATGACCAATTTAATAATATGAATCTGATGAATCTGAAGCAGATGATCAAGAAAGTCTTCCAGTAATGAAACATCTTAACTCTTACTTTGACCTAAAAATTTTAAACAGGATTTCTTTTTTCAGTACTTTCTATGTGTTATGTGCAAGGAGCTACCATATGTGACCTCCTAGTAGGTCATCTCCGCAAGCTAGTCTTGCTGTAGCTTATATATATTATTAAAAGAAAAACTATATAATTGCAGAAAACAAATAAATTAATTGCTATAAAACATACCTGCCTTTTTAAAACAATCAGAAAACTGTTTTAAAAATCTGAATTTTTGAAATAAATAAAAAAGTTTTCATAAAAATTTATTAAATTTAAGTCAATTTAAGTAAATGTTTAAAATAAAATTCAGATGAATTTTTTATAGATGCACTCTCTCATTTTTTCAGACCACCAAGCTTGGTTTTTTGATTAAATTATTAGACTCTTGTAATTATTTAACAAATTACCACCACAGATTTTAATCAAGAAAATATTTAAATTGCGAGTTTCTAATCTCGTCTCTACCTTTAAAAAGAAAGCAAAAATTATTATCTTGTGCCAAAAATTCCCATTTCGAATGCATTTTGGCGAAATGTTAGCACTTGCTACCGGGAGATAATTTAAGTAAAAATTCGGGAAGACTTTTTGAATAAGTTTTTTTAGTATGTTAGTAAGATGTTTGGTATGTTAATAATGCAAGTATGGTGGGATGAATAATGGGTATGGTGAAAAGCTTTGTTAGTATGCTTTAAATATTTATCGGTATTCTAAAACAACTATGTCCCATTTTTGCTGAAATTTGACCATCTGACATAGTCTTTCTTGCTTGCTTCAACCATCTTTAGTAACTCATCATTTAGTCACTTTGTCTTTTTTCTCCCATTTTCCCCATAAAATTCCAAAGTAGCTTTGGTAAGCACATTTTGCATTATGTTCCAATGTGATTATATGCAGCCGTTCCTATCTTGGATAGAATCGAATCTGTTCTTAAGTTGCATCTCAAACTCTGCACCATATTGTCATTCAACATCCCTACATTTGTGTTGATTTGTCCGCACCTCCTTCTCTTTTTAAGCTTTTTAATTAAACTTTGCCACTACCAGTTTATTTTATTTATTTGTTTTCTGTACCGAGCTAGAGCTCCTTCAGAATAAGTTAAAGATAAAATAAAAAAAAAAATAAAAATAAAATTAAAGTTAATAAAATTAGATAAAAAAAAAGAATCAAAATAGAGTAAATAAGCTAAAAAAATGAAAGTTGAATAGACATATATTGGAAAAGATTGTTACATGTGGCACATGTTTAAATAGTTCAAGTTTCAGGAAAAAAAGAAGAAATAGTAAGGTAGCAATTACACAATGGAGTTGGGTATTCAATATATCTTGATTCGAAACCTTCTTTGTATTCCTTCACCAGTCTCTCAACCAATGGAATAGAATGACTCAGTCTTGTCCCAACATATTTCTCACTCAACTCAAAAAGACGATTCGAGACTGTTAGTAATTTAAGTTTATTAAAAGCTTCATGTTGCACGATGTTGGAGGGAGTATCAAATTTTAACTAAAGGACAGATTTTACTGATGTATTCTGAATTGCTTGTAGTTTTTTGATATTATTTTCTGAAAATGAATTCAAGCAAGGAAAAGAATAGTCTAAAATCGATTCGACTAAAGATTTATTTAAATTTCCTAGTGTGTTTTGATTAAGTTTATGGTCAGTTTTCCTTTTATGTGGTCGATTTGACTCTGAATTCTGTGGTATTTACGGTTAGCGTGAGTGGCTTAGTGTACATTCTTTTGATTGATAAAGGTACCATTAATGCATTAATTGTTAGAGATGCAAAACTCTAGCTGTCATCATTATCACTAACCCTCATCTTGTCTTTAAATCCGAAAAGCCCGATCACACCTCACCAGTTTTTATAGCATCGTGCCACTCTCGCATTGAAATCCAATCTTCACGGCAATCAACAGGTCTATTCGAAAGACAGAATTAAAAACTTTTCTTTTTCCAATCTACTGGCAATATATGTTGATACATTACACCCAATAACTGTTGTCGATGTATCCTTCGGATTCATCCGAGGTAATCTCTCATCGACTGATTGTCACATTTCTATACTGGCTACGAGTCTTGATTTAATTTCTCTTCCATATTTTTATGTATGTGATCACGTCTAAAAAAAAAAAAATTCAAAAAATTCAAAATCAGACTATAAGGTCAATTTCAAAGTTTCAAAATTCAAAAGTTAAAAGATAATGAACGCAATTTCTAATTTAACACCGGTAGATCAAAGAATCCTAAAGTTTTGCACCTCTTTTCTTACAAGGAACTGTTACCACAATACACATATCAAAATTTTTCTGACAAATACACCCAGTCACAAAGAAAACGATGATTAATCGATTAAAATTGATAGATGAATCATTAATGAGTTACGAACCATTTCATCTAGATTCACCGATGAAAATAAGTATCATCGAAAATTATCGATGAGAATTTTTTTTAATACATCATAATTTATTTAATTTTTAATATTTCAAATAATTTTTAAGATAAAAATAAGCAAAAATTTATTAAGTTCTTTCAACTGATTTTTAACTGAAAATTAATTTTGACGCTTGATTAAGGCGAACATTAATTCACATTCTTCTCAATAGAAAGACTTAAATTTCTTATTCAATAAGTTGCTTATTAATTTTTAGATTACTTAATAGCCCTATAACTAGACAAAAAGTAGCTTGAGTAAATTTGAAATCAAAGAACATTATAAGCAATCTAATTATATAAATATCGTATTTTGTTAAGAGATGATACACTGATAAATAATAGAACATGAATTATCACTAAATATCGCCTTATAGAATTATTGGAATTATTAGTTTCCTAAGCATTACAAAAAAATCAATTTTAAATAAAATGAATTTAATGAATGTAAATAGTTACACAATTGTAATTACTCAAATCAAATATTATGGAACACTTTTTTATTTATTAAATTGTTTATACTTTTTTTGACAATTAATTGTATTTGAGATAATTTAGCCGTTTCTATATGCACAAAGAAGGGCGTTCCACCTTCAAGCAGCTGACTTTCACTAGTTATTTTTATACTTAATTTTTTGAGTTTTTGGTGTCAAAAAGTATGCGAGTACTGCACCCTTGCTAGAGGCCTTAAAGGTGGAAAAAATTGAACAAATTTATTTAAAGGACAAGATATTTTTTCTCAAACAATTAGAAAATAGCAAGATGTGCTATGACTTATTGATTTACTTAAGAGAAAAATATGTTATTTTTGGGCAAAAGAATACCTCAATGTGTAAACAATTAGCAAGTTTGGAAAATAAAATACATACAAATGTTACCGACTATAAATCGAGGACGTCTATTTTGATAATTGAGCACATATTTACAGAAAAAAATTGCGGGTTGGTTGACTCGGTCAATCTGGTCATGTATAAAATCGAAAAAGAGTTCGAAAATGGTCAAAATTTTTTTTATTTGTTTAAAATTTTAAACGACTTACTAAAAGTAGATTTCTTTACATAATTAAAATTTTTATTTTTTTGGAAATTTAAATTATATATAATTATTTCAAATTTGTGAATTGATTATTTTTATTTTCAAATTTTGTAGAATTTGAAAAACTTAACTTTTTCTTTTTTTCTTTTTTTTATTTTGCCTATGAGGCTTAAATCAATAAATAATAATAATAATATTAATAATAATAATAATAATAATAATAATACTTAATAAAATATTTGTATGTCCTTTGCCTTATTCCATATAAGTTTTATCTATTCCAGTCTCTCTTAAATGTGTGATGTTTTTATTTTACTATTTGACTTTTTGCTTAGTCATGTGATTTTTTATAATCATCTCTTTCGGTCTGGTGTATAATTAGCCATTACCCCAGTACCCAAGACTAGGTAACAACCCAATTTTTATCAATTTCATTTTCGCTTTAACCCCTTGGCTTATAAAATAAATTAAAAACAAACCCTATAATTATCAACATATAATTTCAAATCAGACTTGTTTTTAAGTCACAAGTCTTAAGTCAAGTCAAGTCAAGTCAATGACTTAAATTTTTTTTTTAGTGAAGTTTAGTCAAGTCAAATAATTTTGTGATTTTTAAACTAAAAAATAAATATGATTTTTTATTTTAATCCAAAAAAAGTTTAGTTTTAAAATCTGAAAATTAGTTGACTCGACTAAACTTCACTAAAAAAATGAATTTAGCAAATTTAGCAGGCTTTGATCTTTGATGCAACTTTGAAAGTTGCACTATATCCAAGTCACAACCAAAATAATGTTTCATCGAGGAATTAGCGAAAGTCATCGAAAAATCATCATGATTGTTAGATACTAACAAAATATTTAAAAAATAGGAGGAGTCACTATTTGAACCTTGCATGAAATTAGAGTCTATGTTTGAGTAATATTTAGAAAGCATATATGCTTTAAAAACTCAGTCATTAATTTTTCTTGACTAGTATTGTAGCTTGTTTCTATTAAACACGCAAGTAGTAAATTTTAATTGAGTCATTCATCGATTATTTGTTAAGCATACTCAATTTCTGTTAAGGTTCGTTAATCAGAGCTATTCAAAAATCTTAAGCCAAGCTAAAGTCACTGACTTTAAATTTTTTTCAAGTTAATCTTATTTTAATTTGCAATAGCAATTCTAGAAATTTTATTTATTTTTCCCTTCCCGTCGATCAAAAATTCAAGATTATTTAAATCAAGAAAAAAATTGGCTTTAATGACTTTGGCTTAAACTTAAAAACAAGCCTGGCTGAAATATCATCATCATTAAAAAAAATAATCGTCTTTTTTCTGACAAATTAGACTTTACTCAATTAACTAATTTGATTAATTAATATTTTTTTTTAAAGATTAGCCTAAATTAATAGAGAAATAGATTTCGGAAAAAATGAGTTATGGACCTAATCATATATCCGAATCGAATACTTGGACTATTGAAGTCAACGACAAGCTCTGGTCTAGTTGAGACAAATTCAACAACTCAAGTTAACCGTGGTCAAAAAAGCAAAATCACACGACTAGCGATGCCGACTTTAATAAGTAGTACAATACGGCAAAGAGAACTTTAAAATTATTGTTAAATGATGAGAAACCATAAACCACAATTTTTTAACAGTTTTTGTTAATAATTTTAGTTATAAACTTTTTTTTCTTAATTAAAATGAAAATTGTATATTTTATTTACAAAGTATAAGGCCATCAATTAATGGACTGACAAAAAAAAAATTTTTACTGACAAAAAAACTACATATGATGACAAATAAATTAATTGACTGATAAAATAATTATCTGAGTGACAAAAACAATTTTTTGACTAATTAATTATTTTTACAACAAATTAATGATTTTGAGCTCACAAAAAAATCAAAATCTTGAACTATAGCACCAAAATCAGAAGGAAGCTCCAGACGATTATGACAAACCGTTTTGTCCAAATCTCATCATCAAGCTAGAGGCAACTATGAGAAAACGTCACAATTTAAGTTCATTCCTTACAATCTTAGAGAATTAAATTACTAAATAGCTTTTCTTTTTTTTTCCTTATTCACTCCTTGTGAAGCATAGGGTCATTACTTTTGATTTCCACTCAAGTCGAATTAAATAGCTTAATTAGAACTAAAATAAAATAAAATAAAAATGAATAAAATTTTGTCAGTGCAAAATTATTAAATAGTCAAAATTATTAAATATATATTTGTCAGTCGTTTAGTTTTTTTGTCAGAAAAATTAGTTTTTTATTGTAAGCTAAAATAGACTAAATTAGTCACCACTTTTAGTTATTTTTGTCATCTTAAAAAAATTTAATTTGTCACCCTCAAAAAATTTAACCCAAAGTATAATTAAATTAATTTTTTGTTTTTTATGAGAATAAATTTTTTTAATAGTTAATTTGAATTTTTTAAACAGGCTTAAGTATTTTATTATTTTTTTCAAAAATATTTTATAAATTCAATTAAAATAATGAAATAACAATTGATAAATTACTTTTAAATTTATTTTAACTCGATGAAAAAAAATTTATTGAAATATATGAAAAACCGATGAAATTTATATTTTTCATCGATGTAACATAATGAATCCGCTCACTCCTCATCGATGATAACTCGATGAATTTTTTTTTTTTTTTCATTGATGCAACATCAAGTTTTAATTGACTGGGATTGCATTTACAGAACTAAGTTTAACCCTTTAGAATAAAAGTTATTCAATTTTTTTACATTTTTTCTGTTCTTTTTTTCATTTTGTAGTGAATTTCACAAAACCAATAATTGGTAAATATCGAATTTTGTCCATGACTGATATTGGTTTAGCCATAATAAATTTTAAATTAAAATTATTTGGATATAATTTATTTATTAATTTACCATTCTAATTAAATAATACCTAAAATTTGCACCAAATTCAAGTAAAACTTGCAACATTTCAATTTTTATATGCAAAAAAAATTTCAAAAAAAAATACTCCCAAGAACTCAAATATAACAAAATTATCTAACTAAACCCCAACCCAGCCGAAATCATGAATTTTTGTTAAGTAATAACATTTTTGCTGTGAATTTTCCGTTTTATTAATTAAAATGATTAAAAATTTAATCTCATCTATTCCAAATAGTGTCCCTAGGCGAATATCTAATCGTAGTGTGTATTCATTGTGCCTAAAATCTATGCTACACACATCGAATTCAAATCAGGTAAACAAAGAATGGACAAAGACTTTGAACAATGCTGAAAAGGTGGTAGGCTACCCGACTTCGTTTCTTAATTTGCGCTACCTTGTCTCAGATGAAGTGGCAAATTTTGCCAATCTACTTCGAAAACTAATGAAGACCAAGCATCCGCTGATAAGCATGGCAAGAAAACTTATATCATACGGTGAAAACGAGCCAAAACGCTCGCTACAAATCAATGGCCTTTTGGTTCTATTGATCGCCAAAGCTGCAGGCATACCAAAGAAAAACAGATTTTTAGATGTAGAAATATCAGATGGAATACACAGTTCCCAGCGATGTCTTGCCGAGATTAGCGAAATGATCTACATGGGTTCAATGATTCACAAAGGAATTTTGGACTTGAACAAAAACCAAAATGAGTTTGATGAGTTGGAGCAAGGCAACAAGCTGGCAGTGCTGTGCGGAGACTACTTATTGGCCAATGCATGTACCAACTTGGCTAAGCTTAAAAATACACAAGTTGTCTTTTTGATGTCCCAGGTAATTGCGGATATTTCTCAAGGAATTTTCGATGAAGATCCAAGCTCAAAAATTACATGCTTAAAAAAATGGTACGAGAATATAAACAGGTATTTGGAAAAACTTAATAATTTTTGGAAGATTTTTTTTAGATTTTTCTTTTAGCAAGTCGTCTAGTTTGTTATCGAACAGCGCCAAGTCGGTCATGCTACTGGTGAGTCATCAGCCAGACTTGCAAGAAATTGCGTGGAATTTTGCATTTCATTTGGACATTACGCACAAAATCTGGTCTGATCTTTACCATTTTAAACAAGATGAGAGCTTTTTGAGCAATCCGGACTCTATTTTGAATGCCGTGTACCGGGACAAATATGAGCTGAAAAGTCCGATTAATCAAGAGAAAAAATCTTTTATTTCAAATTGGTTTGATTATAGCAAAAAAAGTATCGACAATGATCTAATTCTAAACGAATTGTTCGAAGACTGTAAATTAATATTTCAAAATCATTATAAAATAGCTTCTAAAAATTTAGATCAATTGGAAAATGAGTATTCGCAAAAAGACGCTATTTCATCGCTTAAATCAATTTTAAGTGTCATGAAAAGCACTGTATGAAAATTGTTTAATAAATTATTAAGTTAAAGCTTGTTTTTTTATAGCTAAATTTTGTCCATTTCTTAATCAATTTTTTTATTTTGAATTTAAAAGTTTTAATTTTGTAAGGGTCAATTTAATTTTGTTTTTTTTTTCTATTTTTTATTTCATTTTTAAATCATTAAATGTTTGAATAAATAAAAAATTAGACAACTTTGACCAAAGTTGTTTAGAAGTCGCAAGTCATTAAAAAGTTCAAAACCATTTTATTTTTTCGAGATAGCCAAATCTTAGAAATAAGAGTAAATTGAGTAAAAATTTTCTTTAAACGAAAGAAAAACAATTGTTTAACACTCAAATTCCCAAGGGATTTTATCAACTTTTTAAGAAACTCTCTTTATTTACTCTTTGCTCAATATGTTTAATAATTTTTGACAAATTTTTTTTCTATCAAATCTAAAATTAAAAAATATTATAAAAACATAATATACGTGTTTAGGTCTAAGAGGGTTTTTTTTTTTTTCACCAGAAATTTTGTCTCTTTTTTTTAAATTAAAGATCTAGCTTACTATTATTTAAAGGCTCTATGTTTTTCTGTCAATTAATTTTACAAAAATCAATTAATATTTTATTCAAAACGTCAATTAAAATAAATAAAAATCAATTGATAATTTGAATGTCCATTAAAAAAACAAAAATCAATAAAATAGTTCAAAAATCAATTAATTAAACAAGAGTCAATTTTGAATAAAAGAAATACATAAAATTGAAGATTTGTCAATAGAATATTCTTATGTCAATTTAATAAATTATTGTCAATTAATTATATTATGGAATCAATAAAAATAATATTAATGTAAATAAAATTTACATGGAACTTTTAATCTCATTTTGAATTATATTAAAACCTTTTTTTTCAACACTCAAAAATCTAAAAAAAATCTAAAATGAACCTAGTTCCAGATATAATTGAGTTTGAGGATTTTCCAGACCAAGCTATAGACGTTCCTTTAGGAAAAACAAGACCTGTCGGATGACCAAAAAAAATAAACCACAAATAAATAAAAAAATAATAGACCAAGTGCTTTAATGCTCAATTAATTTTTTGTTAAATTTTTCTCTAATAAATGCCTTTTTTTTTTTTTAATCTGATTAAACTTTTTTTTTATTGATAAATAAAATTTTAATTGATAAAATAAAAATTAATGGACTTTTGTTTTTTTAATTGACGACTTATTTATTGACGTTTTTTTTTTTAAATTAATTGATTTTTGAAAAATTAATTTACAGAAAATCATAATGCCTTATTTTAATTTCATAATCTAGTTATTTAAATAATTCGTTTCATTAAATAGACTTTTTAGAACCATATCTTTTGAAAAAAAGTTTCCTCACAAGCGCTTGATCTTTTTAGGAATGAATCAGTAGTCTCTGATGATGATCGTAATGATTTTGGAGATAATATCGAAGCAACTATTCAACTTAATGCTGGAAATGATTCAGATGAACACTCTGATAATGAAGAAACTTAAAAAGCTAGCACAGACAAAATTTCGATTAAAGGAACGATATGAGTATAATTGAAAGAAAAATCTTTTTTATGATATTATTTTTTTCGTGACCACTAATTAAATTTGTGTAACCATTATGTAAAATTTATTTTAAATTCTTAATTTCAAAAAACAAAATAAAAACTACTTCCTATGCATCTTTGAGATGTTTTGCTTGACACCACGCTCTTTTTTCATTAATCTTCCGCACTCTGAACAAGCTATTGAGTTTGAATGTTTGCTCAAGGCTCTTTTCACAGCAAATTTGGTCTCTTCAAAGAAGTTGGTAATTCTGATGCAATTTTTTGATACTTCTCTTACTTTTTCTTTGTAGAATTTATTTTAAGTTCATTAACCACTTCAACAGCTGATTCAGCATCTTCTTCTTAATCATCGAAATTTTTTACAAATTTATGCAACCAATTCCAAAACTTTCATGACCAACTTCTTTTAGCAAAAAATATCTCTTATTACATAAATTGAAAAATAAATTTGTCTAAATCAAAAAAAATACCATATCCTCTTTCTACGAGATGCATGCACTTAAACAGAAGTGACAACTATGATAAATGAATCAGCTCCATAGAGCTTCAAGCTAATTTAACCTCAATGATAGATGTGAGAATTTGAATCTGATGAAAAAAAAAAATTTAAATTTTTATTTGCTTTGTAATTAAACTGAAATCTAAAATAAATTCTTTTTAGTTTGTTTTTTCGATGACCATTCTTATCCAAGACCTATTTTAGTAATCCAGATATTAATTAAAACAGACATAAAACTAGAACGAAAACCAAGATAAAAAGAACCGAACAAAAAAAATCTAAAAAATCGTTTATTGCAAATTATTTTATTATAAAATATTTTTTTTTGGATAATGCCGCTAATTTGTGAATTTAATTTAAGTAATAAACTATGATTGAGGATAAAATATTATTTCAAAATCAGTTTTCTAAATTTCTAATTGAATAATCTTCGATTTGGTCTTGGTCTAGGACGAGATTCATTGCTTTCCGCAGATTCTACAGACTCATTTCTTGGTACTCGAATGCGTTCTTCTGATGAATCATAAACTCCTGTGACTGATCTGTGGGATTCATTCGATTCACTGTTTGAATCTGGTCCGGGTCTTGGTCTTAGTCCTGGTCTTTCTCTTTGCGGTCCTCTTCTAGCTTCGCTTACAACCATCAATGAAGCGACCAAAGCTACCACTAATATTAAATTCAATGCTTTGTTCATTTTATTTCAGATATTTTGTTTTTTTCTAATTTATTAAAATTACTTTATTTATATATTTTGTTTCGTAATAATTAAAATTTTCGTTAGCTAAAATTTTTCAAAAGAATCATGACTTTCCTTAAAATCTACTAAAAAATTTTATTAGATTTTAATCAAAATTGTTTATTTTTATTTTCAATTTTTTAGAACATGATTTTACTAGTTCAATTAAATTTTGATAAAGTATTTATTTCAAGTTTTTTTTTTTTTTTTGGAATCATGAATTTTATAAAACGGTTTCTCAAGTCTGGAAAATCAGATTCTTAAGTAAATAACATACCTTGATGAAAAAAAATACATTAAATTTTGAGAGCTAGTTGACATTAATTAAAAAATGGAGATTTCTCGAATTAGGAAAAGCTTAATTTGGGGATAAAAATCACATAAATACAACGAATGTAATGCTTAATTACATGTTTATGACATTGATGACTAAATTTCTTCTATAAATATAAATTCATTTTGAAATTTTAATCAAAATATCCTGAAAATAAAATCATTAAAATGAACAAAGCATTGAATTTAATATTAGTGGTAGCTTTGGTCGCTTCATTGATGGTTGTAAGCGAAGCTAGAAGAGGACCGCAAAGAGAAAGACCAGGACTAAGACCAAGACCCGGACCAGATTCAAACAGTGAATCGAATGAATCCCACAGATCAGTCACAGGAGTTTATGATTCATCAGAAGAACGCATTCGAGTACCAAGAAATGAGTCTGTAGAATCTGCGGAAAGCAATGAATCTCGTCCTAGACCAAGACCAAATCGAAGATTATTCAATTAGAAATTTAGGAAAACTATTTTCTCATTCATGTTAATTATTTTTGTACCCTAATAAATTTTATATTTACCATTTTTTTTGTTTACTACTAATTAAATCTTCCAAATAAAAGAGAAGTATTAAATTGTCTGTTGTTCTAGAAGTTTTCAAAGTTTGGCTAATTTGAAATGACCGGTTTTAAGAAATCTACACATCAAACTAAAATTTAAGAAATCAAACTAAAATTATAAAATTCTTTAATTTCAATTAAATTTTAAAAAAATCTAAACTACCTAAATTATTATTATTATTATTATAAGTTAATCTGTAACGGGTTTTAAACCGCGGAGCTAGGTACCTAAAGTACATGGCTATGGCAGATAAGTAGTGTGATTTAACAACAAGTTTTAAATATAAATTCAAGAAATGAAAAATAAAGATAAAATTAAAAGTGTTAGTTTGATTTGAAATCATCTCAATAAATTAAAAGAAAAAATTGATCAAATTTGACTTGGATATAAAAATTAATACAAATTAATTCATTTCAGAGGTTTCTTAAAACAAAATTCATCCATAATAATTATAAAAATTTTAATTAAAATAGGCATTTATTTTTGATAAATTAATTTAAAAAAAGTTTATTAATTAATTTAAATTTCCAGAACGATTTTACCCTATTCATGTTATTTTTAATTATTGAATAAAACAAAACGTATCCTTTAGAAGATGAAAATTTAGAACTGTTGTTTATTTTTTATCCTTGTTAGCAAATTTTGTGTATTTAAATACCAATTTAAAGAACTTCTTGATCAACAAAATAAATTGAAACTAAAATATTCTTTAATTGAGTAAAATTTAACTAAGTTTTGATCGATTATTTCTTTGAGTAGAATTTTAAAATTTCTGGTTATTCCAAGCTAATAATTCGCAAAATTTGAATGAAAATTTAATTTTTCATTTTAATTATTTATCAATCAATAAATTATGCCTTTTTTTTCTTAATACTTTTGAATAATTTGATTCTAAATTTTTATACAAAATTAATCTTACAAATTCTTAATGAAAAGCTAAAATGATTAAAAAAATGCAATTTTTCAAGAATAAGTTTCAATTTATTTGAAAAAATTTTTAATTAATTTGTTTACATTTTTTTAGAATGAATATAGTACCAAGCAGTAGATTTAGTTTTATTGACTATGCTCTCTTCTTTCTAATGCTCTCAATATCGGCTGGCATTGGTTTCTACTATGCCTGGAAGGATAGACACAAAAAAACTGTGGACAGAGTTCTTCTCGGTGGCAGAAAGCTTAAAATATTCCCAGTGGCAATGTCTATTGTGGCTAGTTTCACGTCAGCTATTTCCATATTAGGCTTTGCCAGAGAAATGTATCAATTCGGCTCAATGTATTTATTGATCGGCATCTCGTATTTCATAACTCAACCATTCGCAACTTTCTTTTTTGTACCTTTTTACCACAGACTCGGTGTTACGAGTGCCTATGAGGTATTTTTTTTTCAAATTATCTTCATTCTTTCGCAATTAACTCGATCACCAAGTACCTTCAAAGAAGATTTAATAATTCGGTCAGAACTTGTGCATCAATCATATTCTGTGTCCAAATGGTTGGTTATGACTTACATCATCTAAAAATAAAATTTACTATTTCTTTTTTAAAGTTCTGCTATATGGCCGTAGTTCTATATTCTCCATCTCTCGCAATCGAGCAAGGTATGCTAAAAGATAAAGCATTTATTAAAAATTTTTGATAAAACAAAAGAAAAGTTTAATTAGCAACCAGAAAAGCTAATGCTTAATTATAATTATTGAATTGTCATGATTTTCAGATATGATCATAATCTATAGTGATGCTACTATTTTGATTTCACAAAATTTACGTAAAATACTGTAAATTTAAAAAGTAAAAATCCTTAATTTACCAGATTTTACGTAAATTGTTGTAAAAACACTAATGTTCAAAAAATTTAAGAGCTACTGTGTCTTTTTCGTTCCTTTTCTCTAAAAACGAGATTTTCTTAAAATTTAAAAAAAATTAATTAAATAATAAATCAAAACGAATTAATTAAATTTACATTTTATAATTGACTCATTTAAATACGACAAAGCTGTTAAATTTTTTGGACATTTTTGTATTAACAGCAATTTACATAAAATATTAAAAATTTACCTCATTTTACGTATAATCTGGTAAATTTTTTAATTTTTTACTTTTTTAAATTTACTATATTTTACGTAGAAAAAAAAAGAGCAAAAAATGAACAATTTCCTGTTTTTTATCGGAAATTCTCTTTGAAAAAAAAAATTAAGTAAAATCTACAAAAAATTCTCATTTTTTTTATTCAATAATTTCACTAAAATTTACGAAAAATTACATAATTTTATGTAAAAAAATAAGATTACGATATTACTTAAAATCTTCTATATTTTAAAACCGCTAAAAATTCATGAGATTAAAAATTTTTTTATTTAAATCTCTATAACTGGATCAAAATCAATAATTCATGAAATTATTTTTAAAATGAACTAAAAAATTTATATAGGAACAACTAATTAATCTTTTTTAAATTTTTTTATTCTATTATTTTTCTTTTAATTCTAAGTCAAGCTAGAGAATTAAGGTTTTTTTAAAAAAAAGATTTGAATTCTATCACAAAATTGCTTTTCATTTAAGTTACTGGTATACCATTATGGCTGTCAATAGTTTCTACGGGATTGGTGTGTACGATTTATACTAGTCTTGGAGGAATGAAAGCAGTTGTGAGTGACAAAAAATAAAGTTTTCTTTTATTTAAGTAAAATTTGGACTGAAAATTTTTTTTGAAAGGTATTCACTGATACATTCCAGTCGATCGTCATGTTTTCAGGACTAATATTGATAATTATTCTTGGCACGAATCGAGTTGGTGGAGTTGAAGTCGTTTATCAGAGATTACTCGAAGGAGACAGATTAGAATTTTTAGAGTATTTTGAGAAAAAAACTTAAATTTTTAAAAATTAATTTTTTTTAAAGCTTCAACCCGAGTCCGTTTGAAAGACACACTTTTTGGTCCATAATGATCGGTGGATTTTTCACTTCACTTACAGTTTACGGTTCAAATCAAGCTACCATTCAGCGCTATCTCACATTGCCAAGTATCAGAGATGCTCAACTGTAATCATTAGTTTTGTTTTTTTCGAATAAAACTTTCTAAATTTTCAGAGCGATGATGATCAATCTCTTGGGAACATTTTCTATTTTGGTCATTTGTTGTTTGTGTGGTTTTGTAGCCTATGCCAATTACTTCGGCTGTGATCCATTGTTAAACAATCAAATTTCAAATTATGATCAATTGTTACCTTTATTTGTAGTTGATTTACTAAAAAATTTCTATGGTCTTCCCGGAATATTTATTGCTTGTATTTACAGCGCAGCTTTGAGTACAGTCTCATCAGGCTTAAATTCGCTTTCAGCTGTTTTCCTTCATGATTTCATTTATCCAATTTATACCTCATATAAACTAAAAAAAATGTCTCATAAGCGATCAATAGTAATAACCAATTTTTTGGGTATTAATTTAAATTATTAGAAATTTTTTTTTAACTTTAAACTTTTAAGCCGGTTGCTTTGGACTAATAACGATCGGCTTGGCGTATTTGTGTAAATATGTTGGATCAACAGTTCTCCAGCTTTCTCTCAGTATATTCGGTTTGCTAGGTGGTCCCTTACTTGGTGTAATGATGCTTGGAATGATGATTCCTTTTTCCAACCCAAAGGTTGATTGCAGTAATTTTGTAATTATTTAAGTTTTAATTTTGTATTCAGGGAGCTTTAGCAGGTTTATTAATTAGCACAGGATTTAATTTTTGGCTTGGATTAAGTGCCATTCTTAATGGTAATAGACCTATATCAAAAAAATTTAAAATAGACCAGTGTATTGAGACTTTCAATTCGACTATCTCATTTAATTATAGCAATACCTCAATGAAAGCCACTTTACAGAATGAAGGATTTAGGTAAAATTGCTTTTTGTATTTAACATTTCAATTTATTTTTTAATTTAGTAAAATTTATGATTTGTCTTATTACTGGTACAGCTTGCTGGCTGTGTTTAATGTTTTTTTTATTGGTATTTTGGTTAGCTTAATAACTAACGCTTTCGACAAAGGCAGGACTGAACCAGATCCAGATTTGTTGGTTTTTGGCGGTGATAAATATAGGACTAAAATTGACAATGAATCGATTGATGAAAAGTTACAAATGATGAATTTATGAGAGGACCAATTAGTAATAAAAAATGAAATCTTTAATTTTTGTTTTAATACTTTATTTTTAAAATCAACCAAAAATTGTTTATTTTTTAGTAAAATTTTTCAAATATTCCAAATTCTATCTTTTATTTAAATTTAAAAACTGTAAAAGTACAAAATAAAGTTTCTTGTTATGCGTTAAAATTTTAGGTTGTCCCCAAAAGGAAAAATGCGGAAAACGGAATTCCATAAACTAAATTTCGCCAAAATATTAATACAAAAAAGCGGAATTTCCGTCTTTTAGTAGATTTCTGAATTCGAGTTAAAATAAAGTATAAAGTTAGTAAGTATAAACTTGTTTGATTTTTAGATGCTAATTAAATAAAAGATAAGTTTAGCATTTCAGAAATAAATAAATTAGAAAAAGTTAAATAATTTAAAAATATTTTACTAAATTTAATCTAAAAATCCTAAAATGACCATGTTAATAATCGATTATTCTATTAATTTTCAGATTGTGTTCTGCAAAATTTTACCGAATTATAACCAGAGAAAATCACCGAAATCTAAAAGCATACTTATTACATAAAATTTCCTAAATCAGGTAAATTTAACCTTTAAGTAAACAATTTTATTAATTAATTTGAAAGGGGATGTACAGACTTGTGCGTAAGTCACTAAGTCAAAGTAAAAGTCAAGTCACGGACTTGAATTAAGATTTTTTTTTTAAAGTTAAGTTATTTTGCTTGACTTAACTTAAGTTATCGGTTCTCGGCATGAGTTTGGTTGCTCGTCTTTTTACTTTCTCAAGAATGCTCCTGTCCTTGGCAGTGTAGAAGGACCGGACCACAGCTAGATACTTAAAGTTCGGCTTGACATATTCGCAGTGTCATGAAAGTGACGTTGGTGCAGAATCTGAACGTTCTTCTCAGTTGTTCAAGGGTGGACATGGCTTATTATTTTTGCTTTATAACTTGAGATTGCTAGCGAAAGTGACTCCCAGATTTTTTTCGGTAATAATTTGATTGAGTACTGACCTCGTCACATCCATGCAGAGGCCTTTGCCCCAATATTTGTTCTGATCAGATCTGCTTGATTCCATTACTTTGCATTTTTCGTTGTAGAATCAAATCCCGTTGCAGCATTGCCAGGTCTTTAAAATTACGGATGGTTAAACAAAAAGCTGCTTGATTATATCAGGCTTGATGTAGATAACGAACAGGAGCGGGCCTAGGCCAGTGCCCAGAGGGAATCCACTAATGACTTCTCTCCAGTCCGCCATTTACTGTCCTATTGCTCCTCGCTAACCTGATTGAACCGATGGCAAAAACGAATAGTGGAGAAAAAACATTTGGATTTTTTTATTCAAGATTGATTAATAGCTTTGTGATCAAACGATCAATGCTGAAATTTGCAACATTCAAGCTATCAATTTATAATAATGCCAATTTGATCTTTATTGAATTTGTAAAAAAATTTAAAAAATTTGATATGAATTTATCAATATTTTTTTTTGTTTTCAAAATAACAGATAATTTTATTTTTATAAAATTATAATTTTAATTATTAAAAATTTTATTAAATTAAATAAATGAAGTGTTAATCAGTCGACTACGATAAGGGCACTAGCCTGTTGATTAACCTTGAAAATTGAAAATGAATGTTTCCAAGAGATTGGTCATTGTCGATTTGTTGTGGACAAATCCGTACTGCCAAGGAGCAATAAGTTTATTGATTAAAAGGTGCTCCATCATGACGTCTCTTATGATTCGTTCCATGATCTTACAGAGCAGTTCGGTTAGAGAAATTAGCAGGGTCTTATTTATTTATTTATTGAATTGAATTAAGGAGAAGTAAAAAAAAAAAGATTTTTTGTGTTTTTGTGTTTTTTTAAAAATGAAAAATTATTACCTAAAAATAAAATTACAAAAAAAAATAAAAAATAAAAAAAGGAACATTAGTTCGAAAATAGAAAAAGGGATGAAAGTTAGAAAGCAAGATAATTTGGACCAAAATTCATGAATTTCTTTTATTTTGAATAAGCTCGTTTAGGAGAGTTCTGTAATGTTTTAATTTCAAATTGCATAGACATGACCAAATTGAATCAGATATACCATCATTAGAAATCAGATTAATCTTAAGATTTTCTTTAAGTTGGTTTTTATTTACTGTAATTTTTGAGGTTTCAATTTTAAAGTACTTGGAATTTGTCATTAAGCATATATTTTAGAAACATATTTTGTTTCATGTTGTTTCATCATCAAATTTTGAAAAGCTCAATTTTGTCAATTTAAATATAATGAAAAAGAATTTTATTTTCGCAATTTGTAAAAATTTGTATGAAATTTTACGATTCTGTGTTATATTGAATCACAAAGTTCATAATTTTTTTTTGACACATTAAAAGTGATTAAGTAATTTATTTGAAAAAAATTTTTTTTCATGCAAAAATATCTTTAAAAAAGAGTAGAACTTGATACGTATAAGAAAGGTAAAAAAGTTCGAGATATAGAATCAAAAATCAATTTAAAATACAGGAAACAACTTTATTTTACTAAAAGCTTTTTAAAAAAAAAAGTTCAGAAAACGACTGCATTTTTGCTTAACTTTGCACATTTACTTAATTTAGTTTAATTTAATGAAAAAAAAACGGAAGAAGGACGACAAAATTTTAAGCAAAAAAACAGACTTGTTTTTAAGTCACAAGTCTTAAGTCAAGTCAAGTCAATGACTTGAATTTTTTTTCTTTTTATTAAGTAAAAGTCATGACTTAATTTTTTTTTTAAATGTGACAATTGTTGCTGATCGATTTTTTTAAATCCAAACAAATACAAAATAAATAGAAAAAATTTTTTTTAACTCTTTTATTCATTTTATTTTTAATAGTGTTGATAAATTCACCAAATTTTTGGTTTTATTTAACCGAAATAAAAAGTATTTCATCGTTTTCAAGTGAAACGATTACAGCCAGATTTTGCATCAACAGTGATATTTCTAGTTCGCGATATACTAGCAGTTAAAAAAAAAAAAATTAAGTCATGACTTTGACTTAAATTTTTGTGACTTAGACTTAAAACTGTGACTTAAAAACAAGTCTGAGACGTAATTAATATCCCAATTAAAAGAACTAGAGGCCGTCCGAAAAAAAATCAAGAATAAGACGAATAAACGAATTTTTTAATTAAACTAATTTACTCGAAATTTCGAAAAAATATAGAAAACTACTTTAATTTTTCATCTAGAAATAAATATTAATTAATTTGATAATTTATTTTTTCATCCAGATAAAAATATAAAAATATAAAAAGATAAAAATTTTCACGATCAGTTCTTTTTTTTACGAACAGTAATTAATTTACCTGGTCGTCAAATTGACTGTTCGTGAAATGTAACGAACACTGATCGTCAGGTTTATAAGACCCAATTAGCATTTAATTCCTCACCATACTTTGACAACTTTACTTGAAAACTGGTGTGATTTTGCCTTTTCCACAGATCATACGTCTTACAAAACCGGTGATGAAGTCGTTAATGCATCTTTTAACGATAAACGGGTGCATCAAATCTTGACCGTGTAATTTCCGCGGGTTGAGATAGTTGATGTGCTTTTTGACGCGGCCTAGTCAGAAGACGTTGACCACGCGTTGGGTGTTTCAGCCAGAGAATATTGTGGGAACGAGATCGGAAGAACGAATAGTATATATGCTGCTTTATTGTGTTCATTGATCAGAATGGTGATCACCCTGCTGTCAGTCTGGAAGCAGTCATTCGCTCCCAACAGGTCTTTGTGCTATTTATGTAATTGAATAGGAGCTTTGATAAGAGCTTGCAAGAAATTACTATGGAAGCTTCAAATTTGCATATGCCTTCCTGGCTGCAGCCCTCACTTGTTTATAGGACTGAATGTAAGCGGCTTTCAAGTCCGATTGAGAGGGTCCGATCAACAGAGGCAGTGAAATTTGTTCTTTACTCTGTTTAGTACCATGATATCTAGTAAAATAACTTTTGATCTGAGCGGATCTAGCCTTTTCGCACTAAAATTGAATATTCCAGATACCTGGTAATTAGCTAAAGTTTACATTTTTAAGAATAAATATATATTGTAGCACCACATGTACCTTGGGTCTCTCTATTCTTATATATTTATATTTTTTATTTTAGTTTCAATTTTTGATTTAGAATAAAGATTTAGAACTTGAAACTTTCTATTAATTTTATTTAATAGTAGCACGCGATTAAATTCATGGCAGCGGTAAAAGTTTGTTCTTACTTTAGAGTAAGCCATAATTTGGACAGAACCACGTTTGAAACGAAAAATAGTGGAATGTTAAATCCCTTTCAGCTAATATTTCTGGGAACAATAATTGCTGTTTTCTTGTCCATGACCTTACATGTAGGAATCATGTCATATGTTATTTAATATCTTAGAAGTAAACAAAAATCAATTAATGTTTTTTTCTATATCTGAATAAGAATAAACCAGTAAATGTTTATTCAACAAACTCTTTAATTCAAAAAAATTGAAAAATTCTAAATTTTAACTAACTGAAAAAGCGATGTGCCAAGCTTCCACATATTTGCTAGTTCTTGGTTTTTGTTGACAGCTATTTTGATTATTGCTAATTTAATTTAACAATTAAGTAGAAAAAAAAGCAAAAAAAAATAGCTGTTTTAATAACAGCTTTTTTGATATAGAGCCACTAAGACCCAGCCTTGAAGCTTTTCCACAAACATACACGGGCTCGCCAATAAACAACCTATTTAAGTATTGTAACCAAAACAGTCCCGCAATGGTTTTGTGAAGTTCAGTACAAAAGAATAGAACAAGGTGCAAAAAAATTAAATAACTTTTTTTCTAAAGGTTTAAAATTAGTTCTGTGAATGCAGCATGGTGCAACATTCAAAGTTGGATCAACTGTAAAAGTCTGCTGAAGATGTGCAAAATCTCTGCAAAATGTACTTAGCTTGATTATATTGAAATTCAATTTCTGCTAAAATCTGAAAATTTATCAGACTTAGATATTTGATGCAACTTTGAATGTTGCACTATGTTGAATTTACAGAACTAAGTTTAAACCTTTAGAAAAAAAGTTGTTCAATTTTTTTACATTTTTTTCTGTTCGTTTTATTAATTTGTACTGAATTTCACAAAACCAAAAGAAAAGGTTAAAACAATTTTGTCGAACATTTATTAGACTCTGTTTTCAAAAAACTTTATTTTTTAATTTTACCAAAATCTATTTAGCATAGGGCTGAAAGGGAGGTTAACGACCATTCCAAACTGCCCGGGGTTTTCCCCAAACTATTATATAAATAAAAAAAAATACATCTTCTGCATAGACAATGACAGAAACATTAAGATCTTTGAAAAAGCTCCAAGCTCCTTGTTAAGGCATTCTATTTTAAGATCATCAATAAAGATGTTAAAAAGGTTTCAGTTCTAAAGGGATCTGTTTTTTAATTATTTGGAAGTGATAATACAACTAATGCTGAGTTTTAATAAATTCTAAGTAATACCCAGTATGAAATATCCATTCTCTTTAATAATTTAAAGAATCAGCCATCACGCCGAATTTTTTCAAAGGCCTTTTCTGCATCTAAAGATACTATCTTACAACCAGAGTCTTTATTGATGTAGTTAAGAATCTAATAACATTGTTAATTGAATAACGAAATTCATAAAATGCCTAGAAGAAGACAAAAAAATCACTCTAAATAAATTAAGAGCCCGTCAACAATTATTTTTAATAAAAATCTTTTGGTTTTACATCAAACGTCAAATAGTGTTAAATCAACACAAAAAAGGGATGGTCATTAATATTTAGTATTTTTTCTATTTTTATCCCATTCAAATTGAAAAATAATTAAAAATTCCATTTAAATTTTATTAATTTTTAGTATCTAATTTTGATTAATAAATTTTTAAAATTTCTATTGAAAAATAATATTTTTTTTCCAAATTGGTTTCAACCTTGTATTTTATTGAAATCACTTTCCGACATTTTAATTAATTTTGATCTATTTGGTAATTCTAAAAGATAATCTTACCATCAATTTCTTGTAAAGTATTTAATCATTTTTTAATTAGTAAAGACAAAGAAATAAAAGAGAGATATATCTAAAAATAATTTGAAAAGGGTAAGTTTTAAATTTTGATTCAACCATTAGTACCCGATTAAATAAGATGACACCTAAAGTAGCCTTAAAAGGAGTGCTTTAAAAAAAGCTCAGTGAAATTTCTCATATTTTATAAATTGGTTTTGGACAAAAATTAATCATTATTGATGCTTTCATGCTTTTAGTATCCTTAATATTTAAAAATTATCTGTAAAATAAATTTAAGATACAAAAATAAGCATCGAGAATATGGAAAATATGTTTGCTACCCGTTTTTAATATTCTATTTAAAAACAAGAAATTTATTTGGATATTTAAATCAAAAGTTCATTTTTTTAAAATTTAAATTAAATTAAAATCGCACAAAATAATATAAATGAATATTTCAATTCGTTTCAAAGCCAACATAAAAATAAAGAGATTTTTTTATAGTTTCAGTCAAAAATAGATAAGAAATCACTGTTTTATCCAGAAATTCCATTTATAAAAAATAAATTAAATTGAACAGTTTTTATTTTAATAATTTACAACTTGACCAACAACTAATAGATCTTTTCTCAAAAGGATAAAATTTAATTATTTTATAATGCTGATAATTTTTCGTAAAATGTAAGGTAATCGTGATTATCCTGATAGTAAAAAGGCATCAATTAATCTTCAAAGTGTTTGAAATAATGGAGCATGAATATCTTTTTGAAAACCTAGTTCATAAAAATATTGAAATTACTGAATTTCTCGAAGGACTTGGTTACAATAGAAAGTATTTTAATTGTTTTGGTAATGATATTTTAATCGATAAAATGATATTAGCAAATACACTTAAAAAATTTTCCTTCTTTTAAAGATATAATTTTTCTATTAAAGTGTAAAAATAAAATAAAAAATAAATTAAAAAATTATATAAATTTTTTTTGTCCTTTTATGCAAATGGCAATGTTATTTTCTCTTTTAAATTAAAACTAATTATCTCTTTTGAATTTCACAAAACCCCCGCAATTATATAACCAAAATATCCAAGCAAAATCCTCATCCCACGCAAACTCTTTCCTTAATTATCTACGTTAAAAGCCTTTAATGTGATAGATTGAAATATTCTTCTTTTAAAAATGTTACATCATGGCTTTGAAAGTGAATCCCTGAGTATTCTTATTATTTTACAAACAAGTAACAAATAGTTCGTATTTGTAATGAAAATTCAAAACCTGTATCTTTTAAACTAGATATGCCACTAGGATACCAATTTTTATTCATTAGGTATTCTTATCTTTGTAGATGATCTACATCTTATAAAAGAAATCTAGTATTAAAGCGTTTGCTAATGGTAAAACTATTAATCAATTTGACAAGAAATAAATGACTATATTAGCTAATTTCTACTCATCAATTGTTGTATCGTGTTAGCGCATGGTGATCATGTGATCATCACACACTAACCGAAACATCTAGAACGCTCTAGAAGCACACCCCACTCTCGACACGCATACACTTACAACTTTTTAGATTGAAAGGAGGATTGAAAATAATAAAGAAAAAGAAAGAAAAAAGTTTTGGGTTAACCCCTTTTATTGAGCAGCGGCGCGCGAGGTATACTCAAACCTAGATGAGAAGGCTGAGGACTCGTACGACCCGGTACTACACAAGAAGAAGGCGAGCCTCGCAGAGTAGCCACAGGTGAAGCAGAAACTACAGCGCCAAGGCAACAAGGGCGTTCGATCGGTTCTACAAACGCAGCACGTGCCTAAGCACGAGCACAAAGCACTGCAAGCACAGCCACAACCGAAGAAGAGAAGCGCTACCCAACCCGGAACCGAAAGGGGACAGTCCGCTTCAAGGCGGGTCCGTGAGCGTCTGCGACGCAAAAGTG
The DNA here is from genome assembly GCA_019054805.1 of Brachionus manjavacas. Lineage (NCBI taxonomy): Eukaryota > Metazoa > Rotifera > Eurotatoria > Ploima > Brachionidae > Brachionus > Brachionus manjavacas. The sequence continues at coordinate 510,335 of JAHQIY010000005.1, forward strand.
GGGGGGAGGTGTTGTATCGTGTTAGCGCATGGTGATCATATGATCATCACACACTAACCGAAACATCTAGAACGCTCTAGAAGCACACCCCACTCTCGACACGCATACACTTACAACTTTTTAGATTGAAAGAAGGATTGAAAATAATAAAGAAAAAGAAAGAAAAAAGTTTTGGGTTAACCCCTTTTATTGAGTTAAGCTAGGATATATCAATCAATTAATAATTTGAATAACTGGTGGAAAATTTTTGAAATATTTTTTGAGATAAATTTGTTTAAAACTTTTTTTATACAATCATTATAAAATTAAAAATTAATGTTTCTGAAACGACGTACTTATGTAAAGATGACATAAAAGCTGTTAGGTAACTTAGAAAATTTTCTTGCTGTAAGTAAGAGAACAGTTGGTATAAAAACAATTTTATATAGGCTAAACTTCTGTCAAAGTGCAGTTTTTAAAAAATTTATTCGACCTTTCTTTTATTATTACTTAACTCTTTTATTTATTAAAATCGAGTTTGATAAGAATTTTCATTTTTATTTTTTAAATTAATTTAGTTTAAAGTTTGAAGCCACAAAATTTTAATATTGTTAATAACGTTTGAAAAAATAAAGCTTATATGCTTTTCAGCATTCCAGCTTTAATTCTCATTAACATCATATTTATTTTTATTGACTTTGAGGCTACACTTAGGTGCATGCAGTTTTAGTTAAGAATGTTTTAACATGCTCGAGATGGTATTTATTGACTGCGCCAAAGTCGTGTTTCAAGTTATGAAAGTAATTTTAAAAATTAGAAATATTTTTTTCAAGCTATATTAAAAAAATTTTTAATTACTAAATAATTACACAACCTCATTTTGACGTATTTTAAAGAATTATTGTGATTGAATTCGGTCTGCTCTGATCATTCATTCAATGAGAATTCTTATTGTCCTTGAAGTACAAAACATCAACTTTAGAATTATCTAAAAAATAAGTAATAAAATAATAATAAGAATATAATTTTTTAATAAAAAAGCTTTACCACTTTTTTGATTAGCTAGCATAGAAACATATCTTTCTATGTTATCTAATTTTTTTTCAAACTTTTCTAAATCAAAATTTTCTAGATTCTTCAAAGCCATCATTTGCATCTTGAACCGATTACATTTTTTATTCAAATCTTTGACAGAAGCAGAAATTGGTTCAATTAAATTTTTGATTCCCAAATCTTCTTTTTCTGAATTTGTTCTATAAAGTGCAAAATATTCATCTGGGACTCGATTTGCTAATTTAACACGTGAACTTTCACACAAACCGTACTCAAAAATAATTATCTCTTTAGCTTTTTCCAGCATATAAAGGGCTCTAGAAGAACTACTTATTCTTTCGAAGGTGCTCGTTATCAAAGCAATTAATATATTGATCATAATAAGAGATGTAACACCAATATATAATGCAATCATTAACTCAGAAATTTCACTGTCAATTTCTTTATATTTCTTGAAGAATAAACTCAAGATTTATTTAAAATTCCAAGATGAACAAAAGCTCACTTCATAATCAAAATCTGAAAATCCTAGAGTAACTGAATACATGAAAAACATTGCTTTATTATAAGTGCCCATCTCAGCCAAAATGGTTTTGTTCCCGTTCAGGCATTGTTCACTATTTGGATCGCAATTAATTGTTAAGCCATTTCCATAAAGCATGTAAAAACTTGATGTAAATGGTATCCACACTACTATGAAAATTAATAACCATACAAAAATATCCACGACTAAAAGTAAACCATTTTTCGGTCATATTAATCATTTTGTTGAATTTATAAATTTACTTATGTAATAAAGTGTCATTATCACTTTTCCCAAAGGCTTTATAAAAATTAATTTTTTTTTTATTTTTTTTTTCATACTTAGGAGATTATAATCAACTTGTTTTTAAAACGATAAATTTAGAGTTGGTCGACCGCTCAGAAATTAAACTATTTAAAAAAACACTTAAATTCTAAGCCATCTTTTTTTCATTTTCTTCCTATGAAATTATTTTTTTTATATTTCCTCTACTAAAAAAATATTTTACAAAATCCCGACTATTTTTCTAATAAGCGCTAATTTTTAGAACTTTCTCCTCCTTTACCAAACATTATTACTGCTGCTACGATTACAGCTTTGTATTAAGTCAGGAAGAAAAAAGTCTGAAAAAGTCAAAAACACATCACAGTATGACTTGTACTTGAAAAATAAAAAAATTGATAAGTCTTGACTTGTTTCAAAAATTTAAAAAAGAAAAAAAGAAAAAAAAATTGGCTAAATTAATATTTTTTTAAAGTGAATTTGTGAATAAAAAAGAAATTTTAGAAATCAACCAAATCTCATCAGAACTCGAAAAACAGTCTAATTTACTGCCCGATTGGGTTGCAGTATTATTTTACTACAACTAAAACGAAAACAAAACAAGCAGCCTGAATCGAAGTATTTAATTCTTTTATTATCTATTTTTTTTTAAATAACATCGAAAGAAATCTGTCAAAAAGAACCAAAAACATATCAAAAAGAAGCAAACCAGGATTCGATTAAATTCTTTTTTTTAATTAATTCTTTGTGTGTATATATTTTATTTTTTTATTAATTAATTCATTTTATAAGAATATAAATGACAAGATTTTTATTTCATGAATGCATTTTTTACCTTAAATTTAAATAGTATTTTTTTTAAGTAAAAATTATATTTTTTTGACATTTCAATTATACTTTTAATCCTTTCCGTCACTAAAATTTTTTTTAATTTTTTAATTGTAATTCATTTATTAATAACCTTTCAATAATCGAAATTCAAAGTGAGCATAATTTTCACAATTAATTTTTATTTTAATTAATAAAAGATAATTAATAAATGAATAATAATTCAAAAATTTAAAAAAAATTTGATATTTACTGAACAAAAATACCATATAAATGTCATACCCAAAGACAATTATCTTGAAAACAAAGTAACTTTATAATATTTAAAAAGATGTCACTTTTAAATATTAAAAGTTGATAGTTAAAACTTTATTTATTTGTTTAAATTTTTAATATAAATAAATGTACGAGCCAGCAACCAAAGCAGACATTTAATATATATTCTCCTAACAGGCAAGTGAAATAAAACCATCTTTTATATATCCTTGCTTGTGTCATCCATTTATTGACATAAATTTAAGGGAAAAAATGTATTCATGAAATAAAAATCTTGTCAAATATGTATTGTTGAAAAATTGATATATCAATTTTTAGTCTTAAAAAATTCTTCAGAATTTAAGACTCTTTAAGAACAAATAAATAAATTAAAAGAAATTTAGAAACAAGTCAACACTTGTTTTTTAAACAAATAATTTAAAAAAATTTAAAATATTAGATTTTCTTGATTTTAGAAAATTTATACATTTAAAATTTAAAATTAAAATTACTTCCCACAAAACTCTAGCATTCTTAAAAACTCGAATTGATAGAAAAAGAATCGCAATCGATGTTAATCGAATATGATCGCGGGCTATTTTTTCATTATGATCTATTATGTCGGCCAGATGAGTCGCCAAAGACGCAGAGAGTAAAATAATTGTTATAATATCAATAATGTTCCTATATAAAAAAATTTTAGATGTTTTCCTTAAATTATTTAATATTACCATTTGTCTTTGATGTAAGAAATAAAAAATTTAAATGTTGATAATTCTTTTAAAATGTTTTTTTTCTCCATTTTCAGAAATTCAAAAATCTTGTCCGATTGTTCATTGCCAACAAATTCCATTTCAGTTTTAATATGATCTATTCTTGCTCTGTTTATCAACTTAAATTTAATTGATTTTTTTAAAAAGCAAGTAGAAATAACTAAATATTAAATAATTAATAATTATAAAGGAAGTGTACAGTTTGGAGCTAATTTTAACTGAGGGTCGAGCAATTTTTATTTAGCCTTAAAATTTAATGACTAACGCATCAATTGTTTGCACTCTTTGATTGCACATAAAAGAAAAAATAGATAAAAATTAATCTATGAGATCTAATTTTATGAAGCCTTAATACTTTCATACCTTTATAATAAAACCTTCACAAACATCCCACTCAACCGGATTTTTTTTAAACTTTTTAAACTTTTGATTTAACGTGATCTCGAAAATTGTCTTGTGGTCAGGAAAATTAATCTGTGACCAGTTTTTTAATCGGAAAATATTAATAGATGATATAATAAAAGATGAAAATATTATGTAAAAAAATTTTACTAGAAAAAAATCAACAACTATCTTAAATGTTCATTTGCTATAATTTAAATTTACATACTATATTAATCGACATTTTTTCATCTAAAATGTGACAACTACTACAAAAAGAGATTAATTAAATACTTTTATGAGTAAAAAGCTAATATTGGCTTCGCTATAATTGATATTCTTATTCTCAACCTAGAGAAATGCTTAGCGATTCGAGTGATGAGGAATCTTATTAAGATTTCATGGAATTTCCAGTAAACAAACAAAAATTAAGTATGCTTTTTTTTTCTATAATATGTAATCTTTTTATCTTATATTTAAATAAAATAAATTGTAATCTAATATTTTATGTTTTTGTTAAAAAAAAAATACTAAAATTCACGCTCTTTATTTTTTGCAAAATCATCTAGTAGATAAATCTTTTTTACTTTTAGAAAATCAAATTTGAATTGTAAAGCAAAATAGGGGAAGAAAGGGAAATAGTTTTGGACTGAATATGGTTTAATTTTTTGTGTTTGAATTAGAAAATGTATCCAATGTTGAAATAACATGGAAAAAGTGCGATGTTTCAAAAAAAAATAATTTTAAGTTAATATTGTAAACATGAAAAACTTTGTTTTTTTTATTAAATTTTGACTTTGGGTTTGTGATATGATGATCCTTAAAGATAATAATTGTAGTTTAAAAAACTATCTTCGCTCTGTTCTTCATATTTCATTAATTAAGTATTTGTTAAAATGCACCAAACGAAATTAAATTATCACTAAAGTCACAATTTTATTAGAGGAAAACATAGTTTTTCGGTTCTAGTCGCTTAGGTAAATTATGGTTCACCTGTTACTGGAACAATTCTTGTTCTCATGTTTTATGAACTATTAATTAACATTATCTAAAAAAGGTTCAACTTTATTGAAATTTTTTCATCTATTTAGAAAAAAAACTAATGATAAAAAATAAGAAAAAAAGAATAATTACATAGAAAACTTAAAGTTGGGCGAAGTAAGTAAATATTGGGAAATAGATGAATCCATGTTCCCCAAAGTCAAACTCTTAAAGGGTGAACAATTTATTTTAATTTTTATTATTTATGCTGAAAGGCAAAGATTTAAGAAGAGAGCGCATTTGGGTATTTGGGATTGTTGAAAGGGTAATTCCAAGTCAACCAGATCAGAGCAAATGCTAAGCTATTTTTAAAGCTTCTTCAAATTAAAAAAAAAATATTAACGAGAATTAAGAATATCAGTTTCGAGAATTAAGAATTCTATTAAATAGCTTCAGTCAATTTGTTCACTTAATTCTATTTTGGTTCACCCTAATTCTATTTTGAACAAAAAAATTGGGTGAACCAATAGTTCACAAAACCTGAGAACAAGAATTTTTTGGATAATAAGTTAAGTATGGTTTACCTAACCGACTAGACCCAGTTTTTCAACAATTGAATAAAAACTTTATTCTAAGTGAATTATTTATCTTTTTTTTTGTATTCTTTTTTATTTTATTTTAAATTATTTAACTTTATTTTTAGTCTTTTCATGTATTTTTATTCTGAAGGAGCATTTGCTCGGTAAAAATAAATAAATGAATTTTTTAAAAGTTTAAAAAGAATTTTCAAAATGTTTTTCAAATTTGCAAACAAAAATTAACCTCATTCTATTTCAACTCATTATTTATTTATTTATTATTTTATTAATTTTTTTCTTTTATGAGTGTGACAATTTTTATCTTTTTCTTCCCTTCTTTTTGTTAAGTTTAAAGCTGTCTGTAAAAAAAAAAGAAAATAAACCTTATGAATTAATTTGTATAAAAATTAGTCTAAAAATAGAAAAATAAATTGCATAAAAATAAGGCAGTTACAAAAAATTTTGTTTCTTCTAAAAATATAAAAACAGAATTAAGAAAGCTCTATATTATTCAATTCATTCAATTAAACTCATTTTATTTGAAAACATCGCACTTTTTCAATGTTATTTCAACATTGGATACATTTTCTAATTCAAACACAAAAAATTAAACCATATTTACTTTAATTTTTGATTTTTACTGTATATTTTTTTCAAAGAGAAATTTATTAAAATAATTAAAAATTTACCTTTTTATATTTAAAGTTATCAATAAATTCCTTGATTTCAATAAATATCATAATTATTAGCGTTAAAATTCCAATAATCTAAACTTTAATAAATAAAAAGCATTCATTTCATCAAAGCTCAATCTTACAAATAAAATAAGCAAGGCAAGTTCGTTGGACAAATCGTATTTATGTCTTAGATCGTAGCGTTTCAATACCCCCCATAGGTTCCAAACAACGCAAAACATTAAGTCAATTGTGAATTTGACAAAAGACCAATATCTTATTTCATTCCACTTGAAATTTATAAAGTTGGTAATGACTGGATGGGAAATCAGTTCTAAATCGTTTTGTTCAACAACATATTCCAACTTTAAATTGTATTAGTTTTATTTTGATCAACTGAAAAATAAATTATTACAATTGACTTAACTTTTGGAAATATGCGCAAGTCTTCATTAGAAGGATTTTTGTGATCTGCGCTAAACAAGGTTATAGGCTGGAGCTCTATATTCTTTAAATAATATTTATCTATTTTTAAATATTCATCCAAATATCTGAATTCTCCTTCTTCGTCCAAAACGTCTGGAGCCTAATGAAAATTGAAAAAAAATTCTAGAAATTAAATTTATTGCTTACCAATTTTCGGCATCTGGCAATTATCCAGTAAAGAGCTTTCTGTCCATCTCTATTCTGGACATTTATTTCACATTTTTCCTCAATTAGCAATTTAACCGCCTCAATTTGTCCATATTCGGCAGCAATATACAATGGTGTTCTACCATAATGGTCCCTGGCTTCCTTTTTTGATCCGTTTTTGATTAACTTTTTTATTTCTTTGACATTACCATTCTTAGCTGCTAAATGCAATTCTGTCAACTCGTACTTAGCTAAATTTTTGTTATTGTCATTTTTTTCATCCAAATTAGAATCATCGACCAAATAGAGTGAACTTGATGCTACTTAATTTTTTAATTTGTTTATTTTGATTATTATTTGATTTAAAGAATAAATTTTGGATTACTTTTATTTTTTGAAAAAGTTCTATTAGCTTTAGATTGATTTTTTGTTACTAAAAAAAATTTTAAAATGTTTCTCGAAAGAATCCACGTTATCTGTTTTTTATTACCTTTGTTATAATTTATGACATCTAGAATTTTTTTTTCCTTTACAATTAACTTTTTATTTTTATTCTCACTTATGTTCATTTTTTTAGTTTCTTTAAAAATAAAACTTAAATCAAATAAATTTGTAAGGTTAATCGGAGAAACTATAGCAACTTTAATAAAATTTTAAGGAATTATTATTTTTTTTGTTTCAATTCATTGAGATAATTTTTCAACTTCCTTTGTTGCTTGATTTTTACTTAAATAGAAAAAAGAAATTTACTTTAGAGTGCGTATTGTTGGCATAGTAATTAAAAGCTGAAAATTAGAATCTTAAAATTTATTAAAAATAAAATTTTTTTTTTGTAGTTAAATATTTTAGATCAGCATAAGTTGATTAGCATAGTTTGAATTATTAAGATTTAAGATTTTTTATTAAAACATTCAAAAAAAGTCACTAAAAAGGTATTTGAAAAAAAGCATTATATGTACATTATATGGATATTATTAAATAAAAATAACATATTATTTAACAAAGATTGATTCAAGTAAAAAATTTTTTAATCTGATGAATTAAAATTAAAGAGTTTTCACATCATATCAAGTCTGAGAATAAAAAAATCAAAAGAAAATTGGTTATTTACATAATCCTAATCTTTTTTCTAACATAAAATAGATTAAATTTTGTAGACGTTTTTTGTTTATCTTATATATTCAAAAATTGAATTGTTTAATAATTAACTTTCCTTTGGTAGGGACAAGATAGTCATTGGAATTTCTAAAATTATGATCAATTTTTTCCGAGCGGTTGCTGATTAAAATTTCTCTAAAGTCTTCAGGCGATGTTTTAAAATTAACAATTTTATGACCAAAGTAAGCAAGACGCTTGTTAATTCTATGCTGAAAGCAGTCGATATTGTATTTAAGGTTCGCGCGGAGCTTTAAATTCAATAAATAAAAAAAGTGGTCCCTAATTTTGTTCAGAATTTTCTCTAGTTTCAGAATCTGTATAATAAAGTAGGGGTCGGGGGGTAAACCACGGACTAGATACAAAAATAGTGAAAAAATACCATTTTTTTACCATTTTTTGCCAAAATATCGATCTATTGGTAAAATAATAGATTAAATTAATACACCATTTTGTTGATGAGACTATTTGCTTTCAGAATATATATATTAATATGGTTATGTCTATTAGAACATGAGATATTTTAGCTCAAAGGTAACTAACTTTTGTTTTTTTTTCGATCTTTGAGGGGGTGGGGTCAAAAAAAATTTTTTGACCCCACCTAAAAAACCGTTTTCCTAGGTTTTCAAGTATGCAGATTAATATTTTAAAGTCGGTTTGCCGAAATTCAGATAGTGCTGTAGTTTTGCTCTGCGCGAACCTTACTCAACTTGATATTTAATGTGTTAAAATCATCATTGCTAAGAATATTTGGGCGAATATTTAATAATCTTTGAACACAATAGTTATTCAAATTAACTAATGTTTGAATTGATAACGAAAGACAAAGACAAAAAAATATTGATAACGAAAGACAGAAATCATAGAAAGGCATGATAAATGATTTGAAGAACTTGAGCTTGACTTTGTGCGATAAGTAGAACAATCATCCTATTGCATAAAGCCGTTTATTTGTTGAAGCTCTTAAGCTTATTACGTGTTGCAAAAAATTGAGCATGTTATCAATTAATACTCCGAGGAACGAGCGGTGTGTGACGAGCATATAAACATAGACACACGTGAATAAAAACAAATACTGAATAGTTATTAAAAAAATTCTGGACGTAAATCGTCAATAGACTATACACATTAATTGATAAATTACTTGTTTTTTTTTACTTTTTCGAAACTAATAAATTATAATAAACATGCAAATAAAACATAACATTAAAGCTGAAAGTTAACGCCTCGTTACTCGCAATTATAAAGCCGTGCTTTCCTATCTTATCTATACTATTGAATTTACACCAAGTTAATAATTTTTGAATCGAATCAAGAAAAGAACGAATAAGTTCAGAGTGATTTTCCCCTGTTCTAATTAGAATTATATCATCGGCAAAAAATTTCACAATGAAATCGGAAAGAGAACAATATCATTTATATAAATAAAAAACAGGAGTGGTCTGGTATACTCCCCTGGGGGACACCTAATTTGAGCGTTCTTGAGTTAGAAGTAGACTCATCAGTCTTCACAGCTTGGAATCTGTTCTCAAATAACTTTCCAGTAGTGTTATTGAAGAATCGTCAAAACCATAACAGCGTAATTTAATTAGTAGAATGTTATGGTCGACCGTTTCTAAAATCAAAAGCCTTTCTAAAATCAGTAAATATGCGTATTAAACGTTTCCTTTTAATTTGGTTCATTTTCGACATAATCTCATGTAAGGGTGATTTACAGCTATGGCTTGATCTGAAACTATGTTAATTACTTGAGAGTATCTTAGCTTCAGTTAGATAATTGCTTATTTGTTTATGAATAAGCTTTTCAAACAATTTTGGGGTCTATTGCGTTATGTGATCACTGGTTCACATAAAAGGTGAACCAACTTACCCAACCTAAATAGGTGATCAGCTGTGTTCACTTATTAGGTGAACCAAAAATATGTGTACTAATTAATTAAAATTTTTTTCAAAATGATCACCTAAATTAAATTGTGTTCACCTAAAATGATTCTTACCAAAAAAATTATGACAAAGTAAATAAAAATTTGATTTTTCAAAATTTTAGCTTTAATAAATAGTCATCTTATTTTAAAAAAATTACAAAACTTTCGCACTAAAAATATTAAAATTACAATAAAATGCTTTTAAATTACAATAAATTTTTTTTTGGCTCACCTATAATTCAAAAAAATTAAAAAATAAATTTTGATTTTCTAAATATTTTTTTGTACACATATTTTTGGTTCACCTAATAAGTGAACACAACTGATCACCTATTTAGGTTGGGTAAGTTGGTTCACCTTTTATGCGAACCAGTGATCACATAACGCAATAGACCCCAATTTTGAAATCGGTTGTAAAACAGATATCCCACGATAACTATTCAAATCATCAGTTGAGCTTTTATTTTTAAAAAACGGCGTAACAACGGTAAAATGAAAAAAAAAATTGAAAAAGTAAATAAATAAGCTAAAATGGTGTGTAGTCAAACTGAACTTCCCATGAAAATCTTAATAGGTATTCTACAAAATCCGATACCACTAGAGGTTGAGATCCCCGAGAAGAGTTTTCTAATCTTATTTTTGGGTATAAATTCCAGAGAGAACTAAGTTACTAATGCTGTCTTTTCCATACAAATGAAAGCAACGAGTGAATCAAAAACTCTTGCCCTACACCTTTTTAATTAAATTCAAACCAATTTTGATTCCAAAAATTTTTCAAACTTATTTTCAAATACCATGTCTGTAATTTAATATTGGACAATAAAAGGATTGTTATAACTAATTCTTTATTCAATGATAAGATAATAAAAAATAATAAAAAAGGAGTTGCTTATTTATGGAATCAAGTGACAATATTCTTAAAACGGTAGATATATCGAAAGAATTTATGTTTCGAAAGGAAGCAGAAAATTTAAATTGAGCACTTATCACCGAATTTTAATCTTTTCTTCCTTACTATTTACCAAAAAAAAAGTGCAGTTATCTCTTGATCAGACTTATTACAGTTTAAAAATCAATTTGACACATTTCGTTTACAAAAAATTACTTTTTTTAAAAAGATTTATTACAATGCAAACAAAAATTTATTAAAAAAATTAACTTAAAGCGTCTCTAAATTGATTATCACCGAAATTTGTCAGATTTTTGTGTTTGTTAGGAGAGAGATAAAGAGAGCTTGATACAAGACAAAAGTTGAATTTGAAAAAAAACGATTGATATTAGTAAATTCTCTAGAACAAATCCACTTTATGATGCTCCAGACCGTAAAAAAAGACTAAAAAATGAGAGTAATTTAAAAATATTGATAATTTTTTATTAAACTTTAAAAATTTCAAATTTACAATTTGGAACTTTTTTGTAATGAATTTCAAAAAGTTTTCAAATTTAAATCCACAAAAAAGTCTCAATTTTAATTAATTCGTTTTGAATATCACAATTTTAATCAAACAATAAAATATAATAAAACACAAAAATGTGAAAAAGAGAAAAAATAATATTAGTAATAACAAATAGTAAAAAACATCGAGTTTGATTGAGTTAACAATTAAATCGTAATTAGCATTGAGCTAGCACGAGAATTTACTAAAGACGCAGGATTTAGAAACAAAAAAACGGGAAAGAAAAATTTTGTTACAAAAAAATTAAAACACAGTGAGATTTTGTTAAGCTTGTATATATAATTATTTTTTTTAAAAAATAATCTAACAAAAATTTTTAAATTGAGCAATTGTGTCAAAAATTATTTTTAAATATTTATAAAAACAAATTTGGAAACGATTTTTTTCTCAACAATTTCCAATTAAATAAAAAATGATAAAGCTCAAATTTTTTTAAATTAAATTAAAAAATAAGTAGCCATTATTTGAATTAAACTAAATCCAAGTTTTAATACAATTATGTTTCCGTAGATACTTAGTATTTTTTTACCATGAATTGTACAAGACCACTTTTTGAATTAGCTAATTTTTTATCAAAAATTTTCAAAAACAAAATTATAAAAATACCTAGAACAATAAATAAAGCCCCGAGGATACCTAAAATATCCACTGAGACATCTAAAAATAAATACTGTAAAACAAAAGAAAAAAATACGCTAAACGTTCTGATCATTGCTACCTTGCTTGCATCCTCGTACTTGAGGGCGTAGTTCATGAACATTATCCCTAAAGTTCCACAAATTCCGGCCAAAATTGAATAACTGATTTCGACCAAAAGATGCTCATAGCTTACATGCAATTTCATAAGCATTGAAACATGTGTGACTGCCATTAATCCAGAGAGAAAGATGCTTGTAACTAAACCAATGATGGTTAGATAGATTGTAGTAACAGAGAAGTGCACATTTAAAATACACAATTTTCTGATCACCACTTGAACAATGCTAAAAGAAATGGCGTTTCCCAAAGCCATGGAAATACCGATTGTTGTATCATAAAAATTCTGATCCCACAACTCTTTTTCTTTTATTGATAAAATTTCAGCCGATAAAAGTTGGTTTGTTAGATTTTTAGGCGCAGATTCAGTGATTAGTCTTTCTTTGCCAAAAACGAAGTCCGGTCGAACCACAAATAATACACCACAAATGGTCAATATCAGCGAAAATGAATGGACTATTGTTATCTTTTCGCTTAGGGCGAATCTTGATATAATCACTGTGATTATCATTGCAGAATTGACCAAGGTTTCCACGTCACTTATGTCCAAGTATTGGAGAGCAAAAAAGCCCAGAATGTCTGCACTAGCACCAGTGATTCCCCTCAAGATCAACAATTTGCGGTGCTCTTTGGGTCCAAAAGTGTCTAGTTTATTCTTTTTGATTATTATGTACATGGCAGTGAATTGGATAATGTATCTAATGGTCGAATGATGTGGTGCATCTAACGAAGGTGCCAGTTTGACCAGCAAATTTGACATGCACATTGAGAAGGCAAATAAAAGTCCAAATATGTAGCCACGGATTTGAATGAAACAACTGAGCAATCGAGCAACAAATGCTCTAGGTGCTCTGGGCTCATTTGCTTCTTTTTGTTGATCATTTTCTTCTTTTTGTTGATCATCTTGGCAAGGAATGAATATGGTTATTTTTTGATCAATGGCCTCTGGTTGAACCTTGTCGCCTTTTGTCATTCCTTTGGATTTTTGTTGGCCTAAGTTGTACTTCTTGATCTTAATTTCGGTCTCTGAATTCGTTTACTAGATCTTTTATAGGCCGAATGTAGTTTATTATTTGCTCTGATTATTGAGCTAAAATAATGGAGAATTTAGCCGTATCACGAATCTAACTTGTTTTTATCCATTTCTACTACGATGATTGAACAATTAGAAGTCACATGTTTGACCGATGAATGTTCGAGACAAATTTTTCTAGCTTAACTACTTGTATAAACATCGACAGAATATATTTCTAGCATTTAACTTAATTCAGTCTTCATTTTTAAATTGTAAATCTAATCAATTGTTAATATATGAAATTTTAAATTTTTTTTATTTAAAAAATAAATAAAAATTGAAAAATATTTTTGAAAATAAATAATTAAGAAAAAATTAAAGAACTTGAAAAAATTTGATTAAAGACAAACAATTCCTAAACTATTAAGATTATTTTCTAGTTACTAATTTTAATAGTGAGATAAAAATAGATGTTTTTTCTATCTTTCTAGATTTTTTATTAAAGTTATTAAAAATGGACCAACAAAGACAATCGATGAATTGAAAGGATTTTAAAATGAAAATTTTGACAATTTTGAATGACGTTTAGCTAATTAAATAAATAGATAAAAAAAATTTAGCTACCATGGTTAAATTAAATAACTTCGGATTATTAAGCTAAAATTCTCAAATGCAAAGTAAAAAATTTTTATACTTTTTAATGAATAGCATTAAATTGTCTATATCGTAGCTAAAAAAGCAATCATAGTTATTATTTTCTAACTTTTCCAAGTTTAATATTTTAGTGAATCTAACAAAAGTTAATTTTTAAAAAAATATTTTTTATTTGAATATTAAATCTTTTAAAAGTTAAATAGAGTAAAATTCTATAAAAAAATGACTTGAAAATTTTCAAAGCGCAAAAATTTTTAAGTTAAGCTTAAACAGTGATGATGAAATCATTTTTAAAATAAATTCAAAATTTATATCAAGCCAATTGAGAAAATAATGTGATTTTTAAATAACCCATTCAGTGACAAAAACAGAGAAAAGAGATTTACATCCTTAGTTATAAATTTTATTTAATGCAAAACAGAATGATGATAAAAATAAAAATATTTAAATTTTAGATAGAAAAAAATAAGTTTTGAGAAATTCAGTAAATGAAAAATTTTAATTTTCTCTTTAAGAACATTTATTCTGAAAATTCCATAACAAGAACTTTGATAACTTTAGATGTTTTTGATCTCTTTGGAATGCAAATGCATAGTCTTTAGTAGAATTGCATTTTTGGTTTAGGTTTTGGCATCAAAGGCCCACCATGTTTTGCCCAAACAATTGTCTTTAATGTAGTACAAATTTGAAATAGGTTTGCTGCTAGCCTTTTAATTTTCTGATATCATTTGAGACCTCCAGATTAATGCATTGACTTTCTTTAATAGTTTTGATTTCCAAAGAGAGATGTATTTACGTCACGATCAATATAAATACAAGCTGTTTTCCGTATAACGAGCAGCTTTCGAAACTTTTTCTCTTAATTTAATAAAAACTGACTGACTCGTGGTCATCCACCGATCAGCCAAACATTTTTAAATTTTACACTGTACAAACATAACTGTACAAGGCATTCTCTTTTTGTCGGTTGCTTTGGTGTTACATCATCTTCTTCATTAATATTCAATTACTTATCACAAGGTTGAAAATGTAGAGCTTTCTTTGCTTTTGCTGGTCTGGAATTTTGATGGTTACTGATGTCATTCATTTGAATAATTTAGGTACTTTAAATTAAACATTTTATTGATGGAAAATTGAAGTTCTAATCAAAAGTAAATTTCAAAATAAAGTTTTAAGATTTAAAAAAAGAGTTTTTGATTTTTTCAATTTTTTTGCTAAAAAAAAATTTTGTTTAACCTTTAACTAGAAAAAATATTCTATTGATATTTAATTTTTTTATCTGAAAAAAAATTAAATATTGATAAATCTTTTGAAATTTCTCAATACAAAATTTCATCTTTTTAATTTTTTTTATTATCTAATATAAATATTTTTAGCCCAGATTTTGAAAACTCAATGTTGATTTTAAATTTGTGTTAAAAGTTTTAAAACAAAAATTAAAGAAAAATCAATAAAAGATCAAGTTAATTTAAAAATTACAATATTTAAATAATCACTAAATCAAAATTGATAATGTTTAATTAGAAATCAAAAAAAAAATATAAATCAAAATCTATTTTTCAAATCAAAAAATATTTACTTCGATTTTTTTTCTATCACTAGATCTTATTTTTAATTAAACATGTCATATAAATAGTCTTTTTTAAAAACCTTCTCAAATTTTTATCTAATTTTAAATCATAAATCCTTTTTTTTTCTTTTTAATTAATAATTAAAAAGAATTATTAATTATTAATATTAGTTTATTCATATTATGGTCTTTGAAGACCATTTCAGGTAATTTAATTTAACAGCAGATAGACAATAGATCTAATTGAAAGCTAATGAATATTTAAAATTTTTTAATTAAAAAATCATTTTTAGTGTTATATTATTAATAATTAATAAATAAATTTAATTCCAAATTTTTTATTCTAGATGAATTACAGTGATAATCACATTCATGCTGAAGAGATTCTTGTTCCGTGGTAACCCTCTACTAAAAAAGACAAAAAAATTAATGTAATTTTATAAGACAAAAATATGATGAATTTATAATTAATTATTTTAATTGATTAAAATATTAAAATTTTGTTTAACTAATATCATTTTTTAACTTTTCGACATTTGATTACTTTGTCTTGCAGAATATACTAAAATATGTCTGATCTTAGTTAATTTCTCAAAATTAAAAAAAATATTTCAAGACTCATTAATCCTTGTTTGGAAAATGGGTCTAGAATGGTCTTAATTCAAAAAATTCAAGTAATTTGTTAAATAAAGTTGTAGTTTTAAATTTTAATAAAATTTCATCTTAATTTATTCATCAATTATAATAAAATAAAAAAAAATTATAAATAAAATAGACTTTATTTGATTGAAATATGAAAGGAAGAAGAGGAAAAGGAAACATTGTGGACAACGTTTCTCAAACTCTTGACTCATATTCGGATTTGACATTCCAAAACCAAGATAGTTGTTCAAATGATACCAATTTATCGACCAATTCTAGCACTAGCCAAAGACAGAAGAACCCGATTTCTTTGAATGAATCAAAAATTCGAAACATCCTCAAAGAACTTCAGACACATGTTAAAACTTGTCAAAGAGAGAGGGAAAAAAATGCGCCCAACTTAAACAATATCAACAAAGTTCATGAAAAACTTAGTTCAGAAGATAAAGGTATATATTTTTTTTAAATTTGAAAAATATTTTGAATTGATCTTTAAAGTTACGCCATTTTATCGAAAAAAACTTAAATCCATGTACACAAATTGCATAAAAGAATCTCAAAATGAGATTAGGTCTGTTTAGATAAATTCTAATTTCAAAATTTTTAATTTCCAATTTAAATTTAGAGTTTTAAGACAAGCTTTGGACTGTATCAATCAGATACGCTTGACTCAAAACGAAATTCGCCTAATGCAGCACAACAAAAATCAAATTTCGAATAAAAATTTAAATGGTAATGCGTCTGATTTTATACCTAAAGCTGGAATGAGAAGAGGCGTTTTGATGAGCATTCTACAACAAGCTGCTTTGACTCTTCCCTTATGGATCGGAGAAATAGGCCAATTAGCACCACCACTGTAAAATCATCGATAATTTTTTAGTCTAAAAAAATTGAAGTAGTTTTTTTTTTAAGTTGTGGAAGTGTTCCTCCAGAGTCCAGCTATATTTGCAAGCCAGGGGATAAAGTGGCGGCAAAAGTTAAAAATAGTGCGAGTTTACCCAAGAAATCCAGCAATCAAAATGAAGGCAACATTAAGAAAAAAATAAAAGGCATTGAAGAGACACTTGAAGATGAGGAAGAAAACTGGATACTAGCCGAAGTTGTTGGTTTCAATTCTTCGACAGGAAAGTATGAAGTTGATGACGTAGACTGTGAGGATGGAAATGAAAAGTATGCGCTTGGAAAGAGACGAATAGTTCCATTGCCTCACTGGAGAGCGAATCCTTTAACTGATCCAAATGCCATTTTCCCCAAAGAATCGTTTGTGCTTGCGCTATATCCTCAGACTACATGCTTTTATCGAGGTATAGTCAGTGAGTCGCCACAAACTCCCCAAGATGACTACTTAATACTTTTCGAGGATAACACATATCCAGACGGATATTCGCCTCCTCTGAACGTGCCACAGTTGTATGTTGTTGCCGACAGGGAAATTAAAAAATGATCTCACTAATTTAACTATTTTCTTTATATAAAAAAATTGTAATATTGAACTTTTAATTTTTTTGTTTTATTAAAATATGAGTTGATGAAGAAATGATTTTTTTTATTGTTCTGAGTATGTTTTAAATGTTAAAGGTTATAATTAAACATCATCATCATTTTATTGTTATGATTTAACTATCAAACTCATTTGGGGTACAGAAAAAAATAAAAAGCAAACTATCCAAAATACAAAACAAAATTTGAGAATTAATAAAAAAATTTTAAATTTTGTTATTTTTAAAAAAATTCTTTTGAATTTTCAATCATGAGAGCTAAAAAGAAGGCCCAAAACTTTCGAAACTACCCTTGGAAATCCTCATACAGTCAACTCGCGGTTTAACGAATGAGTTGGGCGGAAAAAAACCTATTCGTTAAATCAAATTTCGTTGTATCAAAATTCCTATACAAAACGATGGGAAAGGATTATTTTAAGAAACAAATTAAAATAAAACAAAAAGCCATGTTTTTTTTTAAAAAAATCATCAATTTTTGTTTGTTTTTTATTTGTTTGGCAACAATTTCTTTATCAACCAAACCCGCTTCACCATTTGGTATTTTCAATGAGAGATTGTTACGATCTTTTGGATTTGATAACCAACCTGGACTGGCTTTGAAATCAGTGTGTCCGAGCATAGTAGCAAATTTTATTGCTTTTAACTGAATTTCGATACCGCTGATTATTACGTTATTGTAAAGTTTCATTTCGTCAAACCAATCAAGAGCCGCTTTGTCAACGTCAGGATAATCTGGAAGTTTTATTTTTTTTTCGATCCGGTCTTATCAAATTGCTTTCATTAGCCTCTAATATTTTGTCTTTTTGGCCAAGTATTGTTGAAATTGTGGACGGTTTAACATCATATTCATTTGAGAGATCCTTCGTTTTTTTGTTTCGTTTTACCTGAATCGATTTCTTTTGTTTTCATTTTAATTCGATGCAATTTTAAAAGTAATTGTTTTGATAACAAAAAAGTATTTATACATTTTTCTTTCCTTAATCAGTCTATAAAAATTATTATTATTATTATTATTATTATTATTATTAATTAGTTTAAAATCCCATAGGCAAAATTACAAAAAATTACATTAAATTCGAGTTCAATTTAAAAAAAGAAAGAAAATTGCACTAGTCTTACTAAGTAAAAAAGTTTACTCTAAAAAAAGATCATTTAAAATTTTATAAAAATAAAAGTAATCCAATTTTAGTTCCATATTGATTTTTATTTGCGAGCACACAAACTTAACCGAGTCAACCAAGCCACGATTTTTATCTAAAAATATATGATCAATTATGACTATTGAAGTCTTTGTACTATATTCCATCGGATCAAAGTGTATCTTTTGCTAACCCATCCGTTGTAAAATATTCCAATAGCTGTCCTTTGTTAACACCATCAGTTGATACAAATTTGAATTGGCAATGTTGATTGAGATTGATTTTGGATCGACTTTTACATGCATTTCGTCAATTAATTGAGTTTTGTTAATAAAATTCTCGATTACGGCTTTATATTCGTCTAAAATGATTGATTCCAAAAACTCTTTTATTTGATTTTGCCCATCTGTATTTACTATTTTTGAACATTTGTTTTTTTGGACTGTTACAGGTGCTTGATTGGCTTTTCGTTTTATTTCGGCTAAAGTAGGGGCTCCACGTTTAGGCACAACTTTAACCAAAGCTTTATTACTTAAATCAATTTTAGGCTTTGTTAACAAAAGAGTTGATTGCGGTTGAACAGCACCTTCTTCTTTATCATCTTCAATCACAAAATTGTCATTCGATTCACTAATTTTTGCCAGTTGTTCCGAATTTATTTCTATTTTTATTCTTTTGATTATTGACATTTACGTGAAAATAAATATTTTTTTCATTCAGGTAAAAAAATAAAAAAATTTATTTACAGGTAAATTACGTTTTCTAATATTGTTTAATTTCAGATAATTTACATGAAAATAAACGTATTCAAAAAAGAAACACATAAAAATGAATCAATTTTTTTTAAAAAAAAAGTAAATCAACAGATAGCATTAATAAATTTTTTATTAACTGAGTGGGTTCTTGACTCTTTTTGAAATTTTTGAGAAAATTGTGAAACTGTAATCAAAAACATTAATCAAAACAGCGCTAAATCCACTTTTATTCGTAGATTGGAAACTAAAAAATATCTAGCACCAATTCTTTGACAATTTAATTCCAGGAAACATAAAAGAAAGAGAACAATGGGGCCTTTGTATGATATGTATTGACGATCTGAATACAAACCAACAAACTGAAACTTGATTTTATTTAGTATTTTCAAATGAAGAACTGAAAAAAATTGCCAAAGTTTTGAATATGATGTTTCACTAGAATTTATTATTGCCCCTGTGTTTTTACAGTTTCACATCAAATGAACAAATTAAGGTGAGAATTGATTTTATCTCTTTCAGAGTCATTTATAGTAAATATATCACATTAATATTAAAATTTCTTCAACTGGTAAAAGTTCTACAATGTGAATTTTTCCCAAGCTTTAGAAGAAAAAGCTGAGTAATTTTTTATGAAAAATTTTAAATTTTGTTTTTCCTTTTTTTACAAAAATAATTTGATTTTATTTGATAAAAATATTCATTCTGTATTATCAAAAATCGTCAATATTTTATAAAAATGAATCAGAACAAACAAAAAGAAGTTAAAAAAAAAGTATTCGATGGAAGATTTTGATAACGCACAAAAAGATGTTTTTGAAAAAAAATTGAACACTACTTAAGCTTTAAATTTATACAGCATTCCGAGACAGATCTTTTTAAATAACCCTTTAACTAAAAAAATCAAACATAAAATTTATTTTGAATTCGTTAATAATTCGTATAAATATTTTTCTAAATAGTTATGTTGTAGCGTATATTTAAAAGATTGATAATAAAGAATATTTTAAATATTAAATTTTTAAAAATAACACTTAAAATCCTTTTTTTAATTCTTATTGGGCTAATTGGGTGAATTCGGTGAATATCCTGAAAAAGAGGTTAGTTCTCGGGCTAAATATTGACAAAATCAGGGGTAACTGGGTTAACCTAATTTACCCAATAAGGCCTCACCCAATTAACCGCAGGAGGTAAAGGGGTGACCAGAAAAAACTGGTCTAATTCGGTGAGCATTTTTGGAGTTTTTGAATAAAATGAATGATACAATAAAAAAAAATAGATCACCCGGTTAGGCTCATTTACCATATCAAATTCTGCTCAAAAATACTAAAAAAAAATTAATAAATATTAAATATGAAATTAAAAAAATTGCATGGATGTAATTAATAAATTTAAAAATTTAAAAAAAAATTAAATTTATTCTTTTTTTATTTAATTAACTAACGCTATGTCCAAACTAAAAATCATTTAACTAAGATAATTTTTGTCTTATTGTACATTTAACACATAAAATTTTGCACTAACAACCTCTATACGGTACATATGGTGTTTGACGTTCGACCATTGTAATACAATCAATAATTGGACACACAGATAAGCATAGAGTGCATCCAGTGCAAGCATCAGTTACTCTGGGCAAATGAGTTTTGGGATCAAACTCAATAGCTTGGTAGCCTGAGTCATTACAAGCCATGTAGCACTTGCCACAATTGATGCACATTTCTTCATCAATCAATGCAACAACCTGCTCTTTTTGGCTCAAATTTTTATAAGTGCCAATCTTTTCTACAGCCAAGCCAATTATGTCCTTTATCTTTGGAATTTTACTTGTTTCTGCCAAATTCAAAACTCTCTCCATCAACTGATTTTCTTGGCGTTGCTCTTCTTTTAAATTTTTGTAAAACGCCTGCTTAATCTCTTGCTGTCGCTTATTAAATTCGCCAAAGCTTGGCAAATGCATTCCTATTATATCAGCAACCTGCAGTACTTTACCTTTAAAAAGTTTTAATTTTATTTTTGTGTTTCTAATTTAAATTGATTAAAATTAAAGTTGGTTTTACCTTTTTGATGCTTTGGAGTGGGCTCAGATTGCCCATTCCAATTTTTGAACACATCCAACGACTTCAAATACAACAATGCCTTGAGCCCAGTGATGTAATCGTCAATGACAGTAAAGTCCTGGTTTTGCACAGCTGAACAAACTTGCAGAACACTGGCACCTCCCATCAAATACTGTAGACCAGCTTCAGCCGAATCGATGCCACCTGTTGCCAAAATGGGGAATCCAGGCAAATTTCTAGCTATATGAGTGACAGCTCTGAGTGCAATCGGCCTGATTGCGTTTCCCGACACCCCTCCATAAGTGGTCAATTTTTGTTCTCCAACAGAAGGCCAAGCAGAACCATCAGCCCTTAGACCCATCAAACCAGAGACTGTATTTGTTGCCGTGACACCATCAGCTTTACCCTCCCTAGCCGCTTTGGCTATATCCAATATATTTGTAACATTGGGAGTAAGCTTAGCAAAAAATGGAATTTTGACTGCTTCCCGCACCCATAAGCAAATATTTCTAACAAGTTCTGGATCCTGACCACAAGCTAGACCCATGCCTCTTTCACCCATTCCATGTGGACAGCTAAGATTTAGTTCTAGAGCGTCGGAGCCGGCTTCCTCGGCCATTTTGGCCAACATTTGCCAGTCTTCTTTGTTAAACGAGCACATAATACTTGCTATTATGACACGATCCGGAAAATCTTCCTTTAGCTCTTTGATGCATTTGCACCAATATCTAGCGTACTTTTCGGAAATTAGTTCGATGTTCAAAAAAGAGCCTTGGCCAGGTCCATAAATTGGACCTGATGTTGTTCCTCTGACAATTCTTGGCGAAACATTTGTCACAATGTCATGATCAAGACCAAATGTTTTGGTAACACAAAAGCCCCAACCGGCTTCAAAAGCACGTCTCATCATGGCTGCGGATGTGGTCGGCGGGGCCGAGGCCAAGCCAAACGGATTTGCAAATTTAATTCCACACAACTCAACAGAAATGTCAACCAAATCAATTGGAGTGTTAAATTTTGGCAAAGCAATCTCTTTGGGCACCGTAAGACCACTGGTCTCTTGAATAAATTTATGGATGTACCACGAGGCTGTTTTCCCATCATTTACAGATTCAACAGTGGTCTGAGCTTGACCGGCAACATCTCCTCCAGCAAATACCCATTCTTCACTGGTTTTCATTGTGACCGGGTCTACCTCAGGCAAACCCCACTTGTTTAATTTAATTGGATTTAAAGCATCCCTTACCGCACAATCGCTAAGACCAGAACCAAAAGCAGAAATTACATAGTTACATTTTAGGCGAAGAGTTTGCTCCTTGTCTTCTATCCACTCATTGTTCTCGTCCAATTCAGTTCTGAAAAATTCCATTCCTGTTATTTGTCCACTATTGTTAACCAACACTTTGTTCGGACTACAAAAAGGAATAAATTCACATTTCTCTTCTTTGGCAACCTCTACTTCTTCAGGCACTGCTCGAATATTGTTAAAGCCTTTTCTAAACACCACATAGACTCGCTTGGCACCGCAGCGTAGAGCCGATGTAGCACAATCAAAAGCTGTGTCTCCAGCTCCCAGAACAACAACATTTCCAGTTAATTTTGGCAACTTGGATTTGCAGCACAAGCTCTTTGAAGACTTGGAAACCAATGGCAAAAATGATTTAGATGTATAGAACCCGCTTTCTGTCGAAAGTCCATTGAATATGGGCTCTTTGTTGGGATCGGGCAAGCCAATGCCTAAGAACACACACTTATATCCTTGATCCTTGAGTGAGCTTAATGTCAAGCCGCCAGGCTCAGTCGACAGCTTTTTACCACTCTCAATTTTCACCCCCAAGTCTGTCATCAAATCAATCTCAAATTTGACCACATTAAAGGGCAGTCGAAATTGAGGAATTTCACTTGAGCTAAGACCACCGAGGAACTCTTCTTTTTCAAAAATTGTAAGGTCTGAATAGCCAAGGCGTGCTAAAAAAGTGGCACAACTTATCGATGCCGGACCACAGCCAATAAATGCAATTTTTGATTTGTAGCAATCTGGCAGCTGGTCAAGAGGAGTAAGGTTTGGGTCACGTATCTGCGGAATCCTCATTTTCATAAACATCTATTTTAAATAAAAAAATAAATTTTTTTTTTTCTAATTTTACTGAAAAAAACTACTTCAGTAGAGAATTGCTGTAGACCACCAATGTTTATGGGACCTTCTTCACTGGCATAAAGATTGCATCCACCCACACATAAGTCAGATGTCGGACACACCATTCCACACGTGAGTCCCAGTGGGTTATCTGAAAAAATCATTTTTGCTGAACCGTAATAATTCCGATTGCCAATGCTGGTAATAAAGCTCTTGACATCAAGTTGGGTTGGACAACTTTTTTGACATGGTGCGTCTGCGCATTTTAAGCATCGATTTGCTTCACGCAAAGCTCCACGCTCACTCAAAGTAGTGTGCTTTATGTCCTCGAAGTTGTTCTCCAGATCGCATCCACTCGAACAGTTGTGTTCAGTATTGCGTTTCCAATATTTTCGGTCTTTTTTGGTGTCAATAGTTGGTTTTAGGGTAGCATGAGGTTTTATGGTCGGATTTAAACCTAGGAGATTCTGAAATTAATAAAATTTATTTTTAAGAAAAAGTCAACTTAAAAAAGCTTCTGTAGAATACTTCTATGTCCACGGGATCGGCTGATAACTTTTGATTTGGCATTTTGAATAAAATTTTAGTCTAAATTTTTCAAATAAAGCATTTTAAGATTTAGTTTTTTATTTTAATTTTTAAAAAATTTAAAAATTCAATTTATTAGATTTATTAATAGAAAAAATTAGCATTGTAATATTTGGTAAAATAGTACCTCTTGAAAAATGGATAAAATTATCTTATTTATTTTGCAAATCAAGCTAAAATTAAAATCAAGTTAAAAACGAGTGTCGAATAGCTTTAAGCACACCCTTTAAAGAATAAAAGCTTAAATGAAGGAATATTATGAAATCATAGAAACTTACGATCATATCATAAAACCTATGGTTTATGTTATGTAATTTTCTAACTGCGAAATAAAAGAACAGTTTATAGAAAATAAAAAATAATGAATATTTAATGTGGTTTAGTTAAACGCTTAATTATAATAATTTCTATGTAAGATTTATTGACCATTCAGTGAATATGAATTATTAAGTTTGAAAATACGAACTAGATTAACAGTAATTATAAGAAAAAAGATGATTAGAATATTATCTAATCTGAATCGTTCATGATAAGAAATTTAAAAAAGGTAAATCAAAATATTTTAAATGAAGAAATGCCCATCAAAAGCCTTTATTACATTTCAAAATTAACTTTTTCTATTCATTTGTGTTACATGTCAAATAAATGATAAAAATTTGGGAAAGTGTTGATTTTTTTTATTGAGTTTGATTCTTATTAAGAAATTGAAAAGAAAATTAATTAATTAATTTTAATCAAAATTTTTAGGCGATCAAATGTTCAGTCTCAGGATACAAAAATATAAATCTTTTTTTATTAATAAATTGAAGTTTTTTTCAATTTCCATTCCAAGATCTCATAAGAAAAAACAAATTTTTTCTGAAAAATTAGATGCAAAATCTTTGATTTAAATCTACAAATAATCTGCAAAACAATGTATTTTTAAAAACTTCGATTTAAATAATTTTTAATAAAATATCACTATTTTTAGGTTATATAAATGCCTATGGAAATTTATTACTTAATACCAAAAAAGTTGCCTCAAATTTAATAATATCAGCATCTAATTTCTGAATACACATCAATCAATTAATAAAAATAAAATGCAAAAAATAAAAAATTTTTATCAATTTACTGAAATATCAGTCAAAAACATCTGCTAATTAATCAAAAGGGAACAGAAGGGACCAGTTTTTAAAAAATGTTAAAAATTTTATAAGAAAATTTATTTGATTGATTAAATTTTATTTTTTGAATTTTTAAAACGATTGAAATAATCTAAAATTCTCAAAATAAACTTTACTCTAAAAAGCACTTTTTTCAATTCGAAAAAGATCTGAGAGAATTTTAATTTTAATCTTAATTTAAAATGAGCTTATAGGCTTTATTTAATCTAATCAATCAAATAAATTTTCTGATAAAATTTCTAACATTTTATAAACATGTTCCCCTCTTTATAAATAAAGGTTTTAAGGTTCAAAAAATTAAACTAATTTTGGTCAATTGATAAGTTAACATTCGATTTCCGACCTGGTCAAATAGATGTCATTTTTATATTTAGTATATTAAAAAAAAATAATGAAAAATGAATTCAATAATCCAATTTTTAATTAAGGGAATATTGAAGTTTTATCTAAGAAACTTTTTCTATTTAAAAAAATGAAAATAAAGGTGAATTAAGTAAAAAATACTATTCTAACATTTAAAAGCAAAAAATTTTTATTTTTTTTTGATGAAAGGTTTAGCTATAGTCTGAGCTTGCTTTCATAAAATAAAAACTAATCAGATTTTTTCAATAGATAAAATATTTAAATCTTATTAAGTAAAAAAAAATGATAATAAATAATTTTATTCCATAACATTAAGGAAAAATGATAATTTTCTTTGAAAATTTAGGCATTAAAATTGAAAGTATAGCATAGTTGAATCCTAAATTGCAAAATAATAAGTAATTTTAAGTACTGTAAATATTTATTTTTTTACGTCGCTTTAAATGCCCAAGAACTTGGTTTTGATACCCCAAAAATATTTTTTTTGATTTTCTTAAACAAAAATTGAAAACTTTGACATTTAGTTGCTTTCGTGATCAAAGATTTTCATCTTTATTAAGCCTTGAAATTTCATTTTTTTTGAGGTACTAAAACCAAGTTTTTTGGTTTTTAGTGCAGCGTTAAAAACAAATATTAACAGTATATAGCTTAAAATTAAAAAAAAAATCGGCTTCTAGCTTCGTATTAATAAAAAGAAAATGTATTAAAGTGTCATTTATTTTGATTAAACGTCAATAAAAAAAAGATCAAACCGTCATTTATTTATATTAATTAGTCAACATAAAAATTAGTCAATTGAATGTATGAATCGTAAATTAAAAGTAATAGTTGTCATTTTAAGTAATTAGTTATCACATAATAAAATTATCTTTATTTGTGGTAAAAAATTTTATTTTTAAGAATTTGGCACAAGAATTAAACTTTGAGAGAAAACTGCCATACAATTTAAGGAATAATGCTATTTAATTCAACCAATTGTTAAACGACGAGCTGGAGAATGTACATTCACTTATTTTTTCACTAACTTTGTGAATAAACTTTTTATAAATTTTTTAAACAGAAATTTTTGTTAAAAGATTTTAAGATTTTTTATCAAATAATTTAGATAAATTTGTAGATATTTGTAAAATTGAGTCTCAAAATTTAAACTTTAACATAAAAAATTCATATCTTTTTATCTGAAATTTTTATTTTGTATTTTTGTATTTTTTTATTATTTTATAATTTGAAAAATTCATGTAACTTTTTCAAATTGAAATTAGAAAATTAACTGCCAATTTTATTGTCAGATAGACAAATGTCTTTTTTAATTTTCGTTTAAATAAATAAATAAAAAAAATAAATTTTCCTAAAGGTATGTCGCAAGCTTCAGCTGGAAAGGACTCGAATAATCCTTGGCTTTAATCAACACCAATTATATGCTTCCACATTATTAAATGGGATAACAGCGTTATTGTAGGAATTTGCTGCTAGGGTAGTCTCATTATTACCTTCTTCTACCTCAGTTTCAATTAAAGTGTTCCTTAAGTTGTCTTGAGCTTCGATTTATTCGTCGAAAGCCTCATGAATATCTTCATAACCCCCCGGTTCACCATAAAATTATTTATTGGGGTCGTGAGATTCGAGTCATGGTTCATTGAAATAAGTTACCATTTTGACTATGACAATTAATACATTTAAGTTACATTAATTTTATTCATTTTTAATCAAAATAAATGACGCTTTAATATGCGGCCTAATAAAAACTCTATTCAAAAAAGTTAATAAACGCTTCAGTTTCATTTGCTTATTTGAATTTGAATTGTAATTCATCTTTTTATTGATATCCATTTTTAAATTTAATTATTAAGTAGACCTTTTTAGGCTTTGTGAAGTTCAGTACAAAAGAACAGAAAAAAATGTAAAAAAATTTGATACTTTTTTATAAAAGTTTAAAATTCGTTCTGTGACTGCTGCATGGCGTAACATTCAAAGTTGCATCAACTGAAAATAGAACTTGACCATCAAATATTCTAGCAGATAACTTGGAACTGTCAATTGGGAGAAAAGCATCAGATTCTCTAGGAAGAGGAAGAATATTTGAAAAAAAATTCTAATGGAAATATGCAGTTTGAAAAAATCTCAAAAAAAAAGCTAAAAAATTTTTTTACCCCAATGATAAATTATGGAAAAAAGTAAAATAATACTCAGTGAAGAAATGAACATTGAAGTTGACATAAAAAAACCGAATTCAGATAAAAAGGATGCCATTAGAGAATGTATTATTACAAGAAGAAAGCAAGGAAGTTGTTCTATTGGTGCTGTATGCTGTATGAGCTACTATGGTCTAGGAATGTTTTCTAAATTTGACGGAAGTCTTAATTCTCACAGATTTTTTGTTGATATTTTAGGAAATAACTTACTTCTATCAATTGATATGCTATGACAAGATGAGACCTTCATATTCTAACAAATCAATACCCCGAATTTACTAAACTTTAATTTAACATTTTCAATTAACAAATAAAGATGTTGAGCATGTAACCATGTGCAATTATACCCTTTTTTTAAATAGTTTATTTAATATCTAAAATAAATGGCTTAGAGTAATAAAACTCCTTTCGCCATTGTTATTTAAAATTTTAAAAAAGTGTCCTTAAAAAAGTTATATTAAATTGATTAAATTAATTAGAATTTGAAAGAGAAATTGGAAATGTTACAGAAAAACATTGGAATAGCTCATTTGAGACTTTACAAAGGAGGGTTTTGAGTTCAGAACTTCTTGAGCTTTCAATATAAACATCAAAATAATCCTGTATGAGTGAATTAATAAGTGGGTTTTTATATATTAAACTTTTCTGGGTCTTTACTAAATTCTATCTACCTTTTTTTGGTCCTCAAGAAGGCCAGAAAGTTGAATGGACGGTGTGTCATATCGTAAGTGATAGATTGACTTTAAACATGTATTTTGAATTACTTGCAGTTTCTGAATGTTTTTCTGTGAGACACAGGATGAAAAAACTATAGTGGATTAAAGATTCCAATTAAGGTTTTTTTACTTAACTTCCACGACTTGTGTGACAAAATTTTAATTAAATTCACGCGATCATGAAATCTAGAACGAAAAAATTCAACCTGGGAGTTGAAACAAAGACTTTGGTCAAATTTTATTCCAAGGAAGACTGGGGAGTGAGTGTAGAGTATTTGCTTTCCAAAAAGTTTTAGACTAAGCTCATTGTTTTTTGAAGGATTCCCAGAGTAAAAAATGCAGCTACATTTTTCTGGAGACATCTTTAGCCTCCATTTTTGTAACCACAACTGCATAAGATAGTTATTTAAATTGCAAGCAATGTTGCTATATTTTTTAAAGATGAAAAAGGTCACCAGGTCATCGGCAAATAACAAGGAATATGACTCGTTTTTTTGTTCCTTTTCTTTGAAACAAATCTTTCAACCATGTCTCTTAAGTCATTATCAAAAGAAGCATTTCTTTCTTGAGTAAAGGTTTTCTCAATAATCTCTTTGAAGAGCGTACCTTTTTCGAAATCTGTTTTAAACTCTTTTGAGTTGAAGACAAGCTTGGGGATAGCATTGCTGGAAAAATTTTTTTTAAACGAATTTACTTTTTTCCATAAAGGACGGGAAGAGTTTGGATTAGGCCCAAGATACTTAGGAAATGAAATATCCCAATCTCACTCTTGAATTTCTCTATTTCAAATCTTATTTTATTAGTAAGCTTATTACACTCCGCCCTGGTTATACTTGTATTGTTTTTGAATTTTTTTGGAAATTAGCTCGACTATAAAGGGCGGAAGTGATTTTTTAAATTTTTCTGATGAAAATTTAGGAATTGCAGAGTTTGCTGCGTTTTGTATTTGAGCGAAAATTTGACTGTTAATTTGATTTATGTTACCTGACAGCAAGTCAAAAACACATGAGTCCAGACTTCGCTTAAATTTTTCCCAGTCAGCTTTCCTATTATTGAGAGTACTTCTGTGATTACTTCTAATTTTCAGCAAATTCATTTGTTTTTATTATTTTTTTAATTTCTACCAGACTTGTTTATAAGTCACAGTTTTAAGTCTAAGTCACAAAAATTTAAGTCAAAGTTATGACTTGCACAAATTTTTTTTTTTAATTAACAAACACAAAAATCAAAAAAATGTTAAAAAATTAAATTCTATTCCTTTAAGAAATGTATCGCCTATTTATAAATGTGCGTATTCAAATATATTTTTTGTCTGAAGGCTGAACCTTATGGATAAATACAGATAACCCTGATCAATATAATTTTAAAATTATGGTTTATTTAGAAATTTATTTCATTAAAAAATTTTTTTAGGTAATTGACTTGACTTGACTTAAGACTTATGACTTAAAAACAAGTCTGATTTCTCTTTGAACTGTAGTGTGTACTTTAATGAACGAACTGAAAAAAAATTATACATTTCCGCGTAAGAAAGGCTAAGAAAGGTATTCAGATATTTTTTAACTTAAAAAAATCCTTGAAAATCATAAAAACTGGAAATATCCAAATTATAAAAATAGTGTTTTTGACTTAGTTCTTTTTTATTGGAATTGTAGCTAAGCAGCAAAAAAGAAAAACAATTTCCTGAGCATTTCAAAAGCAATTTGAAAATAATTTTTTTATTAAGGCTGACATTGATCCAAAATTGATGACATATTGACTGTATGTCATGTAAAATTTCAACATCCACTTGAATATTTTAAGACTTAAGTTTGTAAACATTTACAATTGTAATTAGTCAAAAGTTAACAGTTGTTCCAGTAAAATTTTTTGATTCAATAATAGGTCAAAAGCCCGAACCAGGTAGGAAAAAAAAGGCCAGAGCTTGGAATGGAAAAAAAAAATTAACCCTTTTGTGTTTAAATTTAATTTATCTTTATATCAATTGACACAAATAAGAATGTTTGTTATTAATCTTTAATCTCAATTAAATTAAGATTTTTCAAACATGCTGCTTGTGAAAATAAAATCATTAACTAAAATTAGTGATAAAATTTGAAGTTAACACTCGTAAAAAAGAGGCAGTCATTATTAAAACTTATCTTTAATTTTTTTTTATTAAAAATTTCCTTTAAATTTCTTGAATCTACGGTAATGTAAAGTTCAATATCAAAATTAATAATATTTGGATTAAATTACATTACTTTTTATTTTTCCTCACTCAAAAGATTAAAGTTTGTAAAATATTTTTGTGAATTAAAAATTATCGACCATGGCGGCATCTGACAGCAGGTTTGAATTGAATTAATATTTTTCTAAGAAAGTATAAAATTATAAACAAGATCACTAATTTATAATAAAAATCATGTGATATAAAAAAAGCCTTATGTTTGCATTTTTTATGCATTCACAATTTTCAAATTTAAAAAAAATGTAAAATTACATATTAACTCTGGGTGAAAAAATATTAAGATCAAATTTTGAATTAGAATTTTTGCCAAAAATGAACCGCTTATTTGCTATGGGCTCTAGGGTCACCCAACAAGTCTTGAAAAATAAAGACAGCTATAAAAATCTTCAATTTCAATCATGTGAGCTATTTATCTTCTTTTAAACTAAATTTTTATCATAATTTTTTTTGAGTAAGAAACGCTTTTATTCAAACACAAGATACACCGAATCCAAACAGTTTAAAGTTTTTACCAAATGAGAAAGTGCTCGACGAAGGCAAAACAAGATATTTTCCGACTCGAGATTCGGCCAAAGTTTCTCCTTTAGCTAGGTATTTTTTAAAACAAAAAAATTACTAAAAATTTTGATTCAGTAATTTTTTTATCTTTATAGAGAGCTTTTCCGAATAGAAGGAGTAAAAAGCGTCATGTTGGGATCTGATTTTATTACTGTGACCAAAGACGATGATGATGTTTCGGACTGGAAATCTCTAAGACCAGAAATATTTGCTATCATAATGGATCACTTTGCAATGAATCTTCCAATTATAAATGAAGAACTGGACAAAATGGTGAATGATGATGGCCAAACTGAATCGGATCATATGCCCACTGATGAAAATTTAAATGAAGAAGATCGACAAACAGTTGAATTAATTAAAGAATTGCTGGATACCAGGATTAGACCAACTGTCCAAGAGGATGGCGGTGATGTAGTTTTTGTTGTAAGTAGAAGTTAAAAAAATTTTTTGATAAATTTTTTTTAATTCTTGAAAAACAGGGTTATGAAGATGGCATTGTTAAACTTAAACTTCAAGGATCATGTTCAAGCTGTCCAAGTTCAATTGTCACCTTGAAATCTGGTATTCAAAACATGTTACAATTTTACATACCTGAAATACAAGGTGTTGAAGAGGCCAAAACTGAGGTTGATGAAATAGCTGAAAAAGAGTTCCAAGAAATGGAAAAAAAGATCGAACAAAAAAATGATACCGATAAGCCTTCTCAATGATAAAAACGAATTTTTTATTTAAAATAAAATATTATTTAGTTGATTTTTTAATAAATTTGAAAAGGCTTCATTTTTTAAGAATGACTATTAAACTAGTCAACAAAAAAATTAAAAATTGTGCATCCTTTAAAAATTGTCATTATAGTTTAACTTTTTTTGAGATTTACACCAATTTTTTTGTTCTTTCCTTTTTAGACAAATCTTGCAAAAAAATGTTTTTTATCTTGCCTAAAGCATTTACGTTCATCCACGTGAAATAATCATTTCAAATCTATCAAATAATCAAAAAATTTTTAAAGTGTTATTAAAAAATTCAAGTTCATAGTGCGATCATGATTTTTAAAATGACCAAGTATCTCGGTAGCAAAAAGATTTGTCATAAAACAAATAGGATCCTTTTTTTCTTTATTAGGTCTTTGCAAGAAGCACCTTAAAAATAATTCTCATTTTAATCATAATTTGTAATATATTTCAAATCATTTAAAAATTTTAAACTAAATTAAAAAAAAAACTCAATTTTCAATCGAATAGCTTGATAAATTTAAATTTTTGAATTATTGATAATTAATGATTAAAAATATGATTAAAAAAAAGTTTGTTATTCTGTAAGAATTATTTTTTCTTATTTAATCACCAATTTAACTAGATAATTCTAATTTTTCTTTAATCAATTAAGATAGTGAATTATTCATTAAACAAAAAATAATTGTAAGAAAAAAAATAATTCAAATGAAATTATTTTTTGAAATCATATTATTAGAATAATATTCATTATTCATATTGAAAATAATTATTTAAAACATTAAATAAACATCCCAGCTATTTTTTCTTTTTCGTTCATTGAATCGAGTTCGTTAGGATACAAATAATTTTTTTTTTAATTTTTAAACATTATCCTCTTCATCACTTAGTCGTTTAAGCAGCCATTTGAGTCGAATTCAGGATGATTTTTCAAATAGGTGGCTAATTAAATAATATAATATAAAAAATATATAAAATTAAAAGAGAATAAGAAACCTCTCGACACATAAGTATTTTTAGAGCAAATAATAATAGTTGGAAAAATTAAAAAAATTAAAACTATTTCATAGAACCAGAAATTAAGTTATAAAATAATAAATCGAGTAAAATAAAATTATACTTGGATTTTGTCATATTCTATCTATCGGAAAATATACCAAACTTATACATTGATGTTCCGTTGTTTGTTTTTTACAGCATTTCACAAAAAAATTGTAAATTTTTTTGTGAAATGCTGTCCAGTTTTTACGTAAAATTTGGAATGAATCAAAACATAAAAACGTAGAATTTAATTAAATTAACGTAGATACTAATAAAAAATAAGGAAATTTTTTAAGAAAATGAAATAAAATTAGTAAATTATTTTTATAATTTAGAATAAAGAGAAATTAATTAATTAAGCTAATCAATTGACATCCATCAATTGTCTATATAATTGATTTTCTACATTTAAAAATATTTGTTTTGGCTTTCTATGTTGTTTCTATATGAATTGATTATGTAAGTTTTTTTTTTTAATTCTATTTTTTGATACAAACCGGTAAAATTAGGTAAATTTTTAACATTTTACGAAAATTGTTGTAAAAACAAAATAGAAACACCCTTTTTTAAATATAAAAATCATTTTTCAGCTTTTCTATGGCACTTTGAGTTTAATTAAATAAATAAGATAAAAAATATCTAAAAAAATTAAGAGCTTTTGTGTCTTTTTTGTTCATTGGTTTAGTAACCTAATATTTTTTTTTTAAAAATAGATTTATTTTTAATTTAAAAAAAATCTTAATCATATAATAAATCAAAACGAATTTCATTAAATTTACATTTTTTAATTAACTCGCTCAAAAAAGACCAAAGGTCTTAAATTCTTTGGATATTTAAGTAAAAAAAAAAAAAAGTAACATCACTGTAATTTTACTTAAAATGTTTTAGGCTTTAGTACGGGCTCATTTTGTTAGCTGAAGATGTCCGACAAACTTTTCTGAACATTTTTTCCTAATTTTAATTTAAAAAGAAGGATTTATAGATATTTGGTTAAATTTTTCTTAATTTTAAATTTTCAGATTAAAAAAAAAATAGTAAAGAATTTTTGTGAATTCATGATTTTTGTATTTTAGAAATGGCAGCTGATTTTTTGGCTGAAAATAATCTGTGTGGCCAGGCTCTTTTGCGTTTAGTTGCCAGAGGAAATGCAACAATAGCTGAATTGTTCCGTCTGAGTGATTACATTCCCAAATCATTTCGTCAAACAGCCAACAATAAATACAATGACATAATTTTCGACTTCAACTATCTATCTAACCAAGTCTACTATGACACATTGATCCAGTCCAAGCCAGAGCTTCAAACGCTGGATGACGAATTTAAAGTTAATCATTTAGAAATTTTAACTCGGTTCTATCTAGCCTTTGAAAGCATTCACAAATATGTCACTGATTTGAACAGGTTTTTGGAGGACCTTGAAGAAGGCATTTACATTCAGCAAAATGTGGACACTGTTTTGTTCAACCAAGATGGTAAGCAACTTTTAAGTGAATCGGTGTACATTTACGGCCTAATGCTGCTGATTAGCGACATGAAGTTTGAGGGAAGTGTGCGGGAAAAACTGCTAATCGCCTATGTCAGATACAGCAACCAAAAATCCTACATGGACTCGAACATAGACGATGTGTGCAAACTGCTTCGAAGCACAGGCTACTCTTCCAGCAGACCAAAGCCTCAAAGCTATCCTGAGTCGTTCTTTGGCCGCATCAAAATAAACCCCAACATTCTAAGCCAAATAATCGGCCGTTTGCGCACAGACGACCTGTACAATCAAATGAACGCATTTCCTTTGCCAGAGCACCGAAGCCATGCGCTCTCCAACCAAGCGTCCATGCTCTACATTCTGCTTTTTTTCAGAGCTGACATTCTAAACAATGAACAGGCCGTGATGAGAGAAATTGTGGACAAATTTTTTCCGGACAATTGGATCCTGAGCATTTACATGGGCAGCATTCAAGTGAACTTGGCCGAGTCATGGGACTCTTATAAAGCGGCCCGTAGCGCTCTGGCAAACACTCTAAACACTGCCAACATCAAACAACAATCAGTGTACCACATGAACAAAATAAATGAGTGCATCAAAGAAGTGAATGAGACTTTGAATGAAGGGTTTTTGACCCAGGACTATCTGTTGACCAGTCTGAACAAAATTCTTAATCTGCTTCGAAAATCAAATGTGACTCTAAAGTGGTCAATGTTGCACACCAGCCCGCTAAGTCCATTTGCCGAGGCAAACAAAAAATTAAAATTTAGCCGAGATCAAGTGCTGAGAGACTTTCAGTATGAGCCGATGAAAATTTTAAATCTGCTTCTTAATTTGTCACAATTGGAATTCAATGTCAGAAATTGCTACAAGTCTATGATTGAACAAAAGCAAACTCAGTGGGAATTGCTGAAAAAAGAAGCCAAAGAGCGCACACAGGAGCTTTCTGAGGTGTTTTCGGGCCAGAAGCCGCTGACACGCATTGCCAAAAATGAAAATTTACAAAAGTGGTTTTTGATGATTTCGAACAAAATAGACGCTTTGAACTACGAGGCCTCGGGCGCTACCAGCACTGGCAGAGACATTACTCAAATTGTAAACGCCATTCAAGAAGTTCTTAATTTTCACGAGATTGACAAAAATTTACAAGTGAAACAGTTTATTCAGGATACGGCAAATTTTTTACTCCAAATGATAAATACGTCAAACATCAAAGAGGACGCTCTTATCCAAATACAGATAATATCAGATTTGTCTTATGCCTTAGAACTGATCGACAATTTTACCAACGAAATGCAAAATTTGATCAAAAATAAGCCCAATCTTGTTATCAAGCTTCGAGCCACTTTTTTGAAGCTTGGCTACGCTCTTGATCTTCCTCTACTCCGAATTACCCAAGCCAATAGTTCCGACTTTGGAAGTGTAACTCAATACTATTCTCTTGAGCTTGTTTCCTATGTCCGCAAGGTTCTCCAGATCATTCCCATTTCCATGTTCAATTTGTTGGCCAAAATTGTTTCAATTCAGACAAATAAACTAAAAGAAGTACCAACTCTTCTTGATAAAGATAAATTAAAGGACTATTCACAATTGGACTACAGATACGAAATTAGTAAATTGACTTATTCGATTTCACTCTACACTCAAGGTAAAATTTTGATTAAAACATTTGTTTTTTCCAGACTTGTTTTTAAGTCATAGTTTTAAGTCTAAGCCAGAAAAATTTAAGTCAAAGTTATTACTTGCACAAAAATTTTTTTTTTTATTAACAAACACAAAAATCAAAAAAATGTTAAAAAATTAAATTCTATTCCTTTAAGAAATGTATCGCCTATTTATAAATGTGCGTATTCAGCGAAATATATTTTTTGTCTGAAGGCTGAACCCTATGGATAAATGCAGATAACCCCGATCAATATAATTTTAAAATTATGGTTTATTTAGAAATTTATTTCATTAAAAAATTTTTTTAGGTAATTGACTTGACTTGACTTAAGACTTGTGACTTAAAAACAAGTCTGGTTTTTTCCTTAAAATTTTGTCGTCCTTCTTCCGTTTTTTTTTCATTAAATTAAACTAAATTAAGTAAATGTGCAAAGTTAAGCAAAAATGCAGTCGTTTTCTGAACTTTTTTTTTTAAAAAGCTTTTAGTAAAATAAAGTTGTTTCCTGTATTTTAAATTGATTTTTGATTCTATATCTCGAACTTTTTTACCTTTCTTATACGTATCAAGTTCTACTCTTTTTTAAAGATATTTTTGCATGAAAAAAAATTTTTTTCAAATAAATTACTTAATCACTTTTTATGTGTCAAAAAAAATTATGAACTTTGTGATTCAATATTACACGGCATCGTAAAATTTCATACAAACTTTTACAAATTGCGAAAATAAAATTCTTTTTCATTAATTTAAATTGACAAAATTGAGCTTTTCAAAATTTGATGATGAAACAACATGAAACAAAATATGTTTCACTAAATTCAACAAAAAAAGATTATTTTTTATCAACAGGAAAATATTAATGAAAAAAAAATGAATTTATTTATTTTTTGTCTCTATGATCTATTCAAATCAGTTTTGGAATTTTTGTATGGAAATTCACAATGCCATATTACACTGTTTTTCGGCTTAAAAATGAACGTGACGAATTTAAACATGTCTTACCTCTAGCTATTCCCAGTCAAATCAATAACTGAAAAAAATAGAAAAATTTTCGAAAAAAAACATCAAAGATGGCCAAATATTTCGAAAATTTTTCACAATTATTTTTCGAAAGCGATTCGTAGGGGAACTTAAAAATTCCATTATAAACTTAATTATTTTAATCTTTAGATAAGTTTTATAATGATTTATAAAAAAAATGTTTATTAAAATTTAAATTATTGATTTAAAATTTTTAATTTGTTTATAAAAAAATACTAATATTTAAATAAAAATTCAGTTTATTTCTTTTCGGTTTCAGTCTTGCATTTCGAACAAATCCCACGTAGAACTAGTTTGTACATTGATTCATTGAATCCAATGTTCTGATCAAACAAAAAATCTTTAAAAAAATATAATCAATGAAAATATTAGTTCCAAAAACTTTGAAATTCTTACCTTTTGCAGCCTTTAGAGCTGGATTGTTCTGGTCCATTTTTGATCCTGTACTTTTAGCCCAAACATCAGCATCAGGAACAAGTGCTTTGGCCATTACTCGAAATATTGATGTGCCACTTTGTTTCTGCTCAATCATTATTTTAATCCGATTAAACAAGTTTTTGTGCATATAGATTCCTTCGTAGCTATTGTGAATAAGAATTTCTGTAGTGTTCGTACCAAATTTCCTTATCTCTTCAAACTCTTTTTCAGAGCCTACATATTTTAATATTTAAACGCACAATGGTAAAATATTTTGTATGAATGAAGGATCTTAAATTTTAAAAGTGATAGAAAAAATATAAAGAAAGAAAATTAAATTAATTTTCTTTTCATTACTTAGCCTTATTTATCCTTTTTTTTTCTTATTATTTTATTTAACTTTATTTTTAATTTTTTTTATTTATTTTTATTCTGAAGAAGCATTAGCACGGTACAGATTTTCAAATAAATTAAAATAAAAAGAGAGAGAGCTAAAGCTCCTTCAGATTTAAAAATTAAATAAAACTTAAAAAATTAAAGCTTAAATAAAATAAGCTAAAATATGTCTTGTTCGATGATATTTTTTCAGAGTTGTTTAAAAGTTCCAAAATAAATTTTAAAAAAAGTCCGGACTTGGACTTGACTTGAGATTGGTGACTTTTAGACAACTCTGTTTTTTCAAAATATAAGAAGGAAAAGGCTGATCCTAACTTAAGAATCTATGGAAACAAAATCATAAGACAAAAAGAGACAAAATTTCTTGGCATAAAATTCGATTCTAAATTGAATTTTAATTCAATGATAGATGAAATCAAAGAACACTGTAATTCAAGACTCAATTTAAATAAGATTGCGTCGAATAAAAAATGGAGCCCAAATTATAAAACTCTAGGAAACCTTTATAAATCATTAGTTAGATCCATTTTTAATTATACCTAAATATATATCATGTCTAAATATATAAAATTCGTTCTCAGAAATTATAAATCGACATTAGAAAAAAAAAAGGATAAATAAACTGCAAGAAAAAACTTTTCTTATCTCTTAAATAAATTTAAGCTTTTCAAGCTAAGAGATAAATAAAATAATTAAGATAGCTTTTTTAAATAATTTGTGTTTTATCCGTTTTGTTAATTTTTCTTGTTCTGATAATTAGGAAATAAATTTTTAATTTTTTCCGGATTATTGTTCGGAAATTTCATAATCCGCGATCTTTTCCTTTAAAAACTTCATTGTCCAATTTATAAAGGTCTGACTGTAGCAACTTCTATAAAACGGCTTTTTTAGAATTTATTTAAATATTTCAACTCTTTTTTTTTAATTTTCTTGTTCAAATACTTTTTTA
This sequence comes from Brachionus manjavacas, assembly GCA_019054805.1. Lineage (NCBI taxonomy): Eukaryota > Metazoa > Rotifera > Eurotatoria > Ploima > Brachionidae > Brachionus > Brachionus manjavacas. Next base: position 549,573 of record JAHQIY010000005.1, read on the forward strand.
GAACTAGTATCGTCTATTGAATTAAATTCTCAGTGATATTCACCTAAAAGGTGGCTTTGATGATGTAAATAAGATCTTGTGTATAGTTTTAAATTAAAATAAATTGAACAAAAATATTTTCTTGATGAAAATTAAATTAAAGATTAAAAATAATACAAGATACCTTTTTAACCTAAAAAAAATCTCTAATTAAATTAATAGAATCAATAACCAAATTAATATCTAGTTGATGTTTAATTTTTGTCAGTTTGGCCCATAAAAATAAAATTATTTTTGCTAAAAAAAGTAAATCATTGAATGCTACAATTTTTTTAATAACTATTTTTCTTCTTTTATTTTAATTTTTTCAATAAAGGAAATAATTTTATTTTAAAAAATCATAGTTATAGACAATGAGAATATCAAAAAGTAAAAATCCTTTGTGAAATTTATGTACTTTATGTTTTTATGGTAATTTTAATTTATTTTACCCTGCTCCTTTGTGTACTTTTTGAAAATTAATGGTTTTAATTAATTAATTAATTAATAGTTAAAACTGCTCCCAAGTAAATAAAGTAAAAGATGAAAATTTAAATCTCATTGTCGATCCTTGAAAAATCAATAAAAAAATTTTATTAGATATTGATTTAATAAAAAAAAACCAACTTAATTCCTATACTTTTTAAAAATCAAAATAAGCATAAAACTGCTATTAATGAACAAAAACAGAATTTTATAGTGTCCAAGTCATTCAAGTCTTAAAAGTTTTAAAAAAAATTTTAAGATAAATTTGAATGTACAGAGATCTTTCCATATTTGTTTTTTACTCTAACTTTTTGGTTTTTAAAAAATTTATTCACAAAAATATTTAAGTAAAATTCATCTAAATTTTATCTAAATTTAAGTAAAATTGTTCTTTTGTTACTTTAAATATTTATCGAAATTTATTTTCGCTATATTTTCTTTTACTTCCAAGGTATTCTTCAAATGAAGTCGGCCAACTTGGGCTGTGTTACCATTGATTCCAAGCAGCTTCTAGAAGACGGCATTAGAAAAGAACTGGTTAAACAAATAACAATGGCTTTGCACACGCAAATTCAATTTACGGGAAAAAACAGTCTTGAACTGATGAACAAACTTGAAAAACTTACAGAACAAATTGACGGATTTAGACGCTCATTCGAATATATCCAAGATTATGTGAACATTTATGGATTAAGAATTTGGCAAGAGGAATTTTCTAGGATTATCTACTTTCATGTTGAGCAAGAATGCAACAATTTCACCAAGAAAAAAATATTTGAATTTGAATCAATCTACCAGTCAAAGAATATACCAATACCGGTGTATCCACCTTTGGCACCAAATGATCCCAGTGTTAATTTTATTGGCCGTTTAGCCAGAGAAATGCTCAGAATGACTGATCCAAAAATGACTTATTACTTGCCAAAAAAGAACGCCTGGTACGATTTAAAAACCAAAGAAGAAGTTATTAATTTAAGGCTGTTCAAAAAATTGGAACAAAGTCTTAACTCTTTTGGTCTGCATGGCATTGATAGATTGTTTTCGTTCATGATCACTAAAGACTTGCAGATTATTTACTACAATTTAAAACAGAACTCAAAAGCCATTGAAGAATCGTTCAAAACATGCATGTCTCAGATGCAACCACTGGACTCAAATTCAAGTATTCCTAGTTATTTAAAAAAATTGGAATAATTTTTTTTTAAAGGTTTAAATATAAAGTTTTATTCTTCAGTTTTTAATAAATTTCAAAAATTGTTCACATTTTTGCTGGACATATTTCTTCGAGTGGGCCAAATGCAACTGTTAAGAACAAAAATATGTTATCAATTGAACAACGAAGCTAAATTCGATTCAAAACAGTTGCTTCACGCACTAAAGGCGTTCAACCAAGCGTTGTTATCAGAAGTTAACGCTCACTTCGAGGACCCAACCAATGCATATCCGGAAGAAGAAAATCCTCTAGTCTACGAACTTAATCCGTACTTGGAATGCGTTGGTTTATGTGAACCATTGAAAAAAATCTACATCAAGACAAATGAATGGGAACAAATTTCGTTTGTAATGGCCATGTTTACTCTTTCCCAACTGAACAAACTGCCAGTCATAAAACTAACTGGTAAATTTTTTAAATCAGATCTGGAGACAGTTGTTTTTATTTTTTTTCAGTTCCAATTTTCAAAGGCAGTTCTACAGCAATGAGTACATCAGCAACCAATGTTCCAATGATTAATGTTGCACTAACAAATTCTGTGTGTATGATCACAGGTGTTATAACTTTGCTAAAACAATTCAATCCAGATTACCGCAATCAATTTGTTTCCATTTTGTCACAATATGTTCGATCGGCCATAGCCTTGAGTGCGAGTCAAAGATTGACCGATTTGCCGGTCGATAATGCAAAAGTTTTAAATTTTTTGGAAGATTTTATGGATTTTAGCGGTTTGGAAAGAAAAATTTTGGAAGTTTATCTGCCACGATATGTCATTGACCAAGTTCATTCCATTATTTCGTAACATTTTAAACTAGTCAGTTTTTTAGTCAGAAAGTTTTTTAATAAATTTTTTACAAGCTTTATTTTAAAGATTTTAAATTGATTCTGTAGATTTTTATTTACTTTACTTTAATACTAAAAACTGAAATATCAATTTAAATTAAATCATAAAAATTAAAAAAATCAAAATTACTTAAGTTTAATTAAAATAAGAATTAATATTGACAGTTTTATTTTATAAGGCTAATTAATAAAATAAAAATTACAATATAGATTATTTAGATTTAAAGTCAACTTTTTTTTTTTTAATTCTTATTCTAGTGATGAATTCCATCTGACCATTTAATAACAAAAATCTTCCAATTTTTTTTTAAAAATCAAATTTTAATGATTTTGGTAATTTTAAAGCTGATACATTATCGTTTGATTTTTTTTCAGGTTCTAAAAAAATGTATCAATGTTATTGACACTTATTTATTTATTTGCTTGTTTATCTGTGTTGAGCTAAAGCTCCTTCAGAATTATTTTTTTCTTTTTCTTATTTTGTTTCAGCCTTGAATAGAATAAGTCTCAGCGAAAGTAATTACACATTGGAATAGTTCGCATCTTTCCTTTGAGTGAGATAGAAAAAAACGGATAATTGATCAAAAAAATTTATTTATTTTATTTTATATGAATTAAAAATCGAAAAAAGATAAAACGAAAAAGAAAAAAATTAAATAATTAAAATGATGCAAAATAAATTCAAGAATTTGTCAATCAAAAAAACCTTAAGGTATTTTTTTCCTCTTCATATGACGCAACCTCCGGACATTCAAATCAAAATAATTGCATAAAATAATTGAAATGGCTAATAGTTGAAAAAGAGTCTGAATCAACTATAATTTTGTGTTTGTTCCTCCTGAAATAAAATTTAATTTTTTCTTTTAAATTCATTATTTGCTTATCTGTACCGAGTTAAAGCTACTTCAGAATAAAAAAAAATAAAGTTAAATAAAATTTAATTATTCAATATTTTTTCTTTCTAAATAAATTAAAATTTTGCTATTTGTTTTTTTTATCTTTTTAAAATGCTTCATTATACCTGTCTCGTTAAATTTTTAGAAAATTTTTTAGTTTAGTTTTCCCCAGATATTGCTAAAAAAAAAGTTGATTCGAAAGAATAAAACATTTTCTTTGGGAAAGAGTAATTAGGGGAGATTAGAATAGTTTAAGACTCTTCGCTTGAAGAATTTTCTTCTCAATTACTTTGAATTAAAATAAATTCCGTAAATGATCAATTTTATATTTTCAGTTTATATACTATTAATAATAAAGAGCTACAGCAAGCGAGCTTGCGGAGATGGCTTACTCGGAAGCCATCTATGGTAGCTAATTGCGCAAAAATCGAGAGATAAATTAAGGAGCTACAATAAAAGTTACAGAGACGAAACTGAGGTACAAGAAGAATACGAGAGATTATACAGATTGATGAGTTAGGTTTAAAGTAATTAAAAAAATTTGTCATTAATAAGAAATAAATAAAAAATAAATTAAATAATGGTACAATAGTATAAAAACTAATAAGAGATGAGTAATTACATATATAGGTACAATTGATTAAGAAAAGGAATTTAAAGAGACATTACACGTAAAGAAAAATATAAATAGAAAAAATTTTACAGAAAATATAGTTCCAAATTTTAATCCATCTAATAAACTTCTAGATTTTTATATATTTGTAAAAATAAATAGGAATTGTAAATTTGTAAATTTGTAAATATTAACTAGTAAGACAAAACAGGTTGTAAAGGACGCAAAAATAATTAACGAGCTTAATAATTAGTGACCTAGCTTAAAGATATTTAGTCTATCTCCGAAAATTGTTAGTTTGATTAAGGAACAAGAAGAATTTTGGAGAATATCTAAAAAAAAACAATGTCAAAATTCTAAAAAAAGATTTGATCAAATGATCTCAGAGTTGAGAATAAGTTTAAAATAATTCTGGAACTAAAATTGATTTGATTTCATTTAAAAATATGGGATAAATCTGCTGTCAAATTGTAAAGTTTCGAATTTGAACTATAAGTGATTTAAACCAAAAAATAAAAAAAACAATCTAATTTAATTAAAAATTTATTTAATTTTGGCTCGAAGACTTTTTGAGTATGAGAACTCAGCGAGTTGCACTTGGTGATGTAGTTTCTAGATGGTCAGAGGTACTGAGTGGAGTTCAGCAAGGGTCTGTACTTGGACCCCTGCTATTTGTTCTGCTCATAAATGACCTACCTGACTGCGTTTCAAATAGAATGGAATTGTATGCAGATGACTCAAAAATACTCAGTATAGTTAATAATGTTCATGAGAGAGCGACGTTACAGAAAGATCTGGATGCAGTATGTCAATGGATAGAGGTTTGGCGTATGGGACTGTTTGCTAACAAATGTAAAGTAATGCATTTCGCCAGACTAAATGAAAGGCATAAATATACACAAAAAAGCAACAGGAATGTTATACTAGCGACTACAGAGTGTGAAAGGGATCTTGGAGTGATGGTTTCATCAGATTTAAAATGGACCAGCCAAGTGAAAAGTGCTTGTGCGAAAGCGAGTAGGGTACTTGGCATGCTAAAGGGAACGTTTACAAGTAGACAGGAAAGACTTTGGGGAAGATTGTATATATCCATGGTGAGATGCCACCTAGATTTCGTAGTGCAGGTTTGGAATCCAAGTATGGACGTGAATGCGTTGGAGAAGGTGCAAGAGTGGGCAACAAAAATACCTTTGTCTGTAAGAAACATGCCGTATGAAATGAGGCTGACAAAATTAGGACTGACAAAGCTGAGTGAAGGAGAGTGAGAGGGACTTGATTGAAATGTACAAATTAGTGAATGGAATAGAAAAGGTAAGCTTGGACAAGAATCTAGTGAATAAATCAGAAAAGAAGGGGCCAGCCGGGCCGTTAAGAGGAAAAAGCATCAGAATCCAGAGAGAAAGTTTCCCAGCTCAAATTAGAAACGATTTTGCGGCTGCAGTAAATGCCAGACATGTATTTTTCTCAAACAGAGTAGTTCAGCATTGGAACAAGTTGTCAGAAAATGTGGTGAAATCCAAGTCAACAGCTAAATTTAAAATGGCTTTAGATAAGTTCAATGGAATCGGCTGCTACAGCTCTACACGGCTAATTGACGGTGATGAGCTTAGACAATCTATATGTTAGGTGTCGCAGCAAGAACTACTACTACTACTACTACTACTACTACTACTACTACTACTACTAATGGAATTCAAAAGTAAATAATAATAAAGAAGAGGTTTATATAGTAGTAAGTAGTTAGCGTGCACTGCCTGCAGTTAAAGACTAAACTTTACTTAAATAAGGACTAAAGAGAAAGATGGAGAGATGTCAAAACTCAGGTCTTTTAAAAATTAAACTTCCTTAAAAAAATTAATTATTTTCGATCAAAAAAAGGAACTGGCTTAATTCGTAGTCTAATCTTTAATAAAAAGGAACTCATAACTGATGAAATCTTGAATTTTTTAATTAAGACAATCAATGCAAATTTGACGAGCTTTTTAGCATTTAAAAAATTACCTTAGCGATTAAAAGGTTGATAGTTATAAAAATCAAACTATGAATTTTTATCAGAACGAAAATTTGAAAGCTTTAATCAGCAAAAATGGTAAAATTGAACTTGGAATTAATTAATTTATCTTTAAAAAAGCTCATCTAAAAAAGTTATTTTTATACATGAGCAATTATAATTCAGCTTGGCAAATACTTTAAAAACAGATAGAGCAACTTCACAAAAGAAATTTATCTTTTTCTTAAAAAGATAAAAATAATAAAAATTTTTAAATACTTCTGTTTATTACGTTCATTTATCTTTTTTTAGCAATTTTTTCTGCAAAAAAGTGTTTATTTACGAAAATTTACATCTTTTTTTTATATAGAAAAAAAGCGTTAAAATAATAAAATCTACAGAATTCAAAGAAAAGAGCTAAAAAGAACTATTTTAAGCCCTTTTACAATTTACGTACTATTAGAAAAATTTACACAATCATATCAAATCAATATGTCTGTATATATAAACAAATAAAAACGAGCCTTACCTCTTTCCTAATTCATTGTATTAATTCATATTAGACTCAATAAAAGAGAATCTATATGGTCGTTTGAGCGATAAATACCATATGAATACCAGATGAATGGTATTCACTTGCAGTCTGCAAGTGTTCCTTAAGGCTCGGTAATTACTAATTAGTCATCTATTATTTAGAATTTATATCAATGATAAACATACAAGAGATAAAACAAATAGTGAATACTCTCTTCTTTTTAATGACAACTTGTTCACATTTTACATGTTCAAGAAAAAAGTAAATCTAGAAATATCAGCTATTTTTTAACTAAAATAGAAATTAAACATCCTCCGACATTTTACATCATGAGGCCTTAGGTAAACTGAAACTACTAGCAGTCTCGAATCAACTTTTCGACTTTATTTTATATTTATTTTAATTTTAATGTTTATTTAATTGGGTCCAGTGGGAAATGTGAACAATTGTTCACAAAAAAATGTGACCATCAAGTCAAAAATGTGAACATTTTGTTCACATAATCTCTGGTCACATATTTGGTGACCAAAATAGATAAATAAGAAAATAAAAAAATTTTTCGAGCCCAGTTTTTATTTTTTGTGAACATTAATTTTAAAAAAAAGTTTAATTCTAAATGCAAATAAAAAAAAAGATAAATACCAATTCCTTTATTTATTAGTTTTTATGTTTTAAAGAAAATTTCAGAAACTATAAACTTTATTGATTTTTTGATTAAAATTCAAATCAATAATTGGAATTGTTTTAGCAATAGTTAGCTGAGCTGCCCAACACTTAAACACTCCCAATAAAATTTTAAGAGGTTTTTTAAAAAGCGAAAAAAAAGAATCTTGAAATCTAAATTGTAATTTTTAGCTTAATCATAGTGTAAAAGAATGAGAGTTAAAATAGCATTATAAAATAGTGTTTTTAAATTTTTGTCTTTTTTAAATTATTTAATTTTTATTTTTTTAATCTAAAATTTGTTGAACATTTTTTTTTGTGACCAGTTTTGGTCACCAAATATGTGACCAGAGATTATGTGAACAAAATGTTCACATTTTCCACTAGACCCATTTAATTTTTTTTAAATTTAATTATATTTAACTTTATTTTTGTATTTTAAGTTTTACTTTACCCTTTTTTCAAACAAATAAAAAAACTATATTTTTTTGCTTTGCAGATTTATCTATATCTAAAGTAGACCGGGCTACTTGGATTCAAAGACTTTATTAAAATAAAATAAAAAAATTGTTTTGTGAATATTTTTTAAAGTTCTTGAAAACTGTTTCTTGGCTACTTTTAATTAAGCTAATTATTCAATAAAGTAACCATGAATTTAGTTAGTGACAAATAAACATTTGCATTAATATTGAACCATCCTAAATTTATTAAACATTTGTTCATTTTATTTCGAAAAAAAACCTTTTCAGATACTTAATATGGAATAATTTAATACTATTTTATGAAAAATTTCATTTAGAAAACAAACTGTTTAATCTAAAGATTTTATCCGAGTTAGTGAAAATAACTAGTTAAGCATTCAAAATGGGATTATCGAAGAACATCGTACTTCTCGGTATAGGTGCATATATTGGAGTGTATGCTTGTCAGAACTATGATATACCACGGGTAGACGATCCGCAAAATTTATGGAAAAAATTTCAGGATTATTTAAAGCAATACGAGAAAGGAGATAAACCTAAATAAATTTTAAAGAACAGTATTTTAAATCAATAAAGAATAAAACAGAATTTTTTATTTACACTTTGAAAACTTTCAAAATTAATAATTGATTGGAAAAAGGGCTTTAAAGAGCTTTTTTTACACTAAATTCTTTTCTATTTTTTCAATTTAAAAAAATTACCAAATTTATTAAATTATTGGGTTAAACTAGTTTAGTATCGCCCATTTTTCAAATAATTAGAGATGTCGCTGAGTTTTCAAAATTTTAAATTGTGAAATTATGATAATTTGGAAATTAAGTCTAAAAGTTAAATGAAAAAATCTTATAAAACGTATAATATGAAATGTATAAATATGTTTGAATTTTTTTTATAATATTGAGTTGAAATTAAAGCTATTTTACTAATTTATACTGGTGCTGCGGAACGATCACTAACAATGTGATTACTCCGGGGCCCTTTTATTTGTACGTCCCTGAAACTCAGGGGCCAATGACCAAAGCAATCTTAGAAATTAAAACTAGTAAATTTATTCGATTTTAAATATCGATTTCATTATTATATAAATAAGGCCTAAGTTATACTTCAGCTAACGTATAATTCTTTCAGATTTACATTTCAAATATTTTAAATGAGTCGAGAGACTAAGTTTAACCGAGATAAAAATTTAAAGATAAATTATTTTTTTTTATTTTTCTATTTAATTTTTACTAATCAAAATTATGTTACAATAATCACTCATGTTTGATTATTGAAAACTAATTATAAGATTAAGTATTTTCTAATTTTTAATTCAATAAATTCAATAAATTTTTTATCTAATTTTTATTTAATTCAATAAAAAATTTAAAAAAAATTAATAAATCATGTTTGTGCAAATTTTTTATTTGATTCTGCTAGATCATGAGTTAAAAAAAATAATAAAGTGAAAGAAAATTTTAACAGGAAGATTATAGTCAGAACTTTTTCAAAAATCTGATCACTAATTGAATTTTGTTTTATTTATGCAATTTCAGTTTTAATTTTTATTCTGAAGGAGCTTTTGCTCGGTACAGAAAACAAATAAATAAAAAATAAATAAATTCTCATCCATTTCACTTACTACATGTCAATATAATTCTTTTAATTACTATTTATTTTAACCTTTTTCATCTCACATTTTCTTTTTAATCTATTTTAATTTTTTTATCTTTATTTTTTTATATATTCATTCTGGGTTTTGTGAAATTCAGTTCAAAATAAAAAAAAGAACAACTTTTTTTCTAAAGGGTTAAACTAAGTTTTGCAAATGGAACATGGTGCATCTTTCGGGTCTACCTTTTCAACACAAAAAAATAACCATTCAACACAATTTCAAAACGCTCAGCACAAAATGATTTCTTCTCAACACAAAAATTAAAAATAAAATAAATGCGTTCAGCACAAAAAAAATAAAATTTGAAAAAATACTTTTAGCAAAAAAAATAAAAATAAAATAAATACATTCAACACAGAAAATAATTTTGAAAAAAACAGTAAACACAAAAATGCTTTTTAATTCTTTCAATGCAACAATAAAGCGTGACTTTACTTACAGGAGAAAATTGAACGTTCATGCTTTTTTAATTAAAAGCATGGAAATAATTAAGTACTATTCAATTGATTCAAAAATTTTTGCCGTGGTGCTTAAGCCTTCAAAGTGTAGCATTAAACTGGGTAAAAAATGACTTGTTGGGAAAATTTAAAAAAAAAATTTATTCAAGAACTTATTTATTCAAGAACTGTTATAAAGTTAACCTTTACAGTAAGAAATGTTCTTGCAAGTTTTTCACTAAAATAGGATATTGTACACATTTATTGGCATTAAAAGAATTGTTTAAAAAAAAGGACCAATTTGTCAATGAACCTAAAAGAGGTAGAGCAAAAAATGCGGAAAAATGGTTTTCTAGAGACTAATTTTTTTAAGTTCTTCTATTTAAGCTTCGAAATATACTTTATTTACTTAATTTACACTTATAAATATAATTAAATAAAATTTAAAATTTAAAAAAAATTTATTTTATTTGAAATATTTTTGTGTTGAAAAAAATTTTCTTTAAGAATTATTTTCAAACACAATTTTTTTGTGTTAAATGTTTTTTTTTTAAATCTTGAAATATAATTTTTTGTGCTGAGAAGAAATCGAATTGTGTTGAATGTTTTTTTCATTGTGATAATAAGAAATTGATTGTGCTGAAATAAAATTCCCGCATCTTTCAAAGTTGCTTCAAATATCAAGGTCTGCTAAATTTGCAGAGTTTAGCAGAAATTAAATTTCAGATAATCGAGCGTGGTTCATTTTGCAGAGATTTTGCACACCATTAGAAGACTTTTACAGTTGATGCAACTTTGAATGTTGCACCATGCTGTATTCACAGAATCTTAATATTTAAAACCCAAATGTGTGAAAAAAATTAATGCATATACCTACAATAACTATTTTTTTTTGAATAAAGTGCTCTCATAATTGTCTTAATCCATTTTTTTAGGATTACATAATATATATTAACTTTTTTACAGCTTAAAAATAAATTTTAATTAAAAAATTTAGAAAAGACAAAAACATTCAAATTCATTGAAATTCATTCATTCAAGTTTTTCTTACAAGAAATGTTGTTTGTACAGTATGTCACAAAAAGTTAGAATCAAGTTGAAAAAAATAAAAATATTGTTTTTTTGCAATTAAAAAAATCGTTAACTATGATTTTTTTCTTATAAGCTTTTTTAAAGTAAGACTCCCTAAAAATCTGACAAAATAGGGAAAAAATGGGTAAAAATAAAATAACTGATAAACAGAGATGGCAAATTGCATGTATTTTGAAAAATCAGACAAAGACTGAAAGAGAAATGGCAGAGTTAACGAAAAAATGAACAAAAAAAATAAAATAGAAAAAAAAGTTTGATTTAAACTTTTTGTCACATACTATACAGAAATATTCATTTAATAAACACTTATGAAAAAAAATTTTTAAATCAAAATCAATTTTTAATAAGAATTTTTCAATATAATAAATAAAATAAATTAATCAATTAAATAATCAATACAAATTTCTTTTCTTTTATTTTTATTATTCTGGCAGCAGAGCAACAGGTAAAACCTTGTTTATTTTAAACTTTAGATAAAATGTAATTTAATTTTTTTATACTTTGTTCTGTTCTTTTGTACTGAACTTCACAAAACCTTCATTCTGAAGGTACAGTACTACTTATTACTTCACAAAATATAAAAAATTTATTAAATTTTATTTAAAAAAAAAGTTATAAGCTATTTGTTTTCTTAAGTGAATATATTTTATCAAGATCTTCATTACAAATACCATAATTAAAATTAAGTTTGGCTTTCAGCTTATTTTCAACAATAAGGTCAATTTGTTGAGAATCATCTACAGCAAAATGGTTGAGCCAGTCTCCAATTTTTCCTTTTCGAAAAAAATTACCATTTTTTTTGTATAGACCCAGGTCCTTGTACCATTCGTAATTCACCGCCGGATTATTCTTCATTTTATCAAAAGAACACCAATCGATGATCGATTTAATTTGATCATCACTTAAATCTTTGCCTAGATATTTACCCAATTCTTTGATAACCTCAAAAGGCCGGGTATGCAAATCCTCATAATAAATTAGATGAACATCCTTTTTGGCTAAATATTCATCAACATGACTCCACCATGGTCCGTATGGAACCTTTCCTTCAATAAACAGCTTGGTAAAGTCATAAAAATTACCAGTAAATTGGGCTTGAGTGGACAGATTAGTAAAATGAAAATAAGATACAGTAACATCTTTTGGATTACGTACTATGTAGATGACTTTGGCTTTTTTTTCGATTTCATCGGGCAAAAAACTATGTGGTAGATGTGTTTTTATAATTCTTTTTGATTTTATGTTTTGGATATGCTTGAGACCTGGAGACGGATAATCAAAAAAAGGCGATCTATCTTCTATGGAGTCTTGGGTTGCTTTTTTAAAGTCGCATTCATTTTCGATTAGATAAACCAATTCTTGAACCCATGTTGTACCAGATTTTGGAAAACTAACGATCCAAATATCATCTGGGCGCACTTCAAACTGCTTGAATTTTTCCAAACTTTTGGCCACAAATTCTGGCAAAAAGAAATTGTTGCAAGTGAAAATTTTATGCTTTGTGAAGGGAATATCGAGCCACTCAATGCTGAATTTTTTTTCATGGTCCTTCCGAAGTTTTGAGTTTTTGTAGCCGATGTAAATGCCAGTTGCCAAAAAAATTAAAAATAACAGGTCCAAGTAGTCCTTGACATATAATAATTTTCGAATAGGTGATATTTCTTTTCTTGGAGGTTGAGGTGGATTTTTTTTTTCTGTATTTTTTATTGTTTCTAAATTTTTATCAAAATTGACTCTGGTCGAGTTTAAAAATCGACGCGAACCGGACAGTTTGATCACAAAATATTTTTTTTTTTCAAATAATTTCACGTTTATTCTAATTGAATTGTTGCCAATTGATGCAAAGTAGCATAGACGATTCATTTCGTTGTTTTTGAATAAAAATTTTTAATAAATTTTAAAATGAATGAAATGTTACTTTTATTTGAAAAATAATAAACTTTACAATTACATAGTTTAATTGCAAACAACAAATGTATTAACACTAAAAGACCGAAGGGGTTTAGTCGACCTTTTTTGTTAGCTCTTTTTATTTTACTTATTTTGCAACAAAAATTAATAACTTAATTTAATGTTTTTTTTTTATTTTAGATGTGAATGAAAAAAATTGTCAAAAATAGTTAAATTTATTGAGCAAAAAAAAATGAAAAGAAGTAAAAAAAAGGAATCGAAAAAATTCCTCCGGCCTTCGAGTGTTAAGTGCTGTCTGGTTTGGTTCTTGTAAATGTTTAAAGATATGAAATATAACATGAAATGTATTTAGGTTTTAAATATTGGTAAATTTTGAAAAGGAAAAAGAAAAAAAAGTTTTTTTCTAAATTACTAGAAAAAAAAATTTTGATAAAATTATTTGAAAACATGAAAGTTCGATATTTGTGTAATTCTTTAAAAAATTTTACAAAAAAGTGATTTATCTTCAAGAAAAGACCAACATTGGGTGTCAAGATATACTAGTTAAAAAAATAATTGTTTCTATTACTTTTTAATAGATCAAAATCTTAACTTTGATCATAGTAGTTTTTTTCGCTAAAAAATAAACCTTGCTCAATTAAAAGACCACTGATTTTTCTATCTCAGTAAAATTTCAATTCTTTTGAACCTAAATTGTACCATTCATTTTGACTTTTGCTCTATCCTGAAAAATGTTTCAATTCTATTCAATATTGAGATCTAATTAGTAGTTTAAAATTTTTAATAATTACATCATATAGTAATTGTTAAAAGACTGTATTTCAAAATTTGAACAATCTTTTTTTAAATTTAAAAAATAAAAGCATAAATTTTTTTTTTAAATGACAAAAAAAAACAATCTAGTTTATTTTTATTAAGAACAATTTCGATCCTTATACAGGCTAAAATACTATTAAGCAAAAAGTAATATACATTAAATTTAAGTTTTTATAAGATTTCAGAAAAAAAATCAATTAATGTGTGTTAATCAGTTATCTCTGGCAAGTTCTCCTAAAAAATTAAGAAGATTCCATGATACACCAATTTATTTTTTTTAAGATTATGAAAAAATTTTAGTATTGTATGACCCCCTTAAAAAATTTTTTCTAATTTTTTTTGATTGTCACTCGTTTTGTTTTAACAGTGCGTTAATTTGTTAGTTAAGAAAATGTTATGTAAATTTTATAAATCGTAGAAAAAATAGCTTTAGAAAATTCCTATTTATTTTTAAATACTTGTCAATAAGAAAATGTTTAAAAAATTAAAAGACAAAAAAGAGATATTTTTTCAAATATTTATTCAAAAAAATGAATCAAGCTAAATAGTGTAATTTAAAATCTGAAATTAAAAATTTTTCACACGAACTCATGCGTTGCTTAAATCCAAAACTAACATCATCATAAAATACTGACCACTTCATAAAACGAATTAGCGAAGCTAAAAAAGAATTTTTTTTTAAAAAAAATTAAATTTTTTATTTTTCGTGAAAAATTAAAAATCAACAACAAAAATGTGGAATATTTAATAATTAAATTTAGAAAAAAAAAAAGTAATAATAATTATAATAAACAAAAAACAAAAAAAAACAAAAACAAAAATCAAAAATTTATTTTCTCGTCAATGGCGATGTCCAAAAAGTCTTCGGACTTATCCTCACTTTCCGAACACTTTTTTTCATCAAACTTTTCCAGCATTATCTTTTTGACCGTAGATGTGGTAGCGAGCTCTTTTTTCAAGTGGACCTTTCGTTTAGCAGTACTTTTTCTAACAGGACTCACCACTTGCGCATCCTCACTAGACTTTTTGTCATCCGACTTTTCACTTTGCTTCGAGTTAGTCTTCAACAAAATAATAATCTGATTTTTTTTGGCATCTTTTTCACTTTGCTGAGATTCTTTTATTTGATTGCTTGCCAAAGTAACAGCAGCACCATTGGCACAGCTTTTCGCCTCTACATTGCTCCTTCGATGCATAAGGTTGTTCAATTTGTGTATGGTCTTTTCTCGCTGGTCCATCTCATTCTCTTTGTTGAGCGGCTTACTTTTGGTCTCGTCAGCAGCTCTGTTGGTTCTCTGGGGCTTTTCGTCACACTGCTTTTTTTGCCTGTCCCTGCTTCGGCTCCTGGACTTGTCCCTTTTGCGGCTCGAGCTCTTTCGCCTGTACGAAGCTCGCTTGTCCCTGCGAGAGGCAGATCGAGATCGAGATCGGTGTCGCGAGTTTCGGTGGTGCCTCCGCGGTGACCTGGACCTAGAGCGCGAGTAGGAGCGCTTGCGCCTCGAGCGTTCAGGTGACCGCCGCGATCTCGACCTCGAGCGGCTCCTGCGGCGAGCTATCTTGCTGTTTCTCTGAAAGTTTTGGTACTGGTAGCCGTTTTGGAAGGGCGCGTGAGGCCTGTTGGCATAGAACTGCTCGGACATGAAGCCCTGGTGTCCGCCAGGGTACATTTGGTAGAAGTTTTGGGCAGGGAGGGCGCCAGGCGGCGGATAGCGCATCATGTTCGCGTTGAACATGGTCTGTGGCGGTTGCATGGCAAAGTTGGGCCTCGGGAACCGAGAGTTGAAATACGGCTCCATTTGAGGATACATTTGACCGGTGGGCATGTTGTACGGATAGAACTGTTGCGGTGGAATGTATTGGTGGCCGTACACAGGCTGAATCGGCTGCAGTGAATCGTCTGTTTTGTGTTTCTTCTCGGGCTCTTTTTCCTTGGGCGTTTGGGCGGGCTGCTTTTCTTTTGGAGACATTGGCAGGCTTGGTGAATTGGACCGGCTGTCCTGGCTTTGGCTGACCGGACTTATTGAGCCGTTTTCGCTAATTTTGGAGTTGGCGCACTCAGAATCGCTGCTGACTTTGCTCGGCGAGCTGCTGCGGCTCGACACCGGCGATCTGGACTCCGACCGCGGCTTTTTGGCCTCGGGGCCGTCCTCTTTTGTGTCGGGCTCTTTTTTGTCCTCTGGGTTCGGCTTTGGACTGTTCAATTTGACGGCCAGTTTGAGCAGAGGTCGGCTTGTGCTGCGAGGCGACAGGCCGGGCGAGTTTTGAGCGCGGCTTTTGCTCGGGCTCGGCCTGCTCGCTGGCTCTTGCTCCAATTTTTGATCCAGTCGAAATTTGGTGGCCAGGTTTTCCACTGGCGTTTGCAGCATGCTCGACTGAGATCTCAAATAGTCGGTGATTTTGTTGCGCATCGGCGGATACGGTGTCAAGCGGTGATTTATGGTAATCTCTTGGGAACAAGACTCGTGAGGACACTCGATAGACTGGCTGACATTTAGCTTGTTGCGGATACCTTGGTAATGGCAAAAATGTTTGAAAAAAAAATTTTTCTTGAAAATTTATTTTTATTTTTTGGCATCAGAAAAAATTAAGAAAAAAATAAAAAATTTGAAATAAAAAAAAAAAAAAAAAAGAATAAAAAAAAGGAAAAATTTATTTACATTTTTCACAACAAATGAAATATCCACAACAAGGCACTATGATCGCGTTCTCCATCAAATGCTTCTCTTGGCCGTCATCAAATGGACACAAAAAGTCGCCCGGTGGCCTATCCTGCTCGATTTTATGCTCGCTGACGCCTTGCTTAGGTATTTTAATATCAATCCTGTTATTCTTAATGTTTAAAAAGAAAAAAGTAAAGCTCCTGTTTGCAAAGTTTTATTTAAAAAAATCTCAATTACTACTAAAGTAAAAGTATCTGGATCTTTTTGATCTAAAAAATCTTCACTATTTACACCGCTTTCGGTCAAAATGTCGTCGTAGAGCTGCGACGCCAAATCAGGACTGTCTTGACCGCTGTGTGTGTCGCTGTTCTTGGAGCCGTTCGATCCCAGCAAAATCGAATCGTCCAAGTCCAGCTCGTTTCTAGCTTGCTTTTCATTCAGCTTTGACTTGAGCCTAAAGTCGGCCAATTTTTCGTTGTCCTTGTGGGTTTGGGTAATGGTTCCGCCGGCAATCGCCGGCCCTATATTCTTCACCACTCGGCTTATCTGCACTCGCGAGTTTTTCGGTATCAATTCGGCATCATTTTTGTAAACTAGACAAAAATAAATTAAAATAAATTAAATTATTCAAAAAAAAAAAAAAATTTTAATTTAAATTTTTTTCTTTAAGCTGATATTACCTTCGTTTGTATCTACATTGGTTACTTCAAGGTCGACATCGGACTTGCGAGATGACGAATTGCCAGTGTTGGACGATGCAGCCGAGGGGGCGTTCTTGCGAAATTTTTTTTCCATGACCATTTTTTTAATCTCGCCCACACTCAGACTGACACCGTCAAAGGCTATTTTTTCATAGTTCTGGTTCGTAATTAGTTTATAGTGTATAAATGACATGACAGGGTCGAAGGACTCAACAGAGAGATCAATATAGGACAAGTTGGACTGATGAGTTTATTCAATTTTTTATTTGACTTTTTTTTTTTTGAAAATAAAAATTATAAAAAAATATTCGGCGTTGGTTTTTGTGTGTAATTAATTGCAGGCAAATAGTTCACAGTGATTTATTGATCATCTAAAAGTGAGAGAAAAAATTAGAAAAAAATTTAAACTATGCGCTAAACTCCTCTTACCCACGGGATGTCAACTGAACGATTGATTTTCGAATTGGCAAATTTTTGTCGAAGCTTAGCAAAATCTAAATTAAGAAATTAGATAAATTTGTTTGAGAGAGAGCGCCTTGTTGTTGTCGTTGTTGTTGAAATTTTTATTTGTTGAGAATTGTGAAGAAATTCATTTAAATATTAGCATATGAAAAACGAATCTAAACAAGAGCAAATACCTTTTTATGTTGAAATTATAATATTTTAAATTTGCATAAAAAAATTCTACAAATTAATAGGTGAATTAAATTTGTTTGTCTTTATTTAATTTTGACATGCTTTTTGGCGCTTTTTATTTGAGCTAATTCAATTTGAAGCGAAATTGGCACATAGTCGCTTCGTTGGCTCCTAGTTTGACAATCTTGTCAATTTGGTTTTCACATGCAACTTTAAGTCTAGATGGTGCGCCTTTTTTTTGGGTCATGAGCCAAAGTCGTTTTTTTTAAAGAAAAATTAATCTTTTTGCTTTAAGAAAAGTCAAAAAAAAGATTATTGGAATTAAATTATTTTTATTCTGAAAAATACTTGGTAAAGCTAATTTTTAAATTTTTCTATTTAAAAAAAAATTATGCATGGATTATTGTGAATAACTTTTATAACTCTGCGATTTAGTTGTTAAAAATACTTGACTTTTTAATAGAATAATTTGTTAAAAGTTTTTTTTTCAATTTGTACTCTCGAAAAAAAATCCTAAAAAATTTTTTTTATGATAAATCAAAAATGAATGTAAATTGAATACTCTGAATTAATTAACGAAAAAATAATTATTTTTTTCTGTATAATTAAGTTATTTTTTAAAATAAAATCAATTTAAAAGAAGTATGTCCGATAAGAGTCTTGATGACAAAATGACTTTTTAATTTTACAGTTT
The DNA here is from genome assembly GCA_019054805.1 of Brachionus manjavacas. Lineage (NCBI taxonomy): Eukaryota > Metazoa > Rotifera > Eurotatoria > Ploima > Brachionidae > Brachionus > Brachionus manjavacas. The sequence continues at coordinate 567,913 of JAHQIY010000005.1, forward strand.
GCCTTTGACTTAAAAATGCTCCTAAAATTGCCAAAAAAAATTTGATACCATTTAAAAGTTCGTGGATCATCTGTAAAATTAAAGAGCTTATTTTTTCATATTTGTTTCATGAGCTTCAAAATGAGCTTTAATTTGTCTCCTTAGACTAGGACAAACTTCGCAAAAAATAAAAAATGGACTCTTATCGGACACTCTTCTTTAAATTAAAAGCGACATAAATGTAATTTATCATCATAACAGTGTTATGATGATAAATGACATTTATGTATACATTTATGATGATAAATGGCATATACTTTTAAGAACGCTATGTTTATAAGTATACCTCGGAAATCTTATCTCCAATCTTAAAAATACTTTTTATTCAAATGTTTAAATTTATCATTAATGTTCAGATTTATTTTGAATTTTAATTTATTATAGCTAATATACTTTATTTTGACCAAAATTCTAAATTCGCCTAGTTAGCCTAGGCTTTTTTTTTTGATTACAAATGAAGTATTTTGAACCACTGAAATGTTATTATCAAATTTTCATATCGAAACAGTTTTTGAAAAATATTTGATCTTTATGAAAAACAACTATATTTTTGAATTATTCAATGTTAAATTTTGTGGTTCAAACTTTTGTCCAGAAAACCGATACGCATTTTTTTTCTTCCATAATTTGATTGCGAAGAAATTGTTTTACATAAATTTCAAAAATCTAATTTATAGTAGAATATTTATTATTTTTTGTTTGGTTCATCTATTAAGTCTAACTGGAACAAAATGGGGTAGTGTTTTAGTATTTTGTGCCTTTTTTTCACTTTAATCTGTAAAAACATTGTTTTTCTTAAGAAAAAGGACGCATAGAAATATTCGACTTGACAGAAATAAACTCGAAAGAAAAAAGTACAATCGGATAAATATCGGAATTGTTTTTTTCACAATTTTAAGGTGTTATTTTAATTATATTTTTTTTAGATAGATTTTTTTTTTCAAATTTGAAATAAAGAATTAAAAAAAAGATACTTTATTTATCACTTCGATGTCAAATACTATAAATGTTAAAGAAGTAATTAGCTAAGAAAAAATGCTTTTTTTTAATATTTTGTCTTCTTTAAATTTTTTTTATTAAAATTAGAAATGATAAATAATTAAAATAATTAAAAAAGTTAAACAAAATTAACATTAACATTAACATCAATCATTTAACATAATAAGAACATTTTTCTTTATAATTTCAATATTTTTATTGCTAAAATTTTTATTTTTTAGATGAAAAAAAAAGATTTAATACAAAATAATATCTTTAATTTAAATAAATTAAATTAAATGACGAATGATCAATAAGAGATAAAAATATTTCATTTATGTTTTTTATTCATATTTTAAATCTTTGGTATGTAGCTGATTAAATTGGCTATTAATCTATTATATCCATATAAACTTGAATACATGTATTTTTTGACAAAATCTATTAAAGGTTCTATTGATTTGTTTTAATTGTATGAGAAATTTTTAAAGTTATGACAAATTGAAGTTTAAAATCAAAATTAAATGATCATGCTCTAAAATTATCATTTAAATAACGTTTTAAAATAATTTTTGATTGAGGATTATATTTTTAAATTTCATTTTTGCAGAAATAAATTTTTATTTCCTAATAGAATGCAGAAGGACATTTTTGGATTTAACATACTTTATTAAATCTAAAGCTAAACTCTGCAATATTAAAATGAACATTGAAGAGTGCACACCATCTAAATGGTACAATCTTAAGTGAGTTTTTTTTGCAGACTTTTCCAGAGTTTCCCATTAGATTAAACAAAGTATGTTAAATACAAAAATGTACCTCTTCACTAATTCTATTACGAACTTACAATTTATTTCATAATTACAACTTTGTTTGAACATTTTGAGCATCAAAAATTGATCATAAACTTCATAATGGCCACAATATTTGGATATGGTTGAACATGGTTTTCTTCACACATGAAAATGTGGTTTAATTTTTTGTGCTTGAATTACAAATTGTATCCACTGTTAAGAATTATATTTTCAGTCTCAAATAAAAAAATAATTTTAAGTGAATATTGCAAGCATTTTCATATTTGAAATTAAACTTTTTGATTAAACAGAACAATTTTAATTTTTATTTGAAAAATTAAATAAAAAAAATTGAAAATTCTTTGTCAAACTTTAAACTTTAATAAAAAACTTTAATTTAAGCATTGAGCTGAATGATTGATAATTAAAGCATTGATGATTTTTTTATCGAACAAATCAATTTTCTGATTTATCCTCTTACACAAAATCTGTAATTTTAAACCAGATGAAAACAAAATTTAGAATAAAATGAATTCTTTTAGAGTTAAGTTTTTTTATTTTTTTCATGTTTCATCAAAAGGCTAGTGTCCGACGTTTAAAATTAACAGATTTAAAGGGTTAATTCTTTAGATTTTTTAGGTTTTATAAATCATCTTGCTCTCATCCTTTAAAAACTACAATATGATAGAAAATTTTGATAACAGCCATCTGATTTATAATACTGAATATCTGGTTAGGTTGTATTTCAGCCATTACTTGATTTCTAAAGGAAAAGATACAGTACTGCTCTTGATAAGGTGGTGTACCCACTGTAACGCACCTAAACAGCACATTGTTTTTTTTAAATAAAAATTTTTAAGAAAATATAAAATTTTATTTTGGAAAAACGTCGAGCGTTTAGATAAGGAATAAAAATTTGGTTTGGTTAACATTTTGTAACCAGTAAACTTGTTGTTAAAACTGTTTATTGAAGTATCCCCATATATGTGAATAGTTTCTATTATTTATAGTAACAATGTTTGGCTCAAGAAAGGAACGCTTTAAAATTTTTGAATGAACTAATCATTCAGAGAAGGCATGCGTGAGTGCTGGATTAATTTATATAATTCTTAAGCTCAAATGTCAAATTTATAATATCATTTAATTCTTAAAAATCTAATAAGTCATGTGGTTTAATCACATGACATGTCTACAATTTTATTCGAAACTTAATCAAAAAGAATTCATTTTATTCTAAATTTTGCTTCATCTGGTTTAAAAATTTTGATTTTGTGTAAGAAAATGACACAAAGTCTCAAAGTCTTCAACAACAAAAAAAATAAAAAAATTAATTGGGTTTTATGGCTCATTTTTTGAGCTAAGATTTTAAAAATATTGAAAATTGATTTGTTCGATAAAAATTCATCAATGATTTAAATATCAATCATTCAACTCGATAGTTTAATTCATTTTTCTAAATAAAAATTTGACAAAGAATTTTCAATATTTTTTTTTTAATTCCAAATAAAAATTAAACTCGTTTTATTTTATCAAAAAGTTTAATTTCAAATAAATGCTTGCATAATTCACTTAAAATTATTTTTTTATCTGAAACTGAAAATGTTATTTCAACAGTGGACACAATTTTGTAATTCAAACACAAAAAATTAAATCAAATGCCTCTACATTTATTATTGTTAATTTGAAGATTCTTAAAAATCTTTTGATCATGAAATTTTAATCATAGACTTCAATTTGCTGAAATTATTCTATTTTGAGTATGTATCATAAAATTTTCAACCCTAACAATATTAATAAAACTAAATTGTTATTTTGTTAACAATAACAAAAACAGATAAAAACTGCAATACTGTAATAGAAAAATTCCGATTTAACAATTAACACCATAGTTAATGTTCAAAAATAAAATGAATAAAATTTGAAAAAAAAAATTAAAATTAAAATTGTGCATTGATCAGATTTTAAACCGATCGAATTTTTAAAAAATAAACAAAAGAATACATAAAATAAATTTATTAATCAACATAATCAATTTAAGAGAGATAGAGATAGATATATAGAGAGAGACAAAAAATAATATTTTTAGAAACAACAACTCAACATAAAAATAAACTAGAGAAAAAAAATTAAAACTATTTTTTCATTGTATAAGTAATCATCGGCTAGATCTCTAGCACACCTTACAAAAACAGACCAACAAAAAAATAAAGAAGAAAAAATCAAAAAAATCGATCAAATAAAAGAGACACAAAATTAAATTTTTGTAAGATTTTTATTCAATTTAAATTTAGACAAAAAAATAAATTTGAAAAATAACAAAAAAAAGAGTGACAAAAAAACTAATGAACAAAAAGAAAAAAAAAAGACCGCCCAACTCAAATCATCGACCATTTTTCCAATAATTCTTGCTTAGATTCAGAAAACAATTTACACCGGCATTTTATCATTTAATCATTAGGCGAATAGTGGGGCGACGAGGGCGAGTACGTGGGACTACTGGGCGAATATTGTGGACTAGTAGGCGCCCGATCTTGATTCAAAGCCGGACTGGCAGGCGAGTAGCGCGGACTGGTCGGCGAGTAGCCCGGCGACTGCACACTGTACCGAGGACTTGACGGCGAGTAGCTGGGACTTGACGGCGAGTACTTGGGACTGGTGGGCGAATAGGTCGGACTCGATGGCGAGTACTTGGGGCTGGTGGGCGAATAGCTCGGGCTGGTCGGCGAATATTTGGGACTGGTGGGACTGTACGCCGGGCTTTTGGCCGAATACGACGGACTAGTCGGCGAATACGATGGACTGGTGGGCGAATACGAAGGACTAGAGGGAGCGTAGGATGGACTGGTCGGCGAATAGCTCGGACTAGTGGGAGAATATGAAGGACTGGTTGGTGAATAGCTCGGACTGGTGGGCGAATAGCTCGGACTAGTGGGCGAATAGCTCGGACTAGTGGGCGAATAGCTGGGACTGGTTGGTGAATAGCTCGGACTGGTGGGCGAATATGAAGGACTAGTGGGCGAGTATGAAGGGCTGGTGGGCGAGTACGAAGGGCTAGTGGGTGAATATGAAGGGCTGGTGCGCGAGTAGTTTGGCGACGATGGTGAATAGGAAGGACTGGTGGGCGAGTAGCCCGGCGAGTAGGGCGGTGACTGGCTGGGACTGGTGAGGCCGTATGACATGCGGTAGCTGGGCGAGCCGGGACTCTGGGCGATGTATTGGCCGGGCGACTGGGCGCCGCGGGGCGAATAGCCCGGGCTGAAGCCGCTCGCCTCAGAATAGGTGGGCGAGAAGGCGGCGCCGGGGGTCATGCCGCCGTAGGGCGATTGGCCCCATGAGAGAGCGCCGCCGTAGGCCGGGGTGGCGCCTGACGACCACGGTGTCATGCCGGCGGACGGCGTCGCCGCCGAGAACATCATGGAGCCTTCGATGGGCATCATGGACTCGAAGCCGGACGTGACCGGAATGGCCATGGCTTTTTTGCACTCTTCGGGATTTAGTATTAGATCGAAGCAGCCGGTGCCCACTTTGGCCAATTGGCCGAGCATTATGTTCTCCGACACGCCCTTCATGGGGTCGACCTCGCCGTGAAAAGCGGCGTCCAGCAGCACGTCCACTGTTTCCTCGAACGAACAGCGCATCAAGCAGCCCACTTCTTGGCGGTTGATGCCGTGACGAGTGATGGGCATAAAGTTGCCCTTGGACGTCATTATGTCGCACAAGAGCGCCAAGTGACGATAGTTGACGTACGAGCCGTCGAACGAAATCACCGAGTTCATTTCTTTTTCGATGGCCTTGCGGCCCGCCTCGATGCCGAGCGCTTGCAAAATTTCGACCACATCGTTCGAATAGGTGCGCACGGGGTCGACGTGTTTGGTCGAGAGCACTTTCATGAACGCAGTGCCGTCTGTTTCCAGCACCCATTCGGTTATGGTCTTGAACTCGCCGTCGTCGCTTATTTCGACGCGTTTTTTCTCCTTTTCGAACGGTTTGGTCATGTACACTTTGGCTATGGACTCGATGCCTTGCAGGGTCATGTCGGACAAAATGTTCTGCTCGATTAGCTTCAAAAATTGGTCGTCCTGCATTTTGTCGACTTGTTCGTCGGCGTCCTCGTCGCTGTCCTTGCCCGGGTTGTTGTGCACGACGCGGATGCGCAACACGAGCTTTTCGCAGTTGTCATCGTTGAAAATGCAATTGAGGTCTTCGCCAAAAAAGCCCGTTATTTTCTCGGATATTTGTTCCATGGAGAGCTTTTTGTCGGTCATTCGCTTGCGGTCGAGCTCGATGCGCAGTAACCATGGCGACAGTTTGTTCACGTCGAACTCGGACATCTCGTAAATGATGTTCACCCAGTCCTGGTCCTCGCTGATGGCGGTGTTCTGCGAGTCCGGGTCGTAGTAAATGGCCGTGTTGGAGGTGACTTTGCGCAAAGTGGTGTGTTCGAGCTCGCACAGCACGTCCTTGCACTTTTCGGCGTCTTTAGCCGGCGGTCCGGTCAAGAACACGATGAGCGACGGGGTCTTGGGCTTTTTGGACACGTTTATGATTTCTTTGAGTCTGGGCACGCCGAGGGTGACGTTTTTGGCCGACACACCGGCATGGTGAAAAGTGTTCAGGGTCATTTGGGTTGCGGGCTCGCCGAGCGACTGGGCGGCCAGCGGACCGACCATTTCGCCCGACTGCACTTTGGCCTGCTGGAACCGGGTCTCTATTTCGCCCAGCAGCCAGTCGAACGCTTCTTCGCTCAGCCGAAAGTTTTCTGTTATTCGCTTTGAGCTCAAGTGCGAGCGCAGCAAAATGCCCATTAGCAAGGTGGCGTTGGCTTGCGCCTCTTGCGACAACCGGTCCTCGCCACTAACTATTATCAAATTTTCGCACAGCTGCTTCACCGCTTGCACTATTTTGACCGGGTTCAAATTTGACGGCTCTCTCAAATTGACTCGAAACGTTTTTTGGGCGTTCACAATCAGCCGGTCCAAGTTGCACGGCAGCACAATTCTGGCGTCGCCAATCGGGAATATTTCTCGCACGTTTCGCCGGTCTTTGATCAGCTGCTTCCATTCGTCTTCGAGAACGGTGAGATCGTTGGCATTGGTGAGCAGTGATTTGACAATGTCTTCGTTGAGGTTGCGCTTGAGCCGCTGCTCGTTCGAGGCGTCAAAGTGCCAGTTTTTCTCGAAGCGCTTGTTGCCTATTTTGTAAATTGGTATGTCTTGGAATTCGACGTATTCGCCGGCCAGTCCGTCCTCGCCATAGCACAATTGCACCAGATAGTTCATTGAGTTGCGCACAGTGCCGTCGTATTTGACCATCACGGACTCCATGGCTTTGATTAGACGACGCTGGATGTAGCCCGTTTCGGCTGTCTTTACCGCAGTGTCGATCAAGCCCTCGCGACCGCCCATCGCGTGGAAAAAAAACTCGCTCGGCGTCAAGCCGATCAGATAGGAGTTTTCGACAAAGCCTTTGGCCAGGGGCGAGTAGTCGTCTTTGATGAAGTGAGGCAGGGTGCGATGCTTGAAGCCGAATGGTATTCGCTTGCCTTCGACGTTCTGCTGGCCTACGCAAGCGATCACTTGGGATATGTTGATTTTGGAGCCTTTTGAGCCGGCCACTACCATGGCCTTGAAGCTGTTGAATTCGGACAAACTTTTTTGAGCAGCCGTGCCAGTTTCGTCACGAGCTTCGTTCAGTATTTTGTTCACGTGATTCTCGAATGTTTGACGCAACGAATTGCCTGGCGTTGGCACAAGTTTGTCATTGTGCGCTTTTTCGATCACTTCGTTTACTTTTTCTTTGGCTTCTTGGATCGATTGTTTGATGCTTTTGTAGGTTTTGGAATCGGCGATTGCATCACCAATACCAATTGAGTGTCCTGTTCAAAATAACAAATTAATCAAATGTCAAATGTGGTTAATGTGCATTTTTATTTAGTTGTGTCACGTTAAATGTGATATAATCAAATATTTATAGTCTTTTATTCTAAAAAAGCGAAATGTGATGAATTTGAGTTTTTTTAGTTATGTCACCATAACACAATTATGTCACGTCAAATGTGATATAATCAAAATTTTCGAATTTTTTTTTCTTTTACAAAAATTTTAGACAAGAATGTCATAGAAACGTTTTTGTTTTTTTTTGTTTCTGGATTTGGACTTAGGGTGTTTAACTTTATCTATTCAGCTTTTTCAAATTTTCTTATTCCATGTTTTTTTTTGAATTTTTAATCTGAACAAGCCTTATTTTTTATTTTTTTTATTTATATTTATGTAAAAAATGAAAATTTCTTTTTTATATTTATGTAAAAAATGAAAATCTATTTTAATATTTTAATTTCTTAAACATAATTGTAAATTTAAAAAAGGAAAACAAACAGTACATAACTACCTTCCTTTGTATTCAATTTTATGTTATTTTTTACATCGCCAAATCTGGCGTAATTTCATGAATAAATAATAATAATAATAATAATTTTTTTTATTCTGAAGGAACAGATTAACAATGAAAAAATAGTTTTTTTTAATTCAAATTGCCGAAATATTTTAGATCCAAAATTGAGCCACATCAAAAACCCTTAGTAAAATAATTGCTTATTGTTGCTTTATTAATTTAAATGCGCAAATAATAGAGAAACTTAAGAGACTGAATTTGGATAAATTTTTTTTAATCTACAGATTTATCCGTATTTGTGACATCTAAGTGGGAATTATTTTTTTTAGTATTATGTAAATTGATACAGTTTCTTTGCTCTTAATTTTCCTAGAAATTTTTACCTTATGAGAGTCTTTTCTATGACTAAATTTCAAATTTCTAAAAATTAAATTTTACGCTTAACTTCAAATTAATCGCAAACATTTTAAAAGGTAATTTGAATTCATTTAAAGATTTTAAAAGAGTGTCTGCTTTAAAAATGCTATTAAAGCTATAAAAATTCAGAAATCATTAACGCAATTCAATTACTAATTTAAATTATTAGAACACATTTGAAATTGAATCATAAATTGCGCATTTTTTTAGTAGTAATTTTCAATAGACAAGATTTTATATATTTGTTAAATTTTCATATTATAATTTTTTTAAGCGTTATGATTACTAATAAAAAATTAAAAATGTCTATGCATTACAGAATAGTAATTAGTAGTAATATTCCGAATCACAAAATTAATTTTTTCAAAAATAAATCATTTTCAACTTTCATTAAATTAATTTTTAAACAAAATTTCTACCACCAAAACGTAGTATATAGCTTCTTTTGAAATTGAACAAAAAATCTATTGGTGGTATTTAAAGAGATAAATATTAAATTTACCCCTCAAACACCACATAGCACTGTCATCTAAATCTTAAAATACCTCGATCATTATTATTTTATATGAAGATATTTAAATAAATTGAAAATTTCTAACACTAAAGCTTAAAAGAGTATTTTTTTTCGCTCGAAACTGTACAGTTAAATATGTTTTTAAAAATTCTTTGTTGACATTTTTTATTAATTGCACAATAGATGAAATAAACAAAATAAATAAACAAGAACGATTAGAACTAAGACTTTTAATTTGAAAATTTAAATTTATCATAAATTTTATTTTTTTGGCATAGATTGAAGTTGTTTGTAAATAATCTTTAATTAAGTTAATTGAGTCGATTTTTTTTATTTTTTTTTATTATTTTGTGAATGAAATAATTAATAAATGAACAAAAAGAGAGAAATTTTTATATCAGATAATTCGAGCATTTCAATTTTTAAAAAAAAATTTAAAAAGAATTTTTTTACAATAGATTATAATCCAAAGACATTATTCTCAAATGTTCAATCCTGATTGATTAAACATAATTCTGCATACACAATTTTTTTATTTGCAATGGTTTTCAGCTCAAAAAGTTTTACATGCAATGCTTACTAAGAATATTCTTCTATAATAAATTAATATCCGCTATTTTTAATCTTAAAATATTCACTGAAATTTGTGCAAAAATATTTTTTCATGCAATAGTACTAGTCACATATATATCAATTAAAATCTAGAAATAGTAGTGAATTCTTTTAATGTAAAATACAAGTTTAAGATTTAAATTAAATTTTTTTTTAAATTAATTTTGAAAGTGTCGGTCCCTATCGATCTTTTCCACTTCGATTTAATCCAACTAGAAAGAAAAACAGTTTTATTTAAAAACTCTTGGATTCTCTACCGTATTTCATTAATTACTTTTTATGATGTTTTTTAAATAACCAAAAAAAAAGCGAGTTTTTAACATTTTTTTAACAAACTAATGTATCTTTAGTACCGCTAAATAATAAATAATTATTATAACTCGATTAGTCTTCATATTGAAAATGAAAGTATCTCTTTAGAGTCGAATTCTTCATTTTGCTAAACAGAAATTTCTGATCAATTTAACGAATTAATTTTAAAAAAAAATTTCAAATAAAAAGTCATTTTACCTAAAATATTATTCTTTTGATCAATCAATTTGTCTTAAGAGTCAAGAAAAGATTTTATTTTAATTTTGCACAAATTTGCTCAGAATTTGCAATGTGAAAAATAACAAAAAAGGTTATCGGAATTTCAAAAAGAAAAATAGCTGTGATCTCATTAAAATAGACTGAAGAAAATATAACAGTTTGTCTAGTTTTCAAAAATAATACTCTTTTTAAAAACATTTTTTTTGGCACAATTTAGAATCACTAACCCATACCCTAAGGCTTTCTTGTCTTCAGTGACAAAGAAATTAAGAATGCTTTAATTCTATTTATTTTTTAGTTTTATGTACTCTGCTTGAGTAGAATAAATATAAAATAAAAATTAAGCTAGATAAAATAAGATCAAAAAAAAATAAAATAAGCTAAAACAAAATGAAAAGAAAGTTAAAAAGATATATATTGAAAAAGTGAGTTACATAGGACATTGTATACATAGTTGAAGCTTCAGGAAAAAAAGAGGAAATAGTGAGGTAGCAATTACACAATGGAGTTGGGTATTCAATATATCTCGATTCGAAACCTGTTTGAATTCTTTCACCAGTCTGACAGTCAATGGGAAAGAATGACTCAGTCCTGTTCCAACATAATTCTCACTCATCTCAAAAAGTCTATTCAAGGCTGTTAGTAATTTAAGATTAAAGTTAAAAGCCTCGTGATGCACAATGTTGAAAGGAGTGTCATATTATAACCTAAGAATATATCTTATTGCTGTATACTAAATCGCTTGTAGTTTTTTGATATTATCTTCTGAAAATGAATTCAAGCAAGGAAAAGAATAGTCTAAAATTGATCCGACTAAAGATTTATTGATAAATTTCTAGTGTATTTTGATTAAGACCCTATTTTTTTGTTTGACTTTTAATTTATTTTATTCGCATGTTTTTTGTCGGAAATCTTAAGCTTAACGTTGTTGGAAGACTTTGAATGATGGAATCCATGTGATCATTTCATCAAGCAAATTTTGTTCAAAATTTAAATTAATTCAAAAGATTGTCAATAGGTAACAAAAAAATGGCATAAATAAAAGAAATATTGAGTAGTAAAATAAACTTATGCTTAGGAATGATATACGTTTTAGAGTATGATAATCTAAATTATTCTATATATTTTTCTTAAACAAAAATCTTATCCGAAAATAAGAAATTATGAATTTTTTTATACTAAATTTTAATTTTATTCTTTCGAGGTATGGACAATATTTTGTTAAATACAATTATTCAACAATTCAAATATTATTAATTTCAACTAATTTTTCAACTTTATGATCTTTTATTCGATTATTCAGCTTTTCGGGGAAATAATTCAGAATAAATTTAATAAGATGCGCCCCAGACCCCATTCAATCCCCAGTTTGTTGAAACAATTAACCCTTATTTGACAAAGCTCAAGACGCCTAGCGTTGCCTCTCGCTTAGTCAAACAATGGTTAATTTAAGGGTTAATTTTCTTTAACTAAAATTCTACCGGAGATTATTTGAAAATTTAACAATCATTTAATAGTTGAATAATCGAATAATTGGTAAATATCGAATTTTGCCCATGACTGGGAGCACTAGCCTGTTGATTAACCTAGAAACACAATGAAAAGCAAATATGTATTTTTTATTTTAATTTTCAAAAAGCCACCTCAGCAAAAGCTTGTATTCAATTTAGTAAACTTGGAAAAAAGATTTTTAAAAAATGATGAAGTTTGTAGCTTTCATTTTGTCCAAAGACATTCTTTTTTTAAACATTAATTCTGTCAAAATCATTGTGAGAAAAAACATAATTAAAAGATTGCTTTAATCAGGATAAAATTGTCTACAAAGCGATGCATCGAAATTTTTATGGCATTTCCGGGTACAAATTAAAAAAATTTAAAACAATAAAAATCCTATCTAATTAAACCATTTTTTTAAATTATAATTTTGGACATTTTTTGTAAATAAAGTTTTTCATCACATTTCCTACTAAATTAGTTGTGAGAAAAAAAAAGGATAGAAGAATGAGGAGGGGAGTAAATACCTTCAATCAGGAGCCAATTGTTGATAACCGTTTGTATATTTCCATAGAATTTTCCGCACTCAACATGACCATGCTCCATGAAGACCAAGTGAATCAAGGAGCCGGCCGAAGTGCCGAGTGTTTTCTTGCACAAAATGCCCGAAATGAGCTGTGAATTGTCGACAATGACCTTGGTATCGCCAGGCGATATCCACTTGAAATCGGAGTCGTCCTCCTTGTCCGGATGGGTGGAGTGAGCGCGTATGCAATTGATGTTGGGCGGAATAATGAGCGAAAACAGTTGCTTGCCGGTCCAGAGCGGCTTAGGCTTGAGAATGGCCGGATGGGGCAACTTGCCGTCCCATCTGGGCAAAAACAGCACCAAGTTCATCATGTTGTCCTTGTCCAAAAAGACGTCGCGCTTGGTCATTTTGCGCACGGCAGTCAACGTGTCCTGCACAATGCCCATGACGGGCCGATTGGACTGGGGCGTTATGATCTGGCGTGGCACCATCATCAGCTCGGAGACCTCGGCGCGCGTCTCCACCGACTGCGGCAAATGCAGGTTCATTTCGTCGCCGTCAAAGTCGGCGTTGTACGGCGTCGTGCAGCTGAGATTCATGCGAAACGTCGACCACGGCAACACTTTCACTCTGTGGCCCATCATGCTCATCTTGTGCAAAGTCGGCTGCCGATTGAACACAATAAAGTCTCCGTCGATCATGTGTCTCTCGACCACATAGCCGTACTGCAGCGTCAAGTCGCTTGTCTTCGGGTGAAAGCGCAGATCGATGCGGTCGCCGTTGTCTCTGATGATGTACTTGGCGCCCGGGTAGGACGTGGCGCCCCTCGACACCAGCTCGTTCATCCGGTCGATGTTGAACGGAGTGACGAGCTCGGGAAAGGTCATGTTCTGCGCTATGGTCCTGGGCACGCCGACTTGATCAATGGCCAAGTTGGGATCGGGCGTGATCACAGTACGAGCGCTAAAGTCCACTCGCTTGCCCATCAGGTTGCCTCTCACGCGTCCCTCCTTGCCCTTGAGACGCGCTCGGATCGACCTGAGCGGTCGACCGGACTTTTGCTGGGCGCGCGGCAGCCCCGGCATGTCGTTGTCGATCAAAGTGGCACAATGAAACTGCAGCATCTTCACATCTTCGTTGATGATGTGGGCAGCAGCGCCGGACAGCTCGTTGTTCTTCAAGTGATTGTTCATTTTGATGATGTCGGCGAGCTTGTGCGTGAGATCGTCCTGGGAGCGGGCCGTGCCGTACATGACCACGGAGGGTCGGACGCACAGCGGCGGCACCGGTATCACAGTGCAGACCATCCAGTCGGGCCGCGTGTGCTTCGGGTCCATGCCCATCAGAAACGACTCGTGGTCGGTGATCCGCTTGAATATTTCGAGCACCAGCTCGGCCGACACGTTCATTTCTTTTTCTTGCGAGGCGTCGTTGGTCTCCTTCCACTTGGCGGTGAGCTCGAGGCCTTTGCGCCGTATTTGCGGCTGATAGCGGCCGCATCCGCGCGATATCGACGCAGCGTTCTCCTCGGCGGCCTTGTCGCCCGAGTTGTCGCACAGCCGCTTCGTCTTGCACAGGTCGTACACGTGCTGAAAGCGTTTTTTGGGCTGCAGATGCATCTTCTGGTTTATTTCGTTCATGCGCGGGTCGTTCGGGTCCACGAGCAGCTTGGAACAGTAGAAGCAGACACAGCGCAGCACTTTGACTATCTGGGCCATGAAGCCGACGTGGAACACGGGCTTGGCCAGCTCCAGATGGCCAAAGTGGCCCGGACACTCGGTTATGGTGCCCGAGCAGGTCTGGCAGCGGGCGTTGCGGTCCGGCGGGCCCTGTCGCGGGTCCAGCAAGCCGCCTAGCTTCGGCTTGCCCGCCTCTGTCGTCTCAGGGTACCGGATGCCGCCGTCAGTCGTCACCGACATGCGCCGGATTTCGTCCGGGCTCAGTATGCCGAATTGAACGCGTTTTACTTCTTTGTAAGGCGCCGACGAGTCGGCAATTGCGGCATTTATAAATGCCATTCCAGCAGCTTACAATTTTTTTTTTGATTGACGGAGTTTTTTTTCGAATCAATCGTTTATTTGGTTTAGAACATAAAAGGAAGCAGAGTTTTGTGTGTTTGTTTGTGTGTGTGTGTTAGTGGGGCAGTTTAATTTGTCTTGTAGCAGAGTGATGCGGAGTAGGCTTAGAGAAATAGAGATTAACAGATGCACTCTCGTTTTTAGATTATTTTTTTTTCTATTTAACAATAAAAAAAGAAATAACTAAAGTGAGGAGTTTGAGCGAATATTTATAGACAGTCGGGGTTCGGTGTGGGGTCTGAGTGTGCCGTCCTAGAGGCCCAGGCCAACTTTCATATTGATTTTTGTGTATTTGAGACGTGATGATTGTGAAATTGCATTTAATTTGCGTGTGTGTATGCAATACGTGGACGGGAGTGCACACAATATTGTCTTGAATAAATTATAATTTTTAAAATTTTCGATGTTCATCGTGCTATTAATTTGTCCCATTTTAATTTATTTTTTTGTTTTATCTGCTACAAGTTTTTAAGATCTTTGAGTTAAAAAAAAATAAAAAATCGAGAATAAATAAAAGAAAAGAAAAATAAAGTTAAAATATAATTGCGAGGAACGAAGCAGCAGTGACGAACTACTAAATGATTTAGTCTCACAATGAGAATGTATTGTAAATTTAGAATAGGCGATTTGAAAGTATTTTTCTGGCTGAGAATTTTTACACACAGAATACAAATATTTAAAATTTCAAACAATAAAACAACAAATAATTAACACCAACAACACCACTCATAAACTCAAATAAACGCGCAGCTAACCGAAGAAACCGTTGATGATGATGATGATGATAATGATTATGACTAACTTTAATTATAAACAATGTATTTTTTTGTAAACACGATTATACTAGATTTTTTTCAAATATTTATTTTAATCATAAATTCAATATTAATTTTATATTAAATTAAATTTTTTGAAAAAAAAAGTCTAACGTTTCGTTACTCGCATTTAAAGCTTTGCGTACCCATATTTTATTAAATAAAATTAAAATGAAAATAATATTTGTTTGTTTGTCTGTATCGAGCATTAGGTCCTTAAGATTGAAAAAAAAATTAAAAAAAAAAACAATAAAGTGCAAGGTGGCATGAATACAATTTCTTTTAGATAATAATATTTTAAGTAAAGGACAAATTTTTTTATGTTATTTGACCTGAGCTTTCATTTGAAAATAAGAATAGTCCAACCTGTAAGCCGTCTCATGGTTCCCCAGGATCCTCCATCATAGGGGTCAATTTCGATTTTTTGGAAGACGAAACTTCCAAAAGATAATTTTAACCTTTTCTGGGTAATCGAGGACGCTCAATAAGAATATTTGCAAAATTTTAAGCGTCTATTTTGTGTTTTTCACTAGATATCGTTAAAAAGATTTTTTTTCTGTATCTTAAGTTTAAAGCGTTATAACTCCTGAACAGAATTATCAGATGCTTTGATAAATGCATCATTTTATAGAGAATTAAATTAAAACAATTGTTTGAAACACTTATTTAATATTGAGTTTAGTTTAATTAAGATTCAATTGATATTTTTTAAATAATGATTTATTTAAAAAGAAAATATTAAAAAGCTTCTCTTTTTAATGTTTAAAAGCTCAAAATAAGAAAAATATTAAAAAATTAAAAAAATGCTTCAAATATTTTTATATCAATTAAGCTTGCTGGAATAAATCGAAAAAAAAATAGCTGAAGGAGATGATTATAAGAGTGTTATGAAAAAACACTTTAATATTAGTGATAAATTAAAAAGTCATTGAAGAATAGGTCTACTTGATAAAAATAATCTTGATAGTGTGGATATTTTTATAGTGTTAATTTTTTTTCTTAATTTGAGCTTTTAAGCCTCTTATAGAGAACCATGAGGCGGCTTTCATGTTGGACTAATTTTTTTTTCATAGAAAGCTGAGGTCAAATAACAAAAAAAACATTTGTCCTTAAAATATTATTTTCTAAAAGGATTTTTATTCATGCTGCCTTGCACTTTACTATTTTTAATTTACAAACCAAAAAAATGGCAAAAAATTGGAATCAAAATTATTTTTGGACTTTAAAATGGCCGCCTTTCGCTTTAATTTTCAATCAGTCATCTTGGAGCACTTTTTTTAAATAGGAGACTGAGTTTTTTTTATAATTTAATTTTATTCTATTTAGCTCTTATTTTTTTTAGATGTATTTTTATTTTTTTAATCTGATGGAGCCTTAGCTCGATACAGATAAACAAAATAAAAAAAAATTCTAAAATTCAGCAATTTATGATATATGACCATACATTTTCAACCGGAAGAGATCAAGTGATCGTGGACATCATAGGAGAATTAAAAAATCATGCACTCTTAACCAGTCTTTTACCAAGTTCGCCGGATGAGCATGTGCGTCGTCCTTTTGGAAAATCCACTCTTGATAAGACTCGATTTGAAGCTCTACGGATGGTATTAAGTAGTTTTCTAGGGTTTGCATGTAAACATATTGGTTTATTCTTCCGTTATATATGGAGCAACATCCCAACCTTGGTGAGACATGCATCCCTAAATACCCATCGAGTCCCCGCCCTTCTGAACTCTTGCCATTTAAAGAATTCAAAAAAATTTTAATAAATAGCTAATTTTTAATGCTTTTACTAAAAGTAAATGGGCAAAGTAAGAGAAAATTTTGTCGATAAAAAATATTTCTTTATTTTAAACAAAAAAATTCATAAATAATTTCTTCATCGTAAATTTTACCCACGCCAAAATTTATATACCTTAAGGTATCTCAAGGCAAACTTGAACTGCAACAAAGTTTTCTGGACTTATTGATAATGAGCCCAGTAAAAGCCAAAATATAAAATAAAATAAAATATAAAAATATAAATTTGGCTTCGAGATAAAGGATATAGTTTTAAAATAATTTCTTTAATTTTAAAATATGGCAAGTTTTTTTTTCTTTTTAACTTTTTTGAAATTTTAAAATTACTTTGTTTCATTAAAACTCAATACTTAAGCATGTTAAAATTTGAAATATAATCACGCAATTATTTTGAGAAATGTAAAATAGAAAAGAAACTTTTAAACACAAATCACTTAGGACACATTATTTTTGGGTCGAATTAAAAAAAAATATTCATATGTATTTAACCAAATGACAAATAATTTTTATTTTTATTTTATTTTTTTTTTTAATCTGAAGGAGCTTTAGCTCGGCACAAAAAAAAAAAAATAAATAAATAATAAATAATAATTTCAAGTTAAATATATTATAGACTTCTTAATGGAAATACGTTAAATATTATTATTATTATTATTGACCACTGTGAGACTAAGCAAGCTCTACTCTCCGTGTTCCTTGAGAAACGCATGCGTGTCACTAATGATCTGCTGCTATCCTTTTCGGTTCCGGGCTAGCTGCTCCAACTTGCAAAGATCATTTGTTGTCGTTAACTTGGCTGGTGGAGATCGATACTGATGATTATTGGCAAGGTTGTACGTGGACTTCTTAGGAAGATCTTGGCGTTGGTGTTGAGATAGAAGAGCATGGCTTTCTTTGCTGGCATGTTTTCTTCCATGTGAAGTGTAAGTCCGAGTAGTCTCCATCTAGCCTCGTACATGTCGTCGACAATCGGTTTGGAGGCTGTTTTCTTGTACAAGTCATCTTTGCTGATTTTATTAGGATAGTGGATGCCGACTACCCGCCTGAATTGCGTCCGATGAAAAGCGTCAAGGTTATTGACTTCGGTCTCTGTGAGAGCCCATGTACCCATATTATATGTCAGTACAGGTTTTACGCATGCTTTGTAAACATGGACACGTCTTTACTTCGTGACCCGAGTTTCTAGCTATAAGGACGAAGCCTTGTTTAGTGCAGATGATGCAAGCCCTCGTCTCCTGGCCATCTCTCTTCGTCTTGCTCCAATTTTCTTTATTTTCGTCTGCTAATTGTTTGAGTGAAGTTCCTTTTGTCTTTGAATCGTCCACATTTAGACTCCACATGCTCCATAGTCTAAATAAAAAAAAATTTTTTTACTAATCTTTTTTAAAAACCTGATTTAAATAAATAAATGGCTCTCTTTTAGTATTATACATTCTGTTAAGGGCCTAGTGATCAAGGAGTAATATATACATATGGATCGAATATGTTCAATTTTAGAATTAAATCATAAATTTTCAACAATTTTGATCCCAAGAAAGATCGTACTTTCATTTCATGGAACTCTTTTACTAAAAATATTTAAACTTTCAATTTGTTTAATTTTTTGTGTTTGAATTACAAAATGTATCCAATGTTGAAATAACATTAAAAAGGTGCGATGCTTCATATATTTTTTTCAGTTTCAAAAAAATAATAATTTTAAGCTAATATTGCAAAAATTTTCATATTTGAAATTAAACTCTGTGGTGAAATAGAATGAGATTAATTTTTGTTTGGAATTTTAAAAAAAAATTTTGAAAAATCTTTTTTAACTTTTAAACAATTAATTAATTTATTTTTTACCGATAAAATACTCCTTCAGAATAAAAGCATATGAAAAAATTAAAAATAAGATTAAATAATTAAAAAAAAATAAATAAAAAGAAAAAAAAGATAAATAATTCATTCAGATTAAAGTCTATATTCAATTGTTGAAAAACTGGATCTAGTCGGTTAGGTGAACCAAAATTCACTTATTATCCGAAAAATTCTTGTTCTCAGGTTTTTTGAACTATTGGTTCACCCAATTTTTTTGTTCAAAATAGAATTAGGGTGAACCAAAATAGAATTAGACGGACAATTTTTAGATTATGTGAACAAATTGAATAAAGCTATTTAACAGAATGCCTAATTCTCGAAACTGATATAAAAACTAGTTATTAACTATTTTATTTTTAATTTAAAGGAGATTTAGAAATAGCTTAGTATTTGCTCTGATCGGGTAGACTTGGCATTACTCTTTCAACAATTTCAAATACCCAAATGCGCTCTCTACTTAAATCTTTGCCTTTCAGCACAAATAATAAAAATTAAAGATTAAAATTAATTTTTCACCCTTTAAGTGTTTGACTTTGGAGAACATAGATTCATCTATGTCGCGATATTTATCTACTTCGCCAAACTTTAAATTTTCTATGTAATTATTTTATTATTTCATTATAATAATAATAAAATAAAATTAAATTTTCTATTTAATTATTTTTTTTCTATCTTATTTTTTATCATTACATTAGCTTTTTTCTAAAAAGATTTCAAAATAGGTTGCTCCTTCGTTTTTTAAACTACAAATATAATCTTTAAGGATCAACATATCACAAACCCAAAGTCAAAATTTATAAAAAAAAAACAAAATTTTTCATTTTTGCGATATTAACTAAAAATTATTTTTGAAACTGAAAAAAATATCTGAAGCATCGCACCTTTTTAATGTTATTTCAGCATTGGATACATTTTGTAATTCAAACACAAAAAGCTAAACCAATTTCTAAAGGAATTATACGAGAATATTGTAAAATTACAGTATCCCATTTTCGTAATAAATTAAAGTGACTTATAAGCAAATCTTGGGGGGAAACTTTGAGTACGGCTACTGTATTACAATGATTAGAATCATAGTTATTAGGCATTAAAAAAAACATAAGATTTTTAAAGAAATTTTTAGCCCATTCAAGAATGTAGAGTGGGCATCCTTTCTTAGTTAGTTTGTAAAAGACACTTATGTGTCATGCCTTATCCAAGGCCTTTGAAATGTCATAAAAAAGAGTAAATGATTTTTAGTTAGAGTTTCCGATGCCTTATGAGTTAGAAAAAACAGATTTAAGTCAAATGGCTCCTTAAAAACTATTCATTTTTCATCTAAAAAGGAATGCAGCTTTTTGGTGATAATTTTTTCTTAATTTTTTTTTAACTACTTGTTACACTAATAGGGCGGTAGCTATTCGGATCATTAAAATTCATTAATTTGAGCTATGGTATTTTTTGCGATCTTGTAAAAGAAATTCATCCATCATTGAGTTTGATACTTAATTTTTCTTTACTATGAATCTGAATTGATTTAGAAAATCTAAAAGAGCAAAATAAAATAATATTTTTCTGATAATTTTGATCTTTTCTGCAACACATTCGTAAAATACCTGCCATTGGACTTTTAATCTATTATTTCATTGAAATTTGACTAGATTTTTATTTCATGATTACATTTTTTACCTTAAATTCATATGGTATTTATTTGAGTAAAAATTAAATTTTTTAAATTTCTTTAATTATTATTCAATTATTAATAACTTTTGATAAACAAAATACAAAGTTGTTAATAATCAAATATGTTTTTTTTCAATATTTTGATCTATTAAAATTAATTATGAAAATTATACTTTGAATTTTGATTATTGAAAGGATATTAATAAATGAATGATAATTAAAATTTCAAAAAAAATTTAAGTGAATGTAAAGATTACTAGTTTTTTTGATATTTCACAAAAAAATTAATTTTTACTTAAAAAAATACGATTTAAATTTAAGGTAAAATTTGTATTCATGAAATAAAAATCTTGCAATATAAAATTTCTGAAAATTATTTCCATTTTGCCAGTTGAATAATTCTATTTTTATTCTTTTGATATTAAGAATTAAAGTCAGCGAAATTTAATATAATTTTTTTCCATAATTACCAAAGGAGTTTTTTTGGTTGAGCTCTTATTAGCTTGAAATTATTAGAGAAAAATAATCAAAAGTATTCCATTAAAGGAAACTTTCGAATCGTTTAAGACTTTCTATTGTTCAATCGTTTGGCCTGATTTTAATTACGCCTCCCGAGTTTGAAAATTTCTTAACAAAACTAAAAAAAATAATAATAATAATAATTTAGTTAGACAATTACGAGACAATTTGACTATTTAAGGTTTTTTTGTTCTTTTAAAAGTGACAGATAATTTTTTAAAAGCTTAAAATGAATAATAAACATTTTTTTAAATAAAATTTAGATAAATTCTTTTTTTAAAATAAATATTCCCTTAAAAAATTTATTTTTTGTAAAATTTACTAAAAAATTCTTTATATGGAGCTTTTAATATTTTACCATTTTTAAGCAAATTTACGTAAATTCCAATAATCATATTTCTAGTATTTTTTTTTAATTCATTTAAATCATGTGACTAACACAAATATAAAACATTCTTTTTTTTTTTTTTATCTAAAAAGACAAAACTTAACTTTATTTTATTCTACTTTTTATATCTTCTTTACATCACCCTTGCGGTGTTTATTGAATAAATAATGATAATAATAATAATAATAACATATCTACAAACACCTATGAGAAGGTTAGTGTGGATTATTATTTTATCCCATTTCTTTCTGATTTTTATAGACACTTAGCTAATACATGCGTATTTTTATGGTTTTTGATAATTCCAATGATCTTACACTTACTGGTCAAGTTGTTTTAGCATTAACTAATGCAGATAGCTGACTATTTCGTTTTACTAATGAGTGTATTCAAGAGGTTGATATTCTGCCAAAATGCGACTTGAATGCTTTATTGTTGAAGACACATTCTAAAAACAATTGAACGATAATGAAACGTATATGCCTGATCTTAAGCTGATATGTTCAGACTCTCTGTCCTGACCATGAGTCTTGTTTTTCGACACCAAAGACAAGCCTTTGTCGACTCTTGGCTAGTTCAGAATGCTACAGAATAAACAATGTATTCGCTTTTATGATATTTGTCGATTTTTTTCATATACAAGTTATTATTATTAATATTATTAAAAGCTAGTCCGAAGAACTTAAAATAAAAAAGTTTTATTTTTGGATTTTATTTGAATAGGACTGAAATAATATTATCTTAATTTAATTTTTAAGAAAAATCAAAATTTAAAAATTTTAATTAAATATTTGTATCTTGTACTGAAATAAGATCCGTTTTAAAACTAAAAAAATTCTGGATTTTTGTTCCGGATTATTCTTTACTCCTGTTATCCATTTCGACAAACTAACAGTATAAAAAAGCTCATTATTTAATGTACCTAAAAATAGAGACTAGTGAAATTTTTCATTTAGTCATCACTGATTTAACACACGATGTGATCATTTAAAGTCACGTGATAAAAAAGTATGATCACCAAATAATGATATATGATGCTAGGAGCCATAATATATTGCAACCACAAAACTAGTAAAATTTACCACAAATTAATAAAAATTGTCCATAAATTTATATAAAATCACCAGTAATTTATTAAAACCGTAACTAATTTATTTTATTTGTAATTTATTTAATGCTAGATGGGGAAGCAGTGTTTTTCATTTATGATAAATGAAAAAAGTTCCTTATCGTTACCAGATCCACCTCAATAAGTTAAAATTTAGCCCAAAAGTATTCTTGAAAAATATCCAAATGGAACACCTTGTTATAAATGCGGTGAATTAATAAAAATTGAACGAGGTCTCATTCAACCCAAGAAACATTGTTCTTTTTTAGACTTTAAATCACCAATTTATGTTTTTTTTTAAACATTTTTCTATTTTGATCATATCGAGTGTTCACTGATTTCTTAATATGCGGATCACATTTTCTGGAAGACCCTTAAAAAATTCGGATTTTTTTCTGAATGTTTCTTGTTAAGAATACCTCGAATTAAAAACATAAAGTTAAGAATATTATGAAAAAAAATTTAAATAGATACATTCGAAAATTTTAAAGTCGAATGTATTAAAATTTTGTGACATCTCTATTTCTTTTCAAACCACCAAAAAAACTAAAATTCAGCTTTTAATGGATAAATACGCTAATTTGCCTGGAATTGTTAGTCTAATATTCGCCAAAATTTTTTAATAACAAACTTAATACTTAAGGCTAAAAATGAACCTGACCTATACGAAACACCGAATGTTGTTAGCAACTCAAACACAGAAATTCTCCAAGATGATTCAAATGGCGTTGAAAAAATTCTGATCAGCCAAAAAGAAGCACACGAAAAGTTTAATAAACATTCTCTAAACAGCGATTTTGTTGGTATGTCACAAGAATTTTTTTTTTTAAATTTTTTAAATTTTTTCAGATTTTTCTGATACTATTTCAAATCGCCGAAAATTTGGTTACTTAGTTGAGCCTGACTCTTTTGAATGGGTAAATGACCACACACTTGTTTGAATTAATCTAAATATTTTTTGATTAGAACCAGGACCCAGAAGAAAGTCCTGTCCACAAATTGAAAAGACTTGAAAAAGAACTAGCCGAGCTAAAAGTTGAGCTAAACCAAGTCGAAATTTTGACCAAAACCGACGAAGAAAAAAAAAAAAATCTTAACTTTGATCCCATCAATCTAACTAAACATGTTGAGACCCTCCAAAAGGAGATTAAAAACCTGCACTTACAATCGATAGGTGGCAAAAGTGATATTAGCTATCTAGACAATAAGGCAAAAAAGTTATTTTATTAAATTTTTTTTTAAAGATAATTTTTAAACAAAATATCTAGGCAATACATGGTTGATCAGCTGAACAGCTTGAAACAAGTTTTAGGCCAGAATTCTGATTCCAAGGCTTCAAAAAATCCAGATAAATTAAAACATGACACTTCTATTGTGTTCAAACTATTTGCTGATTTGGAAAATTCTGATATCAACAAGGCTAAAAAACTAACTGAACTAAATCGACGCTTAGAAAATTTGGAAAAAATTTTTGGACCAGGAAATGCTGCGGTGAATGAGACCCAAATAGCTAAATTATGCAACGGACTGGAGAATAGAAGCATCCTTGTAGGCGCCTGTTAATTTTTATTTCTCAAAATCATAATTCAGAAATTTAGGGACTGGTTGAAAATCTGAAGACAAAAATGAGTCTTTTGGATGCCGAACGCCTTGATAAAGCTGACAATAAGTTACAGATATTGTTACAGCGGGTCAATCAATTAAATGAAAAAAAAGGTCTTGTAGAAGATCAAGAAAAGCTTAATAGAGTAAATGAACTTTTTCAAATGATGTCTAGCTGGAAAGATGTGTCTTCTACAGTTCCAGCATTGGTAGAACGTTTATCTTCTTTAAGCGAACTGCATCAAAAAGCGTTACAGTTTACATCAATTTTGTCCAGACTGGATGCGGAACAAAACAGCCTAGCTGAATCAATACAGACAAGCTCTAGTACTTTAAATGATTTAAAGAATAAATTTGAACAAAATTTGGACTCAATTAAAACAAACTTTGAAAATTTAAATCAGCGTATTCTTTCAATCGAAGGCAAAAAATAATTTAAACTTTTTTTTTTTCAAGTCAAGTCACTTTTTAAGTTTTTCATGGTCAAAGCATTTTAAACTTTTTGCTCTTCAAGCATGAGGGATATTTAATTAAATAAATTTTTTAAAATAAATTTTAGATTTTATTATTTTATTAATCAATTAATGTGTATCGGTTTAAATTACTGTTTAAATTTGAATGCTTTCCTGTTTTATGACCAAATGATCAGAAATCTTGTGTTCACACTGGTCACAATAATTTTTGACCAGTTTTGTTGTAATCAGGAAAAAAATTAATATCTTTTCAACATTGGACATCTCTGGAAACTTTTATTACATTTTTTGAAATTAAACCCAGTTGGATTATTCGTCGGCCAAAATTTCTTCTTTTTTAAAATCACCTAGTTTTCTGGCGACCAAACTAGTATTTATCGAATTGGTCACAAAATATGGAAAATTTTTTATTAGATATCTTATAATTAATTTTTTTTAATTTAATTCATGATTTACATATGTGACTTGGTTTACAATTAAAAAAATTCCACTTTTGTTTGATATTTTTGTTTATTTACTTTAAAGAGGTTCAATAAAAAAATGTAGTAAATAAAAAATTTAGTCGAATATTTTCAAAGATTAAAAATACCCATTTCATAGTTAGACATGCTATAATTTTAAACAATTTTAGACATAATTCAGTTTATTTTTAATTTTTTATCTTCTTAAATAAAAACTGATTTAAAATATTTTTTATTAGAATAAACGATCAGTTTGAAATTCAATGAAATTTTTTGTCTCTGATAATTAATTTTTGATGAAATGAAAATCTAAATTTGAAAAAAAAATCTATTTTATAAATTCAATATGCCTTTTTTTAATTAATTTCCGTCAGTCAAAATCTCACTTTTAACTATCAACTAAAGAGTAGAGCCTAAAAAATAAGGAAAAAAAGTGAATCTAAAATTAAGCAAAAGCAAAATATATGTTTTCAAAAAATCAGAAAATCATGTGACAGTGTTGGTTTTGGTCACGCTTGCTTCTGTATTAATGTCTGTAGTTTTCGATTTTATAATTCGAATTCCAAACAACTCTTTGAACCGTCGCCTAAATTGCAGATTAAAAGAATAGTAGAAAAAAAATCCGATCCAGTAGGAAAAGATGAGAATAAATCTAGATATGTCAAAAAAACATGAAAAATTTGTGAAATTAAACAGTGGCAAATAGCAAATAAAAATTGGTGTATGACCAAATACAAAGACCACACCATTGCACAGAACCATTAGAGTTACTTCTCGATCTTTTCTCTCTTGACGGGTCAGCTTTTTGGATGTCAATTTTTCTTTTTTTTTCATTAGTTTTTGAAAGTTGATCATTATCATTGAATTGAATACAATAATCAGAGTAAGACCCAACACATCTCGAATTATTATGTGTAACCATCTCATTGTTTTGCTGAAATCGATTGTAAAAAACTCAGTGTTTCTTATTTTGTATTGAGAAGAGTTGTTGATCGCATAGATTTCAAAGTCAAAAAATCTGTGTACATAAAACACCAAGCTGAATACCATTAAAGAGAAAATTACTATATAAGAAAAGTATTTTGACTGATAGAATTTTAGCTTGTCGAATAGACTAGTCATCAGCAGGAGCCGATCCAGGCATGCAAAAATATCCAGAAAAGTGGAGTACAGTTCGGTGGCCAGCGAGAAATAAGCAAAGCACGTGATGTACCACACTTGGATCCAGTACGTGTACGAGTTTGGACAATTGAAACAAAAATAGCCAACTGAGAATATGTTTACGACAAAAAGGTAGCAGTCGTTCAAGGACTTGGCAAGCAAGTATTTGTATAGGTAGCCTTTTACATTCTTATTGTTTTTAATGATTGAATAAAATGTAAAAGCATTGAACAGATTGAAAATGATTCCAGTTACATTCAAAAATGGATATAAGTATACTGTGATTATTTGACTGACCACATAGCAGGCTGGCTTTCCACTTGCATTTTGTGAAATATTCATTTTGAATTCTTTTTTTTAAATTTTGTTGATGCCAATGAATAAATAGATGAATTAGAATAGATTCTCAAAAAAAAAGACATTCACGACTCTTAATCGAAACAGGTTGCTGTATTATCACATTGGAAAATTTGACTGTCTCAATATCGACTTCTAAATGCTTGAATAAACTTCTTTTATTTAGAGGAAATACATTTTTAAAGGTATACAGCAAAACAGATCAAGCATTTTCTTGGAATAAGTATGTTTCCTTTTTTTGATTTGTTTTAACAACTCTGAAAATCTTAAAAAAAATTAATTTTTTTTTCTGAATGAGATTAAGAATGACAGTGTCTAGATTGTTACAATAAATTTTAAAAAAGTTATTCACTCGAAAACAAATTTAATCCTTTAAGCGTTTGTGGACTGTAGAATTTTTAAACATCTAAGAAAAAATTTTTTTTTATTGCAAAGTCTGAAATCAATTAAATTAAAAAAAATTGATTAAGAATTTTTTTTTGTTTTTTATAAACAAATTGGCTTTTAGAGAATGGTCATTTTGAAAAAAATTTTAAATATCAATCATTGAAGAGATGATTACCTTAAAAAAGCACTGAGAAAAAATTAATATTTTACAGACTGTTTTTTGGTAATATGAATTTTTTCACCTCATATTTAAACTCCTGAATGATAAAAGGCAATTTCTAATATTTTGTCAGAATTTTCGCACTCAGACAATCATAATAAAAAAGTCTGCTACTTAAGGCACCAAAAAATATTCACATGGTTGTTTCCGGGAAACATCTTATCGAACTTCCCGTTATATTTCAATTATAGAGAAATTATTTTAAATTTATAAATTTATAAGGTAAATTCTCATGAAAAATATCATCATTCCATTTTTGTTATTGAATTTTTAGATATTTTATTTATTCTTAAAGAAATAAAATAAACAATTAAAATTAATGTTTTCCAAAGATTTCATTTTTTTAAAATAAGTAAATATGCCTCTAAAACTGGAAAATTTAATTTGCTTTTTTTAGTATTAATATTTAATGATTTATTTGAAAACTCTAAAACGATATTTTTATATTTTTAATTTTATTTTGAATACTTTATAGTAAATACAAAAATTCAATAATTTTCAAATCGAAAAAACAAAAATCGTTTTTGAAAAAATAATTAAAAATTTTTCTTAACTTTCAAAATATATATACTTAATATTAATATTTTTTTAATCATTCGATTTAAAAAAAAAACCGGTACCGGAATCAATTTTCTTGAATAAATTTAATTAAATTATAAAAATCATTACTTTTAGATAAATATGAATCAAGAAAATTTTATGTAATACCTCACGCAAAGAGAATTAAAAAAACGCATATCCGATTGTAAAACGAAAGCAGTTTGAATTCCAAATTTCAATGGCACTAGTTTTTTTTATCGAAAAATATTTTCAAAGCAAATAGGAAATTTGTATAAAATATCAAGGCAATATTATGAAAACTTTAAAAAAAAATTTTGACCTTCTTTTTTCTCAGTATCAAACCTTTAGGACACTTTACTAATTTTAGCTTTAATTATTTTGGCATTTTTAGTAAAAAAAAATAAAAATTTATCAAATTTTTTTCCCAATTGAAGTAAATTTTTTTTTTTTTAAATTTCTTTTGAGTATTTATCAAAAAATAAAAAAATTAAAAAAAATTTAAAACAGATATTTTTAAATTGCACCGAATTGTTCCTATAATTAAAGCTATCATTCGGTTTTGAAGGGGAGTTGATCCCGAATCAAAGCCTAATAGGGAATAAATTTTTTTTTTAGGGTTATTCAAAAATTTGAGCAATCTAATTTTTGGGCTAAAATTGAGCCAGATTATGTTATTAAATGACCATGTATTTCAAGTGGATTAAAAAAGCAAAATTTTTAATTTTCATGGCTAATTGACTGGCATTGAAAAAGCAATGAATTTAAGCAAAATTATTACTAAAACAGCTGATGTAAAACATTTAAAAATAATACTTGAAAAGAAGAATTCAATCGGTTAAAAAAAAATCTGGTGAAATTACGACTTGAGTTGAAGGTGTAGTCAAAAAGAGGGCAGTTTCAAAGGTTGGTCCCAAATCAAAAATTAATTTTGGTCACTAAACTTTAATATTTAATCTATTTAAAAAAGTAAATGTAAATTTTGATATTTTGAAGGGGCACTGGCCCCATTTGACACAATCTAAGGGGAGTTGCTCCCTGAATCAAATCAAATTAATTAAAGAAATGAGTAGAGAATGGAAAAAGAGATCTAGAGAGGTGTTGGTTGGAGTTTGGCTTACCATTCTCTGATTTTTCGCTGGCGGTCAATCAGAGAGTAAAAAAGTGTAATTCTTATTGCATTAAATAAAGTTTTAAAAGGAGTTGGTCCCATTAGAATCAATTTAAAAGAGAGTTCACGTCACACATTTATAGACACAACACCAATCTAAATCAAAATGATTCAAGGTGTATAGGAGTGTTGACGTCCAAAAAACTGTTCAAAGTGGATTTGACCCAAAATAAATTGTTCAATGGAGAGTAGGAAGCGAAAAAGCTCACAGTAAAAAATCAAAAAGTGCTGGTCAGAAAATTGATTCCGGATAATCGGGCATTCCGGATAAAAAAATTTCAGATAATCGGTTATTGACTGTATCAAGATTTTTGAATACAAAGTCAGCGATATGGTAATTCCAAACCAAACACAAATTAAAATAGGTCTTTCAATTACACAATTAAAAACTAGATATTAGTCCACCATAACCGTCTAAGGGCAATCTAAATCTAAAAAATAAAAAAGAGCAATCTGCCATTTCCAATCACCTGGTTCTGCTTATTCTCCGCCAATTATCTTGTTAAATATTCCATTTATATTTTCGTTTATCCTTATTCCACATTCAAGTAAATTAATGTTGGAGGACAATGTTGATGTTTTTAGAGCCAATGAAGAAGAAATTGTAGAAGATAAATTCAAAACTTATTAAATTTTACATTAGTAATGTTTACATTGGTACCTTTGGTCCCGTCTATCCGATCTTGTCGTAAGACGTATTGGAGCAGCTATTTATGCTCCTTATTAACTTAAACTCTCATGACTTAGTTAATCAACTTACCAGTGATATAGACAAAAATGCCGCTGTGTCACAAGATAATACCGAAAAAAATATACTCTGCATCCTTCAATAAAAAAGTGAGATTATTCTTGAACTTTTTTATGAATTTTTAAATAGTTTTTGAAATTTTATTAAAAAATAACAAAAAATTAATCGTTTTTTCTTAGACGTAAATAATTCTTTCTGTAAATAAAATAAGGTGCAATAATAGGCAGCATTCTTTAATAAATCTGCAGTATTGGCAAAATAAATTTTTTAAATAATTTGATCCTGGTGAATTTTGCCGAAAGTTTGTATATTATAAACTGATTTGGCTATTTACGCAATTAGGAATAAAAATATTGCACTTAATAGTATTAAGAGTAAAAATCTTTTATTTTATAGAAAAAAAAATTCTACTATTTGTTTGACTTTTTTGTTCTTAAATAAAATAATATTTAGTTTATATCGAAATTTTCCCCCAATTTTTTCTTTTATCCAGTTGGTAAATTGGCATTTCCATATCTTGTGATTTTTCTTCTTCAATATTCCACTTATTCCATTATAAAATTTTGATCATAATTTATTTATTTATTTATTACGTAAATTCTGGTCGAGCCAAGCTCCTTCAGAAAAAAAAAAAAAAAATTAATAAAAAGTTTCCGTTAGTTTTACATATTTTGAATACATGATCAGTTAACAAATGTTAATAATTAGTTGTTGAGAAGTGAAGGAGATAGAAGTTTTCAAGTATTAAGCAAGGTAAGGAAAAAATTCATCAATTAGGAGGTATAAACCACACAATGGTGTTGCAAGATTGCATATTTCTTTAGGGCTAATTACAGCTTTATATTCTTTTATTAGTCTAGTTACCAGAGGTACTGAGTTTTTTAGACCACACCTGATATAATTCTCACTGAGATCAAAAAGACGATTGTCTATCCTATTAGTTTTAAGTTTATCTAAGGCTAGATGTAGTATTGTAGCTTGTTTCTATTAAACACGCAAGTAGTAAATTTTAATTGAGTCATTCACCGATTATTTGTTAAGTATACTCAATTTCTGTTAAGATTCGTTAATCAGAGCTATTCAAAAATCTTAAGCCAAGGCAAAATCACTGACTTTAAATTTTTTTCAAGTTAATCTTATTTTAATTTGCAATAGCAATTCTAGAAATTTTTTTTATTTTTCCCTTCCCGTCGATCAAAAATTCAAGATTATTTAAATCAAGTAAAAAATTGGCTTTAGTGACTTTGGCTTAAACTTAAAAACAAGCCTGGCTGAAATATCATCATCATTAAAAAAAATAATCGTCTTTTTATGACAAATTAGACTTTGCTCAATTAACTAATCTAATTAATTAATAATTTTTTTTTTAAAGATTAGCCTAAATTAATAGAGAAATAGATTTCGGAAAAAGTGAGTTATGGACCTAATCATATATCCGAATCGAATACTTGGACTATTGAAGTCAACGACAAGCTCTGGTCTAGTTGAGACAAATTCAACAACTCAAGTTAACCGTGGTCAAAAAAGCAAAATCACACGACTAGCGATGCCGACTTTAATAAGTAGTACAATACGGCAAAGAGAACTTTAAATTATTGTTAAATGATGAGAAACCATAAACCACAATTTTTTAACAGTTTTTGTTAATAATATTAGTTATAAACTTTTTTTTCTTAATTTAAATGAAAATTGTATATTTTATTTACAAAGTATAATTAAATTAATTTTTTGTTTTTTATTAGAATAAATTTTTTTAATAGTTAATTTTGAATTTTTTTTAAACAGGCTTGAGTATTTTATTATTTTTTTCAAAGATATTTTATAAATTAAATCAAAATAAAGAAATAACAATTGATAGATTACTTTTAAATTTATTTTAACTCGATGAAAAAAAATTTATTGAAATATATGAAAAACCGATGAAATTTATATTTTTCATCGATGTAACATAATGAATCCGCTCACTCCTCATCGATGATAACTCGATGAATTTTTTTTTTTCATTGATACAACATCAAATTTTAATTGACTGGGTGACATTGATGTGTTTAATACTAGTTAACACAAATAAACTAATCTTTACACCATTTTAATCTTTTGATTCTATCAAAGGCTGTAAACGATGGTTTTTTGAGACCTGTGAAAGTTGTTATTTTTTTGTTTATTAAAATTATCCTTATTGTTTCTCTTCTTACCTTTAGGTTTTAAAACTTAGATTTAAAGTCATTCGCCAACTTTTTATTGCTTATTGAAGGTATTTTTCTGACTTGTATTAACAAACAATTCTGGTCCTTTTAAATGAGCTGTCTTAGTCTCCCAGACCTTTTTCGTTTGTGATTTTTTTCCACCAATTTTTTTACCAAGGTTCAGAAAGCAAGTTTTAGAGGTCAAAGTTATTTATTATTTGTTTATCTCTACCGATCTGATGCTCCTTCTTTCAGATTATAAATATTAAAGAAAGAAAAATCAAAATAAATTGTTGGAAAAAATTTAAAAATTACAAGTCAAGAATTTGACTTTTTCGGACTTTTTTCATAACTTATGTACAAGTTTGAAAACATCATTTCCTGAATAGCAAACATCATTTTAAAAGAGACAGAGAAGATCAGTTAATAAAAGTGCCTGGGAAGCGAGGTAAATAGAATGCGGATTTTCAAAACAAGAGCACTGACGGCAAATTGAAGTTTGAGATCAAGATATTAACTTTAATTTTATTTTTTTATTTTGATTTTGATTTTTTTTTTTAATTTATTTTGAAGGAGCCTTAGCTCGGTACAGAAAACAAATAAATAACAAATAAATAAATAAAAGTAACAAGATCAAACGATCAAAATATAAATTGTAATATTATTTTTTTAAAATAGAAAAGAAATAAATTTTTTCCAAAGCAATTACTTGACATGTTACATTACTTTTTAAAATTTCAATTGATCGTTTTGATCTTAAAATTTGATTTGAAACTTCAATTTGCCGAACTGAAAATAGTATTTCGAGCACTAGACAAGTTTATGGAAGGTTTTGATCTCAATCTTAGCACCTAAAGACAAGAGAGTTTTTTTTTGATCCACCACAAAAAATAAATTATAAATAGTTTTGTAAAATAAATTGAAAATCAAGCTAATTATGAATTGATTCCGTAATCCAAAAAAAAAGATAAATTTTAATAAAAAATTTTTATCAACAAGAATTATAAGAGAAAATGTTCTTTATCCTAAAATTTATTAAATTCTCAGCTTGACCGAATCTGTTAGGTAGTTTGTTCCATTTGCTAACTCCTCTTTTTAAATAAAAAATTGTGCCTTTTGAAGCAACTCTCGATATTTTTCTCTCAGCATTGTGAGCATTCTAATTCATTAAATTTTTATTCATGAGGCAAATGCTTAATACTTTTGGCCTTTTTTTTTATCTTTTTTCAATACTTTCCAAAGTATTTATCCTATTTTTTAATTTATGTGACCAAAAACGAAAAAAAAAATTAAATTTCAATAATTTCAATTTATTTAACATCTTTGGCATTAACACTAGAAGCAAGTCATTTTGACTCCTTTTGGGGCTTCTAGTGTTAAGAAGTTAGATTTCAAATATTCGAGCAAAAATAATGGTCTAGTAACTAATCGTAGTAAGATCCATCTTTTGGCAATGAAGTCAATGCTTTATCACGTTTAACAGTCTTAGATGTTCTTTGTTGTCAAAATTTTTTTGAACCAGCCATCACCATTTATATTCTGGCTAGGACTAAACACGGCTTAGGCATTTACTTTTCAGTTTGCTAACCAAAAAATAAAAAATAAAATTTAAAAAATTTTTTTAACTTGGAATATTTTTCAGGAAAATATTTTTTACCAAATTCTTATATTAAATTCTAAATATTTTAGATTTTAAATGATAGATTTATCTATAAGTTTGAAGCAAACAATTGTTAATCTAAAAGTCCAGTCTAAAGAAAAAAAAAGTAAAAATTCCAATAAATTTATCATTTTTAATCAAATCATATGTTAATTTTGAATTCAATTTTTTGCTTTTCTTTATTTACAATTCCTTTAAAAACAAACCAGTCTTAACATGTCTCACTGTCAAATTTTAAAATATAAATTGAAATGGAAAATTATAATATTTTAATTTATTTATAGTTTAGTAAGGAATTTAAAAAATTAACATGTCAAATAACTAATTCTTATTGTTTTACCAAATGATAATTAGCAAATATTAAATCTTTTCCCTCGCAAAATTTCTTCTTATTTCTTCTTATTAAAAAAAAATCTTAAAATTTTAATTTTAATAATATTTTACAAAAAAATCTTAAATAATTTAATTATATAAAACTTTTATATTGAAAAATCTAACCATAGCATTTAAAACCAAACTTTAGATCAGCTTTTTGATTATCTTACAGTTAAAAAAGCTCACTCGGCTGTAAAAAAAAATTTAAAAAATTTGCTTACTGTTGAACACACATGAAATTTTTTGGAATTTTATATTCTGTCCTTTTAAGTTTATAAAATGAGAGATTTTTCAGGAAAAAGATAAGTTTTATTCTTTTTCGGTTATAACCATAAAATTCAAGATTATTTAAGTATCGAGGACAGAATTTTAACATTGAAAATTGGCACTGTGAATTTCAAATTCAAATTGAACAAAAATTTTTTCCTTTTTTGATAAATCAAATTATTGATATTTTATTCAGTCATCAATAATTTCAGTTTTAATTACAAATAATTTTTATTTTTTGAATTTGATAAACATATTTTGTTTTTTGCTGTTTCATCGTCAAAGCTTTTAAAACTAAATTATTTCAAATTCTAATTAATTAAAAAATGATTTTATTTTTTTAATTTTTGTAAAACAAAAAATTTACAGAAAAAAATAATAAAATATAAATACATAAGTCCAGATTAACCAGACTATAAGCAATATTTTAGTCTTTCAGAATTCATAGTGCCCTTTTAACTAAATAATTTTATCTTGTGTCTAATTCTTTAAGTATATTTTAAGTAAATTTACCTTTTTGAAAGATAATGGCAGCAAATTTACTTGGATTAAAATCCAAGAGGAGTTGACAATGTCCAAATGTCGTTTTTGTCAAATTTTATCAAATTAATTACTAAAAAAATAATCTATTTATGTAATTTGTGTAAAATATAAAATTAATAGAATATAATAATGATAGTAATAATAATTACTAAGCTGATGCGCCAAGTCCCGATTAACCAGACTGTAAGTAATATTTTAGTCTTTTTTTGTTTCTAAATAGATCAATTTTTCTGGATTCTAGTATATTTGTTAAATAGTTCCAATCACTAAAACCCAGTTACCAAAAAAATTGTACCTCGGTAAACAGTTTTTTGCGAGTTCTTTTCTTAATCTATATCGATTACCTCTAGTATTATATGCATTTTTACTTTCCAATGGCTCTCTGTATCAACTTAGCTCATCAAGTTATTTATGAACTTGTTCATTTGTATTAGATCACCGCGTCTCCTCCTTGTTGACAGTGTTGTTAGGTTCAATCTTTTAAGCCTCTCCATAAAGTTTCAATCACCAAATCCATTAATGCTTTGTGTTGCTCTTCTTCTATCTCTCAAAAGTATCTATATCTTTCATCAAGAATGGGTTCCATATCGAGACAGCATATTCAAGATGCTTTTTTTTTAATGAAGTTTTATTATTTTAATTTCTTAAAAATTTGTGCAACCGATTTTAATGAGCTGATCAATTGTGATTTTTTTTCGCACTCAAAAAAAACTAATTTCATAATAATAATAATAAAATAATTTCTCACTTGAATCATGTTTAAATTGATTTAGAGAACTTTTTAAATATTAAGTTTACATTTTGGTAAATTGGTTCTTTTTGCGCACACTTGTTGACAAAATTTGTATATGGTTCATTAGAAAGTTTTAAAAAAAATTTATTTTATCAATTTTTATAAAAAAAAATTTTCTTTTAAAAATAAAATTATTTACACTTTAAATAAATAAATAAATAAATAAATAAATAAACGATGTAAAAAATTTTGAAAAAATGCTATTATTTTGATTTTGAAGCGAATAATCATAATTTATCTCTGTTGGAATAAGAAAAATTTGGTAAAATAACATCTAGGAAATTTTGCACTTTTTTTTGAAATTCTGATAGAATTTTTTAATTCTTTTTCTCAGTGAATCTTCTCGAACAGCTTTCTCTTCATCAGGAGTCATTACTGAACTTGCAGGTACTTGATACTGCTGTGGATTTTGTCTTCGAATTTGCTTTATATCTTTGATCTTCAGAAATATCTCCGAAAAGGCCCTGTCAACATTTTCGCGAGTTTTGGCCGAAGTTTCAATATATGAAATGTTCCATTGTGACGCCAAAGAATTGGCCTCTTCGAAGGATATTAGACGATTTTGTCTCAAGTCACTTTTATTTCCAATGAGGATTATGGGCAAGTTAGCATCATCCGCTTTGACACGAAGCACATTTTCTCTAATTTAAAGTCAAATTTAAGTAAAAAACTTGACTAATAATAAAATTTTACCTGTGACTTCGAATAGATTCAAAAGTCTCTCTATTAGTCAGATCAAAGACTAGCAGAAAGCCATCACCGTGCTTTAGATAACCATCTCTTACAGCTTTTTGTTTTCAAAGAGTAAAAAATCAATTTACAGAGCGGCAATTAGTCCTACCTGGATAATCTTCTTGACCAGCAGTGTCCAATATATCTATCTGCACATCTTCGCCTTGCAAAGTAATTGTTCTTCTATAGGCATCAGCTTTAGTCGGCTCATACTCTTCTACAAACTAAAATGAAAAATTTCTAAGCTTTTGATCACAATTTTTCCATCAAAATTACATCATGATACATGTACTGCAAAATGAGACAGGACTTGCCAACACCACCATCGCCCACTAAAGTAAGCTTTAGAAATGAGGCCATTTGAGCTGTCATTGTAAATTTTTGATCTAAAAAAATTCAATGTGACAAACAAATTTCATAAAGCTCCAAGGTAAAATTTTACAACATCTTAGATTTGGTAGCAGAAATAAATTTTAATTTTTTATTAGAAAAAAATGTTGACGATGATTCAAACTTATGAAATTAAAAAAATATAAAAAGCTTTTCTTTTTAACATTCTTAAATAGGACTAAGGTAAATTAAGCTGCAATTAAGTTTATTAAAATAGCTTTGCGTATATTTACTCTTAGGCAATCTTTAATTTTTTTTCATAATTTTTAGATTTTAAATTATGTAACCGAACATACATTTGAAACTGGGACCATATACTTACAAAAAAGAGTGTCTCGTCGACACAAATAAAAGATAGGGAATTTTATCTTTTTTTCATAATGAACATTAATATTTTAAATGATTTAAATCCTTTGTTGTTTAGAAAACTAAACTTGTTTTATATGATATTTTTTATCTTCAAATGAACTTATTTGTAATTTGAATATCATTTAGCCTTATCACTTTAGCTACAGTCAAATTAGTAATTACTTGTATTTCCTGTTTAGAAAAAGTCAAGTTTATGCAATCTAAATTTTAGAAAATATTAGTCACTAACTTTGTTCAAATTAGTCATTTTTTTTCAATGGAAAAAAAATATTTAAAGACATTGTTAAAAAAATCAATTAATTCAAAAGGTTTTACAAGTAGAAAAATTAATTTTATGCTAAATAAAAATTTTTCATAAACAAATTTCGAATCAAATAGACGGAATTTAGAGTCTCAGCTGAGTAAAAATGAAATTTTTAATGATTTATTTTTAAAACCTTTTTGGAAAAATCAAATTCGAATAGAAAAAAATTACGCGCATATAATTTTAATAAACAAAAAAGTTATCATTGATCGCCTCAGGTTGGCTTTCAAATATTTTCCAATTCTAAGACCCTCTTTCTTATCGATTTAATTGAGAAATCAGATAAACCTGGTGCAACAAGCACTTGGAAGATTCAGCTATTTAAATGAATCTAACTCTTTTCTAAAAGATCCGATTTAATCATTTTTCTCTAAG
Organism: Brachionus manjavacas; assembly: GCA_019054805.1. Lineage (NCBI taxonomy): Eukaryota > Metazoa > Rotifera > Eurotatoria > Ploima > Brachionidae > Brachionus > Brachionus manjavacas. Next base: position 605,570 of record JAHQIY010000005.1, read on the forward strand.
ATTTAAATTCAATTAAAACGAGGCTATTCTTTATTCTGTGCTAATTCATCAAAAAAGGCCTTAATTAAATAAAAAAAAAACTAAAATAAAAATCTATTTGAAAACAATTTAAGGCAATTTTGGGACTTCGATTTTAATGGAATTAAAACCAACGAAAAAATATACTCAAGACCTGAGTATCTTTAAAGGTTAACTTTAGATAAACCTGCTTATAGCAGCTTAAAGCGTTGCACTTGCTAAAACCGATTTATAAAGCCAAAAAAAATTTTAATTGAAATTTAAATTACTTTTCTAATTACTCACTGTAAACAAGTATTCTTTGGTTTTACAATATTCAAATTAAAAGTCAGTGTAGTTGGTTTTAAATTGGAAAATAAAATGTAGGCTGAGAAAAACTTTTGCTTTTACATTAATCCTTAGTCTAGCTGGCTAAACGTGACTTTAAAGAAACGGGCTTAGGATAAATCGAGCCGAGTCTCGAATTTAATTCACCAACACCCTCGAAAAAGATGGATTTTGTCGCCAAATTATAGAACAAATTGGACTTAAAAGCTGGCATTTGAATAAATATTTGAACTTTTGATTTGTTCTATGAGAATTAGGACCAATTTTTGTTTATGATTAAAATAATTTAGAATAAAACCAAATTGGGCTTTGAAATTTTAATTGATTAAAATCTTCGAGGGCACACAACCACGAAGCTAGTGGACAAGTGTCAACCAAAACTATTTGAAGCTTTTATTTGACTTACAAAGCCAAAATTTAGTAGAAGTAATCATAAAAGCCGAGCATTTTAATAATAATCCTTGATTCAAAAAAAAGAAAATAAAGGTCATTCGTGAGAGTTGGTATTTGTAGGTCAAGTGCTCAAAGAAATTTAATAAAAAAATTATTCACTAATCCGAGTGTAAGGGAGGCAAATGCTGAGCTAGGCTGAATCGAGCCAAAATCTATCTTATCCAGCATGATGGTTACTTTTTATGATCTTTAGAATTGATAAAATATGAGATACACGCTCTTATTCTTTCATTAGTTCCTTTCAAAGATTATAATTGCATTCATGGTTCATAAATCCGCATACCAAAAGTAAATATTTATTTTCAAAACAATGGTTCACAATTTAAATACTTTAGGGAAAGGAAATATTCAATTAAAGATGAGAAATAGGTGGAATACTAATAAATTGATATTTAATTAACCCAATTAATATTAAATATTGTACGTAATGGCCTTCTTTTTGTTGTTGTCTTTTTAAACAAAAATAAATCATGTTTGTTGAATTTAAATTGAATTTTTTAATTTAATGTCGTGTCTTGATACAATTTTAAATGGTTTTAGAATGACCCTCTTTCGAGGCTTAATATCAACTAGACATTGAAATTCGATAAAAATTTTTGAGCATATTTTGGTTTTTTATTTAGGCAAGCTGAAATTTCTAATTACTATTCATTCGAATCTTTGAACCATTTTTGTTAAAACTCTTCTTAATTTTTTATTATTTTATGAAGCAATTTTAATTTATTCTAAAATAATAAGATTTGGATTTGATTTTCTGAAATCATTTTAAGGTTTTGATCAGTGCTACGTGTTTCAAAGCTTATTTTATGATAAATAATTTAAATAATTAAAAAAATATTTTTTATCAGCATAATTTCAAGTAAAAAACTGTTTGTTTAAATAATTAAAAAAATCAAAATTATATTGCTATTTAAAAAAACTTATTTAAATTTTTTAGAAAATAAACTTATTTTTATTTACAGCTCCATCGAAATCACTTGACTCTCGATTTCTAGTATTTAAGTCATTAAGACATTGTTATGCCAAGTGATCTGATAATCTCTTTATCAAATGCCTTCGCTAATTCGTAATAAATTTTTAGATTAAAATAAATAAAAAAATGTTTTTTTTTTGTTAATTCATTCAAGTTCCATTTTGATTTAAAAACTTTTAAATAAATTCAAATAAAAGTTATTTTATAATTAAAACAAAACTTAATTAAATTTTAATTTCTTCTGAAATTAAAGTAGTTCTGATTTTTAAGAAAAATTTGAATTTCAACTTTAAGGGTCTAGTGAGTAAAATGATCAGTTGATCACATAATTAAAGAAAAAAAGATTTAAAAAAATTAATCACATAATTTTTAGTTAAATTTTTTTCATTATATATTTTCGGTGAACAATGAATTGTTTGAAAAAATAAACAAAATTAAAATGATTAACTAAGATTCAACCAGCTACAGCAAGGAAACAAAACTTTAACCGTCCAACACTGTAGTAAAATCGACACTGATGTACGGTAGCGAATGTTGGGGGATATGTGAATCTGACAAGAAAAGTCTGATCACATTCCAAACTGGAAGCCTGCGGAGGATACATGGGATACACTTGCCTGAGACATTGTCAAATGCTGAGTTAAACACAAGAACAAATTCAGAGCCAATAAGTCACTGTACAAAGAATAAAAGACTGCGATGGCTAGTACTTAGAAAGAAAGAAACACGAATGCCTAAAAGAGCCCTTCAATGGACACCTATTAGGAGAAGGTAAGGAGGCAAGGGTAAAGGCAAAAATCGAGTTCAGTGTAAATCAAAAGTAATGACCCTATGCTCCACAAGGAGCGAATAAGGAAAAAAAAATTAAAATGGAAAATTTTTTTTATTATTTTAAAAATTTATTTTATTTTTTAAAAAAATAATATAATAAGTATTTATCAAAGTAAACACGTTATAATATGTCTGAAATAACTAAATTTTAATAATATTAATAACAATAATAAAAAAAATAGATTATAAAAATAAATTGCTAAAAATTCATTTTGAAAAATTTTTAAATATTTTATTTGAACTATTTGCTCCCCTCCCTATTAGTATTAGTAAAAAACTACTTCGAAAAATTAACTTTAAAAAAAAGCGTTTCCATTTTCAAAGTCAACTTAATAAAAAAAATTTTAATTTTAATTTCAATTTTAATCAATCTCTTATAACAGAAATAATTTCTTTTATTATGATTTTCAATTTTGGTCGGATGATTTATAAGTATCACATTTTTCAGTTTTGTTTTTTATATCAAAAATTGTTTAATAAAAACATTTTAATATTGAACTTAAAACAAGGACTGAATTCCATGATTCAAGTCTTACCATATTTAGAATAAATATCAAATTATTAATTATTCCGTTGTTAAAGACTGAAAAAAAACTATTAAAAAGCAAAATATTATTATTTAATTTTTTTTAAATATTAACAATAATATCGAAAGCAAGAATTTACAAGAAAATTGAAACCTTGAAAATACTGAATCAATAGAAGAAAATAATTATTATGACTAAATCCTTAACAAGTTTTATAATAGAGAAATTAATTTTAAATATAATTTTAAAAAACGCTTTAGATCATTCTCCGATGAAGAACCTGGATTAATTTGTGAAATCTTAGAAACAGAAGAATTTAGAATTTTTAATTTTCTCATTTTTTGAAAAAAATTTTGATATTTTATTTTATTAAACCAAAAAAAAATTGTAACAATTTTCAAATGAATTAAGATAAATTCTTACTTCTTTTAATATCTTTTCCTTAATATTTCTAAAATTTTCCGACATGTTTTTAAAACTTAAATAAAAACCTAATCAAAAAAATTTGAAAAATTTTACCTTTAAGTGCTTGTAGTAGATTTAGCATTATTAATTATTTTTTAAGACAAGTCACAAAAAAATGAGAAATTCAACTTTAGTTTTATTTTCCATCAAACAAAAGTTGAATTACTGATTTATGACATGCTCGATACTTAATCAAAAATTAATATTTATCAATTAATATTTATTTCCTTGGAGATTAATTCGTGGTCACATCTTGATTTTAAAAATTTAATTAACACGGAATTTGTCGATTTTTTCAATTTTTAAAGACTTTTTTGTGGAATAAATTTTATTATCCTGTTAATTTTGTTCTGGAAGATATGAAGGTTATTTTTAATACTTTGGGTGCTACATTATAGAATAATAAAACAATAATAAAAAAGACCTGTTTGAAGAAATTAACTTCTTCCATTTGAATCCTTTAATTTTTCGAAGGATGTTGACTTTAGTAGAGACTTTTTTGATAAGCTCAGTGTAGATTCGAAAGAAATTACTTTATTTTCAATTTTCAGATATTTTGTTGTACTATTGTGCCATCTAGACCCAATAGCATATTTTAGACTTGTTTATTTTAAAACCCAATTTTTAAGCATGTTTTACCGCTCTATTAAGTTATGGAAATTTTTAAAAACTGGGTTTTTTTATTTTTAGGTAATCCAGATTTAAGATATTTTGGTTGTAATTTGGTACTGGTTGATATTTAATTCTTGTTGAGAAGTTACAATGTGGCGTCTATTTTGCGATGTGTCACGGTAATCCAAATTTTAGTCAAAAAATCAAAGTGTCATAAAAAAGAGGATCATTAAAAAATTTTATTTCAAAATAATATAATATAATGTGTAAGTCAAGTTTTGACTTTGACTTAAAACTGTGACTAATAAACAAATCTGGCTCAATGTCGTAGAGTCTAGAAAGGATCTAATCCAGTTACTCAAGTAACGAGGTGGATTCATTTTAATTAATTTATAGAGTAAACTTTCATGCCAAACTCTATCAAAGGCTTTGGAAATAGGCTACTACTTAATATAATTACTTAATTGAAAAAATAATTAAACTAGTAGCAAATTTAATACAAAATCGTAGAAAATTTTACTTTATTATTTGTTTGTTTTGTCCGAGCTAAAGCTCCTTCATAATAAAAAATAAAATAAAAATAAAAATAAATTTGAAGGTTATTCTTGTGTAGCAAAAGATAAACAAAAATCGAAAATAGGAGATAAAGAATTTTTTCAAATGTTCAAGTTGTGATAAAAGACTTAATATATTCAAACCGAATAATAATGACATTCAAACTATTGTACAACCAACAACATCTTCAAATTTATCTCCTAGAAAAAGAGGTCGTTTTAGAAAAAATCCTTAAAAAATCACTACAAAACATTTCAAAACAAAACATGTAATGTGTGAATATTTTAATTAATAAATATCTAATATAATTATTTACTATTTTTTTATTTTTTTTTCTACTGATCAATTTTTTTTTTGCTACTTTTACTAATTATTTTTTTTAATTTTAGGTATCATCAAAATTAGGTCCTTGCATGAATTCTGCAAAGCACAAGAACAAGTCATTAAAATTAAATTACAGAGTTATTGAAAAACAATAAATTTAGATGATACATAGCTTTATCAGATCGTACATTTTGCAGAAATTTTTTCATACCCTATCAAAAAAAACAATTTCAAAATAAAATTTTTGTTTTTGTTTCGAAATTCGGTAAATAGTAAAATCATCCCGTTTTTTTTATATCAAAAGAAAAATAAGAAAATTGTCCCTTCTTTTCAGAAATATAAAATGAGAAATTATTAAGGCAATCATTATTTATTTAATATATATGAAAAAATATAGTAATATATTAAAAAATTAAATTAATCCAAAAAATTTACTAGTCCTAATAGTTAGGATTACCCGAATATCTTTACAAAAAATCCAGGTCTTTTCTTTGATTTTCCTCAGTTCTTATTTTACTGATCAAACTTGCTTTTTCTAATTCTCGGTCCATTTTTGATACCCGTTTTTTATTAGTACCATTTTTCGCCCATAGCCTCTTTGCTTCATTCTTGATATCCGAATCTGTTAAAGCTTCTGTTCTCTCGTCAATTGCTCTTTCAACAAGTTCTTGCTCATCTCGTTTGGCTTGTCTCATTCTTTCTAAATTCTCACTTTTTATAAGCGACTCAATTATATTACTAACACTACACAAATTAAAATTGATGAAACTTGAATTATACATAAGGTTGCATAACAATGATTACACTAGATTGATCTTAGCCGAACTAGAAACGGAATATCACAAATGAATTATGGAACCTCCACCTTTGACGCATGCAAAATAGCAATAGATAGATTAAATGAGCAAAAGAAGTTAGATATGAAGTGTGATGAACTCAGCGCTCAAGTCACTCATGCATTTGTCATTAAGGACAAACAGAAAATGTCTGTAAGTGAATTATTAAAATTTTAAATATATTAACTAGTTTATATAAACATAACCTTTACCATTACGACCATATATTATTCTAAGACTCAATTAACATCACCTTTTTTAGATGAAATTGAACTATGTCCCTGTAAATACGTTTTCTTTTCTTTTATTCAATTTTATATTAGATAACTTAATATGACAATCATATCTTAAAATATTTTTATTTTTATTTTGTAAAATTTTTAAGTATGCTTTATTTCACAGCATACTTAGTTAATGTGGTCCTTTGAGGACCCTTGCCTAGTCTGAAATAAATAAAATAAATAAATAAATATTAAAAGAATCATTATTATCACTGAAATCTAATTCAGCTGAATTAATTGCTAAATTTCTAACTGTTTCTAAATTTGCATGCGGTAAGCAAGTAAACTATAAAGAAATGTGCAACCCTAATAAATAAAAGAAAAATTCTTGACATAATTTCAAAGCAAGAATTTCATGTAAAAATCTTACTTAGTAAATAAGATAATTTTCTAATTTGCCAAAACGGAATAACTTTCTAAAATAAGAAAAAGGGATTTTTTTGTTAATTAATTTCAATATATATCTTCTTAACTTACTTTATTGATTTTTTAAACTCATTTATTAACTTAAATTTAATTTTTTTTTTTAAATTTATTCTGTAGGAACACTAGCTCGGTACAGAAAACAAATAAAAATTCATTTGTTAATGTAGAAAATGGGATGTTTTTTCTATTTTTAAAAACGGGATAATTTTTTTAAATAAGAAAAAGAAATAATTTTCTAATATTTTTTTTGGGAAAAAAAAACGGGATACTTTTCATCGGGATATTTTTTTGGGGGTAAAAAAACGGGATGATAATATCAATATAGTATCCACATTAATTGATAAATTACATGTAATTTTTTACTTATTCGAAACTAATAAACATGCAAATAAAACATAATATTAAAGTTAAAAGTTAACGCCTCCTTACTCGCAATTATAAAGCCCTGCTTCCCTATCTTAATTAAATATCTAAACAAAATTCTTCAAATAATGTTCAAGCAAATTATAAAAAAAATAAAGACTAGTATTGTTAACATAACCAAAATAATAAAGAGACTAAAAAGTAATTAAAACCACAATCGACAAAAATATTTTAAAAAAAAATAAATTCTTCTAATTTAATAGAATCAAAAGCTAAATGAATTTTGGGAATTTATTTTATAAATTGTTTCTTTATTCATAATTTAATTGATCATAATAAAATATTCTAGAATTAAAATGTTATAATCAGAATTTTATTAATAAAGTCCTAATTAAAATGAAAATTGATATATTTTTAATAATTAAAAAATTTTAAAAATAAAATATTATCTAAGGAAGCCTAAAACTCTGAGCATTTCAAAATTTTTTTTGACATACTTTTGGTCATATCCCTCAATTTTGCCCATCCAACTTTTAAAAGAACCATTGTTTATTGGCTTTTTAATTTGCCGATAAGACCATTCATCATTGACTGCGAACACTTCGGAACCGATATAATTTTGGTGATTTAAAAACTTGTCTGTCCACTCGATCTCTAAAAAATCACATATCATTTCTAAAGTATACCTTGTGTTACTAATTAAGTCCTTGTAGCGAACTTTTTTGCAAAATTTAGGCCCAATTTTGTCACAATTATTTAAATAAATTTTATTTTGCTTGTTCCAAGTACTTAAAAATTTAATAAACATTTCAAAATTCGGTGGCTTGTTTAGTTTTTTAATAAAGGAATAAGCAACTTCTCTACCATCACGAAGCATGTAAATAAATTTGGCGTTTGGTAAAGTTTTGTGTAGATCTTTAGAAATGGACATAATTGATGGGAATTTCTCACACAAAATATCACCAACTTTGTTCTTATTTTCCATTGAATAAATTAAAAAAATTGACATGGCTCTGTTTAAAAAATTTGGCTCATAACCTCGCTTTATTGTTTTACTTAAAGTTGTGGTGTCTCTTTTTAGACTTTGATAAAAGCGTATGAAGTAGCTAAGAAATGGCGATTCAGGCCCACAGTTAATTGATGAATGTGTGTCCAATATTGACCGCATCAATGTAGTTCCAGATCGTCCGACTCCGCCAATAAACAGAATTTTTTTGTCCAAAACATGTTCGATGAATTCTGGGTCAAAGAGTCTTCCTTTATGTAAATATACGCTATTGAACGCTTTTCTGGATGATGAAGAACTCAAGAAGAAAAAACTTTGCTGATAATATAATTGCATAAAAATAAAAAAGAACACAAACAAAAACAAAATTTTTTTTGACATTTTCAATTTTTTTTAAATAATTTTTAGCGATTAAATTTGCCTATTCTAGCCAACAAGCAATTTTTTATATTAATTTTTTAATGGAATTTTTTAAGCATAAAATTACATTGGAAAATAACTTTTTTTTATATTTTTTCGAAAATCAATTTTAATTCAAAAAATTATTTTGATTAAAGGCTTTTTCCATTAAACATCAAAGCATCATGTCATTATTTTGCCCAGCTAGAAGAATTTTTTAAAAGCATTTTAATTTCATTTTCAATCAATTTAAAATAATTAGATTATTAAAATATTTATTAATAAACTACAGGAATCACATTCTAAACCAAGAATAAATGAGTCAACAGTGACTAAACCTGAGTTCGAACTATTTGATTGTTCTAATAAGATTTCATTTATTTGTTTTTGATTGAATCTGTAAATACTTCCACACCGGCAACTACGGGTGTATTCACCTGAATTGCTATCAAATTCGAAATCTTTTTTCAAGCTTGATACAAACAAGTTTTCTTCATTGTTGTCAAAATGTTCAAAATCATCACTTTTTTTTTTCAAATCCTGCTGTTTTAGAATAGAATCATATGTTTTACGCTCTAAAGCACTACTTAATATTTTATATGCTGATTGAATTTGAAGAAATTTATCTTCAGACTTTTCGCAGCCTAAATTTTTATCAGGATGATAAATGAGTAATAATCGGTGATAGCTTTGTTTTATTTGCTCCTGACTTGAAGATCTATCACACTCTAATAAATCATATGCGTTCATTTATCTAAATTTAAAAAAAATCAAATTTTAGATAACAAAAAATTGATAATTAAAAACAACAAAATTTGTTAACTGGTCAATGGACGCCACAAATTGACTAATTTTATTCTAATTTTAGAAATAGATAAAAAATTGAATTAGTAAGAAAAACGAAACTTAAGAATGATTACAGCTGCAAAAATAAATTATTTTATTTTCAAAAAATACAGTTTTACATTAAATTAGGTTTAAAATTGATTTTTATTAAATTATTTAAATAAATTTTGGAATCTTTTTAATTTATTTAAAAAGCATTATTTGAATGTCAGTAAAAAGAAAATGTTTTAAGGAGATATTCACGCTTAAGCTTTATTAAGAAATTTTTTTTTTTTTTCAAAAGGATTACCGAAAAATATTTGATTTTTTAATGTTATTAAAAAGTTAATTTAGTAATTGATTCAGTTTAAGTTTTATCTATATATAATTTAAAAAAAAACTAACTAAAACTTTTATTTTATATTCAAATCTTAAAAAGCACTCAACTCATCTTAATCTACAACTAGATTTGAAAATTTTTTTTCAACATTACTTGATCCATTTTCTTTTCCTTCTAAAACTTGGTCAATGATAATTTAATGAACTATTTTTGAAACATCACAATATTTAAATTAACAAAAATTTGTTAATTCTTTGATAAAAAAAAAAAAAAACTTGTTACAAATAATCTTTCACAAATTAAACTATAAAATGAATTTAAACCTGTAAATTTTTAAATTGTCAATGAATTTTTTTAATTCTAATCTTTTCTTTTGAGATATTTGTAAAGCTACTTGATTAGAAGCAGTACAGAATGAATTTGTCAAAATCGAATTTTTATAAAAATTTACTAAATAATTTTATTAGAATAAAAAAAATAAATTTTTAATAAGTATTTGTTTTCGATAACAGTATCAGACAAAATTAAAAAATAAACATCTATAATAATAAGCACTAGATTTCAAAATTTCTTTAAAATCAACAAATTTAAATTTTAAGGAGGAAATCTCCGAGAAAAAATAAAAGGTATAACTTTGATTAATTAAACGAAAATAATAATTCTCGTTTTGATCAAATTTGACTGCTTAACTATTCGAAGTTAAGCCGAAAAACTTTTTTCAATAATACTTTTCTAATTTATTTCTAATTAAAATATTTAAAGAATAGTGCATTTTTTCTTTTTTTTCTTATCTTTTTGTTTTGTATGTGGCTTGCTATTTTCGGCGATTTTCCGATTCCTGATCTCTCGCATCAGATCAAAAAAAGCCTTGTCCACATTATCTCGAGTTTTGGCCGATGTTTCAATGTACGGCTTCAGCCATTTGTTCGCTTTGTCTGTAGCTATTTCTTCCCGAACCTGGCGATTCTGCTGTAAGTCTGACTTATTTCCGATCAAAATCAGCGGCACATCCTCGGCATTTTTTACTCGTAGAATTTGTTCCCTTGAAAGAATTCATTTAAAAAATTCAAAAATGCACTCAATCTCCTCACCTAAACTCGTCCAGAACGTCAAAAGATTCCTGTTCAGTTATGGAAAATACTAGTAAGAACCCCTCGCCACTTCTAAAATAATTATCTCTGATTGCTGCGTAGTCCTCCTGACCAGCTGTGTCTAGGATATCTATCTGAACCTCTTCGCCATCTAAAAGAACTTTTTTTCGGTAAGAATCAGCTTTGGTCGGCTCGTAGTCCTCCACAAACTCATCATACATGTACTGGAGGGTGAGAGCCGATTTTCCGACACCGCCTGAGCCCACCATAATCACCTTGTAAATAGGAGCTTGCTTTTTGCCATTTTGCGAGCTCGCCATGTCACTTTTTTAAAGACTAGAAAATTTTGGGTTGAAATTTTTTCTGTTTTTAAATTCTAAAAAAATATGAATTTAAATAAAACAAAGTTTTATTACAGATAGAATAAATTATGTTGATTTAATGGTTCGATTTGGTACCTTTGGTTGAATGCCATTTTGAGTAACTTGACTTTGAGGAAAGAAATAGAAAATTAGTTGAATAATGAGTGGCATTTTGTAAGGTTTGTATTAACATTGACTAAGACTAGTGAGTAAGATCTAATTTAAGTCAAAAATAATTATTAATACGAACCGACAAAATAAAATTAACAGTAGGATACATCTTTTAAAAATTTTACCAATATTAGTTTAATTAAAAAGTTAAATAAACACTTTTGTTTCTTTAAATAGAAACTAGTAATTCAAATTAACTCTGAAGGCTATGGATGGAGATTTTGTTGAAAACTAAAAGTCGATGTTTACTTCAATGGAACCGAGTTATTTATCGACCTTTTTTTTAAAAATGATATTTTTTTAATTAATAAAATCTTGATTTTTTAATCAGGCAAGAATAAGTCGATAAATTCCAGATAAAGATCAGAAAAAAATTTCCGATGCTTTATTTCTTGAGGCCAAATAGTGGAAAACTAAAAAATATGGACAGTGAATATCCAACTTAGCCTAGTAACTAAAATGAGCATCAAGCTAGTTTCCAGATTTTTTTCTTAAGTTTTTTAAACTATTTATCTATTGATAATTTGATGCACTGGGCGGTCAAATGAGAGTTCTGTTTATAAAAAATAAATCAGATTCAGTTTCTGAAATAAACAGAAAATAACAAAATTAATCTCTTTATTATCTTGAAAAAATCATCATTTTTCCATTAAAACTTAAAAATTTTTTCTTTTTGAAAGGCAATAACTCATGTGATGATTGAAAATGACATAAAATAAGAAGTTGACTCATAAATAGAAATTTTCATAACTAAAAAGATAAAACAATATAAAAAAAAAGTTTCTTTTTTAGTGTTTTTTTTTATTTTTCTCTAAAAGTCTTTTAAATGATCAATGAATTTTAAAATTATTTTGATAACATTTATCTATCATTTTTTGTAGTTGTTAAATAAAAAAAAAAAAATTGATTTTATTAAAAAGAATTTAATTTTTTTTTGTAATTAATTGAGAACTTAGAGCACCTTTATTACTTGCCTTAAAGGATTCGACTAAAAAAAAAGAAATGAACTTGCTTAAAAATAAAAGAATCGACTTTAAGAATATAAGAGAACTTCAAAAAACTTATTATAATAAGAATCATAAATTCTTGATCAATTTTTCGTTATGATTAATCGAGTGAATAAGAAATAACAATGAAAATGATTAATTCTATTTACGTTATTAAATTATTTTGTTTACTTGATCTCAAACTGAATTACTACATATAGAACTTATTTTTCAGCACTTAAAGTTTTTATTTATATAAATGCTCATATTTTGCCGAATCAATTTTTTGTATAAAAAATCCCAAATTTTAATGAACCCTTTTGTATCTAAAATATCTATCAGATTAAAAATGCTCTAAAAATTCACTTTCTGATCTATTTTTCTTATTTATAATTTTTTTTATGTGTTTTGCTTAAAGACCCTTATGGTGCTCACTTAATTAAAAAATTAAATCTGAAATAATATTTTAAGATTTTTAATAAAACAAAAGGTAAATTTAGGACGTAGAATTTATTATGAATTTTGTTTTATTACTCAACCATTAATTATTTAAATTCGTGATCTAGAGCAAGATTCAATAAAAAAAAATAATTATTTGGTTTATTTTTAATTAAAATTTTAAGTTATTTTTTTTAATGAAAATTTTAAACCTGGCTAACGTTTGTGAGATTAATGGATTATGATACCAAAGCTCAAAATTAGAACAATAACATTTACACAAAAATATTTTTGTTTATATCAAATTGTTTAATAGTGTAATGAGGAAATCTCAAAGCATAAATTTACGAAACAAAATATTAAAGTATTTTAAGCTCAAATGTTGAATAAGCAAATTCATAAGATTACCCTTTTTATATTTGACTAAAATTAATAAGCTTATTATTGTTGAAAAATAATTTGTTGTTGATTAAAGTAACTTAAATTCTCTTTTTTTTTTCTAATCCAGAAAAAAAAATAAACCTTGCCATATTTTTTTTTAATTCTTATGAATTCAAAAAATTTTTAATTAGTAACTCAATTTAGTAAAAAAAAATATTTTTCATGTTTTTTTATAATTTCAAAAATTTTTTTTAATATTTGTATTGTTAATTTTCTCACCAACCTTTGACTTTTAAATAATTATAATTTGCTAGAAAAAACTTTGATTAATTTATGAGGGCTAATGTATTTTTTATTAATGTTTTTTTACGATTTAGTGTTTTAAATGCATGTTATTATAAAAGAATTTATTTTTTTTTCATCTTAATTTTGTAAGATTCGCTAATGTTTCTCAAAAAAATATTAAGAGGCAAATTTATTTTTAATTAAAATTTTTTTTAAAAAGCCCGATTTCACCGAGCCCAAGAAAGGACATTTTTCTTCATCATTCCGTAATTAAGCTTTCTAATTACTGTATTTATCAGATCATAATTTTGAATTTTTGAAATTTTGGCACATTTAAGGCTGGTATCAATCAATATATCAAATAAAATTTAAAATGTGTCATTTTTTTAAGTTTCCTAATAAAAAAGTTAGGATAGAATTTTATTGAGGGTTTAAATTTTTCTCGCTTGAAAATAGAGATTTTTTTATTTCTCTAAGATATACTACAAAGGTCTTATCAAGTATCATCTATCATTCATATTGCACTTACTGCACTTTTTTAACTTGATGAAATTTTCATAAAATTACTTTAATTGCTTTGATTTTAAAATCGACAAGAATTTTAGAGAAATTCTTCGATCCAATGCTTGAATGCTAGGAAGTTATTTTAAATAAAAAAAATTTTAATTAATACTTATTAATTAATTGACCAGGCTTGTGCATAAGTCATTTTAAAGTCTTTTAAAAGTCAAGCCAGTGACTTATATATTCCAATTCAATCAAAGAGACCAAAGGTCAAAACCTATAAAGGGATGATTGAGCCTGAAAAAATTAATAAAAAAAACACATAAAAATTTATAGAATTAATAAAAAATTAGATTTCTGAAATTAATACCAAAATTAGAAAAAATTTTACAAAAATTTATGAAAATTAAATTAATGTTATTGTTTATTCTTCGTTTAAATAAGACAAAATCTAAATGGAGATCATCAATAAGTAATTTATTGATGAACTTAGAATAAAAATAATCAAACGTTTATTCACCATAATCACTAAACTTTCCTTTAGAAGGAACGAGATAGTCATTTGAATTTCTTAGATTATAATCAATATTTTTCGAGCGGTTGCTGATTAAAACTTCTCTTAAGTCAACAGGCGATCTTTTTAAATTTACAATTTTATGTAAAAAATGAGCAAAACGTTTGATAATTCTATGCAGAAAGCAGTCTATGTTAAATTTATTCAACTCGATATTTAAAGTGTTAAAGTCATCATTGCCATGAATATTTTGGGCGAATATTTAATAATCTTTGAACACAATAGTAATAAGAATTAGCTAATTTTTGAATTGATCTTTTTGTAAAATATATTGATAAAGATAGACAGTAGTCAAATAACGATTTGAAGAACTGGAGCTTGACTTTGTGCGATAAGTAAAATAATCTTCTTATAGCATAAAGTCGTTTTTTCTTGAAGCTTATTACGTGTTGCAAAAAAGTGAGCTTGTTATCAATTATCACTCCGAGAAGTTTAAATTTATCAACAACTTCAACCATAATTTCACCATAAAATCTGAAAGGAATAAAACAATATCATTTATGTAAATCAAAAATACAAGTGGGCTTAGGACACTTCCCTGGGGGACACCTAAACTTGATTTTTAATAATGTTATTTGTCTCGACTTAGAATTTTTTTTTCTTAAGTCTTTTTTCAAAGAAGATGAGTTGGTCTTTAAAAGAATAAGAAAGAGAAAAATTCTTGTTTTTACTTATTTATTTAATTCAAACTAAAATCTTATTTATTTATTTATTTAATTTAATATTTAAATTAAATTGATTTCACCAGACGCCTATCGCTACCAATTGACAACAGCAACCTTTCATCAAATAAGTTCAAAGACTTTGACTTAAAAGTGTCCGGAAAGACAACTACCTGGAACGGCAATAAAATCTTGTGGATGCGATCATGACTCAATGGAGCAGTGAAACTTCAGATATCAATTTTGACTCTTGAACAATTCCCAAGTTGACCATACTTTTTTTCAATTAAATACCAAAAAATTTTTTCTTTCAATGTCAAGTTAATAGTGATTTTTAAAAAATTAAAGTTAATTCATTATAACAAGTAATAAGTATCCAACTAAAAACAAAGTGTTGGAAATAAAGAATTTACTTCATTTACTTTCTAATGGAAAAGATGTCAAGCTCATTTGTTTTGTAATATCTTAATGCGTTTAAATTTTTTTGGAAGCCCTAAAATTTTAAACTCATTTTGTTTTTTTGGGAATCTGAACTCTCTAATCCGGCCAAATCAAGAGGAGAAGATTTCACTTTATAAAGATAATCTACTTCTTTCTCGACTTCTTTTTTTTGTGAATGATTTTCTGTTAAAAAAATTTGACAATAAAATGTTTGCTGATGACACAACTACTAGTTTTTCGTATAAAAATTTAGAGAGTGTATTTGTAAATTTTAATTTGTCTGTTATTTTCTAAAATGAATGGTGTTTCTATAATAAGATTGATATTAATTTATTTTATTTTAACTTTGTTCCCTTCTTTTCGGCCTTCTTTTACTCATCTGCCACAGCCGGGCTTATGAACCCCAACTCCGCGAGCTATGCGCAATGCAGATTATTTATAATAATAATTGGTCAAAAACATTTTTTATGATTTTTTCTAATAAAACTAGCAAAAATCCTGAAATGGTAAATTTGTGTGGTTATCATATGAAAGTTGTTTAGGAAATAAGTCTTTTGGACTTTAAGATTGATCAAGGTTAAAATTAAATTAATGTTATTGTTTATTCTTCGTTTAAATAAGACAAAAATTAAATTAATGTTATTGAAATTAAATTAATGTTCCAAAGCTATATATAAAAAAAATTTTCTATTTACAATACAAAATTTAATTAATATAGATTTTGTTAGAAAATTTAAAAGATATGATTTAAATTTTACAGTGTTTAATTTTTCTAATTAATCAAAACTATTATTTTATTTTATTTTTTTTAAAGAAATCAACTTTTTTTTACAATTAAATAAATAAATGAAGTGTTAATCAGTCTATTAGACAAGGGCAGCCTGTTGATTAGCTTTGAAATTTTAAATTGTAAAAAGATAATCTAGCTTGAATAAATTTTATATGAAATTATTTTTTTGATATAATGAGTACATTTTCATTTTTTTGCATTAAGAGGATATCTTTATCAATAAATATAGTTTATTTAATTAATTTTGTTTATTAGCCGGAAATCAGTGGATTTTTACGATAATGGATTTCAAAATAAAATATGACAAATGACAAAAAATTTGAAATCAAAAAAATTGTGAAATTTTTTCAAAGATATAAGATCTAGCAATTTAACCTTCAATTAAACTCTTACAGTCTTTATAGAAATCAATGTTCCATAATAAACATTATAATGAGAAATGGGTTACTCATAAATATTATTAATTATCCGCGTATAATATATATAAAAAACAAAATTTTTTAGTTACAAAACAAAAATACTGAAAATAGGTTTATTTTTAATCAACAATAACAAAATTAATAGTGCCAAATATAATTAAAAAAGATTCGTTTTTTATTTCTTCGAAACAATTATACTCGAAAATAAAAACAAAAAAATTTGAATAAAATAATTAAGCCTTATTTCAAAGCAATATGCAATTGATTGTCATTTATCATCTGAGTGTATTTTATTTCCTTTCTAGACTCTAGGATATTTAATGTGTATGACTGCTTAAGCGAAGAATACCAAATAATTGCAGGTGTCCCTCAAGGCTCAGTAATTAATCCTCTTTTGGTATATATATTAATGGAATCCCCAAAAGACACAAAACAAATAATGAATACTCTCTGCTTTTCGCAGATGATCTAGTTGCATTCTTTATTTACTTCAAAAAGGGAAACCTAGAGCATTAGATAATTAAATACACCAATAAACCAGAACAGTGGCTTATTAAGAGGAAAACTAAGATATCAGTTGAAAAGCCTTGTCTAGTAGTGTTTTCTAAATATAAGAAAGTTTTAATTTTAAAATAAATTTGGTTCTAAAAAAAATTTTTACTAATTACTTTTGTAAAACCATAAAAATTTTGTTTTTTTAGTTTTATTTTTGCATCAATTTACACAATTATGCTCCTTTTTAATAATATTAGATATTTATAAATAAAATTTTTCCTTACATCAGTATTGTTGTTTTTATAATGCATGAAAATAACATAAGTAGTAATTATATGCCTTTATTATCACTAATAAAATATTAAAGAATTTATTTTTGAATCAAATAAAAGTTAAAAATTCCATTTCTGAGACTTTCTAGAATCACTTTTTAAATTTTAAGATTTTCCGATTCCGATTATGATTTTGAGCACAATTTAATTAAATTATAATTAAAAAATTACTAATTAATAATAATAATAATAATAAGCTACAGCAGGAGACCTGTGAAGCGAGACTAGATGTAGTTTCGCTATGGTAGCTATCTTTCTGCGACAAAAAAAAAAAAATTTCACATATTTTTACTTTTATTCAGTTATTAAATAATACTCAAGAATATTATAGAATTCATTCTATTATTGAACCAACTGTTTTGATTTTGCTGTATCCACTTCTGAATTGCTAGTGGTATGCTTTCGTTTGCCTACTGTCGCATTAATTCTTTCTTGCTTCCGCTGAAAATAATCACCCATATTGTTAACAATTGTTTTAAAATAACTTAGATAATTTTTATCCAAATTATTTCTTAGTTCCAAAGCTAAATAAAACAATGATTAAAAATTGAATAAATTTTCTACCATGCTAAAAGATTACGCTTTTCAAATTTTATCTCTGAGTTAAGTTTGGTACGCAATTCCTTAAATTTTGATTCATTATCTTCTAAGTCAAACAATTTATTCTGCTCTAATTTTTTAATAGATAAAATTGATTTCTCATCACCCAGATTAGCCATCAAATATAAATTAGAGGAAAGACTGATAAAATAGTCAATCTGATAAGCCAAATCAATTTTTTGCAAAAATTCCAATCTCTTCTTGTCCATATCATATTTGAAATGTAACAAAAATGTTGATTTAAAAACATGCACGAATAAATTTTGAGATTCTGAATCATAATCAAATCTATCAATTCCTTTTATTTCCGTATCTCCGAGAATTGAGTTTAGCTGAAGCTTTTGAATTTGTTTCAATGATTCCAAGTCCCAGATAATTATACAAGAATCACCAGATGCTGAAACCAAAGTCAATTTATCAATAAAGTCAAATTGAATGACAAACCTTAATTTTTAAAATTCTTTAATTTTTTATTTAACCTTAAATAAAAATTACTCTTTGTGACCCAACAGATAACCTTTAATATTATATGAATTCGGATAGTGACTGATGCGAATTTTTTCATCTCTATCACTTGTTATAATATATTTTTCATCATGACTCAATTTCTAGCAAAAAAATTAGCTCAATACTTCAAATTTAAATAAAAAAAAGATACCATGTCTGTCAACATAGATAAATGTCCCATAATCAAGTTGAATTCAGAGTTATCCAGGTCTTTTAAGTTTATGGAATAAACATCTCCGGTTTTATCCCCTAAAAGAACAACTGATTCTTCTTTGTTTATCAGAAGTTTTGCAGCTTTTTTTTGAAAAGATCTAAAACATTTTTTAAAATTCGAATTTAAATGTTCAACTTAACTTGGCGTAGCCAGAATTTTAGGAATGGAGATGGCTCAAGATAAAAAAAATCTATTTATCAACTGGAATTCAGATAAAATTACTGACACATTTAAAAAACTTTAATAAATTTGACTTAATGCTTCTAAATTAACTTTTCAATAAATAAATTTTTCAATGCTTTTTATCCTTAAAATTTAAAAATAACCTAAGTTTATGTAAATTCTGGTACAAAATATCAAGCTAGTTAGTTAGTTTTTTTTGTTCTATGGCTGATTTCAGAAAATTTTTTCCTAAAAAATTGTTAATAATCGAATTCCCTTTAATTGGCTACGCCTCCGCTTGATTTGAAGCATACTTTTTGGTTATTATTTGATCATTGTTTTTGTAATCGAGTAAATAAAAAAATTTTTCCAAGTCAGTCAATGCAATCAAATTTCTTTTTGGTAAAAAGTTTGCAGACGTTATTTCACACGAATGCTTAAACTTATAGGCCGAGAATTCACTAAAAAAAAATCATATTTTTTTTTTTTAAAAAATGCTTAATTACTTGTCAAATATTTTTAATAGATGAATTGTATCATAGTTGACTGCTAAGATAATCGAGTTATTAAAAAAAAATTGTATATCAAGCATTTTCGAAAAATTCTAATTTTTTTTGTAAATTCAAATATTTTTCAATTAAATCAAGGTACAAAAATGGTGCTCTCGTTTGAATGAAATTTTTTAATTTTATTTCAGATAAAAATTAACAAAAAATTGTTAAAAATATTTTTTTAATGAAATATCTAATCTTGCATTTAAATTTTTTTTTTTTTAAACAAATAATTTATTCAACGAAAAGTGTGTGATGAAATTTTTTTGTATAAAGTTTTAAAAAAAATTAAACTAAAACGACAAAAATATTATATATTTTTTATTGAATAGCTTTTTTTGATATTTTCCACATGCTTTTTGACATTGCTTGTAATTTGTACATTAAATTTCTAAACATTAAAATCCACACAATACCTATAACAGTACATGCTACAGTCTCTACGTAAAATGCATCCACTTTGGTCAGACACATTCCACCAAAACCAGCGCAATCTTCAATTTCAACTTCATTTGAACACATGTTTTGGCTAATGGAGTTTAAAACCGTCGAGTTGGACCTTATAGAATTATCAGCCGATGAATTGAGGACACAATTTTTGACAGTTAAATAACTAGCTAGATAGAGTGCTGTAGTCGATGGCCAATTTCCGCCCATGTTGGTTATTGTGTTCAAAAATGTCATGTAAGTTCCTCCAATCTTTTTATCGGACACTCTGGAAAAAAATGCCATCTGAGAGACAAACATCGAATAGGTAAAAATAGATTGAATTGAGTTGATTACTAAACACAGGAGATAATAGTAGAAAGGATAGTCATTGTTGGCGTCGGCGAAAGATGGTGTAAAATAAATCCAAACAGCTCCAACTATGTTCATAAATAACCTAAATGGAATTGCCTTTATAAACAGATCCAAAGGACGTGCTCCATTCGTATAGCGACTTAACATTAGCGGCAAGATAATTTGCAATGGTGTTAGAGGAACAGCTAGTAGACCAAGTTTTTCTTTGGGGACTCCGTTTTCTATCATTTTTAAATAAGCCATTGACTCGGCTGCAAATCCTATCTAAAATATAAGATAAATTTTTTTTCTTTGATTTAAATTAATTTTTTTTAATTCTTACTTTAACTGTCATTAAAATAAGTATCATTTTTTTAACAGGAATTAGCCATAAAATTTTCCACATTAGTTTATAAGTTTGACCGACAGTTAATTTACTCTCTAATGAATTAGGGTCTGTGTGAGTGTCCTCTTCTTTTTTAAAAACTAACACCAAAGTGGTTGATACCAAAAAAATTATTCCAAAAAAATACATGAATTCTAAAACAAGATACATTTAAAAAATCAATTATTTTGTAACAACTGATTTACTGTCAATAGGACAAATTCCGTACGGTTGATTTTCCCAACCAAAAAAAGGTCTAATATATTTGTTTGAGAAATCGGCAGATTCAATAGTTAAAAAAAGGACATTTCCCACAAACCATCCGGCTGTTTGACCAACAGTGTTACAAGTTGAACCCCACGAAACATTCTCTCTAAATGTTTTTTTTGAATTTAAATTTTTATGATTTTAAAATATCAAAATTTTGAATACTTTGACAGCATGGTTAGGGCCCATCCATCCACTGCTATGTCCTGTGTAGCTGCCAGAAAGGTGAATACAAAAAAAATAGCAGTAATTCCAAATATATCATGATGAGTATGAAATTCTGCAGGTTTTTCTTCTAGTAAATGTTTAATATAGCCAGAAAAGAGAACCATAAACGCGCCTATCAAATACTGAATTGGTATCAGCCAGCTTTTTCTACGTCCCATTTTTTTAAAATAAATCGAATCGACTATCGGAGCCCACAGAAGTTTAAGAGAAAATGGCCAAAATGCAAAGCTAAAAGTTCCCTGGTCTGCATAGCTGACTTTACGTGACGAAAGAATAAATGGCAGACTTCCGGTCAAGCCTAAAGGAATTCCTTGTAAAAAATACAAAAACATCAACAGGACGATGTTTTTATAATCTTTTCGAAGATCTTGTTTTTTGTGTCCATGTTCATGGTGTTCTGATTCTTCATCGGAATGATCTAAAGGCTCGAGAGAGGATTGCACCAAATGAATGGAATCATCTTTGGGAATGGTTTTTTCCAATCTTTTCATTTTAATTTATAGATTGTTACTTTAATTGATTTTTTTTCTATTTTTTTGTGACACGACTCAAAATTAAAAAAAATTAATGAAAAAATATTAACAATAATCAAATGTTGGTGATAAGTAACTTAACTTTAAATCAAAATGATTTTTTTAAAACTTAAAGCATAATAAAAAAAGAATTAATTTTAAATTATTGTCTATTTGATAAATAATATAAATAGACTATTTTCAAGTAAAAATTATCATTTTTTAAAGTTGATTAACATCTAGTTTTTCATTTTTCTAAGATTATTTTTTTTATGAAATAATAAAATTCTTTGAAATAATAATAGGATTGTTTTATTAAATTGAATGATGATTATTGCCCATATTTTTCCTCACTGCTATTAAACAAAAATAAACCCCTAAATTTAAGTTAAGACTAACTTATTAAAAATACCGTATTACACGTGTAACTTATTTAAAAAATTAAAAAATTAGACAAAAAAATCTGATACTTATTTATATTTAAAGACATTTACTTCGAAATTTAAAAATTATCATATCATTAGCTCAATATTTAAATATTGAACAATCTAGGAAGGAAAGAAAAAATATTGAGTTAAGTAATTTTTTTTTGAATTGGATTGGAAATTTAATGAAAGATAAAAAAGTTGTTTTCATTTAATTTTTGGTATAAAAATATAGTAATTAAGATTTAATATTTAATATTTAAATATACTAATACAATATGAGATCATTTGAACTTTGTTTATCTCGAAAAATATTAAGATGCTTTTTGTAAGTTCTGAAAAAAATAATTCATCTGATGGTTTTTTAGAAGGAATCTAATGTCTGGTCATTATTTGTTTCACATAAAAATTGGCTTATGATAGGTTGTGGCTATGATTGTTGGAGAATTTTCTATATTGGCTTGTTATAAAAAGTTTATTCAAATTAATCTATTATTAAATTTTATCCAAATCTTTTTGTGCGCCAAATAGAAACCACTAAAATAATCATGACATAATTCAAGGATTTCTTTTTTTAAAAATCAGGTACAAATAACTGAAATTTTTGCTTTTTGTTTTCTTATTTTTAGGATTATTCTACCCTTAATTTGAATCCTTTTTACTTTTTGAGCTCTAATTTTCACTTGAGTTTCGATATTTCTTTATCCTTGTTTTGCAGTTTATTTATTTTATTTTTATTTATTTGTTTTCTGTACCGAGCTAGGGCTCCTTCAGAATAAATTAAAAAAATCAAAATCAAAATAAAAAATAAAATTAAAGTTAATAAAATGAGATAAAAAAATTCAAAATAAAGTAAATAAGCTAAAAAAAATAATGAAAGTTTAGAAGACATAGATTGTTACATGTGGCAAATTTTTACATTGTTCAGGTTTCAGGAAAAAAGGAGGAAACAGTAAGGTAGCAATTACACAATGGAGTTGGGTATTCAATATATCTCGATTCGAAACCTTCTTTGTATTCCTCCACCAGTCTTACAACTAATGGAATAGAATGACTCAGTCCTGTCACAACATATCTCTTACTAAACTCAAAAAGCCGATTTGAGACTGTTAGTAATTTAAGTTTATTATAAGTTTCATGATGCATCATGTTGGAGGGAGTATCATATTTTAACTTAAGGATACATCTGACTGCTGTATTCTGAATTGGTTGTAGTTTTTTGATATTATTTTCTGAAAATGAATTCAAGCAAGGAAAAGAATAGTCTAAAATCGATCCGACTAAAGATTTATATAAACTTCCTAGTGTGTTTTGAGTGAGTGATTTCCTAGTGTGTTTGCAGTTTGGCTTTAGCAGTGTTTGTATTTGGGTTATTGAATATTCATTTTGATTAATAGAGCCAATTGTTCATCAGTTCAATGACACTTTACATTTAATACCTTGATTTTCGTTCATTATCCTTTACCACTGATTAATTTTAGAAAGAGCAACTATGTTTCTTTTCAAAACATTAGTTATAATATCTAAGCAAAACTTAGATTTTCTTTCCTATTTTATATTTTACTTCGTGTTTGGAAACATCGTACAAAATTTACATTTTTTTCCTAATAGTTGCTGAAAGAAGTTTTTTTGTAATCCTTTGTCAAGATTTTCACTTTAAATGGGTACCAAAGGTACATTGCAGTTAATGTACTTTACAATAAATAATAATAATAAAGTTTATATTCTACAGTCAATTTAGTTTAACTAAATTAACAAAGTAGAACGACCAAAGTAGTCCCGCTATAGTAGACTTTTAATTCTTTTAGTTTACTTATACTGACGTATTTGATTCGGTTGATCTTCTTTATTGAATGCTACCGTTACACATTAAAATGCCTCTTTTTCACAAAATTGATAGTTTAGACTAAAACCAGTAAACTGTGGTTTAAAAGGGTATTTTTAGTAACTTGAATTCCGTGCAAAATTATGAAAAGCATAATAGGAACCAAAACGGAAGACTATCTTTATAAGAATAATATTATATCTTAAGAACAGCATAAATTTGTCAAGATAAAGTCATGTACATCTAATCTTCTGGAAACTCTAGATTTCATCTTAATGAGTCTAAACAAAAGTATTCATGTTGATGTAATTCTGCTAGATTTTGCGAAAGCATTTGATACAATTCCTCACAGACGACTTATAGCTAAATTGAAAGCGTATGGCTTTGATGTTAAAATGGATTGAAGCTTTCTTGAAAAATAGAAGACAACGATTTGTTCAAGGTGAAATTTTGTCGGATTGAGTTGAGATTTTTAGCGGTGTACCACAAGGGTCAGTGATTGGTCTCCTATTGTTCGTTTTGTATTTCAGTGATCTACCAAAAGGTATAGAGAATGTTGTCAAAATGTGTGCACATGATACTAAAATACTCTCGCAAACGGTTTCAGAAATAAGCACGAAAAGTTTAAATTTAATTTTCAAAAGGACCCAAGATTGACTTCTTCTCTTCAACACATCAAAATGTGTGGTTATGCATTATGGTCATAAAAACAAAGAAATCGCTTATTTTATTAATGGTAAGCAGTTATCAACGTCAGAAACTGAAGGAGATCTTGAAGTTATTCTCAATACAAACCTTAAATGGAAAAATCAAGTGATAGAGGCTACAAACAAAGCAAGCAGATTGAAGGCTTTGAAAATTCCAAATCTGGTGGAAAGAAGAAAAAGAGGTGATCTAATTCAATTATACAACTTCATGCACGGAATAGAATTGGCTGAAAAAAGCAATAATTTGAAATTTCCAAAAATCCAAGGTAGAAGTCACTGCTTCAAATATCACAAAGAAATTTCGAGGCTCCAAGATAGAGATAACTTTTTTTTTTTTCAACAGAACCGCTAACAAATGGAACTCACTGCCAAATCAATTAGTTTAAGCCTCCAATGTTAACAGCTTTAAAGCAGGCATTGATTGCTGCTCATCCAGCAATCAAGCATGATAATTTAACTGTAGTTATGAGAACTCGTTTTTATCATATTAAATAATTAAAGTAGTTCTGTAATATTAATTTAATTTTTTTTGAAAATATTTTGGATTAAAAAAACACGAATAAATACTTGGTGCTTCTAATGTTAAAGTCGACGTAAAAAAATTACTTTAAAACGGATTTAAACTTTTCAACATAATAAATTAAATTCTTAGACATACATCAATTTTTCGCAAAATTAAAATTAATTCATTATAAAAATTAATAATAGATAAAGACTGACTTTTATGAAGCCTTGAACTTGACTTTTATCTTTTTTGCTTGTAGCCCAATTTTTATTTATTTATTACTTTACTTATCATAAAATAGCTCTTTTACAAATAAATTTTCAAACAAATTTTTGTAATTAAAAGATAAAAATATTATAACAAAAAATATAAAACTGAAATTGAAAACTTTTGAATTTCAAATTTATTTACAGAATAATTTTATTCTCAATTTGGTATTATTTAAGTATCTAATTGAAAAATTCTCATTACTTTGAATTTTTTTGTTTGTTTTGAAAATGTTTTTAGATGTATGGAAAAATAATTCCAAAAATTTGAACAACTGTTAACCGGTAAATATTTTTAAATTTCATGATTTGTGTAGCTACAGTGGTTGAAATTATTAATACAAAAAAAGTATTTAAAAAAAAATCAAGAATTAACTTTTTATATTTTATTTCGAATAGATGGAATTTAATCTTAAGTTAATGCGACAATTTCTGAAAAGTGTTCATCAGTGTTCAGTGTTCTGAAAGGTGTATATCTGAAAATTGTTCATTTTTTTCTCCTTCTTCATTTTTGGCGGGTTTTGAAGTTCATTTCAATTCGATCGTTTCAATTCAGAAAAACTTGAATAACTTTTTTACTAAAAGAGATAATTGATTTCTGTAAAATGCTAAATGGTTAAGCAACTTTGCTTAATCCAAAAATATACGTCTGCAAAAACTAAGCAATTTAATTGCACACTTTATTGTAATACTTTTAAATGACGTGCAAAATGCAGAAAATTGCAGAGTATTTTGCATACTTATTTTACTGCATTAAGCAAATTTGCTTATAATTAAGCATTTTACAGAACTAAATATCTCTTTTAGTAAAAAAGTTATTCAAGTTTTTCTGAATTGAAACAATTTTTTCAAAGGCTAACTTGAAAATTAAAGAGCAGTACATTTTTTTAATTTTTTGTCTCCAGAGCTTCAAAATGAGCTATATTTGGTTTTTAACTTTAAGAAAAAATTCGAGCAAGAGAAAAATGGACTCTTATCCGACAAACTCCTTTTCATCAGCTACCTATGTTCAGGAAATCAATTTTTAACTTACAAAAATTAGAATTTTAATGGTGTTTCAGTCTTATGCCGAAAATTTAGATAAAGATAAGGATCTGAAAATTTAATTGAAATATATAGTGACAAACCCTTAGTTTTTTGTATAAAAGCTGAATTTAAAAGCAGATTTTAGGAAAATTGAAATTTAGCTTATTTATTATAGTATTCTCTAGATAATCTAAGCGCTGATTGAAAATTTGGGTTCTCTCTAAATTTAATCCCATCGAAACCATATTATAAAAATTTAAGTTTAATTCCTATAAAAATATGTACTTAGAATATTGTTCAAGAGATTACGGTTTTAAAATTTTTGAAATATTTCATTATAAAAATCGAATTATTAACCATTTTTTTCAATTTGTTTATTAAAAAAACAAAAAAGATTGAATATTAAGGTTGTTGTACTTTATATAATATTAAAGCTTGAATAAAAGAAAAATAATGTAAAAATATTTGTTAAACGTCCAGCAATTATACAAAATACTTTTTTTTTTAATGAAGAATTAAATTAAGTAACAAATTCAACTAAAAACATATGCAGTAAAAGGTGTTTTACGAATTATCATTCCATTAATTTTAAATTTTACTAAAAATAAAGATTTTTAGAATGCACGAGGTTTTTTTAGTATTTTTTTAATTTTTCAAATTTTATATTTTTCTGTAGTTTAAAATTTAATTGTGCTTCAAGAAAGCCCTAAAATCGTAGGGAGAATTTATCAAATTTTTTTACATAGTTATATTTTCATGACCTCTGACTAAATAAACAAATTTGTATATTTTAAGATAAGCCCATACAGTAATTGAAGTCAGAAAAGCTGATATTGGTTCTTTAGCTACCCTTGTGGCATCATAACTTGTTGGGTCAGAATTATTTAATTTCTAATTTTATTTTCTTCCCTATCTCTCAATTTTGTCCAAATAATACCTGATTTTGATGCTTTATCTAGATTTGGATCAAAATAAGAAAGTTAATAATATTTTTTCATCATGATAATCATGATCACAGGCGTCAAATACAAAACTATTATCATCATCAGAATCAAAACAATTGCCATGAGCGAAATTAGATTTAGTCTGACTCCCAGTATTTGAGTCATTTTCATCTACTTGGGTCAAGCTTTCCAAATCTTCCAAAACAACTTTTCTTTGGATTAAAAAAACACGAATAAAATAATAATTTGTATTTCAGTGTTCTACCAAAAGGTATAGAGAATGTTGTCAAAATGTTTGCACATGATACTAAAATTTCCCATTGAATTTACAAAGCAAAGATATTTCTTTACTTTTTTAAGATTTTTATTCTAAAAATAACCTGAATCCAAGTTTTACGACTGACTCCCACTATTATTGAAGAGTATATCAAGAGCCTTCTGAAAATCTGCTTAGCTTTTGTGCAGGAGGTATAGTTTTTGAAATACTACAGAAATTTTAAAGATAAAATTATCTAAATATGTTTATGATAGTTTTTCAAGCAAAAGAATTTAAAATATAATATTTTTTTGTAAATTTTAACTCAAATGAAATTATGTCAAAAGCGGATAAAAAAAAATTTGATTTTGTAATAAAACCAAGTATAAAATTTCCAGACATTCTCTCAAAATATCTTACTTCAAACGATATAGAAAGTTTTAGCAAAAAAATTAATACTGAGTTAAATAAATTGAAAACAAATTCAATTTCAGAATTACTTTAATATTTTAAGACTGTGTGGATAAATCAGATAAATCAAGTAAAATTATCAATTTATGACTCCGGTGATTATAAAATTGCTAATCTAAACAAAAGTTTGTCAATCTTTCTTCCTGGATGAAAGCTCTTGAAATTCTCTACTATAATTTTGAGGGGTCATTTGGAGGTCAGATTTTTAAAAATTAAAAAAAAAAATCTTTTAACAAAAAAAATAAAATTATTGAAAAGCAGTTAATTTAATTTTCAAAAAGGACAGAAAATTCCGAACTAAAAGTCAAATTCGAAAAAACATCTAAAAATATCTTTGCTTTGTAAAATAAGCGGGGGTCAGTTTTTTAGCAGCATTGTAATTAAGCGTCTAAAGTAGAGTGAAAATATTTAATTAAAAAATTCAAACTAATTTTTTGTTAAGTTAATTTTGAAACAAATAAAAAAGTCAGATAAATACTAAAGTCTTTATTAGAGATGATTTTAAGAACTAAATTTTCATTTTAGTCCTAATAATAATATTAAAAATTCAATTTAAATATTTGCATTTATACCCCAAAAGCAACAAAAAACAATCATAAAAAATAAAAAATTATAAATTAAAAATACTCTAAAGGTATTCATATCTTTGTGCATTAATCGTTACAATTTTGGCTAAATATTATGTCCAAGAAACGAGACAATTTCATCATAATACCGTTCATAAATTAGAGTAGTGGACTCTAAAAAAAGCAACAATTTCTTTAATTAAACCGGCTCTTTTTAATTGTCCATAAATCAAAGATCTTTGAAAAAATTCACAAAATAATTAGTCAACATTCAAGAAATACCTTCTTTCCATTTATTAACAATTTTTTCTTGTCAAGGAGGATGCAGCCTATTGTGAAAAAGTGACAACAATTTTTCTCAATTTATTTTTTATTAGATAAAAAAACGCATGAATAATAGAAAGTCGTTGAATTTATTTTAGTGAAATATTTAGATATTATTGCCAAATCAATGCTATAGACCGATCATTTGAGGTAAAATGTTTTTTATAAATTTAACTTAAACTCATAAGTCCGACAAAGACTCGCCCGTCCCTACACAGTAATCTGAACAAAAAAGCCTGACAAAACAAGCTTAAAATCGTATTATGTTTTTAAATGGGCCTAGTTTGTCCAAAAAAAATAATCCAAACGATTCGGACAACTCGTCTTCGCACACTTCTTCGCCATCGTCGTCCAGTTCCCATCACTCGCAAAAGATTTGCTTGCAGAAGTCCTTTCTAAAAAAAGACGCTTGCGACTGGGTCGCCAAGTCCTTGCTTACCATCGACGAGAGCGACAGTTTTAAGAGCCAAACTATCCGATCGGCAGCAATACGCAACCAATCGTCACTTACTAACCACTTAAATCAATCGCTTGACTCTGCTGTTAGAACTAACCCTAAGTATGGCTTTTTGTTGAGTTTGGCTTTGATCTGTTTTTTAAACTCTTTGAAGCACTTAGTCAAGTTTTGTCTTTTTTTTTACTAATAATTTTCTCAGCTAGCTTTAGTTGTCATTAGATACCTTAAAGCGCTCCTTATTTTCATTTATTATTCCCAAAAAAAAATCATAATTTTCCCTCAATAAAATACACACATTAGT
The DNA here is from genome assembly GCA_019054805.1 of Brachionus manjavacas. Lineage (NCBI taxonomy): Eukaryota > Metazoa > Rotifera > Eurotatoria > Ploima > Brachionidae > Brachionus > Brachionus manjavacas. Next base: position 635,341 of record JAHQIY010000005.1, read on the forward strand.
TTGATTTTGTATAGGTAATTTATGACATGATTTATTTTAAAACTTTTTTTTTTAATTTCGTTTCAAGACAAACGGTGATTGAGAATAACTTTTTGCTTAAAATTGCTAAAGGTAAGTAATTGTGCTTTTTTCTGAGAAGTTCCTTTTATGTTTCTTCAAATTTTGGTCATTGAAAATTTTAGAAAAAAAATTAAGGTCCAAATGTGGCCCAAAATTAGGCAATTAAAAAAGTAAAACTAAAAATAAATCCAAAATTGAATACCATCATCCAAGTCGAAATCAATCGAAAGGTTTTGTCAAAGTCAGTAAAAAAGAACATAAAAAATGATGAGTTTTAAAATATTTAAAAAATTAAAAGATAAAATATTTAAATAATGACTAGTTCAAATCTGCTTACCAAGGCTTCCTCGTTTAAAATTCAGCCTATTCTTCAAATAGGTTTTTAGTGAAGTACATTCTCAAAGTATTTTTTGTATTTGAATTAATTTTTATTTTTTAATTTAAATTCATTTTATCAAAGAAAGCATTTTGAATAGATTCAAGTCATCTATCAAGTCAATTAAAATGACTTTATTATAAAAAAAAATATCTTGAGTCTAGTCCCTGACTTGACTTTGACTTGCGCAAAAGTCGAAAAAAGTCATTTTAAAGTCTTAAATGCTGCCGCCTCAATAACTACATGAAACGGCAAAAAATTCACTTAAAAAATCAACTCAATTTTTTAATAAAAATTAATAATCAAATTTGTAGCGTTCCATGCAGCCGTGATCGCGTCCTCATGAATTTTTGCCGTTCCATGCAGCCGTGATCGCGTCCTCATGAATTTTTGCCGTTCCATGCAGCCGTGATCGCGTCCTCATGAATTTTTACCGTTCCATGCAGCCGTGATCGCGTCCTCATGAATTTTTGCCGTTCCATGCAGTCATGATCGCGTCCTCATGAATTTTTGCCGTTCCATGCAGTCATGATCGCGTCCTCATGAATTTTTGCCGTTCCATGCAGTCATGATCGCGTCCTCATGAATTTTTGCCGTTCCATGCAGTTATTGTGGCGGCCACATTTGAGACTTTGACAGAAAATATTTTAAGTAAAGTCAAAAGCCTTTTTTAAATAATATAGTGACTTAACTATGATTTTATACTTTTTAAGCAACTCTATTTTTATTCTGCGAATGCTACATGTTGCATTATAAATAGTTGCATCAGCTGTTAAAGTCTAATAATTTCTGCAAATTTACCACAGTGCAAAGATCTACAGAAATTTTGCAAATCATTATTAGACTTTGACAGTTGATTCAACTAGTCAAGAACTTTTTAAAAACAATCTTTTGTCAATTTCTTTTCTCTATTCTTATTTTGTACTAAATTTTAACCAGGATTAATTGAACTAGCTAATAAAAAAATAGTTAAAATAGATAATTATATTCTCTAGGTAAAAGGATAAGCTACTTTTTATTTATTTTTCACTAGATAAAAAATAAAAATATAAGATAAAAAGATGAAAAAAAGCAAATAAAATTTTTTAAGACTAACTATTTTTTATTCTTTTCCTTCTCAACTTGAACATGTTCCCTTTTATGTTGATTCATGACTCACTGTCAAAGTAGTCTTCATCACCTGAATCAATTTCATCAATTAATAATTCTTTTATTGTAAATACTCTTTTTTTCTAGTGATTTTTTTAGTCTATTATTTTTTTTAATTAAAATAATAGAAAGGGGAGGACCCAGGGCAGTTTGGAATGGTATTTAACCTCCCTTTGAGCCCCGTTTTAAGTAGTTTTGATAATTAAGAGAAAAGTGGACAAAATTTTGAAAATGATACAAGACAAACATATGAAGATCTTTTTTTTTGGGCTATTAGATTCGTCCTTTTATCTAGTAATATTTTGCGTTAACCTTGAGGACTTAAGTTGAGAAGGAGCTCGAATAGATGGGTCTAAGGGTACTGATGTAACGATTAAATCTGGCGAAGGATAAAAGCTCCAGAAGACTAATTAAAGTGCTTCTCGAAGGCAGTAATTTTCACTGTGCGAGCATCGACTACTTCGCGATTGTTAGTACCTAGGAAAAATAATAGTCTTTGGATGATCCGGCAGTGATCTCAATGGTCGACAATTCTCTAGCATTCGTCTTGTAGAAGTGAGGGAATTTGTGACATCTCTGGCAATATCGCTGGATTAATTAATTAACCATGAACGCCTAAGCTAAGAAGGAAAATAAATAGCTGCTATAAGTCAAACGAGGACAAAGTATACCATAGCTTTATATTGAAAAAGTTTTGTTTTAATTTTTAAGTCAATTTAAAAATTTGATTTTTGACATTTTTGAAGTAAATGATCAATTTTTGATGCCCAAAATTACTAAAATAAAATTCTTTTTCATTAATTTAAAATGATAAAACTGAGCTTTTTAAAATTTGATGAGTGAACAACATGAAACAAAATATGTTTCACTAAATTCAACAAAAAATATTAATGATAAAAAAAGAATATCAATATTTTGGAATTTATTTATTTCTAGTCTCTATGATATATTCAAATTAGAATTAGAATTTTTTGCATTTTGAAAATTTATTTTATTTAAATGTTAAAATTCTGTTATCTTTACAATTCTAAAAATTTTAGTTTTCATTTCTAAAATAACATACAATTTGATTAGAAACAGTCAATTTATTGGGGAATATTTATTTAAATTTTTTCTTAAAATGGACTGTTAAAAGAAACAATATTTGTTTCACCTTTTGCAAATTATAGAAAAATCTGTAGTTCAAAAACCATAGTTTTATTAAGAATTCAAATTTTGTTTTGGAATTTTTATATGAAAATTAACAATTCCTCAAAATGATCAATTCAAGTTTTATAAATTGTTATTTTATAATAGATTAAGCTTAAAATTAAGCAAATATACATTTTTGGATTTAACATACTATATTAAATAAAAATGCACATTTCAGACTGCACACCATTTAAACAATGCTATTGCAGATTTTTGTAGATTTTACCTTTAGAATTAACATAGTATGCATAATCCAAAATGTCCCTCTGCATTAATTCTATTAAAAATAACAATTTATTCAATAATTATAACTTGATAAATTTCACGTTGACGATTTTTTGGAATTAAGTTTAATTTTTTGAATTTGATCCTTTTGAAGAATGAAAACGAGCATTGGACACTATTTTGTAAGATAAGTAAAATTCAAACCATTTAATGAAAATTTTTAATTTTTTTTAATTAAATAAAAAAAACTTTAAATTTATTTCCAATTAACACTAGAAGCACCAAACATTTTTCTCGTGTTTTTACAATAAAAAAATAAATAAAAAATAATCTTTGCAGAGCATAAATTAAAAAAAAATAAAATCCACATGATAATAAAAAATTTATTCATTTATTTTAAAAATCTTTTCAAAAGATAAGAGGATTTAAAATATTTTATTAAAAGTCGAAATTACTCGTTTGGTATTTCGAGTGTTAAAACAGTTTTTTATTTGTCTATTAAATTAAAGGGGTCCGGGGCAAAGCACTGGTTTAGAGATTCGGATATGTTATAGATTAGAGAACTATTAATAAATTAGAATCTTAAATTTAATTATCTATAAGACAATTATATTTATTTTAAAATGAAAATTTTATTATTGATATGTCGGGTTAATATTCATCCTTTTTTCACCTTTAACTTATTCATCGACCCATCTATCCCATTTATTTTAATTATTTGTCAAATTAAGATTAAATCTCACGGACATATTAAAATATTTGATTAAAATACAATAATCAATAAAATAAATTGAATTTTTGATCATTCAACAGTTAGTTTTCTTTGTTTCATCTAAAATTACGATTTTACCTATAAAAATTCAGAAATCAGAATAGAATAATTATTTTGAATTTTATCTTAATTATTGAAAAGTCAAATATCGTCTTTTAAACAAACTTAATTTAAAATTTTGATAAAAAATCACAATTATTAGTCACAACAATTATTAAGACTTGTTATTTTTTATAATTTGTTTTGAAATTTAATATTTTTTTCATTTCGAAGTAAACCTGGCAGAATAACTAATTAGTTCTTTTAAATTTTTTTTATTTCGTCACCTCTTGAGGATGAAGAAAAAGAAATTGTAAAGCTAAATAAAAATAATTTTAGACTAAAAATAAAAATTTTATTTCTCAAAATCGAATACCACAATCTTTATCTAAGATAGTAATGACGATTCGCATCTTATCAGCTTCAAAAAAATATACAACTAACTTTAGCCTTTAAAAAAATTAATTGACTGATATTTTAAATTCACAATGGCAATTTATCAATTAAATTAATTAAATTGAATTATTTTTGTTAGTTCAAGATTAATTAAAATTTAATCTTTTAAACAGAAATTTAGATTCTTATTTTAGATACGTAGAAAGTGTACATTAATTAAAATTGAACTGAATCAAAACTTTTTTTATGATACCCCAATTTTAAAGATAAAACATTTTGATAAAGATTTTAACTCCCATCTATACTCGATTTAAATAAATTTCTATCGAAAATGGAATTTTTCTTTTCTTAAAAAAGTTATGATAAAAACGAGAAGAATTTAGCTGCCAAAGTTAATAGATTGAATATTTTTTAATAAATTTTTTCATTTTCTTATAATTTGAGCTTTCTCAAAATAATTTGATTTTCAATATTTTATCATTTGATATGAAAAATTTGATTTTTTTCTATGTGAGAAAGCTTTTTAAAAAACGACCTTTATTTATTCGAAAACTTTTTTGTCACACAAAAACCACATTCTGATTACACATAAAACATTTTGGTACTGAAGCACCAATTTTTTTGTATGATGCATTTATTTTTTAATTTGAATCCAAAAAAATATTTTTTATTAAGAAAAAAAATAATATTATTTCATTAAAGAAACAAAATTTTTAATTTTAATTATAAAACTCAATTAATTTTGCTTCTCATATTTTATTTTTTATATAATAACTGTTTCAATAAGAAACCGATTCAATATTATTATTATTTACTATTGTTTATTTCAAAAAACACCACTTGGGTGATAAAAGTAAAAATAAAAATCAAGTTAGAGAAAAAAAAAATGAAAAGTTAAATAGGAAAAAGTTAATTTCATTTTGTTTTCTTTTTATCTTTTTTTGTTAGTAGTGATTTTTTTAATACTTCTTAATTTTAATACTGCAAAATTTTTTAAAACGGACAACTTTTGATATCAACTTTGTATTTTGATTATTAAACGATTATAAATAAATGAATAATAATTAAAAAATCTAAAAAAAAATGATTTTAACTCAAAAAAAAAAATACAAAAATTTAAGGTAAAAAATTTATTCATGAAATAAAAATCTTGTCATATAGGAGTTATTTTCTCTAGAAATTTAATCGCTTTTTTTTTTTTTTATTCCTTATAAAGGGATTTCATTTAAAAGAAAATTAGAAATTTTTTTTATAAAAATCGGTTCCTGGATTCTTATTCTTAATATAGAGGATTTCGTTATACGGAGGATAGACTGTAATAGTTGATTTTCGAAAATTGGCGTAAATTTACTCTAAAAATGGATAATTTTAATGATCAAATACAAAGTATGATCCGCTTTTTAAAAAAGAATAAAAAATTTTATCAACAATTATTTATTTTAATGTTTTAAACCATCCATTTTCAGATACTTTAATACTCTAAAATAATGTTTTTAGAACCAGAAAAGTCATTTTTTTGTCTTGAATTAAAATTTTTTAGATTTTTTTTTTATTCATCATTGTCGATCAGTTTTTGTAAATGAATGATCAGAAGACTGACAACTTACTTCTTTTTTTTTAAAATAATTCTAAAATTTATCTTGAAATTAGATCATTTGAATTTTTTAATCAAAACTTTAATTTGGAAATTAATGTAATTTGAAACTTAATGTACAGAAATAAAATATTCAATTAACTTTTTGCATCGTAGTTTAAAGAAAAATAGAAATTTTTTTAATAAATTATTTTATTTTAAAAAAATAATTTTTTCTGTAATTGTTTAATTAACTTTATAATTTTAACTTTCATTCTATTTTAGAATTTCAAGATTAAAAATCTTAGGAAATAGATTTAAAAAAAAAAAAATTTTTTGTCAAATCTTTTGTCGTGTAAATCTCAAAAGATAATTAATATCAAAAGATCCAAGAGCATATTTGATCAATGTCGATGAGCTCGACCAACATTTTTAAGTCAAAATTTTAAATTGTGAGAAAAATTAAAATTTTTCAAAATTAATCATTGCTTATGCTAATTTAATAATTAATAATTAACCATCAGCATCTGTTGACAATTTAGTAGTTAGTTTTCACCTTGCTAAACAACTGCATCCTCACTTGACTAAAAAGCTCTTTTAAAAAACAGACAATCTTCTTAAATAAAAAATTAAATTGCTAAAAATTTTAGGCTATTTGGGCGCATCGAACCCGTCGAGGTCATAGACTCGGTCAAGAGCATCGAGCCTGTCCACTCATCTTGTACACAATTTTTGGATATTTTGCTAACCGAGCCACAGCTCACTCCGTCACCCAGCTCGTCCTCTTCGCCACCATCGCCTCTCTCCTCATCCAGCTCATCAATCAACTTTCGCACTCTACCAATCCGCAAAAGACTCAAAAAAAGCCTCAGCATCAAATCGACCAGTTCAACACTTCAATACGGAGTCAAAATACTGAACAAGGTTTTTGCCAAGAACACAACCAGTGAACCACCTGAGGCAGTGTCATTGAGCGAGCAAAAAATGCTTGCCAGACCAACCACTGACCTTTTTTTGCCAAGCAGAAAAATCCGCAAGCTGATACCGTTCAACAATGGCATAAAAAACCACGGCAACACATGCTTCATGAACTGTGTGCTCCAATCTTTGTTTCACTCGATGCCATTTGTTCACTTTTTTTTCACCGAATACGAAAAAACAAGGCGCAAAGTGGAACAGCAAGGCCTAAAAAACTGGACCAACAAACAACTCAGTCCATTTATTTTGTCCGAGCACATCCAGCGCATGCTCAAGTCACTGTGGCAAAACGCTTACGACCCGCTCTATTCCCACGAGCTAAAGCAGCTAATCGGATTTTTGAATCCGACCTTTGCCGGTGTGGAACAAAACGATTCGCACGAGTTTTGCATCTGGCTCTTGGACAGACTGAGCCAAGAGCTCACAGTTAAAATTGGTGCTGAGCCAGCATCAACTACATCTTACATAGACAAGCTATTTCGCATCGAGTTCAAGTCCACAGTCACATGTTCCAAATGTAATTACAAAAGTAGCAAACTAGAAACTGATATGATGCTTTCGCTGCCGCTACCGCAAGCCAGTGATGCACGCCGAGACAAGAATCGCGTGTCACGCTGCCTCCTATACACTTACTTAATTGTGACCAGTGAAAAGACTTTGAGAAGTTTGCTCGCCGAAGCCGAGAGCCCGTACGAAAATGTCAAATCAAAGTTTTACATTGACCAAGAGAGTGACCGGTGCTACAAAATACCCTCAATAGTTCACCTGGTTGCTGAAAACCTGTTGAGCAAAAGCAATGGGTCGTTTGGTCACTTGGTCAAGAGTAAAATAAATCCGACATTCGGGGACTTGAGGCTGTTTTTGGCGCGCACTCTAAATCTAAATCCTAAAAGTTTGCTGCTATTGCAAATGGCCAAGATAGAAAGGGTGATTCGGGACACGGACCAGATTAGAGATGTGTTGTATTCTAGTTTGAGTAATTCGCCAGTGCCTAGACTCTTTGTGTATGAGATGGCCGAGGACAAAAAACCGTCCAAGCCCGTCGAGCCGGTCATCAATTTGCTTTGTTTTAATGTGTACGAAACCGAGACAAGTCCAAACACTTGCTACAGTCTGCCATTTTTGGTCAAAATCAATCGCGACTGTTCCTACATAGAGTTGAGTCAACAGGTTGTAAATGCACAGTCGAAATCTTTAAAAACCAACAAATTGGAAAAGTATAAAGTGAGTTTATCTGTTTTTTTTATTTTTTAAATGTTAGAAATATTAATCAATTAATTTAATATAGAAAAAAGAGAAAGAGAAAAAAATAGTATCCTAAAATAATAGATAATTTTTTTTTTAATTCCAAAATTTCTTGTCTACTACTCTTGGAAATAAGGCGAAAATCAAGCTTTATTGCTTATTTTTTAAGAATATTAAAATAAATAAACTAACAAAAGTAGATTAAAGTTTTTAATTGAAGATATTGATTTTTTTAATCTTTTTGATTTTTGCTCGCTATCATTGTGAGTTTTTTTGGGAATATTGTAAAAATTTTATACCAAATAGTCAAAAACTGCGAAAATTCCGCAAAAAACATTCTTTTTTTTTAATTCAAAAATTCATCCAAAACTTGCTTTTAATAAATTTTTTTTTAAATTAATGATGTAACAATTGACAGAAAATTAATAAAACAAAATTGTATTTTAAAGAAAGAAAGCATATTAACCTGTAATATCAATAATTAAATTTATAAAAAGTTTAATTTTAATTTTGACTAATAGTTCCCTAATCTACAACATACCTGAATCTCTAAACCATAGCTCTGCCCCGAACCCCGTTTAATTTTTATGTCACAATCAATTTTTGCTTTAAATGACGACTTAATCATTGATATGCTGGCTTAATATTTTTCCATAAAAACATATACTCATTTAGTTTTTTAAAGAAGTTTTAACAACCATGAAGAAAAAAAAATTTGATCAAATTAAATAAAATTAATTTAAAGTTTTTTATTTAGAACAAATTTTGAATTTATTTGTACAGTACTGCTACGCCATTATGATTTTACGTGAATTTACGAAAAATAACGATAATTGACGTGTATTTACGTACATGTTTTAAAACACGTTTTTTTACGTAAATAAAAAAACGTATATTTACGGGAAAATTCTAAAAGGACAAAAATCAAAAAATCTGCTTTTTTTCTTAATTATCTTGAAATTTTTAAAAATATAATACTAACATTTTTTAAATTTTTAGCTATTTTTATCTAAAATTAAAAAAAAAAGTAATTTTACGTAAATTCGCGTAAAATAAATTAAAAAAAAGTAATAAAAAAAGTTAAGAAACGTAAGAAAATGTAAATTTAAAATGTAAATCATAAATTTTTAATTTGAAAATGTAAATCATAAATTTTTAATGACAAACACACCCGTCTAAACATTTGTAATGATTAGACGGGTTTCCATTTTTTCATTCACTTTTTTGATTACCTTTTTTTGAATATTTAGATTTTATTGAATAAAAGTATTTTATAAAACCTTTTTTAAATGTTCTATATAAGATAAGCATTTTTCGTTATCCAAGCTTTTTTGGAAATCAATTATCGCCACAATTGCTTTGATTTGGTGTTATCGTTATAGGGACTGTGATTTTAAGGAATACATTTTCGTTGAAGAGACAACAGTTGTAGTTTTGGAAAAATGCCAATCTAAAATCATCGTGGCGTAGCCGTACTATTAAAAACTAACAAAATTAATTAAACAAAAAATAACTTATTAAATTAATTTTTTAATAATAAAATATTTTTTTTACATTTTTGAAAAATTTTTAAATATTCTGTCAATTTATTGTCTACGAAAAAAAAGCAAAATTTTACAAATTTCCAAAATTCTATCATTAATCAATCTACTTACCATTTTTTCTTTATTTTATCTATTAAAAGCTTTCAATGATAATAACTCTACTAAATTTAAAACATTCACCATTAAAATTTACCCGATTTTTGAATAGATTAAAAAAAATTTTAGTTTACTTAAAATTTATTTTTCTAAGAGCATTCTGGACAAACTGTTCGCAATTTACTTGGTCACAGGTGACAATAACCAACTATACAGAATAAGTCCACTAGATGAGCTGCCGCTCTATATCGAAAGTGTGGAAAATGCCCTCAATAACACAATCAAAAATAGTGATGTAGCCGAACACGTTCGTATTTTAATAAAATGGAATTCTTACGAGGACATTTATTATTGCATAAAAGAACAAAACTTTACCCAAATCGATTACGATCTGTCCAAAAAGCTTATTTCCTATGATCCGGCCGAGTACGATCTCCATTTCAGCGATTCAGTCAAGCTAGATGAGAAAAGCATCATTTCTCTGGAGACCTGTTTTGACATGTTTACCCAATGCGAAGAGCTGTCAGACGACAACTCTTGGACATGCACCAAATGCAAAAAACAAACCAACGCCTACAAAAAACTGAACATCAGCTCTTTGCCACCAATTTTGATAATTCATTTAAAGCGCTTTTTCTATCAGTCTAGAACAAGCAATTCTAAATTAACCACCCCGGTCTGGTTCCCAGTGTCAAAATTGGACATGAGCAAATATGTGATTTCGGAAGAGGTGGCAGAGCCGCGACTAAATGACACCTATCTATCAAACACTTCTTCCAATGACTCGCAGCACATTTACGATTTGTACGCTGTTTGTAACCACAAAGGCCGCGACATGGCCAATGGTCATTACACTGCCTATTGCAAAAATTCATTTGACCTTAAATGGTATTGTTTTGATGACCCAAATTGCATTCCTATGTCAGACCTGAACCCGCAGTCAACCAGCCCCTTTTGGAAAATTTACAACAATGGAAGCGAAAACATTTTTACTGAAAATGCGTACATTCTTTTCTATAAGAAGCGCGGGTGCATGGTCAACGAAAAATGGTGGGTCAATTATGTGGACCGAAGCCTGCTTGACTATGATGAATATGACTACTTTTTGCACCACTATGACCTCATCGAATCAAAACAGAACCAAGAGCAAGACAAAAATCAGAAATTGTTCTGCAGAACTAATTTTCAGTCCATCTATGGCACAATCAAGCCCAGGTCGGAATCTAGAGAAGAAGTGGCTAGCTCGCCAACTAGTTATGGCTACGAGATTCCTGTTAATTATTATGATGAAAATAAAAGACCAAGAAGAGTGACAAATAAGTATCAAACGCTGTGCGCTTCACTCAACAGCTCACCAAACAAGCTGAACCATTCTAATTCACCATCTACAGCGTCCTCCTCCTCCAAAGACTATGCAAATGGCACAATTTTGAATCACACAATCGGCTCGTCACACAACTTTGATGAATTGAATGTGACCAAGAAAATAAGCACTATGGATCTATCAGATGATTATCTTAAGTTTCCAAACGACAATGAATTTATTTACAACACATCGCCAAGCTCAAATGTTTACTATCCACAGTCGGATTTTTTGACCGAGAGTAAATTGGCTGATCAGAAAAAAAAATATGTCACAACTGTGAAAAGATCGGTCAACTCGAATCCCACTGCCGATCGGTACAGAAACCCGAACAGCATTGAAACTACTATTTAGATTTTTAATTATTTTTATTTTCTTATAAATGAATATAAATTAAATTTTAAACCGAGTGAATTTATGTTTTTTTTCTTTTAAATGTAAATAAATGAATTTAAAAAAAGAGGATGAAATATGTTCCATTTAGAGTTTAGTTCAGGATAAAAGTGCAAAACCATTATTTTCGAGCTATATGGGCCAGTCAATCTTTTATTTTAAAATTTGAGAAACTTATTTCATGCTTTATTGATTAATTGATATATTTTTTAATTAGATTTTTAAAAAAATAAATTTTATAATATTTATAGTTTTTATTACTTTTTAGAATATGATTTTATGCAATTATGATAAACTTCACTGCATCCTTTGAGACTCGTCATTTTATAGTATTTTCTTATCCACTCCGTGTGGATCATAGGCTCATTACTAGAGATGGTAAATGTTGTTTTTTTGAAGTAAAGTTAAAACTAGAATTCTTTTTTAAAATTTTTTATTTTAAATAAAAATTATTTCTCGAATTTTGATTTTTTTAAACTACATTTTATCATTTTTAATTTTTCATCATTAATAATTAAAATGATGTTTTGACATAAATTAATAAATAATCAGATAGAAAATTATTTAAATATTGAAAACAAAAGATAAATTAATAATTTATTTAATATCTTGTTTAGTCAGACTCAGACATTCCCCAACATTCGCTCTCATGCATCAGTGTTGTACAGTTTAATTTGTGTTACCTTGTTGTAGCAGATTGATTTCCATGCTGGTAGAACCAGCATTCAGTCTGACAGAGTCATTCTTTTCTTTAGCAAGATTTTTATTTGAATTTTAAGATGGTGAGAAAGTAATAGATGATGAATCGGATGAAGATGAAGTTGATATAATCCAAGAACCACAAACTAAGAGAATTGCTTGTAATCAAATAGATAAAACTTCATCAAAAATTCAAAGAGAACCATCTACTTCTGGTAACTCACAACAGTCTTCAGTCACTCAGCCAATTGTTAAAAGAAGACCAGGTAGACCAAAAGGTTCGAAAAATAAAAAATAATTATTTTTTTCAGATATTAATTTTGTATTTTTTTTCTATATTAATTTCAATAAATAATAAAAATTTTGTTTTTTTAACAAATCATTTAATTTATTTAATAGTTTACAATTATATTTTTTAAGATATAAAAACATTATTTTTGGTAATCATAAATATTTTTTATGTAAATCAAAAAAATATTTTAATCGAAAAAATTTTTTTGTAGATCAAAAAAAATTATCCCGATTTTTATTAATGAATTTTTGTGTTCACATCGCTGCATTCAGGTCCTTTCTAAGCATGCGAATTGGCTCACACACTTGATTTATGTACCAGTGATCGATGTATCCAATTTGGTGTGATGACTTTTGTTTTGAAGCCATTAATTTCGAGTTCAGTTGGTTTAGAACGAGGTAGAACGAAACATATAAAATGATAAAAAAGCATAAATAAAGAAGAAAAATTTCAGACAAAAAACATTTTCAATTGAATAAAAAAGATAAAAAACTTAAACCAAAATCAAAAATTTTTTGATTTGTTAAATTTAATTTTAGAGAAAAAAATATTATATAATATAATTTTTTAATAGAGTTAATAATAGAGGTAGTAATTAACTCCTTACTAGTAGTAAAATGCTGCACTAAAAGCTAAAACGTGCAATTTAAAACATCAAATTAAAAATTTTTTAGCATGGGTGAGATGTACTTTGGTGCATTGTCCAAAAGCTGGTAGTTTAACTTTTGGTGCAGCATAATTGGTCGAGGAAATACGGTATAATTATAAGACCCAGTCTAATTTTCACCTCATTTTAATTAATTAAAGTCTTTTTATTTATTCTATGTTTTCTCTCTTTTTGATTTTTAAAATTTAAGTTTTTTTTCTCTTTATATAAGCAAAATTTTTTAAATTAATTAAATGCTTTTTTATCTTTTTATATGCTTTTTTCTACCTCACCCGTTGGTTTAGCGTTGTTCCACAAGTCTTGAGTCATCATTTCAACATGTGTTTTTTTATTAGATATTATCACCATGCTATACACTTTAAAGCCCTCAGATTGTCCTATTCCATAATCAGTAGTGTTGGGTGTTAACTTAACTTATTTAGTTTAGTCGAATTAGATAGATGTGAGATATCTCGGGATTAGTATGATATTAAGGAAAACAGAAAGTTGTAATGGAAAAAGTGCAATATCTTTGGAATAGTGAGAAAATTGAGCGATAGTGGGATATTATGTGGAAAGCGATAAGTCTGAGAAAAAAAAATCTTTAAAAACATTTAATTGAAGTTTTATTATTTTTTTTGGATTTTTAGTAAAAATCATCTAAAAGTTTTAGATATATTAATTCATTGAATTTTAACAGACTTGTTTTTAAGTCACAGTTTTAAGTCTAAGTCAGAAAAATTTAAGTCATGACTTTGACTTAAATTTTTTTTATTAAGTCAAAGCCAATGTCTTAAAAAAAATTTTCATTTCTTTAGTGAAGTTTAGTCGAGTCAACTAATATTCGGATTTTAAAACTAAACTTTTTTTGGATTAAAATAAAAAATCATATTTATTTTTTAGTTTAAAAATCAGATAATTGGTTCACTTGACTAAACTTCACTAAAAAAAAAAAAATTAAAGACATTGACTTGACTTGACTTAAGACTTGTGACTTAAAAACAAGTCTGAATTTTAATTAAAATAAATATTTTTTTAGACAGGTATTAATTTTTTTCTATGATAATTTTACCATATTTTTTAAAATGAGTCCTTGCTACAGAAAATTCACGCTAATTTCTTTAAAGTTTAAGTTTAATTTATAAATATTATTTTGTAAAAATTTGCTAAAAAAATAGATTTTAAAAATTATTCTTTAGTTAATAATTTTAGTTTTAGTTTAGTTAAAAAAATAAAATCAAGTTCTTTTTTCTAAACATTTCAATTTTTAAAATTTATAGTTTTTTTTTAAAACTCAACTTTTTAGTCTGCATCAAAAGTCATGATTCAAAATTTTTTAATGAACAATGATTTTAAATTTTATTTTAATTTTTGATATTTAATCCTGCACAAGAAACTGAAAAATCGTTTTTATAATGCAGCACTAGAGTAGGATTTTTGGTTTTTAATTTAAAGTGATAGAATAAATTGATTAATTTTTCCTCCCAATATTTTTGAATTAAAAAATTTCGAATAGATTACAGCTATTCATGATTTTAAAAGAGAATTTAACAGAAATAAAGAAAGAAATTTGACAATTGTTTCTTTGTTTATTGTTTTCAAGAAATTTGACTTTCACTTAGTCTATCTTTCAATTAGTTTATCTTTGGTTTATTTTATGGTTAGTTTTCTTTAACTTAAATAATAAGTTTATAATTTTTTTTCTGATTTTTAAACCTGAAACTAAATAAAATACATAATGGTTACGTTTGATAACAATAAAGAAAACATAAAGAATCTTATAAGTAATCTTATTGTTAAATAAAAGATGCATGCTGCGCTTTTAAGACTTTTAAGATTAACAATAAATGATTATAATGGAAATAATACTCATGTCAAAAAAAGTTTTGTAATTTAAAAGATTAAAAAAAATATATTTCAGCACAATATTATAAATGTTTTTATTTGGAAAAAAAATTCATAGTTAATTTTTTTTAATTATAATGAATTAAAAAATGAAGAAATTTGCTAGAAATATTGTGAAATAATAAAACTATTTATGCTGTTTGAATTTTTTATTTATTTTTAATTTTTTGTTAATGATTGACAAAGTGTTAAAATATTGGTTTGGATCAGAAGATTCTGATTTAAGCAATTTTGAAAACAAACCATGTTTCTGTTTGGAAGCAAACAGCGAAAATATCGATCAAATCCATGCTGAATTTTATGATTTGATTCAAGAAGCCGAGAATGGCTTTCTTGACAATTGGTTACTAGACAAACATGGAAAGCTCGCTTTTATTATTTTGTTAGAACAATTTTCACTATTAATCCACCGAAATTCACCTGAAGAGTATAAAATAAATCCAAAGTGTGTCCAAATTAGTCTTGATATAATAGAGAGAAATAATTTACAATCATATTCATTACTTGAACAAATTTTTGTAGTCATGCCACTCATAACTTCCAATGATTTGTCTTTGGCAAACAAAGGTTTTGTCTTATTCAAAAATATAGCAGACCAAAGTCCCAACAAACAGAAACCAATATTTTTCCAATATGTTAAATGGGCCAAAATTTATTTAGAAAATCTTAAAGAATATGACCGATGCCAAACTTTTTTTCTATATCCTACCATAAAAATCAAAAGTGTTCACTCATCATCAGACAGTAAGTGCCTTATTTCCAACTCAGCTTCAAACAGAGAAAAAAATCAACCAGAATTGGTAAAAAAAAAAATTCTTTTTCTGCACGGACTTAGACAAAATGCGAACAAATTGAAAAAAAGAACTTCAAATTTGGCCAGAATGCTACGCGAATGTAATGTTTATGTTGAGTATTTAGATGGAACTCATTCATATAGAAGTGGAAATAGAGATAGTTCTGATTCAGCATCGGCTATTGAATCACAAAGGGCTTGGTATCAGTATGATGAGAACAACAAAGAATATATTGGACTAGAAAAATCAATTGAATATGCTTTAAATTATGTCAAGCTTCATGGACCTTACATTGGTCTAATAGGATTTAGCCAGGGCGCAGTTTTAGCTTCGCTACTCACAAAATTATATCCCAAATTGTTCCACTTTGTGATAATTATAAGCGGGTTTGAGCCACAAGACTCAAAATATGGCAAATATATTTTTTCCATTGAACGGCCCTTTGATTTTGCATCAATGCACATTTATGGCAAAAATGACCGAATAATCACCAAAAATCGATCAGAAGATTTTTCAAAATGCTTCAAAAATCCTCTTTTATTCGAGCACCCAGACGGGCATTTTATGCCGCTTTCTTGGCCTAATGAAAAAATTTCTGATTTTGTCAAGTATCAGATCAAAATAAACAAATGTCCCAGATTTTTATCAGCTGCTGAACCTGAAGTCAAGATAAAACAAATAGATGATGCAATGCAAAGCTTTGATCTATTTGAAATACAATTTGATGCGTTGTTTGAGTCCAGGGATACCAAGGAATTTGTCAATTCTTTAAAATTCAAAAATTTAGATTTCACTGCCCAAGACCTGTGCGTGTTTAATCCAGATGAATCTCTGATCATTTTGTATTTATCGACTCAATTTTCTACCAGATTAGATGGCCAAAATTCTGAAAATTATTCGAATACGAGAAAATTACTCAAAATTTTACTCGATATCCAGGAAATCTCAAAATTTTCAAACACTTTTGTGTATCGTTTTTTCTACGATAAATGGAAGCTTTTGATTTTGCTCTGTGATTCAAGTTTCTGTGACAAAAGAAACCATGCAATTGACTTGTACACTTTTTTGGTAGAAAAATTTTTCCATCAAATTTTGTCAGACTTAAGATTCATTGACAAGCAAAATGGTTCATATTTGTTCCAACAATTGACCAGTGTGATCCAATATGAGCCCGATGCGACCTCTCTGAGCGACTTGGCCAAGTACCTGCCTAGAATTCGATCATCAATTGACAAAAGTTCACGCATTGGCCGCCAAATTGCGGCTAAACTCAACCCGATAAGTGATGCAGACTCGAAAATAAAGTCTTACAATCTATACAGAAAATTCTTGTCCAACATATGCAGTTTTATTGATAATTTGACCAAAAATTTGCATTCAAAAAATCCAAGACAAATTTTTCTAGTTGCCAGACATGATAAAAAAGTAATGAAAAGTCTATTAAATTTGCCATTGTCTGACTCAATAGTGAATCCAGTTGCTGAGCCAGTCGATGTCAGTTCGTATGATAAAATGAAGCCTTTGTACGACTGGCTCAGTGAAAATAAAGACCGTATTTTGAACAAAGAAAATCTGAAATTTGAGCGTGGAACAATTACTCCAGATGGCCGACTGGATCTTTGCAAGCAAGTGATCGGACCTAAAGGCATACAGCCTTTGTTAGAATCAATAAACAAAAATGAAAATGTTGATAGACTTTTGCTTGGAAATAACATAGTGGGAGATCAAGGAGGCAATTTGATAGCCGAATTTATCAAAAGTGGCAGCTCACCTTTGGCAATCTGGTACATTGCGGGGAATAATTTGACCGCAAAAGGCATACAACCAATAGCTGATGCGCTTGTCAACGATACAAAAGTGACAGCTTTATGGCTGAAAAGAAATCCGCTTAAAGCACAAGGTATGATTCATATAGGTAATTTGATGCGCTACAACAGCACCATTTCTACATTGGACTTGTTGAATTGTGGTCTGTTGGACAGTGGTATTGAGATATTAATGGAAGCGTTGAGTGCAAATAAATCACTTAAAAATTTGTACCTAAGTGCGAATGGTATTAGTCCACTTGGCTTAAAAAGTATTAAAAATTACTGGACTGGAAATTTGGAGACTTTATTTTTGGGTGCAAATCGCATTGGCGACGATGGAGCTAAGATTGTGGCAGAAATTTTAAAAACTGATTCAAAGTTAAGCAGGCTTAACATGACTTCTAGTCGAATCGGACCCGAAGGCATGAAATATTTGGCCCAAAGTCTGCACAGTAACAAAAGCTTGTTGCTGTTGGATCTGGGCTATATGAAAGCTAGCATGGATATTGGTGAATTGGGAAATTTTATTCAAGACGAAGGCGCTGAATACTTGGCCCAAATGATCAGAAAAAATAATTCATTATTGAGTTTGAATGTGAATAACAATCACATGACTAGAATTGGAATTATGAAAATAAGAGATGCGGTCCGGGATAACGATAGTCTGATACAATTGGATTTTTCACTTGGACATGGACTTTATATTGACAAAATTATCATTGCTGAAATAAACGAAAAATTGAAATTTAACAAAGGAAAATTAATTAGTCAAAAACCTGACTTTGATATCGAAGAACTTTTTATTCCATTTCATGTTAAAGAAATATACAGTGTTTATAGGACTCATTGATTAATAAAATATTCAAAAATTATTCAATTATAGCATTACTTTAGAAGATTAAAATTTTTAATATCTTGAATTTATCTTTTTTTAATCTTTAAAATATTCAAAAAATAAAAAGCTGTATGATCTAATACATTTATTAATTTTAATATATTTTTTTTTAATTGAAAAAAATTGAACAGTGTTATAAACTGTTCATATTTTACTTTTTTGCAGATCTGAACTGGGCTTTTCATTATTGTACATGATGTTATTTATTTAACATTACTGATGCAATCATTTAAAATACTGTAGGATACCAAAAATTTCTTTTTAAAAATTAAAATAAGAGTAATAGTTCTGTTACAATCTGTTCTGCTAAAATCTTTTTATTTTATTATTACCATTCACTGTTTTTAAATAAAAAAAATTTTCAAACTAAACAAATGTAAGATTTTTTTTTTCAATTTTTTAAAAATTTAATTAAATTCAAGTGGAAAATTTAATTTTTATATTTCAATTTAAAAATAATTTTAAAAATTAAAAATTGCTTTTTTAATAAATTTTTACATTACTGAGCAACTTCCGGCAAGTTTTTATTAGTAATTATCTATTTATATAGATATTTTAAAAACTTTAATTTATAGACCATATAAATGAACTTCATAGCCAATTATCCAAATCATTGTGAAAAACATGGTCAAAAATTAGGAATAAGTAATGTTAAATGATAAATATATTAAAATAATTTAATTTTTTATTAAAGTTGACTTCAGATTTAGAAGAAAAATTTTTAACCAATTTTTTCAACTCGTCTCCCATTAAGGTTAGTATAAACTTTTGAATGTATTAAAAATCTTATTAATCGAGTTTTTTTTGAATTGGTCGGGAATATTAAAAATTCTGTTACCATAATCATCTGACGATGGAAAGAAAGTGATTATATTATTAAAATATAAATTAAGCTATTTTTATAATATTCTTCAAATTTTAAAAGATTAATAAGCAACACCGTGAATAAATATCTTAAAATTTAATTATTCAATGCAAAAATATTACTAAATTCTAATTTAATCATTAGAATTTCAAATATTAAACTGTTTTTTTATTTTACTAAAAAAGCAAAAAAAGTCAAATGGTACTTATTGTCTCTTTAAATTAATCAAAATACAAAATAATTGTCAATCTAACTTTCCATTAGTAAAAGAGCTAATATTTTTAAAACTTAAATATAAGGCAACATTTTCGTCGCGGAAATTAGTATATATGTATATATGTATATAAGCAAGCTTCGCAGAAAACATGTCCGCACTTCACACACGCAAGTGTACCTGCTTCGGCAAGCTTTCCGAAACAGATGGCGCAGGTCCCTTCACCCAAGGGGGTATGGGAGTCTGATGATGACTTAGGTATTTCGTTTCCCGAAGTTAGTCTTGGTGTAGACCGAGGAAAACTATACATTTGAGTTTTGCCGCTTGGTAGATTTCCTCAAGTTCCTGATTTCGTAGTCGGAAGGCAACATTTTCGTCGTGGAAATTAGCGATTTTTGTCCGGAGTTTGCTGATTAGGTCTTCATTGACCTGCGCTGCTACTCTCCCTCGGTCACGCAGTCTCGCGAGTTGTAGTACTATCTTTCAACTTTACTAGATCAAACATGTATCTAGCATTTAATCAAGAACATTCTGAAATCCGTATTCTTACTTTGTAGTACCCTACGCAATTTTTGTCTGATTGGAGGTAACCCAGGGAATAAGAGTTTAATAACATGCTCAAAACATCTGGATGGTCTCAACTCTTTTAAGCATTTTGCTGAAGTGTTTTTGATATGTTGGTTGATCTTTGATATTTAATCATCTACAGCTACGTTACTTAGTTTCCTTATCTGAAGTTCGTTTGGATTATGTTTTTGATGTAGCGTTTTGGCTTTTCAATCACTTTGTATGAAAGGGTTTCAACGGTTCGCCTTAATTGGTCTAATGGTTCCTTGAAAAATTGAAACTTCGGTCATACGTCTACTCCTAGCAAACAATCCATGACTAAATTTTTGACCACTACAATAAATGTTAACACAGAGATATCTCCAATCTTGAATTCGACGTAAATCTTGCCTAAAACTTCTAGGCCATAACCATTTGCACCAGAAACAAAACTTGTGACTTTTTCTAATGGTGATAGGTTTTCGATAAAATTGTATACTTCTTCACTTATGACTTATTAATTTTCATCTTCCTGCCAATGCCTATATTTATCCATACATGGTATAATTTTCTTCTAAGCGTTTTGAAAACAACATCTTTTCATCCGAACTTAAATCTGAAATTTCTAACCATTCATTTTAAATAGGGATCCAAAAAAGAAGATATATCCCATGAATAAGTTGGAATAAGATTGGCACTACTTGGCTTAAAGTCGAATACTGTTCTCCTTGGATTTCATTTGTAACGTATAAAAATGGTTCTAAAATATTGATAGCGTCTGTCAGTCTCGAATGCTCTTTTTGACTTAAAATTAATCCATGGTTATGGATATTTTTAAGGCGATCATTAAAGTCGGTATATTTGATCCTGCAATTAGCCCTCAAACAATCAATATCACTATTCCAGCGTACTTTGATAGGCTTGGGAATTGAATTGTAATTTTTTTCGGTTAAAAAAGTGGAAAGCATTTTTCCTTTAATTATTTTGCTGATATTGTAATATATTTTTTGATTAACACTTAACGTTGTTTATTTTAACAACGCTTTTTTAACAACAAGCTCTAGGTTTTGTGCAAAGCATCTCAAATGTTTCAACCCCGAATTATTAAATATGTCGCTCTCTGAAATATTCGCTGTTAGATCTTTTTTTCGTCTTCAGAGCTAGTAATTTCGCCTTCAGTCTCATTTGTGCTTTCTTCATAAATCGGTTCAGTTAAGTCGAACTCATCTTCACCGACAAGATCCATAAGCCTGCCCATTTTCACCATATTTGAACCATTATCAGTAACTATATGTACTAATTTATCAAGTTCCCCTTTTATAGCTTTTCCAGTAGTTTAATTTTTGTATGTTTAGACATATTAGAAATCGCTTTATTTGGTAAATTTAATAGATTTGCCCTTGATGTTGGCTTCCATTTTTTGCATATAAGAGACATGAAATATCGGAAATCTTCACATTCCATCAAGCTATAAGGGAGATCTCATCCAATAATTAAATATTTAGAAATAAAATCGTTAATTATATCTGCCGTCAAGGTTTTTTTACTATCTTCGTAAAAAATTTCATTTTTCGTCGTCTTTATCATTTTAATCCAATAATAGCATTCTTTATCGTACTTTTTCAAATATCTTTTTCAAATATCAAAGTTCGAGAAATTGCACTTTATATCTGTAATGTAAGTTTTACAATGTTTGCATTTTGCTTTTCTTGAAATTCATTTATTATCAGTACCTGCTTTAAAAATTTAAATTGAAGTATTTCTTAATGCTTGTTCAAAAATTTATTTTTTTAAGTTAATTCATTGTAAGCAAAGTAAATTATTTCTTGTTCCTTCAACGATTGTTCCTTATAATCAACGGGACTAGAAATTTGATTTAACAGGTTGAAAAAATGGATGTGTTTCGGTGATATAATTTTTTAAATTATTTATTGACGATTTTTTACCTAAAATTTTCAAAAAATATAAGACATTAAAAATTTTATTAAATTTTTCATTTTTGAATTTAAAATCTGAATTAATAAAAACTCACAGTAGCCAAATAACAGTCTACGCTTAAATTTGAGTCTAAGATTACAAAAGTATTAATTTGACAATATATTAATAAATTTAAACAAATTTATAAAATAAATAAGTTAAATTTAAATAAAATATTCAATAGCTCTTTTTCAAATCAATTTAATTCAATTAATTTTCATATAAAAAAAAAGTATTAGATTTGTTTAGAATTAAATTCAAGAACAAATTCATAAGGTGCTTTTTGAGATAAAATGAAGCAAAAAATATTAAATTGAATTAAAAACGATACATCAAAAAGTGATTATTTAAAAGTTTTTTTGAAAAACAAATTTAATTGAACAAAAATACAATTAAATCAAAATAATCAAAATTTTATTTATTAAATTTACAAATATAAATTAAAATAAAATAGTGGAATATCCGGTTGTTTGATTGATTGTTTGACGCTATTTAGAATAAATTGCTTGTAATATTCGAAACCTTAAATAAAAATTAAAAATATGCAAAAGCTTTGCGTGACAAAAGAAAATGAATAGTATTGTCCATTATACGGCCAGAATCTCCTATTTGGTTTGGGACTGCGCGTATTAAGTCCAAATAACTAATGTGAATGCTTTTTATTTTTAAATTAAACTTAAAATTCTTAACAAAACTTTACTTTATACGAAAGAAAAAGGAAATATGATAAAATGATTGATTGCCTGATTGTCCAAAGGTCCATCCATTTTAAATCCATTCATCCACTCCAGTCCTTCATTCCATTCCAATCCATTAAAAATTCCATTCCATGCTGCGCTCATCACGATGCCATTTTTAATAAACTATTTACTCTATTTCATGCTATTCGATACAAAGTCATTATGAGAATGTCTATAGCATGATATAGAGATCTAATTATCTTAAAAATGGGCATCCCTCAGCTTGAAATATATTTTTTAAGGAATTCCGTCCCACGGGAACCCTTTTTAGGCGCATATGTGTAAAGAACTCTTTTACCAATCTTTAACCACCATAGTGATCGTATCAAAACTAACAATATGATAGGCAGAGGTCATCGCCAGAATCACTAGCTATTTGTCACCATGACAACATAGCCGTGTGACTCAACACGTGAGGGTCTAATCGAAAAGTCTGCTTGGATACGGGCGAGTGGTATCCAAACCAACCCCTGTTAAAGACTGACAAAAGCAGTACAGACTGGTAGCCATTAGAAAGATCATGAGTTTTTTCTCTGGATACGAATGTGAAAGATTGACTAATTTTCTCGAAGTTTGGCCATATGCT
Source organism: Brachionus manjavacas (assembly GCA_019054805.1). Lineage (NCBI taxonomy): Eukaryota > Metazoa > Rotifera > Eurotatoria > Ploima > Brachionidae > Brachionus > Brachionus manjavacas. Next base: position 658,708 of record JAHQIY010000005.1, read on the forward strand.
ATGTGGGGACGAAGAATAATTCATAATTTATGACCTAAGGGGGAAAATTGGTTTGCCACATTTGAAGGAAGGAGAACAGAAATTTGTTGAAAATTATGATACCTAAGGTTGCAAATCTGTAGAAAAAGGAAAGAGGGTAAACAGACTTTAAAATGAAATATTGTTGAACTCCAAACCTTGAGGTTTTCTTGGTGTTCTTAGCTTCAACCAATAAAAGATTAAGAAGTTTATTTTAAAAACTTTATTGGAATCCAAAGTCTTAAAAAAATTGGTAGTAGTTTGCATAGTAGCTAAAAAGTGGGTTTTAGTTGAAGAAAAAAAAAGTTAAAAAAGGACAAAGTAGAACAAATCATAAAAACAGCTGCATGTTTCTGACTGGATCACAACATAGCGTCCCCTTTAAGACAAGTTACCCAAGGTGCGATACAAAATGGGTTATTTTGGTGGATAACAAATACAAAAAAAAAGTGAAAAAGTGAAAATTAAAATAATAAAATAAATCATTAATTGAACCATTATCGAGACGTGAGAATTTGAGCCGAGTGTAGTAATTAGAGTAGAGTGGTGCTCTACAATTTGGACAATTAAAGTCGGTTGGTTTCGAGCCATAACTAAATCTACAGCTTAATTCACAATATGATCAACAATTGTGTCTTCTTTAAGTCTATTACAGTTTTGAATTTTTTAACGAAACTTTACTCTCGATCGTGCGCTGTTTAAGCCTTGAATGAAAAATTGCTTCATTACGACCTCAAAAATTTCAATAGGTTGTTTTGGAAAAGCTCCGGTTTGCATTTTTTAAATGCAGATTGGGTTTGACGACGCTAAAGACAGAACGTGAACGGGGAGATTTAATCGAGACCTTCAAAATATCAAACGGACTGATTACAGTGGAATGGCAAAATCCGTTTATCAATAGCAACGCACTGTCAAGTAACGGTCCAACTGGAAGAATTCGTTGACATCGAAGAAGATTTACCAAGCAATTGACAATAAAGAACAGGGAGAGCTTTTTAACAAATATAGTGGTTAACGCGTGGAACAAATAACCGACTGAAGTTGCTAATGCAAAATCTAAAAATGATTTCAAAAACAAACTTGATAATTATCAAAAACAAAACAATTAATTTATTTATTTTTTTATATATATAAATAAGTGTGTCATTATGATGCTCCTTGTGTAGTTTTCATTTGATCGTTGGTTTCTTTCAAAAAATAGTCTTAACTCATCAAGTTTTTTTAGGCTTGCCATCCGCTTTAATTGAATCAATAAAATTGCTTTTAAATGCAACCTCAATCTACTCCACTTTGTCTCTTTGATTTAAATTTAACATCAAAATAGCCATCCACGTTCTAAAATTGTACTTTTCGGTTAACAAAGGTATTTTAATTTCGGTTATATCCTTATTACCATCACTGAATAACTTATTTGATTGTTCCTTGTAGACGTGCACGGTATTTACAAGATTAACGTTTGATACATTGGTAGCGCGTTCCGATTTTTAGAGTGCCTCCCTTTAATAACAAAATAAAGGATAATTTTGACTAGTATAGCTATCACAGACTCGCAGGTTCTTTGAAAAATTATCCATTCCAACATTGCAAGACATGATTTGAAAAATCGTTACAATCAACATAAAATTATTTTACGTCATTTAACATAATCGACCTGTTACAATTCCATATACAAAACGCTTGTACATGTGACACGTTCAACAACATTAACATGCATAAAAAAACTCTGTTTTCATCATTGTTTAACACGCGGTTGGAATCTAATTTTAAATTTATCAATTTTAAATTTAATTTGTAAGGAAAAATATGACGTTTGTTTTGGTGATTCTCTTTTATGGACGCCACTGTTGAGGTCTTGTACCTCTGGCTTTCACTAGTATTCGGTTTTGGAGGTTTGAGGACGGCCAAATTAAAGAGTGTTTTAATTTTAATATTTATTAATTCCAAAAAAATATAAGAAAAAAGCAAAAGAAATTATTATTAAACATACGCATTAGTCATTTACCTAAGTAAAGTACTGTTAAGTACTTTTAGTAAAATTATGAAGGACTAAGTAATTATATATATTTAAAATATTTATTTTATTTAGATAAAATATTTTGTAAAATAAGCAAGAATAATTTATTGTAGGTTATTAATTTTTTATTATTAATCATTAATTATTTTTACTTTTGATTCAAATAAAAATACATTGAAAAAATAAAAATTTTTATTATCTTCAAATTTGAATCATAAAAATTTCCTATTCTAAAAAGGAGTTTTTGGTCTGTTTTGAATCCATTCTTTTACACCTGGCAAGTCTCTAACATATTCATCAAGAGCCTTCACTTGAGGATACTTGTCTAGATATATGTTTTTATATTTGTCTAAAAATTCTGTCATTTGTGAAATAAATATGTCTGCCCATGAAAGTTTACTTCCTACAAGAAATCCATTTCCATTTTTATTCAGTCTGTCCTCAAAAAATTTGAAATTTTGGTTTAGAACTGCATCAAATTGCTGGTTTGTTAAATTTTTCCCGATAGTTGAGTCAAAAAGGTCCCCCAATTGACACCCATACATATCAATCAAAGCTTTATCAATTTCATTCTCACCATTAAATCCAAATCTGTCGGCCAAAAAACGAGCTTTATTTAAAAAGTAAGCAAAAAGTTTAATTAAAAGAAATTTTTACCAATAGCTTTGGATTGAGCGAGAATTACAGTCTCAGAATCTTGATGAATTTCTAAAGTTGGCAACTGCTGGAACGGCGTTGAAGGTCTCAAACTAGGCCAATCTGCTAGACTGATTCTATTATCTTCAAACTTATGGTTGGCAGCTGCAAAAATGAAACGGATGAATTCTCCTCTACCTCTTATATCAAAATAGGTAAGCTTGTAGTCAGCTTCTGAGCATGAATATCCTATAATAAGAATCAAAGCTATAATTGTGATTTTAAGCATTTTTTTATTTTCTTTTTTTTTATTAAAAAGTAATAAATTTATAGTAAAATTTAATATTTACACAAAGTTTTGATTTTAAGAATCAAACTTTATCAATTAAATGAAATTTGGTTTTTTAAATTAAAAACTGTCTTGTTTTAATTCATGATATTTAAGTTTTTTGTTTTAATGTAGTTATTTGACATCAAAGCTTTGTACACAAATTTTGGATTTCTTAATGCCAAATAGTATTTAAATGTCAATTGTTGATTAATTTCTAAATTTTTTTCTGAAAAATTTACCAAAAGTATTTTTTTATTTAATTTGAAGTTTTGGAGCTATTATTATAAAAGAAATGTTTGTTTAACAAACTTTTGAATTTGATGAAAATCGTAAACTTTGATAAATTTTTAAAAAAAATATTAAATTTTAAACCGCCCTATTTTCTACTGTTTTTTTTGCTCTAACTTTGATTCTATTATTGATTTTGAATTTAATATACCGAATTAGAACATGGAAGAAAACGATTGATTTTAAAAATTCTGGAAAATTCGGTTCAAAAAACAAGAACAAAATTCTAGAAGTCTAAAAACTTACAGTCCCGTTCTTTTCACTTATTTTACCAAATTATACGTAAAATTACGTAAATTGACAAATGTAAAAAATGGTAATTTTACGAAAAATTACGTAAAATTTGGTAAAAACAAGTGAACAGAACGGGACTGTATTTTTCTTCTTCTGGCCCAAGTTAAGAAGATTAAGAGAAAAATTTGTTAGAGATATGCACAGATAAAACAGATTTTAATATTTGTTAAAACAGATCTTTTTGATTTTAAAATCAAGTTCTAGATCATTTTGACAAAAATTTATTAATTTTTTAATCTAAATATTTATTTGAAAGAAAATTAAGTTCATTTTTAAATTTAAAAAAAATCCAATTTTAATTGTTAGCTTTTTTTAACTTTTAACTTTAAATTTAAGACATTTTACCGAAAAGCATTACAATATTTTAAAATAATAAAAAAATTCTAAAGGTTTAAATAAAAATAAATCCAGATTTTTCATTTTTCAAGCTACTTACTATCCTTTGGATTACATAAAGGATGCATTTCTTTAAAGCAAAGCTATATTTAAAAAAAATTTAAACAAAACAAATTTTCGTCTCTTTTCTGAATTCTTATTTTTATTTTAAAAAAATCCTTAGATAAATAATTAAAAATTTTAATGAAAATTAATGATTCTTTAATTCCTTAATTTTGTAAATAAAGACCAACATTTGGTAACGCAACTTGAAGAAATAAAAGTTTGCAAAAAAAAGCATCGAACCTAGAATTAATAAAATTTAAATCCAGGTTTTGGATTTCCTTTTAAATTTAATTTTTAAATAGGCATTTAAAACTGAAACCTAAGTTTAGAATATTTAAAAAAATTTAGATTTTTGGGCTAATATGATGGCGATGACAAACGTCGCATTTAAATTTAAATATCAAGTTTAAAGAGATGTCGTTTAAATCAATCAGAGAATAAAAAAGGCTAAATGATAGAGTCCAAATCTTTGTTTTCAGTCGCTTTAATTAAAAAAAAATTTTAAATACTTTTCTAAGTATTTATTGTCTCTTGCAGTAGCGATATATTCATGTTTGCCTCTTTGAATACTTTTTGATACTTAGTTTATTGACTTTTTTTGCCAAAATTTATGTTAAGTTTAACTTCTTTTGGTAAGAGAATATAAAAAGTAAAATATGTTAAATGATTCCTAAATGATCCTTAAAAAAAGATATGTAAAGTAAAATTAATTAGGGTAAAATTTTTCCATTAAATTTGTGAATGTACAATAATATTTTTTAAAAAAGATTGTAATTAATAGAATTCTATGAGATTATTTTGAAAATCAAAATTAATAATTTTTCTTTTCATTTCCTCTTTTTGATTCATATTTACCTTTACTTGCTAAAAATAGCTAAAGCTTAATGTTAACGTTAATTTTAGTCAAAAAAGTCAATCACCGAAATTTATTAAAAAAAATTCTAAATATTGATAAATACAGTGCCGGAAATTAACTTGTAACATCATATCATCTGATATCATTTAATATCATTTTTTTAAAGTTTCCACATATCAGCTGATATCAGCTATTATCATTTGATATAAGATAATATTAAGTGAATTAAAATTTGAATTTCTAATGTAAAAGTATGTAAATAATTCTTTTTTTCATGATATTAGCTGATATCAGTTGATATCATTATGATATGATGTGACAAGTCAATTTCCGGAACTGTATGAACATTTTACTTTAAACAAAATTTTTCATCTAATGCGTTATATAGTACTAATTTACAAGATTTGATGTTACAAATGGCAATTTTCATAAAATCAGGGTGGTTCTTTGGATATTAAAAGTAAATGAAATTAGTGGAAATATTTTTTTTTAAATTATTTTAATTGATGGAAGAACTTTAAATGAATAATGTATTTAATAAATGCACCATTTCAAACTAAACAAAGAATTTTAGGCAAATCTTTAAAAATTTATTTTAAAATATGAGTATTTTAGATAAATATATTTTTATGATATGAGGCTGGCTAGAATGGAATTTTAAAGTCAAAGTGAAAGAACAGTGAGAAGGGACTTGATTGAAATGTACAAATTAGTGAATGGAATAGAAAAGATCAAGAATCAAGAATCTGCTGAATAGATCAGAAAACAAGGGTCCTGCCGGGGCGTTAAGAGGAAATAACATAAGAGTCCAGAGAGATTCAGCTGCGGTGAGGTCAAGACATGACTTTTTCTCAAACAGAGTAGTTCCGCATTGGAATAAGTTGCCAAAAAATGTGGTGAAATCTAAATTTTAAAATGGCTTTAGATAAGTTAAATGGAATCGCTACATCCCTACATGGCCTATCGGCTGTGATGGGCTCTGATACTACTACTATTCCTACCACTACAACTAATTACCAAATAAAAAATTTGAGATTTTTTGATTAAATTTTTTTCGAAATTTTAAAATTAAAAAAAATTGTTAAAGGATCTCCATTAACAATTTTTATTATCAAAAAGTTTCTTTAAATTTTTTCTTTAAATCATCAAGAATTGCGTTTTTTAAAGTATTTAATATTTCTCATTTATTCAAATGTCCCTAAAATATTAAATTTGGTTTGAATCGAGAATCTCGAATAAATCTAAAAAGTCTTGATGCCAGTAAAGCATTTGATAAACTGTAGCGTGCTGGGCTTTTCCATAAACTAATTGAAAAAATTAATAATCTCTGGAAAATATAATATAAATATTATTATGAAATTTCTAAAGTCAACCACTAGCTTCAATCGAATCGGCTGCTACAGGTCCACACTGCCAAATGGTGTTGTTGTTGATGGGCTAAGACACTACTACTACTACTTCTACTTCTACTAGAACATTTATTTTTAGCAGAAAAATGGCATCAAAAAAAGCTATTTTTTAGATGACGTCAATTAGACGATGTAAAGTGTTAAACGCCAGCTGATAATCAAAAATATTTTCAGATTTTAAATTACTTTAAATTGAAATTTAAAACTAATTTTTATTTTGGTGACGAAAAAAATTGTGGTCGGGTGCGGGAAGAGAAAAAAAAATTATTTTATTTCAATTTGACTTTTAGTCACGTTAGAATAAAATTCTTTGACGTCAATCAATTTTTAAAAATACATCGATTGAACAGTTTTAATAGTTAGAACTTTTGTACAAAACGTCACTGAATACAAAATAAAATACTTGAACACATCACGTATATTTACTTTTATTCACATCCTGTTTATTCCTAAATAGCTATTGATGTAATCTAAAAATTCTAACCATATAAAAACTCAGTTTCCATATCTAATAGCACAAATTGTCAAGCTAGAATTCAAAGAATGAGAATAAAACTTGAAGTGTTATGTTTATTTGTAATTTTCATTAATCTATCAAGACGTTCCTCTTCAGTGAGACCTAAGCGGAAAATGGCTAGTCTAGAGGAATTTGAGTATGTTAACCAAGAAAAAACAGCTAACTTAATTGGGTGTAAAGATTACTCGGAAGGCGAAATGAAGCGCCTGCTGGAAAAAAGCTTCAGATTAAATATAGACAAAATTTTGGATGCCATCGAATTCTATCCGCCAGTGCAACTTAAATATGCCAGAAATATTATGAACGCAAGTGAGCCAGATACCAGGAAAAATTATTTAATTCATGGAAACACGAATTGTTCTATTAACAAGCAAACAACTTGGCAAGAAAACCAAATTTCAATTTGTCCACACCATTTTGTCGAGCTAAGACGCCAAGACCGCTATCCGTTTGTCATCAAACAGGCAGTCTGCAATTGCAAGTCATGTCTAGATGTAAAAAGCGAATTTTTAAAGTGTATACCAAATTATATTGTTAAGCCTGTTCTAATAAGACACATATGTCTTTCCAATGGCTACTATGGTTGGAAAAGAGCTTTTGAGTATGTGCCAGTGTCTTGTTCATGCAAGCATTTATTACATGTTGACTAGTTTGTTGATAATACGCAATCAGGGATCAATTGTAAATCTGGGTTCATTTTCCAAACTCAAACAATATTAACTTTGTATCTAAGTTCAGATCTCAGGTCGTTTTAGTATTTTAAAATTTAGATTAAATAAAAAATTTTAATGAGATTTTTTTTATTTTTTTTTAACCTATAATTCAATTTGAGATACCCGAGTCCACTATTGGCTTTGGTGAAAAGCAAAATGATCACGTAATATTTTTTTCAAGAAGAAGTTAAAAAAAAGCGTTTACCAAAATTTATTCAAGATTATTAATGGTAATATTATGTTTTAAATGTACATTTTTTTGTTCTTTATTTTACTCATCTTTTAAAAAATGAAAATTTTTCTTCTATAATTTTTCAGTTAATTGTATAGTTTAGAAAAATTAAAGAAGCCTTGATATTAATATGTGTCAATTAAACATGCTTCAAGTGTATTGTGGTAAGAGAGACATAAAATTAGTTGATGTAAATATCAAGCATTTAAATTTATTTCTAAATTTAAATTGAAAATTAAGCCCAAAAAAATTTTTAAATTAAAGTTTTAATTATAATTCAATTCATGATTGTAATTCTTAACAGAATTAAATTAAGCTATTATTTGAAATTCAAAAAATAATTCAAAATTTTTTAAAAATTTTTAAATAAATGTGTCATTTAGCAATCATCACATATTTTGGGATAAAAAAAGACCAAAAATTTTTTCAATCAAAAATTAGTTTGAAATTTAAAAAAATAGGAATATTTTGGTCATATAATGTGTAACCCAAACTTATGTGTAGCATATACAATTTAATTTCCTTTTCTATCTTTATAATTTCACCACAAATGGTACAGAACACTAGATTTTAGTGTTTGATTTATTTTAAACTGAGATCGCTTCTACCGGTGGAAAAATTTAGATATGAATTTAAATTCTACTTCACATAAAGTCGAATAATGACCAATTATAACAATAATTATAATTGAATAAATTGATTTTTAATTCAATAAATTCTGTTTCGATTTTTTTTGCTTATTAAATAATTTTTAAAATCATATAAATATTTAAAATCTTTATTAATTTTTTTTTTTAAATCCTATTTTTTTTTGTTTGAAAAAAATTAAATTTAAAACTCGAAATTGTAATTTTAGCAATTATTTAAGTTTGAATTGTAATAAATACGTAACTTACGTATTAAATTTAATGATTAAATTATTACTTAACATTTGCAGATATAATTTAGGAAATAAATCTCATTTTTTTAAATTCAACGCAAAAATTTGACATTAAGATTCGAATAATGATTTAAAGTCACCTTATTTTTATTCAAATCAATTTGGAAAATTTCTAAATTTTGTATGGTTTGAAATAAAATCAAGTCTGTTTTACTGGAACTTTTTTTTTAAGATAAAAAGTATAAAAATAATAACATAATGCTTTGAACAGTATTTTAGTGTTTTATATCCCTCAATCATTTTTTCAGCATTTAAAAATAATAAAAAAAAACAAAAATTAAAGCTTCTTTTCAATGTTTTGGAACTATTCTTGAGACACTTATTTTGACTAAGACTAATGTTTTTGATTGCATCTATACCAATTAATTTGGATACAAAAAAAGAGTTGATGTAACATTTTTTAGAAAACGAAGTAGTCAATCATTATCGCCAAGGAGAATCTCGAATAAATCTAAAAAGTCCTGATGTCAGTAAAGCATTTGATAAACTTTGGCGTGTTGGGCTTTTCTTCAAACTAATTGAAAAAATTAATAATCTCTGAAGAATATGAAATTTCTAAAGAGATTGTCAAAATTGGTTAAGAAAAAAGTACTCCGATTTCAAATAACTGAAAGGGTTAAACAAAGAGGAATATTGTCTATATATATATTCATTTAATACTAAACACATTAAAATGTTGCTAAGAACTTACGAAAAAATGCTAATTACTGGAAAATTGAATTCAATGCCTCTAAGTCGGCATCAATTTTTTTTGAAAAAATAATACAAATTTCAAAACCGATGATTAAATGGATCTTCGATTCCACAAGTACTAAGTCTGTTTTATCTTGGCTTACCTAGAGGAAATAAAAAATCAATAAATGAGTCTATGGAAAATTAGATAAAGAAAGTTGAAAAGTCCCTAAAGAGTGTTGGGTGCAAACCAAAACTAATGAGACCTATAACCATAGCAGTTCTCTTAATCAATCTATAGATATCGTTTGGATAATATCTCATTTAATGAAAAGAGTTTGAAGGAATTTGATATACGGCAAAATATCTTGATAATTGGAATCAGTAAATTTACCAAAACGAAACCTTTTGCCAAAATGCTAGAATTGGAGTTAATAAAACAAATTTAATACAAGCATGTTAAAATGTATTTGATTACTTAAGAAAGACCATAAAAAATATTTCAAACTGTTTTAATTATTTTATTTTATTTTATCTTATTTTTTTTTATTTTTTATTTCTTTTTTTTTTTTTATCTGAAGGAGCGTATGCTCGAACAGAAAAACAAATAAATAATAATAGTAATAATAATATTAGATAGAGAACTTCTCAATTTTCATTAACCAGTTTTCAAAATTAGAAGATTCGACTTCTTTAAATTGCACCAACATTGAGTGTTTTTTTTTGATTGAATGTTCCTTCGAATGTCACAATTCTGGACTTGCTGACTCGATAAATGCTTTTTCTATCTAATCGCATTTTGTATGTAAAATAATCTTAACCACACTGAATTTTTACTTAATTGTAAAATAGATATTTAATTTTATATTAAATTTTTCTATCTTTTTTTATTTTTAATAAACATTAAATTTCAATTTGTCGATGAGACTCTAGCTTTAATTAATTTAATGAATAAAAATAAAAATTATGGATGCTTGTTGAATTTCCCTCAAAAACTTATAAATTAAAAACTGTTTTCAAATTTTTTAAAAATTTATTTTGTCAAATGTTTTTTTAAAGTACTCAATGGGTTTTTTGTGAATTCATCAAATCCCGAGAGTTGATTGAACAAATTAATATCTTCATTACTTTAATTAATTAAAAAATAAGTAAAATTTGATAGATGAAAAAAAAATTTATTTTACGATGTTTTATTCCGAATCGATTGTCTTTGGGTAACTTTGGTCTTTTGATTGATAAAGTTTTTTTCTCGCTTCTCTTTACGAGATAGATTTTGAAAATTACTGGGTTTATCTTCGAAAAATACAGATTTGCCATATGTTTCCAAGCTATCGATCATAGGCTTCATGTCTCCCGTAATCACTGTTTTTTCTCTTTTTGCTTTTTCATTTTTTTCTTTCAATTGATTTTTGATTAATCCAATACCTAAGAAAAAGGCTAAACCTAAAATTTTCATTTATTCTAAAAGCTTACGCTCTTGCCAAACATTTTTTTTCAATTTATCTTTGGCTTTTTTGGAAATAAACTTTGCTTTTTTAATTGATGACAATTCTTTGGATTTAGAGTCCAATTTTTTGATAACCTCACTTTGAGAATTGTTTTTCAAAATTGATTTAAGCATCGAATTAGTCAGTCGACTAGTTCGATTTACAAAATTCAATTCTTCTTCTTTTCTGCCATCATCTCCAGGCGCTTTCTCAGACAATTTAATTTGCTTCAACAAACTAGTTTTAATTGATTCGTATTTTTCTTTGTTTGGCTCGTCTGTTTTTTTAAACTAAAAATTTTTTTTTTAAATTTAATTATTTTTTTATAAAAAAAAAATTGAATACTTTGGCTAGTGCTGATTTATTATCTTTTTTATTTTTTTTAAATTGGACCTTTTTTAGCAAACTTGGTTTTTTAACCTGTTCTATTTCATTGATATTTTGATCTAGATCAGTGTTTTCTGCATATTTATCTTCGTTTTGAGAGTTCTTTTTTTTCGAGTTTGCTAAATTATTATTTTTCAAGCTTCTCAGTTTACCCATTTTATCCAAATCTAAATAATAAATTCACAATAAAAGATTAAGCGTTTTTAAAAAGAAAAAAGCTGCATCATGAATTGTAGTTTGAACAAAAATCATCTGGTCTGCAGGAAACCGGTGGAGGTGGTGTGCTACGAGGACCAGGCTTATTTGGCGTGCCATGAATGTGTGCTGAAAGAATCTGATTATTCAGGTGTATTTAGATGCAAGATGTGCACAAATGACCATAATATAAATTTGTTAAAGTCAAAAGAATCAAGTTCTTTGACATACTTTGAATTACAGAGCACCTTGCGGGCTTTGATTACAAAGGGGATTGCGATTAATTCAAACCTTAAAAGTAACAGAATTAATCAGCACCTAACATTGCTGTAAAATTTTTATCTTAGACAAAGTAAATGGAAACTATCGCCAAAATTTGCTAACTAGCGTGACAGAATCGGTCAAGCAAGACTTTTTGATTCGCATCGAAGTCCTTAAATTCGAATTGGACAATCTAGCAGCCAAATTGGACCAAAAAATTGATAGCTACAAATTTGGACAGCTTGGTAAAAATCAGGAAACCAAAGAAATATTAAAGGGTCTTTTTTTTGGAGACAACAATATTTCAAATCACATTTTTATGAATCAAAAATGTAAATTATACGAACAAAATTTAAAATATTTAAGTCAATTTGTTAATATTTACCCTGTAAAATTGAAGCTCAAAGACAAAAATCTTGTCTGTACCCCACAAGCACAGGTCAGATCCCTGATCGGCTTTCTTCAAGGTCCCTTTAGAAGTATCACTATTGGAAAAGTACTAAATCTGGTCCCTGGTGTTCACATTGTAGATTTGAGTGGTTTCATCAAAAGTTCGTGCGGTCTTGCTGAAATTCATGATGGCAAAAAATTCTGTCTGGCTATGACTGACTATGCCGCCAATGATATCAAAATAATGTCCAAATACGACTCTTATTGTCTCACCGAGATCGACATAGTGTCAAGAGAAAATTTTCGCTTGAACAAATTTAAATGCTATTACGCTATTTGTTCTAATGACAGCCTTGTCGCAGGCGAGTATGAAAATTTATATGCCTGTGACATGGAATTACATCGGGTGATTATATTTGACCAGAATGTGACAAAAATGCGTCGAATAATCAGCCAGCTACCTGACGGTGGAGAATTTGAATGTCCCCGAGACATTTGCTATCATGATGGACTTTTCTATGTTCTTGATCAAGGCAAAAATGTAATAAACATTTTTTACACAAGTGGAGATTTTTACAGAAATTTTTATTTTAACAAATTTGAAAATATTGTGAAGAATCCTTGGAGTGTAAGAGTGGGTCCGAACAGAATTCTTCTGATCGATTGGAAAGAGAAAGTTTTTGTTTTCGATTTTGATTTTAATTTACTAAACACGTTCAAAATAGAATCGGTATTGAGTATGTGTTTAGTAAATGATTATGAAAATGAAGAATTTAGCGTGTTCTTTCATTGTGAAAATGGCCGACTGTGTGGCTACAAAATTAAATGTTCTGAAGCAAATTTTGATATAATATTTGATCAAAACCTTAAAATGCTCAAATATCGATCAGAATTTATGATTTTTACATCTTCGCAACATTTCATTTTGTCCTTAGGATGGAATAAATCACTGGCTATTATTGATTTTGCCTGATTAAATTTGTTTTTATTTTTTTTCAATTTTTTTTTTTGATTTAATATAACTTATTAAATTAATTTTTTTACTACAATAAACTTAAATACCACCCTTTGCCTAAGACAGTTTTTTAATTTTGATTTTTTAAAATAGTCAAATCATTGAATTCTATCAATAGAAAAATTAGTTAAAAAAATTAGTTTATCTATGGCATATATTTTCACTAGTGAATAATTTATTTTTTTGACTATCTAATCGAAAAAAATTATATTTATTATTATTATTATTATTATTATTATTATTATTATTATTATTATTATTATTATTATTATTATTATTATTAAGTTACGGTAAGCTGAATAACTTACTGAGCGTATTTGAAAGGAACAAAGTTATTCCTTACGCAATGGTAGCTTTATGTGCTGTAGTAAACTTGTCCTCCCGCGATTTAAAACCATTTACAGTGTTTGCTTCAATTACTTCATTACCAAGCTTGTTCCAATCGTCTGCAACTCGGTTCAAAAAGAATGTTTCGCGCAACTTGCAATTTCTAACAAGCTCTTTCTCTAAACGCTCTTCTCCTTTGTAATACTGCATTTGCAGGTCCCAGTTTTTGCGCATAATTCCTATTACATCTTTTGCTTATTGAAGAGAGGTCAATTTTATTAAAATTTTTGTAAATTTTAAACATTTGAATTATATTTCCTCTTTTTTCTCTTTGAGAACTAAGATCTAAAATAAAGAGCCATTCATCGTAACTTAGATCTTTCAGGAACAATTCTTGTTGCTCTTTCTTGTGCTTTTTGAATTTTTTTGATTTCCTTTTTATTTAAAGAGTTCCAAACAGGTGAAGCATATTCAAGATGAGGTCTTACAAACGTTTTGAACAGTAATTTAAACATTCGAGCATTTGTCTACGTTCTATAAGTCCTTCGAAGCATTCCAAGCTTCATATGCGCCATTGAACAAGCTCTATTGATATTAGGGTTGATTATCGAAATGAACTTCGCTAATCGATTAAAAAAAAATCAATATCGAACTGTTTAAACTAAACGATTAATTTTTGTAACGATAAACTTATATCGAAAAATATTCGATATGATATGAAAATATTATAAAGGAAAGTAATGTTAAATTTGTTTCAATAATATTTCAAAATAAAGACTTGATTTTTAAAACTTATTTAGTTAGAATTTAATTTAAAAAAAAAGCATTTTTATCAAATTAAAATGGCACTTTTCAAGAATTTAAATTTTATGAATGTAACGCCGAGACATTTTATAAAGAATCCGATTCAAATGAGCTAAAAGATCTACTTTTGTTTTATAAATATTACAATATTAATTTGCCAATACTAACTAGTAGTATTAAAAAGCTATTTTGTTTAATTGCTAATTCAGTTCCTAAAGAAATTCTTTTTTATGTTGCTGGCTTTATTCAAAATGAAGAAAGAAACAGACTGAGAGCAAAAAATCTGGAAAAATTTACTTTTATAAAGCTTAATTCAATCGTTTTAGAAAACAAAAAATAATTTTAAAAATTTTTAAACAATTTTTTTATTTTTATTTAATTTCGTATCTTATTTAATAATTTTTTTAAATGATTTTTCAAGTTTTGTTTTGTTTCGTAAATTCCTTATCTTTTAAAAATATCGAATATATTGTTTATTGCACTTTTGAATTAGATTTTTTCGTTAATCGATTTATAAAATCGAACAATATAATCAATTTAACTATTCGACTAACTATTCGAAAACAAAGGGATACTATTGTCCAAAATTTGTTCGATAGTTTTCGATATTTGTAAAATTTATCAAATTAAGTAAATTAAAATTCTATCAATGATTTTTTGATCGATAAAAATAAGACATTTTCGATAAAATTAAAATTTCATTGAATTCACAACCCTAATTACAAATCAACTCCACTTAAGGTTATTTTGCCTTAAGTGGAGTTGATTTGGAATTTGTAAACATTATATTCAAAATGTTTAAATTGAAATTGAAATATTATATATATTGATTTGAAATATTGTTGTCTCCAAAAAAAAGACCCTTTAATATTTCTTTGGTTTCCTGATTTTTACCAAGCTGTCCAAATTTGTAGCTATCAATTTTTTGGTCCAATTTGGCTGCTAGATTGTCCAATTCGAATTTAAGGACTTCGATGCGAATCAAAAAGTCTTGCTTGACCGATTCTGTCACGCTAGTTAGCAAATTTTGGCAATAGTTTCCATTTACTTTGTCTAAGATAAAAATTTTACAGCAATGTTAGGTGCTGATTAATTCTGTTACTTTTAAGGTTTGAATTAATCGAAATCCCCTTTGTAATCAAAGCCCGCAAGGTGCTCTGTAATTCAAAGTATGTCAAAGAACTTGATTCTTTTGACTTTAACAAATTTATATTATGGTCATTTGTGCACATCTTGCATCTAAATACACCTGAATAATCAGATTCTTTCAGCACACATTCATGGCACGCTAAGTAAGCCTGGTCCTCGTAGCACTCCACCTCCACCGGTTTCCTGCAGACCAGATGATTTTTGTTCAAATTACAACTCATGATGCAGCTTTTTTCTTTTAAAAACGCTTAATCTTTTATTGTGAATTTATTATTTAGATTTGGATAAAATGGGTAAACTGAGAAGCTTGAAAAATAATAATTTAGCAAACTCGAAAAAAAAGAACTCTCAAAACGAAGATAAATATGCAGAAAACACTGATCTAGATCAAAATATCAATGAAATAGAACAGGTTAAAAAACCAAGTTTGCTAAAAAAAGTTCAATTTAAAAAAAATACAATTAATTATTTTGATCAATATTTTACTATTTAATATTTTGAAAAGTATTTAACGTAATTATCTGAATTTAGTGACATGTCACTATAGAATCATTTACATGTTATAACATAGTGTCATTAAAAAAGAGTACTCTATTTTAAAGACATGTCACTCAATTCGGATGATTACGTTAATAAATATATATATAATGTTTAGTAAAATTTAAATATTAAAAGGAAGATCTATTAATTTGTAATGAAATGTATTATTGATTAAAAAAAACAAACAGTCATATAAATAAAAAGGAATTTTTCTCAATTAATATAGCTTTTGTTGCCCTATTTGGTCTTCCTTTTTTACGTTTTTCACCAATCGGTACATCTTTTGCTGCTGCCGGTGGTTTGACATATTTTAATCTAATTGCAAGACCGACTAAATGTTTGCACATGTAATGCTTGAAAATGCTTGAAAAGTTGGACAAGTGCTTTTACCTTGTTCCAATTGACTGCCATTTCATCTCCAATTAGTAGAGTCACGATCCGCTCAACGAAAACTCTCTTTTTACATTGACAAAAAGTGTTCCAATGCATTTCTTTCTAATTAGATTTTTTCAAAGTTGCTTTAAAGTCAAGACTCTCAATTCTTTTTCGTTTCTTGTGGGTCAAAGATAGTATGGAACGCTCTAAATATTCAATTTAATGTGAACGACTAATACGTCGACCTTTTTTGTCTTTTTTTGTATTCTATGTTTTTTAAAAAATTTTAGTCCAAAAAAAAAAGGTTTCTTCAACAACAGATCAAAACAGTCATTTATACCTTTTAACATTTATTATTTACAAATTTATTTTTTTTAAATAAAAATTCACAACAAACATTTATAAAAAAATTCAAAAATTAATACAAAAAAAAAAAAAAAAAAGAAAAAAGAAAAAAAATCAAATTTTAACACCTAAACAATAATATCTAAAAAGAACCATTACTTTACGTATGATTGCATAATTTTTTGTTGTTGCTTAAAAACTTGAATAAATTACTGTTAAAAATTCTTTTTTTCTACTTTACATAAAAAATCACAACTCAATTGAAACAGGTTGTTTTTCGGCTTTTGAATTCAAATTGCCTGACACATTGTTAAGAGTGAACGCTGTCGCTTTCACATTATTGGCCGCATTCATCACTTTAACATTGGGATGGTTGCTTTGAGCCCTCCTTGGCCGAGCCTTGACTTCACTCATGGGCACAGTGGCCACGGAGCGAATCGACACATCGTGCCGGGCCTCCTTTTTCGCGTCTTCACTCTTGGCACAGCCTTTTTCGCCATCGCTGAGCTTTTCGCTAGAGCTGGAGCACGTGGAGGAGGCGGGCGACGGGCTGGCCGTCGAACACTTGTCCTTCATTTGACCCATCATCTTAGCTTTGTATAAATTACACTTTTGATCGTGTCCGCCCCCGTGGCTAGTGATCTGCAGCTTGCAGCAGTTGTTCACCGCCGGCTCGCTGCCGTTCTCAATTTTAGAGTCGCTCAAGCTGGGCACGAGCGCGTGTGCGCCTTTTTTCTGCTGTTCCTGCAGCTTGCGCTTGATGGCGTAGGAGGCGCGACGCGAAAACCGCTGCGAAGGCCTGCGCTCGAATTGAACGCTGCGCCGCGGCGTAGTCAGCCGGCTCAGGTTGTGGGTCTGGAACTCGGTTCGCTCGGGGCCGCGGAACCTCGAGCCGCGCCGAATAAACCCGTTGAATATGCCGCCTGTGCCATTGGCGTTCAGCGTGATCGGCGAGGCTCTGAGGCGAAAAAAAGCGTGATACTCCACGGCACACTTCCACAAATGCTTGCACGCTTTCTCGTCGATCAAATTGAATATGAACGTGTGCTGCTGCTTGAGGCCGTTGTTGTCGTCCTCGGCAACCAAAATGGTGAACTTTTTCTTCGCGAAGCTCACCTTTTCTATCTTGGGCCAGTAGAACAGACCTATTTTGTTGTAGGCGACGGCGCTGGGCGCTTCTGGCTGGCTTTCCTCGAAGACCAGGATGCCCGAGGGCGTCAGGCCGAGCTTGTACTCGTTGTGGTCGCGGCCGTACACCGAGTGCATGTCCACGCCGTACATCTCGAGCCACTTGGCCTTGTTGAGGAACGTGAGCTCGGCCTCGGCCGGAGTCATGCCCTTGAAGCTGGATGAAGTGGCGAATTTTTCGAAGACTTTTTCCTCGAATTGTTCGCTCTGCTGGCTGTCGGGCAAAAATCTGAACTCGGACACGGTCTCGATGGGATGTGCGCTCGGCTCGAAGTCGCCGAGCTCCTCTTGGAGAATGAGCGCGCACAGCTCCACGTAGACGTGCTGCTGGCCGACGCTGCTGCTCAGCTGGCCGGAGCGCAGGTCGTGCTTGAGCTGCAGGAAGTAGAAGTAGCGGGTGAGCTCTTCTTTGAGGTTGTTGGGCTCGGCGGTGTAGAATTTGACGCGGAAGAAAAATTGATACGGCGGCCCGATCTTGCACTGCTTCCTGATGGGCTTAGTGGGGTCGAGCCAGTGCTTGACGTTGTGCGTGTCGCTGAACTGCAGGCCGAAGTAGTCGGTCTCGATCAGATCCAGGTGGTAGAACACTTGTTCGTAGAGCTTTGAGCCGAGCGATTTTTTGTGCAGGAAAAAGCTCTCTTGGGCGTCGTCCAGGAAGACGATGGCGCACTCGATCGTGTCCTTTTGATTTTGGTTGAATTGGCTGTTCAGCTTTGAATTGGTGGCGAGTGTTTTGGTCTTGTTTTTGAACGATTTGAACGAGAAAAAGTTGCCGCTGGGGGTCGGATGCAGGTCTGGTGATTTGTCCTGTTGGTTGTTGAGATTTTGTTCTTTGAGTTTTTTTATTTCTTGGCACCGCTCGTTGTAGTGCTCGATGGATTCTTTGAGGTCTTCGCATACGTTTAGCTTTTTGTGCTTGTCAAATTGGTCTGATTTGCAGCTGCTGACCACCGAGGACTTGGGACCTCGTTTGCTTAGAAAACGAAAAAAAGACGACATGTTTATTGTTGTGAATGAATATTTCTCTCTTTCTCTCTTTCTTTCTATTATTAATCTAAAGTAAAAGCATGCTTAATCTTTTTGATCAAAATATCGTAAACTTTTGCAATTTAATCTTTGCTTAGTCTCAAGATCAGAAAATATTCCTCGGTCGTTCTTATGCTAATCTTAACCACATCTTGTAAACAATTTTATTTCTCATAGAAATATTAAAGCAAATATCAAAATGCTACATTGAAAGGATTGTAGCTACGAAATCTGTAGCCTATTACTCAAACTTTTCCAAATCATCTAAAATTCTTGATGGAAGCTGATAGCTTATTATCTGAGATATTTAGACCGGCTACAGTTAATGTAGCTACATAGATTGTAGCTACGAAATCTGTAGCCTATTACTCAAACTCTCCAAAACATTCTAAAATTATTGATGGAAGTTGATAGCTTATTATCTGGACACTTTAGACCGGCTACAGTTAATGTAGCTACATAGATTGTAGCTACGAAATCTGTAGCCTATTACTCAAACTCTCCAAAACATTCTAAAATTTTTGATGGAAGTTGATAGCTTATTATCTGAGATACTTTTGACCGGCTACAGTTAATGGAGCTACATAGATTGTAGCTACGAAATATGTAGCCTATTACTCAAACTTTTCCAAATCATCTAAAATTCTTGATGGTAGTTGATAGCTTATTATCTGGACACTTTAGACCGGCTACAGTTAATGTAGCTACATAGATTGTAGCTACGAAATCTGTAGCGTATTTCAAAACTTTTCAAAACATTCTAAAATTTTTGATGGAAGCTGATAGCTTATTATCTGAGATACTTTGAGCTAAATTAAACAAATTTTTCCCATTCTAACCAACCGATGTGTCAAATTGGACCCGTAATCAAAAATAAGAACTAGAAAGGTAGATGAGCGCCTCGCTTTTTATCCGCTTAGATACAAAAGGAAGAAATTATTTAAATCATCCTATACAACAGATAATTGGGGAGCTGCTCAATTTTTTTTCGATCTTGAGCATCAATCCTGGTCCTTCTTTTTTATGACAAAAGGGATTTAAATACGCATTTCTTACAGCAGAGATATTTGACAAATTCGAACCTCTGACCCTCTTCTTTTAAGGCTAACACATCAACCACTTGGCTTTGCTGGTTTGTAGCTCTGAATTTTCTTTAGCAAATTGCTCGAACCTTGGAAAATATTGTGAAATTCTTGCTGATAATTTCTCAGAATTTAAGCATGATATATTTTTTGTCAGCTGCAAATTTTTTAGCTACAATGAAAAAGCCGATTACTCGTCGATTAAGTGTCAAAATCAAGGGTAGCTAATATGTGAGAGAAATAAAGCTGATAAATATTTAAGCAAATGGAAGAGCTATGGAAAATTTAAATTTTATTTATTCATTTAATTAACGTCTAGCCAATTAGACCCACGAAAAACAAAATATAAAAACATAGGTTCACTTGTCTGGACTCATTATACGTATGCAGGTTGATTAATCATGGATGGTCGATTTTGTGAATATTTAATATTGGAGACAGTCAATTTTTTAGTCTACTTTTAGTTGGATTTTTTTCTTTTTTTGGGTTAATTATTGACTTATGTTATTAGCTCTCAAATACTCATAATTCCGAATCAAATTTTTATTTTTGTTCAAATCAGTTAATTAAAAGATAAACTTTAAAATTCTTATTTATTTATTTATTGAATTGAATTAACCTCCTTTAAGGAGAAGTAAAAAAAAAATATAAAAAATTCTTATGACTGGTTGAGAAAAAATATTCACTTTGATTTTTTTCCTCAGTCAAGCTTTTCTCACAATTAAGAGTTAATTAATGCATGGGACAAAAATCTTTAAGTGAACCCTTAGATTTAGTGCCAATTAAATTTAAAATTTCTAATAATAATGATTAGAAATATTTTGATAAGAATTTTTTGAGCTTATCGTATTCATTTTTGAATTGATTTACTGAACAAGGATTGATCACTTCCTCAGGAAGCTTGTTCCACCCATTTAATATTCTATTGACAAAAAGTTTCCCCCATGGCTCCTATTTTTAATCGTCTGCCGATTGTGTATCAAAACGTAGAATTTAAAAAAACATAGAATATTTTGAAATTTTTGTCAATAGAATATTAACTTACTAATTAAAATTCAAATTTTTGCAAATTTTCTTTTTTTCTACTTTTTTCTGTTTTTCTATTTTTAATTCATTGCGGTCTGCCCGAAAAGTCTCCTTTTGTGTCTCCTCAGACTCTCTGAGCTGGCCCTGATGAAGATATCAAGTTAATAGGAAGTTTTGTCCATTTAACTTGATTGATACCACTTTTGGAATTCAGTTGGATCAAATCACCCCTTTCTCTTTTTTCGCTAAGCGGAGTTAAACCAAGAACTGCTATTTTAATCTAATTAATTTTTTTTTAATTCTAATTTTTCATGTTTTAACAAAATCTAAATGAAATTGAAATATTTATTTTTTGTGAAAATGTTTTTAAAAATTCCAAAATTTTAAAATGCTGAAAATGAAATTAAAAAATCTAATTTGATTTTACAAAAATCACATAATAATTTGAAAAAAATTTCTTCAAATTTTAATGGATTGAATTATACCAATTTAAGTGACTGCTTCATTTATTAAATATGAGAAAAATCTTTAAAATATCCAGATAAATTGTCCCGATCAGATATTTCCACCATCTCTTAAATTCCTAAAGTGAATTTAACTATTGAAAAAACTCTTAAGTAAAAATAAAATAAAATTATAACAAATTTACATAGCTCTTGGCGCTTTAATGACCAAGTAGTATTTTTTCATTACCAAAACCGACTATCGAGATTTGCTTACTTTGAATTATTTTTGTTTAAAAGTTTCCCCATTTTTAAATTCAAATTTACTTAACTCGAAAATTTTTAAATTAAATAGAATCTATTCCTCTCAAATGAAAAGTATTTCTATCCAGAAAAATATCCTCTTTAAAATTCAGCTATTGAAAAATAATTGCTAAATCAGAAAACAACAACAAATTTTAAACTTAAAATTCCTATTTCATATAAATATGGTCTAAATTGCCTCTTAAAATGAGTTGCTAAAAAAATCAAAATTCTAAATTAAATTTAGTCAACCAAAGTTTTTTAAGATGGGCATTCTCAATACTAATTAAATTAAAATTTTTCTAAAAAAATATTTTATTTTAGTAAATAAGTTGACTCTTCAAATAAAGCTTAAAGTCAAAATGAAAAAGATAAAACATAAAACATAGTTGAAAAAACACTGAACAAAATTAAAAATTGCTCCCAAATTTTTAGATTAATTTTTTGTATTGTTTTATTAAAGAAGGTAATTTCTTAACTAAATATCATAAAACTCGAAAAATGACAAGCAAAAGATTTTCAAAAAAACAATGCATGAAGACAATGATAATAAAAATTAATAAGTTAACAATTACAATTTTTTGATAAAACAAATAAAATTTGCAAAAACTTTGTCACACTAGTCTCTGGTTGTCCGAACAGGAATAAATAAAATATCCTGCTATTTAACTTGCCTGTGAATCAAAAAAATACACTTTTCAACTGGCTCATTCATTTATTAAGTCCTAAAATAAAATTAATATAAAAAAGGTTCGAGAATTAGCATTTAAAATTAAAAGCTTCTTCTTTTTTATTTTAAATACAATTAAAAAAAATTGCTGTCAGATCATTTTTGCTAATTTCGACATTGGATTCTTTCAACTTTGATAGCTTAAAAAATTAAAAGAACGGATTTTGATAAAAAAAAATTATTTATTTTAGATAATTTTAATTAAAAAAATGCGATGAATCAAATTTTTTTACTAACAGCCATTAAAATTAAAATAATTTATATATATTTGTAAAAAAAATCAATGTGCTTATTAGTAAAAACATGGAGACTATATGATTTTTGAGCCAAAATTTAATCTTATTTAAAATCAATATTTTAAAAATTTTAATTTACTAAATTGTGACCTTTCAAAATAAAAAATTTGGCTTCTTAAAATCATTGCTTTAATCATCATCAATTTCACTAAGTAAAATTCTTTGAATTTTAAGTATTCACAATCACGGAGGCGATTATTTTCTTAAGAAACGAAAAGAATCCTAACCTATTTCAAAAAAAATACAAAAATATTTTTTTTCCTATTTTCAATAAAAAAATCCTAAAATATATAGCAGAACTGATTAAAATTTATCTATCAAGTGTTACTTTTTTAAGGGTCAAAAACAAATAAATAAAATTTTCTTTTTATTTTCAAGAATCCTGAAATTGGAACAATTTTGTGGGCTAACAACAATTTAGCTCTTAGCGCTTTTATGCAATAACAAATTTTTCATTTTGCTTAATTTTTTGTAAAAAAGTATTCACCAGAAATAATTTCCCACAAGTTGTTTTTAGACTGATTTGGAAACCAAAAATTTTAGACTTAAAATAAATGAGACACTAAAAATCTAAACCCTCAAGAATAAATCTCTTTTATATTGAGAACTTAATCCTGATAAAAACGAGTTGATTTTTATAAAGTCATGTAGCTTGGCAATGTGATATTTTTCCTAAATACTAGTCTTAATTTGATAGTATCGAATATTGGACAATTCAGACTGATAAGCTCATGCTTAGACAATATGATTGAAAATGATAGCCAAGTAGTTCAATTAGAGGAGGCCTTGTACTAAATAAAGGTTAGGAAAATATCCTATTCATATCGATAAATTCGACCCTAAATTGGATATGTTTGTCTTTAATCTTTAAGCTTAGCAAAAAATTCATGAATCAACCCTTGAAAGCTTTATCTATTGTGTGTTAAATTATTTTCAAGTTTAAGAGATTTTTTATATTTTTGCTTTGTTTCTTATTGTTGAAATTTGTGTGTGTGTTGGCTTTAATTAAATATTTAAATCCGAGAAAATTCAAAAGAGATTAAGAAGGTTTTTCGTCAAAGTTTGTTTTCTAAATATTCAACTTTGACAAAAAAAACTTTAAGAAGCCGTGATTAATTGGTCTAATGAGATAAATTTTGAATATATTTGCAAAATTTAACTCGAAATAACTTAAAGGAAGTTTTTAATTAAATGAAAAAATTTTAATTTTTCCTAATTTCAATCAAATTAAAGTAAGCATTAATTAAATTTGGAATTTATCATTTAAATATTTGCGTTTGTAAATTTGAATAAACTTTATATTTAATATTTTGAACTTGACGGGTAAATACAAACAAAAGTATTAATTTAGACTTTTTTGTTTGGTTATAATGAAAATTTTTATATAAACTAGTTTTTATTTATTTTTAAAACTTATTAAAACAGTGGCTTTTCAAATTGAAAATGAAAATGTGCTGTGAAAAGTCCAGCTTTTTGATCTTTGCAAAAACCTTAAAGAAAAATTTTATCTTGCATTAACTAATGGTTGGTTCCATTGTGGTAGTGTAAAAAAAACGCTGAAATTCAAGAATTAACTTAATTAGATATCTCTGTTTGAGAGTCTTTACACATTCTTTTTCAATTTATTATTTTTTGATTTTTCCTTGTTTAAATTCGTTCTCAGAAGCTAAAATTAAAAGGATTCAAGTCATTCAAAATTCAGCAGTTCGGTCAGTTCTAAAATTAGAAACTACATTTTTAATAAGCTTCAATTACTAGCTGAGTGTGAAGTATGCTTGCAGAGAACTGAGTAATTCTGTTCCATTGTTTTTCAGACTGGTAATTTTGAATCAAAATTTTAAATTATAAAATTACAAAAGCTAAAAAATTTTCCTACCTGTTTGTGTAACTGCTTCCTTTTTTCATTCTTGATCTCTACATCAAGCAACTACCATTTAATTTTATTTAAAATTCAACTTAGTTTTAATTGAAAAATTATTCAGTATTTTTTTATTTTTTTTATTCTTGCAAAAATTATTTAACTTTTTTTAACCCTAAAATTTTTATTGTATATTTCTATCAGTGTTTTATCTCATTATGTGCAACGAGCTACCATAGGCGACCTCTCATGTAGGATGCCTCCGCAAGCTATTCTGCTGTAGCTTTTTTATAATAATAATAATAATAATAATAATAATAATAAAAAGAGACTCTTCCATCTGTAAACTTCTGTAAAAATACAGTTTTTTAAGACTTTTATTTTGACTTTTTTTGATTACTGCTCCACTCACTTGTGCTATTTTTCAGTCAATTGTTAAACTAAGTTAATATTTTTCGATATTTAAATTGTTTAAGTTTAAATTTGAAGTTAAACACTTTAATGAATTTAACATTTTTTTGGAAAAGTATGGTTTATATGCATTTTAGCATTGAATACTGGAAAGAATGTTGCCTTTTGCTAATTTTTTTTCATAATTCACTTGATAATTTAAGATTTAAATTGAAGAAAATGACTGAAATTTGAAATTTAATTTAAGGAAAAGTGAGAAACTGATTTGGATTTTTTTAACAAAACAGATGAAAAACTTTGTTATCAAGAGATCGATGTTGAAGTTTGGAACATTCAAGCATTCAATATTCAATAATATTAATTTGATATTTACAGATTTTGAAAAAAAAAATCACGAAATTTAACTTAAATATTTCGATGATTTACTTTTATAAATGATTTTATAAAAAATTTTTCTTCTTAATTTTTAAACGATTTTAAAATCAAATAAAAGAAGTGTAAATCAGTCTTTTATGACAAGGGCACTAGCCTGTTGATTAACCGTGAACTAAAACTAAAAAGCAACTTAATTTTTTTTTAAATTTTCATAAATTTTTAATTTATTTTTATTAAATTTTACTTATTATTTTAAAACTTATTTTTAATCCGAATTAGCTTTAGTTTGATTTAGATAAACTTATAAATGAATAATTAAATAAATAGTCTTGACCTTTATTTAAGGTTAGACTTTTTTGTTAATTTATTTTGTTTATATTTTTAAATTCATCTATAAAATTTAAAATCTTATGTTTTTGGATGTCCATTTTTTTAATTCATTTAAAGCAATCTTTTCTGATAAACAATTTCAGCGCGTTAATGGATATCTTTTAATGTTTTAATAATCTCGAAAATATAATTAATATAATAGGTATCTCAAAGAACTTAGTCAATGGTCTTTCAAATGAAAAATTTTTGTTAGTAGTAGAAAAAACTGTAGGGATCAAGTAATGTTTTAACAGAATGCGACCTTCATGTTCTATCCATATTCTTGATTCTAAATGTTAAAGTACTTAGGGGTTAGGGTTGTTCTAAATACTAAGTTTCTCTAATCCCATTCTTGTTAGTTATGGAAATTTTTTTCGAAACAAATTAATGACAGATTTAATTGAAAAAAATCTTATAAATGCAAAAAAACATGGATTTTTACCGAAGAAATCATGTGAGACTAATTAATTGATATTAATGAACATAGCTAACGCAAATGATTTCAAATTATAGATAAATCACGATAAAGACGCAGGACAACTGTTGAAGAAAAAAATTGATTATTTATTCCAATGAACGCCTTATACTAAATTTTAAATATTTAAAAACTAATTTTTGTGATTCAATTGAAAAAACTGTGCTATAAAATATTACGCTTATATAATCCTTTAGACTATTTTTTTTAAGAATTTAAGAATTTATTGAATGTTTTGAAATGTTTACATGATTACCTTTACAATGATATTTTGACATTTTTTTTTAAAATCTGTATTTAATTGATTAAAAAATTAAAAATTTCAAAAAAATAAATACTTTATTCAAAATTTAACCAAAATAATACTGAACATTTAAATGAATTTATTTTATCAAAAATATTCGAAAAAAATTCTTAAATATTGAGTCAAGAACGCTGGAGTACAAAGCTAGCTCGAATTTAGCTGGTTCATTCTCAGAATTCAAAAAATTTCTCAATTTTTTAAAAACAAAATTTAATCAAGTCTAAAATTGAGTGCTTACTAATGAAATCTAGCAGCTATACAAATTAAAATCATAAATATTATCATGAATAACTAAGTCTTTTGTCAGCAGTTGGTTCAAGCTTGACCGGAAATTCTTCTCATGTGTCCTATGATTCTCTGTAAAGGTCCAGTTTGGAACAATGAATCACATGGCGCAGGAGGTAAAGCCCAACTTAATTAATTTATTCCTTTATTAGTTAATAGCTGAATGGCTCTTGCCTGGACTCTCTCGAGAACATTAATATGCTTCTTTCTAGAGGTTGACCAAACAGCTGATGCAAAAATAAGATGTAGTCTTACAAATTCCTAATATAGAGCCTTAAAAATCTCGATTTTCGAGTACCAAGATTGCTTTGTTTGTCTGAATTTTTATATATATTAAATACAACTCGTTATAGCAATTAGAAGTTAAAATTTTAATTTAATTTTATATCAAAAACTAAAAAATTAAAAGAATTCAGCATTAATTAAAAATTAAAAAATATTGTTCGCTAAAAAGAGTAACAATTTTTTTTTATTTTAAAATGACCCAGGCCATGTGAATAAAAAAAATTGATGTATTTTTATTTTAGAAAAATTAAATCAATTAAATTTTTAGCTTTTTATAACATACATCTTATTTTTTTAGATTGATTTTTTAAATAAAAATTTAGAAAACTTGAGTGGAATTTTTAACATTTTTAATTAGTAAAAAAATTCAAGCTTGATTTAAATAAGAGAAATATTAATAATTTGCTAATTAATTACCTTTTTTTTGTGTTTTTTCGGTTTACGTTAAGTCTAGTAAAATATTGTAATAAAATTTATCTTTTTGTTGATTAAGGTCGGAATTTTGCATTAAATAACGCTAATTTATGATTCTTATCTCAGAATCACTGTCTAAATAGAAGTTCTAAAGTATATTGTTTTTACGCTGCATGTACAATCATACTACACATAAAGATAAGATAACTCGTGATAAAAGAAATTTACTTTATTTTCACATGATTGGATTAATTGTTAAATTTCAAAACAACTTCAAAATTAATTTAATAGAAATAATTCAATCTATAAAAATAAAAATTAATAAAATTTTTTCTTGCATTACTCTTTCCTTAAAGACATATTTAGCTTCAGTGTAATGAAAATTTAATAGTAAGTTTTCGCCAATTCTTTGATCTTTTTCAGGTCACTTCAATTATTTTTGATAAAACTGGAACAATCTTCACAGTTTTAAAAAAAATATAAACTTAACTCTTGAACTATTTAACATTTTTATTTGGCCAAATTCTTAATAGTTGAAATATTTATCTTTATTTTATTGGCCTATTATTTATTCATTATACCTTTTCTTTAGATTGCCCAATAAATAATGCAAATTTCATGAAATATGATCATTTTCTTAGAGGTATCCAAGTTTAAAAATTGAAAAAATTACATTTTTAATTTAATTGTCATTAAATAGAGTTAATTGTTTGATTGAACGTAATATAAAAAAAATATTTATATTTAAAATTGGTTTCATTTTTTGTGTTTGAATTACAAAATGTTTCCAATGTTGAAATTACATTGAAAAAGTGCGATGTTTCAAATATTTTTTTCAGTCTCAAATAAAAAAATAATTTTAAGTTAATATTGCAAGCATTTTCATATTTGAAATTAAACTCTTTACTGAAATATAAAGAGTTTAATTTTTATTTAGAAATTTGAAAAAAATATTGAGAATTCTTTTTTTAATTTTTAGATAATTTATTTATTTATTTGTTTATCTGTACCGAGCTAATGCTCCTTCAGAATATAAAAAATTTAAGTTAAATTTAGATGAAATAAAATATAAATTAAATAAAAAGAAAAAAAAAGAAAATTTTATTTTCAATAGTAGAAAAACTGGTTTGATCCTCTGATCTGGTTGATCTTGACCCTTTAAAAAATCATAGATACTCATATGCACTCTCTACTTAAATCTTTGCCTTAAAATATAAATAAAAAAATAAAAGAAAATTTAATTTAATTTTTCACCCTTCAAATGTTTGACTTGGGGGAACATAGATTCATCTTTTTCACATATTTTACCTACTCCGACCAGCTTTTAAATTTTAATATAATTATTTTTTTTAATCTTATTTTTTAATTTTTTAGTTGAAACAAGTTTTTCGAAAAATTTTTTTCTTTAAAATTTTGACTATAGTGATAATTTACGTTTGTTTAATGCATTTTAATAAAAACTCAATTTAGTTTTTTAAACTATAAATATTATCTTAAGGATCATCATATCACAACAAAGTCAAAATTTTTGAAAATAAAACAAGGTTTTCCATTCCTGCAATATTAACTTAAAATTATTTTTTTATTTGAGACTTAAAAAAATATTTGAAACATCGCACTTTTTCAATGTAATTTCAACATTAGATACGTTTTGTAATTCAAACACAAAAATTAAACCAATTTTAAATAGAAATTATATCTTTGTATTATTTATAGACTATCAAAATTGTGAAAATCTTCTATTAAACTTTAAAAATTACAATTTTTATTCAATAATAACATTTTTTTTCTAACCTAATCACATAACTTAATTTTATATTTTTTAAGGTATATTTTTTGGCAAAATTAAACTAAAGAAACTTTTTTGTTCGTTTTTTAAAAGTTTATTTTTAAAAATGCATGTTTAGACTAAATTTCGAAGTATGAAGAGAACTTTTCTCTTTTGAAACATGAATCACTTAGAATGCAAATGTTGAATTTTTGTTTTATATTTCTTTTGTACTATAAAAGCTCTATTTAAAAATTTTACAATTTTTTTATCTAAATATTTAACTTTTTTTGATTTAAAATTATATTTTTAAATTAGGTCTCTAATTTGATATTGAATTAAGCAGATTTTTTTTTGTTTTTTTTTTTATTTTTGTAGGTTAGACAAACTAATTTTCGTTTAAAATTAAAAAATAAAATTATTTAAAAATCATACTTGAGAGATGTTTTAGTGATAATATCAAATTTAAACTTAGAAAATTTTAATAATAGGAGCAATATTTTTTTTAATTCCTAATAGATTTTTCAATCTAAATATCCAGAAATATTTTTTTTCGAATATTTAATTAGCATTGTCGGGTTAATTTAATCTGTTTGAAAAATTAAATTAAATTATTCG
This sequence comes from Brachionus manjavacas, assembly GCA_019054805.1. Classification (NCBI taxonomy): domain Eukaryota; kingdom Metazoa; phylum Rotifera; class Eurotatoria; order Ploima; family Brachionidae; genus Brachionus; species Brachionus manjavacas. The sequence goes on from JAHQIY010000005.1 coordinate 688,600, forward strand.
GATGTATTATAAAAACTAGAATTAAAATAAATTCACTTGAAAAAAAATTAATCAATTCAATAATTAACTCACAAATAAAAATAATTTAAAAAATTTTTTATTAATAAAAAAATTGATAAATTAATTTTCTGAAGCTAACCATATATCAGATGTGCAATCACCACCTGGATACCTCATTTCATGTGCTCTAAAAGGTCCTTTTTCTACCTTTCCAAAATCAATATGAAAAGTTTCATCTAAATGCATTTCACCTTTGCCAGGATCACAATTAACCTTAATCATATAAGATCCCTGATTTTTTAATTCTGGATAAAATTGATTGTCCCAAGGACTTATCAATGAATTTGTCACATACAATCTTTTTCCATCCAAACTTAGTTGCAACATTTGAGGCCCACTGGCAAGTTTGTGTTCGAGCAAATGAATATCTTGTCCAATTCCTCCCACTTTAAGCTTAGAAGTTAATTTTGGATTGTGAGGATCACTAATGTTGTATTGATAAAGTTCACCATGCAACCAGCTAGAAACATAAAGAAATTTATCGTCCATCGAAATGACAATATCGATGGGAAACGACGGAATAGGCTTAGGACTAGACTTTGTCTCTATCTCTTCATATTGAATTACTTTTTCCATTTTCCATTCATCGCCACTCTTCCACCAGTGCCAAATGGAGCTGCTTACAGGCGAGCAAATAAAGCCGTGGGAACTTAATGGATCATGAAGAAATCTGAGCTCAAACGGCATAAACCCTTCGTCACCCAAATCAAAAGACTTGATCAGCTTTTCATTTTTCCAGTCCCAGAAATTAACGTGTTGCCCATATCTCCCCATCATAAGGTGGGATTGAGAAAATCCTTTAACCAATGTACTTGGTGCAGTCCATTCACTACTCACCATTACATTATGATGCGGTTGGTACCAAAAATCATAGTTATATCTCATTTTACTCTCTACATCTGAGTGAGCCCATTTTCTAATCGGCTCAAAGTCAGAATTTAATAGAAGAAACCCTCCTGGTGCATTGCCGTTTTTGTCGCCCAAAAACGAAATCATGATGTTGCCGTCTGGAATACAATGAACTGTGTGAGGGGTTGATAAATTCCATTTATTAAAAATCACTTCTGGTTCTATAATCTTATGAATGGTTGGACATTTTTGGTTTAAAGTGTCGAGTATGTAAATTCTAGATGACATAAATCCGGGAACAATCAGAAATCGGCGGCTCATGCCATCTTTGCCGTAACACGATGAGCACGTGTTCCAGCCAAAATGGTGAAGCTCGTCGCCAGGATACTTCATTTTTAGAGTGTGAATTATTTGAGAATAGGTGGGTGACGATGGATCAACGTCTATTGTGGCAAATCGATCCTCTTGATTTTGCTCGCCACAATAGATCATAGGAACATAGATTATTTTCTCTCTTGGTCCTTTGATAGCGTCTTGTGGAGACTTGTATCCACAACCAGAACAACCGGTTGAGCTCATTTTAATAAAAATATTCAAAACAACTAATAGATTATTTTAAATAAAAATTTTGAAGATTTTTTTTAATTAACAAGATTTATATTTATTTAATCATTTCAAATTCTAAAAATAATTTTTTTATTTTTGGAAATAAAAGCTTTAGCTATTTTGATGGCTATTAAAATATGGTTTTAAATAACAAAAATGAACAGGAATGACTAGATTTTTTTTTAATTTTGGTTTGATAAAATATTTCATTATTTGAAAGGATGCATTTAAATATATATTCCCTTTGATTGCAATAGATCTGATTAGATTTAAAAAAATATAGGTCTAGAACACCCGGTATTCCCAGGCGGTCACCCATCCAAGTACTAACCGGGCTCGACGTTGCTTAACTTCGGTGATCGGACGAGAACCGGTGCATTCAACGTGATATGGTCCTAGACATTTATTCTTTATTTATTTCTTTGCTAAAAATAATTTAATTTGCTCAGAATTTATTTTTTCCAAGACTAGCTAATGTCAATCAAAATTGTTACAATCAAAACAAATTTATAAGAATTTTGATTTTTTAATTTCAATTTCTCATTAGTAAATTTTTAATTGATATTGAATAATGAAGTATTTTTTTATGCAATTTTAGAATTGAAAAAAATAGGATTACTTGAATAAAAATATTTCTATTTAGTTAATTATGTTTTATGGCAAATTAAAGTTTATTATCAACTGTTTATTTCAAAATCAAAATTTAAAAATTAAATATTGGATACTTAAGACACTGGAATAATTGCAAGATAATGATGAAGACAAAAAGGCAAGAAAAAGACGCCAATATTTTGAAGTTAAGAAGTTATTTCGTGAAATTTTAATTTTTTATTTTGAAATGGAAGTTATTATTTTCAATCCCAAAAATAAAAAGTTTTTTTACATTGAAAAAATCATTTATAAATAAAAACTATTTATCTTAACAAACATTTTTTTAACAGTAGTGCATGATGATTTTATGTGAATTTACGTAAAAAAAAGTAAAAACACGTATTCTAACGTAAAGATGGTTTTAAAATTAACGTTTATTGACGTAATTATACGATAATTTCCGTTATTTTACGTAGATTTATCTTAATTAGTAGATTTACGTAAAATTACGTTTTTTTATTTTTAGATAAAAATAGCTAAAAATTTAAAAAAATTTTATATTTTGAAAAATTTCAAGAAAAATAAGATAAACAGCAGTTTTTTTTATCCTTTTAGAATTTCCTGTTAAATGAGTAAATTTACGTTAATTTTGTTATCATATCGTCGTGAATAAACATTAGTTTTCAAAACCATCTTAACGTTAAAATGTGTATTTTTAATTTTTTTTACGTAAATATACGTTAATTATTATTATTTTACGTAAATTTACGTAAAATGATCATGACACAGCAGGACTGTATATTAAAAATTATTTATAAGGTTCTGATATTTTTGGTTCTCGGTTTATTTTGGAAATTTTCTTCTGAACTAATTGCCTCGATGCAGGTGTAAAATTTTTTAGTATTACTTTTTAGTTTTTGACGCTCAATATTGACATCTCCTAACTGAACTATTGATGTTTACAACCATAGATAAAACCAAGACCAATATTAAATTATTAGTGCTTATGCATTTCATTCATTTTAAATTTTAAATTAATCGTTAAGCATTTTTTGAATTAAATTTTCTTAAATTAAGTTAATTTATGTCAATATTTACTAAAAAAATAATTTGATTTTAAACTAAAGTAACATTGAAAAAAAGCGATGTTTCAAATATTTTTTTCAGTTTCAAAAAAAAATAATTTTAAGTTAGTAATGCAAATTTGAAAACCTTAGTTCTTAAATTTTGTTTTTGTTAAAATGCACCAAACGAAAGTAAATTATCTTTTAAGTCAAAATTTTATAAGAAGAAAACGAAGTTTTTCGGGTCTAGTCGCAAAGGTAAACTATGGTTCACCTGTTACTGGAACAATTCTTGTTCTCAGGTTTTATAAACTATTAATTGACCTAATCTAAAAATTGTTCACCTTTTTTGAAATTTTTTCATCTATTTGGAAAAAAGCTAATTTAATCATAAAAAATAAGATGGAAAAAATAATTACAAAGAAAATTTAAAGTTTAAAGTTTGGCGGAGTAGGTAAATTTTGGGAAATAGATGAATCTATTTTCCCCAAAGTCAAACTCTTAAAGAGTGAACAATTTAATTAAATTTTATTTAATTTTTATTATTTATGCTGAAAGGCAAAGATTTAAGAAGAGAGCGCATTTGGGTATTTGGAATTGTTGAAAGAGTAATACCAAGTCAACCAGATCAGAGCAAATGCTAAGCTATTTCTAAAGCTCCTTCAATTTAAAAATCAAATAATCATTAACTAATTTTTATATCATTTTCGAGAATTAGGCATTCTATTAAATAGCTTTATTCGATTTGTTCACATAATCTAAAAATTGTCCGTCTAATTCTATTTTGGTTCACCCTAATTCTATTTTGAACAAAAAAATTGGGTGAACCAATAGTTCAAAAAACCTGAGAACAAGAATTTTTCGGATAATAAGTGAATTATGGTTTACCTAAACGACTAGACACAGTTTTTCAACGACTGAATATAAACTTTAATATGAATGAATCATTAATCTTTTCTTTTTTTTTATTTTATTTTATTTTATTTTATGCCTTCAAGTCTAGCATATGATTTCACCAACGCGCACTAGTTCCTTCCACCTTTTTTTATTGTATACTTCTTCTATTTTAATTTTTCATTGTAATTCTATTTCTGTATTCTTGCATATTTTTACTTTGTAAAATTCTTGTACACAATACTTACTTAATTCCACACAATACTTTCTTAGATTAGATTAAACAATGACTCTTACTGAACTAGAAAAAAAAAATGTATTTGTCTGTTATTTTCCATCTTTTCTGCGCAATTTCGGCTACCATAGATGTCCTCCTAGTAGGTCATCTAATTCAAACACAAAAAATTAAACCATATTGTTAACTATATTTTTTTAAGAGAAGACAGCTACCATAGCTAGTCTCGCTACGTAGGCATCTTGCTGTAGCTTATCCTTATTATCATTGCTATTTTTATTATAAATAATAAAGAGAAGCTAAATAAAGAGTAGGATTCGAAAAAATCTAGAATCGAAGCCTCTCTTGTGTCAAAAAACAAGCCTATTAGTCATTAGTTTTTAAGCTTCATAGAATAATAATTCAGAGGAGGTTCTGAAAGGAAGTTTGAATAAACATCTTACAGTTTTATTTTAAATAACTTGGAATTTGTTTGCTCCCAATCACGAATGGTTAGTAAAATGCCTAATTAAAGGAAAGACTTAATTCCATACTTAAATTCCATATTTTACAAGTACGGAGCATACTCACTAATATTGCCTTTAACATTCGTACTTGTCTTTCTTTTACATTCGTAACTGACTCGCAAGAAATTCCAAGATCTATTCAGTAGTACTTTCGGATTTACAAAATTCGAAAAATTCATTCCAAAAAACTTATATGAAAACTGTCAAAAAATGGGCTTTCAGCACTTTTTCAAAGGTGCTAAAGTTCTTGTCTTTTTAGTTTTTGAACTAATTTAAAAATTATCATGTAGAACTTTTTGCGATAAACAAAATTTAAATTGAGAAAAAATTAAAAAATTAAAAAAAAAATTTTCGCGTAATTAAAAAAAATTCTCCATAAAATTTTTGTTATAATATGAAAAATATATTGAAGGAAAATTTTGTTAATTAAACAAATTATTGTTTATAGACCGAGCTATCACTGTCCGAACTACAACTGGCAGAGTTCTTTCTGCTCGAGATAGAAGAGGATTCGCTTGATAAACATAAATTGTTTAAAATTTACATTTGACCAATTATGCTACAAAAAATAAGAAAACTAATAATTATGGGCATATTGATGAAAGAAAGAGCGGTGTGTGAAAAAGGACACATTTGAATAATTTTGTCAATGTCAATCGTTAAAGAGTTTTATTTGAAAATTGAAAAAATCAAGACGACTATTACAAGAGAACAGTAAGTACAGAGTTGCTTAAAAGTCCAAAGTTAAAGTCCAAGTCATTAACAAAAAGTCCGAACAACTTGAATTTTTTCCCGTTCCACGGAACCATTGTGGCGGCCTAGTTAAATTCAAAGTAACTAAAATTAAAATTCAAACCCGAATTTAAAAAAAAATTTAAAATTTAAATTTTAACAGCTAAGTCAGAATTAAATAAATTGATTGAAATGTTTTAGAAAATTGATGATGTAACTTTTGATAGACTATATGCATACAATTTTTTTTTATTTTTTTTTATTGTTTAATTCTTGATTTTTTCTATAAAAACTCTAAAAATAAAATTTTCGTTTTCACAATTAGAATATATTATTTAGATAGAATAAAGTTATACTTTTTTATTTTCTATTTCATTCAAAATTTTCTTGTTAATAAATAAAAATTATAAGAGATATCATTTTGCAATAAATTTACTTGAAAATTTTTAGTTTTAAAAATTAAAATTAAGCTCTCGTTGCTCGAATTTAAAGCTCTTCTTCCTGTGTCTTATAATTATTGAAAAATAAATACTAAGCAATCAATATTGACCTTAAATGATTTATTTTTTTATCCAAGTATTTTTTTATTTTAGCAGTTTCATGTATTAGACAAGTTCAAGAATTCAGATAAAAAGTTTTGATCTAACTTTCTTTAATAAGTTTCTTAACTGATGCGATAATCAATGAAAAAATATTTTTAATCTAAATTGTAATAAATTTAAAAAAAATTTTTTTGTCAATAAAAATTATTTTGTGAATTTTTTTCTTTTGTTTAAAAGACAAAACTAGCAAAATGTAAAGTTAATTCTGAGCATTCTACTTTGTGAATTAAAGCTTGAGCCAAAAAAGCGTCATTGCGCACACATTCATCGTCTCAAAATTGGCTCTTAGCCCAACAGCAAAATTATAATATTCTTCATCTCTAAAGACATAATTATGAACAAACAAACAAAAAACTTTAAACACAAACGCCCTCTTCTTGTACATGAATTATAATTTAAGTTGTAAATTTTCCTCTATATATATTCATGATCACACTCATCCAACAACAACCAAATCAACAACAACAACCACATATTTAAACGCACATTTTCCTCCGCACAAACTTAACAAATCTCTTCGACATTTTGATTTGAAAAAAAAAAAAAAACTAAAAAAGAGAAAATAAAGAGACAAGAAGGAAAAAAAAAGAACAAAACATCAAGAAGCTAGAATGTCGACTGTCAAAATCTATGTGGGCAACATCCCGTCCGCGGCTCGCAACTCCGAGCTCAAAGAGCTGTTCGAAAAATTCGGCAAAGTGGCCGAGTGCGACATACTGAAAGACTTTGGCTTTGTGCACATGGACGACACAAGCGACGCGAAGGCAGCGATCGCCGGCCTCAACGACACTCTGTGGAAGGGCTCGCGCATCCGAGTCGAGATCTCGACGACCAAGACGAACAAGGGCGAGCCTTCGCTGCGCAAGCTCAGAGCCCTGGAGGCTCGCGAACGCTACGGCCCGCGCGGAGCGCCTCCGCCGCACTATCGCGACTCGTACCGCGATAGAGACTCGCGGCGCTCGCCCGGGCCCTACCGCGACTCCCGCTCCAGGTACTCGGAGCGAGCCAGGCCCTACCCGGACTACGACCACCGAGGCTCGAGGCTGCCTCCGCCGCCCTTCCACCACCCGCGCGACTATCGGTCGCCTCCGCCGTACGACCGGGACCCGTACGCGCCCCGAGGCCGCTACTTGCCGCCTCCGCCAGATCCATACTATAGAGGCCCGCTGCCGCCACCGCCGCCCCCACCGCCCCACATTCCAAGGTATTTTTTGACTGTTATTAAATAGGGCATCCGATCGATTGAATTAAGGACTTGTTTTCGATTTAAATTGGCCGTCGCGCTTACACCACGTCGACTTGAATGCTACGACGCGTGTTTAATTTGATGATTAATTTTTCTAATTTTTAGTCGGTACCATCGAGACTTGGCCGAAGATCGGATGAGATCGAGATACAGGTCGAGGTCGAGGTCGAGGTCGCGCTCGGCTTCGCCTGTGCACAGAAGACGAGTCGAGTCGCCCGCTCCAAGATCCAGAGATTATAAGCGCGAAGAGTCGAGGCGTGATCGAGAGCGGCCGTCGAATGCCACCTCGAAGCGTGAGAACAACTCGTCGTACACATCAAGTTCCTCTACGTCATCACTATAGACTTCTTTTTTTTTTCTACTAAAAGTTTTGATTTTAAGAATGATCTTCCTGTTTATAGACTGACACATGGACTTCGATGCCTGTTCTTCTTCTGACAAAAAAATTTATTCTTTTTGTTCTATTGTTTGTTTTTACATAAATTTGTATTTAATAAAAAAAACTACTTTATTTTGTTTTTATTTACGCGAGGCATTTTTAGTGTCGAAAATGTTTTTCGTCAAGGAAGCAAGCCAAATTGGTGAACTGATGATCGGTCTGGTGATACGAGCCAGGGTTGTGACAAGTCTACATTGAAAAAAATCTTTCTTTGCTTTTTTTTCACTGAGTAAAAGGTTAAAAAAAATTATCTTTTATTTACAGTACTGCCAGGATCAACTTTTTCTACGAAATTTTACGAAATTTTAACGAAAATTTTATTAAATTTTATTAAATATTATTAAATATAAAAAGGGCCAAAAAAACCATGGATAGACAATGGGATCGAACTTAAAAAAAAACATTTTCTTTTTTCATAATTTAATTTTGTTTGGCACTGTTCCTTTCTGTACTTTTTGTACTTTTTCATAATTTTATTTTATTTGGTACTGTTGCTTATTGTACTTTTTGTAATAAATGATAATTTTAATCATTAAATTAATACTTAAACGGTCCGGACCGGAGCTCTGGTTTAGTGATTCGGGTATGCTGGATGTAAGAAAAATATTAGTTAAAGTTAAAATTGATATTTAAAATATTGATTAATTAAATTTTTTTTAATTACCATTAATTAAAAAAAGGACAAAAAGTACAAAAAGGAATGGGTCAAATTAATTAATTAGAAAAAGTACAAAAAGTACAGAAAGAATTTTTACTTTAAAATATTTTCATTTTTTTAGAATTTGTGAAAAAAATTGAATAATTTTACTCGCATATCTTATAGAGATTAATTAAAATAATTTTTTTTTGTTTTAATAATCTAAAATTTTAAATATCTGCTTTTATGTAGAATTTAAATTGAATAAATTAAAATAGGGGCACCGGCCTGTTGATTAACCTTGAAACTTATTTTGCTTTTAAACTTTGTAAAGCTTAACTTTTTTTAATTTTTTTTCCATTTTTATTTTTTATAATTTGTCTTTGAGGCTCAATCAACAAAAAACAATCAGTAATTGAGTACTGCTATGATAAACTTGTAATTTTACGTGATTTTACGTAGATTTAGGAAAAATTACTTAATTAAAAAAAGGAAATTTCTGAAAAATTACGAAATTTTACGAAAATTTTAGTTTTAGTTACGAAAACGCAGCATCTACTTCAAGAACGATATATAAACGCGACACGGTTACTCCGTAGAGGACCATATTAAAAAAAATCAATTTTAAATTTTTCGCGTTTAAGGCAGGATTAGGTATTACATGCATGGTAAAGCCGGAACTTGACCCTATAACAGCATTCAATTTTTTAATACAAACGCGACCAAAAATAATTAAAACAAAAATTAAATGCGTTAATAGGTAAAGTTTAATTCATTTATTTTGGTATTAGCGGATGCAGCAAATTTAAAATTTAAAAAAATAATGCAATTTTAAAATTGCATGAAAAATTGTAAAAAAATTGTTTTTGCCTAAAAATTTCAATTAAATTGATTAAAATAAAATGATTCTATAAATATCTAACTTTAATTTCTAATTATTTTTCCATTTGCGTCACGTGGTAAAGCTGGTCTACCTACTCTTTTTTTTCAGTTTGAGTTGGTCTTTCATTTTGAACTACTTGTGTTGTAGTGGTATTTGTAACATTAATAAGCGGTTGCCTCTTTTTAATGTTACAAATACCACTACTATCTAATAGATTTGCAAAATCTCTGCAAAATGCACTACACTTTATTATATTGAAATTTAATTTCTGCTAAACTCTGCAAATTTAGCAGACTTTGATATTTGTTGCAATTTTGAATGTTGCACTATGCTGTATTCACAGAACCAAGTTTAAGCTTTTAGAAAAAAAGTTATTAAATTTTTTTTTAAATTTTTTTGTTCTTTTTATCATTTTGTTATGAATTTCACAAAACCCAAATAAATGTTGTTGAAAATTTAGAGCTTAAACTCCAACATTGATCTTTTAATCACAAAGTAGTTTGTAACCCTTGAGTAGAAAAAATCAATTTTTTTCTCAATATTTTTCGATTTTGCCATCGTTCTTGTAAATTTTTGCTGTTTCTTAAATTATATTTCAATTTTTTTGAGTCATTTTTTATCAGCCTATCTTTCTAATTTTAAGCTTAATTTTTTCTAAAATTGGACTTGAAACTCTAAATATTGTGACTAAAAACAGTCTTAATACTCCAGAATAAACTTGTTAGGCAAATGCTTAAACTTGTTTAAACCAACCTGTCACAAGGCCAGAGTCCTCAAAATCCTAAATATTTTCAACTTTGAGGAACTTAATAAATTCTCAAAATTACCTTTTATTAATTCAAAGTGATGAAATCGAATATGCATATTCGAACCGTAATTTGAATAAGTAGCTTCTCGAACAGAAATCAGCTTCTAATATAATATTTGAAATAAAAAAAAATATATTTAAATATTATTTTATTTTAATTTAAAAATTGAATTTCTAAAACATTCGAATTATAATTTGAACAAGTCTCTTGCTATACAGGATTAAACATGTCGTAATCATTGTTATTATTAATTTTTTTTAATTTATCCAAAATTCACTCTTTGATCAAATAAAAAGATTAGATAGTTTTAAAACTCTTTTTATTAAAAAAAATATCTAAAAAAAGTAAAAAAATTTTTTAAAAGCTTTTATGAATTCATTCAAGCTAATAAAATCATTATTATTTTGATTATTATCTAAATTTTTAAAAAAAAAATCCACTTCATTATCACTGCATTTTCTGCCCAATTGACTTTTCAGCTTTTTAAATAAACATCTGGCCTCTTCCAAAGTCAAAATTCCATTACCTTCTTGATCAATCTGAGCGAATACGCCTGTCACAAAGCTTAAAAATTGTGACTTATTAGACTCTGAACAAAGAGAAATTTTTTCCACTTGGGATTTGTATTCAGATAGACCCTCTTGATCCAAATCAACCAGTCGTAAGGCATCCAAATCGCCTTCCAATTCATGCACATTTCCTTTAGAATCAGCTGCGAGGACCAAATTTTGGGGAGTTTTGATATCTAACACAAATTGCGGCAATTCTTGTGCTGATTTTAACCAGCTACCGTAACGTTGTGCATAATCCGCCGGATTAGCTTTAACAATTCCCAAATAGTTAACCTCTTTTTTGATTACTACCTGAGGAGTTTCCCATTGCACAATCACATTTTTTGGATTTACTACTTTTGGATCCGGCTGATCTGATTGTTTAAAAATTACCTTGCGTTTTGCTTGTGAATACGGCAACCAGCGTTCAACAATAATTGTTTGTGGTTTGCTTGGCAAAGGTGCAAGACGTTCTATGATAACTTTACGTGGTGGTGGAGGAAGTTTTCTACCACTGATTGTGATTATTTTTTTTCCCAATTGTTCTGGCTGTTTAGGTGGCCCTTCTCTAATAACCAAAGGTTCTGGAGTCGAAGGTCTTGCAGGTTGCTGACGAATTATCAATGGCGGGGCAGGACAAGTCAAAATATTTGGTTGTTGTTGAATTATGATTTCTCCTGGAGTCGGCGGAGTTGGTGGTCTTAGATACCTTATGGCAATCTCTTGAATATACTCTAACTTTTGCTGAGATTTTTTTTTTATTACTTCAGGTTCTTGGTCTTCATTTATTTTATAATTAGAAATTGGTTCATTTCCTTTCCAATTTAATTCTTCTTGCTTATTGATCCATTGACCACGTTGACCCAGAATTGTTATTTCGTCGTTCCCTTCTAAGCTTACAGGAGTTAGAGACCGTAAAATTGTCTTTTCCATTTCAGATACATAACTTTGGTTCACTTGCAAATCCAAACCAATCTGGTCACTTGTGGTCGATTTAGAATCAGAATGCACAAGTCGAGTGGTTACATTTTCAAATGAATATGCTGATGACTCGTGAATCGGTTTCAAATTTTGGTATTTTTGCAAAGTGGTTAATGAATCAGTGAGAGCCTCGTCTGATCGAAAAGACATTTTTTAGTAATTTTTTAATTTTTAAAAATAAAAAAATAACAAAAGAATATTTATATATTTATTCTTGTATAACTGAAGAGCCTGTCAGGTAATTTTTTTTTTGAAAATTAAATTGAAAATCAATATTCTAAATAAGAAGCCGAAATTGAATTTCCCATTTTCGGCAAGAGAGTTGTTCTTTGTTCTTTAAGTTATTAATTAATTATTAAACATATCCGAGATGTATTTTACGATCAAAATCAATGAATTGCTTGTTGTAATTAATGAACCTAATTATCTACAGCATGAAAATGGGACATTAGTTGCCAATTTTGGCCGTCCATTTAAATCAAGTTTAAAATGCTAAACTTAAATATTCGGATATTTAGCTCAAATGATTAAATTGGAGAAATTTTAAACAAAAAATATATTGTTGTCCATGATCTGAAACGAAGTTTGTTGCTTTCTTGATTTTTGATTTTATCTTAGTCTTTTAAGCTTAAAATGTGTCATTCTTTTAGTATAAGAAAAAAAGATTAATGTTAAAATTAATTAACTCAAAAAAGCTTGGAAAATTTTTTCAAGATTTTTTTACTTGGGGTCATACAAATAAAAATATGTAGTTTTTAGATTTTATTTTATTAAATAAAGTGGAAGTGGAGAAAAAAAAATATTTGAATAAATTTGAATCAGTATTATCATTGACAATGGTCATTAAAGTATTTTAATGTTTCAATATCATAATCTTAATATAATAATAAATAAAAATGAAGAGCCATCAATTTAGCATCTTTTCTTTTAAATAATATATTTTAAACTTTATTGAAGATTAAAAAAAATATTTCTTAATGCAATTTATTTGTGCATTTTTTTTGCTTGATGGATACAATTGCTTTTGTAAATTCTCAGTTTTTGGACTAAGAAAATAGTCAAGTAATGATTCAAACAACTAAATTTAATTTAAAGTTTACTGAATGGTATTCAAAATTTTTTAACTGTTTCACTGTTTAAAAGTACTCACTAAAGTATATTGATAAAAGAACTTTTTTTTTTGCTAACAGAAAATAATCATTTTGTTGTTTATTTATTTACTTTTTTATTTAAAAAGATATGGTAACTTAACTTTAGTACATTAGAAATCTGTTAATTATTTTTTTCTGTTACACTGATTAAGAAAAATCTCATATCTATTTATTTACAATCTAAGTCAGTGATAAATTTAAGAGTTTTAAAAAGAAATTTATTAAAATAAATTGAATCTTTAAAAAAGAAACAAAAATTCAACATCAGATTCTTTTAATAATTTTCAATTCCTCAACGCTTCATTGCAACTCTTTGAATTCTTTCCACGATTTTTTATTTTCTCCAAGTTGTAAAAGAACTATCGGAATATCATCAATCTAATAGAGAATGATTATTATCTTAAAGGAAAATCGGCGATAAAGTTCAGAGCAATAATATTAATCAAAATTTTTGTTTTTCTCTTCTAAAAATGCTCTAGACATAGCTGTCAAAATCTTAGCTATTAAAATTACTTTAATTCTAACTTGTTCAGTTGTATCTCGATCTCTTACAGTTATTGTTCTATCATGCAAAGTGTCATAATCTACTGTTACGGCATACGGTATTCCGCATTCATCTGATCTCCAATAGCGTCTGCCAATTGTTCCACTATTGTCGTCAATCTTATGAGAAATACCATTTTCTGTCAATAAATCAGCTACAAAAAGTATTAAAATAATCAATTGATTTTTTTTTAAATTACATATCAATTGAACAAATGGCTTAAGTTTTTGATCTGATTCATTCAAAGGCAAAATGTTACACTTGAATGGAGCTAGCTGATATGGAAAGGATAAAAACTAAGAAAATAATTTTTTTAAATTTTTTAATTAATTCGATTAATATTTCTTATCAACTTTTTTTGTGGAATTGGATCTTGTTTTGTAATTATGCTCTAATATGGTGTACATTATTCTTCCGATTCCAAATGATGGTTCAATGACATGAGGGAAAAATTGCTCCTTTATATTTTCTATTGTGTTTAAGCGATCAGCTTTTAAATCTACGCCAGTAAACTCTGAATGCATTTTCAGATCATAATCGGACCTGTCTGCTATTCCGGCGCATTCGATCCAGCCCTTTGAAAAATTTAAAAAAAAAAATTAAATTTTAATTCTTACGTATGAAGTTAAGCATTCAAGGTCCCAACACTCATTGGCATAATGAGCCATTTCATTGCACAAATGTTGCCTGAAACGGATTTTGTCTTCATTTATTCCAACTTTAATGCAGAATTCATTTATTCGGCCAATATAGTACGCAATTATTTCACTTTTGATAATTTTCTATTATTAAAAACTTTTAAATTAATTTAAATTTAGTAATGGACTAATTAATAATAATGATAATAATAAGCTACAGCAGGAGACCTGCGGAGCGAGACTGGATGTAGTCTCGCTATGGTAGCTATCTTTCTGCCAGAAAAAAAATAAATTTTTGCTTATTCCATTGTCTTCTAATGATTCAACTTCTGTTCATTAATTTAATTTTTTTTCTTCTTTTTTTTTATTAGCGTTTTTAATCGACATTTTATCTTATTTTAATATTTTTCAAATTTGTTTTAATCAACCTTCCAAAAAGAATTCTCTAAATTTAAAAAAATGTGAACATGATCATAAATTTAAAATCTTAATTAACTTTTAGTAATTTTAGTTTATGGGATAATAGAGGAAAAATTATTTAAAAATTTTTCATTTTTCGTTCTAAAATTTACAATCCCATAACATTAATTATTAAAGTTGTCCATGAAATTTTAATTAATGAATAAATAAAAAATAACCTTATTAATTGCATCACGAAGTTTAATTTTTTGCGAAAGTTTGGAATTAAGTTGACAATGCTCATCTAAAATGTTGACATACAGATTTTCAACTCGATTAAATTTTTCATATTTGGAATTCTTTTGAACAGGATCAACAAAATGCTCAATTTCTGCCATCAAAAATTCGCGCTGCCTTATCAATCCACTTTTGGGACTAATCTCATTTCGGAATGATTTTCCGATTTGTGATACAGTTAAAGGTAGTTTTTTCTGGTTAAAATCGTACAAACGCTTAAAATTTAAGAAAATTCCTTGAGCAGTCTCAGGTCGCATGTAGCCGATATTTCCGTGAGATCCAATTTCTGTTTTAAACATTAAATTAAATGGACTAGCGGCAGAAAGTGGATTATTTTTGGGAGATTTTATGTGAAATTTTTGAATCACCTCATCTATTTTGTGTAAATCAATTAGCTCAGAATTTTCGATCATCGCCAAAACCTGCCTGAGCTCCTGATCTTTTGACTTTTTTAATAATTTTTCAATTTCAGACTTCAATAAATGATCAACCCGGTAAGACTCATTTGTTTTTAGATCTCGTACCATAATATCCGAAAATTTGCTCAAATGACCTGATGCCTTTAGGACCTGTTCGGGAGTCAAGATAGAACAGTCAACTTGAAAAATATTATCTCTTAGAATAAAATGATTTTTCCATTGGGACAGCAAATTATTTTGTAGAGCACAACCAAGGGGTCCCAGGTCGTAAAGCCCAGATACGCCTCCGTATAATGTGAATGATTGATCATAGAAAAAACGGTCTTTGAGCATTAATTCAATATTTTTAGAATCTGTTCTGAAATTTTTTTCTACCTCTAAATATTTTTCTATCTAAAAATTTTATGTTTTAGTATTCAAATTATTTTACAATTTAAAATATTAAATTACTTTTTGGCGAAAGAAAAATTGGTGTTTTGCCAAGCTTTCGACAGCTTGATTTATTTCGTCTTGTGAGCTATTTGGGGTATTTTTTAGTTTCCGAACTAACTCGGCCTTAAATGAAGCTAAATGTCGATTTAATTTCTATATTTGATAAAAAAGTCACTACTGACTTGATCTCTTATTGATTGCTTCAAATCATTAACCTCATTTTCCAATTCTTTATCAGGAAGCTCATTTTGAATATAAAATTGAACTTTTTTTTTAATTTTTTCTTCAAGTTTTTTTGAATTTACAGTTTGATTTGGAATCAATGTCGAATATTTACTTAAATTAAACAGACTGGCCAATTTGGAAACTGAGCCACGATGTAATTTTATAATATTCATTTTATTTTTTATTTTTTTTTAAATTATATTTTTAATTTAATTATATTTCATGTGAAAATTTTAAAACAAAGTTAACTTAATATTACAAAAAAAACCAATTAAATGATAATCTTGAAAGTTTAATAATTCTTGATATTAAAAGGACTTATATCATTTTTTAGAGTAGGTGAGGGAAGACCGATTTTTGACTAAAAACCCGGGTTTATATGTAAGGTTTTACGGTAATTTTTAAATTTAAAAATTTAAAATTTATATAAAAAAATAGGATGGGACGAGCGATACGTTTTTATTAGAACCGCTATAAATGTTTATATGAAGCAATTCAAAGATTAGCGATAAAATGACCATAGCAATCTTAAACCAATTTTTTTAATCTTGTTTTCAAAATCTTTTTAGAAATTATCATTTCTAAGATAATAAATCTAATGATTCTTATTAGGATCTTATCTTATTTAGCTTAAAATACAAAACAGATAACATTTACCGGTATTGTATTGCTGTATTCTGCCAACCTGTTTTTTGATAATTATTCGAGAATACTTATTTATGTATTCTTTCCAAAAAAGAAAAGTTAATTTTTTAAAATATGTATTCGAGAATACATCAGAACACTTATTTTTGGAAATATTTTAAATTTATTTTTATAATTTCAAAATCTAATTTGATAGATTTAATAAAAATTGATAATTTAAATTTTTTCTTATAATTTTTAAAAACCTCTAAATTGACTCCAATTAGTAATAATTTTATTATTAAATAATAAAAAAATGTGGTTTAAAAATAATATGGTCTTTTCACACTCACATGGTCTTATTCTTATTAGGATTTTATAATAGAAAATAGCTGCCATGTATTCGGAATACTTTTGATCAATTTGAGAATAAGAATTCAAGCAAAAAATTTTTTGTGAGTGTGAAAAGACCATATTATTTTTAAACCACATTTTTTTATTATTTAATAATAAAATTAATAAATAGAATTTGGGATGAATTTGATTCCGCTTTAATTTCAAGTTCATTTGAAAAATCAGGCATAACATTCAATTTTGTCGAAGACTACCACAGCCAATTAAGACATTTTATCATTAATCATGAATTCAGTGATGACGTTGTTCCAGATGAATCGACGAATATTGATGGCTTGAATGAAAGTAAGGATTGTTTGTTTGAAGAAGGCAATACAGAGTTAGATGAGTCAATGGACGAAAGCTTTGATAGTGATGATAAGGAAGAGATTTAAAAACTTATAGATTTTCAAATTACACATTTACATATTTTTATTGTCAAATTTAAAGTAAATAATCAATACCGAATTTTTTTTACAAACAAATGAATTGATTTTAATTAATTTTTATTTTTTTCAGAAAATTATTTTGTTAGCCCTGGAATATACAACAATTTTTTTATTAGCCCATGTTTTTTCTCTTTTAAATTGTCTAAATATCTCTAGGATAGCATGATTTTCCCAAAAAAAAAAATAAATTAAGCCCTCTTTAGAAAAATCATAAGGCCATTTATTATATTTTTTGCATATTGTCCGCGTTGGTAGTATTTAAGGTTTTACGGTAATTATAATTAATAAATTATTTTTTTCTAGAAATACAAAAATTTTTTTGGGCGGTTTATTTTACTAAAAGATTTAAGGATTTCGAAATCAAAACTTTAAGAAAAATGAACCGTTTTTAAGAAATTATTAAAAAAAATTATTTTTTTTATTACATTTTATTCAAAAAAATATTATAATTTATCAAAAAATCTTAAAAAGCCTTTGGACCGGTGAGATGGGTGGTCACAGTTGGTCGATCGTGACGGCCGGTTTCTGAACCCGCCTTTTTTTGCTTTACAATTTCTAAAATGTCCTCATTAAAATGAATTTTTATTTTTCTTATTTTTTGTTCTAAATAATAACACGAATATATTTTTTTTATTTTATTTAATATTTAATTTTTCAGTGTAAAATTTGTTTATAAAATAGAATTATTAGAGGCAGAATTTCTAAAATATAAATTAAAGTTCAAAAGATCCAAATTGGTTTAAAAATAAGCATTTTCTAGTAAAATACATCTTGAGTAATTATTTGTACATATAATTTATTTATTATAGTTCTATAAGACGCAGCAAAACATAATTTAATATTTTGAATATTTACAATCGAAAGGCAATTAAAGAAGGCAATAAGAATCACGAGTTAACTTGAATGTACATTTATTATTTCACTATTCGAGAAGCTTTTTTAGAGTAATGCAATTTTTCTCTTTACCTTTAGCTTTTAAATATTTACAATTATTTTTATATTAAATTTTATCGATTAAATCAAATTTAATTCTCAATTATGGTTGAAAGAGGTAAGAAAATTTTCCTTTTTTTGCGATATTTTTTAATAAGATTTTAGCTTATGTAGGATTATTTTATTCAAGAACTTTTTTTAAATGCGTAATTAATAAAAATTACTTTAATAAATTTAATTGAACATGGAGTTCTTAGCAAATTTATTTATTAAATAAAGATTTTTTTCATTTTTTAAATTAATTTAAAATTAACTATTTTAAACTAAATTCAAATATCTAAATTGTTTTATTTTTATTTGACGACTTTTTTCACAGCAGCGGGCTCATTATAATTTAGCATGAGTTGATTTTTAGATCTTGCTTTATTCATAACTTTTTCTAATATCTGTGGTAAATTTTCTAGTTAAAATTATGCATGACTTCTTAGCTACCCAACAAAAAAAACTGTAATAGTTTAATAATCAAAATTTTTCGAAATGTTTAAATTTCTCATTTAAGTCAAATTTTACTTCTTCTTAATTAAATCATTTTTTATTTCTTTTCGGATAGCTTTAAAAACTTAAATTGACAGAATTTTTTTTTAATTCTATTAATGGATTATAGATGATAAATAAAAATATTTGATCTTACTTAAATTCAAGTATGAAAAGGATAAAAAATTAGTAATTTGATATGATTGATTCAAATTCTTGCTGATTATTGTTGAGAAATTTACTTTTTTCTATTCTAAAAAAAATTAATTCTCTGTAAGTAGTAGTAGTAGCAGTAGCTTCTGCGGTATAGTAGTTTATACCAGCGCAAAATTTGGGCTTAGCCATTAAGGCTATTGCAGGCTATTGTAATGCTCACTACTGTTACTTTTAAATTTTGAAGCTTGGGATGTTTCTCAATAATTATAATTTATTAATAAAACGATGATTCTCTCTTATTTATTTTTAATCTAGTCATGAAATAGACAATTTAAACGCCCAAAAGAAAACCTCACCTTTAATCAGTCTAAATAAAATTTGACATATCTTATTTTTACTAGTAAAATTCGAGCTTTTTAAACACATAAATAAGGAAATAAACAATTAATTATTAGGCTTCTAACTGGTGTAGGTTGACTTGGTAGTTAATTATTTTTTTTGAATGCCTCATTTTAAAAAACTTGTAAATTTCATATTTAATTCTTTAACTTGAGAGTAATAATTTATTTTTCTTTTTTGTCATTTAAGGAGTCTAAAAAATATCTTTCTTTTCTTAAAAACAGTTTATTCCCTTTTAAAAATTTAAATTTGAATAAATTATTTTCAGTAATCGACTTTGTTTTTTATTTAAATTTCAGGTTTCAAAAAGATGATTTTTTATTTTATTAGTTCCATTAAGTATTCTCTGGTTCTTAAATCAAATGAATTAAAATAATTTGAAAATTAATCATTAAGTATAAAAATATTTCTTTAACACGAAAGTTTAATTTAAAAAAAACCAATTATGTCAATCAAATTGGAAAAATTCTAATCAAAGAAATCAGCAATATGTAATTATGAAATTTTTGAAAAATTAATAATGACGGAAAACGAATGATTGACTAATTTTTTTAGAGCTGTTTAAGTCGTATGAAAATTAGAAAGTATATTGTTGAATTTAATTGACACCAAAAAATTAGTTTACAATTTAAACTGAAGATTTCATAAAAATATTCTAGGTGATAAAAAGTAAAACATTAATCTTTATTAAAAAAAGAACTTAAATAACAATTTAACATAATTTATAAGTATTCGAGGTTTTTTAGCCACAATTGTATCTTTGAGCCTCATTTACTTAGTCTCTTTAAAAAAAAAATTATTTAAAAAACTTTAGCTAGAATGACATTTTATTAAAACATTTCGCAATTATTCAAAACAACAAAAACTTTAAAAAAAATTGTTTATGATTTAAAATGGGTTCAGGAATGAGTCGAGTAAGAAATTAAAAAACCAGATTTTTGGAAAATTTAACTTGAATTTGGTAAAGGTTTTGCCAGGTCTCTACATTGGGTCTCTAAAGGACAGCCAAGACCGAGCACAAATGAAAAGTAACAGAATAACCCATGTTGTTAGCGTAATCGAAGGTGCCAGACCGAATCCGAGTTTTAAGGAAGTCAAATATTTTTGTATAAATGCAAGTGATTCACCTCACCAGGACTTACAGCAATATTTTTTAGAAGCCATTGAATTTATTCATAGAGCTAGGGTGCTAGAAAACGGAAATGTGCTAATACACTGGTAATTAAATTTAAACAAAGATTTATTAATTTATTTTCAAAATTAATTAAATAAAGCTTGGCAGGTGTTTCCCGTAGTGTGACAATTGGAATTGCATATATGATGACTTGTACGGATTTATCTTATGAAAAATGTCTAAATGCGGTACGAGGTGGGAGAAAAATTGCGAATCCAAATTTTGGTTTTCAGCGTCAATTGCAAAGTTATGAATTTACCAGGGTCAAAACAGCCAGATGGAGACTGAATAAAAACTTTGGCCAGTCTAAATATGATGATGAAAAAGTCTGTAAAGAAAATATTGAAGCTTTTTGGCGACAATTCGACAGGAAAAAAATTGCCTGGTAAATTAAAACAACGATATTTATTTGTTTTAAAGCATTTCTTCAAAAAACAATAACATTTTTTTTTAAACTTTTTTATTTAATAAAATTTAGCAAAATTGACATAAAAAAATTAATTTTATTCAATGGAATATTTTCCATTAAATCCGTTTTTTTCTAAAAATTTCAATTTATCTTATTATCATCAGTTTGCTTTAAATTTTGTAATTACAATTATTACACAAATATTAGAGTTAAGTTAAAGTTCTTAAACTTACCTCTTTCATTTTAATAAAAAATCGAGTTGACATGTTTTATTTAAGATTAAAAATTATTTCAAAGCAAAATTTAAAAAAAAATTAGTATACAATAATGATGAAATCCGTCACTTTGATATTTCCCAATGAATTTTTCTTAAGTTATTTTTCATTAAGTATCAAAAGGGGGGAAAGTTTAACATGGGCGAGATGTAACGTGATGCTTGGGCTAAAACCTGAGTTTTGGTTTTTGGTGCATGCATCTCTTTGCTAGGGTATTCGGTATTCATTTTTTCAATGAAGCTTTGGAATTTTTTATCCTAATGTATAAATTGTTCTATTAAATTATGTATAATCTTTTATCATCAAAGATTTAAAATTTAAGTATTCAACATAAAGCAAATGGTTATGATTTTCAATCCAAAAAATTAATTGAAAACTTAATTTCTATAAAGTTTTTTTATGAGGGTGAAAAAATCATCAAAATATCTCTGCAATACGGGGAGAATGCTTTAACCCCTTTAGGGGGACCGGTTTCGACTGGGCAATAATTCAGTAACCTCTGTGTCAGATCTGAGACGTTGCTCAAAAAGGTACTAGAAAAGGAGATGAGAGCCTCCCCATTTTAGAAAGGAGACAATTATGATCATATTTCAATATGATACTGAAAATTTTGTTTTAAAAAAAGTCACCTTAAAATATTTTGGTTTTTTTAATTATTTGAAACTTTTTTCAATACTTATTTTATCAACAGATTAATGCAATTTGAGACAACTAGAAAAATACTTCTTGAACTTGAGCCTGATATCACGACTAGAAGGGTCTGGGAGTTCATTGAATTAAGTAGAGAGAATCGTCATCAAACTGATTATAATGATAACATGATCAGAAAGATTAAGGACATATTGGAGATAAGCAGTGATTTAAAAAATCGAATTGAATTAACTATTAAAAATAGACTTTTATGATAATTTTTATTTTTTATTAGTTTATTTTTTATCAAAAATTTAGGAATAATTTTTTTTTAGTTGTTTTTTAAGAAAATCACTAACTTTATGACTGTAAATCATATCAAAAAAATAGACAAAGCAAGATAACTTATTTTATTTATATTATTTTATTTTTTTAGAGTCCCCTTTTTTTATAAAGTAACTGAGGTCTGCGATAGGGCTCCATACCAATAATCGATTTAGATGTGGCCAAACAATAAAATAATAATAATAATAATTTTAAACTTTGCATTATACAAGTGATTCTGTTGCTTTGATTGTTCTTCTATTTTAATCAAAATTTTGGATTAGTTGGAGTTGATCTTTTATGTGTCTGGTCCTTTTTGAGACCTATAGTGAGTTGGAATTTGGTAAATTGAAAAAAGCATAAAAGTATGAGAAGAGAGAAACGAAAAAATAATTTTAAAATTTTTGAAGCCTGAAATGACATGGATTGATCCATGATCTTCTTAGTAAGTTTTTTACAAATTTCATTATTATTATTAAACTAAGATTTTTAAACGATTTATGAATGAATTTTATTTCAAGTCAGATTTAAAAACTATTTCTCTTAATTTCTCTTTTTATGGTGTATTAGCAATTAGATAATAAAAATAATAAAAAAAATTTTAATTTTTTTTAATTTTTCACTCTCTCAATCTAATTTCTAAAAAGAGTATTTATTGATAAAATTTTTTGTAGATAAAAATTTCATTTATAAATGATTAGTTCAATTCGGATTGAAAATTGTACTCTTTATGCTAAGTGACTTAAATTATTTATCTTTTTTTTTATTTATGAAGGTTACCAAAAACTCGTGAGGTTGAGTTTTCAATAAAAAAAATTAAATTAAATTTGATACAAAATTTAATTTAAGTCTATACACATATTGCCGAGTATTGAAATGAGTAATTCTTTATTAAAATTTTATTATAATTGTTGGAATATTAGAGAAAAAATAAAAAAATTGAATAATTTTTCGATCGACATTTCTAAAATTTAATTGTTTTCTGATACACTTCTAGTAACTGGCATGAACTACTTTTAGATGAAACCGAAAATTGGTCACAACAAAATGCGCAAAAACCGAACCAATTCCGCTAAAAAACCACACGAGCACACGGCAGATGAAACGCTGTTCGAAGCAATCGACTCTGCAGATGCTTCCATTGTAAAAACCATGCCCCATTCAAAAGTAATAGAGAAAATATCCAAGTACTTGAACAAAATTTCCTATTTTATTTGATAACTTTTATTTAACTTCTTTAATGACAGAAAGGGTTACTATCTGAAGCAAAAAAAAGGTAAACTGAAATCAGTCTGTCAGAAAGCAGAATTCAATACAAACCCCTTAGATCCCAAAAATAGTGAATTGAAATCAGATAGTCAGACTTCAATGGAAAATGTTCCATTGATAATCAGCAACTCTTTGTTTGGTGATCCAAAGAGCAGAGCGTTTCGTCGCGCATCGCTAAAAAGCGGTGCCAGTTCAGAAAAACAAAAAACTAGTCCAACAAGTAGTGTGCTCGTTCCCAACTGGAGGACTGTGTCATTAAAGCCTATATACAAACTCGAGGGAACCGAGAACCTAAACGATGAGTATTATTTAAAACGGCATCAAAAGCACGAAAATGAGGAGAGACTTGTAAAAAAAAGAGACCTGCGGCGTCAAAAGGAAGAGTATATTAAATTTAAGATGCTTAATCGAAACCGCATCGGCTCGGCTAATAAAAATGATAAACATAAACTTCTAGTTAAGTATAATATTGAGAATGAATTGAAAAAAGAGATAACAGAACGAAAAATTGAAGAAACTAATTTAGAAGGTAAGTTTTATTCAATTTATTTTAAAATTTAATGAAAATTATTTTTTAATACTGCATTAATCCTAATTTCAGTTAAGATTAAATTTTTAAGAGAAAAAAAATTCAATTCTAAAAAATTAAAAAAAAAACTTATTAAACAAAAATAAGCTAAACCTAAAAATAAAAAACACAATAAACTTAATTTTTTTTTATTGTTGAATAAGTTTTGTGTGTGAAAATTTCACAGAAATATTCTTTGACATTTAATTCCATTTGACATGTTGAATAAATTTTCTTACAATTTTCAAATTCATCCAAGTTCATCCAAGGTCTTGATACCTTTTCGTCTATCTCAAAAATATTCAGTTAGTTAATCAATAAAAAAGAAAGATGGTTCGAACAAAACAAAATTTAAAGCATAAATATTGAATTCAGTTTATGTCAGGAATTAAAAATTATGTTCAATTAGCAAAATAATTTGAACATTTACAATCACTTTAAAAAATTAAATTAAAACACAGTTGAAAAACGTCATGTGACTTCAAGAAATTTTTCAAGTCTTCAAGTCAAAGTCATGACTTGACTTTTTTTAAAATATTTTCAACTCTACATGGTTTGATTTTTTTTGTTTGAATTACAAAATGTATCCAATGTTGAAATAACATTGAAATTTTTTCAGTTTCAAATAAAAAAATAATTTTAAGTTAATACTGCAAGCATTTACATATTTGAAATTAAACTCTTTAGTGAAATAGAATGAATTTAATTTTTACTGGAAATTTGAAAAAAATATTGAAAATTCTTTTTTAACTTTTAAATAACCTTTTAAATAACCCAAGTTGGGTTTGTGATATGATTATCTTTAAGATAATATTTTTAGTTTAGAAAACCATCTACGCTCTGTTTTCCATTTTTTATCAATTGAGGAATTCCATTTTTAAAGTCAAAAATTTATAAAGAAAAAAATCAAAGTTTTCTGGTTACTGGAACAATTCTTGTTCTCAGATTTTAGTTCACCTATGTTGAGTTTTTTTCATCTATATTGAAAAAAAGCTAAATATAATATTAAAAAATAGGATTTAAAAAAAAAACAATTAGAGAAAGAATTTAAACTTGAACGAAGAAGGTAATATTTAGATAAACCTATGTTCCCCAAAGTCAAACATCAATGAAAATTTAATTTTAATTTTCTTTAATTTTTATTATTTATTTAAGGGAAAATATTTAAGTAGTGAGTGCATTTGGGTATTCGGGATTGTTGAAAGGGTAATACCAGGTCAACCAGATCAGAGCAAATGCTATTTCTAAAGCTCCTTCAAATTAGAAAACAAAAATTTTAAATTTTTTCACCTAATTCTATTTTGGTTCATCTTTACGTGAACAAAAAAATTAGGTGAACTAGTTCACAAGTCTGAGAACAAGAATTTTTCGCATAATAGGTAAACTATGGTTCACCGAATAGACCAAGTTTTTCAACTATTGAATATAATTATTGATTTAAATGAATTATTTATCTTTTTTTTTATCTTATTTAAGTTTATTTTAAATTTTTTTTCATATATTTTTATTCTGAAGTAGCATCAGCTCGGTACAGATAAACAAATAAATAAATATCCAAATTAAAAAAAATACACCATGCTTGCAATAATAATAATAAAAATAATAATAATAATAATAATTAGCTACAGCAGGAGACCTGTGGAGCGAGACTAGATGTAGTTTCGCTATGGTAGCTATCTTTCTGTGAAAAAAAAAAAAATTTTCATTATTTACTTATTAACTTAAAATTATTATTTTGTTTGAAACATCACACTTTTTCAATGTTATTTCAACATTGAATACATTTTGTAATTCAACACACAAAAAATTAAACCACATTTATTTTAATTTATCCAGAAAAGCTTTGAATTAGAGAAAAAATATAGCATTATTTTAGTTCAGGATTTATTAAAATTAAAATGTTCTGACTTTTCTTTGTTGAAGTAGTTTTTTTTGTATTAATATGATTTCAAGTATATTAAAATTTTTAAGTTAAACTTTGATTTGATATTTGCTTTGTGACTCTGAATTAGGATTTATTAAAAAAGCGGAAAAGAATAAAGAAAAATGGTGCTGGCACAATTAAAGCAAAAGAGCTGAATTAAAATTTTATAAACTAGTTAGAAGACAAATTAAAATACATTTTAAAGCTCTTGAGACAAGCATTTAAATAAGTACACTCTTATCTAAATATGTCAGAAAAAACTTTCAAAAATCTTGGTTTTAATTATTGCCAAGGTAAATGTAAGATGATAAATATATGAAATTAATTATATAAATGTAAGATCTTACATTTGTGAAATTTATTCGATTTAACTAAGATTTTTATAAATGTTAGAAATCGAAATTGCTTTAAATTTAAAATTTCAAAAATTAAAAATACAAATAAAAATTAAACATAAAATAACTTATTAATTCATCTTTTTATTGGAAAAAATTGCTCATTTTTCTATTTAAATTTTTTCTTTGTTATTGTATTTTTTTGACAGGCTTTAGTTTTTTATCACACAAATTGCTAGTTTGTCTTCGAAAACCGTATAAGCGAGTTTTAAGCTTATCATGCAGGGTTAAAATATTGAATTAAAAAATAATTAGACTAATTTTATCTTTTTAAATAAATATGTTAAGATTTTTCCTAATAATTACTGGACATAAAACAATCAAAGATTTTTAACTTACCATATATTGTAAATAATATGAAAAAAACATATCTAATAATAATTTGAACAATATAAAAAAACCGCTAGTTAAAAATAGCATCATATATCAAATAAATTTCTTAGTTTTCTTAAATTAAAAAAAAGCTCATCAGTTTTTGGAATTATTAAATCGATTTAATTAAAGAGATAAATAGTTCCACACAAACAAAAAAAATTTTAACACAAATCACTACAAAACACAATTTTTCTGCCGAATTTAAAAGAAAATAATTTTTACAAATTTAACCAAATATATGGGTATCACAAATTTTTTGTGATGAAAAAAAATTTAATAAATTCGTTATGGAATTTACTTAAATAATGTTTATAAATTATATATGAAAAAAAATTAAATTTAAACATTTGGATAATAATTATTACAAGTCCTGTGAAAATAAATTTTAAGGAAAACCAATATCCAGCTAATTTTGGACGACCTTTTTTAGGTTTTTTACTTTTTTGATGGTAGGGACTAGGTAGACCTTTTTATTAGATGAAAACAAAGCTTTAAAAATATTTTTTTTAATAAGCAAATAAAATGGCTCTCAAAATTTTGTTTTAATTATTACAATATCTTTTCGTTTCAGTAATGATCTTAAATCAAGTATTCAGAATTGAATTCAGAATTGAATTCTGGTGTAAAATTATTTAATTTTTTACAGTTTAAAATTTTTAAAACTCTCGATCAATTTTTGGGTGCCATTTTGGCACTTTTTGGTTAAATTCACTAAAGATCATTTAGAAATAGTAGTAGTGAGGCTGCAGTATAGTATTTATGCTAGCGCCTTCCGGCATTTAGCTCTTTGAGAGCTTTGGCAGTAAATTTTCTCCCATCAACTTTTCTGTCAATGTCCGCTTTGAAACAATTTACTGTTCCTTAATGCTCTACGGCAAAATATTCCACTTGGTGACCACTCTGTTTGTCAAGAAGTTTTATCTGGATGGGCCACGTTTACTTAATTTCTCTCACCATCTTCATGACATGTTTTCTCCTTAGTTTAAGCTTCAAAATTTTGAATAGGTTCAATCCATTCATTAGATAACACCATATTCCTTGGCTTCAAAATTTTCCTTAAGTTTAAGGTCACCATCTGAGATTGGAACTGTAAAACCAGTCCTATTTATGAGACTTTATCAAAGGTCTTCGAGATGTCTTTGCAGATCATTCAGACTTCCTCTTTCGATATGCTATTTTGTCAATAAATTCAATCCAATTGGTATTTCATGATTTACCAGATATAAACTCATGCTGCTTTTTGATTATTAGGTTGTTTAACAATAGATCATGATTTCATCCCCCAGAATCTTCTACATAGCTCCAAAAATCACGATCGATTTTAAATAAACTGGAAAAAGATTGTAAAATACCATCCGAATATGACTCTGAGATTTTAGTTGCCTTTGTTATAACTCAAAGAGGTATTTTATAAAAAAAAATTTCAAGTCTAAAGAGAGAGTATTGAATATTGGTTAGTTTAAATTTTTTTTTAAATTGGACATTACTATTAATAAATTCATTTAAAATATTTTATTCAATTAAAAAAAAATTCATTCTGATTAGCATTAGTTATACAGATCCAGTCAAAGATAATAATTATTTTTTGCAAATAAAAAAAATTTTATTTAATTTAATTGATTATTTTGATTATTTTTTTTTAGACATTGGACACATTCTAATAGTCGATAATTTGGACAAAGAAAAATTAGAATTCCAAAATTCTAAAGCTGATTCTCCTAAAAAATCAAACGAAAAAACAAAATCCAAAATCAAAAATAGATGTTCAATGAAAAATAACTTGGAAAATTCTCGCTCTTCTGGCAAAAAAGTATCCAGACGCAAGTCATTTCCATGTCTGCCATTAAAGCCGGTAAATGATAACCTTAGCAACATATCTTTCAATACAAATCCGAATTCAAAATCACTAAATAAATCAACAGTTTATGATGATTTAGATTCAGATTTTAATAATTCTGAAAATAATCTAGCTCCAAAAGCTTCAAGGCCAAATAAAAGAAAATCTGTTCAAAATTCAAATAGCTCCGCCAATTTACGACTTCCAGACAAAAAAAGGACTAAATTATCGACTAATGTGCTTTGACAAGGATAATGGCCACTTGGACATTAAAATTTAATTTTGCTAACTTATTTCAACCTTAGAACAATTGTAAAAATTGTCAATTTTTCTTCCCAATAAACTGGTGATTTGTATTGATCATTTATACTCTTTAATTCGTTTTTTTAAATGTTTTCTTGCAATTGGCTTAAGAATAGATGTTAACAAAAACGTAAATTTGGTCTTTTAAAGATCTAGTCATATTTTTTATGGTTAAAAACTTTTTTTTCTTTAATACAAATTTTAATTTTTGCTCATTGTTGCTAGTACTTTAAACATACTAATTGTAATCTAATTTTTTTTTGGAATAAAAAACATTATTTAAAAATTTTTGTTCTAATTATGCTAGCATATTACACCGTAATCCTCAAGTTTAGTCCCGGTAGAGAGTATAATTTCAAAAAAAAATTTTTTTTCTTTTTTATCCACCTGCTTTGAATTAGTCTGTCATGTGATTAATTTATTATTAAATTAAAACTTAAAGGAAAACAATCAACTTTTTAATTCTATTAAAACATTTTATTACTGGATTGAAAAAGAGCTTAGGGGAAATTAAAGACTGTTGGAATTTTTAGCATAACTATAATTTTTATTAAAAAATAAACATAAAAAAAATTATATGGAATTAAATAGAAAAAAGTAAAATTCTAAATAAAATTTTTTTTCAAAAAAGTTTAATCGGTCATGTCAGAAATCACACTTATTTTAGATAGATTCGGAGTTAGAAGAAAATTTACGACAAAGTACTGTTTTTCGTAAATTTTCGTAATTTTTTGAACAAAAAAAAATACGTTTTTTTAAAAAAAAAATCAATTACTTTCAAGGTTGAAGATGAAGAATTTTTCTTCCTCTACACAATGGAATAATAAACATTATATTTGATTCAAAATGTGATAAACTAATTGAAATTAAAAACTACGATATCATAATTGATCGGTTTTACTTTTTTTTCTTTAGATTAAATTCTAAATTCAGCAAGTAATTAGAATTACTTCCTCATTATTTAAATTCAAGCTAATAAATTCAATTGAAAACGGGATAATATTAGAAAGAATAATCAACGAGCTAGACTTTTCAGTAATCAATGATAAGCATCCTACTTTCAATATTTTTAATAAGAATTACTTTGAAATTCTTGACCTTTTTTTAGTTTCATCTTCATTGATTGACAAAATTACCGACTTTAGTGTCTTAAATAGTCAAGACATGACTAGTGACCATTTCCCAATCGAAGCATCGATTTCTATGGGCTATCAATTAGAAAATAAATCAGCAGCTAAAAGGCTTAACTATAAGAAAGCAAACTGGCAATTATTCAGCGAGATTTTAAATTCTCAAATAGTGAATGTCACTGAAAGTTCCCTCACAATAGATCAACTAAATGATAAAATAACAGAAAAAATTATTTCTGCTTCACATAAAAGCATTCCATATCTTTCTCAGAAAATCTACAAAACGAGTCTTCCGCCAAACATTGTTAATTTGATAAAAGAACGTAGGAAAGTAAGAAGAAATTACCAGAAAACTCGCTGTCAAAAGCTCAAGCAAAAATTTAATCAACTTACATCTGAGTTAAAGGCCTCTTTAAAAAATTCTGGAATCAAAATTGGTTTGATTTTATTGAGAAGATGGGAAAAAACCCACTGACAAGTAGACCTTTTTGGAAAAAAATAAATAAATTTAGAACAAAAAAAGGATCAAATTTAATTCCTAAATTGATTTTAAATGAAAGGGAATTCAAAACTAATGAAGAAAAGGGAAAATGCTTTGGAGAACTCTTATCGTCAATATTTAGTCCTAATTCTGATTTAATTGATACTGAGAAAGATATCGAAATTCTAAATTCTAACTCTGTTTTCTTTAGGAATTATAACCAGTCTAATTTTAATGATCCAATTTGCTTAAATGAATTAATTATGGCTTTTAAGAGATTAAAAAATGAAGCGGCATCAGGACCTGACCAAATTCATAATTTAATGTTAAAAAACTTACCTAGAAATTCATTAATAGAAATCATAGAACTTTTTAATTTAACTCTTCGAGAAGGTAGAGTCCCGAAAGCGTGGAAAACATCTTACATTACTATGATTCAAAAAAAGGCCTCTAGTTTACACGATCCTTTAAATTATAGACCAATTAGTATAACGAGTTGTTTAGGAAAGCTACTGGAACGCATAGTATATTCAAGATTATACAATTTTTTAGAGCAAAATTCACTCCTTATCCAGGAGCAATCTGGATTTAGGAAACACCGGCGAACAGCAGATAATCTTTTCTTCTTAATTCAAAAAATTGTGGAATCATTTAATAGAAAAAAAGAGTTTGCGGCCTTTTTTTTGATATTTCTAAAGCCTTTGATAGGATTTGGCATGAAGGTTTACTTTTTAAATTGATTAAAATAAATCCACCTCATTACTTGACTAACTGGATAAAATCCTTTTTAGACTCTAGGACATTTAAGGTAAATGTGAATGACCATTTGAGCGAAGAATATCAAATAACTGCAGGTGTTCCTCAAGGCTCAGTATTTAGTCCTCTTTTATTTAGTATATACATTAATGACATCCCTAAAAGAAACAAAACAAATAATGAATACTCTCTGCTTTTTGCAGATGATCTAGTTACATTCTTCATTTATAACAAAAAAGGGAACCTAGAAAATAAGATCAATAAATACCTCAACGAATTAGAACAATGGCTTATTAAGTGGAAAATGAAGATATCGGTTGAAAAGTCGTGTTCATTAGTCTTTTCTAGGTACAAAAAAGAGAGTGATAATCTTAACTTAAAAATTTATGGAAACAGAATAGAGAGACAAAAAGAAATCAAGTTTCTTGGTATTAAATTTGATTCTAAATTAAACTTTAATATACTGGTAGATGAAATTAAAGAGCGCTGCAATAAAAGGCTAAATATTATTAAGATATAGTCTAACAAAAAATGGGGTCTTAATCAGAACACACTAGGAAATCTATATAAATCTTTAGTCGGATCAATTTTAGACTATTCTTTTCCTTGCTTGAATTAATTTTCAGAAAATAATATCAAAAAACTACAAGCAATTCAGAATACAGCAGTCAGATCTATTCTTAAGTTAAAATATGATACTCCCTCCAACATCGTACATCATGAGGCTTTTAATAAACTAAAATTACTAACAGTCTCGAATCGGCTTTTTGAATTGAGTGAGAGATATGTTGGGGCAGGACTGAGTCATTCTATTCCATTGGTTGTAAGACTGGTGAAGGAATACAAAG
Organism: Brachionus manjavacas; assembly: GCA_019054805.1. Classification (NCBI taxonomy): domain Eukaryota; kingdom Metazoa; phylum Rotifera; class Eurotatoria; order Ploima; family Brachionidae; genus Brachionus; species Brachionus manjavacas. The sequence goes on from JAHQIY010000005.1 coordinate 720,576, forward strand.
AAGGTTTCGAATCAAGATATATTGACTACCCAACTCCATTGTGTAATTGCTACCTTACTATTTCTTCTTTTTTTCCTGAAACTTGAACTATTTAAACATGAGCCACATGTAACAATCTTTTCCAATTTTATATATTCTTAATTTTCATTTATTTAGCTTATTTACTTTTTTTAATTCTTTTTTTTTTTTTTTTTTTATCTTATTTTATTAACTTTAATTTTATTTTTATTTTATTTTATTTCATTTTTATTTTATTTTTTTTAATTTTTAACTTATTCTGAAGGAGCTCTAGCTCGGTACAGAAAACAAATAAATAAATTCAATGACATAAACAACTTTCTAGAAAAATATAGCTGACATGATTTCCAGCATAAAACTCGATTGAATATTATCTTTTTTTTCCAACAAACATTCTCTTCTCAAAATTTAGGAACTTTTTCTTAAATTTTGTTATCATATTTTAATAAAAAGTTTCAATAAGTTAATAAAAATAGTGGATTTCTATTTAATTTAGTGTAATTTAATTTATTTTTAAAATATAAAAAAATTGGGGAACTCGAACTTAATTTCTCAAAGTTTATTAACTTTATTTATAAATTTTTTTCTATTATTATTATTATTTATTTCAAAAAGCACCACTTGGGTGATGAAAGTAACAATAAAAATCAAGTTAGAGAAAAAAAAAATTTGAAATGTTAATTTCATTTTGTTTTTGTTAGTTTCTAAATAAATTATATATTGACATATTGAATAATCCAAATTTTGCTTGTTTTTAATAATCTAAAACTATGCGAAAAAAAATAAAATAAAATGAGTGAGATGGGTGGATGCTTCAGAAAGCTTTGTAAGTAACTCGGCTATTCCATTTTTATCTCATCTTTAATTTTTTTCTTTGTTATTAGCATTTCAAGTGCAGCATTTTTATTATCTCTTCTATACTTCTCTATCACATCGTTTATTTGAATTTTGTCAATCCGACTTTTGACACCTTCCATTTGGGTCTGTATTCATGTTAGACCGATATTCATTTCTTTTTATTAAAACTTGCGAAAAGTTTATTTTCATTAGCGGTGAAAGAAATTGTGGGCTGTAAATAAATAAATGTTTTAAAAATTAAAAATTTTCAAATACATTAAATTTATTTATTAATAAAAAAATTTTAATTTAATCATTTCAAAATCTTGAATTAAAAATAATACTGCGATTTTAAATAAAATATTTCGTGAATATTTGTAAGCTCAAAGGTCAATATTGAAGAAATAGAAAGGTATATATTTTTTTAATCCTTGTATCAAGAGCTTCAATACTTCTCCTTTAACACAAACACAAAAAATTGTCACAAAATCATTAAATTATTCTCAGGTTCATTTTGAACTAATTCATTCATTCAAAAAAATAAAAATGTTATTCCGACATAGTCTAATACTTTTATTAAAATTTCATCGTGTATATAATATGCAAAAAATTGAAATTCCTTTTAATTTAATATAATTTAAAATGTGAAAAAAAAATTATTTGTTGACAAATAATAAAAAACAAAAATTCTAAATTTGATAATTTCAATTAGTATCTAAAAGAATTGTAAAGTTATAATGCTTCGAAAAAATTAATTGAGTTTAAATTATACTTAAAAAATAGGGTAAAATTCAGTCGGGCTGAGGTTTGAATAAATTGCAACTATGGAGCTCATAGACTTCATTTCGGCCCTTTTAAAAAAAGAAAATTTTCATTAATAATGTGGCTTATTTCAAGCTAAATATTTGAGTTGCCTAGCAACAAAATAGATAATATTATTTTAGTCAAAAATAGCAATAAAATTTCAAATTTAAATTTTTTCCATTTCTAGACTCTATTTAAAAGCAAAATATTAAAATGACTGCGGGTTCAATTGCCGTTCCAACTATAGTCCCTTTGCGAGCACCTGTGCCGGGAAAACTTAAAAACATAATTGACACTCAAACACCCATTGAACTACGAACCGAGACGCCCGGTGCCGAGATTTTTTTTTCCATCGACGGCTCAAAACCGGACCACTTTGCTGCTTTAGGTGTCGAAAGAAGCACCATGAAATACACCAAGCCATTTAAACTGCGAGTGGGAAAAATAACTGTAAAAGCTCTCGCTGTATCGAGAGACGGAGCCCGAGAAAGCCACATAGTGACCAAATGCTTTGAGGTCGAAAAGACCCATGAAAAAGAAAATGTCGACAAAAAATTCCCTAAAAATGACAGCTTCGCTTTTATCGATGATTTGGAGAGGGAGCGAAAAAAAGAAATTATAAAAAAAAGAGGAATTTTGAAAAAAATTGTCGAGTCCAATAATCTGTCATACCGGAGTGGTATTCCTTTGACGCTTGGAAAAAATATTTTAAAATTTTAAAATTTTGTTCAATTAGATGGTGGTAGTATGAGTGACCCGGAAAGTGCTCGTTATGGCAAAGAGACCAAATTTTTGGGAACACGTTTCAGCAAAACCAGTCACCAAACAAATGAATCAAAAAATTCAACAGTTAATTTTGCGCCTTTTGAAGACGAATTGAACAATTCAAACCGCAGAGTTGTCTTGCCGGACTCGTCAGCTCAGGCTTTAAGGCTGCAACGTGAAACTGATTTTTTAAAGTAACTGAATACATTTTTTTATAATTTAAAAATTTTTTTTTTCAAAAGATGCATTTATTGTTTTGCTAGCAGACCACAAGATCCAAGTGCTAGATATTGCTCTGAGTGTGGCAAAAATTTACCATCCATTCCTCAGGCTAAAATGGTTCCCCCTACAACAGGCCAGCTCGGAACTTGCTTCTATTGCCGATCCATAGTCCCATTTAACACCAGCATTTGCGTCATTTGTGAGAACCCAATTAATCCACAGCTCCAACCTCAGGCTACCATTAAATTACAGGTAACTTTAATTATTGACATAAATTTATTCCCAGTCAACAATATTTTTAAGAATTTTTAACTATTCCTTGATGATTTTTAAAACAAATTATTGGATCTATACTGATAGGTGATCACAAATTATGTGATCAGTAACCCTCACCTAAAGTATGTGACCAAAAATTGATCCACTATTTTTTAGATTGATAACATAGTTTATATTGCATTTAATTTTTTTAATCTCTTTTAAAAAATAGAAGAAGTATAGAAGAAGTATAGAAGAAGTAAAAAAATTAATTAATAAGAGAAGCACAATCAAGTGTTCTGCATTCGATAACTACTTAGAACAAATAGGGTTAACAATACATAAAAAACAAAAAACATTAAAATTTAAAGCTGATCATTTTCAATTTCTTTGGTCACGTAATAAAATTTTTTTCAATTTTTTTTTATTATTATTCTTCTGATCACATAATATAAAAACAACTCGTCACCTATCACTACAGACCATAACTATTCACTGTAAATACCTTGTTTTTTCTTATTCCAGTCTTCAGGATTTAATATTAGAATTATTAAACTAAAGGTCTGATGCTAAGTAATCAGATGCTTAATAGAAAAAGAATTTTCATGATATATGGTTAAAACAAAAAAGATTAATTTTAATTAGTAAATTAAAAATGGGCTAACAAACAACTTTGAAATTAACATGTTGAGCATCATCGATGAGAATCAGTGGAACGCAACAAGATGGTTTTGATAGACATAGTTCAAAGATCTATGTCCAATGCCTCCTTATTTTTCAATTTAAACTTTCTATTTTAGAAATTTATAGCAATTTTTTGATGAGCTTAATTTTTCACTTTTACTATTTCAGTGAAATTTTCTCTCAGATCAATTTTACTATTTTACTTAGAAAAATTCTCAAAAAGTTCAGTATTACTATTTAACTATTTTCTAAAGAAGTAATATTAATATGATTTTAGAAAAGTAAAGTAAAATAAAGATCAAATAATTATTAAGGCCCTAAACTTCTGCTCACTTGAAACCTGGGCTTCGCCCCGGACCCATTTGACCTAAGTCGCTATTCCCTAAACCGGACCCGACCCGAATAACCCGCTTTTATTTTAGATGAGTTTATATTAATAAAGCTTTTTTTTGTTTAAAAATATCGATTTTATTATTTGTTTCATTCAATTAACGCGATTCCCTAAACCGGAGTTTCGTTTCCGACCACGTCTTATCAGAAATTTGATAAAACAAAAAGAAGTTGCTACCGATGTCTTTAGCTAAGTCAAACTATGGTCAATTTTAGAGTTAATTTTCTTTAAATGATATAATTTTAAAACTGGACAATCCTTGATTTTCTCCATTATGATTATTTATATTTTATTTTTCAAAAAATTAAATAAAAGTTATTTAAATAATCGGATAATATTTTTATAAAAAATTTTGTGCATAACTGAATTTTTTCAGGATCTTAAAAAACGCAACTTAAATAATTTGTATTAATACAAATTTTTAATGAAATTAATTTTAAGAAAAGCAGTTCTTTGCTCCAATACATGTAATAAATTTATTTCTGAAAAGATTCCTGAGGAAATTCTTTAAAATTTAAATTGTACGGCAATTTTTTCATTTTTATCTTTATTCGGTATTTAATGTGACAATTATAACAAAATAATTAATTAAGTATTAAATCAATTTCATTTTTAATCAATTTGTTATATTTAAAATCAATTTATTCTAAAAAAGGTTTTGAACTAATAAATAATCAAATATTTTGCACCTGTCATTACTTACAATTTTTCTATTTTAATTTTCTTTTATATTATGTTTTAATTTATTTTACTCTTTAACGTATTTTTTCCTTAAATTTTTATTTTATTTTTTTTACTCTGAAAGAGCTTTAGCTCGGAACTGATAAAACATATAATTAAATAATGATAGAGTATTAAAATTTTTCTAATAACAAAAAAATATTTAGAACTGAGGGTTGAAATGGGAAATATTTTTAAAAAACTTAATAAAAAATAGCTGTTTTTATTATTTTAAAAAATAAGCAGTTCAAATTTCAGACAAATTGAAGTCCATGATCAAATATTTAATTTAAAATAAAAATTATTGGTTTTAGATTTTAAAAAAAAGGTATTTTTTATCAATTTTTAAAAATGACTTAACTTGATTAGATATGATTTGTTTAATCTTTAATTGGGAAGTAAATTATATGAATTTTATCTTAAGTAAAAATAAAATCTTTATCAATATTTTGAAATTTATCAAAAAATGATCTTTGTTTCGTTGTAATATATTTTAATTAATATTTAAATATATGCCTCAATTTGTACATCTTAATGTGGACGCGCGTTTAACAGGCTTGAGAAAAACGTGAGCGTTATCGCACGCCAACAAAAAACCATCAAAATCAAAAAATTTCCAAATTTTTTTAAAAAATTTGTCTTGTGTAATTTTAACTAAGTATTTTTTGAAAAATTTTATATTAATTTTCATTTTCTAAAGAGCATGATAAAATATAAAAATTTTATTAAAATTTATCTTTTGAAATGTAAATTAACTTGTCTTTAATAATCTTTAAGTAATGGTTACAAAATAATGGCAAAATAGTTTAAATAAATATATGATAATTGTTTAAAAACGAAATATACATTTTGATAAAATAATGATAGATTTTTTTAAAGCCAAAGGTTATGTGCTCAAATTGCACCACTTCAAATCCTGCTAATTACACGACTTGCGTTGCATGTGATAAAAAACTAGTTCCAGCTAATTCAGTTCATGTAAATTAAATTAAATTTAATTAATAATTTTGATCTACTTAATTAAAAAAAACTAAAGCCTGTGGATTTAGCATTAACTGTGCCTCAGTACCCAGTACCAGCCGGAAAGAATGCAACTTGTAGCCAATGTTTTCGAATCAACAGAAATGATGCCAGATTTTGCGATTGGTGTGGAGCTAAGGTAAATAATTTAAAGTAAAATTGGTAAAAATTGCCCCTGTTGACCAGATTTTGTGACATCAATCTAAAAAAATTATCAATAAGTTATGCCTTGTGATTTTAAAAACTCAACTTTCAGCAAATAGTCAGAATTATTATTCAAAAAATTGTTCAGGCAAGACAAATCAAGTCGAAATAATACAGTTTTAAATTTAAAAAGAATTTATTTTAACAAATGTGTATTTTGAATCAGCAAAACCAAATAAATTTTAATTTTAAAGAAAAAATTATGAAAAGTTAATTAAACTAAAAAGTCTTCAAAATTCAAATTTGACTTTTCGAAAGTTAAATTAAATTAAATGCAAGAATTTTAAATGAAAAATGAAAAAAAATATTTAAAAAAATTTGTTTTTCTTCAAATTTTTCTAAATTATTCAGTTTTTTTTTACAAAAAAATTTTAATTCTTTTTTCTTGACAAAATCTGATATAAAAGTAAAAATTAAATCAAAGAAAATTACAAAAAAAATTGTTTTAAATAATTTTATCAATTCGGTTTTGTGATGTGAGTTTAAAGATTCTAGAAGCGTAAAACTATTCTATAGTTTTAACTGTTGTTATAAATCGACTCCAACCGATTGAAAAAATTTAAAAATGACTAAATTTTCCAATAGATCTAATAAAAATAAAGCTCTATTTTTTCGTCTTTTACTGATAATTTTTAATAATTTTTAAATAGCATGAAAAAGTGCAATGCAGGTTTATTTTTTTTAAATAAATGGGATTTTTGAAAATTTTAGCAGCTTTTTATCAAATAATTCAAAATCAATTTGAAAACATAGGACTCTAAATTTTTTAAGGAAGTGAAAGGCTTTTATAAAGGGGGAAAATAACCATAAAATATTTAAGATAGTAAAATTGTCTATCTAAAAATTTAAAAGCTTATTTTATTTATTATCTACTGGAAAAGGAATCTTTTAAAAACAACATCCATCAAAAAAGCAAAAAAAAATTGATGGCTAAAATGAATTAATGGGAGTTTTTTTTACATGAAAATGGAAGCTAAATAAATATCAAATGGCATAACGTGAATGTATTAAAAAAATTCTCTCTTTAATGATAATCGTATTTTATTTAAATTTTAGTCGATTTTAAATTAACAAAATCTAATCGATTTATAAGAAAATGTAAGTTTCATATTTGCATAACTTTTTGAATGTTCGAGCTTTTTTCAATCTGTAAACGATTAACTTATAAATCGACTAGATTTTTTCAATTTACTGACTTCAAATAAAAAATATTTCAACTAATAAATTTTGATAAATAATTAATTATTTAATAAAAAATTTTTGAAAATTCTTGAATAAAAACCATTTTCTTCGATTTTTCCACCTTAATTTAATGATATTTAAAATAAATAGCCACAGCGTCAACTTAACCCATTGGAGTGTGGTCGATGTGGAGCAAGTAATCATCCATATACCAAATTTTGTGCTTCATGCGGAACCTTAATCCAGCCTCCGTCAAATCAAAACCCCAGCGCTACTGTCTTGGCCTCCAATAAAAGCACCCAACCAGCTTGGCTCTCCAATATTGACTCAAAAGCAATGTCAATTTTAAACAAACAATACAGTACAACATCAACACAGACTTATGGTATTTACTACACATCTTCAAAAGGTTTGGAAAATAAACTGGAAAAAGAGGACAGAGGTCTAAAACTAGACCGTGAATTTTTGGAAAGACGTCCCGCATTGACAGCTATTAGTGCTGGTCGTGGTTACTGGAGGCAGCAGATGGACCACATATGTGCTCACTTAAAAGCATTTGCTCATAATAACGCCGAATTTAGGGCCTTAGCAGCTGAGCCAAAGCTTGGAAAAATAAATACCGCAAAAGTTGATATTGATTCCAGCTGGTTTACGATTACTGCCACTTTTCCAATTCGAAATAACACAACTAAAGATGGCTTTAATTCAAGTTCCATTATTGAACAAGCACTTAAAGGAGGAAGCACTCTGAGCAAAATAGACTATGATTATATAAATTCTAAAATTGCGGGCAGAGAATCTAGTCTGTCTGATACCGAATCGGCATCAGAAGACGATTCGTACCGATCTGAAGAAGCTAAAAAACCGCGAAAAAAAAAAGTTGAAAAATATGAAGATAGATTGAGTGGCGAGGACAGGCAGTTGATTAAAGAACTTGGCAGAAATGGACGCGGTAGGGCAAAGGAAGTTGAATATTTGCTAAAAGAAGGAGCTAATCCAAACGCAAAGACCAAAGATGGCTTAACAATGCTTCATTTAGCCATTCGAAATCGACATATTGACACTATTCCTGCTTTAATCAAACAAGGTGCAGATATTAAAAGCAAAATCCCACCGTAATTTAAGAAAAGATAAAAAATATTTTGAATTTGAAAAATTTTTTAAATAGAAAAGGAAATACTGTTTTGCATGAAGCGGTTCTTTTGGGTCCCGAATCTTCAGCTGTAATAAAAATGCTTTTGGAGTAAGTTTAGTACCAACGAAAAGGAATTAAAAAAAAACTAATATTTTTTTAAGTTTAGGAGCTAGTCCCTCATGGAAAAACTCAAGAAATGAAAAAGTATTCAATGTTTAAAATTTATATTTTTTTTATTTTTTTGTTTTAGCCATTTGATTTGGCAATGAAAGAAAATAACACTGTAGCTGTGAACTTGCTAAATGAGCAAGTTGGAAATGACATGATTTCAACTTATCTAAAAACAAGACCCAATGAGATAAGACCATGATATGCTTTTATTACAGAATAATTTTTTTGTCAGATTTTAATATTTTATTGTTTTGAAAATCGATCAACGATAGCTTTAATTTTTCTAAAAAAAATTTAATTTTTTTTTAAATAAAATTAATAATCGAAAATATATTTTAAAGTGTTAAAAAGAATTTTTTTTTTAATATTAACTTAAAAACTTATTCAATATACAATCTAAAAAGAAGCTAAAAAGAAGGACTTTGATCCATTCTCAGTGGCCTGAGGATTTCCTCAAAAATAAATAAAATAATATACAATCTAATAATAATAATAATAATAATAAAGAGCTACGTCAAGCGAGCTTGCGGAGATGGCTTACTCGGAAGCCATCTATGGTAGCTAATCGAGCGAAAATTGAGTGATAAATTTAGGAACTACAATGAAAGTTACAGAGACAAAACTGAGGTACAATGATTGAAAAAATATTAAATAATAAAATTGTGGCCAAAGAAAGTAAGAGAAAGTAAAAGTTAGGACAGCTGAACTAATTTAATGAATTTCAAGACTCTTCAATTAATAGTTTTTATCTTTAGAAAAGAATTTTGATTTTTTTAAATATTTATCTCGATAGGCGTTTCATTGAAACAGCTTTTTTTTTTGTGACCTGGTCAATGACATAAGAAGTCTTGAAGGTATTATTAAAACTAGAAATTTTGGTAAAAAACAAAAAATTGAATAATTCATTTATTTATTTATTTTTTTCTTCTTGTACCGAGCTAGAGCTCCTTCAGAAAAAATCAAAAAATAGTAAAATAAGCAAAAATAAAATATAATAAAAAAGACATATATTGAAAAAAAGAGGAAATAGTTAGGTAGCAGTTACACAATGGAGTTGAGTATTCTTCATATCTTTCTCTTTTATTTAGAAAATTTCATTGATATATATACTAAATAAAAGAAGACTAATTACTGAGCCTTGAAGGTCATCTGCAGTTATTCGGTATTATTCGCTCAGGTGGTCATTTACATTTACCTTAAATGTCCTAGAGTCTAAAAAAGGATCTAATCCAAGTCAATTTAGTCAAGTAATGAGGTGGATTCATTTTTCTCAATTAAGAAAGTAAACCTTCATGCCAAACCCTGTCAAAGGCTTTAGAAATATCAAAAAGCAGTCAGCAAACTCTTTTTTTTCTATTAAATGACTCAAAAATTTTTAAAATTTAAAAAAAAAAGATTATCTGATTGCTACTGGATAAGAAGTCAAAGGCTTTAGAAATATCAAAAAGCAGTCAGCAAACTCTTTTTTTTCTATTAAATGACTCAAAAATTTTTAAAATTTAAAAAAAAAAGATTATCTGATTGCTACTGGATAAGAAGTCAAAGGCTTTAGAAATATCAAAAAGCAGTCAGCAAACTCTTTTTTTTCTATTAAATGACTCAAAAATTTTAAAAATTTAAAAAAAAAAGATTATCTGATTGCTACTGGATAAGAAGTCAAAGGCTTTAGAAATATCAAAAAGCAGTCAGCAAACTCTTTTTTTTCTATTAAATGACTCAAAAATTTTTAAAATTTAAAAAAAAAAGATTATCTGATTGCTACTGGATAAGAAGTGAATTTTGTTCCAAAAAATTGTATTATCTTGAATATATTATTCGTTCCAGTAACTTTCCAAAACAACTCGTTATGTTTATTTGTCTGTAATTGGAAGGATGTTGTGAAGTAGAGGAAGTTTTTTTTAATAATAGTAATGTTCGAGGTTTTCCATGGTTTCAGAACTGTACCTTCTCGAAAAGATAGATTAAAAAGTTCTATGATTTCTTTTAGTGGATCTTTAGCTTATTTTTTTAGCATTAAGTTATGAATTTTATCCAAAATTATCTACAGTTTTGCTTGAAATAATAGGGCTTGTGAATCAGCTGTCGATAGCGAAATTTAACTGGTTTTTCGTCTACGACACCATTTATTATGAGTAAGTAAGTTAAACCTAATCTGTTGTGCAAACGTATTCAGTATCACGTTTGCTTGTCTCTGGATTTTCACTTTCTTCTGCCAAGTATGATTTCTTCGGATTGCTCCATTTTCCTTTGTTCTGATTCCTTCCATATTTTATATTGTTATTGTTCTCAACACTAGACGATTTAAATTTGCAATCTGCTTGTGACCTGGTTTCCTACATGTGTAACAGAAAGGGATTCTGCCTCTTTTGTTTGTTTTCCTATACACGAATTTTCCTCTATCAACTTGTTTCTCTCTTAAGTTATATAATGATCTTGATTTTAAGCGCTTCGTGTTAAGAAAACGGGCTTATAATTAAGACGAGATGTGAGCTTTTATGTAAATATTTAAATCAGCATCTAGAAGCGTCTTTGTTCTGAGATACGTGACAAGTATTTTAATTCTTACTTATCATTGCGCATCAATTGAGAAGCTGATGATCAAGTGATACGGAGGGTGTATTAAATTTTCCCGCTCTTTAGCTATCATCGTCTCTGATAATTCTCGTCAAAGACTTATATTCCATTGGTGCATAAAAATAAATAATTATTTTAAACAAAAATTAAAAAAAGTAAATAAACTTAACTAAATGAAAAAAAATTATTTAAATTCTTGTCTCTAACAGACTAAGATTTCTTTGATTGACGTTATTGTCGTTTCTTATCATTTTATTTTTCAGTGATGTATATGCTCCCATTTTCGGTTATATGTTTATTGTTATTCTAACGTAAACATAAACTGGATTCTTCGTTTGTTTGCTAGTTTTTTCGATATCTTTCTCAGTATCAATTAAATCAGAATTAGAACTAAATGTTGAAGAAAACAGTTTTCCGAAGCATTTTCCGTTTTCTTCATTTGATTTTAATTCCTTATCATTTGAAATCAAATCTGGAATTAAATTTGAATTTTGTTAGGTCTTTCCAAACGGTCTGGGTTCGAATCCTAGTCAAGTTAAATAAATGAAACGTTAAAAAAAAATAAATTATGGATTTGAGCTTGTGCTTTCAGTGCTGTGCTTCTATTTTCCACCTGGTTTGAGTTCACCGCCAAATCATTTCTCTAGATGGTTGTTAACATTCATCTAAAAAATGGAACTTGGCATTAGAACAGAGATAATCATCCTATGGGAACGTGTCAGGGCTCATGAGTCAAGGGGCCTATAAATAATGGCGTCGAAAGACGTAAGTAGCGAGTAAAAAAACTCTGTTATAAGCAGCAATGCTTCTACAAACTAACCAAATATTACTTGGGCTGTTCTACAAGGGTTAAGACTTGTTGCAGAAAACTACTACTACTACAAAGAGACTGGAGACCTTGAATTTTGCGGATGAAGTAAGCAAAATAAAAAATTGAAATGAAAAACTTTTTTTTACTATAAGATCAATTGATAATTTTTTAGAATGATTTTTAATTTTTTTTAAGCTTTATTAGAAAAAAAATTAAATTCAAAGAACATTTTTTTTATCAATAAAACTAAAAAAAAAGTCAAGTCTTTGTATTTGTAGAATTTTTAGGAATAAAAAACATCCTAATATAAACCTGGATATCCGCCAAAGCCTGAGCCTGAGTATCCTCCCAGACCTACACCTGGATATCCTCCTAGACCTACACCTGGATATCCTCCTAGACCTACACCTGGATATCCTCCTAGACCTAAACCATGACCACCTAAACCGGACAAACAAGGATTAATTGGCATTGGAACAGGCACTGGAATCGGTACAGGAACTGGTCTCGGCATTGGCATAGGCATTGGCATTGGCATTGGCATTTGAATTGGTAAAGCTGGAGCTACAGCAATTGGTTGATAACAACATCCACGGTTACGTCTTCCACACATTTTGATTTAATGATTCTTTAATTTTTTTACTAAATTCAAATTAAATTCTTATTGATTTTGAATAATATTCTCTTGAAGACTCTTATTTATAAGCTTCATGTAAAATAAAACAATTAACAATTACAATTTTTATTCAATAAAAAAAATGCATTACTTCATGCTTCAGTCTAGTTTTGTGAGACAAAGCTTTTTTAGATTTTATTACAAACAATATCATATTAAAAAATGAATCGTTTATGAAAGTTATATATCAGATAAAAAGTATCTAAACAATCAGAAAAAAAATTAATCAAATAGAAATATTTGATTTAATACAAACTAACCAATTTTATTTAATTTTATTTTATTTAAAGATATTTGAATTGACAATATGCTCAAAAGTTTCTTTCACGAATTTTTACCGGAAATTTATCGATTAAAGTCTCTTAATTCAATGTATAATTTCAATTTATTTTTATAAATTTAGTTGAAATCCATGAAAAATCAATCATGCCGCATTCTATTTTTTGGTTTTTCTCTTTTCAATTTACAAAAAACTCCTTATTTACCTTGTCGAATTTGTAGCACTCAATAAGAAATCATTTTAGTTTTCTTGTTTGCAGATCTTTAATTCCTTTGCCATCTTGTCAAAAATAGATTTTTTTTGCCAAAAAGAAACCTTACAACTGCTAATGTCTAACAAAATGACTGATATAAATGTTTGATCATTTTAAAAAAGATTAAGAGAGGTCTAAGAACCGAGCCCTGTGGCGCCCAAATTGACGGTGTTTAAGAAAAAATATAAAAAGTGAATCTAGCACAAACACATAAATTTTTTATTACATTAATAGTAATCAAACATAAACTTTAATTTTTAAAATTTCAGATAAAAATCAAGTCAATTAATTAAAAAAAGTCAATTAAAACACATAAGAAAGATGTTATTTTGATTTAAAAAAAGGAAAAAAGCCATATCTTTGACGTAAAATCGTAAAAGTGAAAAAGTCAAGAAAATTATCAAAACTTTGAAATTTTGGATATTTTCCTTGAGATCTTGACGTGCTGAACACAAAAATATCAAAAATCTCAAAATCGAACTTTCTTAATGTATATATAATCTTATATAATAAATTGATGGAAGAAGTAGCTAATTATTCAAGAAGGCTTTCAAAAAAAAAGAATTATTAAAAATAACGTTGAACTTGGTTTCCATAAACTAACTCAAGATTATTTAAAGTTGATAACATTTGATGTATACTCATTGAAATACTGAATTTCCCAATACAATAACTCATCTAAACTTTGCAGCAGATTATGAATGTAAGTTTTATATTGAAAGCCAGGAACTTATTCGAGTAAAAATTAAATCTCGATTTTCGTCTCAGACAATTCACAATTTATGCTAAGACTGTGACCAAGATGTTTTAACTGAAAATGAACCTTCAATTAAATAAAATGGCAAAAAAATTATATCTGAAATCGAAAAAAATTAAAATTTAACTAACCTAATTTTCATTTAAACATTTTTATATTGAATTTATTGTATATATTGTATACTTTGTATTTTTCTTTAGGCTAGAAGTGGCCAAAAGCTTAATTAAATAAAATATCTATTAAAAAGAATTTCTTTTATTTATTTTAATATTCAGAGTAAAAACCGCTTAGTGCCGAATAAGGAGGTTTATTACAAAGAAATGACCATTTTTAGTATTTTATTGATTATAGCTTTGAGGTTATTTATACATTTAAAGAAAGTTCCGATTTTGGAATTCTTGTTATTTTTGTGATCAGCTCGTCAAGATCTTGAAGAAATATATTGAAATTCAAAATTTTGATCTTTTTCAAAATTTTTATCATATTGGCACTTATTCTGTAATTCATTTTCTTATTGAAAATAAAAATCAAGGATAATAGTTAAAAATGAAAATAAAGTAGATGATATTTTTTTGATGCAACTAAAGCGTGTGATAAACTTTGAAGTTAATTTATTTTCTAACTTAACTCTATTGAAAGCTAAAATTTTTTTAAAAATATTACATTTAGTTTTATTCCAAATAAACTAAGGTAAGCTAAAATTAAATTTTTTAAGGGTATTCGTAATATACAGTGTATTGTTAGAAACCACAGAACGAGTAAAATTACATCATTTTTCTTAATATTGCATAAAAAATATAAGATTAAAAAAAATTTCAATCAATTAAAAATGAAATTAATTGATAGATTACGTAAAATGATGTAAAATTTAAAAAAAATACGCTATTTCAAATCAAATCTCATAGTGTTCTCGGTTTTGTGCCCATTTTTAACTGTTTCACGTTCAATCTGCACTAGATGCTTCCTTTTTTATTTAGTTTCTTTTTTTATTTTCTCATTAAATATTTTTTTGAAACTTTTTTCTAAAACTTTTTACGATTTTTGTTCCAAAATCTATTTCCAAAATAAATAACTATCTAAATGGCAAGTTTTTTTTCTACTTTACAATTTAGAAATAATTGCGTAATTATTTTTCAAATTTTAACATGCTTAAGCATTGAGTTTTAATTATTATTATTATTATTATTTTTTATTTCATAAAATTACGCCTGTCTTGGCGATGTTAAAAAAAAAAAATTTTATAATAAAAAGTTTAAATGACATTTGTTCACTAATTTTTGTTTCAAGTTACAAAAAAGATGAAAATTATAAAAATAAAATTTAGCTTTTTACAAAATATACAGAATTTTTTCAAAACTTAAATTACTTATTCAAAAAATATTGTTATTTTTTTTTTAACAAAACAACGGAATTTCAAAATTTCAAAAAAGTTAAATGGCAAAAAAAAAAATTTGCCAAATAGAGCAGGCTCAACATTCAAGCTTTATTAAGTTTCGCATTTTCACATGAAGTTCTTCCATATCTTTGTCTCTCTTTTTTTTTAAGTTTTTCATTTAAAGGTGATTTGCTTTTGAATTAAAACTAAACTTCAATTCATTTCTATGTGATCGAATTCAAAATTTGTGCTGATAAATATTCCGAGTTTTTTTCATTTATCAATTTTGATTCATTAAGAAGTTTGATTATTAATTACCTAACCATGGTTTGGAACTAAATTTGTATATTTAACAAATTTTCACTTTACTTAAGGCATCTTTATTATGAAATTTTTGTAAAGGTCCGTAATCACTGTTATACGATTATTTCCATTCTCTCAACTTTATAGAAATCGATAAATGATCAAAAATAATTTTTTTCCATTAAAGTTTTATTAGAAAAAAAAACTCAAAGAACATTTTTTTATAAATAAAAATTTTTCTGACATCACTTTTGTTTAATATGATTACATCGAGCCCATAAAGAAGCAGAGGCCGAGCATATGTTGAATATAATTAAGCTTTCACTCGAAAGTCCATGTCAGCTGTAATTATGCTGCGATGCAGATTAAGCTTCGGAGATTCGCCCCATTTCGTTTTTTCATAAAATGGGGCCTAAACAACTGAGTCATATAATTTAAAAACAAAGTTTGGCTTCAAGAGGTCGTGTAGAAATACGCCACTTTCTATTGAAATTGGTCTTGAGAGTATTGATAGATGTTTGACAAATAGACGATGAGAGCTCTTTGATAGGTTCATGAGGAATCCGACAACAAGATTGCTTATTGAACAGATAAGGGCTGAGAGTGAACGTAAAAAAGTAGAGCTAAATAAAAGGCCACTATATACTATCTCGAGATGCTAACAAAGGGACGCAAAATGAAAACGGATAAACTCATTAATGCCTGTAAGCTTGTGGTTAATCTCAATGGGAACATATGTGATATGGCATATGGGAGTAAGGGAGTGAAAAAGCAGATAAAATAAGGATTGAATAAATAGAATTGGAAAAAATTAACTTAGCTCAGTGTCCTATACATGACGTATGACTAAAATTACCACTTTTGAATTAAAATCATGATCATGATCTACTAAATTTTTAAGATAATATTTAACTTTATTAAACATCGCCGTTTGGGGTTTATTGAATTAAATAATAATAATAACAAAAATAATAATAAAAATTTTGATAAAAATCAAGTTTTTTTATTAGAATAATGTTTAGGAATAAAAAACATCCTAATATAAACCTGGATATCCGCCAAAACCTGAGCCTGAGTATCCGCCCAGACCTACACCTGGATATCCTCCTAGACCTAAACCATGACCACCTAAACCGGACAAACAAGGATTAATTGGCATTGGAACAGGCACTGGAATTGGTACAGGAACTGGTCTCGGCATTGGCATAGGCATTGGCATTGGCATTTGAATTGGTAAAGCCGGAGCTACAGCAATTGGTTGATAACAACATCCACGGTTACGTCTTCCACACATTTTGATTTAATGATTCTTTAATTTTTTTACTAAATTCAAATTAAATTCTTATTGATTTTGAATAATATTCTCTTGAAGACTCTTATTTATAAGCTTCATGTAAAATAATTCTTGCAATTATTGTTCAATAAACAAAAACGCATTACTTCATGCTTCAATTTTGTTTTGTGAAACAAAGCTTTTTTAGATTTTATTACAAATAATATCAAACTTTATAAAAATACATAGTTTTTGAACCATTGGATATATACTAGATAAAAATTTAAAAAAGTAATTAAATAATCTGATATAAACAATCATGAAAATTAACTAAACAAAATTTTTAATTTGTTTTTTTAATATCCCTAATAATTTCTTGTAGCATTAAAAATTATTTTTAGCAAAATTATTTAAAAAAAAATCAAAACACCTCTTAAGCCTCTAAACCTTTTTTGTACTAAGTAAAGAGGACTTATTAAATTCTATTTTTTCCAAAACCAAAAAGTTAATTCAGAATAGGAAATTAGATGGATAGGCTTTCTACGTTTGTAAAACAAAGTCAATTTGATATTGTAAAAGATATTGATGATATGATTTATTCAATTTTCAAAAATGATCTTTATAAAATTTTGCCCTAAAAAATAGAGTGTCATCATTTAATGTTTTTTGTTGAGTGGAAATCAAAAGTAATGACCCTATGCTCTAGAAGGAGTGAATAAGGAAAAAAAAATTGATGTTCTAGCAAAAAATTTTTGTTTCATAATGAAGTCATTGAGCAAGGCTTAATGGACGCAAATAGAGTTCGGTGACGAAATTTACATTAAAATAGATAATAAAAAGAAGCGAATTAGGACAAAAAATTATACCAGAATTAAAAATTTAAAAAAGAATGTTATAAAGGTATTATTCAATGAGCAAAGCTAGGGGGCTAAGGGCTATGGGCTATGGGAGCGAAGCTAAGGCTCTTTTATTAAGACGTAAAGAGCAACTGCGAGAATAATTGTCCCTTTTATATCCTAGTAGATAATAGGGAGGCGCTCATCTCCTTTTCAAGTAACTTTTGAGCAACGGCTTCGATCTGACACAGAGGCTACTGCATCGAGTTGATCATCTATACCCCAATTGTCACCTAGTCTGGTCCCCCAATTTTTATGATGAAAGAGGGTTAAACATTCGCCAAGTATTGCAGGGATATTTTGAAGATTTTTTCACCCTCAGGGGTTTTTTAACCATCGATCATCTGCTTGCATGACTAACACGCAAATTATTCGGCTATAGGGTTTGATGAATTGCGAGAAACACTTAAAAAACTTTTCTCGTGAGAAATGTTGATATATTTTTTCTAAACTAAAATTTAAATAATAAAATTTTATTTAAATTAATGATTTCGTAAGCGATTCCAATCTTTTTAACAAGACCTTCTAAAACTTAAAAAACTATATCTTTTTAAAATTTTAAATATTTAAAAATATTAATTGAATTAGGTATTTTTACTTTAAATTGATAGAGTAACAATAAATTGCCAAGAATTGAAAAATCTTTAATCATAAAAAATTCTTAATTTGATGTCAAAATTTTAAAAAACAATGTTTAAATTTTTTAAAAATTACTTAAACTAAATTTCACGAATACTTCTCCTTTGTTCAAAATTGAAATAAAGCAAAATGAAAAAAAATAAATTAAAAGAAAATCTCAGTAAGAATTAAATTTATTTTATTGGTTTTGAGGAAGATTGACAACATTCACTAAATGTATTTAATATTAATTTTTCTTTATTAAATCAATTAAAAAAAAGGAATAAGAATTTTTGTGTAAAACTATCTTCTTTTTTTTAATTTTATTTTTAACAAATTTATTTTTTATTTATTTCTAATTCGTTTGGATGAATAGAAGGATAATACCCATTTACCGATACCAATTTTATAACTCTAAAAATTCCAAGTCTTGCTTTGATTTTCTCCAATTCTCATATTACTGATCAGAAATGCTTTTACCGACTCTCGTCCAATTTTTAATACACGTTGTTTATTAATAAAAATTTTACGTCAATAAGTTGTTTGTTTCATTTTAGATATCTGAACCTATTAAAACTGCCATTCTCTCAGCAAATACTAGGTAAAAATGACACACGAAGACATTTTTCAAAACAAGGTACTCATACAACGATAACTCTCTCATTTACTCCGTAAATAACTAAATTTGAGAGGGAGCTTATAATTATTAGTTTTGATTATCATCCATTCAGCGTAAACTAATCTAATTTTAATTCGGTATGATTTAAATTAAAAAACTATATAATTTCTTTTTTCCGATGATGCTGATTTAAAATCAATAACAAAGTAAGTAATAAAAAAAAAAATTTCTGCGTTAAACAATCACTTTTTTTTTTAAAGTACATGTATTTTTTATTTATTATTATATTTATTTCTATTTGGTTTGGATGAATAGAACAATAATACCCATTCCGTAAAGTATGAAGCTTTACCTTAAAATTTTAAATCAAAAAAAGAACTAATTAAAATTTGGTATTAAAAAATTGTGTTTTAGATAATCAAATTTTTAAAAAAGGTCTATTAGAGAGTGACAATTAGTCTGAAATGAGAAAAAATAAACAAAATTTATTAATTGTGTATTTCTTTAATTTCTTTATTTTAAAATGTAAAAATCAAAAAAAAATTGTGAAATGAAAAAATCATGTAAACAAAGATGAATGCTAGGGATGATAAATTGAAAGAATTTTATTGTAATAATGATGATGTTGATTGTTAATTTTGTAAATTTGAGAATCAAAAAAGATAAGATTCAATTGATTTTAGTTAATGGATCTCTGATTTTTTAGAGAAAAATTTTTTTTCGTCAAGAAATCGAATTAAAATTACAAGAATTATTTTACATGAAGCTTATAAATAAGAGTCTTCAAGAGAATATTATTCAAAATCAATAAGAATTTAATTTGAATTTAGTAAAAAAATTAAAGAATCATTAAATCAAAATGTGTGGAAGACGTAACCGTGGATGTTGTTATCAACCAATTGCTGTAGCTCCGGCTTTACCAATTCAAATGCCAATGCCAATGCCAATGCCAATGCCGAGACCAGTTCCTGTACCGATTCCAGTGCCTGTTCCAATGCCAATTAATCCTTGTTTGTCCGGTTTAGGTGGTCATGGTTTAGGTCTAGGAGGATATCCAGGTGTAGGTCTAGGAGGATATCCAGGTGTAGGACTGGGCGGATACTCAGGCTCAGGTTTTGGCGGATATCCAGGTTTATATTAGGATGTTTTTTATTCCTTAACATTATTCTAATAAAAACACTTGTTTTTTATCAAAATTTTTATTATTTTTGTTATTATTATTATTTAATTCAATAAACCCCAAACGGCGATGTTTAATAAAGTTAAATATTATTTTAAAAATTTAGTAGATCATGATCATGATTTTAATTCATAAGTTGTAATTTTAGTCATACGTCATGTATAGGACACTAGTAATAGAAGTATTAGTAAATACTGCGACCCAAACGGGTTAAGCTTTTTTGAAGCTATGGCAGTTAATTAAACTGTTTCCTCAGCCATTTTTCCAATTTAATTTTGAAGTTATTAATTGATCCAGAATTGATGATGTCCTGAGGAAGACTATTCCAAACATTTACTATTCGGTTTGTCAGGAAATGATATCGTTACATACAATTATTCGCATCTTCTCTAACTATACACTTGTTGTGTCCTCTATGTTGTAAGAGTGATTTCGAGAAAAATTAATACCATTTTCAGAAATTGATAGTTTCATATCTGTTAATAATTTTAAAGAGTTGAGCATGATCTTTTTGGCATGAAGCCGTGTTATGAATCAGATTATAGATTATGCTTTAAAAGAAAAGCCAACAAATGATCCTTAAGCAAACTCTCAAGTATCTTGCATATACCACTTGAAAGAGAAACGGGAAGGTAATTACTTGAATTAAGCATATTCTTTTTCTTAAAAAGGGGTGTCACATTCGCCATCTTCCAAATTAACTAATTTTTTAAAATAATATTTAACTTTATTAAACACCGCCGTTTGGGGTTTATTGAATTAAATAATAATAATAACAAAAATAATAAAAATTTTGATAAAAATCAAGTGTTTTTATTAGAATAATGTTAAGGAATAAAAAACATCCTAATATAAACCTGGATATCCGCCAAAACCTGAGCCTGAGTATCCGCCCAGACCTACACCTGGATATCCTCCTAGACCTACACCATGACCACCTAAACCGGACAAACAAGGATTAATTGGCATTGGAACAGGCACTGGAATTGGTACAGGAACTGGTCTCGGCATTGGCATTGGCATTGGCATTGGCATTTGAATTGGTAAAGCCGGAGCTACAGCAATTGGTTGATAACAACATCCACGGTTACGTCTTCCACACATTTTGATTTAATGATTCTTTAATTTTTTTACTAAATTCAAATTAAATTCTTATTGATTTTGAATAATATTCTCTTGAAGACTCTTATTTATAAGCTTCATGTAAAATAATTCTTGTAATTTTAATTCGATTTCTTGACGAAAAAAATTTTTCTCTAAAAATCAGAGATCCATTAACTACAATCAATTGAATCTTATCTTTTTTGATTCTCAAATTTACAAAATTAACAATCAACATCATCATTATTACAATAAAATTCTTTCAATTTATCATCCCTAGCATTCATCTTTGTTTACATGATTTTTTCATTTCACAATTTTTTTTTGATTTTTACATTTTAAAATAAAGAAATTAAAGAAATACACAATTAATAAATTTTGTTTATTTTTTCTCATTTCAGACTAATTGTCACTCTCTAATAGACCTTTTTTAAAAATTTGATTATCTAAAACACAATTTTTTAATACCAAATTTTAATTAGTTCTTTTTTTGATTTAAAATTTTTAGATTAAGTACCACAAATAGAATTGGTATTTTCCTTCTATTCACTCAAATGAAATGTATGTTAATCTGCTCCAGTCACGAGCAAAGTTTATAGGAGCTTAAAAAAATAAATAAAATAAATAACTAAATGAGTAAAATAATTTAATAAAAATTTGTCTTTTATTTTATTTGATTTTTTAAGCTAAAATTAAAAACCATCAAGTGGCGCATTAATATAGCAGTATTCTTGAATAAACAAATTGTAGACAAGATCTCCCACCAAGGCTATTTTTTTAAAATTTTTGAATGTGCCTTTTCTTCATACGTCTTTCTGAATTTAATTTGTTTCTTTTTTTGACTGAATCAATTTATTTCTTTCGAAATTTTCCTTTTGAAATTAATTAAATTATTTATCAAAATTTCAGAACTATAATGGCTTCAAATTCAGCGCCAAATCTTAGTTGAAACAGTTCCATGATTTCATGATTTAAAAATGAATTTTAATTGAAAATTCTCTAATGGCAAGATTTTTATCCAAATCGATTTTTCTGTCTACTTTAGTGTTTTGTTAGTCACTAAACATTATTTGTTTCTTTAAAAATAAAAAGTATAGTTGCTTTTCTTTATTTAATCTGATTCGAAGACTTATCTGATATGGTTTGTTTACAAAATTCAACAAAGCTTTGTTTCATAAACAAAACCATGCATTTTTTTACTGAATGTAATGATGATTTTGGTTTCTTGATGATTATAAATAACATTCTTCAAAAAGATATTATAAATTAAAAAAAAAATTTAATTTTAATTTATATTTTATACAAAGAAAAATAATCATTAGATAAAAATGTGTGCCAATGTCAATCCCAAGTCCAATTCCTGTCCCAATTCCAGTGCCTGATCCAATGTCAATTTAATCAAAATAGTTCAAATGCTGTAGAAGTCGCTAAATTGAGGGAATCTATGAGTTGAAAAATTTTCACCTTTCAAAAACAAAATTTTTTTTCAAAAATGTCATAACTTGAATTTATTTTGTGACATATTCTAAAGGTTTTAATATTTGAAAAATGTCGTTAAGCCGGGAGTTCTCCCATCCACTAGTTCGAGAGTTCATTTAAGTCATAAAGTTTAATTTTTGAAATTCGCCTTAAGCTTTTTAACTCGCTTTTCCACTTTACTTAAACTGGCAATCTTAGTTTATTTTCCGATTATTTTATGCTCTTATTTCCAACCAATTGCAAAGAATGAGCTTGAAAATAACTTGGAAATATCTTTTTAATAATTTTACTGACTCATTCAAAAATAAGTAATTTGAAATTCTATTAACACTCAAAGGATCAAGGGGTTTTAAAGACCCTTTTTGATGCTTATTTTGCTCTTTTCTCAATATATTTAATCATTTTTGACAATTTTTTTTTAATCAAATCTAAAAGCAAAAAATATAATAATTAATTCATTTTTGTTTTAAAATCTTTTTATTTTTCTGCAAAAAAAATAATTTATACGTTAAGGCCCTAGAGGGGTTTTTTGAACCCAATTGTCTTTTTTTTTTGTAAAATAAATTGAAGACCAAGCTAATTACGCTTTAAATTTCAAAATCTACTTAAATTAAATAATTCCTTTTATAAATTACAATTTTATAAAACAATTTCTCGAGGAAAAGCTGCCTTACAAGCCCTTGAACTTCTTAGAAATGCGGATGATACCCAATCTGTAGCCTTTGATGATGATGAGAATGATTATGAGGATAATGATGACTTTGATAATGATTTTGAAGATTAAATGGAAAAAACAAATTACCCTAATGCTGAATATGATTCAGATGAAGACTCTGATAATGAAGAAACTGAAGAAACTAACATAGACAAAACTTCGAAAAATGGAACAATATGGATAAGATTGAAAGATGGAGAAGATAAAATAATTACTATTAAAAAACAGACTTGTTTTTAAGTCACAAGTCTTAAGTCAAGTCAAGTCATGACTTAAATTTTTTTTTCTTTTTTTTAAGTCAAAGTCATGATTTTGACTTAAAAAATATAAAAATGATAAAAGACATTTATTTTTGCAATCTGTAACATTTTTTAACATAATTTGAATAAATAATCTAGTTTATTTTATCTAAAAAGCAAATCTTATTTTAGGGTTTTTTTGGACCCCTTTGGTCCTTAACGTAATAAAAAAAACTGGTTCTTTGAGTGTTAAAAGTCAGGTCATGATTTTTTTTTGATTTTGGTAATGAGAAATTTTACTAATAAATTCCAGTTCGGAAAAGGAAATGATTTAATTTTTTTTAATTCTCCAAACTTTGGAGAATTAAAAAATGAAGAGATTTTTAATCTAAAATTTCACATCGCTCTAATCTTTGACTCGTGCATTTAAAATTGAGAATAATTATACTGAAAAATTGAGCCTTAAAATGTAATCATTCAAAAGACGAATTATTTATAAATTTATATCGAACTATTTAAATAGTCTGATTATTTTTTAATTTTTTCAGAAAAAATTTAAATGTTTATAAGTTACATAGAAAAAAGTTGTGATAATATTTTTTTTTAAAAATTTTAATTTTATTAACGATTTAAAAGAACGATAAAATAAAATTGAAATTTTTTTTAAAAATTTTGCATATCTAATAATTTATTAATTATGAAATTTTTAATGTTAAATCGAATTTCTAAAAAAATCCTAGAACCCGTAGTTAAATTTTTATTCAATTATATTAGAAATTGAGCCCGAGTTATTTCCTTTGATGCTTCCGTTGTTCAACGAATAATTGCTACAGCTGATCAGCTGTAATTTTTGCTGCATTGGTCGCTGCTTTTTTCTGCTCTTTTTAAAATTTTATTTCTTTACTAAAGTCAATCTTGTCTCTTTATTTTAGTCTTTAGGTCTTCCTCAGAACCAGCTACCAGGAACAATTCAATAGCTCTTTTTTTATCAAAGTTTTCTCATTATTTTAGTTTTTTTTTAGATTTAAATGTCCTCAAAAAGCGGCCACATGCAGTTGAGCGCATCTGTAATTATCTTTTTCATTTAGTAATGGATGAATGATTCGTGCTCCGCTTGCAATAACTTTGTAATTTTCGATAAATGAATATCGAAAGGTAAATATTCAATCACTGAATTGTAACAATTTGCGGCAGCGATGTGAAACTTTAAAAAAATTATTAAAATTAATAAGGTATCGCCATTGTGGTCTCTGGAGTTGAGATTTAATTTTCCGTAAGCTTTTACTGGTTTATTGAAGAAAAAGTTGTTCTGGATTTTTTTGGTCAGACTTCTCAGAGTGAGCCTTTTGTCTAAATTTTAATTCAAAAATTTAAAAATTTGTCTAAAACAGTCTCGTAGCGTTTTATGTACATTGTCAAACCTCTTTATGTTATTTCTAATATAATTATTTGGTAATTTCCAACTGAATCTTTATGCCTTTAAATATAATTAAATATAAAAGAAAAATATTAAAAATAGAAATTTTATTAAAATAAAGACTTTTTTTTTGTCTATTTTAAGACTTCAAAATTACATGCTTATAAAAAAAAATTTACTATTTTTTAATTAAAAATTATTTCATTTACAACTTATTATATTTGTTTATTTGTTTGTTTATTTTTTTTTCTCCTTCTTTAGACACATCGAATTTCATAAAGTCGTCGATAAAGGAGAGAGGTCCGCTGTGCTGATTCCACCACCATTAAATGTTATAAGCGTTTCTCAAGTCTGCTCCAAGAGGATAGCGATTCAAACTGACTGGATCCAGGGTAATATATATTTTATTTTCATTTAAGATCAATTTTGGATGAAATTTATCTAAAAAAACAAGAACTCTACCAAACTTATTTCAGTTGATTTTTTAAGTCTCACTAAAGATAGCTGGACATTTTGCCAAAACTATAGCTATTTTAGCCTAACTTGTCATTTTTTAGATAACTTTTTAATTTTAAACAGATTGCATAAACTTTATTAACTTATTTGGTGGTCATATTGCAGAAAATTTAGAATCTTCAATTATTGAGGTCTAGATAGATTTAGTTTGAAAAGAAAATTTTTTCTATTGTCTCCGATACTTCTTCGAACATTCGAAAAGCAGTATTAGATATGGATTTAATAATTAGCCAGTTAGGTGCATAGGTCATGTCTAACAGTTGATTATAAAAAAAAATTTATCGAGAAATGTGAAGATGTATTAAGATTTAATGAGGAAAATGAGCTAATTCTACCCGATATAGTTATTATAAAGTGAGTAAAATTCGTTTAAAATGTTGAACTAAGTCTGCTCATTTAATTATTCCACTTAGCTGAAAGAATTGCTAGAAGAGCAGCAAAATGGTAAATCTAGGATTCGGAACCTTGCTCAAGATGTGAAGAAAGCTCCAATTAAAGATAAGAATAAATAATAGTAACTTGGCTTTTAAAAAAAAAATAAAAGGTGAGTAAAAAGTATTTTATGATGAATATTTTAGCAACTATGACTTAGAATCTAGTGATCTTCTTTTATCAGTTACATTTTTACTTTTTACAAAAATTTTTATTTTCTTTATAATTAGCTAACTAAAAACCGGTTGACTAATTTTTAGTTAGCCAAAAACAATTTTTATTCTTAAGCGAATCATCTTAATTCGCGTAATAACGCTTGGTATGAGGGTCTGTCGGTTGAACTGACAGTCGGTTAAGTTTAAATTATTTGACGAAACAATTTGCACTGGATTTATGATCCATATTTAAATCAGCTATTATTGAGGTTCTATAATTCAAATTATAGGATAATAAAAAATTGCTCAAGATATTTCATGAAATCAAAATTTGAAATCGATGGTGGGTTGTAACAAAAAAGGAAAAAGGAAATTTACAACTGTTTAACCGAACTAACTTCAAACGATATACTTTCTAAGTCAGTGTGAAAATAAGAGTTTGAAATTTTCAAACTGTTTTTAAAAAGTACAACAATATCTCCTTAATCTGTACATCTATCTCAACGTTTTACAGTAAAACTAGGAATATGAGTAAATGAGTAATCTAATTTTGTTTAACTTAAAGAAATGATTTCAAAAAACTGAAGCAAAACAATTTCACTTATATCATCTTTCTTAAGAAAAAGAGAATTTATATTTAATTGAAGAATATTTAAATTTCCCTTAAAATTGACATTTAACATTATTTTAAAAAATTTGTTACAATTGAGGAGAAATTTTATATGATTTCCTTTCCAAATAATATTATTTAAATTTTTATTTATATTTTGTTTTATTTAAAAATTTTAAAACAAATTTCATTGTTATTCTGCAAATTGCTCTTGCTCCAAGCTTCATTATTATGGTTGACCAGAGGAGTTACGGCCACAGCAATATTACCTGACAGGGTTAAAAAATTGATCGACGTTTTTAAATTTCTACCCTATAAAAATCAAACGAGATTACTGTTTTTTACAAAAATAATAAATAAATTATGTATTGGTAAATTATCTCTGTTTTATGTATTCTTAGTTTTATTTTAAACGTTTTGTAAAATAATTTTTATTTCTTAAAAAGCTTAATTAGAAAAAAATTCTTTGAAAAGTTCAAAGATTTTTTTTAACAAAAAATAAAAAAATCAAGTTTTTTGTTTGGTAGTATTTTTAGGTACACAAATAATTTTAGAATAAACCTGGGTATCCACCCATACCTAAACCTGAGTATCCTCCAAGACCCATACCATAACCACCTAGACCAGATAAACAAGGATTAATTGGCATTGGAACAGGCACTGGAATTGGAACAGGAATTGGACTTGGCATTGGCATTGGCATTGCTGGAGCTAAAGCAATTGGTTGATAACAACATCCACGGTTACGTCTTCCACACATTTTTTTCTAATGATTCTTTTTCTTTATATAAAATATAATAAAATTAAATTATTTTTTAAATAATATTTTTTGAAGAGTCTTATTTATAACCATGAAGAAACCAAAATCGTCAATACATTCAGTAAAAAAATGCATGGTTTTGTTTATGAACAAAGCTTTGATGAATTTTGTAAACAAACCATATCAGATAAGTCTTCGAATCAGATAAAATAAATCTAAACAATCAAATAAAGAAAAGCAACTATACTTTTTATTTTTAAAGAAACAAATAATGTTTAGTGACTAACAAAACACTAAAGTAGACAGAAAAATCGATTTGGATAAAAATCTTGCCATTAGAGAATTTTCAATTAAAATTCATTTTTAAATCATGAAATCATGGAACTGTTTCAACTAAGATTTGGCGCTGAATTTGAAGCCATTATAGTTCTGAAATTTTGATAAATAATTTAATTAATTTCAAAAGGAAAATTTCGAAAGAAATAAATTGATTCAGTCAAAAAAAGAAACAAATTAAATTCAGAAAGACGTATGAAGAAAAGGCACATTCAAAAATTTTAAAAAAATAGCCTTGGTGGGAGATCTTGTCTACAATTTGTTTATTCAAGAATACTGCTATATTAATGCGCCACTTGATGGTTTTTAATTTAAGCTTAAAAAATCAAATAAAATAAAAGACAAATTGTTTTTAAATTATTTACTCATTTAGTTATTTATTTTATATATTACTTATTTTTTTTAGCTGCACCAAGCTCAGGATTCCTCATATTTAAAAAAATCCAAAAATGTAAAAGTAAAATAAAACTATAAAAACAATTTGTAAATGAAAGGGGCTATCTTGATTTCTGTTGAATTTTCATAATTGATTGAATATTGAATTAAATTTACAAGAAATGAAAAAATTAAGATAACATTTAGAATTCGAAGTTCATTAAATTTTGTTTATCCCAATCACAAAGAAAACGATTATTAATCGATTTAAAATTGATGGAAGAATCATTATCCAGTTTGGAACCATTTCACCGAAAAAAATCGATTTAACTTTTTTTAATGCATCATAATTTATTTAATTATCAAATATTATTTTTTAATTTTCAAATAATTTTTAAGAAGAAAATAAGCAAAAAAACAATTTAAAAGGTTTTTTTTCTTCTTTTTTTCAACTGATTACTTTTTTTTAATTAGGAACATTCTTATTTCTTATGTCCTGGGTCCTATTATTAAAAGAAGGTTTTTTAAAACTTTGCTGGTGACTGGAGCAGATTCACATCCATATCATTTGTCTAGTTATTTTCATAGTCACTTTCAATTGTAAATTTGATATTTGCCAGTCCCTAAAAAAACTTTGCACTATCTAAACCACCATTACAAGTCCTAACACGTAGAAGGAGTATTTTTGTGTCAACAATTATTTTTTTTTGTCCATTCAAAATATATCTGTTATCCCATTAGTTCTTGGATTATAAGCTGAGGTTGTGATATACTTAAAACCCAAATTTGTTTTTAAAACTTTCTATTACATTGTTACAAAATTCCCTTTCTTGGTCGGATAAAAGTTCTTCAAATGGACCAAACGTACCAATATACTCAGTTTATATAGAAGCTACTTCATTAGCCGATTTAAATCGTATTGGTTTATCAAAAGAAAATCTTGTTACAAATTCAATAATTACTAATAAACCTTTGAAGCCTTCATCAGTTTCAGGAAGCCCAAGAATAAGGTCTATCATAACACGTTTGAAAATTTTGCTAATGTTTCTTGTTTGTGCAGGATGGTATTTTACAATTTCTTGTTTAATTTTATCATTTAAAACTTGTGTTGTTGTCATACAAATCACAAAATCAATTACAGGTCTACTGATTGCATCCACATTTCGATGTTCAGAGCCTTTTCTATAAACAACGTCAAAGTCGTACTGCTGAAGAAATATTGACAATCGGGTTAATTTTCCTGTCATTTTTTTAATGTTCTTAAGCCAAACAAGAGCTGAGTGGTCTGTTATAACTGTAAGTTCTCACTGTAAAAACGACTTCATCAAACTTAGAGAAATTCCTGAATCAAGTGACCAAGAAGATTTTGAAAAGAGAAAATATGGAAAATGCGATTCCATTAAATACTGCCTTAAAAATTTAAAATAAAGAAAAGAAGAGTTAAAACTTTTATTAGAATCGTTCTTACCTCGAATTGAAATAAATGTAGAGCTCGTTTAAAAATTGGAATAACTGTTGAACACGTTGTTGTTGGTTGTTCAACCTTGACTCAAAAATATAAATAAAAAATTAAAAAAAAAAAAAACTTACTCAATAATACCCAAACTTTTAAAAAAGGGTTTTATTTTTTTGCTAATATTATTCTACGAATATTTAATCTAAATTTGAAAATTTTGTGGTAATTATTTTAAAAAAAGGAAAATTTATTTATATAATATAATTTGTTAAACATTATTGTATATTTAATAAAAAGAAAAAACAACAATATTATTTTTAACATCGCCAAATCTGGCGTACTTTATGAATAAATATTAATAAAAATTAGAATAAAAAAATTAAGAAAATTTAAAATAAAAAATTTCAAAAAGAAAAATTTCAATCTTTAATTGTCAAAAAATGTTATCTGTATTTAAACGACTATTTGTGTGACAAAGTTAATAGTTTATAATAAAAGCTTAATTTAATTTTAATTTTTAAATTAAAAACTAATAAAAAAATTTATTGGTATTTTTTAGAACATAAATTATATTGCCAGAATTGTCATTAATTTTTATAAATAAATAATATAGTTTATAATTGTTTATATTTATTGACTATGAAGCGAAACTTTTTAAAATTATATTAATAAAAAATTACCTAAAAAATGCATAACAAAGTCGATATTAATCAAAATACACTCTAAAATAAACGCACTTAATGCTGTTGGTAAATAATAATTATTTATTCTTGATTCAGCTAGACATCTTAAATTAACTTGCCTGAATTTTTTTATACAATTTAAGCTAATTGGAATGCAGCAATTATCTGATAAAATAAGACTAAGTAAAATTCTTGCCACTCGACCATTCCCCTGAACTTTGAAGACTCTGAAAATTCATCTGACGAAGACGAAGAATCAATTAATATTAAAAAAGAGCTCAATGAATACAGGAAAGATAGAAGTAATATCGATGTGTTGGATTACTGGAGGTTTAATAAATCCCAATTTCCTATACTATCTAGTTTAGCTTCAGTTGAAAAAATCGTCAAGGAGGTGGTGTGTCTTTTTTTATTAATAAGAAATTTTGTGCGTTTGAAATTCACTATGAAATTTTATGTGGTTATAATGTGGAACAGGTATGGTGCGGAGTTCAGTCAGCATATTTTAGCAGGATGTCTATACAGGCCACCAGGGGCGAGTGTCAGGGATAATGAAATTATTATGAGCATTAAAAGATCGAGTGAGATCAAGTGGAAATCCAAATTTTCTGGCATAATACTGTGTGGGGATTTTAATTCTCCAAATATAGGCTGGGTTAATGGGTCAGTTTATTCGCACGTGGTCAGACAAAAAACTTTTGAAGTTGACCTAATTGACTGTTTAGACGATTGTTTTTTCTCTCAAAATGTAAAAGAACCGACTTTTCAGATGTCAAACACTGAGCCGAAAAGCATCCTTGATTTGGTGATCACAGATGAGGCAGAGCGTGTGTACTGTATTCAATATGGTCCACCTCTGGATAAGACAGAGAAAGGTCACTTGACATTAACATGGGACTACGAACTGAAATCATGTAATTCAAAAAAAGTCAATAAGTTTATTTCGTCTGACTTTGTTTCATTTTCGAATTTCTTGGGAAGTATAAATTGGTCAAGTGCCTTTAATATTTTAGACATAGATCAAATTTACAATAAATTTATTTCCTTTAATTAAATTGCCTGTTCTAGATTTATTCAAAAAAAGAAGCAAAAAAAGCTATCTAAACTATGAATTACTAAAGATTTAAAGTTGATCATTAGGAAAAATTTCAAGGCATGGCAATTATATTTAGCTAATTGCAGATGTGTTTTAAAAAGAAAGGTTTTTGTTGATATTAGAAACATGTGTCACAAATCAATTAAGAAGGCAATAAAAAATTCGAATTTAAAATAAGCTCAATCTGCAAAGTCAAATCCAAAGTTAATCTATAGATATGTAAATTGTAAAAGGGAAATAAATACTTCGATAAAAGCTCTAAAAAAAGAAGATTCTGGACTCAACTACAGTTGTTTTAGCGATCCCAGCAACAAGTGTTCCAAGTGAGAGATTTTTCTCACTGCAGGCTATCAACTATGGGACCGAAGAAATCGTTTGTCAAAAAAAAATTTTGAAAAGATAATGTTTATTTACGAAAATAAAGTTATATTAGATTAATTTAAAAGCATATTAGACTTAGCACATAAAATTGAACATATTCCTCTTATTTTTCAAATTAAATAATTTTTTTCTTAATTTTTTTAATTTTTTTTAATTTTTTTTGTAATTAATTAAACAATTTATTATAATTTTTTTTTAAATTAATTCTTGAAAAATCCTTTTCAAAAAATTACTTAAATGAATTATTGTTTTTTATTAAATAAGAATTTAATTGAATAACTTAAACCGAAACCAAAATTTACAAATACATATTTTAACATAATTTTTGGCTAACCAAATAATGGCTAACCAGATTTTTGGCTAACCAAATAATCTTTCCATATGTGTTTTCTCATTATTATATTTAAGTTTTTGGCCAAGTCTACGTTGAATGATCTAATATCAAGTTTAAAAGCAAACGGGTCTCGACAATATTTAATTACTGCATTGTAAATATTCTTAATCTTTAATTCTGTAGTGTTTTCTGCTATAGATTTGTGAAGAATTTCTACAACATTTTCGTATGAAACATTTTCATTAATATTCTGCTCACTATTTAAACATTCAAAAATATAATTAACTTGAAAATAAAATGGCAATGTTTTTTCATATTCCAATTTGAGTTCATCATCTTCTTTTGCATTATTAAGCAAATTTTTGAAATTTTCAATTTTTGTAAATATTTGCTGATTACTGTAAGGTCAATGACTGGATCTCCAGCATAAATTTGTTTCTGGTATTTCAAAATTTTAATTCAGCATTTTTTTTTCTAATATTTAAAAATAAATTTACCATTTGATTTGAAAGAATTTAATTTCAATTAGACCTGCCTTTGTGATTTCTTTTAATAAATCACAAGGGGAACCCTTAAAAATTGGATG
Organism: Brachionus manjavacas; assembly: GCA_019054805.1. NCBI lineage: Eukaryota > Metazoa > Rotifera > Eurotatoria > Ploima > Brachionidae > Brachionus > Brachionus manjavacas. Next base: position 753,270 of record JAHQIY010000005.1, read on the forward strand.
GAATTAATTTTTTTGAACTGGTTTTTATATATTAATAATTAAGAGTTGCTTTTTCAAGAGTATTTTCAAGAAATTTAAATAAAAAAAAAAAAAATATTTATAAAATAAGTGAATTCTTTGATTTTATGACCGAAATGCATATCCACACATTTTGATGTGTTGAAGAGAAGAAGCCAATCTTGAGTCCACTTGAAAATTAAATCTAGATCTTATTGAAGTTTCACTGCGCTTATTTCTGATACAGTTTGCGAGAATATTTTAGTATCATCTGCATACATTTTGATAACATTCTCTATTCCTTTTGGTAGATCATTGATATACAAAACGAACAACAGTGGACCAATCACTGACCCTTGTGGTACACCGCTAAAAATCTCAACCCAAACAGACAAAAATTCACCTTGAACAACTCGTTATCTTCTATTTATCAAGAAAGCTTCAGTCCATTTTAGTGTCTGACCATCCAAGCCATTTGCTTGATGAAATCTAAAGTTTCCTGAAGATTCGATGGACATGAATTTTTCTTGACAAATGCATGCTGTTTTTTAGATATAATATTGTTCTTATAAAGATCTTATAAACTAATTTTACAATTAGTTAAATAATTTTTAGTCGACCAATTTTTCGACTAATTTTATAACTTAAGTTTAGTGACATCAATAAAGTTATGTATACTAAGAGATATCAGTTAATTTTTTCTCATTAAACAAGGTAGCTGTTTTATTCATTTTTAAAGGATTTTCGTTGCAAGTACTCGTATAAATTAAATATGAGTGAATTAAAACATTAATTTAATTGATTAAATTTTTAAGAATTATGAAGTAAAGAAATGATTATTTTTTATATTATTCAACCAAAAGTATAAGGAAATTAAAAACTAGAATTTCTTTTAAATTTAAGTTTAACAAAAAAAATCTGGTTTTGTTACCTATCTTGTTTTAACATAAGTTTTCACATTAAATTATCTTAAATAAAGGAATTTTTACTTAACTAAATTTCAAATCATTTAATTACCAAATCAAATCTAGATTTTTACCAAAAATTCAATAAAAATTTTGAAATATCTAATAAAAGAAAGAGAACAAGCGATTTTAGGAGAAAATTCTAGATTAGATGAATTTCTTCAAAAAAATTACAATGATTCAAATTTACAAACACCAGTAATAAAATACAATTTCAAACGTAAGTTTTCATGTTGAAGAAACATCTTCGAGGGATCCGAATTTTCAAGGAACTGAAAGGATTATTTTCGGGGAAGTTTTCATAACACAAGAAGATAATGTCGTTCTCAAAATACTGCAATGTTTAGAATGCAAAAAAGGAAACATTCTATAATATTATCAAGAGACAAGAGCAAAAAAAAATCTCGACTATCTAGAGGTAAATCACGGTATAAAAATTGTTAAAAACAAAAAAAATATTTCCATCAAAATAAAAAGAACAAGAAAAAAGGTTGAGCACATATGGTTTTTTATTATTTTATTTTGGCTCTTTAATATCTAGGCCATAAATTTAGAATAAAATACCCCAAATTTAAAATTTTTTACCCCAATTTTTTAATAAAATACCCCTTTTAATTAAGTAAACCATAAAAAATTAAGATTTACACCTAATTAAATAAGATGTTACTTTTTCTTTTATTTTGACACTAAATCAATTAAAACTACACCTAATTAATTAAAACGAACTCTAGTTTATTAAAATGAAACCTAAATTTTTTGACACTTTTTTAATAAATATTTAAAAAATATTCCTATATAAGAAATTCAGCTTGCTAAAATGTGTATTGATTATTATTAAATGTCTAGTTCTGCGAGTATTTTAGAAAATAATTTCAACGACACCTTAAATGACGCTGAAGAATTGCCGAAAATAAAAAGAAGCGTATCTAAAGCGTACGATTTCCTTGAAGATTGTGAATCTTTAATGGAATTTAAAAAATTGGTCAAAAATTTACATTTTGACAATGTAGCATGGAACTTTCATTCAAAAAATAACCTAGCCGATTGCGATAAACATACATTCAACTGCAAATTCAACAAAAAAGGCTGCAAAAAATCAATTTATTTCAAAGTCAAAAATGGTGAAATTGGTGGTTCAGTCTATATATCAGACAATGAACATTCAAATCATTCGAACGAAGAAAATTCAGCTAATGTTCCTCCTAAAGTGAAAGAAAAAATTATTTATTTTCGTTCGCTTGGACAAGCAAAAAAAGAAATCAAGAGAAATTTAATCAAAGAAAATATTCAGCCACCAACTGACAATCAAATTCAACATATTATAAATTCAGTTAGTAAGGACTTAAATAAAAATTGTTCATTGACAGATTTCAAAAAATGGTGCGAAGATAATTCAGAGATTCCAGACGATGAAGACGCGGTTTTCGTTGGGAAATTTGAATATGCTGCCATGCCATCACAAATTTTTCGAGTGTTTTTAACATCAAAACGTTTAATTAAAATCGCAGAAAATGCTCAACATTTTTTGAGTGATGCTACGTACAAGTTAACATATGAAAATTTTCCAATTATTACAGGTGGTACAACTGATCGTAATAAAAGTTTTCATCCGTTCGGATTAGCTATATGTCGTACTGAAAATGAAGATGATTTCGGTTTTTTTTTCAACTCAGTCAAAGAAACACATGAAAAAGTATTTAACAAAACAGTTAATTTTTCAATTTTAATAGCAGATAATGCTGGTGCTATCACAAACGGATTTGCAAAAGTATTCGATTTAAAAACAAGAGTAAATTGTTGGGCTCACGTCAATCGTAATATTGATATTCGTGTAAAATCAATTAGCAAATTACAAGCAGAACGAATTGTCTACGATATAAGCGAAATTCAAAAAATTTTTGAGCCAGAATTATTTCCAAGAGCTCTTAAATTATTTCAAGAAAAATGGTCAAGAGTCAATAGTCCAGCCATCAAAACATTTTTAGAGTATTTCGATAATCAATGGTGCAAAGATGGAAATAATGGTTGGTATGAAGGCTTTGCACCTGGTTTACCAAGTACAAGCAATTCATTAGAGTCAACTCATGCTCAAATCAAGAAAATTTTAAATTCAAAACGTTTTGGTTTGATTCCATTTCTAAACGAATGTCGAGATAATATTTTGAAAGAATGGTCAACTGAACGTGCACCTACATTATCATTGATTGATCCAGAAACAAATCAGCCTCAAATCGTTGACAACTTAAATCAAAAAATATTTTATGAATTTCCAAATGTTAAAAAGGATGACTTAGTAAAAGCTTATAAATGGAACAGTTATAACAAAACAATTATTCATTTGAAAGATGATAATTATTATTATTTAACTGCTGATGACAAGATAGATATCAACAAAGAACAATGTAAACAATACAATCAGTCATTAATTGAAAAAATGGTTTTCATTCGATCATATGATTACTTCCATTTTTAGTATTCGTAAAATTAAATTCAATGAAAATAGTTGGACTTTGAGTAGTTGCAATTGTTGGTATTGGTTAAAAAATTACAAATGTTATCATCTTACAACTATTGCAGCAAGAAAAAAATGCAATTTCGACTCAGTTGGTATGGATATACCTATACAAGCCAATAGAAAGAAAGGAAGGCCAAAAGACACAGCTGGACCACTTGAACATCAACCGAAAGAAACACAAGCAACAAATTCGGCACCTAAAGGGATTGATACAGATGATGAAGATTCGAGTTCGACAAAAGAAAATCCATCAAAAATACCTCGAATTGATTCAATCAAACAAGTCGAAGAAAAGTTTTGTGATAAATGTGGCGCTAAAATGACTAAAAGAAGATATTGGGCTTGCTCAAATAAATGTGGAAAAAAGTAAATTTTTGGGGTAAGTATGCTCTGAATTCGACTAAATTTTTGGGGTTAAAAATAATAAAATAGTTCATTTTTATTAATTTTGGTATTTTTATAATTAATTTGGTGTCGATTATAAAATAAAATTGTCATTTTATTTTTTTAATTTCTTTTTTATTTTTTGGTGTTATCTTAATAAAATAGGGGTAAAAAATTAAAAATTTGGGGTATTTTATTCAAAATTTGGGGTAATAAAACTAAAAAAGTCTTTTATTTTTTACTATTTTCAATTGTAGAAAATTCTAATTTTTAGGAAATTATTTCATAAAAAAAAGGGACTAAGATATAAATTACGGTTAAGAAAAAAATTAAGATCAATTTTGGATGAAATTTATCTAAAAAACAAGAACTCTACCAAACTTATTTCAGTTGATTTTTAAGTCTCACTAAAGATAGCTGGACATTTTGCCAAAACTATAGCTATTTTAGCCTAACTTGTCATTTTTTAGATAACTTTTTAATTTTAAACAAATTGCATAAACTTTATTAACTTATTTGGTGGTCATACTGCAGAAAATTTAGAATCTTCAATTATTGAGGTCTAGATAGATTTAGTTTGAAAAGAAAATTTTTTCTATTGTCTCCGATACTTCTTCGAACATTGGAAAAGCAGTGTTAGATATGGATTTAATAATGAGCCAGTTAGGTGCATAGGTCATTTCTAAGATGATTATAAAAAAAAATTTATCGAGAAATGTGATGATGTATTAAGATTTAATGAGGAAAATGAGCTAATTCTACCCGATATTAGTTATTATACAGTGAGTAAAATTCGTTTAAAATGTTGAACTAAGTCTGCTCATTTAATTATTCCACTTAGCTGAAAGAATTGCTAGAAGAGCAGCAAAATGGTAAATCTAGGATTCGGAACCTTGCTCAAGATGTGAAGAAAGCTCCAATTAAAGATAAGAATAAATAATAATAACTTGGCTTTAAAAAAAAAAAATAATAGGTGAGTAAAAAGTATTTTATGATGAATATTTTAGCAACTATGACTTAGAATCTAGTGATCTTCTTTTATCAGTTACATTTTTACTTTTTACAAGAAATTTCAATTTATCACAAATGTATTATGCTAAAACAATTGTTTTAAACTGGTAAAAACTTTTTAATTAACTTTTTTAAGTCGAAAAGTTATGAAGAATAGATATCAAGTCAAAAAAATTCAAGTAAGAGAAAAACAATTAGCAAAAAAATAAATTTTTGATTCAAATTTGGATACTGAGGAAACAGATGAAGAAATTTTTGACACTAAAAAAGAGATAATTTGTTATCAAAATAATGATAAGAATGAAGATGCAATAGCCTTTTGGAAAAACAATATTTTTGAGTATCCGATTTTATCAATTTTGGCTGCTCCGGCAACCAGCTTTCCCAGTGAAAGATTGTTCACTAATACTGAGATCAGCTAAAGGATCGAAGAAATAGGCTTTCTAAAACAAACTTTGAATAAAAAATGTTCTTTTATGAAAACAAAGATTTGTGATTGATTGTTTTTTTTTTTATTTTTAATTTAATTTTATTAGTATCTTTTCTTCTTTAATGTTAAATTTTCCTTTTAAAAAAAGTAAATAAATTATACCTAAAATTTTTATTTTCTTTATAATTAGCTTACTAAAAACCGGTTGACTAATTTTTAGTTAGCCAAAAACAATTTTTATTCTTAAGCGAATCATCTTAATTCGCGTAATAACGCTTGGTATGAGGGTCTGTCGGTTGAACTGACAGTCGGTTAAGTTTAAATTATTTGACAAAACAATTTGCACTGGATTTATGATCCATATTTAAATCAGCTATAATTGAGGTTCTATAATTCAAATTATAGGATAATAAAAAATTGCTCAAGATATTTCATGAAATCAAAATTTGAAATCGATGGTGGGTTGTAACAAAAAAGGAAAAAGGAAATTTACAACTGTTTAACCGAACTATCTTCAAACGATATACTTTCTAAGTCAGTGTGAAAATAAGAGTTTGAAATTTTCAAACTGTTTTTAAAAAGTACAACAATATCTCCTTAATCTCTACATCTATCTCAACGTTTTACAGTAAAACTAGGAATATGAGTAAATGAGTAATCTAATTTTGTTTAACTTAAAGAAATGATTTCAAAAAACTGAAGCAAAACAATTTCACTTATATCATCTTTCTTAAGAAAAAGAGAATTTATATTTAATTGAAGAATATTTAAATTTCCCTTAAAATTGACATTTAACATTATTTTAAAAAATTTGTTACAATTGAGGAGAAATTTTATATGATTTCCTTTCCAAATAATATTATTTAAATTTTTATTTATATTTTGTTTTATTTAAAAATTTTAAAACAAATTTCATTGTTATTCTGCAAATTGCTCTTGTTCCAAGCTTCATTATTATGGTTGACCAGTGGAGTTACGGCCACAGCAATATTACCTGACAGGGTTAAAAAATTGATCGACGTTTTTAAATTTCTACCCTATAAAAATCAAACGAGATTATTGTTTTTTACAAAAATAATAAATAAATTATGTATTGGTAAATTATCTCTGTTTTATGTATTCTTAGTTTTATTTTAAACGTTTTGTAAAATAATTTTTATTTCTTAAAAAGCTTAATTAGAAAAAAATTCTTTGAAAAGTTCAAAGATTTTTTTTAACAAAAAATAAAAAAATCAAGTTTTTTGTTTGGTAGTATTTTTAGGTACACAAATAATTTTAGAATAAACCTGGGTATCCACCCATACCTAAACCTGAGTATCCTCCAAGACCCATACCATAACCACCTAGACCAGATAAACAAGGATTAATTGGCATTGGAACAGGCACTGGAATTGGAACAGGAATTGGACTTGGCATTGGCATTGGCATTGCTGGAGCTAAAGCAATTGGTTGATAACAACATCCACGGTTACGTCTTCCACACATTTTTTTCTAATGATTCTTTTTCCTTATATAAAATATAATAAAATTAAATTATTTTTTAAATAATATTTTTTTTGAAGAGTCTTATTTATAACCATGAAGAAACCAAAATCGTCAATACATTCAGTAAAAAAATGCATGGTTTTGTTTATGAACAAAGCTTTGATGAATTTTGTAAACAAACCATATCAGATAAGTCTTCGAATCAGATAAAATAAATCTAAACAATCAAATAAAGAAAAGCAACTATACTTTTTATTTTTAAAGAAACAAATAATGTTTAGTGACTAACAAAACACTAAAGTAGACAGAAAAATCGATTTGGATAAAAATCTTGCCATTAGAGAATTTTCAATTAAAATTCATTTTTTAAATCATGAAATCATGGAACTGTTTCAACTAAGATTTGGCGCTGAATTTGAAGCCATTATAGTTCTGAAATTTTGATAAATAATTTAATTAATTTCAAAAGGAAAATTTCGAAAGAAATAAATTGATTCAGTCAAAAAAGAAACAAATTAAATTCAGAAAGACGTATGAAGAAAAGGCACATTCAAAAATTTTAAAAAAATAGCCTTGGTGGGAGATCTTGTCTACAATTTGTTTATTCAAGAATACTGCTATATTAATGCGCCACTTGATGGTTTTTAATTTAAGCTTAAAAAATCAAATAAAATAAAAGACAAATTGTTTTTAAATTATTTACTCATTTAGTTATTTATTTTATATATTACTTATTTTTTTTAGCTGCACCAAGCTCAGGATTCCTCATATTTAAAAAAAAATCCAAAAATGTAAAAGTAAAATAAAACTATAAAAACAATTTGTAAATGAAAGGGGCTATCTTGATTTCTGTTGAATTTTCATAATTGATTGAATATTGAATTAAATTTACAAGAAATGAAAAAATTAAGATAACATTTAGAATTCGAAGTTCATTAAATTTTGTTTATCCCAATCACAAATAAAACGATTATTAATCGATTAAAATTGATGGATGAATCATTATCCAGTTTGGAACCATTTCACCGAAAATAATCGATTTAACTTTTTTTAATGCATCATAATTTATTTAATTATCAAATATTATTTTTTAATTTTCAAATAATTTTTAAGAAAATAATAAGCAATAAATCAATTTAAAAGGTTTTTTTTCTTCTTTTTTTCAACTGATTACTTTTTTTTAATTAGGAACATTCTTATTTCTTATGTCCTGGGTCCTATTAATAAAAGAAGGTTTTTTAAAACTTTGCTGGTGACTGGAGCAGATTCACATCCATATCATTTGTCTAGTTATTTTCATAGTCACTTTCAATTGTAAATTTGATATTTGCCAGTCCTTAAAAAAACTTTGCACTATCTAAACCACCATTACAAGTCCTAACACGTAGAAGGAGTATTTTTGTGTCAACAATTATTTTTTTTGTCCATTCAAAATATATCTGTTATCCCATTAGTTCTTGGATTATAAGCTGAGGTTGTGATATACTTAAAACCCAAATTTGTTTTTAAAACTTTCTATTACATTGTTACAAAATTCCCTTTCTTGGTCGGATAAAAGTTCTTCAAATGGACCAAACGTACCAATATACTCAGTTTATATAGAAGCTACTTCATTAGCCGATTTAAATCGTATTGGTTTATCAAAAGAAAATCTTGTTACAAATTCAATAATTACTAATAAACCTTTGAAGCCTTCATCAGTTTCAGGAAGCCCAAGAATAAGGTCTATCATAACACGTTTGAAAATTTTGCTAATGTTTCTTGTTTGTGCAGGATGGTATTTTACAATTTCTTGTTTAATTTTATCATTTAAAACTTGTGTTGTTGTCATACAAATCACAAAATCAATTACAGGTCTACTGATTGCATCCACATTTCGATGTTCAGAGCCTTTTCTATAAACAACGTCAAAGTCGTACTGCTGAAGAAATATTGACAATCGGGTTAATTTTCCTGTCATTTTTTTAATGTTCTTAAGCCAAACAAGAGCTGAGTGGTCTGTTATAACTGTAAATTCTCACTGTAAAAACGCCTTCATCATTTTAGAGAAATTCTTGAATCAAGTGACCAAGAAGATTTTGAAAAGAGCAAAAATGGAAAATGCGATTCCATTAAATACTGCCTTAAAAATTTAAAATAAAGAAAAGAAGAGTTAAAACTTTTATTAGAATCGTTCTTACCTCGAATTGAAATAAATGTAGAGCTCGTTTAAAAATTGGAATAACTGTTGAACACGTTGTTGTTGGTTGTTCAACCTTGACTCAAAAATATAAATAAAAAATTAAAAAAAAAAAAAACTTACTCAATAATACCCAAACTTCTAAAAAAGGGTTTTATATTTTTGCTAATATTATTCTACGAATAATTAATCTAAATTTGAAAATTTTGTGGTAATTATTTTAAAAAAAGGAAAATTTATTGATATAATATAATTTGTTAAACATTATTGTAAATTTAATAAAAAGAAAAAACAACAATTTAATTTTTAACATCGCCGAATCTGGCGTACTTTATGAATAAATATTAATAAAAATTAGAATAAAAAAATTAAGAAAATTTAAATTAAAAAATTTCAAAAAGAAAAATTTCAATCTTTAATTGTCAAAAAATGTTATCTGTATTTAAACGACTATTTGTGTGACAAAGTTAATAGTTTATAATAAAAGCTTAATTTAATTTTAATTTTTAAATTAAAAACTAATAAAAAAATTTATTGGTATTTTTTAGAACATAAATTATATTGCCAGAATTGTCATTAATTTTTATAAATAAATAATATAGTTTATAATTATTTATATTTATTGACTATGAAGCGAAACTTTTTAAAATTATATTAATAAAAAATTACCTAAAAAATGCATAACAAAGTCGATATTAATCAAAATACACTCTAAAATAAACGCACTTAATGCTGTTGGTAAATAATAATTATTTATTCTTGATTCAGCTAGACATCTTAAATTAACTTGCCTGAATTTTTTTATACAATTTAAGCTAATTGGAATGCAGCAATTATCTGATAAAATAAGACTAAGTAAAATTCTTGCCACTCGACCATTCCCCTGAACTTTGAAGACTCTGAAAATTCATCTGACGAAGACGAAGAATCAATTAATATTAAAAAAGAGCTCAATGAATACAGGAAAGATAGAAGTAATATCGATGTGTTGGATTACTGGAGGTTTAATAAATCCCAATTTCCTATACTATCTAGTTTAGCTTCAGTTGAAAAAATCGTCAAGGAGGTGGTGTGTCTTTTTTATTAATAAGAAATTTTGTGCGTTTGAAATTCACTATGAAATTTTATGTGGTTATAATGTGGAACAGGTATGGTGCGGAGTTCAGTCGTCAAATGAGCATATTTTAGCAGGATGTCTATACAGGCCACCAGGGGCGAGTGTCAGGGATAATGAAATTATTATGAGCATTAAAAGATCGAGTGAGATCAAGTGGAAATCCAAATTTTCTGGCATTATACTGTGTGGGGATTTTAATTCTCCAAATATAGGCTGGGTTAATGGGTCAGTTTATTCGCACGTGGTCAGACAAAAAACTTTTGAAGTTGACCTAATTGACTGTTTAGACGATTGTTTTTTCTCTCAAAATGTAAAAGAACCGACTTTTCAGATGTCAAACACTGAGCCGAAAAGCATCCTTGATTTGGTGATCACAGATGAGGCAGAGCGTGTGTACTGTATTCAATATGGTCCACCTCTGGATAAGACAGAGAAAGGTCACTTGACATTAACATGGGACTACGAACTGAAATCATGTAATTCAAAAAAAGTCAATAAGTTTATTTCGTCTGACTTTGTTTCATTTTCGAATTTCTTGGGAAGTATAAATTGGTCAAGTGCCTTTAATATTTTAGACATAGATCAAATTTACAATAAATTTATTTCCTTTAATTAAATTGCCTGTTCTAGATTTATTCAAAAAAAGAAGCAAAAAAGCTATCTAAACTATGAATTACTAAAGATTTAAAGTTGATCATTAGGAAAAATTTCAAGGCATGGCAATTATATTTAGCTAATTGCAGATGTGTTTTAAAAAGAAAGGTTTTTGTTGATATTAGAAACATGTGTCACAAATCAATTAAGAAGGCAATAAAAAATTCGAATTTAAAATAAGCTCAATCTGCAAAGTCAAATCCAAAGTTAATCTATAGATATGTAAATTGTAAAAGGGAAATAAATACTTCGATAAAAGCTCTAAAAAAAGAAGATTCTGGACTCAACTACAGTTGTTTTAGCGATCCCAGCAACAAGTGTTCCAAGTGAGAGATTTTTCTCACTGCAGGCTATCAACTATGGGACCGAAGAAATCGTTTGTCAAAAAAAAATTTTGAAAAGATAATGTTTATTTACGAAAATAAATTTATATTAGATTAATTTAAAAGCATATTAGACTTAGCACATAAAATTGAACATATTCCTCTTATTTTTCAAATTAAATAATTTTTTTAATTTTTTTAACCTTATTAAAATTTTTTGTAATTAATTAAACAATTTATTATAATTTTTTTTTAAATTAATTCTTGAAAAATCCTTTTCAAAAAATTACTTAAATGAATTATTGTTTTTTATTAAATAAGAATTTAATTGAATAACTTAAACCGAAACCAAAATTTACAAATACATATTTTAACATAATTTTTGGCTAACCAAATAATGGCTAACCAGATTTTTGGCTAACCAAATAATCTTTCCATATGTGTTTTCTCATTATTATATTTAAGTTTTTGGCCAAGTCTACGTTGAATGATCTAATATCAAGTTTAAAAGCAAACGGGTCTCGACAATATTTAATTACTGCATTGTAAATATTCTTAATCTTTAATTCTGTAGTGTTTTCTGCTATAGATTTGTGAAGAATTTCTACAACATTTTCGTATGAAACATTTTCATTAATATTCTGCTCACTATTTAAACATTCAAAAATATAATTAACTTGAAAATAAAATGGCAATGTTTTTTCATATTCCAATTTGAGTTCATCATCTTCTTTTGCATTATTAAGCAAATTTTTGAAATTTTCAATTTTTGTAAATATTTGCTGATTACTGTAAGGTCAATGACTGGATCTCCAGCATAAATTTGTTTCTGGTATTTCAAAATTTTAATTCAGCATTTTTTTTTTCTAATATTTAAAAATAAATTTACCATTTGATTTGAAAGAATTTAATTTCAATTAGACCTGCCTTTGTGATTTCTTTTAATAAATCACAAGGGGAACCCTTAAAAATTGGATGGAATTAATTTTTTTTGAACTGGTTTTTATATATTAATAATTAAGAGTTGCTTTTTCAAGAGTATTTTCAAGAAATTTAAATAAAAAAAAAAAAAAAAAAATATTTATAAAATAAGTGAATTCTTTGATTTTATGACCGAAATGCATATCCACACATTTTGATGTGTTGAAGAGAAGAAGCCAATCTTGAGTCCACTTGAAAATTAAATCTAGATCTTATTGAAGTTTCACTGCGCTTATTTCTGATACAGTTTGCGAGAATATTTTAGTATCATCTGCATACATTTTGATAACATTCTCTATTCCTTTTGGTAGATCATTGATATACAAAACGAACAACAGTGGACCAATCACTGACCCTTGTGGTACACCGCTAAAAATCTCAACCCAAACAGACAAAAATTCACCTTGAACAACTCGTTATCTTCTATTTATCAAGAAAGCTTCAGTCCATTTTAGTGTCTGACCATCCAAGCCATTTGCTTGATGAAATCTAAAGTTTCCTGAAGATTCGATGGACATGAATTTTTCTTGACAAATGCATGCTGTTTTTTAGATATAATATTGTTCTTATAAAGATCTTATAAACTAATTTTACAATTAGTTAAATAATTTTTAGTCGACCAATTTTTCGACTAATTTTATAACTTAAGTTTAGTGACATCAATAAAGTTATGTATACTAAGAGATATCAGTTAATTTTTTCTCATTAAACAAGGTAGCTGTTTTATTCATTTTTAAAGGATTTTCGTTGCAAGTACTCGTATAAATTAAATATGAGTGAATTAAAACATTAATTTAATTGATTAAATTTTTAAGAATTATGAAGTAAAGAAATGATTATTTTTTATATTATTCAACCAAAAGTATAAGGAAATTAAAAACTAGAATTTCTTTTAAATTTAAGTTTAACAAAAAAATCTGGTTTTGTTACCTATCTTGTTTTAACATAAGTTTTCACATTAAATTATCTTAAATAAAGGAATTTTTACTTAACTAAATTTCAAATCATTTAATTACCAAATCAAATCTAGATTTTTACCAAAAAATTCAATAAAAATTTTGAAATATCTAATAAAAGAAAGAGAACAAGCGATTTTAGGAGAAAATTCTAGATTAGATGAATTTCTTCAAAAAAATTACAATGATTCAAATTTACAAACACCAGTAATAAAATACAATTTCAAACGTAAGTTTTCATGTTGAAGAAACATCTTCGAGGGATCCGAATTTTCAAGGAACTGAAAGGATTATTTTCGGGGAAGTTTTCATAACACAAGAAGATAATGTCGTTCTCAAAATACTGCAATGTTTAGAATGCAAAAAAGGAAACATTCTATAATATTATCAAAAGACAAGAGCAAAAAAAAATCTCGACTATCTAGAGGTAAATCACGGTATAAAAATTGTTAAAAACAAAAAAAATATTTCCATCAAAATAAAAAGAACAAGAAAAAAGGTTGAGCACATATGGTTTTTTATTATTTTATTTTTTACTATTTTCAATTGTAGAAAATTCTAATTTTTAGGAAATTATTTCATAAAAAAAAGGGACTAAGATATAAATTACGGTTAAGAAAAAAATTAAGATCAATTTTGGATGAAATTTATCTAAAAAAACAAGAACTCTACCAAACTTATTTCAGTTGATTTTTTAAGTCTCACTAAAGATAGCTGGATATTTTGCCAAAACTATAGCTATTTTAGCCTAACTTGTCATTTTTTAGATAACTTTTTAATTTTAAACAGATTGCATAAACTTTATTAACTTATTTGGTGGTCATACTGCAGAAAATTTAGAATCTTCAATTATTGAGGTCTAGATAGATTTAGTTTGAAAAGAAAATTTTTTCTATTGTCTCCGATACTTCTTCGAACATTGGAAAAGGAGTATTAGATATGGATTTAATAATGAGCCAGTTAGGTGCAAAGGTCATGTCTAACAGTTGATTATAAAAAAAAAATTTATCGAGAAATGTGATGATGTATTAAGATTTAATGAGGAAAATGAGCTAATTCTACCCGATATTAGTTATTATACAGTGAGTAAAATTCGTTTAAAATGTTGAACTAAGTCTGCTCATTTAATTATTCCACTTAGCTGAAAGAATTGCTAGAAGAGCAGCAAAATGGTAAATCTAGGATTCGGAACCTTGCTCAAGATGTGAAGAAAGCTCCAATTAAAGATAAGAATAAATAATAATAACTTGGCTTTAAAAAAAAAAAATAATAGGTGAGTAAAAAGTATTTTATGATGAATATTTTAGCAACTATGACTTAGAATCTAGTGATCTTCTTTTATCAGTTTCATTTTTACTTTTTACAAAAAATTTCAATTTATCACAAATGTATTATGCAAAAACAATTGTTTTAAACTGGTAAAAACTTTTTAATTAACTTTTTTAAGTCGAAAAGTTATGAAGAAAAGATATCAAGTCTAAAAAAAAAATTCAAGTAAGAGAAAAACAATTAGCAAAAAAATAAATTTTGATTCAAATTTGGATACTGAGGAAACAGATGAAGAAATTTTTGACACTAAAAAAGAGATAATTTGTTATCAAAATAATGATAAGAATGAAGATGCAATAGCCTTTTGGAAAAACAATATTTATGAGTATCCGATTTTATCAATTTTGGCTGCTCCGGCAACCAGCTTTCCCAGTGAAAGATTGTTCACTAATACTGAGATCAGCTAAAGGATCGAAGAAATAGGCTTTCTAAAACAAACTTTGAATAAAAAATGTTCTTTTATGAAAACAAAGATTTGTGATTGATTGTTTTTATTTTTATTTTTAATTTAATTTTATTAGTATCTTTTCTTCTTTAATGTTAAATTTTCCTTTTAAAAAAAGTAAATAAATTTTACCTAAAATTTTTATTTTCTTTATAATTAGCTAACTAAAAACCGGTTGACTAATTTTTTGTTAGCCAAAAACAATTTTTATTCTTAAGCGAATCATCTTAATTCGCGTAATAACGCTTGGTATGAGGGTCTGTCGGTTGAACTGACAGTCGGTTAAGTTTAAATTATTTGACAAAACAATTTGCACTGGATTTATGATCCATATTTAAATCAGCTATAATTGAGGTTCTATAATTCAAATTATAGGATAATAAAAAATTGCTCAAGATATTTCATGAAATCAAAATTTGAAATCGATGGTGGGTTGTAACAAAAAAGGAAAAAGGAAATTTACAACTGTTTAACCGAACTATCTTCAAACGATATACTTTCTAAGTCAGTGTGAAAATAAGAGTTTGAAATTTTCAAACTGTTTTTAAAAAGTACAACAATATCTCCTTAATCTGTACATCTATCTCAACGTTTTACAGTAAAACTAGGAATATGAGTAAATGAGTAATCTAATTTTGTTTAACTTAAAGAAATGATTTCAAAAAACTGAAGCAAAACAATTTCACTTATATCATCTTTCTTAAGAAAAAGAGAATTTATATTTAATTGAAGAATATTTAAATTTCCCTTAAAATTGACATTTAACATTATTTTAAAAAATTTGTTACAATTGAGGAGAAATTTTATATGATTTCCTTTCCAAATAATATTATTTAAATTTTTATTTATATTTTGTTTTATTTAAAAATTTTAAAACAAATTTCATTGTTATTCTGCAAATTGCTCTTGTTCCAAGCTTCATTATTATGGTTGACCAGTGGAGTTACGGCCACAGCAATATTACCTGACAGGGTTAAAAAATTGATCGACGTTTTTAAATTTCTACCCTATAAAAATCAAACGAGATTATTTTTTTTTACAAAAATAATAAATAAATTATGTTTTGGTGAATTATCTCTGTTTTATGTATTCTTAGTTTTATTTTAAACGTTTTGTAAAATAATTTTTTATGTAAATAAATTGTTTTTATAGTTTTATTTTACTTTTACATTTTTGGATTTTTTTTTAAATATGAGGAATCCTGAGCTTGGTGCATCTAAAAATAATAAGTAATATATAAAATAAATAACTAAATGAGTAAATAATTTAATAAAAATTTGTCTTTTATTTTATTTGATTTTTTAAGCTAAAATTAAAAACCATCAAGTGGCGCATTAATATAGCAGTATTCTTGAATAAACTAATTGTAGACAAGATCTCCCACCTAGGCTATTTTTTTAAAATTTTTGAATGTGCCTTTTCTTCATACGTCTTTCTGAATTTAATTTGTTTCTTTTTTTGACTGAATCAATTTATTTCTTTCGAAATTTTCTTTTTGAAATTAATTAAATTATTTATCAAAATTTCAGAACTATAATGGCTTCAAATTCAGCGCCAAATCTTAGTTGAAACAGTTCCATGATTTCATGATTTAAAAAATGCATTTTAATTCAAAATTCTCTAATGGCAAGATTTTTATCCAAATCGATTTTTCTGTCTACTTTAGTGTTTTGTTAGTCACTAAACATTATTTGTTTCTTTAAAAATAAAAAGTATAGTTGCTTTTCTTTATTTGATTGTTTAGATTTATTTTATCTGATTCGAAGACTTATCTGATATGGTTTGTTTACAAAATTCATCAAAGCTTTGTTCATAAACAAAACCATGCATTTTTTTACTGAATGTATTGACGATTTTGGTTTCTTCATGGTTATAAATAAGACTCTTCAAAAAAAATATTATTTAAAAAATAATTTAATTTTATTATATTTTATATAAGGAAAAAGAATCATTAGAAAAAAATGTGTGGAAGACGTAACCGTGGATGTTGTTATCAACCAATTGCTTTAGCTCCAGCAATGCCAATGCCAATGCCAAGTCCAATTCCTGTTCCAATTCCAGTGCCTGTTCCAATGCCAATTAATCCTTGTTTATCTGGTCTAGGTGGTTATGGTATGGGTCTTGGAGGATACTCAGGTTTAGGTATGGGTGGATACCCAGGTTTATTCTAAAATTATTTGTGTACCTAAAAATACTACCAAACAAAAAACTTGATTTTTTTTATTTTTTGTTAAAAAAAATCTTTGAACTTTTCAAAGAATTTTTTTCTAATTAAGCTTTTTAAGAAATAAAAATTATTTTACAAAACGTTTAAAATAAAACTAAGAATACATAAAACAGAGATAATTTACCAATACATAATTTATTTATTATTTTTGTAAAAAACAGTAATCTCGTTTGATTTTTATAGGGTAGAAATTTAAAAACGTCGATCAATTTTTTAACCCTGTCAGTTAATATTGCTGTGGCCGTAACTCCTCTGGTCAACCATAATAATGAAGCTTGGAGCAAGAGCAATTTGCAGAATAACAATGAAATTTGTTTTAAAATTTTTAAATAAAACAAAATATAAATAAAAATTTAAATAATGTTATTTGGAAAGGAAATCATATAAAATTTCTCCTCAATTGTAACAAATTTTTTAAAATAATGTTAAATGTCAATTTTAAGGGAAATTTAAATATTCTTCAATTAAATATAAATTCTCTTTTTCTTAAGAAAGATGATATAAGTGAAATTGTTTTGCTTCAGTTTTTTGAAATCATTTCTTTAAGTTAAACAAAATTAGATTACTCATTTACTCATATTCCTAGTTTTACTGTAAAACGTTGAGATAGATGTACAGATTAAGGAGATATTGTTGTACTTTTTAAAAACAGTTTGAAAATTTCAAACTCTTATTTTCACACTGACTTAGAAAGTATATCGTTTGAAGTTAGTTCGGTTAAACAGTTGTAAATTTCCTTTTTCCTTTTTTGTTACAACCCACCATCGATTTCAAATTTTGATTTCATGAAATATCTTGAGCAATTTTTTATTATCCTATAATTTGAATTATAGAACCTCAATTATAGCTGATTTAAATATGGATCATAAATCCAGTGCAAATTGTTTTGTCAAATAATTTAAACTTAACCGACTGTCAGTTCAACCGACAGACCCTCATACCAAGCGTTATTACGCGAATTAAGATGATTCGCTTAAGAATAAAAATTGTTTTTGGCTAACAAAAAATTAGTCAACCGGTTTTTAGTTAGCTAATTATAAAGAAAATAAAAATTTTAGGTAAAATTTATTTACTTTTTTTAAAAGGAAAATTTAACATTAAAGAAGAAAAGATACTAATAAAATTAAATTAAAAATAAAAAAAAACAATCAATCACAAATCTTTGTTTTCATAAAAGAACATTTTTATTCAAAGTTTGTTTTAGAAAGCCTATTTCTTCGATCCTTTAGCTGATCTCAGTATTAGTGAACAATCTTTCACTGGGAAAGCTGGTTGCCGGAGCAGCCAAAATTGATAAAATCGGATACTCAAAAATATTGTTTTTCCAAAAGGCTATTGCATCTTCATTCTTATCATTATTTTGATAACAAATTATCTCTTTTTTAGTGTCAAAAATTTCTTCATCTGTTTCCTCAGTATCCAAATTTGAATCAAAAATTTATTTTTTTGCTAATTGTTTTTCTCTTACTTGAATTTTTTTTTTTGACTTGATATCTATTCTTCATAACTTTTCGACTTAAAAAAGTTAATTAAAAAGTTTTCACCAGTTTAAAACAATTGTTTTAGCATAATACATTTGTGATAAATTGAAATTTTTTGTAAAAAGTAAAAATGAAACTGATAAAAGAAGATCACTAGATTCTAAGTCATAGTTGCTAAAATATTCATCATAAAATACTTTTTACTCACCTATTATTTTTTTTTTTTAAAGCCAAGTTATTATTATTTATTCTTATCTTTAATTGGAGCTTTCTTCACATCTTGAGCAAGGTTCCGAATCCTAGATTTACCATTTTGCTGCTCTTCTAGCAATTCTTTCAGCTAAGTGGAATAATTAAATGAGCAGACTTAGTTCAACATTTTAAACGAATTTTACTCACTGTATAATAACTAATATCGGGTAGAATTAGCTTATTTCCTCATTAAATCTTAATACATCATCACATTTCTCGATAAATTTTTTTTTATAATCATCTTAGAAATGACCTATGCACCTAACTGGCTCATTATTAAATCCATATCTAACACTCCTTTTCCAATGTTCGAAGAAGTATCGGAGACAATAGAAAAAATTTTCTTTTCAAACTAAATCTATCTAGACCTCAATAATTGAAGATTCTAAATTTTCTGCAGTATGACCACCAAATAAGTTAATAAAGTTTATGCAATCTGTTTAAAATTAAAAAGTTATCTAAAAAATGACAAGTTAGGCTAAAATAGCTATAGTTTTGGCAAAATGTCCAGCTATCTTTAGTGAGACTTAAAAAATCAACTGAAATAAGTTTGGTAGAGTTCTTGTTTTTTTAGATAAATTTCATCCAAAATTGATCTTAATTTTTTCTTAACCGTAATTTATATCTTAGTCCCTTTTTTTTATGAAATAATTTCCTAAAAATTAGAATTTTCTACAATTGAAAATAGTAAAAAATAAAATAATAAAAAACCATATGTGCTCAACCTTTTTTCTTGTTCTTTTTATTTTGATGGAAATATTTTTTTGTTTTTAACAATTTTTATACCGTGATTTACCTCTAGATAGTCGAGATTTTTTTTTGCTCTTGTCTCTTGATAATATTATAGAATGTTTCCTTTTTGCATTCTAAACATTGCAGTATTTTGAGAACGACATTATCTTCTTGTGTTATGAAAACTTCCCCGAAAATAATCCTTTCAGTTCCTTGAAAATTCGGATCCCTCGAAGATGTTTCTTCAACATGAAAACTTACGTTTGAAATTGTATTTTATTACTGGTGTTTGTAAATTTGAATCATTGTAATTTTTTGAAGAAATTCATCTAATCTAGAATTTTCTCCTAAAATCGCTTGTTCTCTTTCTTTTATTAGATATTTCAAAATTTTTATTGAATTTTTGGTAAAAATCTAGATTTGATTTGGTAATTAAATGATTTGAAATTTAGTTAAGTAAAAATTCCTTTATTTAAGATAATTTAATGTGAAAACTTATGTTAAAACAAGATAGGTAACAAAACCAGATTTTTTTGTTAAACTTAAATTTAAAAGAAATTCTAGTTTTTAATTTCCTTATACTTTTGGTTGAATAATATAAAAAATAATCATTTCTTTACTTCATAATTCTTAAAAATTTAATCAATTAAATTAATGTTTTAATTCACTCATATTTAATTTATACGAGAACTTGCAACGAAAATCCTTTAAAAATGAATAAAACAGCTACCTTGTTTAATGAGAAAAAATTAACTGATATCTCTTAGTATACATAACTTTATTGATGTCACTAAACTTAAGTTATAAAATTAGTCGAAAAACTGGTCGACTAAAAATTATTTAACTAATTGTAAAATTAGTTTATAAGATCTTTATAAGAACAATATTATATCTAAAAAACAGCATGCATTTGTCAAGAAAAATTCATGTCCATCGAATCTTCAGGAAACTTTAGATTTCATCAAGCAAATGGCTTGGATGGTCAGACACTAAAATGGACTGAAGCTTTCTTGATAAATAGAAGATAACGAGTTGTTCAAGGTGAATTTTTGTCTGTTTGGGTTGAGATTTTTAGCGGTGTACCACAAGGGTCAGTGATTGGTCCACTGTTGTTCGTTTTGTATATCAATGATCTACCAAAAGGAATAGAGAATGTTATCAAAATGTATGCAGATGATACTAAAATATTCTCGCAAACTGTATCAGAAATAAGCGCAGTGAAACTACAATAAGATCTAGATTTAATTTTCAAGTGGACTCAAGATTGGCTTCTTCTCTTCAACACATCAAAATGTGTGGATATGCATTTCGGTCATAAAATCAAAGAATTCACTTATTTTATAAATATTTTTTTTTTTTTTTTTATTTAAATTTCTTGAAAATACTCTTGAAAAAGCAACTCTTAATTATTAATATATAAAAACCAGTTCAAAAAAAATTAATTCCATCCAATTTT
Source organism: Brachionus manjavacas (assembly GCA_019054805.1). NCBI lineage: Eukaryota > Metazoa > Rotifera > Eurotatoria > Ploima > Brachionidae > Brachionus > Brachionus manjavacas. The sequence continues at coordinate 774,189 of JAHQIY010000005.1, forward strand.
TAAGGGTTCCCCTTGTGATTTATTAAAAGAAATCACAAAGGCAGGTCTAATTGAAATTAAATTCTTTCAAATCAAATGGTAAATTTATTTTTAAATATTAGAAAAAAAAAATGCTGAATTAAAATTTTGAAATACCAGAAACAAATTTATGATGGAGATCCAGTCATTGACCTTACAGTAATCAGCAAATATTTACAAAAATTGAAAATTTCAAAAATTTGCTTAATAATGCAAAAGAAGATGATGAACTCAAATTGGAATATGAAAAAACATTGCCATTTTATTTTCAAGTTAATTATATTTTTGAATGTTTAAATAGTGAGCAGAATATTAATGAAAATGTTTCATACGAAAATGTTGTAGAAATTCTTCACAAATCTATAGCAGAAAACACTACAGAATTAAAGATTAAGAATATTTACAATGCAGTAATTAAATTTTGTCGAGACCCGTTTGCTTTTAAACTTGATATTAGATCATTCAACGTAGACTTGGCCAAACACTTAAATATAATAATTGGAAAACACATATGGAAAGATTATTTGGTTAGCCAAAAATCTGGTTAGCCATTATTTGGTTAGCCAAAAATTATGTTAAAATATGTATTTGTAAATTTTGGTTTCGGTTTAAGTTATTCAATTAAATTCTTATTTAATAAAAAACAATAATTCATTTAAGTAATTTTTTGAAAAGGATTTTTCAAGAATTAATTTAAAAAAAAATTATAATAAATTGTTTAATTAATTACAAAAAAATTAAAAAAAATTAAAAAATTAAGAAAAAAATTATTTAATTTGAAAAATAAGAGGAATATGTTCAATTTTATGTGCTAAGTCTAATATGCTTTTAAATTAATCTAATATAACTTTATTTTCGTAAATAAACATTATCTTTTCAAAATTTTTTTTTGACAAACGATTTCTTCGGTCCCATAGTTGATAGCCTGCAGTGAGAAAAATCTCTCACTTGGAACACTTGTTGCTGGGATCGCTAAAACAACTGTAGTTGAGTCCAGAATCTTCTTTTTTTAGAGCTTTTATCGAAGTATTTATTTCCCTTTTACAATTTACATATCTATAGATTAATTTTGGATTTGACTTTGCGGATTGAGCTAATTTAAATTCGAATTTTTTATTGCCTTCTTAATTGATTTGTGACACATGTTTCTAATATCAACAAAAACCTTTCTTTTAAAACACATCTGCAATTAGCTAAATATAATTGCCATGCCTTGAAATTTTTCCTAATGATCAACTTTAAATCTTTAGTAATTCATAGTTTAGATAGCTTTTTGCTTCTTTTTTGAATAAATCTAGAACAGGCAATTTAATTAAAGGAAATAAATTTATTGTAAATTTGATCTATGTCTAAAATATTAAAGGCACTTGACCAATTTATACTTCCCAAGAAATTCGAAAAATGAAACAAAGTCAGACGAAATAAACTTATTGACTTTTTTTGAATTACATGATTTCAGTTCGTAGTCCCATGTTAATGTCAAGTGACCTTTCTCTGTCTTATCCAGAGGTGGACCATATTGAATACAGTACACACGCTCTGCCTCATCTGTGATCACCAAATCAAGGATGCTTTTCGGCTCAGTGTTTGACATCTGAAAAGTCGGTTCTTTTACATTTTGAGAGAAAAAACAATCGTCTAAACAGTCAATTAGGTCAACTTCAAAAGTTTTTTGTCTGACCACGTGCGAATAAACTGACCCATTAACCCAGCCTATATTTGGAGAATTAAAATCCCCACACAGTATAATGCCAGAAAATTTGGATTTCCACTTGATCTCACTCGATCTTTTAATGCTCATAATAATTTCATTATCCCTGACACTCGCCCCTGGTGGCCTGTATAGACATCCTGCTAAAATATGCTCATTTGACGACTGAACTCCGCACCATACCTGTTCCACATTATAACCACATAAAATTTCATAGTGAATTTCAAACGCACAAAATTTCTTATTAATAAAAAGACCCACCACCTCCTTGACGATTTTTTCAACTGAAGCTAAACTAGATAGTATAGGAAATTGGGATTTATTAAACCTCCAGTAATCCAACACATCGATATTACTTCTATCTTTCCTGTATTCATTGAGCTCTTTTTAATATTAATTGATTCTTCGTCTTCGTCAGATGAATTTTCAGAGTCTTCAAAGTTCAGGGGAATGGTCGAGTGGCAAGAATTTTACTTAGTCTTATTTTATCAGATAATTGCTGCATTCCAATTAGCTTAAATTGTATAAAAAAATTCAGGCAAGTTAATTTAAGATGTCTAGCTGAATCAAGGATAAATAATTATTATTTACCATCAGCATTAAGTGCGTTTATTTTAGAGTGTATTTTGATTAATATCGAATTTGTTATGCATTTTTTAGGTAATTTTTTATTAATATAATTTTAAAAAGTTTCGCATAATAGTCAATAAATATAAACAATTATAAACTATAAACAAAAAATACACAAAATACTCAGTTTATATAGAAGCTACTTCATTAGCCGATTTAAATCGTATTGGTTAATTAAAAGAAAATCTTGTTCCAAATTCAATAATTACTAATAAACCTTTGAAGCCTTCATCAGTTTCAGGAAGCCCAAGAATAAGGTCTATCATAACACGTTTGAAAATTTTGCTAATGTTTCTTGTTTGTGCAGGATGGTATTTTACAATTTCTTGTTTAATTTTATCATTTAAAACTTGTGTTGTTGTCATACAAATCACAAAATCAATTACAGGTCTACTGATTGCATCCACATTTCGATGTTCAGAGCCTTTTCTATAAACAACGTCAAAGTCGTACTCCTGAAGAAATATTGACAATCGGGTTAATTTTCCTGTCATTTTTTTAATGTTCTTAAGCCAAACAAGAGCTGAGTGGTCTGTTATAACTGTAAATTCTCACTGTAAAAACGACTTCATCAAACTTAGAGAAATTCTTGAATCAAGTGACCAAGAAGATTTTGAAGAGAGCAAAAATGGAAAATGCGATTCCATTAAATACTGCCTTAAAAATTTAAAATAAAGAAAAGAAGAGTTAAAACTTTTATTAGAATCGTTCTTACCTCGAATTGAAATAAATGTGGAGCTCGTTTAAAAATTGGAATAACTGTTGAACACGTTGTTGTTGGTTGTTCAACCTTGACTCAAAAATATAAATAAAAAATTAAAAAAAAAATAAACTTACTCAATAATACCCAAACTTTTAAAAAAGGGTTTTATTTTTTTGCTAATATTATTCTACGAATATTTAATCTAAATTTGAAAATTTTGTGGTAATTATTTTAAAAAAAGGAAAATTTATTTATATAATATAATTTGTTAAACATTATTGTATATTTAATAAAAAGAAAAAACAACAATATTATTTTTAACATCGCCGAATCTGGCGTACTTTGTTAAATATTAATAAAAATTAGAATAAAAAAATTAAGAAAATTTAAAATTAAAAATTTCAAAAAGAAAAATTTCAATCTTTAATTGTCAAAAAATGTTATCTGTATTTAAATGACTATTTGTGTGACAAAGTTAATAGTTTATAATAAAAGCTTAATTTAATTTTAATTTTTAAATTAAAAACTAATAAAAAAATTTATTGGTATTTTTTAGAACATAAATTATATTGCCAGAATTGTCATTAATTTTTATAAATAAATAATATAGTTTATAATTGTTTATATTTATTGACTATTATGCGAAACTTTTTAAAATTATATTAATAAAAAATTACCTAAAAAATGCATAACAAATTCGATATTAATCAAAATACACTCTAAAATAAACGCACTTAATGCTGATGGTAAATAATAATTATTTATCCTTGATTCAGCTAGACATCTTAAATTAACTTGCCTGAATTTTTTTATACAATTTAAGCTAATTGGAATGCAGCAATTATCTGATAAAATAAGACTAAGTAAAATTCTTGCCACTCGACCATTCCCCTGAACTTTGAAGACTCTGAAAATTCATCTGACGAAGACGAAGAATCAATTAATATTAAAAAGAGCTCAATGAATACAGGAAAGATAGAAGTAATATCGATGTGTTGGATTACTGGAGGTTTAATAAATCCCAATTTCCTATACTATCTAGTTTAGCTTCAGTTGAAAAAATCGTCAAGGAGGTGGTGTGTCTTTTTTTATTAATAAGAAATTTTGTGCGTTTGAAATTCACTATGAAATTTTATGTGGTTATAATGTGGAACAGGTATGGTGCGGAGTTCAGTCGTCAAATGAGCATATTTTAGCAGGATGTCTATACAGGCCACCAGGGGCGAGTGTCAGGGATAATGAAATTATTATGAGCATTAAAAGATCGAGTGAGATCAAGTGGAAATCCAAATTTTCTGGCATTATACTGTGTGGGGATTTTAATTCTCCAAATATAGGCTGGGTTAATGGGTCAGTTTATTCGCACGTGGTCAGACAAAAAACTTTTGAAGTTGACCTAATTGACTGTTTAGACGATTGTTTTTTCTCTCAAAATGTAAAAGAACCGACTTTTCAGATGTCAAACACTGAGCCGAAAAGCATCCTTGATTTGGTGATCACAGATGAGGCAGAGCGTGTGTACTGTATTCAATATGGTCCACCTCTGGATAAGACAGAGAAAGGTCACTTGACATTAACATGGGACTACGAACTGAAATCATGTAATTCAAAAAAAGTCAATAAGTTTATTTCGTCTGACTTTGTTTCATTTTCGAATTTCTTGGGAAGTATAAATTGGTCAAGTGCCTTTAATATTTTAGACATAGATCAAATTTACAATAAATTTATTTCCTTTAATTAAATTGCCTGTTCTAGATTTATTCAAAAAAGAAGCAAAAAAGCTATCTAAACTATGAATTACTAAAGATTTAAAGTTGATCATTAGGAAAAATTTCAAGGCATGGCAATTATATTTAGCTAATTGCAGATGTGTTTTAAAAAGAAAGGTTTTTGTTGATATTAGAAACATGTGTCACAAATCAATTAAGAAGGCAATAAAAAATTCGAATTTAAATTAGCTCAATCCGCAAAGTCAAATCCAAAATTAATCTATAGATATGTAAATTGTAAAAGGGAAATAAATACTTCGATAAAAGCTCTAAAAAAAGAAGATTCTGGACTCAACTACAGTTGTTTTAGCGATCCCAGCAACAAGTGTTCCAAGTGAGAGATTTTTCTCACTGCAGGCTATCAACTATGGGACCGAAGAAATCGTTTGTCAAAAAAAAATTTTGAAAAGATAATGTTTATTTACGAAAATAAAGTTATATTAGATTAATTTAAAAGCATATTAGACTTAGCACATAAAATTGAACATATTCCTCTTATTTTTCAAATTAAATAATTTTTTTAATTTTTTTTAATTTTTTTGTAATTAATTAAACAATTTATTATAATTTTTTTTTAAATTAATTCTTGAAAAATCCTTTTCAAAAAATTACTTAAATGAATTATTGTTTTTTATTAAATAAGAATTTAATTGAATAACTTAAACCGAAACCAAAATTTACAAATACATATTTTATCATAATTTTTGGCTAACCAAATAATGGCTAACCAGATTTTTGGCTAACCAAATAATCTTTCCATATGTGTTTTCTCATTATTATATTTAAGTGTTTGGCCAAGTCTACGTTGAATGATCTAATATCAATTTTAAAAGCAAAAGGGTCTCGACAAAATTTAATTACTGCATTGTAAATATTCTTAATCTTTAATTCTGTAGTGTTTTCTGCTATAGATTTGTGAAGAATTTCTACAACATTTTCGTATGAAACATTTTCATTAATATTTTGCTCACTATTTAAACATTCAAAAATATAATTAACTTGAAAATAAAATGGCAATGTTTTTTCATATTCCAATTTGAGTTCATCATCTTCTTTTGCATTATTAAGCAAATTTTTGAAATTTTCAATTTTTGTAAATATTTGCTGATTACTGTAAGGTCAATGACTGGATCTCCATCATAAATTTGTTTCTGGTATTTCAAAATTTTAATTCAACATTTTTTTTTTCTAATATTTAAAAATAAATTTACCATTTGATTTGAAAGAATTTAATTTCAATTAGACCTGCCTTTGTGATTTCTTTTAATAAATCACAAGGGGAATCCTTAAAAATTGGATGGAATTAATTTTTTTTGAACTGGTTTTTATATATTAATAATTTAGAGTTGCCTTTTCAAGAGTATTTTCAAGAAATTTAAATAAAAAAAAAAAAAAAAAATATTAATAAAATAAGTGAATTCTTTGATTTTATGACCGAAATGCATAACCACACATTTTGATGTGTTGAAGAGAAGAAGCCAATCTTGAGTCCACTTGAAAATTAAATCTAGATCTTATTGTAGTTTCACTGCGCTTATTTCTGATACAGTTTGCGAGAATATTTTAGTATCATCTGCATACATTTTGATAACATTCTCTATTCCTTTTGGTAGATCATTGATATACAAAACGAACAACAGTGTACCAATCACTGACCCTTGTGGTACACCGCTAAAAATCTCAACCCAAACAGACAAAAATTCACCTTGAACAACTCGTTATCTTCTATTTATCAAGAAAGCTTCAGTCCATTTTAGTGTCTGACCATCCAAGCCATTCGCTTGATGAAATCTAAAGTTTCCTGAAGATTCGATGGACATGAATTTTTCTTGACAAATGCATGCTGTTCTTTAGATATAATATTGTTCTTATAAAGATCTTATAAACTAATTTTACAATTAGTTAAATAATTTTTAGTCGACCAATTTTTCGACTAATTTTATAACTTAAGTTTAGTGACATCAATAAAGTTATGTATACTAAGAGATATCAGTTAATTTTTTCTCATTAAACAAGGTAGCTGTTTAATTCATTTTTAAAGGATTTTCGTTGCAAGTACTCGTATAAATTAAATATGAGTGAATTAAAACATTAATTTAATTGATTAAATTTTTAAGAATTATGAAGTAAAGAAATGATTATTTTTTATATTATTCAACCAAAAGTATAAGGAAATTAAAACTAGAATTTCTTTTAAATTTAAGTTTAACAAAAAAAATCTGGTTTTGTTACCTATCTTGTTTTAACATAAGTTTTCACATTAAATTATCTTAAATAAAGGAATTTTTACTTAACTAAATTTCAAATTAATTAATTACCAAATCAAATCTAGATTTTTACCAAAAATTCAATAAAAATTTTGAAATATCTAATAAAAGAAAGAGAACAAGCGATTTTAGGAGAAATTCTAGATTAGATGAATTTCTTCAAAAAAATTACAATGATTCAAATTTACAAACACCAGTAATAAAATACAATTTCAAACGTAAGTTTTCATGTTGAAGAAACATCTTCGAGGGATCCGAATTTTCAAGGAACTGAAAGGATTATTTTCGGGAAAGTTTTCATAACACAAGAAGATAATGTCGTTCTCAAAATACTGCAATGTTTAGAATGCAAAAAAGGAAACATTCTATAATATTATCAAAAGACAAGAGCAAAAAAAATCTCGACTATCTAGAGGTAAATCACGGTATAAAAATTGTTAAAAACAAAAAAAATATTTCCATCAAAATAAAAAGAACAAGAAAAAAGGTTGAGCACATATGGTTTTTTATTATTCTATTTTTTACTATTTTCAATTGTAGAAAATTCTAATTTTTAGGAATTTATTTCATTAAAAAAAAGGGACTAAGATATAAATTACGGTTAAGAAAAAAATTAAGATCAATTTTGGATGAAATTTATCTAAAAAAACAAGAACTCTACCAAACTTATTTCAGTTGATTTTTTAAGTCTCACTAAAGATAGCTGGACATTTTGCCAAAACTATAGCTATTTTAGCCTAACTTGTCATTTTTTAGATAACTTTTTAATTTTAAACCGATTGCATAAACTTTATTAACTTATTTGGTGGTCATACTGCAGAAAATTTAGAATCTTCAATTATTGAGGTCTAGATAGATTTAGTTTGAAAAGAAAATTTTTTTCTATTGTCTCCGATACTTCTTCGAACATTCGAAAAGCAGTATTAGATATGGATTTAATAATGAGCCAGTTAGGTGCATAGGTCATGTCTAACAGTTGATTATAAAAAAAAATTTATCGAGAAATGTGAAGATGTATTAAGATTTAATGAGGAAAATGAGCTAATTCTACCCGATTTTAGTTATTATACAGTGAGTAAAATTCGTTTAAAATGTTGAACTAAGTCTGCTAATTTAATTATTCCACTTAGCTGAAAGAATTGCTAGAAGAGCAGCAAAATGGTAAATCTAGGATTCGGAACCTTGCTCAAGATGTGAAGAAAGCTCCAATTAAAGATAAGAATAAATAATAATAACTTGGCTTTTAAAAAAAAAATAAAAGGTGAGTAAAAAGTTTTTTATGATGAATATTTTAGCAACTATGACTTAGAATCTAGTGATCTTCTTTTATCAGTTACATTTTTACTTTTTACAAAAAATTTCAATTTATCACAAATGTATTATGCTAAAACAATTGTTTTAAACTGGCAAAAACTTTTTAATTAACTTTTTTAAGTCGAAAAGTTATGAAGAAAAGATATCAAGTCTAAAAAAAAAATTCAAGTAAGAGAAAAACAATTAGCATAAAAATAAATTTTGATTCATATTTGGATACTGAGGAAACAGATGAAGAGATTTTTGACACTAAAAAAGAGATAATTTGTTATCAAAATAATGATAAGAATGAAGATGCAATAGCCTTTTGGAAAAACAATATTGATGAGTATCCGATTTTATCAATTTTGGCTGCTCCGGCAACCAGCTTTCCCAGTGAAAGATTGTTCACTAATACTGAGATCAGCTAAAGGATCGAAGAAATAGGCTTTCTAAAACAAACTTTGAATAAAAAATGTTCTTTTATGAAAACAAAGATTTGTGATTGATTGTTTTTATTTTTATTTTTAATTTAATTTTATTAGTATCTTTTCTTCTTTAATGTTAAATTTTACTTTTAAAAAAAGTAAATAAATTTTACCTTAAATTTTTATTTTCTTTATAATTAGCTAACTAAAAACCGGTTGACTATTTTTTAGTTAGCCAAAAACAATTTTTATTCTTAAGCGAATCATCTTAATTCGCGTAATAACGCTTGGTATGAGGGTCTGTCGGTTGAACTGACAGTCGGTTAAGTTTAAATTATTTGACAAAACAATTTGCACTGGATTTATGATCCATATTTAAATCAGCTATAATTGAGGTTCTATAATTCAAATTATAGGATAATAAAAAATTGCTCAAGATATTTCATGAAATCAAAATTTGAAATCGATGGTGGGTTGTAACAAAAAAGGAAAAAGGAAATTTGCAACTGTTTAACCGAACTAACTTCAAACGATATACTTTCTAAGTCAGTGTGAAAATAAGAGTTTGAAATTTTCAAACTGTTTTTAAAAAGTAGAACAATATCTCCTTAATCTCTGCATCTATCTCAACGTTTTACAGTAAAACTAGGAATATGATTAAATGAGTAATCTAATTTTGTTTAACTTAAAGAAATGATTTCAAAAAACTGAAGCAAAACAATTTCACATATATTATCTTTCTTAAGAAAAAGAGAATTTATATTTAATTGAAGAATATTTAAATTTCCCTTAAAATTGACATTTAACATTATTTTAAAAAATTTGTTACAATTGAGGAGAAATTTTATATGATTTCCTTTCCAAATAATATTATTTAAATTTTTATTTATATTTTGTTTTATTTAAAAATTTTAAAACAAATTTCATTGTTATTCTGCAAATTGCTCTTGTTCCAAGCTTCATTATTATGGTTGACCAGAGGAGTTACGGCCACAGCAATATTACCTGACAGGGTTAAAAAATTGATCGACGTTTTTAAATTTCTACCCTATAAAAATCAAACGAGATTACTGTTTTTTACAAAAATAATAAATAAATTATGTATTGGTAAATTATCTCTGGTTTATGTATTCTTAGTTTTATTTTAAACGTTTTGTAAAATAATTTTTATTTCTTAAAAAGTTTAATTAGAAAAAAATTCTTTGAAAAGTTCAAAGATTTTTTTTAACAAAAAATAAAAAAAATCAAGTTTTTTGTTTGGTAGTATTTTTAGGTACACAAATAATTTTAGAATAAACCTGGGTATCCACCCATACCTAAACCTGAGTATCCTCCAAGACCCATACCATAACCACCTAGACCAGATAAACAAGGATTAATTGGCATTGGAACAGGCACTGGAATTGGAACAGGAATTGGACTTGGCATTGGCATTGGCATTGCTGGAGCTAAAGCAATTGGTTGATAACAACATCCACGGTTACGTTTTCCACACATTTTTTTCTAATGATTCTTTTTCTTTATATAAAATATAATTAAATTAAATTATTTTTTAAATAATATTTTTTTTGAAGAGTCTTATTTATAACCATGAAGAAACCAAAATCGTCAATACATTCAGTAAAAAAATGCATGGTTTTGTTTATGAAACAAAGCTTTGTTGAATTTTGTAAACAAACCATATCAGATAAGTCTTCGAATCAGATAAAATAAATCTAAACAATCAAATAAAGAAAAGCAACTATACTTTTTATTTTTAAAGAAACAAATAATGTTTAGTGACTTACAAAACACTAAAGTAGACAGAAAAATCGATTTGGATAAAAATCTTGCCATTAGAGAATTTTGAATTAAAATGCATTTTTTAAATCATGAAATCATGGAACTGTTTCAACTAAGATTTGGCGCTGAATTTGAAGCCATTATAGTTCTGAAATTTTGATAAATAATTTAATTAATTTCAAAAAGAAAATTTCGAAATAAATAAATTGATTCAGTCAAAAAAACAAACAAATTAAATTCAGAAAGACGTAGGAAGAAAAGGCACATTCTAAAATTTTAAAAAAATAGCCTTGGTGGGAGATCTTGTCTACAATTAGTTTATTCAAGAATACTGCTATATTAATGCGCCACTTGATGGTTTTTAATTTTAGCTTAAAAAATCAAATAAAATAAAAGACAAATTTTTATTAAATTATTTACTCATTTAGTTATTTATTTTATATATTACTTATTTTTTTTAGATGCACAAAGCTCAGGATTCCTCATATTTAAAAAAAAACCAAAAATGTAAAAGTAAAATAAAACTATAAAAACAATTTGTAAATGAAAGGGGCTATCTTGATTTCTGTTGAATTTTCATAATTGATTGAATATTGAATTAAATTTACAAGAAATGAAAAAATTAAGATAACATTTTGAATTCGAAGTTCATTAAATTTTGTTTATCCAAATCACAAATAAAACGATTATTAATCGATTAAAATTGATGGATGAATCATTATCCAGTTTGGAACAATTTCATCGAATATAATCGATTAAACTTTTTTTAATGCATCATAATTTATTTAATTATCAAATATTATTTTTTAATTTTCAAATAATTTTTAAGAAAATAATAAGCAAAAAAACAATTTAAAAGGTTTTTTTTCTTCTTTTTTTCAACTGATTACTTTTTTTTAATTAGGAACATTCTTATTTCTTATGTCCTGGGTCCTATTAATAAAAGAAGGTTTTTTAAAACTTTGCTGGTGACTGGAGCAGATTCACATCCATATCATTTGTCTAGTTATTTTCATAGTCACTTTCAATTGTAAATTTGATATTTGCCAGTCCCTAAAAAAACTTTGCACTATCTAAACCACCATTACAAGTCCTAAGACGTAGAAGGAGTATTTTTGTGTCAACAATTATTTTTTTTGTCCATTCAAAATAAATTTGTTTTCCATTTTTTTGCAAATTCATCTGGCTGAATAGAAAGAACATACCCATTCAACAAACCGTGGTACTTTATCAAAAAAGTTTTAATTAAAATAATAACTAATAAAAATTTAGAATAAATTTATTATGTTTTGGATTATCGAATGTTTAAAAAAGGTCTATTAGAAAGTGACAATTAATCTGAAGTGAGAAACAAATAAAATTTATTAAATTGTCTTTTTCTTAAATTTCTTTATTTCAAAATTAAATATGAAAATCAAAAAAAATTGTGAGAAGGAAAAACTTTTTAAACATAGATGAATGCTAGGGATGATAAATTGAAAGAATTTTATTGTAATAATGATGATGTTGATTGTTAATTTTGTAAATTTGAGAATCAAAAAAGATAAGATTCAATTGATTTTAGTTAATGGATCTCTGATTTTTTAGAGAAAAATTTTTTTTCGTCAAGAAATCGAATTAAAATTACAAGAATTATTTTACATGAAGCTTATAAATAAGAGTCTTCAAGAGAATATTATTCAAAATCAATAAGAATTTAATTTGAATTTAGTAAAAAAATTAAAGAATCATTAAATCAAAATGTGTGGAAGACGTAACCGTGGATGTTGTTATCAACCAATTGCTGTGGCTCCAGCTTTACCAATTCAAATGCCAATGCCAATGCCGAGACCAGTTCCTGTACCAATTCCAGTGCCCGTTCCAATGCCAATTAATCCTTGTTTGTCCGGTTTAAGTGGTCATGGTTTAGGTCTAGGAGGATATCCAGGTGTAGGTCTGGGCGGATACTCAGGCTCAGGTTTTGGCGGATATCCAGGTTTATACTAGGATGTTTTTTATTCCTAAAAATTTTTCAAATAAAATCACTTGATTTAATTGAATTTTTATTTTAAAAAAAATGTCTGCAGAATTTTATTATTTTTTTATAAAGCAAATTAAAAAAATAAATTTTTTTTCTAGTTCTATGTTCCTTTCATTTACTTAAGTCAATCGGTCATAAAAAAGAGTCAAGTTTTAATTGATTAACTTGTTTTATTAATTTCCAAGAAAAAATTCTAATTTTATGAATTTCATTAATCCGTCTCTCATCTTCCTCTTTTTGATAGCTCTGAGTTATTGATAAGCTCTATCATCATAAAAATTGGGGGACCAGAGTAGGTGATAATTGCTGTATAGATGATCAACTCGATGCAGTAGCCTCTGTGTCAGATCGGAGCCGTTGCACAAAAAAGTACATGAAAAGGAGATGAGCGCCTCCCCATTATCCACTAGGTTAGAATAGGGACAATTATTATTATTAATAGTATTAATATTATTATTATTATTGTTATTATTATTATTATTATTATAACCTTTGAATATACTACTGAAATAAATAAAAACAAACCACACAAATACTCACCCAAATAAAATCAACACAGCGTTGACAGAAGCACTTTCATCTTCATCATCAGACTCATCAAAAAATTTGGACGCGGAATATTCTTCAAGATTTCTAAGAAAATCAAGATGAACAAATAGACTATCAACCAAGGTCAGATCTCTTTAAAAATCAAATCCTAGACAATATCGTAGATCATTCAATATCACTAAAGAAATTATCGGATAAAAACACATAATAAACATTAAAGAAGTCGACAGGGACGAATTCGAACATCCAGAAAAATTAATAAAAGAAATCAAGAAAACTTAAATTTAAGCATACTGGTTTCGACTATAAATTGCGGTGTAGATGATCAACTTGATGCAACTCTGAGTCAGATCGAACCCTATGCTCAAAAAGGTACTGGAAAAGGAGATTAGCGACTTAAGACTTTTTGGTTAAATTGGATTCAGGAGTAGTCTTTGAATGTAAGCTCGCTTACAAGAATTAGAGAAATTGTTAGTTCTTACACAATGGAATCTTTGGAAAAATTTTTCGAAAATTTGTCACAAATTCCAAATTGCTAATTCATTTTCTTCTTGTAAAAATTTTTGCAAATTTAACTTAATTAATTTGAATCATTTTTAACTTTTTAATTCTTGCTATTTTCAATAAACTCAATTGCTGTTTTATTTTCCTTGCTATTTTTTTCAATTAATTTTTGCTATTTTGTAATGACGCCTTATTCAAAAATCTTTATTTAGAGGAAAAAATTTAATTAATAATTTTAAAATTTTTTTTTAAATTAATTAGTAAAATTATTTAATCGAAAAACAAAATTTAAAACAAAATTTTATGGTAAAATACTCAGCTTTTGTTGTTCAAACCTATTTATACCTTTAATTTGTTATTATATAACAACTTAATATGAATTTTAAATAATCATGTTGCCATGAAAACAATTAAATCTAAAAAAGTAACTTCAAAATTCTGAAAAAAATATTCTTTCAAATAGTTGAAATGCAAGAAGATAACAATATAAATTCATCACACACTTATCTGATTGTAGATCAGCGAGAAAATTTTTTATCAAAATGTTTCAAGCGAATAAGATCTGCCAAAGGTACAATTATTTAACATTAATTTCAACTTATCAATTAAACAAAAATTAACTTTTAAGTCAAAGCTGAAGAGGAACCATTTAAAAAAAGAGAAAGCAAAAAAATTCGTCCTGATAAAATATACTCCTACTTGAAAAATGAAACTAATAAAGAAAAAAGCTCCAAAGAAGATATAGATGAACTGAACCATTTGATTAAGCTGGGTTCGAATGTAAATTATCAGGATGAAAATGGTGAAAATGCTCTTCACATTGTAGCCTGTTTAGAGCCTAAAGAAAAAACTATTGAATTATATGATTTACTTATCGAGCAGAAATGTGAATTGAAAGAAAATAAACGTGGTTTCAGTGTCATTCATTTTGCGGCTTATAGCAACAACGAGTTACTTCTAGAACACATTTTAAAAAATCAGCCGCATTTGTTATCTGATGCGGAATCTAAACCGGAACAGCAAACTCCATTGCATCTAGCTGCAAAAGCAGGATCCAAAGAGGCCGTTTTATGCTTGATCAAAAATGGTGCAATGAAAGAAGCCAGAGATTATTTACAAAGAACTCCATTGTTTCTTGCTGCAGAATACCAAGAGGCAGAAGTAGTTAAAATTTTGATTGATCAAGGATGCAATATTCAAGCCAAAAACATCAATGGTCAAAAAGCTTTGTACTGGATTTTTGCTAAATGTCCACATTTGGTATTTGATAATAGATTATTTTATTTTTCTATTTAATAAAGTTTTGTTTTAGGCACCCGAAATTTTGGACAGTTACCGAAATTTGGACAGATATGCATATAAAGACATTTATTATCTCAAAAATATTGATCTAGAGCCTATCTTTGATAAAGAAGAAATTAAAGGCGGAAAATCTCGAATTGTTTACCGATATCCATATGTTAAATCAATTGTAATATTTTGTCATTTATTGACTATTAATCTAAAATATTATAAAAGTTTTCATTGTATTCTTTGAGTAATTTAAGAATTTGGATTTTTAGGAACAAAAAATCACTGCTGTGAGCATTGATTTACTATTTTTTGTCAAGTTTTACTTGGCAAATTTTTGGCAATAAATTAATAAAATTGAGCAAAAATCGGATTTTTTCACAAATCTTAATCTAAATTTTATTGATAAAAACACATTCAATAAAATTTAGATTAAGATTTGAGAAAAAATCCGATTTTTGCTCAATTTTAAATTTTATTGATAAAATACACCTAACCTACAATAGTTTAAAAAAAACTAAATCATCATTTAAAATTTAGGGTGGAATCAAATATTTTTGAAGACTTCACAGGTTTTAAAAATGAAAAGTTAAAGTATTTTTTAGATATAGATCATTTATTTTTTTTAAATATTCCATTTTTTGTTCAGTTTTTTTTACATTTGTGACTAAAATTTACCATGAATTATAAAAATTTGCGCAAAAAATTGTTAATTCCAATTATCATATCAGCACTATAAAATCTAATAATCTGATAAATATTTTCAAATTTTAAAGGTTTCCTTGGTAGAATAAATTAAAAGATTAAATTTTGGTAATTACTCTTTATAGTGAAAAAATTTTAGAGAACAAAACGACTCATTTTGGTGAGAAAGAAAATATGAGTTTTTTGTTTATCTATTTGAGCCGAAGTACCTTAAAAGAAAACCAATTTTAATATGATAATAATAGAATAAAAGATGAAAAACCAAAAAGATAATGTGATTTATCAATTTGATAGCGAACAAAGATGGAAAAATTAGACTTTATAAAACCAATTCACCAAAATTTCTCAGTCATTCAAAATATTAAAATTACAAGTCATTTATAAATATTATTTTTTATAACAAAAATAAAGGTTATAAATACAATTTCTTAATTACATTTAAAAGTATTAAAGAAATTTTTCCCTTTTAAACCAGTCATTAGCCTTCTTCTTCTTATAGGTTTTGATCAAAATAGAAATAGATTAGAACAAAATAGAATTTAGAAAAGATGTAGACCTAAAATAAGGAATTTTAGATTCGACAATGTGCTTCCTAAATTCATTTTTAATTCATTTTTCCTCCAGCGTTTTTAGAGAATTTTCTTTTTTTTCTTTTTTCCTTATTCACTCCTTTTGGAGTATAGGGTCTTTTGATTCCCACTCAAGATATTTAAATAAGGAAATAAGATTAAGATAAGAGCTGAATATATATATATAGTTTATTTTTCGGAAATTTGAATAAGTTCATCTCTTTTTCGCTATAACTCAGTGCAATAATAAAAAATATAGTCGTACAGTTGTGGTATTTAAATAAACTATAGTAAAAAACACACTTTTTTAAGTCAAAGTTTTAAGTCTAAGTCACAAAAATTTAAGTCAAAGTTATTACTTGAACTAAATTTTTTTTATAATTAACAATCACAAAAATTATAAAATGTTAAAAAATCAAATTCTATTTCTTTAAGAAATGTATTACCTATTTATAAATGTGCGTTTTTCAACGAAATATATTTATTGTCTGAAGGCTGAGCCTTATGGATAAATTCAGATAACTTTGACCGATATAATCTTAAGTTTATGGTTTATTTAGAAATTTATTTCATTAAAAAAAAAAATAATTGACTTGACTTGAGTTGACTTATGACTTGTGACTTCAAAAAAAGTCTGGTAAAAAACAAATGTATTCTTGATTATGGTAAAATGGGAGTAAATTCGATATTTCTTTTGTACATAGAGATTTAATCGGGTTGGGATTGTTATTTGAAAGGATTTAAAAAATAATTTAAACATTCGATCAATTTTTAAAAAAAAAATTTATTAAAATAAAAAAATATGAAAAAAAGGTTCAAAAAGAATGAGCTTTGCTGAAGTTTATGGTAAAATACAAAAAAAAAATAAAAAGTGTTTTCATTTTTTAATTTCAATTTAAATTCTAGAATTTACATTTTTTCGAACAATAAAACTCACTTTTCGGATCAAACTTTTTGTGTAAACATTTAACACATGACCTAGAGCATCCTTCACACGTAATCCATTTAAATTGTTTTTTTTTATGGGAATCGAATTTTTGTTTACACTTCTTTAAGGTTGCTCTTAGCATTTTAGAAAAAAAGATCATTATTTAAAAGAAAGTTTCAGTAGAAAATTTATTTTTTATTTAAAAATTCAAAAATAAACAAATTAACAGTACAGTGCAGGAAATTAACTTGTCACATCATATCATCTGATATCAGATAATATCAGGTGAATTAAAATTTGAATTTTTTTATCTAAAAATTTGTAAATAATTTTTTCCTGATATTAGCTGATATCAGATCATATTATCTAATATCAAATGATATCATATGATATGTACAATCTTAAAGTGAACTTTATTTTAAAAAATTTTTTTTTTTTAATTTTTCGAAGTTTTTTTTGGCAAGCGGTATCTTTTTATTTATGGGATTAATTTTACAATCAATTTAAAATGATGGGATGGGTTTTATATCAAATTTGATTTCTAATTTTTAGAAAAGGAAATAGAAAAACAAGGATTTTTTATTTGCGCAAAAAAAAATTCATAAAAAATTGTTTGAAATCAAAAAACACTTATTTTTATTACCTTCTTGTTCGCTTCAAGCCGTAAATACTTTATCATAAATAATAAAAGTCGTGTAAATAAATTTGTTTAAATTTTTATTCAAAAATATTTGAAAAATATTAAGTCACCGAAAATACAATTGCAAATTTATTTGTAAGATTAAATGAATAATAAATTAAAAGATTTAAATATTTTATAATTTTTATATTTTATGTTTATTATGAAAAAAAATTAAAACTTTAGTATGTATAAATTATTTTTTTAATTGAAACTAAATTAACAAAATAATCTTCATTTCATTTTTTTTATTTACAAATTTGTATCATTATTTTCTGTCTTACATTTTACTTTTTGCACTTTTTCATTTTTAATTTTAATACATCGCCAGAATTGGCGCAAAATGAAATAAATAAATAAATTAAGTCACCGAAAAATAAGCACAATAAAATTTATTTATTCTAAAATCTTCAAGTTAAAAATTAGAATTACTGATGTGTCTCGCGTTTATTATTACATCAGTGTAGATCTTTCTAATATGCTCTAAACATATTTATCCATTTGATTTGAAAGACAATTTGGAACGATCTGAATTTTCAGCTTATCAATTGATAAAAGACTGTCATAGCTGATCTTTATGACTGATTATCATCAGATATTTTATTTTATTTTAAATTAGTTCCTGGTTAAAGGTTTACATAATTCAAAAAATGACCCAGTACAGGCCCTATGACAGATTTGCACTAAGAATCATAAACTCCTTTGAGAAGAGTTTTGTGAAAAAATATTTTATTTTAAGGATTTTTAGCTTGATCCTGAAGAAAAACTAATTTTTCATCTTTTCCTAACATGTCAATTTATGGAAAAAACATTTTCTAAAATATTAGCATACAATGATGTTCCACTTTTTTGTTTTTTACAACATTGAAAAAATGTAAATTTTCCAAAATTTACGTAAATTTACGTAAGATTACAAAAGTAAAAAATCAGAAAATTATCATATTTTACGTAAATGGTTGTGAAAACAAAAATGTCCAAAAAATTAACGAGATTTGAGTGTATAATTATAAATTATAAATTTAAAATTAATCTGTTCGATTTATTTTTTGATTAAGATTTTTAATATTTGAAAAAAGCATATTTTCAAAAAAAAAATTTCTTAAACCACTAAAGAATCAAAAAGGCTCAGACAGCACCGAATTCCTTGCTTAATTTGTTTAATGATACACATTCATCATTACCTTTTTTTTAGTTTTAACGATAAATTGAATACATTTTCATAAAAAAGAAAGTTTTAATAACAAGAAAAATGTTAATAGATTATTTTTCATTAAAAAATCGAAATTTAAATTGTTTTTTTTTTATAAAAATTATCGAACTTACATTCATTAAATATTGTTAATAAGGTAAACATGAGATATTCTTCTAGTGTAAAGGATTATAAAAGCAAATATTAATTATGAAAAAAAAATTATGATATCATTTTTATTTAATCAATAGTTTTTTTAAATATATTGGTATCTGACTTAATATCAAAAAAAAAATAAACTTAGAATTTGAGATATTTTGATTTATTAAATTATTTTTATACAATTATAGAGTCTGGCCGGTTATGTGAACAAATGGGTCATATCGGCTTGTTAGCCTTTTCGTTTTATTAAAAGAATTACAAAATTAATTCTTAAATGTTTATTTTAGTAATTAATTATTTATAATATTTGAAAAAGTTTTTTTAAAAAGAGAAATATTCTTATTAATTTAATCATTGCATTTTTCATTTGTAAATTGACAGCCCTAAAATTTTTTGAAAATTTGCCAAAAATATCACTCCCCATTTGATTTGTATGCTGACTTAAGGCTCTTTTCACCACCTTTGCTGTATCATTTGATTCAGCTGTAACTCGCTGGCATTTTCGAAATTAAAGAGATTTTTTATTTAGCAGTATCAATTTGAATGGCTTCAAATGTTTAACAAATATTGTCAATTTTATCTTTATCATTTTGCAGAATCGATTTCACTAGAATTAGTATCTTCTGTTGCCAAAGAATTAGTTTTTGCGTAATTTTCTTCGTCAAAAAGAAGTTTCAAATAATAGTTGAAATTTAATTTAATTAAAGAAACAGTTGAAGTAATTTAACTTGAGCAAACCAGCAGTTGATGATTGCCAACAAATAATGAAAAAAATTGCTCAAAATATATATAGTGTATTGAGAACACCACCACGATAAAAAGTCATTTTTAGCATTTAAAGAATTCTTTCGTTTCTTCAATTTCATTTTTTTTCCATCAAGCAAGTACCATTTGTGTAAGTTTGAACTGGATAATTTGTCCTTAAAGAAATCAGATAATTGAAAATTCTGAATTTGTGTTTTCCATTGTATTAGCTATTTCAAAAATTAAAAATTTCTTTTAAAATAG
This sequence comes from Brachionus manjavacas, assembly GCA_019054805.1. Taxonomy (NCBI): domain Eukaryota; kingdom Metazoa; phylum Rotifera; class Eurotatoria; order Ploima; family Brachionidae; genus Brachionus; species Brachionus manjavacas. Next base: position 794,393 of record JAHQIY010000005.1, read on the forward strand.
TTGTAAAAGAATTTCAAATTTACTACATCATTTTTTGAATATTTTATTAACTTATTTTAGCAAAAAAAGAGAAATTTAAAATTTTTGTCTTTCAAAATTTTTATGACCCAACAAAAAAATTTTGTGACCAAAATAATTGTAAATTTTTGGTATCTCAGTTCTCCAAACTTGCAGGTCCTCTTCATATTTTTTGAACATGCAGGTCTTACTTTTTTTGTATTGCAACATGTTCGTCATTTTCTTGGTTGTCAATTATGCTCTTCTGGTTTCCAAAATCACCAAAAAAAATTAAAACCATTAAATAATATAAATCATTTTTAATGTTCTCTTTAACAGATTAAATTTTTTTACAGGAGGCTTTCATTGAATTAATAGCAATAATATTAATTTTAGCTTTTATAGATTGAATATTTCACTGAGCAAGAAAATTTGGATTTGATTTCGCATCCAGTAGTGAAATCATTGATTAATTATAAATATAGACAGCATTTATGGTGGTTTTGGGGTAAATTTCTGGTCGATTTGTTGTTTTGTGTCATTTGGAATGTTTGGGCCGTATTGATTAGATATGATAATAGATTTATGTACAATTTTCCTCAAGAATGGTGGAGACTATTTCTATTTGTATAATTTGAATTATTTGTTCAAGCAAAAATTAATAAACTATTTTTTATTTAGATATTTGGAATAATTGGATTGATCGCAATGATTGTTGTTGAGATTATTGAAGGAACTAGCAAAATACGGCATCAAAATGTTATTTCTAAATTTCATTATTGCACTTAAAATTTAACATTATTAATTTTTAGCAAATTCAAAAAAAACGTCAGAATGAGATTAATGAAGAAAGATTAAAATCGTTTCCAAAAAATGAAAATCAAGCAAACTTCATTTCAAATGAAGAAAAATTAAATCAAGATTCTAAAAAAATTAGCGGATCTTACATTGCTGATCCATGGTAAGTTAATAAAATATAATTTAATATTTAATTTAATACTGTATAGCCTTGCAGAGAAGTCCGTTCCCTAAAACCCAAAATTTGAATTTTTTTTATAAAAGATATTTTTCATTTTTATTCTTAAAATTTTAGTGCCGCATTGAAAATTAAGATTTCTAGTTTTTATTTAGAAAAATAATTAAAATATTTTTTAAAAACTTAATGTTTATTCCCTGCTCTTAAAAAAAAATAGCGGCATCTAGATTTCAACCATTATTTTATTTTCGATATTTGCTTTTTAGCTCGGCATTAAAACACAAATTTCTTAAATCTACTCGTCTTTTGACAGTAGATTTTAAAATCATGAATTCTAAAATCATGAAATCGTTTAATTGAAAATCACAGTTCAAGATCAAATTGATTACTTAATAAATATCTTCATGACTAAAAATCAAATCAAAAATTTTTCCATCATTGTTTATTTTAAATGGTCAATTTTTACATTTTTTTATTAAGGGTCAAAAAATTTAGAAAATTTTTTTGACAAAAATTTCGTATTTTTTATCGTTTTGGTAATTTTACATGCAATTCCGGAGATTTCGGTAAAATCAGTGCAAGGAAAACAAGGAGGGGTAAAACTTATTTTTAAAGCTTGAATTGAAATGAATCCTGAAAAAAGCTTTTAAGAATTATGAGATAAAATAAAACTAATGATAATTTTCATATTTTCTATGAAAAATTTACATTATTTACATTAAATGACTAAAAATTCTCACTTTTTCTTAATTCAGCCCAAAATATTTATTCACAATTTTACATTTTACCAAATTTACGCAATTTTCGTAAGTTACAATTTTTTACTTAGTAAATTTGAATTGAAATTACGTAAATTTTGATTATCAAGAGAAAGAATTTTATTCACTCATATTTTTATTTAACACTAGAAGACCCCAGAGGTTATTTTTTACTTATATAATATTAATATATATAAGCTACAGCAAGACTAGCTTTCGGAGGTGGCCTCCTAGGAAGTCACCTATGGTAGCTCCCTTGCGCATAACACATAGAAAAATGCTGGCAGAAGGAATGGAATTTTTATTTAAAGCCAAATAAAATAAAAATTTAATTTAATATTAACCTAATTTAATTTCAAAAAATTTATACAAATCTTAAAAATTAGTAAATTAAAATTGGCAATTAAACAGTTTAAATAAAAAACATTAAGAGCCAAGAATTTATTTAGACTTTCCAAAAATAACCAAAAACCACGAATTTAAGTGAAAAATATGATAAAGATAGTTTTTCTTATTTTTGATTTTAAGGAACATTCTTGATTTGATCACAATCATTTTTCTAATTGCTGCATTAGGAACTCATTTAGCTGACATTTTAAACCACAGTGAGAGGATTGCCCGTAATCACATTCGAGTCACGTCGATTACAGTACTGTTGGTATCAGCGAGAGTGCTCAAAAACGCAAGAATCCTCTGGGAGGTACACAACTTTGCATTATGTTCCTGAATTATTTCTTTCTATAACTTTGCTTTCTAGCCACTTGGAATGCTTGTAATGACTCTTTATTTTATAGGTATTTTTATTATTCCAAAAAGGTTAATAAAATGATAGAAACATTTTTTAGTATGGGATATATTTGTCTGGATTCTTGTATTTATTATAACCTGGATACCATTTACGACAAGTTTTTACATTTTGTTTGGTAACGGCCAAACAATTAGCTGCATTCCTGAAGCTCAAGAGTGTCCTTCTAACAATCAAACAGTTCTTGGAGGAATGGAAAGCTACAATAAAGCAATGTTCTTTTTGTTCACCACCACATTTGGTCTTGGCGAAATTGATTTTGCAGTAATTAAATAAATAAAAAGAAATTAATGCTAGTATACTTTTTTTATTAAAAAAGGGGTATAATGAATTGGATAGTGAAATTACAGATTTTTTTTTCGGTCTTTACATTGGTGTCACTACATTGATTTTAATTAACATTTTTATTGCTTTATTGACCAGCACTTTTGAAAGAGTTCGTTCTTTTTCAAAAAGTCTTTTTTTATTAGAGAGAGCCAAGGAAATTTTGGTCTTTGAACACTGTTTATGTGAAAGTACTCGAATAAGATTTTTGCTGAAAATTCCAGACCAATACATAAAAAAATATAAGCCTAGTGAACAAAAATATGATATTGGTTTCAAAGTTTTACTGGATCCCATAACAGAATCTGTTCAGCAAATAAACATCAAATATGATTCATTAAATAAGAAGTGTTGTGAACAAAATGAATCATCGAAAATTGATACCAAAAACTTCCAAGAACAAATTGAAGAAATAAAGAATAGCATAAGTATACTCATTGAAATGAATCAAAAGCAAAGTAAGATTTTTAATTGAATGAATAAATGAAATAAACAATTTTTTTTTTTTAGTAAACGAAAAAAATATCAAGGGTATTATTTTTAGATTTAAAAAATTTAAAAAAATAGGATATGCAAATTTGAAAATTTAAAATTTATCTTATTAGGCTCGACCTCTTTTGGCTATCATTGAATTTAAAAATATTAAATGTAAGAATTTCTTTAAAAAACTTTAATAATTAGTAATTTTTAGCCTTAATTTGAATTTTATTAATATTAAGATTTATTTAATTGTTTTATTTATTTCCAAAATTTCAAAATATTAAAAATTAGTGAATTCAATTTTTTTTTAAAATAGAATTATTTTAAAATGATTTCAGTGAATTGATATAAGTTTTTCATGTTCTTAAAAAAAAAGTAATAAATTTCAAATTTTTCTTAACATTTATTGAAATTGTTTGAATTGATTAAAAAAATATAATTGACAAGACTTGAATCTTTTTTTATCTTAAAAATGTCCAAGTCAAATTTTAAAGTGCATGCGGATTCTTTTTTTTTGATGATCAATGGCACTTTGTATCTTAGAAGGAAGGAATAAAAAAATTTTAAAGCTAACATTAATTACGTTGCAGAATATTTTCTGAAAGTAAATAGTATTATAGAATTTTCACAGCTGATTTTTGACTTTCAGAAAAAAATCTAGATTGTCAATTTTTTGGAACACTTTTGTTCGAAAAAATAAACTATTTGCTTTTTTACGCAAACACTCCTGTTTTTTTATCCCAGCATACTATACTTGTTAGCTCACTTTGGCTGACAAACAGACCTACCTTTTTAAAACAATCAAAAAACTGTTTAACATCCTGAATTTTTGAAATAAATAAAAAAGTATCAAATTGAAGTCAATTTAGGTATTTTGATGATGCAATTATGCTGGGATGACTAAAAGCGTTAGCTGAAAACAACCAGCCCTTAAACCATTATTTTTATTAATTCTAATTCTTTCATTTGCCCCTAAAAAGTACACGATGATATTTTTTTATTAAATCGAAAATTTTACACATTTTTTCCATATAACAGTATTCTAAATTGATATCACCTAAAAGACTTTCTATTTTCTTTTTAGCCACTTTAAAATCTGAAAAAATTAGATAAATATTAAGGTTTTTTTTTGATTATAACTTATCTATTAGGAAAATGTAAAAATTTTAATTTTTTCAATAGAATCTTTAAAAAAACATACCATCTTTTAATGATAACAAAATTTGATGATTTAGTATCTTTCTCACCACTTTTTACCATATTTTCATTATTTAATTTTGTCAATCAAAAATTTTTCAGGAATCCAATTAAATCAATTAATAATTGATAAAAAATTTACTCAAGTTAAATTTGGGCTAAAAAAAATATACAATTAGTCTAAAACTTAATTAATTATTTTTTTCAAAGGAATTCTTTTTAATATTAATTCACCTGCCCTAATAATTTTAGCATATCTTCGTTAAAAAATGTTTTCTTATTATAATATAATAATAAAATAGTAGGGTTATAGGTAAAGGATGATTATCAGTCATCCTTAAAACGGAGAATAAGGATTAGCTGTGCTTTAGTTGCCTGAAAAATCTTTTCTTTGCAAAAAGAAGTATCCAATTTATTTTTGAATTCATTTAACGCTGATTGTTCAACCACTTCTCTTGGAAACTTGTTCCACTCATTCACGACTCGATTTGTAAAGAAGTTCAATCTTGTGATTCCATTTCTTACTAACTATTTTTCACAAGCATAAGTGTGACTTCCTGTTCCATTATGTTCAGATATTTGAAACAATAGGTAATGCCATTCAATCACCAAAGTTTTTTTAAGAAGTTCATCATAGCGCAAGTTTCTTCTATTAAATTAGTCACCGTTATTTGGAAACTCTATATGCTTTTTATGTATTTAACATCGGAATCCAAACTTGAACTGCATCCTTTAAATGAGCTCTAACCAATGAGGTATACAACTTCTTGAATATTTCCGTGTCAAGATTTTTAAAAGTCCGTTTGATGAGACCTAAGGTTTGATTAGCTTTCTGAAAATTACTCCTAAGTATCCTTTTTGAGATGACTCCATTAGTATGCTTTCCGAGTCGCCTAAAGTTGTTTTTATTAATTAAATTCCATAAGCACTCACTTAAGCAGCATTTCAATATTGACAATGTCTACCGAGTTCTTAATAATCCTGGCATCAGCAAATAATTTGCAAGCATCCTTTATTCCATTTGGAAAATTATTTATAAAAATAACAAATAATAGTGGACCTAATATTGAACCCTGCGGAACACCACTAAAAAAATGCCTCCAGGATGAACATGCATTTACTAAAACCACTCTTTGCTTCCTTTCTGTCAAAAAGGCTTCTATCCACTTAGTAAGAGACTCACATATTCCATAACTATAGAGCTTAAAATCATTCTTTAGTGTGTTATTTTATCAAAAGCTTTACTTAAGTTCATGTATTCAATGCCAAAAACCTTTTGTTTCCTACAAGTTTGTAATACAACTTTTGTTAGGGACAAAATCATGGTCTCACGCTATTCAGATAACAGATTAGACGTTTTTTATAGTATGAGATTCAGACAAATAAGTTATATATTTTATTTAGATAATAAAAATGATTATTTAATAATGTCAAGAAAATTTATATAATTTTATATTAGGTCCGGACTTTAAAATTTAAAAAAAATAAATAAATTTATGATAGTCAAATAACAAGGTCGATCTCTTAAGTTTTTGAAATAAAAATTCTTAATAAATTAAAAAAGATTAATTTTACGGCCGCAAAACAATAAAATTATCTGATTGTTGAAGAATTGATTATTTAATGTAAATCACTTTTGTTTAAAATCTAGAAAAAACACAATAAACTCAATTAAAAAATGTTTATGATGACTTAAGTGTATTCATTAATCAAAAAAATAGTCTAAAAATACATGTTTAACCAAGTAAATATTCATATCTTTCGGGTAGTATAGTTGAAAATTTTCGGAAAGTGTTTTTAATATCAATATTTCTCTATGTAGTTTTTTTGGTTATTAGATTATTAAGATTTTTCATCATCCACCTATATTTACAAAATCTAGTCTAAAAGTCTACCCTCGAAACTCTTTTAAATTTGAAAAGTTTTAAGCAATTTTTTTCAAAATTTTTAGCAATAAAAACTGAATCAAAAATTTTTTTGATTTATTTATAATATTTATTTCATTGATAATATTGATTTATTAATTCTTCAAAAATCAAGGATTTTAATAATTTTGCTTTGTGTTAGCTTTACTAAATATTATTATGGTATTTCAAAAAAAATTTTAATTTTTTATAATTTGTTTTTTAATTTTAAGAGCATCCGCAAGTCGATGTTTTATATTTAAGCAATATAAACAGTCTGGTAGATGAATAAAGATTATTAAAATTAATAATCATTAAGAAACAGTTCTATTTTTTAAATTATCTTTTGTAATAAAACATTTATACTTTATTATATTTCTTATTTATTTGCATTGCTCAATATCAGATTAGAATTTTAAATAAATGGTAACAGAAAAGTGTAAAATAGTAAATTAAATTATTTTTTATTGTATTAGACTTAAATTAATTAAAAAAATTTTTAATGTTTTTTTTATTACTTTTTTATTTCAATAAAACCAGCAAACTAGCGTTTATCAAAATAAAAGTAAAAAAATCATTATTTGTTTTAAACCGATAATTAGCTTAAGATAAAATGAAGTAATCCGGATAGCATTTATGCCCTAAAATGATTGTCCGAAATTTCAATTAAATAAAAAATTATGATTAAATATGGATAAAACTTTCGAAATTTGACACGATTTACAATTGGGTCTACCTAGTACCCACAATAAAACAGGCGTAATCAGTTTTAAACTTAAAAGTCTCGAAATTGTACAATTTTGTTCAGTCGAAGCTAAGCAAATTTTATAAATTCAGATGCCAGAACTATTAAATTGTCTAGATCCATGGCGCATTGGGATAATTTTATACGAGTTGGTCAGAGAAACCGATTTAAAAAAATTTGAGAGTAATTGCAGACATTTCGTTAAATGGTGTTATTGTGCTCAATTATTGGCCTTACAGTCACAAATAAAGAATTATCAATTTATTAATAAAACAAAAAACGGTCGCCCCAAGAATTCAGAAACCCTCTTTAACCCTTTTTGGGCAGATATTTTTTATTTAGAAAAAATAAAAATCACTTAATAAACATTTTAAATATTTAATTTAATAATTTTTTTTTGCCCATCACAAAATTTTTGAGTTTAAAAGTTTCATATTTGTGGGTGATAGTTTTTGTTTGTGGTGGATAAATTATCTCTTTACAATTTTTTATCAATTTTTTTCTGTATTTTTTTTACATGTCAAATTTTCAGAATTGAAACAATCCTCTGACACGACTTTGTCCTCACTGGTTATTAAATTTAAAATACTGTCCGATGCATCACTTTATAAAAAATTTTATCTTGATTAAACAAGCCGTTAATTATTTTTTTTCTGATAATTTTTACCGAAGTAATGTTGAAAAGCCTCAAAAACTTACGGTCTAAATCTAAATTGATCAACTTAATTTCTCCAGGTTTGAAAAAAGACTTTTTTTGACTTTGACTTTATGACTATTAAATAACTCTGATTAGAAAATGTCAAAAAAATTTCGCATAGAATATCTTTGCTTAAACTCACCTAAACCAAGATCTTCAAAGCATCTATTCTTGGGGAATAATGTAAATGGTTTGTCTAATAATATGCGAATCTTTGCCGATTGGGATTCCAAATCTGAAAATAGAAATTTGTATTTTAAAAGAAATTAAAATTTAAAAATTAATTGGCACCTATTTACAGCTGTTTTTTGCTTTAAAAGTTTGAATGCTGCTAATTAAGTTTGTATTAATAAATAAAATTAAACCAAAAATAAACTTTTTTTTTATAAAAATTTTCATAGAATTTACGTAAATATTATCCCAAAAATTTCGTGATTTTTTCACAATTTTTGCCCATCTACGACATTTCTTTACATAAGAAATTTTAAGAAAAATTTTTGTTTTTTATTATGTTTTATATATTTTCCCTTTCATTTTAACTTGATCAATTGATAATGACTTGAAAATTTTGCACACTTAATAAATCGAATACTGGCTTTTAATTAAGTGGAATTTTGAAAATTTAAATAAAAATCATTGATGAACTTTTCATAATTCTTTAATTTTTTGGATTAGCTGTTTTTAAAGAAAAAAATTATTTTTGTAAGCTGTACAGGTTTGGTTTTAATTAATTTAGGTTCATTATTTTCTGCAATTTTTTTGTTAGCTAATAACTCTACATTAAATTTAGAGTAGAGTTGTTAAAATAATTTAAAGGAATAACAAAAATCCGATTGAACCGATCGCCAAATCGAAGAATGGATAAGAAACTTTTGAATATTTAACTTTTATAAAACTTTATATTTTAAAATTTTGATTTTAAAAAATAAAATCAAAAAAGAAAAAGTTACGAATATGGTCTCTACTAAAATATGTTTTTTAAATTCGGTATTTTTTATTATTTAATGATTAATATTTTAAATACATCAAAATATTCGGTCAAAATTGTTTTAAATACATTAAACTTACTCTCGAATGATTAACTAAAATATATAATTTGATTAATTAAATTATTTTTTATCATAGCTCACTGAAATAAATAATAATAATGATAATTGTATTATTACTTGTTTAAGTAAACATCACATGTACGATGAAAAACAAAAGTTTAAATAAAAAAAGAAGAAGAAATTTTCAAAATTGATTTAAAAAATTAAATTTATTTAAATGATTTAAAATACAAAAAAATATTTATTTTTTTAGCATTATAATTAGTTTAACAAAAAAAAAATGAATAAAGTTTTCATAATATAAATTAATAATATAGAAATTTTTTTTTAGGAATAAATATTTTAGGAAATTCAAAATTATATAAAAATCAATTATTTTCTGCATTATTTTTTTATTTTTTGGATTTATTTTTTTATTGACATCGCCAGAATTGGCGTTAAATGAATAAAGTAATAATAATAATAATAATAAGTTTTTTTTTACTTTGTCATTTTTAATAAACAGATTTTGAAGGTTATCATTCAATGTGTTTATATTGCATTTAAAATAGCTAAGAAAAAATCAGTTTATTTTGATGTTTAAAAATAGAATAAATGAATACAATTTAATGTTTTATGGTCAAAATGGAAAAATTGAATGAATCAGTTGGGAAAAATTTTTGTCTCATGAGATGCAAATACTTGCATTAAAATATAAATTTAAAAAATTTAAAAACATAAAATTTCTTTCTATTTTATTTGTTTAGTTTTTATTAATGATATTGATTTTATCTTATCGAAACATACTTTATTGGTCTAGGACTAATGAGTTTATATTTATCCATGACTAAAGGTAAAAAAGATTAGCAATACAATAGGTAAAGTAAAGTCAATCGATAAATGTGAATAAAGGAGGAGATTTTAACATTGTTATTTATAGAGTATAGATAATACTCAATGCGTGTAGTTGAACGATGACACAGAAAACTATTCAACAAAGAAAAATATCCAAATTTTGGATTTTAATTTCCTGTTCTAGTTCACGTATTTGAAAACAAGGACATACATAAACTAAGTTCGAATGGATGTTATTTTTATAAATATTTTGAATTTTAGATTTTGCCGTATTTGGCGACACAAAATATACTTAAAATGAGAGCTATCTTTGTTTTAATATTTACTTATTCGATGCCTAATTTATTGGTATCAACACTTGATCAACCTAAAAGTAAATTTTGAATAATCTTATTCCGCTTTTAAAAAAAAATTAAATTAGCAGCTTTTGAATATTTGGCACTAACTAAAAATGACATCAGAATTAATCCAAGAGTCCAATACAAATATGTTCTTGAGTCTAATTTAAGAAATATTAAACAAGAATCAACAAAGATTGATCATGTGGCTAACCGGAAAAAACGAGATATCACAGAACTTGTGCAAAATTTAAAATTTTTGACTTCAGACCAAAATTTAAATCATTTAAATGCCACCATGACAGAAGAAATGTGTATGTTTGATAACATCAAGAGTAAATTGGATGAATGTTTTGCTCAATATGAGGAATGCAGGTAATTGTTATAAATTTTTAAAAATTAATTCATATCATGATAAAAATCATCTAGTAAAATTGACTTTAAATTTTAATTTCAATTAATTTCTATAATTTATCATTTTTGCTTTTGATAGGATTTGTAATTCTATTAATTCTGTCCTAAACAGTTCGAAATTGAACTTTATTTTTAATGGCATTTTCTTGAACTTAAGAAATTTGTTTTAATCTTTTGTTCGATGATTTAATACTAGAAAATGAAACAAATTATCGCAAAGAAAATAAAATAATTAAATAATGGTACCACATCTTAGATATTTTTTTTTATCCTAAAAGAATTCACACTTTTTAAATGCTCAAATAAAGGATGTCTAATTCTATTGAGAAAAAAGAGCCAAATGACGAAAAGAAAAGTACTATAACTATTTTAAGCAGAAAAAGTAAAAATAGAATAGAAATAATTTTTATTAAAATTTTTGGTAATAAACGGGTTCATTGTTCAGGTATTTAATAAATTGTTGTCAAATGAATTTAATAATTAAAAAATAATTTCCAAATTAAAAAGAATCTAGGGTCAAAAATTTTAAATGTTAAATGCAAAAATAAAGGCAAATTGAAGTGCATGATCAATTGTACATTTCAAATCAGTATTTTAAAATTTAAATTTAAAAAAAAAAGTCTTTTTTATCAATTTTTTTAATAATAATTAACTAAACTTTATTTACCATAATTTGTCATAATTTAATTTTAAAATATTTGTTTTGTTTTTATTTTAGAAATTAGTATTTTGTGTTTAATTTATAAACACAAGAAGCAAAAGATTATTTCATTTTTATTGAGATTTTAATTAATTGGGGTTTGATCAAGTGATCATAATAGTGGACTTCAAGTTGCCTCAAAAAAAAATATTATTTTTCGAAAAACTCTGTTTCTAATTGAATTTCAACTCTTTATTTATAAAAGTAAGTTTTATTCAAGTTTCGAGTAAAAAAATCTGTCGACATTCATAGCGTTAATATTTTTATGCTCATCAAAAAATTTTCAATTTAAAAAAGAATTAAAAAATGTCTTCAGTTTTTTGTTTTCAAAATAACAATTTTTATTTTTTAAATCAAAATTACCTTAAATTACAATTAACATTTAATTCCTTGTAAAAAATTTTATTTATTTTTTTAATTTTGTTTATTTCATTTTGACATTGATTTTTCATTCAGATTAAGTAAATCCATTGTGTATAGCTCTTAATTTCAAGTCCAATAACTTAAAAAAAACCTTAAACATTATTTTTTAGACTTAAGTTAATAGACTTGACTGCAATTTTTTATCCTGAATTTCTTTACTTAATAATTATTTTCTCAATTTGAATATTTAAAAAATAATTAAAATTAAAATAAGGGCTAATGGATTAGAAAACTTTAAAAATCACTTTTTAAAAATTAATTTAAAAGCGATAAAATCTTGTTTTTTTTTTATTTTTTAATTACTAATAAAATCAATTTAGTAAAGTAATTTATTATTCAAGATCTATTCTCAAATGCATTTCTAAACACAATTTTGTCAATTTATGCTCAAAACAAGAAAAATATACGCCTGCAATTTGGATCATCAATATATATGAGATTCTAAGAGACCATAATTTTTGTTCATGTAACAAACATTTTTCTTGTTGTTGATTTTTACAAATTAATATAAATTAAATCCTAGTTCCAATTGAATGTGCTATTATACCACATGAAAATGAATATCTCAGAAAATTGAATGGTATCTTGAATTCTATAAACGAATATGGTCCTGCTTATTTAAATCAGCCTAAAGTTGACAATAAAAAATACTGCTCGTAAATATATTATTTATTTATTTAAAAAAGGAAATTTTTTTAAAATTAATTAGAAAATCGCATCATTTGATTGCCAAAGTGCGTGGGGCTTTTGATATATTCGATATGTGCTTTGAAATCACTGAAATGAATTCCATCAAAGACATGATTGAGGAAGCAGCTGATAAAATTTTGGATAGAAATTGCCGTAATATTTTCTTGTTAAAATTTAAAAAAAATAAAAAATTTAAATTTAGATTATTGTATATCATCAACCTTATCCTTCGAATCATGTTTTAGAGATCATTCAAAATCTTTTGATCAATTAACTTGTTCTGATGGATTCAAGTGTGTCCAAGATAGAATTAAAACTTATCAGTGCAATAGCGAAAAGGATTTAACAGCTTTGAATATTATAACTAAATTCTTGAACAATATCAACAATTTGTGTTCGATAACAAATAAAACTAAGAATTTTGGATTTGTAAGAGAATGGTTTTTTGGGATCGATTTGTGTCTCAAAGAGCGTCATCACATCGGTCTCAAATTTACCGATGCTCCGCCACATTTTGACTACTGTACCGAAATAGAGGATACCTATAATTGCATTAAAAGAAATTATAAAAATATACTAGAAGCGCTGCCAGATTTTAGGCACAACTTTGAGCAATTTGCCAGAGAATACAATCAATACATGAGATCTTGTGAAGGTAAATCAATTTTTTTTTAAATAATTAAAAAAAAAATAGTCTAGCCAAAATATTAAATTTAAAAATTTTAATTTTTTTGAGAATAATTAATAAAATTTTTAATTAGCTCTGCAATAACTAACTGAACTATATATTAGAAATTTTAATAACTTAATTTTCATCGCTTGTATTATTGATGAAAAAATTAAGGATCAGAATAAGATATTTTATTTACCATAATATTCACTAGACAATAATTTTTTTTGTATAAAAAATTGTTTTATACATTAAACTTTAATATATAGTCAGAAAATGAACATGATCTCAAAAAAAATTATTATAAAAATTAAATTAATAATTGACTTTTCAGAAATTTTTGTGAAGTGATAATAATAAGCCGAAATTTTTTTGAATAATACTTTCTTTTATTTGAAGTAATAGACTAAGAGCTAAAATAAAATTCTGATTAAAGATTAAAGAAATGTTAATCAATTTAAAATTAAGTTCCAAAATAAAATATTTCAAAAAAATTAGTTTTGAAAATATTTTATAATAAGATCATTAGAAATTTGGATAATCCATTTTTTTGACTTGGAAAAAATTACTTATCAATGAGAAAGTTTCCATTTTTTCAATACAAAAAATAAAATTTTAGTTAATCTTATTCAGTAAGAAATCTTAAACCAAATAAGTTAATCTTTTTTAAATTTTTATGAATAGTTCAAGCATTAAAAATGATGACCACAACTACAAATAATGCTTTTACACGACACCCATATACCAATAATAGTGAACAAACTATCATGGAAGATAACAAAAATTATTATCATCAGACAGTTGTGCGCGCCGAATTAGATCAAATCATCAATTGGGTTAATTTAGACTCTTCTCAATTTTCAATTTATGATGTCAAAAAAGACCATGATTTATCAAATAATTACCTAAAAGCAACCATAGTTAGATTAAAGTTTAAATTTCCTTATTATGGCCATTTGCTTGATCAAATTGTGGTAGCTACCGGAGGCTTTCTTTACGTAGGTTCACTGATGAACCCTTTAATCACAAAAGCTCAATACATCGCACCTTTGATGGCAAATTTTGATCCTGCTTTGAGTAATACAAGCATGATTAAATATGTTGACAATACTACCCACTTCATATGTACATGGGAAAATTTGAGACTCCAAGATCAGCCTGATTGTATGTTAAATAAAAATAATTTATTTACTTTTTTCAATTTTTTTTAAAGATGGAGAGTATACATTTCAAGTTGTGATCAATCATGATGGTCAAATAAATTTTAATTATAAAAAAATTCCAAATTCTGATATTTCCAATTCAAATCACACGGTAAAAATAGGACTTTCTGACGCTTATATTCATTACCGACCTTTGACTAAATGTAACTTATAAAAATATGTTATTTAATTAGATTAAGATTAATTTTTTTAGCTAAAATTGAGTATACTATTGTTCAATATCACGTGGTTAATATACCATTGGAACATGTCAAAACAGGAAATTCAATTATTTTGTTTATGTTGCCAAGTAAATTAAAAAAAATTTATAAATTAATATAGAAATTAATAAAATTTTAAGATTGTCTTCAATTAAAAACATGTGATACTTGCATTAATAGTTTAACAAATTTTAATTGTATTTGGTGTCCGGAATTGCAACGCTGTTCAGATACTGTTGACCGATACCGCCAAGAATGGCTTGAATTTGGATGTCCGATGAACTATGAAGTAATTTAATTTTTTATTAAAAAAATTAAAAAATTAATTACTTTTTTTAAAGTCTCAGTCAAATTTATCTTGTTTTAATCCAGTAAGAGAGGCAAGCGAGCAAAAATCTTTTAAAGAAGAGTCAGCAGTTACAATTAAAGATTCCGATTATGCAAAATCAGTTTCTGTGGGAGTATTCTTGACTGTGTTTATATCAATGATTTTCACTTCCTTGATATGGGTGGTTTATGCTTATAAAAATCCGAATTCAACAAGTGGAATATGGTTGATTGAGCACAGACCAAGAAAACTGTTTGGTTTCTGGACAACTCGTTTTAATAGAAATACTTCTAGTTTAACTCGCTTAGAAGAACAAACTTCATAAATTGCTTTTTACATTAGAATTTTATAAATTTTTTATTTTTTAAAAATGTATGTAAAAATATTTATTTTAAAATAACAAAAGATTCTTTTTATACATAATGATCAATGTCAATCTCAAAAATGAATTGACCAATAAAGAAATTAACTTTTTTAAAAATTTGTATATTTTGATTTTTTTTCACTATTTTTTTAAAAAGAACGAATTTATTTCAAAAAAAATTTCATTTATTTTTTTTTAAAACGAGATGAAATTAATTCTTAATTAAAAAATTGTGATCTTGATCAAATTTTAAATTTTTTCTAGATGAATTTTCATGTTATAATTTTTAATAAAATAAAATAATAAAATAAATAGCATTTATTATTAATTTTGCACGAAGCTTAATTTAATTTTTATTAGTTTTTCCAAAATTTCATAATTTAGAGTTAAAAAATTCTTTACATTGACAGCATGCTTTATAGGTGTGTTTTAAGTCTTAAGTCCGCATTAGAATCAGGTTTTTTTTAGGTTTGATGCTGTATCAAAGCTTCAGATTTTGTCATATAAATAAAATTAATTTTTTTTGTAATAATTGGTGTGACAAGTTATTGAACATTCCAAAAGATAAATTAAAAAAAAAAATTAATGATTTGTTCTAATTACGTTAATCTAATTTTTTTAAAATTTTTTGAGTTTACTGCCGCTTTCAACAGTAGTTAGCTTTAGATTGTAAAAATTTAAATTTAAATCAATTTATTTATAAACTCTATTTTTTAACTTTTTATTAAATATCATCTTAAAGTCCTAAACTTAATATCGTTTTTTAGTAAATTACATAAATATTATAAATTATATATACTTTAAGAAGGGGGTATCATTAATTGATCTCTTACATTACTTAAACGATCACTTAATAAAATTTATTATTTAATTTTTTTCTATTTATAATATTATTTATTCGATTAATTTGATTAATTAATTGTCTCTAATAATAAATATTTATGTATCCTGAGTTTTTTTGTCACTAAATTTACTGAAGATGAGTATGATTGTGAACAGTAGTAAGCTTTAAATTGTAAAATTTAAATCAATTCATTTATAAACTCTATTTTTTAACTTTTTATTAAATATCATCTTAAAGTCCTAAACTTAATATCGTTTTTTAGTAAATTACATAAATATTATAAATTATATATACTTTAAGAAGGAGGCCATTAAACCAAAAAAATAGTAATGGGCTCATTAAATGTTAGGGACACAGAAAATTTGAGGTCTAAGAGTATTTAAAATCTTACCGTATCCCCTTGTTTAGCGACGCATGCTTTAATACCATAAGTAGGATAAGTAGGATTTTTTTGAAGATTTTTTTTATCTTTATAAAAAAATCTTTTTTTTGAAGCTCTGCTTTTCTATTTGAATTTCTATTATAAACGCTACGTTTTTAATATGTATCGACTATGTGACCCATAAGACTTTTAAAATAAAAAATTTAACATTGTGAGGTCTATGTTAGACCATGCACCAAATATCCTACTTATGGTATTAAAGCATGCGTCGCTAAACAAGGGGATACGGTAACAGTAGTTAAATATAACTATTGTTAAGATTTCTATTTTAATTTTAAAAAGTGATTTAAAAGGGCTCTCTATTATACAGTTATTTATCATTTTTGATATTTTCCTTTAGATAGTCGCATTTGATTACATTATATTTATTTCAAAAAAATTAATTAAATACTATTTAATCATTTTCAAGTCAACTCTAGAAAAATTCACAAATAAAGTAGACCTCTCTCAACCCTGAATGACAAATCTCCCACTTTTAAAATTTTTAATAGGGAATATTATAAGCTAATTGATTTAATTTAGTCTATTCCTTATTTTTACAAAATTACTAATTTTTGGATATTTTATAATCAAGATATGACAAGTGACTGTTTCCCAATTGAAACATGTCTATTCATATAGCATACAATGAAAATTCAATCGAAATAAGAAAGGTTCAATTCTAACACTAGAAGCACCAAGCATTTTACTTGGTATATTATTAAACAATGAATTAATTAATTTTATAGATTTTAAACTTTTTTTAAAGAAAAAGATTAAATATAAATAATTCAAAAAAGATTAATGCATTTGAAAATTCTTGTCAATAGATAAGAGGATTAAAGATTTTTCGAAACGAGTTTAAACGAGTCGTTTGTTGTTTCTAGGGGTAAAAAATCAAATTGATTATCTTTAGGATTCTTAGTGTCTCCAATTACAATCCTTGCTCAGATAGAATTGACGAGCTTAATAATATACTCTCTCAAAAAATTTCAAGTGCTGCACATCAAAGTATCACCTTTCAATCAGGAAAAAACACAAAACCACTATTCCACACGATATCATAAGTTAAAAGATCGCAGAAAAACTAGGTATTTTTTCCGAAGAACTCATTTTCAATCAACAATGATTCAACTATCAAATTTGCTAGCTTAGAATCTTAAAAAAATTTGGAACAAAAATTGATCTGATTTTATCAACAAATTTATTCCAACCTTGGTCTCAAATAATCAAAAACTCAGAACAGATAGTGAAAAAGGAACAAATAATTTTATTTCGAATATTTATAAAGGCATAATCTGTTTATACAAAGAGAGATTCATTTAGCTTTAAATAAATTAAAAGGAGAAAAGGCACCACGACCTTTTACAATTTTTGATCATAAAATTGTGAATTTTAAATTATCCATTAAATTTTTTTCTTAATATTAAAGAACTGATGAACTGAATTCCCAAGCTATAATCCCAAGAGAATGGAAAAAAGCATTCATAACTATGATTCCAAAAAAATCTTCCTCAAAAAATGTCCCATATATTAATTAGTATGACAATTTGTCTTGATAAAGTTCTAGTGCGTATTAGCTCCACCAGAATATCTTCCCTTCTTTAAAAAAAATCCTTGTTAATTCCTGAATTTCTGTTTCAATAAAAAAATTCTTAATAATTCAAAAGAAAGAAAAAAATAAACGCTTTATTACAACATATTTTAAGCTTTTTATAGGCACAATTACTTAATTTGTAAACTAATTAAAGTGAACTTACCTCACTTTCTTATTTACTGGATAAATCATTAAAATCCTTGACTCTAAGACTTTCAAAGCAAAAGTAGATGGTCATTTAAGTGACGAATACTCAAAAACTGCAGGTGTCCAGGCTCAATGATTATTTTTATATATTTTTTTTTTAATTATATGAATAATTTCTTATTAATCTGTTTATATAAAAACTATGTATTTATTACTTACAAAATCTTCATCTTTTATATTTAAAAAGATTTTGTTAGTAAACTAAGAAATAATACCTACAGTTACAACATTGTTTGTTGAACTTGATTTTTTTTCAACTTACAGGAATAATTTTAGATTAATTTTTTTAAATATATTTATTAAGAAATGCTGCTGCTTGAATAATAATAATAATATAAGTTAGAACAAGCTAGCAAGCTAGACTTGCGAAGATGGGAAATAGAAGGGTCCCATCTATGGTAACTGTGGTATGTACACTTAATCAGTAAAATTCAATATGTCAGTATACAATAGTGTTTGAAGAGAAAGAATAGTGTCGTGAAGAACTGGTTGATTTTTGGTAATTTGGTTCGATGTTGAAAGGGATGGGGACCTCGGGCCCGATGCTCCAGTTGGCTAGGGTGATAGCGTGTTCTGTGTTTAGAGCACAGTAACTTCATCAGACTGTAGATTGTTATTCGTTAGGTCACCGTAAGAATAAGTAAAAAAAATAATTTATTAGATTTTTTTTAAACATTTAAATTTTTTTAAAGTTAAAAACAATTATGTTTTTGAAAAGTTTTTAATTTTCAATAAAAAATCAATTCGATTTTTTTTTAAATAAATCAAAAATATCGGTAAAGCTTGGTTTCATAATGAATAATATTGTGAAAAAAATATCAAAAACCATGATTTTTAATATGATTCATTATAAAGACTTTATTATATCACTTAAAAAAATTATTTTATTTTAAATGGAAAAAAATTTTGCCTCAGAAAATCTTTTAAAAAGATTTAAGAATTCAAAAAGGAATATTATATTAAAATAAAATTATTTTAATAGGTACAAATTAAGAAAAAATTATTTTGAAAACAAATTTAGTATATCATTTACTTTAAATTAACTTAAAATTCAAAATTAATATAAAGAAAAAGAAACAATTACAAAACCGATTTTTTAAACCGGTTCTAACAGGCCCAGCTTAGACTATTTAAATTAAAAAAATTTTAAATTACTCAAATCTATCTAGAATTATTTTTTATCAATCCTGCCTGCATTTACCTGAACAAAAAAAAAAATGTTTTGTTTTTCAAAGAGGCTCTAGATATTTATATTATTTCTACGACAACTTGACTTTTTAGTATCATATAGATTATTGAGCCCTATTAATGGATGTGATTATTCAAGTGTTTTTTTTTAATAAAAGAAAATGTTTTTTATATTAATTTATTTTTAAGCTTTGTACTAATGGAAATTTTTTATTTTAGATTTTAGGCGTTTATTATTTTGCACTCTAATATTATTTTCTAAATAATTTTTTGATCAACAAAAATTTTTTTTCAAAATATTTATTAATAAATTAAAATTTTTGTTAAAGAGTTTTTTATTTTAAAATAAAATGACTCTTATTAAACATCCGAGAATCAAGCCTAATCAACCCAAAGTCTAGATAATTTCTTACGATCTTGTTCTTGGAATCTGTAAATCGATTAATTATCCTAATAAGTAAGGTTTCCAAGTTGTAAATTATCCAGAAATATTCATTTAGTATGGCGCTTTAATAGAACCAGAAACTAGTTTTTTAATTCACAAAAATATCCTAATCGATTAAACTTAGAATCAAGTGATTTCTTATAATTAAAAATTCAATTCTGCCTGAATCTGTTTTTCTAGAACTCTGTACGACTGGTATTTGCAAGTCGAATAAGATAATGAGATTTTAATTGAATATCTATTTGAATTTTCGATATTTTTCTTCATTGATTATTCGTTGCTTCTGATATTTGAAACTAAAAATCGCCCCAGTCTTGATTTAGCTATACATTTAGCCTACGAAAGATGATCAGTTCGTGTGATGCCATTCAGTCCTAAATTAAAATCATTCTTTATGCAATTAATTGCCATTTTAAAGCTTCCTTAAGCTATTAATTCTTGATCTCATCTCAAATGTCTTGGCATTTGAATAGGCTCACGAAAATATGATTTTTGTTAATGATTTTCGAAAATTCATTATCTCTTAAAAATTAAATATACCCTAGCTCAATATCAGAACATAATTGAACTTAGCACCACATCTAATCAAATATCAATTATAACACTTGATAAAAATTATGTTTAACATTAGAAATGAATAACTTTTATATTTAAAATATTTTATTTGATTTAAAAAAAAATATTGATAACTTTACTCCAGGTCATAAAAGATTATTAATTTTTGGAATAATTTATTTTTAGAATTTTTCAAGGTAATCAATTTTTAAACAAAAAAAAGTCAAAATTGTTTTTTTTTTGCAAATAATAAAAAAAGTTTAAGTTTAAATGAATTGATTTGATTTTTAATTGTTAAGTTTTGTAATCATTTGAAGATGCTACTAATGAAATTCGATAATTGTTGAGCATTTTTATTCAATGGTTTATAAATAAAAAAATTAATGTCTTTTTAATTAAAAGAATGATTTCTAACAAAAAATAAATAATTAAACTCTACTCTCTCTGGTGATCTATGTAGAAAAATATTTGTATTTGAATTTAATTTGGTAAAGGGCGCTAGATTGTTTGGTAAAAACTTAATACCCTCTCTTTCAGTCTTATGATTGATAAAACAATTGACATTTTTTATAAGAAACTTTAATTTAGATTAAAGAAAGAAGAACTAGCGATGACTTAAAAAAATGTGCAAAATTTATCTTCTACATCGAATCTATTTACTATTATGTATTTAAATTATTAAAAAAAAGTAAATTTAAATTTAGTTTCGTAACATTTATCTACCCATTTCTTGCTATGCATTAATCATTATCTTATAGTTTTCTTGTCTCTATTGTCATTCTATTTTTATTTGTCTTATTATTTTATTTCTTATATTTAGAATGACAGTTTGAAGAAAAAATAGATGATAATTAATTTATTGATAAATTATTGTCTTTGAATTGAATCCGCTTCTCCCAATCTATAGAGTTTTTTTTTTCAAAAACTTAATTTAATTATCAGATAATTTTTTTTGGTATTTTTTAATTACAAAATAATAAAGTTTTTTTTGAATTCTAATCTTTAAATTAAATGAGGTCTTAAAAAAAGGCATAAAGCCGTTCGCGATAGTCTTAAGGGCATATTAACTAAAAATATTTTTAAATAAAAAAATAAAAGTTAGACTTGTGACTTTTATAAGACTTGTGCTAGCTTTTTTTTTCCTTGCTTTTGCAAAGGTCTGTTTTCACAATCTAACAAATCGACTTAATAAAACTAATGTTGTCTAAAAGGAATTAGACTTGTCACACAAAAATAAACTGCTTCTCTTTCTAGTACTATTTTATTTTATTTCAAAAAGTTTAAGGAAAAAAATACGAAAACCAGAGCTTTCTTACAGTCCAACAGTTAAAGAGGTAAAAAAAAAATTTGGAATAGATAAGTTTTTAGCCAAGATTATTCTAAATTTTTTTTTTCTGATGGTAGGAATAAAATTAAGAAGAATGCTTGGTGGTAGTCATCCATACATGTTGTACTTCTTTTTTTTTGTGTTGCCTTGATTTTTGGAATTTATGTTGGTTAGATTTTGGTCAATTATTTCGTTTATTAGTTGATGGTTTTTTCCATTGAGAATGATTTTGTCGTTGTATCTTTGAGTCATTTTTACGGCTTGATCATTTCGGTTTTTGCTTATATATGAATAAGTTCAATGCTTTTCCATGTAGTCAGAGCTATGGCATAGGCGAATTTATTTTTAAGGATCTGAAGAAGGTCAAGTGCATTTTTCAATGTGATAATTGCTGTATTCAACATGGAACGTATGCATGTTTTATAGTAATTTAATTCCGTGTTTGATGACCAAAGCTGTCATTTTAAGGTCTTTATTACATTTTGTCGCTCAGTAACTTTGTTATTACTAAAATATTCAATGTGTTTCATGAAGCTTGATTTTGGAACGAGTGATATTCCAAAGTGGATCAAGATCTATTTTATGATTATTAAGTGTATTTAGTTCAGTCGTTTGTTGATTTTCTTTTTACACCAGGTGTGAAGATTATGTAGGTAGTTTTACTTGAGTTAAGTTTTAAGCACCATTCTTAGCAAAACGATTAAATTTTATTAATTTCTTTCTATATGATTCGTTTTAGTTGTTTGATATTTAGCTTTTCTACATAAATTCGTCAGCATAAATAGCGTGTTTTTCTTTCAATTTTTCGCTTATGTCAGAGAAGCATATTGAGAAGAGGGTTGGTGATAGGATGGGGTTAGGATGCAGCTCTGTGGGCCACCCGATTTGATGTCATAATATTGTGAGAAGACCTCTTGATATATTACTTTAAATTAATGTTTTGAAACAAAGTTACTGATTCAGTTTATTAAATAAATGGGTAGTTTGATTTTATATAGCGTAATTATCCGAACTTAGTGACATGTCTTAAAAAATGAGAAAATTTGAAAAAAAAAAACATCCGACTTAAACATAGTTAATTCAATTTTCATTTTTTAAAGAATTTTATGTAAGCTTTAACAATTGTTAATAGTTTTAAAATGAGTTCACTTTTTATTACATGTCACTAAAA
Source organism: Brachionus manjavacas (assembly GCA_019054805.1). Taxonomy (NCBI): domain Eukaryota; kingdom Metazoa; phylum Rotifera; class Eurotatoria; order Ploima; family Brachionidae; genus Brachionus; species Brachionus manjavacas. The sequence goes on from JAHQIY010000005.1 coordinate 817,264, forward strand.
ATTGAATTTTTATTCTTTTTAAAACAGTGCTTAATTTTGACTAAAATAAAGTATTCTATTTTAAAGACATTTCACTCAGTTCGAATGATTACGTTAATTTAAATAGAGGCCCACCATGCCATACCCGATCAAATACTTTTTCAATATCAAACATTACGGCTCCAATTTATTCTTTAATTAAATGCATTGAGGACATACTTGGTAGAATGAAAAAATTGAATTGGAGCTCTAAGAAAGAGAGAACGTCGATTTAACAATTTCACATACACCAAATAGGCTAAATATCATTTCTATTCTGATTGATAATTAAATTTTCCGTAAACAACTAATTGATCCAAAAAGCTTTTTGCAAAAACGCTGATTGATAAGCCAAACAATGCTCCGAAACTAGAATAATCTCTTCTCTTTAAAAAACAAAAAACTTTGGTATATTCTAATTTTATTAAATAAAAAAGAAAATATTAAAATGTACAATTGATAAGCACCATTTAAAAATGAAAAAAAAAGAGTGAGCAAAAAAAAAAAATCGAAAAAAATCTAAGAAAAATAAACTTTTCTGATAAATTTAAAAACATCTAAAAACAGGTTCAAATACAAAAATAATAAAAAGAGAAAAAAAGAAAAAAAAACGAAAATCAATTAGCAAAACAAACTGATTTGATTCAAATGATTCTTCACAGTGGTAGTTAAATTAATAAATTATTTTATTCTCTCCATATATTATCTCAATCCATAAAGAGTATTCTCTGTGCATATCTGAATGCTAGAAAAAAAAAAGAAAAAAAATAGTTTATCTATTAGACTCATACTGAGGCCATGGTAACTAGCTCACCACCAATGGCTTGTCCAAATGACATCAATTAAATAAACAAACAGTGTTTTTTTTCTCATTTCTCATCCTCTGGTCTGAATGGACGCGTGTTACCTAATAAGTTCGATTAGTCGAGTATTCAATTAATGGTTGAGTAGTCACTGAATTAGTAGCAGCATTTTGTTGGCCCATGTTTTGGTATGTTGCGTAATCATAGCTGGTCGACACAACTTCAGGAGAAGCTGCAAACGAAGACCAAACAGATGGTCGATAGTTCTCTTGCTTGATCTGATCGGCTTTTTCGCTGTTGTAGTGGGCGAAACTAGGCGCGTCCTGCACGCCATGGTAAGACTGGCCACTGAAGTTGTAGGCCTGGTAAGTGTGCAAATTGTAGGCATTTGTGTGCGACATTGGCTCGTACTGGTAGGTGGCAAATTGGTTGGAATCTGTGAAATTGTAGTTTGAGTATGGCGCAAAAATGGTCGATGTAGTCAAGTAGTTGTGCTTGTAGGCAGCGTTGGTGGGAGTAATGCTTGACGCAGACGCGGAGCTGGAGCTAGACGAAGTCGACTGGTTGCCAGTGGACACCGTGGTCAAAATACTGTTGGTGTTCTCGGTGTTCTCGATGTTGTCGGCGTTGGGCGCCTGGCACTTCCGCCTGAAGCCGCGAGGCCGGCGTCTAAACGAGCCCTCTTCGAACATGAACTCGCAGTTGGGATCAATGGTCCAGTAGTGTCCTTTGCCCGGCTTGCCCATGGCTTTGGGCAGCTTGATGAAGCATTCGTTCAGGCTGAGATTGTGGCGCACCGAGTTCTTCCAGCCCTGGTACTGGCCCTGGAAAAATGTGAAATGTGTCTGCAGATACTGATAGATTTCGTTCAGGGTCATTTTTTTGCTAGTCGAGTTTTGTATGGCCATGACTATCAGAGCTATGTAGGAGAACGGAGGCTTCTCGTTCTTCTGCTTGCCGCTTTTTACATTCGGGTTGGAGGCCTGCTCGTCGCCGTCCTCTTCTTCGTGCGAAATCATGGACGCCGATTGGGACGGCGACGACGACCGGCTCGTTATGCTGGACGACCTGGAAATGGGCGACGCCGAGTTCGCCTGCTGGCTGCTCGCACTCTTGCTCAGCTGGATCTGGCCGGCCGGCAGCGGCACGTGCCCCAGGTACGCGTTGGTGTAGGTGGGCGCGTAAGCGTGACCCATGAACTCCGGGTTTGCAAAATTGTAGCTGTTCGAGTACAGAGTGGACAGCGAGCTGGATGACGAGTAGCTGTATGGCGAAGAGTCGTACTTGACGCGCTTGGAGCACGGCGACTTGTCGCCCTCTTGTTTTAGCTCGCTCTTGACTTCCATTGCAATTAGATTAGTTGCAATTTTTGGCTTTGTATCTAAATACTTTTTTTTTTTGTATTTGTTGTTGTTGTTGTTGTGTGTATGGGCCTAAGTTTTTTTTATATCTAAATAAAAAATAGGAAAATTTCTCTAAGTAAAAGCTTGATTTAGAAAAAGAAAATGATTGATTTGCAGATGGATTGATTGAAAAATTCGATTGGCTTAGTTTTTGATATTCGTATGAAGATTAGTGTTCAATTTTTACCAATAGATATGATTGATAAGTGATTTTTATTAGATATTGTTCGGCGCGATGCTCCGCCTTTGTTTGCCATTCACAATTATTTTGTTTCTCTTAATTTATATGCTGATAACGGTGCTGATTAGTAAGCTAAACTAGAAATATCTTGCAACACACAATTGTTCTAAGACTAGATCTGCTTTTGGGATCACCAAAGCTCGTGATGAGTGCTGAATCAATTAGACGACTTGAATGCAATGCTAAGTGCATTGATCTCCACTTACGATCCAAACAAAAAAATTTATCCAAAATTAAATTTAGAATTTTCTTTAACTATTTTTTGGATCGAAATTTGAAAAATTAATTTTTTCTTAATGCCCTTTTTTGAATGATTCCAAGCAGAAGCAGTTGAAAAAAAAAGGACCCTCGACCAAATTAACTGCTAAAGAAATGCAATCCGGAACGAAAAATTTTTTTTTTTAAATAAAAAATTGAAAAAATTAAACATTTGTTAATAGCCTTCTTTGAACCATTTTAATATTCCAAGAGCAGATAAAAAAAAAAAAAGAAATTAAAAAATCTTTTTTGTTCGAAATAAATAAATAAAACCATGAAAAAAATTAATTTTTAAATACACTTTTCTGAGTAATTTGAATATTCCAAGCAGAAGAAGGTAAAATTTAAAAAAAAGTACCCTCGACCAAAAGAAAAATTTTTTTTCTACTTTTTCCCAAACTTTAAATAAAAAATGAAAAAAAATAATCCCCTTTTTAAGCACTTAAAATAAATAATTTAATATTTTTAAAAATAATCTATTTATGTTCAATCTAGAAAAATAAATTCAATAATAAAAAACTTCTTAATTTTGTAACAATTAATATTTAAATATTCTATTCTAAGCAAAATGAGATAAAGGACTTGAAAAAAGCCCCCTGGACCAAATAGGCTATTTAAAAAAAATAAAAATTATTTAATAATTCAATAATAAATGAAAATATTTTTCGACATTCAATTTAAGTAACAAAAAAATTTAAAATTTAAATTTTTTTTGAACTAAATTAATTCCTACGAAAATATCATTTTTTTAAACATTTAGAAAAAAATTTTGACTGAGGCTTGGTCAGGTGTAATGGATACCTAGTGATTTAGAATTCTATTTTTTAATTGTTAGGATTATTAAAAAATTATTAAAGAAAATTAAACATTAAAAAATATAGAATAAATTAGACCATATAATCTTTGAAAAAAGTTATGATTTTTATACCCAGCAAAAAATTAAAATATTTAATTATTAAATATATCAATTTTAATAGAAAAATTGAAAGAGAAAAAATCATTTATTACTCTAAAATGTGGCCAAAAAAGGACATAAAATTTTCGAAAAAAAAGAATAAAAATAAAAATTTCCAACTAAACACTTTTGTATCCGGCCAAAAGAACCATAACCTAAACAAAAAAAAGTCCAATTTTTCATTTTTTGTGCTCGATTTCAGTTCGAACTTTCGAACAGCAAAAAATAAAAATAAAAAAAATTACAACCTTTTGTTTGTTTACAAATAAATACTTGATTGATTGATTGATTTTATATCATTCAATATAACTAGCTTGACTCACTTGATAAATATCTCAAGATTAATAGGTTTTGGATTTGGTTACTGAAATTCAAGATCCGGTAATAGACGACTTTTTTACGACTGACCATAGTGCTGATCGCAGCGATAAACGCTCTTCTTCCTAAGCCAGATCTCAATCAGCAGATAATAAACAAAATGTATCCTCTCACATTGGCACCAGTCGAAATGTCATGGCTCAGAATATCCCAATAGGTGATGATTAAAATGTTAATTTTGGCTAAATATTTACTAGTCAATAAATTACCATCAATCAAAGCTTAATTAAAGTTCATGTGTGCAGTGGGACGGGAGCTCGGCGATGCGCGATCCGCGACCCGAGCCTCCATTTCCATCTCTTAATGAATTTCAAAACACCTTGTAAACACAAACAATCTGTGGTAAACAACCCGAGGCACAAAGTTACATTAAACCAAATAATTACAACAATTGCAAAGTCTTCTTTTAATTTCCAGATTGAATTACTCGGGTCCAACTAAGGCATCTTATATCAAGTTACTATTGTAAATTGAAATTTAATTTTTAAATTTCAGCACTGTGCTGAAAAGAGATAAAAGCAAGTTTTAGAGTGAATTTGGCTTAATGGAATCTAATTGATTTTTGATTCGAACAAGCTATAATTTATTACTAATGCTGATACACTGAGGCCCTATAAACATAAAAAATCAATTAGCAAAGTTGGGCTTTTAAGGTATATTTTTTGTTGTGTTTGAACGGCAAGGAAATACCTAGCCTAAGAAACGGAAGTTGTTTATGGTTAGATGAGAATGAATCAAAGACGATTGGGGTCCCTGAGGCCGGATCTAGGCTCCATTTCACTGCATGCTTTGAAGAGCTTTGTGTGCCTTATTAAAAAATTTGTAATCAATTAGCGAGAATAAAGGCAGCATAGACGAAATAGAACAAAGTGAATAGATTTCTCTCCAGAGAATGCAACTCGAACAAGATAAAAATCATTAAAAAGAATTTCGAGTCTATAAAGATATTTGCTAGATAAGTGAATTTAATGCAAGATAAATCGATTTATAATGTTAGATTTCTTTGTATTTTTGTTGTATGGTTTGTGTTATATTGATTGATTTCGATACCGCTTCTCATTCATTTTGATTTTATCTATCTAATCTAAAATTGTACCTGATTACTGTCAGACAAATTAACTCATTAGCAGTTAGATCACTGTCCAAACGATCATTCGCTTCATCTCAACTTTTTTTTTCCAAATAAAATTATTATAAAACTTATTTTCTAATTTGGTAAAATCCAAAAATTTACTTTTTCTCCTCTTTTTTTCTGATCAAAAAGTCTAAAAATTAAACTGTCATATTTATTTTAAAAATAATTCATGAAAAATATCTAAATTGAAATTAAAATCAAAAATAATTTTAAAATAAAATTTAAAATAATTTTTAAAAAACTTATTTTCTAATTTGGTAAAATCCAAAAATTTACTTTTTCTCCTCTTTTTTTCTGATCAAAAAGTCTAAAAATTAAACTGTCATATTTATTTTAAAAATAATTCATGAAAAATATCTAAATTTAAATTAAAATCAAAAATAATTTTAAAATAAAATTTAAAATAATTTTTAAAAAACTTATTTTCTAATTTGGTAAAATCCAAAAATTTACCTTTTCTCCTCTTTTTTTCTGATCAAAAAGTCTAAAAATTAAACTGTGATATTTATTTCAAAAATAATTCATGAAAAAATATCTAAATTGAGATTAAATTCAAAAATTTATTTTTAATTAAAATTTAAAATAATTTTTTAAAGCTCTTTTTTCATATTTTAATTATTAATTATTTTGGTAAAATTCAAAAAAATTGTATTTCCTTTTTGTTTCAAATTTTGGATTACATCAAAGTTAATGTTGCGTGAAATTATTTTTTTTATTAAAGAAGTATTATAAAATAATTTTTTCACAAAATTAAAACTTAAATAATTCTTTGTAATTTCAATTGTACCTAATTACTGTCAGACTATCACTGTTTAAAAGGATATTCTCTTCATCTGCATTTACTTCCAAAAATTGAATTTAATTTTTGAATAAAATTTAGAATAATTTTTTGAAACTTGTAATTAAATTCTGCTTTAAAATTTGATAGAAATAGCAGTTTACATTATTTTTAATTTGGTTGGCATAAACAAAATTGTTAATTGCTAGTATGTCTATGGATGGTTGTTAATAGAAGCAGCAATTTCGAATTAAAATGTAGGAGCAAAGATAATAAAAACGATCATGCTAATTAGTGGTCTCCAGATCCGATTATTGAAATTTGCAATAATTTAATTCATAATTTAGGTATTTTTCCTAAAAAAATTCCTCAAAAACAAAGATTTTTAAATAAAATAAAATGCCTTGTATTTAAAATAATAATTAGGAATTTAAATTTTTTTTTAATAAAGAAAAAATTATATCAACGAGGTTAATATTTTCATTCATTTTTTCAATAGAATTTTAAGATATTTAAAAAAATTATCTAGATAGATAACTCTTAATTGTTTTAAATAATAATTTAGCTATCATATTTACTAAATATAAAAAAAAAGTTTAACAAAAAAATTTCAAGAAGACCTAAAAGTTGACAAATGAAATAGACAAAAATTCAAAAAATAATTATAAACCCGAGGATTTTTTAAAGTTTATTTCAAAAAATTCTAAAAACTCTCTTAATAATTTTTCTATTCCATCTTTTTATTTAAATATTTTGAGGCATTTCCCCAGGCAACTTAACTGAATGGATCAGATGCTTTTTTGCGGCCTTGTGATAGAAAAAAAAATAAAAAAAATTAATTTTTTATACTGATATATTTTTTAGTGTTAAAAAAATGAAATCTTCGGAATTTCATAGATTAATTGTTGTGCGACACCATGGAGCAAAAATCAGAATGGTAAAAATAAGAAAAAATTCATTCTTTTATCTCTTTTACATGAATTATGAGCAAATTATTTATATTTTTATATTATTTGATTTTAAATTCAATGTAAATTATTTAATCTTAAGAAAAAGTTATAAGAATTCATAGATTTCTCATAAAAAAAAGTAGATACAGCAAAGTTAGAGTAAATTTAGGATAACGCGAATTATTTGCCAAAGATCAGGTCTTTTTTCCAGTTTATCAATCAAAGTCATATTTCTGATATCAAGATTTATTTCAATTGTAATTAATTTTTTGCAGTAAACGAAAATTCCGTTCAAATTAAACAAAAACATAGCAAGACTTTTTAATTTTTATTTTCAGAAAATTCTAAATGAAATTCTTTGATAATTTTTGACAAAGTGAAATTTTGAAACAGATTTATTAATTTAAAAAATAATTTGAATTAAATGATTAAATTATTTTAGTTCAAAAAATTTTTTTTAAATTAAATTGTCAAATATATTTTATAAAAATTATAAAAATTATTCTCGCAAACTTTTGCCGATATTATTTAAATTATGCTTAAATTTTATTTGATACGAGTCGTAAAAAAAAATTTATTGAAAACTGTTTAATTCATTCTTTAATAAGTTTTTTTTGTATTAAACATACTTGTTAAATAAACATCATTTAGCATCGGCTTTATTACGTTAATTTAGCATCCCTAGATAATTCAACTCAATTAGTAAAAATCTTAAAGATAAAATCATTAAAGAGATTTCAAATTATTAATTGATTACAAATTTACTACTGACTTATAAAATCAGATAAAATTTCCAAATTTTTGAAAGTAAAAAATATCGCAAAAGTTTGTCCAAATTTTTAAAAGCTTTTGATAGACCTTTTTCGAGTAGGTTCTTTTCAGTTCAAATTTTAACATCTACATGCCAGGATTCTTAATCGAAAACAGGCAGACTATTTTTTTTCATTTAGACTCGTTCTAAAACTAGTGAAGAAAATTCTAGTCTAGTTTTGTTGCTAGGCAACTCACTTAAGGTACATTAGCCATTGAATTTTTTAAAACTCATTTCAAAATGATGGAAAATGATAGATTTGAAATTAATTTAGAAAAATTACAAAATCAAGTTGACAAAGAAATTCTTGCCGAGCAAAAATACTTGCGCGAAAATGACGCCAAACTGCGTGCCGTTGAGCAGAGAGTCCCAACATATGATGATTTTCGACAAATGGTATTGGCATCGCATCTGAAACCTCTGGATAAAGGCGAAACATTAAGAGACAATATGAAAAAGGGCGCAAAAGTATGGAATTCAGTTTATTCAGCAGATTCGAAGCCTAAAGACAATGGCTATTTAAATTTAGATAATGGATCAAACGTGTCATTGGAATTGAATCCTAAGACAAACTCGGAGTTTATAAAGATTTGGAAAAATTTTGAAGGCAATACCAGCGAAAAAGAAAAGTTAAGATGGAATTTTTTGAAAAATTTAGGAATTGAAAAGATTTCAAATTTGTTTAAAGTTGAAATTGGCGGAGACTTACTCGGAAATTTTTTTGTCCTTTTCGAAAATATTTTAAAAAATGAATTTTCAGATGAGTCAGCCCAGTTTGTTATGGAATTATTGAATTTCTTTCCAAAAACAGGCCGTTTTAAGCTAAACATGATGTTTTTGAAAAATGAAGATGTTTGTGCTTGTAAAAGTCTTTTTGAAATTTTAAATAAAAATTTTCTTAGTGTTGAGAATTTAAAACTATTTTATTTTGATTAATCTTATCTGCAAAAAAATAATTTTAATTTTAATTTTTAAATTTTTTGGAATAAATTATAAAAAAATTTTTTTTTGTTCTTTTTTTACATGCTTCATCTTGGCATTGTAATTTCCATACAAAAATTTTTAATTTAAAATTTAAATTCATTTTAAAAATATAGATATTGAACTACAAATTTTCCTGTAGGCTTTAAAAGGTGAAACAAACAATGTTTCATTAAGCATTCCATTTTAAAGAAAAAATTTAAATAAATATTTGCCAATAAATTGATTATTTTTAATCAAATTTTTTGTTAACTTTGATTAGAAAATTTTAAAATTAATTTTTTTGTTCAATTTAACGAAACATTTTTTATATCCTGATTTTTCATCATCAAAGTTTAAAAAGCTCAATTTAAATTAATCAAATAGAAATTAATTTTTGTAATTTTTGGAAGGTTTGAATGAAAATTCACAGTGCCCTTCATTTTAATCTGTAAATTCAATTTTTACAAAATAACACAACTCTGGCAATTTTTCATCTGAGTGACCAAATAGTAGTTTTAATTTGCAATTATAGTTAAAGTAATTGTATTCAAATGCAAATGTTAAATTTTTCAAGTTTTTTTGGATTTTTCTTAAAATTAATCATTATCAAATCAACAAGATCAAATGAGAAAAAAAATATCTTGAAAATAAAAAAGTCAATTTAAAAAATACTAGTTTGAAAATTAGTATTTTGTTGAATCAGTTATTAATTCTATTTACTATACTCAATATTTTTTAATGTATTTATTTTTTACATCGATCCCTGTACCTTTTTGTACTTTACGAAGTACTGATTTAGGGATGCAGGTATGCTGAAGGTTAAAGAAATATTTGATAAAATTTAAATATTAATATTTAAACAAATGATTAATTACAATCTTTATTTTAATAATCAAAAAGTAAAAAAAAGATTTTTGCTTTTTTAAATTTCTATGTAACCTGAAGATGCTTTTATTGTTGATCGAGAATTTCGCGATGCTCTTGAATTTTGAAAGATGCTTACTTATGAACCGAAAATGCCAAGTTAAGTTACAAAAGAGAAGTTCTAAAATAGCAGTAAAGAAGCAAATAGTTGATGACATGAGAGAACTGGGGTTTTTAATACAACAAAAACACCTTATGTTTTGTTTTTGAAAGATATAAAATTGACTTTTCATTATATGAAAAATTGTTTTAGAAAAAATCTCAAGAAATTACCAAGCTATGACCATTTTAAGTAATATGTCTTTTAAGACTTTGAGCTGACATTTATTATTTTGATGGTAAAATTAATATTTTCGGTAAAATTTACAAACTTTTAAAAATTAATTTTATCTTATTTTAAAAATTTTGTGAAGGAATTGTGCCTTAGTCATTCATTTAACAAAAATTGTTGTATGATTCATCTTGTAAAAAAAGACTTTGTAAGAAAATGTTAAACAGTTTATTTTGTTACAAAAATTAATTCGTTCAAAGAAATTCGAAAATTGAAAAGAACACTTTGAATTTAATTAAATTAATATTTGATGATACCATTAAATAAAAAAAAGAATATTAACTAGTAACCAAAATTCCAATATGCATAAAAGTTGATAAAACATCTCTTGCTATTTTGAACGCATTTAATTTGCTTTGAAAGCAATCGATTAATTTTAAATTTTTCAAATTCATCTCATAAGAGCTTTTATTTTTAAAAATAAGGTTGGCGTTCAGTTTGTCACAATCAAAATCATTCAAATCAAACAAATTGTCTTTGTTTTGTCGGATTATCATTCCACATTCACACTCTAAACTTTCGATTTTAAAATAATGACCTGAATTCAAACACATACCATATTCACATTCCACCTCGGTAAGACTTTTCAAAAATTTAAAAAATAAATTTTTAATAAAAATTAATTTTTTTATTTCTTGTCGTTTATTTTCAATTCTGCTCCATAAAAAATTAATACAATAAGAATAAAAGCATGGTCCACCGATTAGACCATAGCCTGATAGAACCCCTCTCTGAAATGTTCGTTCTGTTACTTTGAGCACATACTAGAGAATAAAAAATTTAGTTTTCAATATAAAAAAAGCTGACAATCACCTCTAAATCTAATGTAAAACTTTCATTTTGCACCCCAACTACAATTGTTTGTACGGGAACCTGAGATTGCAAGTGAAAGTAATTTTTTCCATGAATACTGACTAGAGATATGTGATCCAATGACCCAATGTATGAATTGTCCAAATCACATGAGATTGAATTACACATTTTACAGTCTAAATAAAAAAATTATAAAAATTATTTTTTATAAATATTATCAAAATACTTAAAAGTTCTTGAATAGGCTTAGCCGATTCTAAGCCAAGTCTGTCTAACACGAATAAATTTTTATGCTTTTTAAAGAAGTGCTTGATAGATGGATGGACGACTTTTTGGCAAAAAATTGCATCGATTTGATATTTTTCTACAATAATTTTCATTCTATCGACCAAATAATTCAAATTGATGAATTGTTCATTTTCAGAATTTACTTCAGAAAGATTGATTTGAAATTTTAAGTCAAAAGTGTCGAATTCTTCAAAATCGCCACTCAAACAATTCGAGTCCAAGATAAAGCACCTTGGATTTCGTATCGAATTGAACTGGACTTGATCTGTTTTAACCAAAATACCATCAAAAGTCTCACAATCATTCAAACCAAGAAGCATACTTTCATTAATAATGTACAATATTCTTGAAAAATGATCATTATTGAATGATTTAATCAACAATTTTAGGAACTGATTCGAAAATCCAACATCTGGAGCAATTTGGGTGATTTTTTTGGCGTTCAAGCATGCATCTATTAAAGCTTTTAAATGGCCTAAATCGTCCAAATTTAAACGAAATTTCACTAAATGTGTCTCTGCTAATGAAGTTAAATGTTCGGTCAAGTCGACCAAAATTTTGTTAATAAAACATTTTTCACTCTTAAGGAGAATACTTTGGTTGATTAAAAAAGCCGCAAATAATCCACTGTCAAAATAGGAATTGATGTGTGACCTGACTAATGTAGAGGAAATCAAGTCAAATTTCCATTTAATTAAAAAAAATGAATCGTAATCTTTTTTTTCGCAATCATTAATTTTATAAAGGCTTTCGAGCAGACTTTTGCTAGTTGTGGTGGCTTGTAAGATATCCGAATCAGGTCTAGTTTGGATGAGTTTAAACTTTGAATTTTTTGGACCCACTGAAGAAAGTATTAAATTTTGGTTTATTGCTAAAATTTGGTATAATACTAAATTTGCGTAGCTATTTTCGGAATTGTCTATTATACTAATTGAGGATTCCATTTTGTTTTTAGAAATAAATTTTGAATTATTATTTTTTTAGAATTTAAAAGAAATTAAAAAAAAAAAGATGTTGACCATTTTGTCTTTGAAAATTATTCATAATTAACAAAGCGGTTTTAATACTAATTTAATGAGAAGTTAGGAAATTTTTAAATTTTAGAAAATATGAACATTATATACCAATTAATTAAAACTGTCCAGTGTTAATATTGTTATACTTTGTTCAAACAATATTAACACTAATCATTTTTTATGTTTTCTAAAAAAATGTATTAAAATTTCATAAATTTATTGTTTAACAAAAATTTGGTAATATTTTTTGTTAATGGTGTACAACTAATATTAATTTTATATTAGTATTCATTTTAAATGTAAAATTTAATAAAATGACGCATAAAACAATTTAAGAAAAAAAATTCAATAGTAGTCTGATTAAAAACAGACCAAATTGACATTTTTCCCCTTTTTTGATCAGTTTTTTTTTTAATTTCAAAGCATGAAAATTATTCGTAATTTATTAAGCGGTTTTAATACAAATATATTGAGAATATTGGCAAATTTTACAATTTTTGGAAATATAAATAATTTATACCAATGAATCAAAACTGTCCAAAATTCAAATCTTCTTTCAATGATTTTTTTCAAATTATTTACTATTTTTGCTTTTTTTCTAAATTAATTTATTTTTTTAAGTTTTTTTGTCAAAGTCTAAATTAAGTAGATTTTTATTAAGTAAATTTTTATCAATTTTCCTATTTAAACGAAATTTTTAAATGGATTGATAAAGAACTTATTTTTGATCTATGAATAATTTATTCCTTAGGGTAAAAAGTATTCTTTTGTGTCCTTTTGTGTACTTTTGATATGAATTCTTTTTTACCTAGAGTAAAAAGTGTTCTTTTATGTCATTTATCTTTACAACTTCATGAACTTTGTCTTTTTTGGTATAAACAAGATATATAAAAAAACGAGGTCCGGGGCGTAGCCCTGGTTTACGGAATCAGGTAAATTAAAAAAAGAGGGGAATTTTTAAATTTGTTTTATTAGCAGGAAACTATGCAAAGGTTTTCTTACAAAAGGACACCAAAGAACACTTTTTATCCTTAGCAAAAAAGGAATCATAAAAAAATACACAAAAATACACAAAAGAATAATTAAAGCTAGTTTTAAAAGAAATCCCCAACTGAATGCACTCTTTTTTAATTTAGATGAGTTTTATTAAAATAGCGGCACCAAAAAATTATTTGCCCTTTTTAATTGATGTAAAAATTAACAAACAAAATAAAATATAAAATTGCAATGTTGAAATTGATATCTTATCATTTCCTCGTATAAGCAACATTTGCTCGAGACAGATAACAAAATTCGATTAAAAATAAATACAAATAATAATTTTTAAAATATTTAGTTCAGTAATGCATGTTTTTTATTCTCATTTTAGTTGATTTGTTCTCAATTAAAAAATAAAAGTTTTTTTAATCCTTTATTATAAAATTTAGGTGCTTAGTCTCAAATTATTTTTCATAGAAAAAAATGTCAATAAGTTAAAATACTGGATTTCTATTTAATTTAGTCTTAATTAATTTTTTTATGTATAATTTAATAATTGAGGAATTTCATATAATATTCGAATAAAAATTTAGTTATTTTATTAAAATGAGCCGAGAAAATACCACTATGGACAAAAATTTTTAAAAAATTCAACTACGAAATAAAAGGTATAGTTTATTTTTGCCCCAATCTTTTAATGGAACATGACTAGTAATCCTGACTTTTATGAACCCGTGTATTTTTTTTCCTAATAAATAATATTTTATGCATCTTCTAATTTAAATTATTTAAGTCATCTCTTCAATCCTAATTAACCCCTATTCTTAAACCGGGATTGTACTCTGAACCCCGTTTTTTCTTCCAAACTTTTTTTTTACTGACGACTTCTTTCCCTAAGGCGTCTTTCTTTTAAGTTTTAATTTTTTGATCTCTAAAATTGTCCATGAAGGACACATAAAGTACTCTAATTACTAAGAAGTTAAGTTTAGCCGCAGTTTTTTTTTTAATTCTATAAAATTCAATAAAGAATACCAAAAGAAATCTTTTTTATAAAATAAAGAAAAATACTAGATCCATTGACAAAAGGTGAATTTTTTGATGGTCGAATTAAATTTTTCTTTTTAAAATATTTTCGAAAGGAATTTGAAAAAAAAAAATTTAAATTTTTTTAGATATTATTTATTAAAATTTAAAGTTTAATTTAAGTCAATTTTGACGAAAACAATTAAACCGAAGAACAAAACATGTGAAAAAAAAAATTTCGTCTTCACCTGATAATTATTTTCAAGTCAAGGCAAATCCGTAATATTCAAGCTCTAGACCAAAGAAAAAACTCTAATATAGAAAACAAAATAATAAAAAAAATTGATTAAACAAGAGAAAAAAAAAAATAATTTGCTCTGATGCTGAGACCTATAGCTACACCCGTTAGTTCGACACTCGAATCTTTTCAAACACTGTTTATTCTATGTACAATAATAATCACCTGAGTCCGCGGCTAAATACCGTTAACGCTTGCGCTTGTAATTATATTTGTTATGTCACTGGAACCATTCGAGCTTGAACTGCTTGTCGAACTACTGCTGCTACTCCCACTGCTGTTTCCATTGCTGCTTCTGTTCAGCTTCTGCTTGACCATTTTCGGATGCGCTAGAATCACATGCTGAAAAAAATCACTCTGACCATTAAAAACTTCCATGCAAAATTTACACTTTAGCAGGGACTTGTTGTCGGTGTTGCGGACAGGCGAGTCCGGCTTGGGAGCAATGGGCTTCAAGACGGGCTTGGGCACAATTTTGGCCTTAGGCGAATGCTTCCTCAGTTTTGGTATGACTGGCGGAGGACTGGTCAACGAAGTGCTTTGATTGTTAATGGGCAGCAGCTTGGGCATTATGGGTCTAAAGCTTGAGAAGCTCATGCCGGAGGCCGAGGCCAGCCGCGAACTATTCGCGCTAGAGCACTGGGTGGGAATTTGAACAATGGGCGCTTTAACAGAATTGGGCAGCTTGGCCACTGGCTTGACCTCGACCGGGCTCAATTTGTTCAATTTGGGCGGCTCGGGTATTTTTTCGACCACCATCACTTCCTCAACTTTTACACTCTTCTCCTTGTCTTCCACAACAGGCGAACTCTTGCGCTTTGTTTCCTCGATTTTTTTCGACGCAGCACTAAAATTTCCGCTAGTGGTCGCGGAAAAAAACGGCTTGGTAAAAATAGTCTTGGTAGATGCAGTGGTGGCCTTGGAGTCCGATTTTGACATGATCACAAATTTTTGTGTGTTTCTCTTCAATTTTTTGGAGCGTATTAGCAGCGGTCTGGTCAAGTTGACAAATGGTTTGAGGTGAATTTTGGACGAGGATTCGTCCGGATCGTTTGGTGACGAATGGGTCAGCTTCCATTTGTCCAAGTCTTGTCTGAAACCGTGGTTGATGTCGAGCATTTGGCTTCTAAGATCGTCGAGAAGCGTTTGCTCGGCGTTCAGCTCGCTCAATTTGTTTCTGTTTACCAAGCCGAACCAGGACATGAACTCGTCCCGGGTCGCCTCATTGTCCAAGTCCACCATCGGCTCCAGTCTCTTCTCTATTTGCTCCATTATTTCATTCAAACTCTTCTCGTACTCGCCAAACTTTGAATTGGTCATGAACAATTTGCAGCAGTACTTTTTAGAATTGTGCAGCTTGAGGCTAGCTGAGCAGGGAAAAAAAAATCCGCACTTGCCACACTTGTAGTTGTGCAATGGCTGGTCATTTTGGTTGACTATTTTTCTTGGCCAAAGCTCGCACATGGTTTGAGCTATGCGCGGAAAATTAACACAGCTAAAATCAATGAGCGCCAAATCGGCAAATCCGCTGGTTTTAACTTCCAGCAGATGGTTGGGCTTGGCAACGGTCAAATTTTTGTGAGTGTCTGTGTTCAGCCGCGACGTCCTGGTCATTATGCTCGGCATGGACGTGATGCTGTTGTCCAAGCCGGCTGTTTCTTCTTTTTTCGCCTGCTTCAGCTTATTTTTCAAGTACTGGGACTCGACAATCTGGTGCACGCTGGAATTGTGCACAACTAGGCCGTAGTGGTTCTCGAATTCAATGTCACATTGTTGACAATAGACCGACAAA
Organism: Brachionus manjavacas; assembly: GCA_019054805.1. Classification (NCBI taxonomy): domain Eukaryota; kingdom Metazoa; phylum Rotifera; class Eurotatoria; order Ploima; family Brachionidae; genus Brachionus; species Brachionus manjavacas. The sequence continues at coordinate 833,420 of JAHQIY010000005.1, forward strand.
TTTGGATGCTGGTCATAGTGTTGGACTAGGCCGAAGTATGAAACAAACTTTTTGTCGCATTCGGGACACTCAAAATTGGCCAGATTGTTGGAATTTTTTGACGGTGTATTTGGCTTTGTATTTTTGGGCCTGGTCGGCTGAATTTTGACTTTGTAAGTTGACAGACTGGTCAAGTCCATGTTGGGCTTTAGGGCTAGGCTGGCTATGGCGTTGGCAAGAGTTCCTCCGCCATTTGCAGATGTTACTCCCGATTCGGCCAAAATGCTGGTCAATGCTATTGATTTGGCCTTGGATTCGTCTTGACTTTCTTCTTCCATGTCGCTCACAGCCACCTCGTCGAAATTGTCCACTTCGGACAAAGATTCGGTGGCGTTCGACTTGGAGTCGGTCTCGATCCATTCCAAATCCGAGTCTTGATTGGTACCGCGTCTTTTGAGCCGTGATGTTTTGGGTTCCGATTTTTTGCTGAATGAACGCAGACCTTTCTTACGATTTGGATCCATTATTGAACTTTTTTTGCTGTATTTTCGCTTGAAGTCGACACTTGGCGGTTTTTCGTCCATTTCATCACTTTTTTTTGGACGCCCCGGGCGTCGCTTGTCCATGGAGTCCAATGCTTCGGCTTTAGTGTCCTCTACGCCGACTCGGAGACGGCTGGGCGGTCCGCGTCGCCGCTTTGTCTCGGTCGGACATTGCTGAGCTATAGAGTCCACAGAGCTCTTCCTTTTTTGCCTAGTGTTCATCATTGGCTGGTCGTCCATCTCCACTCTAGAGCATTCTTGTTTGTGGCGCTTGTACAATACTCCTTGGCGGTACCATTTGTCGCATTTAACACAGTAGAACTGCGGGGCTGTAGTTTAAATTTAAAAAAAAATTAAATTGGTTTTTTAATAATTAAAGAATACTGGTGACAGTAGTAACAAAAATTTTATTTATCTTTTATTTTTTATTTTGTATGCAGATTTATTTGTAGAGCAGTAGGAGATTTTTTTTTTTTTAGATTAATTTTTTTTTTAAAAAGTGAATAAAAAAAGTGTAAATAAAAATTAAACTTTGAATAATGAAAAAAATTTGCTCATTTAAAAATCAGAAATAAATTATAATTGAATTGAAAAATTTTCATTATTTTTAAAGATCTATTAGATCCCTGTAAACACGTAATATTTTAACATTTTTATTGTTTTTTTTTTTTATTTGAAAGTTTATCCCGTTCAGCTCAAAATGGATAAAAAGAAATTTTTTTAAAAAAAAAATAAAATTCCTAATTATTTATCATTCGAATAAAAATTTCCAGTCCCTCAGTTCTTTCTAATAAATTTAAAAATGGATGTTTTTTTTTAATACAAATAAAAATTAAAAAAAAAACATGTCTCATACAATTGTAAATTATTAATATTTAATAAGCCGGAATTTTTTCTTTTCATAATTTCTTTTATATTTTTTCGAAAAAAAGCCAAAATGAACTAGAATAATATTTATAAAAATTTAGTGTTTCCAGTTTAAGTGAAGCTCAATCTAAATTTATAAAATAAAATAAAATTTTTTAATCAAAAATTTTTAATTTAAACATTTAATAATTTTTTTCATTGCAGAAAATTAAATTTTGACAAAGATTATTTCCCTACCGATACTGTATTAAAGTATCTCTTTGACAGATATGGTTTTAGTCTGGTATCGATCTTTATTTATAATTTATGGAAAAGATTAGAAGCACCAGCCAATTTGTAATCAAAGTTTGGATCAATAAACCAGAAATTACTTTTTAATAGTAGGGATAAATTAGTTCTGAAAACTGTCACATTTTCTAATTTTTCTACTACATTCAAAAATCGATGTTCACAAAAGCTTTTCAATTCATTACAAAGTTGTCAACCCTTTGCAGAGAATTACAGGCAAATAAATTTGCGGAACAAGCATAAGATACAAAGCCAGGATAATCAAAAGCAAAAGTACCACTGAGTTTGAAGAATAATACATAAGCTGAGAAGATTTAACTACGAAAACAAATGCGGAAAACTTAAGATTATTATATATTTTTTTTGTAAATTCATTTAATATTTACAGTAAATGATGCAGGGATAATAGAATGCGAATATTTTAAGTAAAATTGATTGCTTTTTAAAAAATTCTATGTATTAAACCAAGTAGAGACTGCATTAAAAAATATATAAATTGTGTACTTTTTTAATAAAAATAAACTTCATTTTAAACTATTTAATTTTTCCTGTTTTTTATACCTGAATGAGTAAACGTTCTATGATTTAGTAATTTTTTTTAAAAACGAGACTTATAATTTTTACAGATGGTTCAAAATTTATGTGAAATAAAATAAAAAAAATTTTTTTATAAGGTTAAAAAGTACAGCAAAAAGTACTATGAAATAAAATTTTAAAATTAAGATTTCACTATTATTATCAACTAAAATGAAAATTGAGTTTAAAATTATAATCAAAAAATTGATACACTTTTAGGATGAGAAATAGAATCCTTAAGACGACTGTTAATTTAGCTATCATTTTAAAAGTTTTAAAACTAGATTTAAAAATTGAAGGATATTCTCGTTTATTATTCAATTGATTGAATCATAATCTTATCCAAACAATATTTTTGGAACATTTTCAGAATTTGCAGTGATGTTCCGCTTTTTGTTTTTAAGCAAAAAATTACGTATAAAAATAAAATTTAAAAAAATGAAAAATAATAGATGTACCTGATTTTACGTAAAATTAGAGAATTGTGAATTTTTAAATAAAAATTCCAAAATACAATTTAAATTCTAAAATAAAACTTTGGATCTTGTACTTCGGATTTTTGTTAAGTTTTGAAAGTTGAAAAAAACAATGTTTCATTTAATATTCCAATTTAAAGAAAGATTTATCAATAATTTGATAATTTTTAATCAAATTTAAACAAATTGATAATTTAGAAATTATCAATTATCAAGAATTTTGAAAATTAAATTCTTTGCTTTTCTTATTTTTCATTTACTTTAAAAAAAAAAACCAGCCTAAACATGCAAGTTACATTTCTTTACAATTGTAATCCACTAATTCAAAATTATTTAAGTAAATTAAATAAAATGAAAAAAAATTCCAATTAGAAAAGATTAAAGAGACAAAAATAAAGATATTTAAAAAAATATAATAATATTTTCTAAGTTAATTAAATTTTTTTTTTTTGAATTTAGTGAAACATACTTTTTTTCATGTTGTTTAATCATCAAAGTTTAAAAAGCTCAATTTTGTCAATTTAAATTGATGAGAAAAAATTTTATTTTGAAATTAAAAAATTTTAATTTTTGGAAGCTTTTTATGAAAATTTACAATGCTCAAAATTAAGTTTATTTTAACATTTCGTAAATTGTTGAAAAAACAAAATGTCCAAAAAATTAAAAAGCTTTTGCGTCTTTTGAGTGAGTTAATTATAAAATGGATTAAATTTAATGCATTCGTTTTGATTAATTTTATTATTAAGATTTTGTAAATTATTAAAAAATCAATTAAAAAAAACGTTAAGTTCCTAAACCTCTATCTAAAGAAATAAAAAGATGTCAAGCCTCTTAAATTTTTAGAACGGCTTTGTTTGTACTTCAATTTAGGTAAAATTTTGAATATTTACTTAAATTTACGTAGAATCTGCTAAATTTATGATTTTTCACAACTGGAAAATTTACTTTATTTCACGTAAATTGTTGTAAAAAACAAAAAGTGTAACATCACTGTATTATCAGCATACATTATGTGATTATTTAATGATCTGATTAAATCAAAATGTGTTTAATCTGTTATTTAAAAAAAATAAAAAACACACAAATAAATGCTATTTACATAATTTTATCCTAAAACTCTTTAAAAAATTTTAAACATGGCATCCCTTAAAGAAATAAAGCCTGTTGAAAAAAATAAGAGGCATTGGGCTTATTAAATTCAATATTTAATTCAATATAATAAAGATTGCGAAAAACTTAATATGCCAGCGGATCTGAAATCGAAGGTTTGATGACATAGTGAAGTTTTGAGTCAAAAATTTCAAAAACTCGATAACTTTTTTTTTAAAAGTTCAAAATTGGTTCTGAAAATTGTTTTAGCTGATATATTTGTGTAACATCTTCATCAAATTCATCCTCTGCAAAACAATCTAAAAATGCGCACTCATTAAAGCATACGTAAATTATTTTGCATTTATTAATTATTAAACTACTGTATTATGGACGATGGCTTTTGACGAATAAAAAAAAATTAAGAATAAAGAAAAACTTTAAAAAATTAGAAAATAAAATGTATTTTTTTAATGTAAATTTATTTTTTTTAAGTATAATATTTGCAACTTTGTTATAAAAAAATTTCAGAATTGTTTTGGTATTATTTTTTTTCTCTAAGTGATGAAAGGCCTAAAAAATTTGTACTTATGCCTCGGTCAGGAAAAAAAGACACCTAGCAAAATAAATGTGATTGAGCCTCAGGTGGAGCCATAGATTGATGTTCTGTTGAAAATGAGGTGGTGGACTCCAAAATAAACTTAAGTTGAGGATGAGATAGTTGATTTTAATAGACCAGCAAAAAGGAAACCAGGTCGCCCACCTAAGATATTAACCGCTTTAGGATTTGATTGATTTTTTTTATACTCTTGATTTAATTTTTTATTCTTGAGTGAATGAAAGTAAGAGACTTATTTTTATTCTATAACAAAGTTGGTTCAAATTTAATTGACTTTTATGCTATAATAATTTGTTTTTTATACTAAAATAAATAAAATTTTTTTACACTACAAAGAATTTTTTTTTTCTAAAGATAACTTTTTTTATTAGTCAAAAGCTTTTTCCCTTTTATCATAATGAATAATCTCGGAAGCTCGTTTTAGGTGAAACGTTAAATGTGTCAGCTGACACAATTCAGAGAACCGATTTCTGACTTAAAGAAAATAATTATTGAGTTTTTAAATTTTTGTTCTAAAATTGACAAAAATCTTTTTTTTTAATTTATATTTTCCAAATGACCAGAAATTCGATGATCAGTAAAACTAAATTTTTATTAAGCTTAAAAAAAAATAAATTTTGTTGCTAGCCAATTTTTTTTCCTTTTAAATTAAATTATAGACAAAATTTGCTTACGTAAATGAGTGAGTATGTGAACTACGAAATTGGCCGGATTAGATGAGACTTTGGTACAAGAGCAACATTTGGCTGTTTCGTAAAAGTGTTTCATGACGTGCTCATTTAGCACATCTTGGTTCATTTCTAGTTTACAAATGAGACAAGTTCGCATTGGATCATGGTCGTTTTGCTCATCTGGCTCTTGGTTTTCTCCTTTTTCTGAGTCTTTTTCAGAATTTTTCTTCAATTTTTTCGCTCGTAAAAATTCTATTTTGCTTTTTAATGTCAACAACCTCTTGCGTTTGCTGGACAAATTTTTGTGCGTTAAAAAGCCCAATTTTGGCTTACTGCTGGACTTAGAGCTCACCGTTGAAAGAAGAGATGAGGCTGCTGCGTCAACTGCGGCACCAGCTGAGCTCGATTCGTTCTCGGCTTGTGTCTTCGCTCGCTTTAACCGAGGGCTTTTTGAATTTTTTAAATCCTCGTCCAAATTGCTCGGTATTTGGATGATTTCTTTTTTTAATTTTGATTTCATTATCATTTCGTTTTGTTTGTCTTCTATAATTTTTTTGGTATCAGAACTTATTGAGCCAGATGCCACTTGAGCTATTGTGTCAGCCAAAGAATCGTTCGAATCTTCCTAAAAAAATTTAATTTTAATTTTTTCTCTTTATAGAATTTTTGATTTTATTTCAGATTATTTTCAAATCCAGTATAAAAATCAATTGTTTTATAATTAATTAGAGATCATCATAAAAAAGGTATCATATTCGATTCTTAGATCATAATAAAAATTTCTTTCTATAGAGCTGGATATTTTTTCCAAAAAAAGTCTTATTTTGATAAATTTCAAAAGAAATATTTTTGAGAAAGAAATTATAATTTATTTTAATAATTTTTTTAGTCTCTTTTGGTTCAATTATTTCAATTTGAGAATGAATGATTTGGTCATGATTCAATATTTTAGAATTTTTAGCAAAAAGTTAAGTGTAATTAAATTTCGTTTCACAAATAAAAAATAACATTATAAAATTTAAGACTTATTTTTTTTATTATTAAAATTAAATTTAATCTTTGTACAAATCTTATTTAATGTTCAACAATACATAGGTAATAATTTTTAAATTAAATGAGTTTATTTTATTAATTTAGAACTGCTGTCGTTAAAAATTTGAATTTAAAAAAATCAAGATTTTAAGATTGAAGACTTTTTAAAATAAACTCACACACTATCAAATTTTTTTGATTAATTTTTTGCTTTCAATAAAATAAAGTTTTATTTTTGTTCAAAATTTTAACTCCGAGAAAATCTATAAATCTATTCAGTTATCAATCGATCTTTGACAATTTTCAAAACAAAATTTTTTTCTTTAAATACATAATCATCTTTATACTAAAAATAAATTTTTAATAAATTTTTTTTTTGTAAAAAATAATTCTTTAATTTGTTAGTTTTATAGAAAAAATTGTACTCTTTTTTTTAAAATAATTATCTGAAGTTATCTGAAGAACAATTTTTTACTGGAATATCTAAATGTCAAAGATGGTGTACTTCAATCTTTCAGCCAAAATTCAGAGGATGCTACTGTTATGAGCTGAAACTAATTCGAAAAGTCAAAAAAGAGTTACAAATGTCTACCAAGCTTAGAATCTTGAGTTTTTTTAAGTTTTTTACACTCTCGAAGATGGAAGAAAAAGAAGATTTGAAAAAATTTTTGACTTTCTCCTAGTCATGATAAAAATTGATTCCTTTAAAACATCGACATTCCTTTGCAGAATAATTTTAATTAGAATGAGGAAAAAAATTATCTACTATAATTATAAAGTTAAATCTTGCACAATTTATTTTTTTGATAAAATATTTTAGAGCATTTTGAAAACAAAAAATACTATCAATATAATTTTTTATCAAATATTCTAAAATTTAAAATTAATCTTCAAAAACTAAATTTTTTTCAATGCAAAAAAATTGTCATTATCAACAAGTCTATTTCTGGCTAAGTTAACAATTTAGAATTAGTTTGACCAAAAATTTTCGTGTGCGTGTGTGTTTTTGTCAGCGTATAAATTTTACTCCAAAAATAATTTATTCGAACTATTTTTATTTTTTTCCATTAGCAAAAAAAATCCTATTTTATCTAGAATCAATGAAGTTTAAAGCTGTAATTGGGATCTACAACAATTTATTTAATTAAAATAAAAAATGAAAAATTTAGCATTTAATTTTCTAATTTGAAAATAAATTGTCTTCTAGGAGACACCATCAGGCAATTAAAAAAGATAATTTAAATGTATAATTATTTAAAAGGAACAAAATTAAAAAAGCTTTTGGTGATGAAAATGCATTTTTTTTAAATTAGAGATTTATGTTAGATTAAATAACTATTTTGAAAATAAATTATGATGAATAAAAATTTAAGTGTGTGATAATAAAACATGATCTTTTGGTAAAAAAAAAGAAAAAAACCCAATTCAAATACAATTGTGGATACTTACAAGTTTGGAGTTTTCTAGCGAGTCCGGTTCCATCGAAACATTGTTCAATACTGATGTCGACGACTGGGTGCTAGTGCTGAAATTGTCCTGTTCATCCGGGTCTATAATTTCATCCATCTTATCACTATTTACTTTTTTATTATTACTAAAATCAATAGTATATATATCGGATTTGGGCGACTCTGAATTGAACGCCGCGGCAATTATTTGAGCATTTTTGACACTGCTCTTGTCACTATTTACACTTTCGTTTTCCACGGACTGTGCACTTGATGATTGCTTGCTATTAGTAGCTTTTTTTCTCATACTTTTGGAATCTATTCCTAGTTTAACTTTTGATTCCATAATTTACATAAGAAAAAAAATAAAAATTAGAATCCACTGTACATTTATTGAATTGTAGGTCCGGAAAAGTGTTTGTGTAAGAGGGCCGAGCAGAGTTGAGTGATTAATATACTTTTGTTCTAATTTAAATAATATTTTCTAAACAAAATAAAATAAAAAAAAAGCATGCATTATTTTATTTTCATAAAAATTAAACAAAGATGACTTATATGTGTCTTATGATATGGAGGCCGCCTGGTCCAAGAGCCGTCGCGTTTGCCATCATCTGACAAAAAAAAAAAATTCCTCTCTCTCTCTCAACAAAATTTAATTCTAAATAAAAATTCGAAATTATTTTATTCAACTCAATTTGTTTTTTTATAAACTAGTGAATTTAAATGCGTTATATGAGCAGAATTTCATAACACAACTTAACCATTGATTTTTGACTCTTATCGAGTTTAAAAATTTAAATTAAGTGATATAACAAAAATTTTAATTGTATTGCAAACCAATTTAGCAAGCAAATAGAGTTTATTTGGCGAAAAAAAATTGAGAAAACTCCTAAAACTTATGCGAGGAATGGTGGGTGAATGTTTGTGGTCACTCAGATTCTATGCCAGATAACAACAAAAACGAGAGATCCCAAAATTTTCTATAATTCAATTTAAAAATCATGATTATTATGATGGTATGTTTCAGCAAAGAACACAACAAAACTAGCAAAAAAGAGAAAGAGAGCTTTTGCAATTGAGAAATGAATGCAAATTGCAATTTTTTCTCTGAGCCAAATTATTGCTTTTATACACGAACATAAACCGAGAAGAATATGAAAATAAATGCAAAATTCTAAGATTTTGGATGTGTTTTGCGAATTTCTTATTCTCATTACCGACTCTTCATCATACATGCATCACCCCTCTTGCTCACTAAATTATTTTAATGTAAACTTTAAATAATTTATTTCCAGCCAATCCAGCTTCGAAATTGCCAAATAACCATCTTGTTAATTGTAGCGACCTTAATTTTTCAAAACCTTGCCTTTCTCTGGACAAAAAAGTTCCTTAAATAAAACTTTAAAAAAATGAAAAAATTTTCTTTTTGCTTAATATTGCCAAAAAAAACTTTTATCCATAGTTGCTCTGGTTACGGCTTTAAAATTTATTATTTTTCACTTGGTCAACAAAAATGGTAAAAGTATTCTTCCTTAAAATTGATGACTAAAAAAAGAACTTAATTTAAATTCATATTTAAAATTTTAGGATAAAAGTCCAACACGTCACCAAATTATCATTAAAAGATTTTTTCCTTTAAAAATTGATTAATTTTTGTATTTTTTCAGCAACAAAAAAGTCTATAAAAATTTTAAAAACATTCTTAATTAATAAAAGTACTTACACAAGATTGCTTTTTCCTCTTATATGAAGCATTTGCAGGAAAAGAGCTGACTGCCATTTAAATTCAAGGCAATAAGTGGTCAGGCAACAAAATAAATTCTAGCTTCATAAAACTAAATATGTACATTGAATTCGGTATGTTTTGTGCACAAATGAGGACAAAATAAATTATGAAAATTATAATTAAAAAAAAAAGATATTTTTGATTATGATCGGGTTCTGGGTGCACAATTAGGTTCTTTTGTTCGTTTTGAACTGGGATTTCAAGTCCAGCTAGGGAGTACCCAGTATCCCATGAATCAAAATATATTAATTTACAGCTGAAAAATTCAGAAGCAATTTACTTTCCATGTTTTATTCTGTATACAAAAATTAATTTCAATTCAACAAAACTAACTTGGTTTTTTAAAAAAATGCTTTGTTTTTATTAATAAATTAAAAAGTTATTTCAAAATTTAATACAAAATAAAATTTAGATTATAATTTTATTGAAAATAGTGGAGATTCTGGATGTGACAAACTTCAAGTGTTGAATAGCGGGACAAATATTCGCTTTAAATCGTCATCCCTCAAACATCCTTCAATAAATTCTTTTTCTGATACCAAACCATTGTTATCTGAGTCGAACTTTTGCATTAGCCGCAAAGCCTCGTTGTTGATTGCTTTACTCGGAAGGTTTTCTCCGTACATTTCAAAAATTGACTTGAAAAAAAACTACTTTAGACTTGGAAAATTCTTTATTTGACTTACTTGAACAATTCTTTCCGCTTCTTTTTTTTCAATGTGACCATCATCATTGTAGTCGTAGATATTGAAGGCTAGCTTAAGCTTGTCCTTAATGTCACCATTCAACAAAATTCCCATTACACTGGCATACTCATAAAAATCAATGTAGCCATTTTTGTCCTTGTCGTAAGCCGTAAAGCATAATTTACAAAAATTTTTGGCATTTCCATTCGTGTAGAATTGGCTGTACAATTTGGTAAACATTTTCTTGCTTAGTCGACCATTGGGACAGTCTTTCAAAAAATCCTGATGCATTAGAAACAATTGTTCTTTGGACAGGCCGGTTCTTATTGAGATTTCTTTAAGCTGAGACTCGTCGGGCTCTATGCGAAGTTGTCTACAATTTTTGTGCCCCATAATCCAACTTTTAAAAAGAGAGCTATTTTTTTTAATTATTAAAATGTGATAATAAAATAATTTTTAAAATGACTCAGAGAATATAAAATTTTATTGCTTTGAAAAATATTTAAATTAACTTTAAATTTATTCTCTAAAATCGGACACAAATTTAAATAACAGAGTTTAGGAATTTCAAAATTTTCTTATTTTTTCTCTTGAATACGTTGTTTTATCTTAATTTAAAGTGTTATTTTTTTAGTTACTCATGGTAACAATACGGAAGTTCACTTTTCCACAAAACAATATTTCTCAAGGTATTTGTTTTTAATCAAAAATTCTTTTGAGATATTAAGTTAAGAAAAAAAATTTAAGCTCTAATTACCATCAAATTAAAAAAATGATTATATTTTTGTATTGATATTTTTTATTTAAAATAACAATTTCGGTCATATAAATAATTTTATTGCTTTAAATTTACATAAAATTTGCGGACCTTAATTCGTGATTAAAAAGCTAAAAATTTAAACTTATTCTGGTTCAAAATATTTTTATTTCGGAAGATTTTATTTTATTTTCAATGTCATGTCTATATTAAAAATTAAAAAAAATTCACTTATAGGAACAAATATTTAAATTAGAGAATTAACACAATTTACAAACTATTAAGTTCAAACATACCTAGAGCGCATTTCAAAATAGAATTAAAAATTTTGAAATTCAAAGTTTAAAAGAATAAAATTATAATAGATAATTAAGATACAGGAAAATCCGTTTAAGTCGAAACATATTAAGCATGTTGGTTGGTTTGATCAAGAAATAGTTGACTTTGTAAAACTGAATCAAATTTATTTATTTATTAAATTAAACTCCACAAGGAGAAATAAAAGCATAAAATTTTCATTTATAAAAGTAAAAATAAAAATAATTTTCAAGAATTTTAGTCATGCTACGTACCAACTTTAATGAGATGGTTTTATTGAGTCAGCAATTTTACATTTGGAGTTTAAAGCACCTCTAAATTTTTCCTTGTAAGAATTTTGGTTTTGGGGTAATTTCTTCAATTCTAATAAATTGATGTCGTGCTCAAAACTTTTTGATTTACACAAAAATCTATTCGGTCTGCCACAAATGAATTAAAAAATTTTAGAAGCTAGAAAATTATTTTTTAATGATTCAACAAAAGATAATTTCATGCTATAATAATTAAATAAATGTAAAGCTTTTAGGATATTTGACATTTGATCCCCATTATAATTCTTAATAGATACATTTAGGTATTCCTTTGTTTTTTGACTAGTAGTCGTAGATCCGATTTGAGAAATTCAATAAGTTTTATAAATGAATAATTGCAGAAAAGAGCACATTGAGGCTTTACCTAAATGCGATAATGAAAAGAAGCATTTTTGTGGTTTATTTAATTTTTTCAGTAATGATGTAATCAAAGTACAGGCTTGATTCTAGAAAAAGTCTAAATATTCAACTTGTTTTGCCTTAGTTGGGTGTTCAAATTCAAGGAGATAAGCATGCTTAAAGAGTTGTTTTCCAAATTCGAAAACTCTAGATTTTGATGGATTAAATTTTATCATAACATTAATTTAGTAGCTCTTGAAATTGCTTTTTTGATAGTCTAACTAAACGAAAATCATCTGCAAACATTACAATACTAACATCAAAAGTTGTTGGACAAGTTGAACAAGAAGATGAATATGACCATTATGAATCAGACGAACATGCAATAAAGTCTCATAGTGAAGCTTTAGTTATTTTTCTATTCTAAACCAAATGACATTTGGCAAATAACAATCAAATTGAGTCGATCTTTCTTGATTTACCAGAAAAACCGGGTCTACCTGTACCCAAATTTGAACATTACTAAATTTGATCATTCTCAAAAGGAAACTTCTGTAAACTTATAGGTAATATAAATATATGAATAATCATTTATTATGATTAATTAAGATGTAAGTAAAAAATAAATTACTAAATTAATGGATTATAAAACAAAAAAAGAATAATGAATAGAAAAAAGGATTATTAATCTGATGGATAATCAGCTATATCCTAATTAGATTTGAATTTAAGATATATCTAATAATTGTTCCTAGCGGATAATGGGGAGGCGCTCATCTCCTTTTCAAGTATCTTTTTTTTTGAGCAACGGCTTCGATCTGACACAGAGGCTACTGCATCGAGTTGATCATCTACACCGCAATTATTACCCAGTCGAAACTGGTCCTTCTATTTTTATGGTGTAAGAGGTTCAAACATTCTTCGCCCCGTATTGCAGAGATATTTTGAAGATTTTTCACCCTCAGGGTGACGGACTGTATGTGGTTCCATTCAAAAGTTTTGCTTTTTTGAATTGAAACATTTCACCATTTTCGGTATTGTGAATTTAAAAAACAAAATGGACAAAAATTTTTCGCATTTTGATAAATTAAAATTTCCTAAAATAAAAAAAATTAAATAAATACTACAAAATGTATACAATGTTGAAATAACATTTAAAAAGTGTGATGTTTCAAATTATTTTTTCAGTCTCAAATAAAAAAAGCATTTTCATATTTGAAATTAAACTCTTTAGTGAAATAGAATGAGTTTAATTTTTATTTTAAAGTCTAAAAAAAATATTGAAAATTCTTTTTTAATTTTTAAATAATTCAGTTATTTATTTTTTCCTCGAGAAAATGCTCATTCATACTAGAAAGATATGAAAAAAATAAAAATATAGTTAAATAATGTAAAATTAAACGAATAAAAAGAATAAAAATGAGCATTATTATCCGAAATATTTTGTTCTCAGGTTTTGTGAACTACAGGTTCACCCAATTTTTTTGTTCACAATAGAATTAGACGAAAGATTTTTAGATTATGCGAAAAAATTGAATAAAGCTCAAAATTTAATAGAATGCCTTATTCTCGAAACTGATATAAAAATTAGTTAATAGTTTTTTAGGTTTTTTTTTTGGAGGAAGAGCTTTAGAAATAGCATTTGATATGATCTGGTTTACTTGGAATTGCTCTTTCCATAATCCTAAATTTCTATTTAACTATCTTTTCTATCTTATTTTTTATCATTACATTAGCTTTTTTTTCACAAATTGTTCACAAAAGTTGTGTCTAATAATCAAAAAAAACAAAAAACATTCAATCAAGAATCTACTCAAAATAATGAATCTAAAACATGTGAAAAATGTGGCTTAATTATGAAAAAAAAAAGATATTTTTATTGTGATAATTGTTAATTTTTTTTATTTTTAGAGGTGAGTATTAACTTTTTGCGGTTTTATAATGAAATTGCTTTCTTTTTTTATAAATTGATGTATTTTTTTTTATTTGAATACTTTTTTTATATTTTGCTACTTTTTTAATAAAAAAATAGTCTTTTATTAAATTTGAGGAATTAAAAAACTTTATTTCTCATAAAACCTGAGAACAAGAATCGTTCCAGTAACAGGTGAACCATAGTTTACCTCACTGACAAAAACCCGAAAAACTTTGTTTTCATCTTATAAAATTTTGACTTTAGTGATAATTTACTTTCGTTTGGTGCTTTGGAAAAAAAAGCGTAGATAGTTTTTTAAACTACAAACATTATCTTAAGGATCATCATATCACAAACCTAAAGTCAAAATTCATAAAAAAATACCAAGTTTTTCATGCTTGCAATATTAACTTAAAATTATTTTTTTATTTGAGACTGAAAAAATAATATGAAACATCGCACTTTTTAAATGTTATTTCAACATTGGATACATTTTGAAAACACAAAAATATTGGAAACACAAAAAATTAAACCAAATGAAAGACAGTTTATTAATTAAGGAAAGCAAATTTTTGGACAACCAACACAAATTCTTTATTTAAATTTCAGTGTTTTTTATAAAATTAACATTAAAGGAATCTTAATTCAAGAATATTTTTCAAAAAGATCTAATGAGTAAAATAAACTTATCAATTTAACCTAAAAAATGATAAGTTAAACAATTTTATACAAACTGAAGTTTCGAACATTATTTTGATAATCATGGATTTCAAAGTCATTCCTGACTTTGACTTTTTGAATTTTTCTTTTTTGACGTTATGCAATTTTGAAAGTTGAAAAATATTTTAAAGATTTTGAATTTTTTCTCGTTTTTTTATGTTCGTATTTTATTTAAAATTCATTATTTAAGTTTCAACTGATTTAAGTTACATTTTAATAAAGTTAATTGTTCTAAATTTTTTTATATTTTTTCATAAATTTGATTTTTCACCAACTCTGGGTTTAACACGTTATTAAAAGCTTTTTCAACTTTTTCACAATTTTTTAAAAAAATAATTTAATTTTTAAGATAATTTCAGACTAAATTTTGTGTGTGTCTTATGTAATGGATTTTATTTTTTCTTGGATTAAAGATTGAATTTTTTTATTGTGGGAAAAATCGTTCTTTTAAAAAAGATAATCAAAAATTCTACTATTTTTAAGAATATGAAGTGAACTAATATGATTTGTATGAGTAAGTTTTGTAAGTAATTAAGAATAGTGTAAGTGATTTGTAATAAGAGTGTAATAACATGATTTGTTTTCTAATTTTTTTAGTCTTGAGATATAAAGTATCTTACCTTTAAAATCAAAATTTGAATTTAATTTATTGATTTTATTTAAAGTACTTTTGATATCAATGATGAGATAAAAGATTAAATTAAATAAAAAATTTTAATTTTATTTCCTAATGAGAGATTTTTCTTAAAATTACAATACAGCTTTAAAATTCAGATTCTGAATTAATGCTTTTAAAGGCTTTAATAATAATTTAAAATTATTAAAGTATATTAGCTGGTCAGACTTCAAGTCCTGGAAAAAAATTTCTGTGAAGAACCTTAAGTGATCTTGTTGAGCAAGCTGGCTTTAAAATATTTGAGCTTGAAAAGCATGTTATAAGTTAATCTATGGCACCTATGTGATTGAATTTTCTCTAAAATATATTTTACACTAGAGTTATTTAAAAGTCCCAAATTAAAGTCCAAGTCATTAAAAAAAGTCCCAGCTAAAGACTTTTATTTATTTTTTTTCGGACTTGTTTTTTCTTTTTAAATAAAAATAAAAGTCAGTAAGTAAGTGTTAATACAATTATTAACCAGTTCTCTTGTTCCTCGTTTTCAATTCTTCCAAGAATCTAAGTACAAAATTTAAAATTTAATTATTCTAGCTCAAATTAATTTAATAAAATCGTTTTGACTGTACTTAACTTTAAATATAATATTTTTTTTTCAATTTTCTAAATCAAAATGAAATATTGTATAAATTAAAGACAAAAAAAAAATATTTTTTTGTTTTTTTCTTTAATCAATTCGTTAAATTATAAGATAATATGCTTTTATTATAAATTTTTACAACCCTTTTTAAAGTTGATTTTTTGACTTATTTTAGATTTTAAAAAAATTCATCTTATATTAAGCCATTTAAACCTTAAATATGTCATAAATGAGTTTTTTATTTGAAAAATTCAAAATATTCATAAATTAAATTGGAAATTTTTTTTTAAAATTAGATTAAGTATTGGTTTTGGGATCATTTTGAGTCGAGTTCAAATAAATGTTGGATACCTTGTTCAAATTGATCATGGAAAATAAAGCATTACAAAATATTTTGTTGAATATTAAATTTAAAAAAAAGGACGAAAAATTGTTCATGTAAGCCATTGAAAAAGCAAAGCTTCTCAGCATTGTAATTGCACTTTTTAAATAGATCGAACTTATCATTTGATTTATAAGCAATCTGTTCAATAAATACCAAATAGACCAAGGAAAATAAAGTATAAAAAAAGTAAAATTCATTGTTATTACAGTAAAAGTAAAATAATAATCTTTTTTGCTCATTGAACCATTTGATTTAAACTTTTGTCTTGACTGAAAAAAATTAATTGACAGTCTTATGTTCATTATAAGCATCACCAGAAAAGGTATGTATGATCGAAATAGTACGATTATGATGTCTGTGGTCAGCAAGATACCACTCGGAGCTGTACAGATTCTACTGACACGGGTCAAGTTGAAAAATTGATCTGTCAAATTGTCATATATAGATGAAAATTCAACACTTTCTTCCAAATTGTACCATAGATGAACCATGTTTAAGAGAATCATGAACACACAAAGGCCTAAAAATTTCAAAATAATTGATGTCCTTGTTTCTTTTCGGGAGCTGTTTGGATGGCAAATAGTCATATAGCGATCAAAAGTAATTATCACTTGGACCCATGATGGGCTTTGGATGACTATCCGTCTCCATAATAGAATCAATTTGCACATAAAATTTGATATAGCGTCAAATTTATAGCCAAGTGAAGGAAGAAGCTGCAGAAAAAAAATGGAATTTGACAAGGCCAAAATGTCATGGACTCCTAAAGCGGTGTAATAAATGCGTATATTAGTCTTGTTAAAACTTTTTGATTGAAAAATTAATATGGTCGCCAAATTTAAGACTATTCCAGCTGGTACACATACAGCCGAAAAGTAAAAATTTATGCTTTTGGCAAAATTCAAAATAATTTCTGACATTTGTAAAATTCAAATTTCACTTTAACTCAAAATAAATACCAGCAATTTGCGCACCAAGTCAAATAATTTTTTCTTAAATAAACGAATCATTTTTGATTTAATTAAAAATTTAATTAATCTTTATTTATAATATTTGAGAACAATATGAACTAAATATTACACCGGGTTCGTGTCTAATTTAGAAATTAATTCCATTATTTAAAATCTAGCATCTTCTCAGTTTTGATCAAGAAAAATAAAAGAAAGAAAATTAAAAGAAAAAATAGGCTTATTTTTATAAATTTTAAAACTAACTGATTTAAATTTGAAAAAAATTTAATTTAAAATGTTTTTGAACATTTTAAAAATTATCTTCAGTAGAATCCTTTTGTAATGACTTGATTTTTTTATTTTTCTTACTCATGCTAGTTAATTTTGGCCATTTCAAAAAGTTATTTTTGCGGCCGCATAAATTTTAGTCCGACAGGAAAGAAAAAAGAATAAAAATTTAATATTGACTTTAAAAAAAATTTTTAGTAATGACTTGACTCAAAAAAGTCAAATCCTTGCGTGTTAAACGCCTTTCTTTCGGCATGCAATTTTAAATTTTTTTTAATCTTTGTTTTTAAAAAATCGGAAATAAAAAGTAATTAAATTTTTTTGATTTAAATTTAAAAAAAAAAAATTTTGATTACATATTTATTTGGAAAAATTGAAAAAAATGTATTCAAGATTTAAATTTTTCCATTAAGACTTTAAAAATCAAATTAATGCTATTTAAATAATGTCTTTACTTTATGCCTTTTGATCATGAAGCAATTTATTAATCTTGAATAAAAATATTCGAAGGTTTTTTCCACTCTTCGATTTTGCCATCGGTTTCATATAAATAATTGCTATTCCTTAAATTTCTCATGAGTCATTTTTCTTTTAATTTAAGGAATAGTTGTTATAAAAACGACATTTAAAAGAAAAATGTTTAATCCTTTCAAAAATTTTCTGTATTGGAATCAGAGTTGCATAAAAGTCACAAGTCTCAAGTCAAGTGCAAGTTAGGACTTTGACTTGTTTCAAAAGTATAAAAATTACTAGTTATTAATTTTTTTATATCTTGATTTTTTATATTTTTTATCTTGATTAATTTATTTCTAATATTTTTTAAGCACAATTTTTTTTTGTTTTTTATTAAATAAATTCCCTTAAAAAGAAAATGATAATTATGTGAATTGTTAAAAAAATCATGTTTCAATATTTACATTGAAAAATAAATTTAAACAAATAATTTTATTTTTTCCTAAATAAAAAATTTCAATACTTATAATTTTTTTGTTTATTTTAATTCTATTCTTAAAATAAGTAAAAATCTTGATTTGTTTTTTTTTTAATTTTTGAAACAAGTCAAAGTCCTGACTTGTTATTTAAAAAAAAAATATTTTCAAGTCCAAGTCATACTTTGATTTTCAAACGTTTTATTGATTAAAAATTATTGATTTGAGAATTAAATCTAATTGTACAATAATTGTTATTAAAATATAAAGTAAGAATTGTCAGACATGTCGTAAATTGCTTCAAAAATATAAATTATAAATTATTAACTAGTTATATGATTAAACAAGATAGAGACTAGCTCTCGCGTTTTGGCTGTTGGAATCGTTGCGAAGTTTTCGAAGGAACTTCTGTAAGAAGCTGTTGTGATAAGCAGCCTTGTTTGCTTTTCTTGTTTGGAAAAGCAAACAAGGCTGCTTATCACAACGTGCGTTAAAGCGAAGGTTGCGTGGTTGACATGACGTGATGGGATTGTTTGGGTCAGCCAGAATTCTATTGAGTGTTTGTTCGCAGACATGGTCTATAAACTCGGCGATTGGGAGGAGTTTGTAGGAGCCTGCAGTCTGATCGTCGATTCCCATGATTCGCTATAAACGGGAGTTGAAAGCGTTCATCTCACACTCAGCAGCAGCAGAGGTTGAAGTAAGCATTACGGCGCTGTAAGTGGCTGAGACAATATGCTCGGTATACACAAATGAGCATCGGCGTAGACCAGCCATTGAGTTTAAGCTGCTTGAGCAAGAACTCGATAGGGCTGACAATTGAGCGTACACGTCTCCATTGGAGATCGAGGTCGAGCGAGTCAGAAAGCTCAAAGCCGAGATACTTATAGGACTTGACTGTCTCAAGTATTTGGCCGAGCAGATAAACAGTAGGAACACTTGAGCCGAGTACGCGCGGGGGATTAATGAAGATCACTTTGCACTTGCCCACGTTTAAGCGCATCTTATTATCAACACACCAGCGTTGAATGGCATCAACTATTTCTTGAGGGATGTTGCCAAATGTGTTTCACTTTGACTTGTTTTTAACTTGTTAAGACTTGAAATTAACTTTTTTACTTGTCCCGACTTTTATACAAGTCTGGTTGGAATAAAAAAAAATCTTATTTTTCTAAAAAATCATTCATTAAAGCTATTTGATTCAAATTTAAAATTTAAGAGCTTAATAGATGAGCAATAACCCTTTGCTAATTTTAAGATTGCTTCTTTTGAAAAATAGCATAAAAGGTAAAGCAAGATTCTCTTTAATTCTATTGCCATTTAAATTTTTAGCTGTAAAATTAAAACTTATCGAAACCGTTTCAAGAGATATTCAAAGTTGTTTCATCTGCTAACATTTTAATTTCAAATTATTACATGAGAATGGTTAATTATTGACAAAAAAATAGTAATCTAAAAACAGAACCACCTAATATTAACATTGCAGGTTTAGACATTTCAAAATTTTTGAAACTATTTGAAAGGAGGCCTAAAGAAGTTTTATCAAATTGTAATAATAAAGTTTTAAAAGTAACAAATTTGAGTCCATAACATCAAAAGCCTTTCTAAAGTCCACTAGCAATGAAATTTTTTTTCAAAGTAAAATAAAAAAAAAGGATTTGGAACATACCTAAAAATGACACCTGTTCTTTAATTTCTGTCAAGTTATAGGTTTAATACTTTATTTTAAAGAGCAATAAAAAAACGACTAAAATAGGACCTAAATCATTTCAGAAGAAGTGAGATTTTCTTTTAAAATGTCAAAATAGATACATGCCCAATATATATTTACTTTCAAAAACATTTAGTATTTTTTTTCCTCATGCCAAAATTATTCAAAACTATCTAATGTAATTTTTAATTTGCAGAATCACTGCATAAAAAAATTAAAAAATTAAATCCAAAAAAAATTTGCATGCTTTCTTTCCATTTAAAATTTTTTAATTTTTTTCTCAACAAACAAAATTCATAAATGTGCAAGAAATGGTTTTTATAAAAGATGCCAAAAAAGAATTCCTTGACCAAATAATTAATAAAGTAATCAGAAAAGTTTTGCCTTAAACATTTCTCAAAAACTCATTAACCCTATTAGAGAGTGCTTGTTTTTGTCCATCTAGACATCGATGCCTTATGCTCTTGGAAAATTTTACAAGTAAATTTCTAAAAATTAAAAATCAAATTGAGTTTTTGCCATTGAAGCACTTGTTGCACTGCGAACACATTTTGTACTCTGTGATTCCGATCCGAAACAAACAAGCTCTTGAGGACGCCTACAGCCAGCACAAACAGGTCGCAGATAACATAATCCTGATCAATTGTGGGGCCACATTGGACTTGGTCGAGATACTGCAGCCACCTGAAGAAACTGTTTTTTTCCTCATAGACAGCTTGAGGCCTCTAGAAGTGCGCAATGTTTATAACGGAGTGCAGATAAAAATTATAGTGCTGCAAGGTGAACTTGGGGTCGAGCAGAAACTAGTGCCCGAATTCGAGGAGATATTCGACGAAGAAGAGGAAGAGGAGGAAAATGATGAAGAAAATGATGAGGAAAATTCGGATGACGAAGAATCCGGCAGAGGCAGGTCAAAACGCAAGCGCTTTGATCCCGAGTTTTTGGAAAAAATGCACGCCAAACGAGAATGGGAAAGCAAAAGAAGCAAAATTTTGTTCGAATACTACAAGTATACTTATCACAGATGCGCATCAAGCATGGTCTTGTTTGATCTGGCATGGAAAAGTGCCAAAGATAACAATGACCTGCTTTGGTGGTCGATAATCGGTCTCACCGAGCAATTAATCAATTGCAAAATAGATCGGGACATTTACACCAGATACATAGTCGATTTAAACTCTCATGTCCTAAGACACAACCATAGGCCAGCGGCTAACGCGCTGGGAACTTCAAGCTCCAACTCGGTGCAGGACGATGTCTCAATAAATTGTCTGAAAATTTCCTATCTAGATGACTTGAACATGGTGCTACTGAGACATTGGTCCATACTAGAGAGCATTTACCATTCAATCGACTTGGCTTGTTTGTTCAAAATGTGGACTAATAAGGGAAAGAAAAAGCTTAATGAATTTCTGGCAGATCTTGGTCTACCTTTGAATGAGTGCAAGCAGAAATTTGCTTACATGGACAGTTCTTATAAAAATGATTTTAGAATGCTGGTCGCCTCTGAGAACATAAAAGAAAAGTACCGCTATGACGAAACTTTTATCTATCTGTCAACTTTTATAGCTAGTTTTGGCTACACGAATAAGCTAACTGCCTTTGACATGGCCTATGCCGTCGAGGCACTGTTGGAAAATGTGGATGACGAAAAAAATTTATCTGATAAATTTATTGAAGCTTTGAATTGCTTGAATAGAGACAACTTAAAGACTCTTGAGTGTGGCATCGACACGGCCAAAAACCATCTGAAAAAAATTTTTCAACAAATTCAAAATTTTATTGATATGAATCAAATAGTGGCGTCAGGACCATTTTTACAGGTTTTTCTTGACGAAGGCTCCGCTGAGAATAAATACTTTGCCCAATTTTTCACCTCTAAAAAACTTGCCAGATATGCTCTTCAATCCTATTTGGCTTTGACCAAAGGCAAAAAAGTCAGAAACATGCCATTGATTATATGTATTCCTTTGAATGAAAATGAAACTCTAATAGCTGGTGTTCCGCCCTACAGGTCATCTAATAATACTGAAAAGTAATTTTTTAAAAATGTCCTCCTTTTATTAAACTCAATTAATTTTTTTAGTTGTTTTGGTCTCGCTTTTGACGAGGCGGCAGAGAAAACAAAATCAAGAGTTAATTTTAGTTATTTCGATACTTCTAGTAGGTTTTGTTAAAATTTCTTTTATATTTTTTTTCTAAACTATTTCACTCTTAGTAATTGAGATAAATAATGAAGATAGGAGTAAGTTTTTGGACGCTTTGGTAGCAGTAATGCAATAAAAAAATTGTAAAACATTCAATGAGTTTTAGAAGAAAATTTTAATTGTAAATTTTTTATATTATATTCCTTTTGAGGTTATTAACTTCATGATTTCATTTTTTTCTTCTTCTTTTTTTTTTGAAATTTGAAATACATTAGAAAATAAAATTTTATTTTTTTATAAAAAAAATAATTTTTACTTAAAAATTTGTATTTAAAGTAAATTCAGAAGCGATCTGTTTTGTAGCTATTGCAATAACTCTTTATTTTAATCAAAAATCGTTTTTGGCTTAAAATTTTTAGATTAATCAAAACACATGTTCTCTTGTTACCTTATATTCAATTAATAAAATCACATACATTTAATACTTTAAAAGATAATATTAAAAAATTGCCTTTGTTTGAATAATTGCCAAAATATTCTACTTCTTTATAATATAAAAGGCTCTTGATAATTTTGACTCTTCAAGTGCCTTAAAAATCTTTAAAAAATAATTTAAGTAACGTAAAAAATCAAGCTTAAATTTAAAAAAAAAATTGCGAAGCTAATCGGAAAACTTAGTTAAATTTATCTTGAAACAAATCTTTCTAAGACTTGAAATATTGAAAAAGGAATCAAAAAATTCAATTCAACAAAAGAAAAAATTATTTTAGGGTTTTAAATATTGCTAGTCTAATGATTATAATATAATACTTCTTCTATTGAAAATGTGAATCTCCAGTTTTTTTGGATTAATTTTTCCAAAAAAAGAAAAATTATGCCATTTTACGTAAAATTTGGTAAAAAATATTCAAAAAAAGCCGAAATTTTGCCCATTTTTTGTTTCTTTGTATCCAGTCCCAAGTAACCCCCTGACCCCAAGTGAGATATACAAATTCTGAAACTAGAGAAAATTCTGAATTTTTATAGGTTTTTATTTTTTTTATTTTCTCTTTTATTTCTCTTAAAAAAGTGTTCAAAATGAGGCATTTTTTGAAAAATTGAAAAAAATAAAGTTTTTTGAAGTTTTTAATCAAAATGTGTATAAGTCTTACTTTTGAAAAAAAAATATGACAATTGAAAATTTGAAAAAAAATAATAAAATTTTTTTTATCCTTCATTTTTGCTAACTCAAATACTTAATTATGCCAAAAAAGAACAAAAAACAGCTTAATCGCATCAAAAATTTCGGTTCTTACGGGCAACTTAAAACTCCTTACCAGAACCTACAGCCTCAGAAGTTGAAACGAATACACAATCAATTTGATTATGAAATTTAATAATATTTCTTTTTTTTTAACAGGCTACAAAATTGTACCTGTTAAAAAAAGACTTTTACCAAATTTAATGTAAAATTACGTTATTTTTATTTTTTCGAAAAATTAATCAAATAAAATTGGAAATTCAAATTTTCAATAGAAAAATTTAAAAAAGAGCCAAAATCCAGCATTTCTTTGGAATTTTTGAAAATCTGTAATTTTACGTAGATTATCGTCAAATCCTCTTAAAAACCGTATTTTAAATTTTTTTTTAAATAAATAAATAAATAAAAAAGAATAGGGAATATTGATTAAAGTTAGTGAAATAAAATTATTGAAAATCTTTGGCCTAAAGATTTTTTTTCGGATCAAGATGTTGATGAAACTTGTAAATGTTTGTAATCAGCTATTTTTTAATTTTTCACCAAAATTTGCTAATATTAATGAATTTTCATAGCTGATATTTTTAATCAAAAAACTAATAGTAAAAATAAAATAAGTTACTATTACATTTATTATTTATTTTAATTTTTTTTAAAATAATTACATAATAAAATTTAAAAAAATTCAAAATGATCGATTTCGGAATCGGCAATATATTAGATTCAAACATATTTACTCATATATACAAAAGATGAGTATGTTTAACCAAAAAAAATTATAACTCAGAATCAAACCATGGAACTTTATTAAGTTCTTTTATAGACTTAAATTCAGTTGATTAAATTTTTATCTTTTCTTTAATTAAAAAATGCAATCAAATGAAAATTTGAAAGTATTTATTTTAAAATTTAAAAAAAGAAACTTAAATATATTTTTGATGGGGTAGTTTTTAATTTTTAACAAATTTAAAATTTGACCTTTTAAACATTGTCTAATAAAAAAAGTTAAAATTAATAATTTATAAATTTCCGAAGATTTAGACTATTTTTTTTTTGAAATTTTTTGAAAAATGCTAAAAAATTTTCTTAATTTAGTTATCAAAAATTTGATTTAAATTTTCTAATTTTCTTTTTGTATAAAATTCAAAACAAAAATAGCATTTTAAAATTGTATTTTTTTAAATTTGGAAAAAAAATGAGGTATTCTAGTGTTAAAATTGAAGTAGAAAATAGATTTAGTTCTATTTTAAAATTTTATATAAAAAAATTAAATTGTAAAAAAGCCTAATACAATGTTAATTAAAAATTGATTAATAAAAAACTCATTTGTAAAAAACTTAAATGTTAGATGTAAAATTATTTGTTATGGTATCTCGTTGAGAATTTTGATTTTGAACGCAACTAAAAGAAGTTGTACCTTGGGTTTTTTTGTTCATCAAATTTTCACTCATTCTCAGATCTACATGAGATCTTGATATCTTTTTTTTTTGATTCATCACACTTCCATTACCAGGTCCTACATTTACAGACAAAGATTTTTTGGCATCTCTATTATTCATTGAATTTAGCACATTATTCAAATCAATTTCCGATACATTTCCGCCAAAAGTGTTCTCACATTCATTGACACACTTTAATACAATTTCCTCAACTTGATCACTTACTTTCTTAATATTTTTAACCTTGGTCTTTTTCGATGGTAAATCATCATCGCTCCTATAAACATCAAACAAATTTACTTTGTCATAGTGTTCACTGATTTTTTTCTTTCGATTTTTGTGTTTTTTAGATATCGAATTTTCACATTTTACCTGAAAGTCTTTTATTTCGGGCTCAACAATTTTGTTGTTCTCTATCTGAATAACAACTGTCGAGTCTTTTGGACTATTCAAGTCTTTCATGGTCAAAATGGGCAAATTTTCTGACAAGTTATTCTGATTGCATTTTCTCTTTCTGTAAAGTTTTATTTGAACCAAGGCTATAAATGGTATGCGACAAATTGGACAATTGTTTGACTGAACTCTCAGATTAAAGGCACACAATTTGCATAGACACAAATGTCTGCATGGCAAGATAAGTGTGTCTCGAACTTCACACATACAAATCACACATTCAATGCCTTTCAGTTCTTGCTCTTGATCGCTGGGTTTCGAATCTGATGAAGTGGAAATGGTGTCCTGAGATTCATTGCTGATAGAAGGACTCAAGTTTTCGTCAGTAGGTTTCTTTTCAATTCCGTAGATCTCTTGTAATGAATAAACAATGCCATCAATGTACTGCTTTTGCTTTATGGCCTTGATTTGATAGTTAAATACCATTTGGGATATGCAGCCGACACTTAAGGCTTTGGCACCGAGATTTTTATCAATCCTGTCTGGTACTGTAGTAAGCTCGGTTTGGTTAGATATGGGAGATGCAAGTTGTAGGGACTCTGTGTTG
Source organism: Brachionus manjavacas (assembly GCA_019054805.1). Taxonomy (NCBI): domain Eukaryota; kingdom Metazoa; phylum Rotifera; class Eurotatoria; order Ploima; family Brachionidae; genus Brachionus; species Brachionus manjavacas. The sequence goes on from JAHQIY010000005.1 coordinate 859,178, forward strand.
GGATTTAGTGTAGTTTGGAATTTGTCTAAATAGGCCAGAGTAACGTGAGAATGCTTGTTACGGTAAGAATCGTCCATGGGAATGCATTCGATAACCACTGGAAAGTACCCTGTGTGCAAATTAAAGTTCCACTAGAAAAGAAGTTCAATTATTTGATAAAATAAAATTTAATATGAAAAAAATTTTTATCAGGAATTCCAACTTAATATCAACCCTTTTAGATTTTTTGATTTTTTTGAACAAAATTTAGCATTTTTAACTTTTAGATTCGATAAAAATGTATTTTAAAATTTTCGGGAAAATTTGGGTCCTGGTTCGGTGGTCAACAAATCGATGATCAGATCAGAAAAACAATATTTTTGATCACATAAAATTTAGTATGTTGATCATAGAATTCAACCATGATAAAGAAAAGATGACACTTAATTATTATTTTTGTAAAATATTTAAAGTTGTCTTGATTCAAAGTAGTTTTTTCAAGCTGAAAATCTAAAATTTTTCAAAAATTAACTAAAATTGGCTTATTTAAGAATGCATTAAAATCAATCTTTGATGATTCTTTTTTTTTATTAGTTCAAAAAGCTGACAAGAATAACTTTGGCTGTCATTAGATCTAGGGCTGCTGAATTGATCATGTCAAAAAATTATTACCTGGGTCTGGAAGAAAACAGCTTTTTAAAGGGTTAGTTATTTTTTAGGGTGCTGGGTAAATCATTTTTTTATGAAAAAAAAAAGAAATTTAGGGTTTCAAAGGACGGAGCATAAGAATTTCAAGTCAATAATAAGAAATTTAGGTGAATTTTGAATTTAAAGAATTTAAAATTTTTTTTTTATCTAAAAATTTTCTGAATGCTTTTGATATAATTATTTAAATTGATATAATTATTTTTTATCAAATAAACTCGACTTAAAACTAAATAAAATGTCAACCAAGTTAAATTAAATACCTTGTTGTTAATTTTTTTCAAAAAACAATGTAATCAATAACGTTTTCTTCTATAAATTAATAAATTTTTATGTAGAATTTTTTTTCTATTTTTAGTATAATAGTTTTTAATAAATTTAAATAAATGAAGTGTTAATCAGTATCTTGAGGCATGGGCACTAGCCTGTTGATTAACCTTGGAATTTTGGAACACTTACGATCAAATTTCTAGATAGGCCAAAAGAAGTAAATTTTTTGTTGCTAAAAGGTCTCATATTTTATTTTAAAAATAAACTTTTAGATTTAGATTTTACTCTGAAAAAATAACTAAATTAAATAATGAAACCTAAAAAATTTTAAATGCACATGAAAATCCCTATAAATAAATTGAAATTTTTTACCAATTTAATTCCGTAATTATAATAATTTTTAATATTGTAAAAATAAAATGAGTTAAGCTTTAAATAGATTTTAAAATAACTACTTACTGAACTTTTCGGAAAATCTGAAGGAATAAAGTAGAGCTCGGGCTGTTTAAATGTGACATTGGAACCTTTTTTATAAATGATCGGCTTTTGACCACTTGCCGAAGAGTTGGCGCAAATACATTTCTTGGCATATTTTAGACAAGAGCATGAATAGACCAGCTTACAGTCTGAACTATGGGAGTCCAGGAATTTTTCGGTTGCAAAAAAATGAATTTTTATTTCAACATCACAATCACAATCAAACACAAATTCAATTGAGTATTTTTGGCTATTTTGGCTCGCTGAATTTGCTTTTAGCTCAGAATTGAGCGTTGGTGCCGACTCGTAGCAAACCGAATCGCTTAATCTAAAATCCTATGTTTAAAATTTATCTTACATAAAAATAAAATTTAATTTCTCACTTGATCAATTTTAAAGTATCTTTTCTTATATTGACCAAACTCTGGATGTAATCACTTGGTGTATCCAAAGGCTTTATACCGTATGGAAACTACAAGACAAACAAATTGATTGATGTAAGTTGAAAAAGAAAATATTACATTGACTGGCCTGTGGGCCAAAATGAAGCCTAGGTCTAGTTGGTCTCCGAAAAGAAATGTTTGATTTTGGTCAATTAGATTTTTGAATTTGCGACCGGCCATGAAGTAATTGGAAGCAAAATGAATGCTCTGAAAATCATCAAGTCCTGTGGTATTTTTTGATATGAATCTCAAGCCATTTGAGCGATTGGTGTGAGTTGATAAAAGTTGATTGATAAGATTTAATCGTGAGTTTGCGTGACTGTGGCTTATTTCTTGAGATTCGTAATTTGTCTGGTCATTTTGTGCGCCAGGACCAATTCCTGGAATCCAATTGATGGCAAAGCTGCGAGCTGTACTTAGTATAACACCCATTTTATGAATAAATTATAAAAAAAATAAATTCATAAAATTCAAATTATTTTGGATTATAGTTGTTAATTTTCAAGCATAATTTTTCTATTTTAGTTAGACTTTTAATCTTTTTTATTTTATTTTTAGTGATGAACTTCTCTCGAAATTTTTAAATAACTAAGGCTTAAAAGTTGTCTTGATAAGTTTGAAAAAATTAAATTATACCTTTTAACAATAAATCCAGATTGATTTAACAGCATAGTCAGTATTTTAAAATTATTTATTAATGTTTGAAAATTTTACTTGAAAAAAATGATCCTTCATTGCTTTTTTTCACAGCTTGTATTTGATTCTCAGTTTTTTTTGTTTCTTGACAGAGTGGACAGTAATAATGTATTGAGTCCTCGATTGTTTTCGATGTAACTATTTATTAGTTTAAACTTAATTGTAACCATTGATCCATTTTTTAAGCACAATTCTCGGTGAACTGAGTCAAAATACTGTTGCAAAAAAGCTTAAGATATTCTTGATTTTTAAGGTTTTTTATTTTCTTTAAATAAACAATCTTAATTAGAAAATATTTTAAAATAATCAATTAATTGTCAAAATGTTTCCAATTGAAATGAATTGGATAGTATCTTGTACGTATATTATATCATATTCTTACTACAAAAGACTTTTTACAAAAGTATGTAAAACTTACTGACCATTTAAATATAAACCAACAGATAATAATTTATTAGAATTTGCGGGCCTTTTGTTTAATACACTGAGTATTTTACAAATAAAATACTAACCACATTAAGATTCCAAGGAAAATGCAAGTTTCTATATTTATCTAATTCTAAAATACGATGAAATTTGAATTTGCTTGTAGATGGTTTTTATTAAAAATTATTTGGTAAAATTTTAGTAAGCCTATGCATTTTTCATTTAGAATTTTTTTTTTAATTTAATTAATCAAAATCTTAATTTAAAATACTTTATTTAAAAAAATTAAATTCAATTTTAACGAAATTATTCTGTAAAATCGACATAGGGTTTTAAAAAAATTGCTGGTGCCATTTTCCAATTTTTGATTAGTCGACATAATTAAAATCTAAATTTTTTGAACGATATTATTTCAAAACAAGATTTTGCATTTGAAAAAATTAAATTTAAAGAATTATGTGCTAGAAGCATTTTAAGACTAAAGTAAATTCCTTTTGACAAAATAAAAAAATAATTTTATTTTTTTTTCTAATAAACAATGCGATTTTATTTGCTTTATCTTACTTATCTATTTAAAATTTTTTATAATTCCGAATCATTTCTCTATAATAAACAGTACAGTTTTTCCAATTATTAAGCACTAATAAATAATAGTAATATTTTAAAAAATACCAAATAAATTTTTAATAATTTAATACCAAAAAATTTATCAATCTAGAAAGAAATCTCATTTTTCAAAAAAATATAATTTATTTAATTTTTCGTATTTCTGTTTTGAGTTTCAAAGGTAATTGAAATAAAGGATCAAATATGAAAATTTGATTAAGTAAATACATTAATCTATTCTCTATGTAAGAACAAACAGAAAAAAATTCAATTTATTTTAGTATCTTTTTTAGCAATTTAAATCAAGAAATTTAATAGAATTATAAATGAAAGAATTAAAAATTCTTTTTATTGTAGATTTTAAAATTGTTAAAATTGTTAATATATTAATTTAAGCAAAATCGATTTAAGACCTTAAAAAAAAATCGTAAAATTTCCTAATTCAAATAAAAATCAATGAAAAAATTTTAAAAAAAATTTATTAATGTTTTTACTTTTAAAAATAGAAAAATCGATGGCCGAAAAAAATTCAAAAATATTTACAGAATCGCTTAAAAATGTGATTGATACTCACTTAGTTCAAAAGCAGCTGGTCTTTCGGTCTCTATCGAGTACTAGTCTTTTACTACGAACACCACAATTTGAACTTATCGGATGTAGGGTGGTTCGAGGTCCTGATTGGAAATGGAAAAAACAAGATGGTAGTAAATTTATTTTAATTTTTTTCAAAAATTAGCTCTTAGTTAAGGAGGACAGGGGCATGTCGGGACAATTCGTAAATTTGAATCTTATGAGGAGGTTGTAGTAGTGTGGGATAATGGAAAGTGTGCTAATTATCGATGTGCTGGAGATTATGATATTCGCATTCTGGAATCAAGTCCTAGTGGATTGTTCCATGAATCAATTAAGTGTGATGGATGTGGTCAAAACCCGCTGTATGGAATTAGATGGATTTGCGCTGATTGTTTATCTAGTGAAAAAAAAAATATCAGCTTATGTTCTCAGTGCTATCACGGTGACCAGCATTCAGTTAAACATTCATTTTATAGACTTCTAACGCAAACATCTGAAAGGTTGTATTTAATAATTAAATTCGCATAATAAATATTAATTTTCTCTCAACAGAATACTTGTTAAATCGAGAAGAAAATCCAAAAAAATATCTTACAAAGGTCTGTATGCAGGTTCTAGAGTAGTACGAGGTATTGATTGGATTTGGGAAAATCAGGATAGAGATGATGCGAACTCAAAAGGTACTGTTCTTGGTTTAGAAAACTGGAACAAAAAATCACCATTAAGTGCAGTATTGGTAAAATGGGACAATGGAAAAGAAAATATGTACCGTGTAGGCTTTAATGGAAAAATTGATCTCAAGTGTAAAATAGACTCCAGAGGGGGTTTATATTATCCTGACCATCTCCCTATTTTAGGTGAACGAACCATTTTAGAAAAAATTTCAAAAAAGAACAATACCAATACCAATACATTTTTGTCAACTTCTTTAACAAATCTAAAGGAAAAAAGTTTAGAAGATGATTTTTTAACAATTAGAAAAAAATCATCTGCATTTAGTAGCACTGAAAATTTGATATATCAAGTTAGTTCGTGCAACAGCTCTGTGTTCGAAAGTGGAAATGTAAATCTAAGTCCAATGTTACTTGGAAATTCAAGATATTGGAAAATGTATGACTTTGTGAACATAGATTTAGATTTTGAAACTGTACAATCTTTACAAATTGGTCATGGAGGATGGTCTGAGGACATGTTTGAGTGTCTAGGCAATACCGGACAAATAACCGCCATTGATATAAACAGTGATTTTGAAGTCACTTATCCAAGTGGGAAAAAATTCACTTTAAATCCAGCTATTCTGACATTGGCATCTAAAAATCAAGATTTTTTCAATTTAAATAATACTCAACATGCTACACTATCTTCTTCTCATGTTAATCTTGATCTAGTTAGTTTGGTTGACAACAATTTATCTAGTAAGCATAATAGCGTGTCCAAATTGAATATCTGCTGGTTCAATGAGCCCACAGGTAATGAGGTTTTAAAAGAGGATTGTTTTGTTGAAATAAGCTCCGATCTAGAACTTGTTAAAAGACTCCAGCTTGGTCATGGTGAATGGAAAGAGTCTATGAGAGAAATTTTGGGAAAAATTGCTAGAGTAATTCGTATTCATGATGACAATGACGTACAAGTTGAAGTTAGTGGGAAAAAATGGATTTTAAATCCTTTAATTCTTAAAAAGATAAATGAATTAAATTTGGGCCAAAATATTCTAGAAGGTTTATATTTTAAAAAGAAAAATAAATTTCTAAAAAATATTTTTAATCATTCTTTAAGAATTAATTCAAGCCTCAGTTGATGGTGATACTGTAAAATGTGAGTTTATTGTTCAAAAATGTGATGTAGAAGTAAATAAATTGTACAATGGTCACACAGCCTTACATGCATGTTGCCACAATGGTCAATTAAAAATTTTAGATATTCTTTTAAAAGCAAATGCAAAAATTGAAATCGAAGTAATAACTTAAGAAGACCAAGATTGTTTAACTTTATTTTTGTTTAGGATAAAGACGGAGATAATGCCCTACATCATGCGGTATTGGGTAATCATGTAAAAGTTGTCGAGATTTTGCACGAGAATGTTGTGGATAAAAAGAAATTATTAAATTCGAAAAATAGAAAATTACAAACTGGATTGCATCTAGCCGTCTGTCTAGGACATTTTGAAATGGTTAAATGTTTAATAAAATTTGGAACCAATTTAAATTTAAAGGATCTTAATGGGGACACTCCATTACACGATTCAATTTTAATAAAGAATGACAATATTCTAAATATCCTCTTGAATTCAAATGCTGATTTAACAGTGTTAAATAACATGGATTTTAATCCGATTCATTATACGGCTCTAAAAGGAAACACAAAGTAAGTAGAAGGTTTTTTTTTTCAGAAATAAAAAAATGAATATTTATTAAACTTAATGAACAGAATTCATCAAAGTTTTCGAAAAGATAATCAAACTTTATCTAGAAAATAATTTATTTCTAAAAATTTCAATACTCAAAAATTTAAATAATCGCTCAAAACTAATTAATTTTTATTTTTAAAAAATTGATTTAGGATGTTAATTATTACACATCATTAATTAAATAAAACAGGCTCTGAGCTCTAACTCAGAGGTCGGTGGATCGGAACTATTCGCTGCTTCTAGTTTTCTCCATTCGAACATATTATCTTCTTTTGCTTCCTGTTCTCTTATTAGTTTTCTTAGTTGTTTATATCCATCGTTTTTGTTAATAAAAGCTTCTATATCGTTTATCATAATATTGATTAAATTAATTTGTGATATTAAGTATCCATTTGTTTTCTTCTTTACGTGCAAACTCTGGAAATAATTTATGAGCTCTTTTTTTATTATAATGTATAGATAAGTCCAAGACAATCGAGCTGAAATCCAATAATTGTAGCCTACAAATATTATGTCTAAATGAACAAGAAAAAAAGAGATTGCACTCGAAGTGTTTAAGCCAAAATGAACATGTATAAGAACTATTTTTCTAATTTTCGTGTTTGATATTAACTTTGTGGAATTTTTCAAGTTTCAAGGTAAATCAACAGGCTAGTGCCCCTGTCCATAATAGACCGATTAACACTTCATTTATTCAAAAATGAAATTTGAATTTAATACATTTTTTTATAAAAAGAATAAAAGTTAGTATAAATTTTAAGTCTTTATCGTTAAAATCAGAGTTGTTTTTATGTCACAAGTCTTAAGTCAAGTCAAGTCAATGACTTAAAAAAATTTTTTTTTTTTTTTAAGTCAAGTCAATGACTTATATTATAGAACTCTGTACAGTTCAAATTGCCAACTTCGACAAACTCGTCAGTGTTTGGGTCATTTAATTAAATCGAAGTGAACGATTTTGAGAACAAAAATGAATTAGATTATTTTTGCAAGTTTTTTTTGCTGAAAATTTTTTTATTTTCTCATGACTAGATTCTAGACCATTGAATTTTTTCGAATGAATTTTTGAGACTTAAATTGGCATTATTTTATTTATTAAAACAAAAAAATGTCAGGAAAATTTAAAATTAATTGCGAGGTTAAACAAGGAGAGAGGTATGGACAATATTTTTTTAAATAAAACAATTCAAAAATTCAAACATTATTAATTTCAACTAATTTTTCAACTGTATGACTATTCGATTATTCGATTATTCAGCTTTTCGGGGAAATAATTCAGAATAAATTTATTAAGATCTCTCTTTGCGTCTAATTAACCGAATTCCTTAAACCGGGGCTGCGCCCTAGACCCCATTCAATCTCCAGTTTCGACAAAACTCAAGACGCCTAGCGTCGCCTTTCGCTTAGTCAAACTATGGTTAATTTTCTTTAACTAAAATTCTACCGGAAGTTATTTGAAAATTTAACAATCATTTAATAGTTGAATAATCGAATAATCGAATAGTCCTAGAGTTGAATAATCGAAAAATCGAGTAATTGGTAAATATCGAATTTTGTCCATGACTGAATTAATCAGATAAATTACAGTATCTGCAAGTTGATATTTCAGAAAATTTAGATTTTGCTATCATTGCAATTAAAAAATTCTGAAAAGTACAGCAAGCTTTTTATCTTTTTCATTGTAGAAAGATGGAATTGCTGAATCATTAAGATATTGCCAAGTTTGAGTTTAAGCGGCTTAAACTCAAACTTAGCTGATAAGAAAATAAACAAATACTTGAGTTATTAACTAAATCTTACTAATAATATAAAATTTGGAAAAATACTTACATGATGTTACTGAACGTCCAGCAAATTCGAAGATGAAGTTAGACCAGTACCTTCGAGATAAATTCGATAATTATGAATTTCTCTTATATTCATTTTCCCTTATGTGATTTAAAAAAAATCCCTATAAAATAAAAGCAAACTTATTCATTATGGACACATAAACTTTCCTTTTATATTTTATTTTAATTTAAAATTTTTGCTTTTTTTCTTTCTTTTTTTTTTCGTCTCCCAAGAGATGTTTTCGGAAATAAATAAATGAATAAAAAAAAATTGGCTAAAAAATAGTAAAATTTCATATGTCTAACATAATATCATAACTTATGTCTTTCTAACATAGGTGATAATCTGTACCGAGCTAATACTCCTTCAGAATAAAAAATAAAAAATAAAAAATATATCAATTATCCTAATAAAATATCCTGTTAACTAATATTTTTAGTTTTAGACCCTATTTCTTATTTGAGAGATATTTTACTATATTGAGCCTTGAATAACAGCGCTATTTTAATTCATCCACTATTGGACTGAACTCAAGTTTTGAGAAAAATGTGATCCCTAAAAATTTGACTTTTTCCTCATTATTTAAATCTAATTTTCTTTTTAAGCTTAACTAATTTATACTTGTATTTTAAATTTTATTTTTATTTTAATCGTTTCTGTAACTGTAAAATTTGGAGGTTAATTATCATTGTTTTTTTGTCAAAAAAATAATAAGATAAATTAGCTAAAAGAGTAATAAAGTAAACTAAAATTGATGACATTTATTTTTTATTAATAAGCTTCATTTAAAAATTGACAAATTTGATAATTTAGGATATATTTAAATAGAAAAGTGTGCTTTTAATCATTTAAGTATAATATTTGTGATATTATTGATATTTTTATCAATTTATTATATGATATTATTAATAGATATTTTATAACTTAGACTTGTTTACCCTTTTTTTTCTTTTTATTTGTTTTTTATTTTATCTTATTTAAATTTATTTCAATTAGTATTTTATATGTATATTTTTATTCTGAAGGAGCATTAGCTCGGCATAGATAAACAAATAAATATAGTAAATTGTTATGTGGTAATTTTTAACAAAAAAAAATGGGTATTGATTATTTATATTTGATTATATATTATTGATTGATTATATATTATTGATTACGTGATATTTTTGAATTCACTAAAGAATTAGGGTTAGAATGCTTTGTTTTAAAATTTTTTGAAAGTGCAATAATTTTTACTTAAGTCTTCAATTATTTGGATTTTTTTAACTTTTTTTATGTAGTAAATTCAAGCAATATCTTAAAGTTACATATAAAACTCTACAAAAATGCACAACATTTTAAGAATTTTTGAAGGACGCTCCAAATAGTTTTATAATGCATGCTTCACTTTGAGAACAAATTTTCAAATTATTTATTTAATTAAATTTAAAAAAAAATGAGATTAAAAATTCAAATAATTAAATCTTCTTATTTTAGATTTTTTTCATCTAAAAATTATTCATTCAACGACAAATTATAGTTTTGGATCAAATTTAAAGGATCTAAAATAACAGTTAAATTTTAGATTATTAAATTTATTGTTCCAGTTTATAATAAATAATGCAGAGATATATTTTTAAAAAATCTGCCTTTGTTTTCATTAAGTAGAAAATAAAAATTGATATTTTTAAATTGATTTGATCTGTTTGATCCTTTAAATAAAATCTTAAATATATTTGCCGAAAAAATACTCGAAGCTAAATAAAAATTATAATAAAATTTCCAAATATCAATGAACCAAAATTAATTAAAAAAGACTTAAATTTAAAATAAGTATCTATTATTTGAATAAAAATTAACATCATAAAGTTGATTGGAATTACAATGGAGGAACTATTGATTATAGGAAAAAGAATGAATAAGAATAATGTTTACACAAAATCAACTAAAATGTATTTAATGGAATATTTTCGGATTTGATTTTAATTTCTTTAATCAAAAAGTCTTTTTAACAAATTATTAATTAAAAATTTGATTAGTTTTGCTAACAAAAAATCCTCTCAAAATCAAAATCTTTGATCAAAAAAATAAAAAAAAAATTCAAATCTTAGCCCTAATGTCACATCCATAAGCCATGTGATTTTCTTAGATATTTTCAGCAACTCTTACAGTGACTGCAATTTTTTCATTAAAAGTATGAGATTTCTTCAAAAACTAGATTTCCTCCATAGTTTTGTTATTTATTTCAGCTTAGTAAACATTTTAGAAAAATAGAAAAATTAGTTTGTGTTACAGAATTGGGTAATGAAATTGAAGTAATTGGGTTATCCATCGAGCGATGCATTTCCAATGGAATCAAAAAGGAACTTCACTGAGTCAATCATGCCCCTGTTGACAAAAACTCTAGACATACGCATCTAATTTTAAAGACTCTTCAAATAAGTTATTTCTTGAATAAATTATATTGTCTGATCGGATCCTCTACTCAAAAAGGTACTGGTAAAGGGGATGATCGCATCCCCATTATCTGCTAGGATAGAAAAAGGACAATTATTATTATAAATAAACAGAATTAATGAAGAGCAAAATTTTTGGTTTTAACATATTTTTTTAAATCTAAAGGTAAAACCTGCAAAAAGTTACTCACTTAAAATTGTATTATTTAGATGGCATGCATTCTGAAATGTACAGTTTGACATTGCAGAGTCTATCTTTTTATTCAACAAAGAATGTTTAATCAATAAATATAGCTCTGCGTGTATTCTATTAAGAAATAACAATTTATTTTAGATTTAGAAATTGATATGATGGTTTTTAGAATCAAAACTGATTATAGACTTCAAAGTGCCATGTTAAATTAAAAAATATTTAACTTTGTGAACATTATGAAATTCAGCAAAAATTTGACTAAAAAAAAATTAGCAAAAAAAATTTTGCACTAATTTTTTTTTTAAAGCAATCTAATCAATATTCAAATTAAATCTGATCGATGTGCTATTTTTTGTCAGCTAAAAACTTTTGTTGCAACTTTTTATCTCAGTATTTATTTTTGTATTTACACTTTTGATTTATAAATTTTGGCAGATAAAATTTTCTGCTCCCTGGTGAACGTTCACGTTCATAGATTTATTTTCATAGAATTTTTTAAAGGGATAAAATGTGGAAAAATAATACATATTTACAAATTTATAATTCTTTTCCAGAACAATAATCTCTCGTAATTTTTTGTAGACAATAAAATGAAAATAATATTTAAAAATTCCTTTAATCTACAAAAAACGAAAATTTTAATTGAAATTAATTTATTACAAGAGTTAATAAAACGTATAATAAATTTAAAATTTGTTCAAAAAACAAAAACAATTTCTATCTAATTTTATCATTATATTTTTCTACCAAAATTAATTCTCTGAATTTTCTATGAATCGACACATCACCCTGCACACTAAAATAAGACTAGAGTTGTTTTGGAGATGGAAATAGCTTTGGTTCCAACGATGCTATGTGTAACTATTCAACGCACTTCACTACATTCCATAATGGAGAGACCTAGATCCCTCTCTTCTTTAAATCAATATGGACTTGTAGATAAGTGCGTTCAATGGGTTTATTACACGAAATGGAAGCACCCAGTTGCGTTTTGTTTGTGTTGCTAGAATAAAAAATTATCATTAGAGATAAAATCAAAAATAAACTGATTACAAATTTTCTAAAAGAAGAATTTTTATTTATACTAGTTAGTTTAATCCAGAAAGAGAGCAGATAGTTTGTATTAAAGCCTGGAGCAATTCTAGAACTGAATGAAATAAGCAACGTTTAAGATACTAAATATGGAAATTTAAAAGTTAGCTGAATTTGGATTAGAAACTTTTCGTATCCAATCAATCATCAAAGCTGATCATTAGACAGATAGAACTAAAGCCAAAACAAATATTCCAACCAAAGTTTCTGCATAAGTAAATCGACAACAACAACAAAAAACAAAAGTTTGAACTGATAATCATAAATAGAAGAATGAAACAAGAAAAATTTATGCTGATATTTTCGCTTTTATCATATCGATTTTTGTGTTCAATTTTCCTCTCTCTTTCTTTCTTGCTGATTCTTCCATAAAATTGTAATTTATAATTTCAACTTTGTTTCAAGCTTAATAATTAATCAAAATTATTCCCAAACGGGCCTGAATATTCAAGATAAGATAAACTGTTTCGGCCTAAGAAAGGAAAACCATTAAACAAGAAAATACGAGAAGACACGCAATTAAATCGCTTTGTTAATCACGTGATACTGAGTGAAATTGCTAGACACTACTAGCGCTTAAATATCCGAGTGCTGCACGGCATCAAAACAAATTCGAATCAGATGTGGCCGTATCAAATATCACAACTGTTGATTAAAATGTTTCCTGCTGGCTTATCTCCTAGGAGTGTATCGGTTACATGATTGAATAAGATAAGATAGATGAGATAATCCAGATGCGGACTGGGCAAGCGCGTGCGTATTTCTCCAATTTCCAACTTAAACAACTGTCTAACAACAACTTTGTACAAATATTTTTCGACATATTTTCCTTTTTGGACAATTATTGCTTTTCTTTCTGTTTAATTAATTTAAATGTTTTAATTTATTCTCGTTTTCAAGTGACCTTAGTTTTTTAATTTAAATTTTAAGATAAGGACTGAAAAGGAAATTTCCTTTTGCTAAATTATTTTTTAAATAAAAAAAGTGACCCGGTCTGATCTGTTCAAATCAAAGCCCAGAGACCTTGGGGCAATTAGACCAGCCTAGTGATTAATAAAAATTGTTCCTTTTCCATCCCAGTGGATAATGACGAGGCGCTCATCTCCTTTTCAAGAACCTTTTTGAGCAACTGCTTCGATCTGATACAGAGGCTACTGCATCGAGTTGATCATCTACAGCCCTAAACTGGTCTACCTATTTTTATGATGAAAGAGGTTCAAACTTTCGCCCCGTATTGCAGAGATATTTTGAAGATTTTTTCACCCTAAGCGGGTTTTGAACCCTTCATCCTCTGCTTGCATGACTAACACGCAAACCGTTCGGCTTTTCGGGCTCTAGCCTAGTGATTACTTCTGGTTTAGTACAGCTTTACTTTTATAGATCGTCTTTGTATCTGTTTGATGTGATTTTTTCGAGGTTACTTTTATTTGTTTTTTTTTTCATCTGTACTGAGCAAAAAATCCTCTAGATTAAAAAAAAATGTTGATAAAAAAGTAAAAGTTAAAATAGATGAAATATTGATTAATTCATAAAACTCTATATGCGTCCTTCTGTTAATCTCAATGTATCGGCAACAACAGCTCAAAGTAAATTTGAGAGTGTCAGTGGTTTGAATATATAAGAGATCTCGCTATGTATTTTGAATTACTTGAATTCTTTTAAAAAATAAATTCTGACAATGAGTTGAGACTAGGAAAAGAATAATCTAAAATAGCCGGGTCTTTTTTTCTAACAACAAGATTGAGATAATTATAGGTTTTTGTCTTATGCTTCCTGGGAGTCTTTTTATTAAATATTGATTCTTTCATTTTAATTTAACTATGTCTAAAACGAGATAAATTATATAACCAGTTTAATTATCTAGTAAAATCTTTGAGTTGTATATTTTTAAATGATAAAGTATTGTTGAGAGAAAAAGACTACATCACGCATTGTCAACATAAATTTTGCAAATTAACTATCCAAAGTATTTTACTATAGTAAAGCTGCTAATTTAGCTGCGATATTTGGCCCTAAAAAATAAAAGTTTATTGTTAGTTCTGTGAATACAACATGATGCAACATACATAGAAGCATTATTAACCATATTATGGCAAAACTATGCAAATTTTCTGTGCATTTTGCAGCGTGCATTCAACTAAATTGTAAAGGCTCTATTTAATAAAAAAATTCTTCAGTTGCTAATGGTTAGCTTAAACAAAAACCAAATAATAAAGACATCAAAATGCGCGCTTTTTTATTGTTAAGGTTAAGCCAAATTTTTTTCAAAAAGGTTTTCTTTACTATTTGGTTTTTTTTCAAGCTATTCAGAAGCTGGCTAACACTGAATTTAAAAGCTTGAAAAGTTTTAAGTATCTTTGGGCAATATCTTTTAGTGTAAAAATATTTTATCTTTTTTTTCAAAAGTTTTATTCTTATTTGAATAAAATGCAAAAAATGTTACATTAAATTTTTTTTATGAAAAAATGAAATTAACATGAATTTCTTAGAAAAGTCATATTTTGAATTGATTATATCAACTTCAGTTTGCCTACCTTTGAACGCATCTGAGCATTTATTTATGCTCCTTTTTTTACTAGAACACTCATGGTAAAGTTAATTAACTAATCAAATGATATCAACTAAGATGTTTAGTAGAAGTAGTTTTAGGAGTGTATTGTGACACACAGAGGGTTCAGCTAAACAATAGCTATGGCAGTATCTTGTACTTTTCTGTGGCTTAATTAATCACTCATTCATCAATTCTAGCATATAATTCTAAAACCAATTACATTTTGAGGCAGCGCATTCCACACATTCAATAAATGACCGTTTTCTGTTCTAGCGGAGGAGATGGAGAGGCGCTCATCTCCTTTTCCAGTAACATCATCCAGAAGCTTCAAATTAGCAAAAGCTAATGCATCGAGTTGAATACCTTAACCGCAATTATTACCCAGTGCAAATGGTCTGTAGTCATAGGTGACCACGACTGGTCACATAATTTTCATTGATGAAATATGTGACCAGAAATTAATCACCTTTTTTTTGTGAGATTAGCTCAAATGACGAGATAGATATCTAGATGATAAGGAAGAAACTTAATATCAAGCGACCAGAGAAACAGACAGTAGTACAATGCAAAATAAAATTGATTTAGTTAATGATCTTGACATTACTGTTGAAGATGAAGATGAGCAAGAATCAGAAAATAGAAAAGATAAATACTTTATATAAGGAAAAAATGGATAAAATAAACAAGGAGCTTCCAGAAAAAAAATTAAAGAGAAAATATCTAGTAATAAGAGAAGTCCAGTCAAGTGTCCTGAATACGATAATTATTTTGCGCGTAAAGGGTTAAAAATGAATATGTAAAAAAAAATTCCTTTGGTCAGTTTAATTTTTTATTACTTTACTTCTAAGTCACATATTCCATCTATGAAAATTATTTGACCAGCCTTGGTCACATATTTAGGGTGACCAACTGTTAACCTATGACTAAAATTACAACAATTGTCCCTTTTCTATCCTAGTGGATAATGGCGAGGCGCTCATCTCCTTTTCAAGTACCTTTTTGAGCAACTGCTTCGATCTGATACAGAGGCTACTGCATCGAGTTGATCATCTACACCGCAAATATTACCCAGCCGAAACTGGTGCCCCTATTTTTATGATGAAAGAGGTTCAAACATTCGCCCCGTATTGCAGAGATATTTTGAAGATTTTTTCACCCTAAGCGGGTTTTGAACCCTTCATCCTCTGCTTGCATGACTAACACGCAAACCATTCGGCTATACGAATTTCATTCCACACATTCGCATGCTGCTGTAAAAAATTCCTGAAGCCTTATCTCACTAAGATTCTAGTGTCTTCTTAAATAAATTACTCGTAGAAAGATTTAAGTTACACACTTCATTCTTTATCATGTCTGTTCATGTTTTATTAAATCACCTCTAATTTATCTAGACTCTAAAAAAGAAACTATCACAAAAGATAATTCCAATAAAAAGTTGTAAAAAAAAGTTGAATTAAAATCGCTTACTCTTTTCATCAAATTTCTGCTAAATTTACAATCTTCAAACAAAGCTTGTTCCTTTGATATGAATGCGTTTTGATTGAGGAGGCCAGTGAACATTTTGCCAATTGAGACAATAAAAATTGTTGAATTCACAGAGTTACTCTCTGGCTAGTTTATTCTTTCTCTCTACTCTGCTCACCGTTTTATAAGGTATAGATTATAGATCTTCTTTGCATCTGTTTGCATCCTCTAGCGTAGTCGATTCAGGTCAAAAGTCTTGTTTTCTTAAATCAGAGTGAAAAATAAAATAACTAACTTGACTCGAGCATTACTTTAAAATTAAGAGCTTAGTATTGAGTCAATCAAGCCTGAGGCTCTAAATTGCCTTAGCTATTTATGAGATTAAGTTAGCTTTGAAAATTTTGAACAAACCTAGACCAAAAATCTCTGTTGCCAAAACCACTTGAATTTAGCAAGTAAACAATATGTTGACTTTATGCAAAACAACAACATTCATTTGTTTTCAAATAGACTCGAAACGAGATCATGCCTTAGTACAATAAAATCTCATTTAGTGTCCAACCAAAGCCTAAAACAAAAAGGTTAAATCTAATAAATATTTTACTGCTTGTCTTATTTTTGAATCGCGACTTAATTGAATGTTATCTCTTCTGAGCATACACAACTTTTGTGCGCAAACATTTGTTTAGATCTAAGCGTGCCTAGGTGTGCACATTTACCTTGCAAATGCGAGAACGCCATGTTTCCATATTACGAAATTAAGTCTAACTTTGTGGACACTTGATCCCCTTTTCAAAAGTCTAAACAAAAAGAAATTTACAACAACAAAAAATTCCAAAGAGCAAATAAAAAAAATCAAGAATTCTAATAAATCAAGATTACACTAGATTTAGTTTTTCTCTCTCTCTCTCTCTCGCTTGTTTTCATTTTCTCTTTTTGATTACTTGAGTGTAGTAATTAGAATTCCTAAATAGAAAAAAAATTATATAACTTTTATTTGGAGAAATAAAGTGTTTGAAAATAAATTTTAAACAATTAAAATTCAACACAACAAAAAAGGTTAATTTTTTGTTAGAATTGTTGCGAGGCTCGGCACGCACACACTACAACACTGAGAATAAGCCCTAACAACGCAAATACTTTTATTGTTTAGTTTAAGATAAGACTTGTGGACGGATTCAAGTGTCAAGCGATAACGATCTCGACTTGAAAGTTGTAATTAAAAAATTGCAATTTAATCTTATCTTTGTCGTGACGAACTAGAATTCAATTTGAATATTTGATTAGTTTAAGTAGTCATCAATTTTATTGCCATTGTCGCCGTTGTTGATGATTTAATGAAAAATCGATTTTCTAGTTGCCAAATTTAGAGAAAAAATCGATAGTCCCTAAATGCCATGCCTCCCCATCCGCATCATTAATTAAACAAATATTTTTTTTATCTAAACAAAACTTGGATAGACTCTTGAAATTTGCATTTAAATTAAACAGTCCAAACGACTGGCTTAATTAGGCTATTTTGCTCGAATGCAAATTTAGTTAAGCATCGTGGCAAATATTTGCTTTGCCGCCAATATTCCCAGCAGTTATCTGAGCGACTTGGGCCAGTCACGCTCATCAAATAAACTATCTAGAGCAACAATAGATTTCTGGCTCTTAAATATTTTATCGTTAGCGAATATTAATTATAGTTTGCGCGCCTGTCAAGTCTAATTAACCAGGCAACAAGATTAATAGTTGCTATTGTTCGCTTCCCTGGTTAATTCAACACAATGTGTAAGATTAAAATTTTTTTGGCTGCTGTTTAAACATGATTGATGAATCTTTCGTCTACTTCAAAAATGAAATGCTAAAATCTCTAAATTTGCAACAAGCTCAGTTAATCGCTACCAGTGGAAAAAAGTCTCTAAGCTCTTGATTGATTAAAAGCCCTTAGCTCCTTTCTGAATTTAGCTTTCTCGACCACAAAAACTTTGGAAGGGGGGGGGGGGGGTCGGAGGGTAAAACAACCTCGGCTGCTCACTTTCAAAGATTGGCAGCAAAATAATTATTTGTATTCTCTAGTCCTAAACATTTCATGTTTTAGTAAAGACAGCGGGTGTCCGAAATTTCAATTAATTAAAAAGACAACTTGAAAGACATCATTTGTGATTAGTTCTTTTTGAAATTATTTAAACTCTAACACTATTTAAAAACTTATCTATCAATGGCGAAAGGAGTTTAATTACTCAAAGCCATTTAAAAAATTTATTAAATAAACTAATAAAAAATATATTATTATGATCACATGATCAAAACTTAATTGATTAAAATCTTAACAAAATTTTGAAATTAGCTTTTTTAATTTTTTTTAAACTTAACCTTAAATGTTTATTATTTTAATTTATAAAAACAAATCTTTTTTCTATTTGATCTTTGATTGATTCTTCTAAAATCTTTATTTGAAAACTTTTAAGACAAATATAAAATCCATTTTTAAGTATTCAAATTAACTTATGGTAAAACATTGACCACCTGTGTTTAAGCAAAAACTGCCGACCACCGATCACTTTTTAGAGAATTTGATGAACGCAAAAACTAGGTCCCAATGTTCATGGTCCCAAAAAAATGCTGAATGGGTGTTAACAGGCCACATGTTTTCAGGAAAATGATAACATGTTCCGACCACTAATTATATGAAAGAGAATCACCTAAGCTTTATTGCGGAAAAAGAAATAGTGACCTAGCTCTTTTCTTTAAATGCTCATAGCTAAAAAAACTAAAAAAAAATATTTTGTCTTTTTTTTGGTAGTAGTAGTAGTAGTTGTATACTGGATCCACACAGGGTTAAGCTATATGTTAGCTATAGCAGTGGTTTGAGCTTAGATTGATCATCCAGTCATCAATTCTCCCTTTGAAACAATTAATCGAAGTAGCATCAATCGCATTTGTGTTTACATTTAATTTATTGCTCAAAGTACTTTTTCAACTTTACCCTGAAAATCAAGAGATATAGTGTGTTTTTATAGTTACAAAATTCATCTCAAATATTCAAAAATTTTAAGCAATACCATAATTCTTAAAACCTAATTATCAGAATTTTTTAGAGAATTACATTTTTTAAGCTTTTCTTTCCTAATTAAAAATTAAAAAAAAATTTTTTTTTTTTTGTTGAGTGTTGCTTACTTATCTTCCGTGAAATCCGAAAGCTGAAATTTTAGAATATATGAGATTAAATTTGTGATTATAAAAAATAAACAAAATTTCTTGATTGACAGTGTAAAGTTGAAAAAGCATTTTGAGCAAAAATTTAATGTACATATCAAAAAAGTACAAACATAATAAAAATAAAATTACTTATTTTTAGAACTCAACAAATAAAATAAATTAAGTTAAGTTTCCTTTTGGAAATTTTGACCGCGAATTCTAAAATTTTTGTTTTTTTATATAATAATGTAGATATTTTAATATTCTACAATATTAGTCTCAATTCTTAAAAATTGAAGAATTTTAGAAAAAAAATACATTTTTAGTTATTTTAGCTATGAGCATTTAAAGAAAAGAGCTAGGTCACTATTTCTTTTTCCGCAATAAAGCTTAGGTGATTCTCTTTCATATAATTAGTGGTCGGAACATGTTATCATTTTCCTGAAAACATGTGGCCTGTTAACACCCATTCAGAATTTTTTTCATTTTTACAAGTTTTACAATTCAAAAACTTGGATATTGGTACCTAGTTTTTGCGTTCATCAAATTCTCTAAAAAAATGGTCGGTGGTTGGCAGCTTTTGCTTAATTCCTAATACCATCCGACCCCGGTCCATGTTTTTGTAAAAAAAGACAGGTGATTAGTGTTTTAGCATAAGTTTTCAAATTATGGCTTAAAATATATATTTGTCACTGTCAATTTGTAAAATGACTTCACAAAGTAACATAGTTAACAAAATTCTAGAAAAAAAAGTATATATTCACATAAGGAAGTCTAAGTTTCTTTTGGATATATCTATGGATTTCCAAAGTACTTTTTTTGCTGTCGAGTGTGCAACTTTGGGATGGCATTTTTGAAAAGCTGAGTTCAAGTTTGGCTTGATTTGCCATGGGAAGGTTTTTCAAAAAAAATGAGATAAATTCAATTGAATTTTTTTGTTAAATTTTTGTTAAGTTTAAATTTTTACAAATTTTTAAATAAATAAAAAGAATTTTGGTGGAAAAAATATTTAAAATTTTACAATAAAGTTTTGGTTAAACATTAAGAATTAGTTTTTTTGATTTTTTTTAATTCTTAAAATGCCTGGTTTAGGCAAAAAGGAAAATTTTATTATTTACTACCTCATTATACAAAATTACACATTTCAAAAATTGACAGTGACATAAATACAGTGAAACAAAGATAAATTTTTGGCTTATTATCAAAATATTGATTTAGATTTTATTTTTACTTCAGATTAAAATTCTGATTAAAGATTAAAAAATCTTGTCTATTATGGTTTAGTCATTTATTATTAGAAAATTGATAAAAATACCTTTTTATTTAAAATCAAAAACTAATATTTTTAATCTGAAATTTACATTTGATAATAAAATTCAATTTGCAAATAAAAAATCATGATTAAATGTAGATAAAATTTTGGAAATTTGACAAAATTTTATCTAGTTTATATAAATGATTATATTTTTTTTGGGAGTTTGTATGTCCACTCTTCAGAATTGATCAATATCCTGACCGTACTTTATACCCAGTGATTATTAAATTTAAGATACTTTTTCGATACATCGCTTTGTAGAGAAATTTATCCTGATTTAAACAAGTTATTAATTATTTTTATTATTTACTAATACAAGTTCCAAATGCAAAAGAGTAAAATATAGAAAAGAAAATATTTTTAAAAAAAAAAAAGTAAAAATTATGATAAGGTTTCTATAATAGTTAAAAAATTATTACCAAGTATAAAAGTCCACTTTAAATAAACCATTTAAAATTTTAAATACAAAGGAATAATTTGAACTTTCTAATATTTCAATCTTGATTTGTGTTAAAATATATTTTACTGAGTCCACCAAGCCACGGTTCGTACACTTAAATACAAATTAAATCTTCCCAATTGAATTAATTATATTTTTCTGGTATTTTTTGCAGAAGTGATGTTGAAAAAACTTCAAAAACTTACATTTTTTGTAAAAAAATTTAAAGTTAGAAAATTTTTCATTTTTCAAATATCTTTTAATCAAGTTTATGCATTGCCTTGAGTAGACTTTTATTAAATCGAATATAAGCTTTTAATTAAGTGACATTTTGAAAACTAAAAAAAAAAATTTGAATCGTTTTTTTTCAATAAAATTCGATAAGAACCCATTTACTTCTTGAAGCTCTATTTCCAATCTATAAATGGTATATTCATATGTTTTAAAAAAAGTTTTGACCATTAAAATTTAATATTTTTTTCAAACTTAATTTTAAATTGTATCAAAAATTTGTAAAACATTTTGATGATCGATCACGTTTTTTAGAATTTCAATTAAATTGTTAAAAATAACCCACTGAACTAATAACCCAATAACCCAAGAGTCATTGCGTTTAAACAAAGAATTACCTGTCTTGGTCTATTAACATATCCAAGGAAACATTACAATAGCAATGAGCAAAAAAAACAGAAAAAAATTTAAAATGAATTTTACTAATATTGATCCATGAACAAAAATTGACTTGATTGAACATATTATTACTGAAAAAAATTCCGAAAAACTTCATAAGTTGATTCGATACTGCTTTTTATCTAAAATAAAAGAAAAATATTTACTAAAGTTGGATAGTTCTCATCTATTTAAAATTTAAAATAGTCTTTTAAAAATAAAATTCTTTGACTTTTTTTAAATCAAATTATTTTTTTAACATACTGAATCTTTGTGTATTCTTTTTTAATAATAAAAATAATTTATCGCTTCCAGTACTCAGAAGACGTTTATTAGAGAACAAGGGTATCTAGTTACCATGGAAACCACAAAATGCTTCTTCAGACTTTTCGATTTTGTTTGAAAAAAAATTTAAAGAAAATTGATTTTAATAGATTTGTTGTATGTGTTCTTTTACCGAAAATAAAGACGCGCATAATATTTTTAGTAACTAAAATTATTAGCAAAAAAAGAGAAATACTGAATTTTTAACAAAATAAAATCATTAATTAGTTTAGATATATTTACTGTTAATTAATTTATTTTTTAAATTTTAACTAAATTTTTATCTCTATTTTATTTTTTTAATTTTTGTAAGAATCCTAAAAAAAATTCAAACTTAAAGTGTCTTAATTAAAGCTTATTGGATTCGGTCGAACGCCATCGTTAACCGCTCAATTTAGTAATTAAAAAAAGAATTTTTCTATATTTATAATTAATTAGAATATGACTTGGTTTAATTTTTTGTGTTTGAATTACAAAATGTATCCAATGTTGAAATAACATTGAAAAAGTGCAATGTAAAAATATTTTTTATTATAAAAAAATTGAATACCTTTTTTTTTAAAGGTTTAAACTTAGTTCTGTAAATGCAATATAGTGCAACTTTCAAAGTTGCATCAAATATCAAAGCCTGCTAAATTTGCAGAGTTATGCAGAAATTAAATTTCAATATAATCTAGCGTGGTGCATTTTGCAGAGATTCTGCACACCATTAGCAGACTTTTACAGTTGATGCAACTTTGAATGTTGCACCATGCTGGATTTACAGAATTTATTTTAAACTTTTAGATAAAAAGTTATTAAATTTTTTAATACTTTGTTCTGTTCTTTTGTACTGAACTTCACAAAACCGTTTAATTTTTGTTTGGAAATTTGAAAAAAATTTTGAAAATTATTTTTTAACTTTTAAACAATTCAGTTATTTATTTTTTACCGAGCAAATGCTCCTTCAGAATGAAAACATATGAAAAAACTAAATAAAAGTAAAATAATATAAGAAAAAATAAAAAATGAATAAAAATAAAAAAAATAGATAAATAATTCACTTAGAATAAAGTTTTTATTCAATTGTTGAAAAACTGGGTCTAGTCGGTTAGGTAAACCGTAGTTCACTTATTATCCAAAAATTCTTGTTCTCAGGTTTTGTGAACTATTGGTTCACCCTATTTTTTTGTTCAAAATATTATTAGGGTGAACCAAAATAGAATTAAGCTATTTAAAAGAATTCTTAATTCTCGAAACTGATATAAAAATTAGTTAATTATTTATTTATTTATTTTTTAATTTGAAGGAGCTTTAAAAATAGCTTAGCATTTGCTCTGATCTGGTTGACTTGGAATTACCCTTTCAACAATCCCAAATACCCAAATGCGTTCTTTACTTAAATCTTTGCCTATCAGCATAAAATAATAAAAATTAAAGAAAATTAAAATTAATTTTTTACCCTTTGTAATTGACTTTGGGGAACATATGATTCATCTATTTCCCAAAATTTACTTACTTCGCCCAACTTTGAATTTTCTTTGAATTATTCTTTCTATCTTATTTTATATCACTACATTAGCATTTTTTCTAAATAGATGAAAAAATTTCAAAATAGTTGAATAATTTTTAGATAATGTTATGGTCAATTAATAGTTCATAAAACATGAGAACAAGAATTGTTCCAGTAACAGGTGAACCATAGTTTACCTAAGCGACTAGACCCGAAAAACTATGTTTTCCTCACATAAAATTTTGACTTTCGTGATAATTTAATTTCGCTTGGTGCATTTTAACAAATACTTAATTAATGAAATATGAAGAACAGACCGAAGATAGTTTTTTAAACTACAATTTTTATCTTTAAGGATCATCATATCACAAACCCAAAGTCAAAATTTATAAAAAAAACAAAGTTTTTCATGTTTGCAATATTATCTTTAAATTATTTTTTTTTGGAACTGAAAAAAATATTTATGCATTGCACTTTTTCAATGTTATTTCAACATTGGATACATTTTGAAATTCAAACACAAAAAATTAAACCATTTTTAAAATGAAATATTTTTTTCAAAAAAAAAGTTAATTTTAATTAATTTGAAAATGTTTAATAAATTTTAAAGTATGATTAATTACCGAGCCAGTTATGGCTTTGTAAATAATTAGGAAGGTGTTTTTTTCTGCATTCAAAATTTGCCTTATAGATTTTTTTATAATCGGTGTATTTTAAAAATTTTGTCTAACAATTTACAGTGCTGCTATGATACGATGAATTCACAATATTTTACGGCAAATTACGTTAATTCACCAAATTTGACGATAAATTACGTGAAATGACAAATTCTAGAAAATTAGAAAATTCTTCAAAATTAGGTATATTGAAATAGAAAGTTACAGGATACATATTTTAAACTATTTAAACTATTTAGACTCAACTTTTTCAAATAATTTGAAAACATATTTCCTTTGAACTAATAGCAAATTTAAAAACAAAGTTTAATAAAACATTTTCATTGATTTTAACTTTTTTTTAAAGATTACAGTCGATGAGGAAGAGGAGTAACCGGAGTTTAGGACAAGAACAAATGCGATATTTAATGGAGATTTTTAAAAAAATATTTGATATGAGTAAGATAGAAAAAATAATAGAAAAATTTTTAGCGCAATTTGATACTTGATTGAATAGAGCGAGTTGGATGTTGGAGAGATTGAGGAAGACAGTTAGATATTTCGACATAAATTCGTGCAGAAAATTGTATTCTACCTTAGTAAAAACTCACTTAGAGTTCGATTTATCAGCATGGAACATGCTATCAAAAAAAGGAATTAAAAAAATAGAAGGGGTTTAGAGAGGAGCAACAGTTATAGTCTTGGAATTAAGGAGCATGGAATAAAAAGGTTGAAGAAGTTAGGCTATATCGAATTAGGTATAAGAAGAAAGAGGGGTGACCTTATGCAGCTATATAAAATGACAAAGGGGTGGATCTTGGAAAAAATATGAAGAAATAATAAAAGCAGGACACACACACATAAGAGCTTTGAGGGTAATCTGGATTCTCAAGTGGCATCCGGTTATCTGAGGAGCGTTATCATCGGCAGGTCAGATAAGAGCTAATATCATGTAGAATTATAACCTACATCCAGAAAGGTACCTCAATACAATACAAAAAAGCGATAATTACATGCTTTTTTTAAAAAATCTTTTTAAATGGTTATCTAATTGAGCAACAATAAAAATGATTTAATTTTATTTTATTTCTTAATTGATTAATTATGATCAAAAATGTGAATAAATTTTAAAATTTCTTTAAATTAAGTAAAAATTGAACAATTCTTGTTTCTTTGATGAATTTGAATAAAAAAAATTGTCTAAAAAATTCTAATATTCGTAAATATTCGCATGCTTCTTATTGTTGCTGATAATTATATTATTTTATGAAAAATTTTGAACATTTAAAAATATGCTCTTATTTAGAAAAATGATTTTGGAACCATTTTACTACTTTCTACGGTTACCTAAAAGTGAATTTTTGTATTCATGATTCTAGATGAATCATTTAGGAAGTTATTTCAAGCCATTTATATTGCAAATTAAAAATTTTATGAATTTGGTTTTTAAAAAAGATATTTAAAAAAAATATTGGAGTCTTATTAATTATGTAATCAACATGGCATGTTTTGAAACTACGAAACTTAATTGAAAATTATTTCTTTCATTTGATTAAAAATTAATGAATGAATTATTTAAATACATAAAATAATTACAGTCAAAATTGACTCGACTTTTCTTTCTAAATTATTTCTGCTTTGAAAAATGGGTAAAAAAAATTGTAAAATTTGGATAAATAAAATTCAAAATTATTACATATTTTGGTTAAATTTATACTCTTTGAAAATTTTATTTGAGCTAAGGTGTAAATTTAAAATAGTTTCAAAATTAATTTAAATTTTCAATATAATTAAGCTTTAAGTTCTGATTATTTTATCATATTAATCACAAAAATAAAATCTTCTTCTTTTTTTACTTGCGGTACCTTTCCAACAGCGTCATTCGAAGATTTTGACATCTTATACTCCTTTAATTATAAATATATACCTAATATATCGTGATAAGGCTGCATCTGTGTTAATTTTTTAATTTCTTTATCATTGTCTAGAATAAATTATTATTTATGCAACGATAATTTAAAATTTAATAATTTTAGTTAAAGTACATAAAATCAATTTTTTATCTTAAATTCAACAAAATAACTTAATTATTTTGTTAATACTTTTGACTGATCATAATAAATTTTTGGAGAAGGAAAAAATATCTTTTGATTTTAATCATAGATATATATGATATTAATAAACGTCAAATTAAATTAATAATTAATTAAAAAAAATAAATTTGAAATTGTGACAGAAAGTATGACTAAGTTAATTAGCATCATTTATTAAAGAAACAGCTTTTCAATTTATCATTTTTTTCAAATTTTTTTCAGCATTAACATGCCCTAGAGCTTATTAAACCTCTAGTTGATCAGAAAAATTTTTTTAAATTAATAATGCCAGAAAAAATTAATTTCATTAATAATTCTAAAATCTAATAGAAAATCTAAACTCGATTGCTAATTTTGTTTTTTTAAGTTTAATATTGAATTCAAAAATTAAAAAAAAAATGTTTTTTTCTTTGCCTTTAACCAATTTCCATTAAATAAGTTTTTATAGAAATCTTGTTTAATTGCCTGTCTACATGTTTTTGAATTCAAAACTCTTAAATATTGACATAAAAAACAATTACTTCCTTGCAAAATTATTTTTACATAATTCTAAAAATATTTCAATCAAAAAAATATTAATATATGTTACCGTAAATTTATAAAACACGTATATTTAAAAAATTACTGGTCCAACAGTAAAAATGAAGAACATAAAAAAATGAATAAATTTTAGATATTTACTGATATTTTTTGTATAAGTAATTTACTGAAACGAAACGTATATTTTCAAAATAAAAAAAAACAAAAATTTTTCTCTTTGAGTTTTAGTAATTTACTGGAATCTTTTTAGTTAATTACTGAAATAGTGTAATAAAAAATTATTGTTTTTGCAGCTTGAATTCCCTCCATGACATCTTGAGTTACATAACAACTGGGATTTTTTGTAACCATATCGATTTGTCATACATAGACCAGTGCAGTTGCATTTTACCATACCTTGACCACCAAGCAAGCTTCTGGAATATATTTCTTACTTCTTGTCATCATTTTTTGTCCTCGTTTTTGTTGATTATCACTACATTATTTCTTGTACCCAACAAAGAATTTGCTTTATCGATATTATCATCAATAGGAAGATCTTCGCTTGATGGCTCTGGATTGACCATTCTTCAATTTTTAGTATATTACTGAACTGAAAATTGCTTTACATAATTACTAACTGAAAAGTAAATTGAAAAATTACTAGTAAAATATTTTTTTTCCTATTTGTTTTACATTTTTACTGGTAGACCAGTAAATTTAGAAATTAACGTGTTATAGAAATTTACTGTTACATATATAAAATTTAAATTGATTTAATCAATATTTACTAATTATTTTAGTTAGTCTTAATAAGCTTTACAAAAAAATTTGCTTTGACAGTTAAAACTAGGATTTTTTTTTTGTAAAATTTAAACTAAAAAATTTTACGTTTAAAATTTTTGAGCTGATTATAAAGTTTCTTATGATGCCTTAAAATTATTTTTTGAACAGGATTTTATAAAACTTTCTGGTAATTTTTCCATTCAAACTTCTTCTTCGGAACTCTATTATGCATATTCTAACAAAAAATGTGACTTAAAATAGAGGTTTTTTTGGAGCTTGAATTCAAAATAATTAAACTCAGTTTTTTAAATAAAAATTAAAAGAGTATTTTAAATTCTTTTTTATTTTTAAACTTTAATGCCGCACCAAATACATAATTAAAAAAAACTCTTTTTTTTTTAAAATATTATCCCTTTGCTAAACTTAAATAATGCAGCAGCATTCTCAAGACCCTGGATATAGTGCATCGCCACAACCCGAAATACGGTTTTGGCGCATGCAACACAAGTTAAATTGAATTTAACATGGGCGAGATTTAGTATAGTGCCTGCGCCAATGATGTGTTCTAGGTTGTGGCGCTGCATTATCGAACAAAGGAATACGGTACTTATCAAAACCTTTAGAATTTTGAAATTTTTTCAAATTATTTTCAGCTGTTGCCAGTGAGCCAAACATCTTAAATGATTTGAGGTGTCTAACTAATTTATTTTATGATTTTAAAAGTTAAAAATCAAATCCGACTTTTTCTTTTGACTTTAGGCCAACTCTGCTCTGGTAGATTAATTATTATTTAACCAGAAGATTTGGATTTAAAAAAAATATCTATTTAGTTGAAAAAAATTTGAGGTTTTCTTTTGGATCTGATTAACTAACACACTTAAAAAGCTTTCATACAAAAATTTAAATACCTTTTACAAACAGAATTTTTTTGAAGTCTACGCAAATGCTCTGTGTAAGTTTTAGGTTTTTTTTTGTCGCAGTCTTCGGTTGATATATTAAATTGTCAGCTGAGGCAATTCGAAAAAATTAAATACATCGAATTTTTGATTTCAATTGAAAAAAAATCTTTTAATTTCGTTTTTTTTTATTTAAAAAAGAAATAAAATTTTTATTTAAATTTTTTCTAAGTGCCATGAGACTGATAATTATAAGACTTATTCAGCTAAAAAAGTACTGGCTAATAGATGAAAGAAAACAAGACGGATTCAGTGCATTGCATTTAGCGTGTTTGAATAATCATTTTGAACTGGTTAAAGTGTTAGTTGAAAATGGAAATTTGAACATCAACATTAAAAATGATGCTGACCAAACACCTTTACAATTAGCAGTTGATCAATTAAATTTTGACATCATAAAACTCTTATGCACATACAAATATCCTACAGACAACAAAATACGATGCAATTTAAATGCACAGAATAAAGAGGGCGATTCACCTTTGCATTGTTTGTTGAAAAATTTTTCTTTCTCTCAATTGATCAACAAAGAATCAGCTGCAAAAATTAAAGAAAAATATCTTTCCATTGCTTGCTTTCTAATTGAAAAAGGTGCCGATGTATTCTTAAAAAATAAAAGTGACCAAATTCCATTCGACTTTTGCTACGACTTTGAAGTAGTGAAATTTTTATTTAATTTTTCAATCGGATTGAATCGAAGATTTGAGCAATTTTTCATCAATGAGAGTCCAAGTGGAAATAGGATTGTAAAATTCTGCAATGAAGACTATGACATATGTGTTTTTTGCTTAAAAAAAAGAAGAGACATTTTACTTAAACCATGTAACCATATTTTGGTGTGTGACCAGTGCTCAGTTAACTGCTTCAAATGCTTCAGATGTGATTGTTTTGTTAAGGAAACAGTTCGAATCGGCTTTTGTGTTATTTGCAAAAACCGGATGTCTTCTTATCTTTTTGAACCTTGCGGACACATGATTATGTGCTCGGAATGTGCCAGAACTGTTAAATACTGCACTAAATGCAAGAGGTTAATCGAAAAGTTAGTCTCATATAAAGAAGTGTGCTCTATGAACAATCATTTGGCTAATGAACAAATAATTTTGGATCTCAAACGCTACATAACTAAACTTAGAGAATTGAATTATTTAAAAGATAGAGCTACTTGTCAGCTGTGCAAAAAGGCAATTAATAATTTGGTTTTTTTTTGCGGCCATTCAACCTGCAATGCATGTGGTCAGTAAAATATTTTTGATTTTTACCTGATAATTAGTTTTTATTTTTTCAAAGGTGGAAAATTAAAAAAATGTCCAAAATGTGATTCGATTGCACTAAAGAAAATTCTACTCAGATAGTCTAGTCAATTTAAATTATTTTTTAAAAAAAGTTTATACTTATCTAAAAAAAATGAATAATTATTTAAAATATTATATTTTAGGTACTTAATAAATAGCCTGAATTTGTCAATTCAATGTACAATCCAACTCATTGATATTTTTTTTAAAGCTTTAATCAAAAGTTTGCTTTGGTCCTTTCGTGTTTTTCAATTTTTATCATTTAATTAAATTTATAACTATACAAACATTAAATTATCTAAATTATGATGTTTCATTTTAATTTTTGTTATTTAAAATAGTAGTTTAATTACTCCAAGTCTTTGTTCGGATAAATTAACCATAATGAACTGGAAACAACGGAAGTGGAGAAGGATTTGGGAATTATGGTCACGGCCGATGGAAAGTGTTCGGCACAGGTGGAGGCAGCGGTTAATAAGGCGAGTTGGGTGTTAGGTAGAATTAGAAAGACGTTTAGATATTTTAACATAAATCTTTTTAAGAGTTTATATCCTACTTTTGTGAGGCCACATTTAGAGTTTGCATCATCGGTGTGGAACACGTTGAATAAAAGGGAGATAAGGAAGATAGAGGGAGTTCAGAGGAGAGCTACAGGAAAGGTGGTGGAGCTAAAAGGACTGGAATATGGGGAAAGGTTAAAGAGGTTGGGGTACACTGACCTGGAATTAAGGAGAAAAAGGGGTGACTTAATACAATTATATAAAGTATCCAAGGGGTTAGATGAGGTGGACCTGGGGATGACTATAGGAAGGAGGAATGTAGGTAGATCACATACAAACCAAATTGCTAAGGAGATCTGTAAGAATTGCAATATAAGAGGGAAATTCTTGCCTAACAGGACTGCAACCACCTGGAATTTTCTTCCATCCTATGTAGTAAATGCGGTTACAGTAAACGGTTTCAAGTCGGAACTTGATGCACACATGGCTGAAATAATTACCAATGGTATTAAAATGTCAAATAGACTATTATATTTAATAAGCTTTTATTCTATGCAAATAAATGAAAGTGGCCACTCTAAGTAACCACGCTAATTAGAGAACAAAATAAAAAGAAGAAGAAAGAGAGAGAAATATAATAAAATAATGTTTTTTCCTTTCATTAGCTGGTAGCTAGTTTATAAATAAATTAATTATAGTGCCGTGTGCAAACTTATAAAACTACAAACAACTTCCAAAGGATTTCCAGTTGTTTGTTGTTTGATGATACATTTGTTTAATGATGTAAGTACGACGTTGCTGATGTAAGCTCCATGTTGTTGTTGATCTTATATCACGACACTTCATCTTCCCCTTGCTTAATTTGGAACCATACGGGATTCAAATCACAATTGATTAATTAGATCAAAAAAAATAACATTTGAGTATATAAATTATTATTTACAAAATTTGATTAAATAAATTTCAATGATCTCAATATTCCCATTTATCCATGCGAAACCGGTTTTCCAAAGAAATCAGGTTTACGCCTAACCCTCTTTGGTCTATCATTCCTTTTCTCATTGCCATCTTCATCTCCTTTACATTCACCCTCTTCTTCTTTTGTACTTCCACTATCTTCCTCTTCATTACTTAAACCGTTTTCACCTCATCTATTCATGTCCTCGCTCTCTTCAGGACTTGCTTTTCTATCAATACCAGTACCTTCGTCCCCTGTTTCATAGTCCCCGCTACTACCATCACTCACTGTAACTTCAGTTGTCTCCATTTTAGTATTAGTATCTTCTTCCTTTACTTCTGTCGACTCAACTGGTTCTGTGTCAGCATGGCTTTGGATTTGTTGATCTGGGACCTGCTCAGGAATTAAGCTTCTAGCAAATTTTCTGAGTATTGGCTTAGGACTCTGGTCACTAGATGATACCTCTTGAGTAAAATACCTTTTATAAAATGACGAGTTTCTAACGATTTGATGACCCTCTCTTTGAGCAGTCACCATTGAACCATTAATTCCCACTATCTTATATGGTTTCGGATCATAAATTGGATCAGATTTATACGCTCTTCTCCACTTGACTAAAACTAAATCATTTGTTTTAAAGTTAGAGACACACGACTTATCTCTTTTATCATTGTAGCGCTTAATTTTTGCCTTTGATTCAGCGTCTTTTCTTCTTGCTTTTAAATGATTAAAATCTTTTTGGCTTGAATCAGTTTTTGAAGGATATAATGGTAACTTTGAGGTAGTAACATCGGCTTGGAATATCAGTTTCATTGGTGCTACCCCTGTAGAAGAATGTGGAGTTGCTCTGTAGTTCCGTAAAAACTCAGCCTCCCATTCTTTTTGACTCAATGCAGAACTACGTATCACCTTACCAAGGTTTTTCATAAACCGCTCCGCCATACCATTCGCTCTTGGCCATAGTGGTGTAATTTTTCGATGCTTAAAACCGAGTTGCTTAGCAAAATTATTGAATTTATTGGAATTAAAAGGAGGTCCATTGTCTGTTTTTACCATGTCTGGTATGCCAAAAGTTGAGAACACATCATTTAACCCCGATGTAACTATCTGAGCTGATGTACTAGATATTACCTTTACCAAAGGGTACCTTGAGTACTCACAAATAATTACCATCAAATACTTTCCACATCTGAGTGGACCGTAAAAATCTACGCTCACAACTTTCCATGGACCACTTGGTATTTCCGTATCAGCCTGTGGTTCAAATTTTTTCAAGTTAGTGTTTATCTGGCATTTGTGGCAACACTTAACCAAAGTCTCAACCTGGCTGTCAATGCCTGGAAACCAAACATGGCTTCTTAATAGTTACTTAGTTTTCACTACACCCAAATGACCACCATGGGCAATTTGAATAACATGCCTTTGAAATTTAAATGGAACCACTATTCTGCTACCCCTTAATACCAGACCATCTCCAGTAACAGATAGTTCATCTTTAATCTTATCAAAACCTCCAATTTTCCCTTGAGCCCTACCTTGAATTGATTTGACCAGTTCTATTAAAATAGGATCTTCTTTGGTTGCTCGAACCAGCTGATCTTTACTAATTGCCTGTGGAACTGCCATATCAGTTACCATATTAATATAAGCTTCTGTTAATCGTTCATATTGCATATCAGCAGGTTCAACTGGGTTTCTTGAAATATAATCAGCAATATTGTATGCGCCTGGTTGATGCTTCACTTTGAATTTATATGGTAGGAGTCTTAAACACCATCTTTCTATACGAGCCTTTGGACGTGATCTTACATTGCCAAATATCAACTCTACAGCTTTATTGTCTGTGATGATGTCAAATTCCTTACCATAAATATACAGATGAAATTTTTCGCATGCCCATACTACAGCCAATGCTTCTCGTTCAACTTGAGAATATCTTTGCTCAACCTGTGATAGACAACGGCTGGCATACATAATTATTTTCTTGACACCTGGATTTTTAACATCATACTGGGCCATTACTGCTCCTACACCAAAAGGACTTGCATCTACTGTAAGTTCAGTGCGACGCTCTGGATCGAAATAACTTAAAGCTTTGTCACAAATAGACTTTTTAAGGTTTGCCAACGCTTCTTGATGCTTCGGCAACCATTTCCACCCAGCTTTCTTTTTGACCAGCTCTCTTAGTGGCTCTGTGATTGTGGAAAAATTAGGTATAAATCGAGCACAATAATTATCTGAACCAAGCAAACTCCTCACCTCTCCAACTGTTGAAGGTGATTTAGCATTGACCAACGCCTCATACTTCTTAACATCAATTGCTATCCCTTTGTCCGAAAAATTTAGTCCAAAGAACTTTAGACTAGTTTTACAAAACTCGCATTTTTTTATTGACAGTCAGTCCTGATTGCTCTAGTCTCCTGAAAACAGCTTCCAGTCTATCATCATGCTCTTTTTTAGTGGTACCAAAAACAATAATGTCATCACTGAAGTTTAAAGCTCCATCGATTCCAGCAAGTACCAACTCAATTGTTTTTTGAAATATTTCCGAAGCCGCATTAATACCGAAATTTAATCTTTTATAACGAAATACCCCCATATGAGTAGCAAAGGCAGTAATATACCTTGAACTCACATCCAGAAGTAGCTGGTGGTATCCAGAACGAAGATCAAATTTAGATATAAATTTAGCTCCATTAAGTCTAACTGCTAAGTCTTCAACGGTTGGACACGAATGTCTAGACCGTAAGATAGCTTTATTAGCTTCTCGCGCATCTGTGCAAATTCTTATTTCACCAGGCCTTTCCGGTTTAGGAACTGGAACTATGGGCGAAATCCATGGAGTTGGACCTTCTACTGGCTCAATGACATCTTCGTCAAGCATTTTTTTGATTTCCGATTCTACAAGAGGTCTTAAATGAAATGGCACAGGTCGTAATTTCTGTTGGATAGGTTTTATAGACTCATCAATTTGAAGCTTAATCTCATGGTTCTTTAGTAATCCGACCTTATCTGAAAATAAAGATGGATACTTCCTTACATAAGAGTCATATACTGGGTCTCTTTTTGGACTAGAAATGTTTACTTGATTAATTACATTCACGATTCCCAGCTCCACTGACGTACGGTAGCTTAACAAGTTACCAAAATGTCCACCAGTTACAACAAACTCTATAGACTTGTAAACTCCATTACATTTTATCCTTGTATGAAACTTGCCCAGAACCTGAATACATTGCTCTTGTCCATAACCATAAATTTTAAGGTTCGACATATCAAGTCTTTGCTTCATTTTCAATTTCTTGAAAGTACTCTCGTCAATTATGTTAACAGCTGAGCCAGTGTCAACTGTAAATCTAACATCTAACCCACATACCATCAAGGTTATCATAGGCATGAACCAATTTTTGAAAAACTTGGAAACATTTTTTACCATGACTCTCCAAAAATTACTTGATTCTTCACCTGAATCTTCTGCATGGACTTGGTAAACATGTCTTCTACCTTTACCTTTAGATTTACAACATTTTGCATAGTGGTTGAGTTGTCCACACTTCCGGCACTCTTCTCCTTTTGCAGGACATTTTGAATCATGTGGATATTTTCCACCACAATAGAAACATGTTTTCTTCCGTTCCAATGACTTTTTATTGGGGTAACTTGCTTTCCCATTTTCACTTCTATTGTTACTCGTGCTAGGTCCTGCTTTGACTTGATTAACTTCTGTTTTCAAAACGGTTTGCTCATTGAACTTTTTGAATTCTTGTAGCTGAAGGTTCACTGTCTCTTCAAGCTTTCCAAGTTTAATCAACTCTTCTAAAGAGCATAAAATATCTTTCTCTAGACATTTTCTTTTAAGTGAATCCGATGAACATCTATGCAAAATCTGAGTAGGGATTTCATTGCTCTCTGACTCACCAAAAGCACAGCTTTTTGCCTTATCCTTTAACCTTGTCACAAACTCTTCAAATGGTTCTCCCGGGAACTGGTACAAATCCCGAAAATGAAGAACATTTACTTTTGTATTAAACTTTGGTTTGAAGTGGTTAGTAAGCTTCTTTTTGACACCCTCATAGTCGTCTTTGTCGTTTTTATAGTCTTTATAAATACGCCCTAAACCAGTACCACCAAAGAATGTTAAATAATCAATCTTAACCTTATCTTCTCTAACACCTTTGATTGACAACAACATGTCTAACCTTGTCATCCATTCTTCCCATCTACGACTTCTGTCGTCTTCATCTTGGGTATCAAATGCTTGAATGTATTGAACATCCATTATCACTAGATTAAGTTCCTAAACTTTTAACTTTTTCCTCGTCGCCAATGAAATAATTACCAATGGTATTAAAATGTCAAATAGACTATTATATTTAATAAGCTTTTATTCTATGCAAATAAATGAAAGTGGCCACTCTAAGTAACCACGCTAATTAGAGAACAAAATAAAAAGAAGAAGAAAGAGAGAGAAATATAATAAAATAATGTTTTTTCCTTTCATTAGCTGGTAGCTAGTTTATAAATAAATTAATTATAGTGCCTTGTGCAAACTTATAAAACTACAAACAACTTCCAAAGGATTGCCAGTTGTTTGTTGTTTGATGATACATTTGTTTAATGATGTAAGTACGACGTTGCTGATGTAAGCTCCATGTTGTTGTTGATCTTATATCTTGACACTTCAATGGCGTCGGGAAGTCTTAGGAGATCGGTATATCAGGTTTAGAAATTGGCATAGCAGATAAGGATTTAGCTGATATAATGTAGCCTTATAAACTACGTTCACACAGGTTCGCCTGTGTCACAGCTTTCAATACTACTACTACTACTACTACTAATTAAAGTTAAATTTTAAAATCTGCATTAATTTATAAACTATAAATAAAGTTAAATTAATAAACTTTATTAAAAAAATTTAAAAAATATAAAATTTCAAAAGTTGAAAAAAGAAAGGTATTAGTAAAAATAAATGTAAAAATAAACTGCAGTTTAGATGTTATCTAAACGAGCTTCTGTACTTTTTCGAGGGTTATAATATTTGATTTTGTTGATGGCGACCAAACGCTTACCACATACTCCAGGTGTGGTCTCACTAATGCAGTATATAAAGAAAGTACAATCTATTTGCCACGATATGAAACTGAGCTTTTCATCTGACCAAGAACTCTGTTTACTCTGGCTGCTGAAACTGCACATTTCAAATCCCGTGATACGATTATACCAAAATCCTTTCTTCGTTCGACTCTATTAGTTTATGTTCCTCATTACCACTAGCGATATCCTCCATGCTGCATATGTTTACCAAAATAACATAGCTTTACATTTAAAAATATTTAACTCAGTTGACCATATCTTTGACCAATCCATCAGTTTGTCTAACTCCCGTTGAAGTTCTGGAGAAACTGAAAATAGAATAATATCAACAATACCCAATAATTTAAGTTCGTCTGCAAATGATAAAAAGAGAAAAATATTTTTATATTTGGTCCTAAATTTAATGAAGATTAAGAAAAAGATGGAAGTTTACTTAAGAATATGGTAAAAATGTGGTAAAATTCAGTCAATTAAATGTTTTATAAAGAAAAATGAATCTGAAACTTCACCAATATTAGCTGAATTAACTGCTAAAGCTGACAAAATCGAGGTATTAAAAAGGGCAAAGAAATTGAAATAAAGTGCATATTGGTCCAGACCAAAAACTAGTGGAAAGAGTATTTACAAGAAGACTAATTAAAAAAAGAAACAATAAAATAACAGACTTGTCGAAGGTGGCGGTTTTAGGTATGGAATACGAAATTGTAAAGTGGTTAAAGTTTGAACCAGTAATGGTTCAATCTGAAACGAAGTTGAAACAAATATTCCAAAACAATATCATAATAACAGTAGCATGTTTATTTCTAATATTCTAAATAATATTATAAATTGTCCAAATATTAATAACAATTAAAAAGCTTTTCAAAAGTCTCAAATTAAAGTCCAAGTCGGGACCTAAAATTTTTTTAATTTTTCTAAAATAAGTCCAACACTTGCTTCCATGATAACCACCTGGGACGGCAACAATATCATTTTTCTGCAACAATAACTACCTGGTCCTTGATTCGGACTGATGGATTCCCAATGCTATTTAATTAAAAAAATTTAAAAAATAAAAATAGTCAAAATTAAAATCATTTAAATCGAAAAATTTATAATTTTTTGTGTAAATTTGAATATCAAAAAATCGTAATTTGATTAATTTGTAAAATTGGAGAAAAAATTGACTTTGATATATCGAAAATTTCGATTCATCAAGATTAAGAAAATTTATTATTTTAAAATAGTTTAAGAATTTTCTTGTCATAATATTCATCGTGAAAAATGAATGAAAAGTTTTTGACTCTGACTATTGAAAGAAAAAAAAATTCCGGACTTGGACTAGACTTTTGACTTTAAAACAACTCTGAATTAAAATAAACATTCAATTAATAAAAGATTTTTAAAATTTTGGTATACTAATACCACTTCTCTTGGAAACAAATTTCACAATTTCACTTGTAGTATTAAAGCAACTGAAGCCGACAAAGCAGTGAGACTATTTTTTAGTGAGTTAATGAGACTTTGTTTAAAGAAAATTCGATGGTTCATGTTGATGGTTTTAGTGTATTTTGGAAATATAGAACAAGTCGTACAACACCGAAAAAGAATACAGTAACATTAAAGTTATTTTTTTCTTACAATTGTGATTCGCTATTACAGCCGATTTACCAAGGTATAATCACGAATTTTAAATTATTTTACATAAAGCGAATTTTCAAAAATAACGTTCAAGCTGTTGATTTCATGGAGTTATTTTTAAAGATGCGATTGATAACATAGTCATGTCATGGAACCAGGTTAAACCATCAAAAATTAAGAGTTGATTCAAAATTGTTTCTGGTTTTCAAATTGAAGATGATTCAAACAGTGATGGTGATAACGAAGATTCAAATGACTTAAAATTTACAACTTGGAGCCGAGATGTATTATATTTTGTTGAAAATCGACATTAATTTCAAGCAAGTACTAAGCCCTATGTTTGCTTTATATCATGGTTTTCAGCATGGTTTCTACCAAAGAAAAGTTGTGAAACCAATTTATTAGAAACATTAGATCTTCTCAGTCAAAGTATCCACTTGTAAAAGGCTTTAGATATTATATATTTGAACTTTTGTAACGCTATTTATAAAGTACCATATAAAAGGTTCATTTCCAAATTAAGTGTCTATGGATTGGGTGATCAGTTTAAAACATGGATTCGAGCTTTTTTGACGGATAAAAGACAAAGACCAATTTACAATTGTTTGGAAATTTTACCAAGAGAAGTTGTTGAATAAGAAAAAATTAATGGTTTTTAAAATAAACTCGACAACTTTTTTTTGAAAAATAAAATTGATTGTACAGGCTGCTATGGTGCAACTAACCCTTTCATTTCGTTAGATTAGGATTTCTTTTAGTCATTCCTTATCAATAGCCTTATTATTATTTTGATTTGCATTTTTTTTAATAATTTGACTTTTTATTTCAATTTAAAATTATACAAATGTTATAAACCGTAAAAAGTTAGACGCGTTTGTCAGGATCTGTTAGGATCTGGTGGCTCGCGGTTATAACACAAATAAAAAAAAAGAAATTAAATAATAATAACTTTATTAATAAAAGGCCACTTCTAGCCGGAACAAAAAATAAAGAAAATAACAAAAAAGGAGAAAAGAAAACAAAACAAAATAATTTCAAAGTTTTTTCTGATCGCACATGTCTAATATTACACAGTGTTAAATACTTACGACTTGCTAAAGGCATGAGATCATTGGATAGCACTGTGGACACTTACGATGAATAGAGTCTGTGTTGTAGTTATTGAGATAACTACAGCATACCTTCCCCCCTAAAGACAAGATAAACAAAAAAAAACAATTTAAAAAACGAAAATAAAAATAAAAAACACAACAAACAGAATTTTTCTTATCCGGACGACTCATAAATTTCCAAAACTTCTTGTAAGCTCTTCACTATTTCCTTTTGTTGACGGATGGTCCTCTTGGTTTTGTCGACCTAATCTTCAGCTTGTATTAGATGAGTTACGGCATCCCTTCTTCTTTCCTGCTCCTCTCTGAATCGACGCTCAATGTGGGCAATAAGGTGCTCTTGGGACTCAAGGGTGTGGTTTGTCCTCTTGAGGTACTTTGCTTTTTCTGCATGGTACCAAGTCTGCTTACCATTTTGGTCCACCAACGTTTTCTTTGACCAGTGTGCAGCTCCTTACTCGATGTCGTTCACTCTAGCAACGAGTCTTTGACCTTCGAAAGCTAGTGAATTTATAAACTCGACCGATTCACCATGTCGGTCCGTTCTCTCCATACGACAGAACGCGATGTACGTTGTTTCATCGTGCTCCTTGCACATTTCTGGGACTTTCAGGTGGTCGACGAGTCCCAGTCTGTTGTTCAAACTCAGCCAGATGATCTCCTTATTGATGAAGATCTATAAGGATTCCACCGTTTTCCATTGTTTGCCACTCATCACAGTAATATTCCGAATGTATATATCAAAGATCGGTTTGGTTTTGCCATTTTTGTTTAAATTTTGTTTTTTTTTTAATTACGAAACTTTAAATAAGGGTCTTCTGGAAATATCCTTCTTACAATGAGGTTCTTCTGAATTTCTCTCCTATTTTTTTTTTATATAAATTTTTAAATAGATTAATATACTAGACGGTCCGGAGGCTTCGACTGACAACTTGATCTCCTCAGTACCTCTTTAGATTTTAGCTTCTTCTTCTGGATCTTTCTATCCCTTAACCCGACATTTGAATGAATGTCACTTGAAGACAAATTTTTTTTGTCGGTGACATTGTGTTCACGTTCATTTTAATATTTTCCATTTTTCTATAGGCTTCAACCTTAGATTATGCAAGTTTTTAGTGTACTTTCTCTTTTGCCTATCGAGTTGATCGTCTGGTTCTTCCTTTATTGTTGGGTAAGCTATGTGCACTGTAAAAGTTCTATTAAATAGTCAAAATTGTTTTCGTTTTTCCCAACATCGATAAATGGTCCATGGTATTTGTGCCCCAGGCCATGTGAATAAGCCTTTTTCAATTTCGGATGATTCGTCAGTACGTAATCTCCAATGTTGTACTAAATTTTTTGATCTTTCTGTCGTGATCGAATTTTGCTTTGTCCATACGACAATTTCTATTCTTTGTCGCCATTTGGCAACACTTTTCCACTTTCATCTTAAGCTCTTGAGGATAGTTGGTAGCCACTGCTGGAAGATTTTTTCGACTATTTCATCATAGTCTTCCAATAATATTACCTTACCGTGCTCATTCATTATCTTATTCTTAGTTAAAATCTTTTCTCTTTCGAGTAGGTAAGTCGGTGGTATAATTTGGGCCAATTGGAATTTTAGACCTTCGACCGAACATCATTTCAAAAGGTGTTAACCAGTTACACAATGTCTACTAGTATTGTAAGCATATGCCAGTTTATTTAAGTTTAGGTCCCGACACATTTGGTCGTCATCAACAAATGCTGCAATCATCTTTTTAACTGTTTTTACTGTGATTTCACTTTGACCATCAAATTGTGGTTGAAAAGGAGTTGTTTATAACTTCCGTTTGTCTAAATGCTAATACACCAGGTCTAAAAGCTTTGATTGAAATTGTTTCCCGCCGTCTGATAATATTGATTCAGGGATTCCATATCTACAGCACCATTTATCCATTATATTATTTGCAACTTGGTAGGTCTTACTGATTTTCAGTGCGTGGATTTGTATTAATTTTGTAAAGTGGTCAACTATGACTTGAAGATAATTTCTAATTGTTACCACGATGTGTAACCGGGAATGGTCCTGCCAAATCGGTTGTAATCAACTGATTAGGACGGCATAAGTAGATCAACTCAGCATGTCTTCTAAAATGTTCAAAGTACCAAAAAAAATGATTTTACTTATGGATTAATTTTACCGAAAAGCATATTTTTCAATTAATTCATTTCATTGATTAATTCAACAAAAAACTTCAAACTAATTAAATTTATTTATATGAAGCCTCAAATAATTAAAAAACATAAATCAACACCTTAAATTTTTAGGAAATACCAAAAAAGTTTTATTTAAAAAAAATTACAAATTTTTAAAATTTTTTTTATCAATCACAAATTTAATCAATTAAATTGTTTTCTTTGCAATAATCCACAAATTCTTGAACAACTTTGCGCTGATCAGCTTTCAGGAATGTTTTTATATAATCGTTGTCAATAAGCGGTTTGAAGAGTGATACAAATTTTTGAGTATACGGAGGTCCGATCATTTCCAATACTTCCATAACAAAGTGTCTAATCAAAGAAATGTCCGTGTCCTGATCTTTCCAGCATCTTTTCAAAAAAGCAAGCACTGGTATCACATAGCCTTTGCCCATCAAAAAAATCATTCGATCAATTATTGTTTTTTTAAATTGAATCTAAATTAAATTTTAAAATAAAATAATTTTTCATAAAATTTTTATTTACTTGAATAAGATTATCTAGATCTGTAAAGCTGGTTAAAAAAAGCTTATTTAACAAGGTAAATACTCGCTTATGCATCAAAGGATGAATCTGGACAATTTCGTCCAGCATTATGAGATGAATTGGCGACCCATCCGTGTTAAGCTTAAAGTAACTCGGATCAACTATGATTAGTTCGACCCATTTTAGAATTCCGATAGCCACAATTGGATAGGCTATAGTCTTAAACAGTTCGTTCAAGTCTCCCAACAGATCGCTTGAGGCTTTGTTTTCGTGGCATATGCTATAAGCAATGTGAATTGAATTTTGGGTCTTTTCTAGATCATCTTTTAGAATCGAAATTCTCTCATCGCCATTGTACATCTCACAAACAGTGGTCGCATAGGCTAGCAAAAATAAATATTTGTCTTTGTGCTCAGCATTTGGCTTAGCAGTTGGCTCAAAAAAATAATTGATCAACATGTCCAAAAAGCGACTATTGCGGATTAAACTGACTGGTGGTGGATTATCGCTAGAATACAGTTTAAATAACTGTAGAAATTTATTTTAAAAAAATGTATTCTCTGAATAAAAAAAACATACATTAGTTATGTCGCTGGTATTTAGGGAATTTTTTGTCAGCATTGAATCTAGACTTGAATATACTCTTGGATACAGCGGAGTTTCATTCAGAGCCAAAGAATAAGGCGTCGTGTTGTAGTTTTTTGCTCGAGCAGCAAGATCAATTTCTTGCGAAATTCTTTTGGCAATGAAACTTCCATTATGATGGCAATTTTGTTTGTTTCGGTCGTAGATTGAGTTTAGAAGAATTTGAGAATAAAGATATGTATGCTCAGCGCGGCATGCAAGCGCCTTAAATTTCAATTTAGTTACTAAAGAGATTTTTCTTATGCTTAATAATTAAAATAAATATGATGATCAAATTAGGCGATATTAAGAATTGTGTGTCTCCCATCTTCCACTTAATATGCTTAACCAATTTGGTCATTAGTTCGGTCCAGGCATGGAAAGCTAAGAAAAAAAAGCCAATCTATAGAGTCTACATCTCTTGGATTTTTTTTGCTGGTATTTTAATCTTTGATTATTTTCAGTGTTTGCAAAGAAAGATACCATTTTATTTGGTGTGGAAATATCTTGTAACAATTCTTATTAATCTAGGTGAGTAAAAATTTAATATTTTTTCATTTGATAAAATAAAGCAATCATTAAACGAAAAAATAGATTCCTAAATTCAATTTAGTCTGTAAAGAGTTTTGTATCAGTTTTAGTTAATAAATTTTATTTAAAATTTTTTTTAATGCCAAATATTTAAATTTTTATTTTAAATTATAGTGAATCATTATTCAATAATAAATATTTAATATTAACAAAAAAAATTGGCTTTTAACAATCAATTCACAAAAAAATCAACAATTTTTAAACTTAATTTAAATTTAGACAGATTATTTAAAAATTTGATTTTTAATTCAAAAAAGTTTATAAAATTCTGTTTACATGTAAGATTGCTAAAATAATTATTCCATAAAAAATCATCCTTTAGTCATTTTATTTCCAACATGCTTGGACTATTATAGAATTTATTTTTTTGCTACATAAAGTAAAGATCTAAAGTAAGCTTTAGATCTATCTGAAAAAATGATCTTTAATGTTTTCTGTTACTTTTCAATAAATTTTTAAACGTCTTCTTAACATTGTTTT
Organism: Brachionus manjavacas; assembly: GCA_019054805.1. Lineage (NCBI taxonomy): Eukaryota > Metazoa > Rotifera > Eurotatoria > Ploima > Brachionidae > Brachionus > Brachionus manjavacas. The sequence goes on from JAHQIY010000005.1 coordinate 902,731, forward strand.
GACAGTTCATACTCATCTTTATTCTTTATTTGAGCCTATTGTTACAAAATCGATCATTTCGAATTTTTTTAAAAAAAATTTTTAATAATTGAAAAAAATTAGAATAATTAATGAATTTTTTAGTAAATATTTTGTTATTAATTTTATTCTATAAAATAAAGTACAGTAATTACAATAATTCAGGAATTTTTGTGAAAAATTAATTAATAAACCTCAATTGTTGGATTAATTAAATGCTTTAGGAATTTGATTTAGATCATTTAAGATATTATTTAGTGATCACAGCAGTTTATTCTATAAAGATTTTATTTTAAATAAATATTATTTTGAATAAAATTAAAAAAATTATTAATAAATTAAATTTTTCTAATATTTTTATATTAAATTAAACATTTCAATTTACTTATATTATCTCTGCACGAAAAACACTTTCAAAAAAATTTCTAGAGAATATTTTTATTTATGAATAAAGAATCGATTTTAGTATTTAAAAATAATGAAAAAATGGTCAAAAAAAATTATTTAAAAAAAAAAAATCATAAATGAGAATTTTTTGATCAAATTCTTAAGTTGTTTATAGCGAAGAATCTAAAAGTTTTCTTATTTTTCCATAAGGCAGTTAAGATTTATAAAAATTTAGCTTTTCTACGTTTTTTTGACATCTTAAGACTAAGTTTAAACTTTTCTTTTCATTTAAGTTAAATTAATTTTTTTAATTATATTCAAAAAAATATTTTTATTGTAAAGAATTTGTTCTAACAATTTAATTTATTCCTAACCTTCAGTATTTTCATTTCTTTAATTTAGAATTTATTTTTGCTTCTGATTATAACATCACCCGAGTTTTAGAAATCTATATTTTACAAAAAAAGAAAGAGGTTAATTTTTTTGAGAATTTTAATTTTATTATTAATCTGAAAACAATATTTTGATAAAAAATATTTTATTTTATTTTTTCTCTAAAAAAAAAATCTTTTCCAATATTATTTTTCTAATATTTAAAAAAATTAGGAAGTAAGGCCTTTTTTAAAACTTCAACTTTAATCTTCTTAAAAAATTACGATTAACTATTTTTGTTTAGAAATTTTATTCAAAAATATTCATTTAATGAATTTTTTATTGAAAATTATTAGGTTATTTTGTCAAAAGATGGAAATATTTAAGTAATTCTCTTTTGGTCTAAATTTTAATTTAGGGTGAAATTTAAATTAGAAAAAATTAACCTAAAATTTATTAAAATTCTTTGATTACACCTTTATGATTTTAAAATGTTTAAAAAGTGAAATTATTTCTCGGTTTTTAGTTTTTATCGATTATCAAAAAAAAAAATTCGCTTTATTCTTTTTTAAATTTTTTCAACTAATGATGTTAATTGCTTTAATGATGCTTATTGAATAAATTAAAAATATAGTTTTCAGATTAAATAAAATTTTAGTAATTAATTAAAATTACGAAGCCTTGCTGAAATTTTTTTAATTGCTAAGGTTAACTGGTTCATGCCTTTCAAAATATTTAAATTTTTTTTCAGAATTGAACAAATTTATTAAAAATTAAAATATCGAACAGCACTAGAACTTTAATAAAATGAATATTTTCTTTTCAAGTACTTAAAAGAGCAACATTTAGCTCAATATTTATGGAAGAAGAGGAAGAAAAATATTTACTCATAGATCAATATTGACAAGTAATTGTTTAAAAATAAAGATTATTTTTGAATTTTAAGTTTTTTATTCGTGATCCAGACAAAAAATCCATTAGTTTTTTTTTAATAGTTAATTTTTATTGAATTAATGATAGACCTCTGGTCTTTTCTGTCACAGGCGTCAATTCAATTCAAAACCAGAAAGACATCTTGATTAAAAAATTAAACATTTTCTATTAAATAAAGGTTTAAAAGAAAAAATTCTTGAAATGATTTGTCTGGGTGAAAGATTGGAAAAATTTCTTCGCCTGTCAAAAGATTGTGAACGCCTAAATGAACCATCAGTTTCCAAGCAGATTTTGATTACTAAAATGAGGAAAAAATATGAAAAATATTTTCAAAATTTTGATCTTGATGCCAACACTCAAAAAGTTAGCTCTAATGCAGTAATTCTAACAAAATTAGAATTCAAATTTTATGAGTTTTTGTACAATTATTTTGGTCGTGATAAAATATTAAATTTTTTTATTAAAAAATAAACACTTACAATTATTTCATCCAGATTGTTGTCTTGTAGCTCGATACCATCTTCAATAAATTTTGTAATCGAAGTTTTAAGCACTTTGGAAAAAACTTCGACTTGCTGCGAAGCAACAGCCACACTATTGATCTCTTTTTCAAAACCAGAATCGCTAATTAACTTATAAAATTTTTTATAATTAACTTTAAATAAAATTAAAATTTACTTTGACTGTAAAATTTAGCATAAGACAACTGGGATGGAGTTCAGCAAGCTTAAAAAGCATTTTTCTCCAAACAGAGTGTTCAATTATTTCTGTCAACCACTGTGGCACACCACCTTCCATTGTGAATATAGAATCAGCCTTTTTCGCATCGAAATTTTTCATTATCAAATTTTTTAAGTGATTTTCGACCAGGACCTGTACTTCTTGAACAGGTGTCCCGAGTCCAATCAGCCATTCGGCCATTAGGTTTACATTCTGGGCAATTGCCGTGTAATTTTCGGACAAAAGTTCCACTACCGGACCAGGCTCGCCCCCATTCATAAAATAAGTCTTGATTGTGTCAAATATAGTGGGTTCCATTATGTAGTCAGGCGATTTAAAGAGCTCTTTGCACTCGCTTTGGACACGCTCATCACTACTTTCTATTCTGTCTTCTATAGCAGACTCTTCTTCCATTTTCTTTTATTTAAAAATTTTAAATTATGAATTTAAAAAAAATTAATATTAATCTTAAAAAATTATTCTGTGCAATTTAAAATATGCACGAATTATCTTAAAAAATTCCTAAAATCAAGAGGAAATTATTTTTTTTCATAATTATAGTTTAAGATCGGATCAATTCATTTTTAATGAGCACACTTTGGTTAAATTAACAGCTAGCATAATACTGGCAGCAACAACAAAAAAACCGAAAGTGATAGATAGCTAAAAATTTGTGAATGATCACCTGCCAAGTATCACGATATTGTTATTCTCATTCAATATTTAAGCAAGGGGGCGTTTTTGTTTAAACAATTTTTTTTTTTAATTCAAAATAATATTTTTTAGATCATAATGAAAAATATTTTAATATAAAGCTAAACTCTGAATACAAGAGTCAGTCTTTCGCTCAAAAATAAATTATTTCTATTTGAATCACTATTTAGCAAAATAATGGCCGAACAAAATTTGGCTAAAGACTTGAGCAATTTAAACAGATTCATAGGATGCCGCGTGGTTCGAGGTCCGGATTGGAAATGGACAAAACAAGACGGTAGAGCAAAAAAATTTAATAATTACTAAAATTAAAAAATAAATTTCTTCAGGTGGTGAGGGTCACGTCGGAACCATTCGAAGCTTTGAATCCAGTGAAGAAGTAGTGGTCGTTTGGGACAATGGAACTGGTGCTAACTACCGTTGTTCGGTAGAATTTGATATTCGTATTCTGGAGCCCAGTCCATGTGGTTTTTTCCACGAATCAGTCAAATGCCACGAATGTGGACAAGATCCCCTGTATGGAATAAGATGGGTATGTGCCGATTGTTTGGCTAATGATAATAGAAGTATCAATCTTTGTTCACGTTGCTATCATGATGACAAACATCAGACCAAGCATCGTTTTTTCAGAATTCTCACCCAATTATCCGAAAAGTAAATTTAAAAAAAAATTTCTATAAAAAGAAAAATTTTGTTTGCTTTGAAAGAGTTTTGGTCGAACCGAGAAAAAAATCTAAAAAATTAAGCTTTAAAGGAATTTACCCTGGTGCTAAAGTTGTCCGAGGCATTGACTGGTCATGGGATGACCAGGATACTAGTGGCTCTAGTTGCAAGGGTAAAGTGATTCAAATAAAAGATTGGAATAGTAAATCGCCTCAAAGTGGTGTATTAGTACATTGGGAAAGCGGAAATAAGAACTTGTACCGGCTTGGCTTCGAGGGAATGGTATTAACCAAAATTAATTTTGAATTTAATTTTTTAAAAGATTTTATCAATTATTTTTCAGAGTGATTTAAAATGCGTAAGTGATGCAAAAGGCGGCTATTATTACCGAGACCATTTGCCTGTAATGGGCGATAAAGACTACCGCAAGTGCAAAAAAAATATTAATGATGTGCGCAGTGAATCAGCCAGTGAAGAGGACAGAAAAAAAAAATTAAAGATTTTTAAAAATTCGACTGTAGAAAATGTATCCAAGTCAATAACAAGCTCAAATTCGTCCATTATTGATGAGGTTAAAATATTTAAAGTAAATGATAGGGTTAACATTGATCTTGACTTCGAAGTGGTTCAGTCATTGCAGATAGGTCATGGTGGATGGTGTGAGGCAATGTTTGAATGCTTGGGAAATACAGGTGTCATCACAAATATCGATTCTGACAACGACTTTGAAGTCACTTATTCTAGTGGAAATAAATGGACTCTGAATCCGGCAGTGCTTAGTTTGGCTCAAGAAAGTAGCTCGGAAAATAAAAATTTGAACAATTTGGATGACCGGAGCTCAAATCTGCCAAAATGCTCGATTCAAAGTTCGAATCTTATAGATTTGTTTAGCAATAATTTGACTAAAAACCAAGATTCAGTGTTTAGAGTTGAAGACTTGGTCGAAATTAGCTCGGACATAGAATTGGTAAAAAAACTCCAATATGGTCATGGAGAATGGGCTGACGCCATGCTACCGGTAAAAAAATTAAAAAAAACTTCAAAATTTAATTTCATTTATTTTAAAGACACTTGGACAAATTGGAAAAATTGTTAAAATCTATGATGATAATGATCTCAAAATAGAAGTTTGTGGTACTACGTGGACATTTAACCCTTTGGTTGTTGGCAAAGTAGATCAGACAAAAAATAAAAAGTTCATTATTACCAAAGAACTGAGCGAAGAATTGGTCAAGGCAGCGGCGAATGGGGAGATGGAAAAATGCGAGTATATACTTGGTATGACGGGAGCTAATGTAAATTCATTTTTTGCCGGACATTCTGCTTTGCATGCTGCTTCTCAAAATGGTCACTTGGAGGTGATCAAGCTGCTGATTCGGTCCAATGTTGACGTAGAAGCCGAGGACAAAGATGGCGATAGAGCTATTCATCATGCAGCTTTTGGTAATGAGCCAAAAGTGATTGAAATCTTATTTTCCATGGAAGGAAAAGAGCTCAAATCTAGTCTGGAATTAAATTCAAGAAATAAAAAAATGCAAACAGCCTTGCATATTGCCGTAAATAAGGCGCATATTGAAGTGGTCAAGATACTGCTAAATTACGGGGCTCATCCGAGTCTTCAAGATGTTGATGGCGATACACCTTTGCATGATGCCATAACCAAAAAAAATAATGAGATTATAGAATTGCTTCTAGAAGCAAATGCGGACATTTCGGTAAGCAATAAGCATGGATTTAATGCGATTCATCACGCAGCTCTTAGAGGAAATGTCAGGTAAATTGATTTATTGTGATTTAAATTAAATATTTGTTTGTGATAAGAAATAATTTTTTTTGTGTTTAGAATTTTAATATTCAAAGTTAGGTTCTAATTTGGTCAATATTTGTTTATCTTTTTGCAAAATATACAAAGAGATATTTTTAGTAAAATTCTATTTAATCCGATTAAAAGCTTACAAAATCATCTAGGAAGGTTTTCTGCAAATAATGTTAGTAAAAATTAATTTAAAAATTTAACATGTATCAGAAAAATCGATTTTTATTTAATTTTAAACATTTAATATAACGAGTTATGATAAAAAATATTCTAGCTGAGTCAAATTTTTGAATAAAACGAAATCTAAGATTTTGCTTTATGAACAAATTTCTAATAATTTGAAAAATTTTAATTTTATTTTTAAAAAAATAAAAATTTGTTATTATCGATTATTTTGAAAATTAGCACAGAACATTAATAAGATTATTTCATGCTAATTCACTTTCAAAGCAGCGAAATATAAGTCAGCTTAGGATATTTATGAAAAAATGATGCATTTACTAATGGATTAGCTAGTGACTCTAAAATAGATTAACAAACAAAAATTTGTATTTTTTTCTAAAAGATTTTTAAAGGCTTTAAATTTTTGATTAAAAAAAAAAGCTCTTCCAAGTGAAATAAAATCATTAAAGAAGTGAAAATGTGGGTGATTAGGTTATAAATTTAGATATAGATTGTTAACTCAATAAAATAGTTTCTAAAAATTATTAATATTTTTATTATTTTTTTTATTTTTAGTATAAATCGATTTTAATACGATTAAAAAAATCTATCATATAGTCTAAATTTGATTATATTTGATTATTTAAGTCTTTGAATTAAATATCTATTTAAAAAATATTTGATTACGCTAACCTTTATTGTTATCGTGATAGCATAAAAAAAATTAGTTTTGTTTCCTTAATTACTGATAAAAAAATTTCTGATAATAATTTTGTCAAGAAAGACTCTTACAAACAACAATTTTATTATTATTCGTTCTTCGATATCGAACACTAATATCACAACCCATGATATTTACTTTTTAACACTATATATCAATTTTATACTAAATATAATTCTTTCTTCTCTTATTAGAATTTATTTGTAAAAATTAATTAACTTTTTTAACCCTAAAATTTTTATTGTATATTTCTATCAGTGTTTTATCTCATTATGTGCAACGAGCTACCATAGGCGACCTCACATGTAGACCGCCTCCGCAAGCCAGTTTTGCTGTAGCTTTTTTATAATATAATAATAATACATCGCATTTACAGAAAAAAAAATATTTTTTTTAATTTTCAGCATTTCTTTGTGCCATTTCACAACACTCTTACACAACTTTTATAAAATGACTTGCGGTAACATAACATTTATAGAAGGTTTCACGTACATTAATAATGAACTTTTTTGACAGACGAATCCATGCTGTTCCTCTGCAATGATTGACTTATGATGGGTCATTTATTTTTTATTTTTTTAACCAAACTTTTAATCCAAATAAACTAATACTCATTAAAGATTTAAGAATAAAAAAATAATTATTTTGTCCTGCTTTTCATGCTATATTTCTAATTTTAAATTAACGATTATTAATGTTTAAGATATTATAAATGTATTTTAAGAGTAAAACCAGGCTTTTTCCGATGGCCACTGCAATGCAGCTACCATACCAAAGATCTCCGAAAGCCTGGTTGCTGTAGTTTATTCGAATTCTTGTTATTATTTTTATTAACTATTAATGGCAAATTCCATTTATATTAGGGAACAAATTTCAAAATTCCAAAATTTTATTCCTTAACTATCTATCAAAATTTATCAAAATTTGAATTAAACTTTAATGGAAAAATCAAAAGATATACCTAATTTTCAAATTACAAGTTTAAGTTTTTAAAATTGACAATTTTCCTTTATTATCATTTTTAGAAAGCTTTAAGTCGTTTATTCATAAAAAATAAAAAATAAGAATTATTTATTTAAGATTGAATAGAAATTGAAAATTTTGAAATTTTTGAAAAAAAAATTTTTAATTGCAGTTTTTTTTATGAATTTTCTTTTTTGAACCGATTGTAATTGTAAAAAAATTGGTTAAAAATTAATTAAAAATAATATTTATCAAAAAGATTCAAACTTCTGGCTAAAACTATAATTTTTAAGAAATTTTGAAAAATTGAAAATTTTTGAATTAAGGGTTAAAATTTGGCAATATAGAGCAAAACATGAAAAATTTCCTGCTGTTTTGGAAGCAATTTTATTTTAAAAAAAAATCATTTCTTTTTCTTTTTTTAGAAATTAATCTCAATTCAATAGATTAATTTAAATTTAACAAATTGGCTTTTAAAATTTTTTTTTTATTTCACATAGACTAGAATTTGAAAAATTTAATTTTTTTCTATTTAATATTAAATTTTTTCCAAGGACTGTCTTAACATTTTAATTTATAAACTAAATTATTATTTAAAGATAAAAAAAATTTGCTTCATCAAATGGGCTTTAATTTGAATATGGTATTTATTTTTTTCTAATAAATCTGAGGGTCATTTTAAAGTCTTCTTGAAATTAAAAGAGTTTTTAAAAAAAGAGTAAAAAATATTAAAGTCTAAAAGTGTTACATCATCATAAAAAGATGCAATTACCAAATTGGCCAAGTAGTTTATTTTCAAATTGGATTCTCAAAACTACAATGATTTAAACAATTTTTTAGAAAAATTAATATTCTTTTCAGCATAGAATTTTAAATAACATGTTATTTTTTTCTTATAAATATTGTTTTATCATAATTCACCTAGAAATCTTTAAGTTTAACTGCTAAAAATGACTCAAGAAATTTAAGTAATGATTTAAAATAGTGTTAATCTAATCGAACCAATGTTAAAACAATTAAAGGACAAAAAACGCTTCGATTTTTACTCGAGATCAATAAATTATTATTTTTTGATCAAGAGATCAATGCTGAAATTTTCTACAATTCAAGCTTTCAATATTTAATAATTAACTTAATTTTTACAGATTTTGTCAACAAATTTAAAAATCTTGAATCTCAAAACTCAAAACTTTTTTCTATTTGAAAAATTTAATTTTTAAGGTTTTCTATATTAGACTAAAATTTTTTTAAACTTTAAAAATTCAAGTAAAAATTTTTTAGTCAAGTTCAGTGACTCTTTTTTTATAAATTTAAAAAATTGACTTAATAACATTGTATATGAGTTAAGAGGACGAAAAGGTACAGAACTTTAAAGAAACTTTTGTACTTAAAAATTTAAAATTACAAAGTTTATGAAAAATTTTTGAAATTTTAGCTCGATGAAATGCTTGCTTGACAAAATTATAAATTTAGAGAAATATTGGTTGATTGATGAAAAAAAAGAAGATGGCTTTAGTGCTTTACATTTGGCATGTTTGAACAGCTATCAAGAAGTTGTTGAGCTAATGCTAAATTATTCTCGATTTTTGAATATAAACATCCAAAATAACAGTCTACAAACTCCTCTGCATTTTGCCATTGAGCGCCTGAATTATGGAATAACTAAATCACTTATCATGAATAAGATAAGTAAATGTGATTTGAATGCCAAGGATAAAGACGGGGACACACCATTACACAGCTTGTTAAAAAACTACACAATTTCTCAGCTAAAAAACTTTAAAGACTTGAGGCAGCAGAATGGGGATTGCTCGATTACTATAAAAAAAAGCCCTAACCGAGCTGAATGTGTTTCCAAATCAGACGAAAAAATGAACCAAGCAGAATTTCATAAAATAGCGCTATTGCTGATTGAAAACGGGGCTAATATTTCTATCAAAAATAAAAAGAACCAGACTCCTTTAGACCTGTGCAATGATCCAGAATTTTCCAAAATTTTGGCCCAACACAACTCTGAATTGATGAAATTGCACTCAGCTCAACAAAATTTAAAAATCGATTTCGATGAATGTCCGATTTGCTGTGAGAAAAGACAAGAAGTTCTACTCAAGCCTTGCAATCATTTGAACGCATGCAACGAATGTTCTAGCCGTCTTAAAAAGTGCCTGATCTGCAAAGAGACTATTCTTGAACGAATTCAATTAGAAAACTGTGTGAAATGTAATGAGCATGTGTCAAATGTATTGCTGGAACCATGTGGACACATACAAACATGTGAGTCATGTTCTAAGCCCTTGAAAAAGTGTATCAAGTGTCGAATTCCGGTTGAGAAACAAATTAATATTATTAGCTCAAAAATGGACTCAACTAAAACTAAAAATCTGGACGGAAATTGTGTGAATTTAAAAAGGCTACAACAGCAGCTTCAGGACATAAAAGAACAGGTAAAAACTTTTTTTTTTATTTAACTTCTTCATTTTATTAGAGCTAAATATTATTTTTTTCAAAGACCATGTGTCCGGTTTGCATGGATAAACAAAAAAATATGGTTTTTTTGTGTGGCCATGGTACATGTCAAATGTGCGGTGATCAGATGAATGAGTGTCCTATATGTCGAAAATCTATTCAAAAAAAAATTTTAATATATTAGAAATAATGTAAATAGGATTTTTCTATTAATAAGTTAAATGCTTTGTTTATTTGTATTTATTTGTGAATTTTTAAAAAAAATATTCGATCATATTATGTTTTGATATTGAATTTTTTTTTGATCAAAAATGTTTTATGTGCATTTTCATAATTGTAAAAAAAATTTGTAATTGTTTTTTAATTATTAAAAATAAATATTTAAAAAAAAAGATCTTTTTCATCGTTCACTACAATAGATATTTTATCTATTAATATTTCTATTTGGCAATCTATTTATTTGATTAAAAAAAAACAAAGCCTAATGGACAACATTTTGTTTTATTCAATTTTAAAATTATCTATTAACTTATTTATTATTAACTTATTTAATATTTTAATTTTTCTGCTGTTCAACTTTTAAAATTTTCGATTTGCTTTATCAAGTACAATTAAATTAAGAATTTTTAGTATTTCCTGCGAGTTTTTATAAAAATTAAATGATTAAAAAATTCGGCACTTTATTTTTGCTGAACAAAATTCCCTAACACATGGCTACGCCCCGGACCCCTTTATTTTAACTAAGATTTTGTTTAAAATAATCTGATTTTAAATTACTTTAATTTTTTTTAAATTACTTAAAAATTTTGTTTGCTATTCTCAAAAAATTCAACAAATGCTAATTCGCTTTATTTTATATCTATTTCATACTTTTTTTTATATATCTTTTGGTAAATAAAATTTGTTTGATTTAAAAAAAATTATTTTGAATTTAAAACGAAACCAAGTAGCAGTCTATATGTATTTAGTCATCATTTGTGTTGGGATCCGTACAAGCGGACACTTGACCGGCCAAAATTTTCAGAAACCGTGACCGTGTCCGTTTTAGCCGGACAACTTTTAAGCGGGCGGTCATTTGGCCGGTCAGCTAGGCGGTCTATTTTTTCGGCCGCCAAAAAACGGGCCAACTTTTTGGCGGGCGGTCACTAAATTTTTTGTAAAATTTTGAAAAATTAAATTAAAAAAAATTTAAAAACTTTTTAAAATAAATTAAGAAATTTTTTTTCTTCTTTATTTATCATTTTAATAAGTTATTTTAATTTTATTCCTTTCTATTTTCTAAATTTTGTAATTTTTAATTCGAGATCATGATAGCAATTTTGGCTTCTTTAAAAACTAAATTTATCAAATATTCTTTTTTTTCCATAACGATTTTTTTTTTTTTTTTTTAAGATGTAATTTCAAGCAAGTGGTTGAAAGGGAGGACTAAGTTCCATTCCAAACAACCTGGGATTCCATCCCAAACTATATTTTTTAAAAAAAAAAAAAAAAATAAATAAAAAATAAGTTATTTTTTTTAAATTTAAAACATTTTTTCTAAAAAAATTGAAAGATTGAATTTGAAGAATAATAAGTTATTGTTCAAAAATGAATTCAAATGCAAGGTAAATAAAAAAATACGTTAAATAAAAAGTTTTATTTGCGGAGTAAGTAAAAAACTAAGTTAAAAAAGTATTAATTATCTATTTTATAGGTAAAAAAGAGTAAAAATACTAGGTTAAAAAAAAACTGATAAGAAAATTAAACATATCTTTTAAATGATTTTTGGAACGCTTATTTGTAACAAAATTTGATAACCTCAGAAAAATTTTACGTAAAAAAAGAAACACTAGTCGAGCGAATAATAGCTATAATATATGTATAAATTTTATGTCAAAAAACATAAAATTCAGTCACAACAAAATGAGGAAGTAAAAACTAGAAAATTGAATAGATATAAAAACAAATAAAAATATAGATAAAAAAAGCAAATAAATTGAATTTGTGATTGCAGCTAAGCTGCCACACCACAATCGTTCAAATAATGCAAATTCAATGCTTTAAGTTTCCTGGAATTTTAATAATTTAAATAGACAATTAAGCTTTTGATCATCTGAACCCAAATTGCTGTACTATGTTGAAAAGTTTTAAGTTTATTTTCTAATAAATGTTTATAACCAAAAAGTTTCTTTTTCTTAACTATTTTTTGACATCATAATCATTATTACTTAAATACTTGTCACTGATGTAATCTGGCAAGACTGCACGCCGCGACCGAGAATGTCAATTAATTTTGACTTAAAACTGACTTGAATTAATGTTTAATTCAAATCTGTCTCTTCTAGTGACTTAAAAAAAAAGTCCCATTCTATACTATTATAAACTAAATAAGTCAAAGTCAATTTAAGAAGACTATGATTTAAATTTTTGATGAATTTTATCAAAGTAAAATTTAAATGCGAGATTATTGATGATAACATTTTTTCCCAGGTAAAAAAAATTAAATTGTTTTATCTTTTTTCTTTTCAGGGATTAATTTGCGCGAAAATTGGAAAAAAACTTATTTATTATAAATATTCAAATTATGATGTTTAGGATTATTTAAATGCTTGAAATAAATTATTTTTATTAATCAATTTTTATTAATAAAGTTTTAATAATTGAGATGTTAAAACGATGTTCTACATTTTTTGTACTCATTGGGTAAATCATTTTGGCTCATTATATCATCAAGAGGTCTCGAATTTTTCGAATTTTTCGCATACTAATTAATAAGATAAAAAATAGAGTTACTTTTTGTAAAAAAATGTATCTAATAAAATTTACATTTTCAACATCTGATAAAACTCTTAAAAGATTTCCTCCGATTAACTTGATTATTTCTTCTTCAGTCCATTTAATGTCAAGTAATTTTTTAACCAGATTCGGATATTTGGAAACATCTTCTAAATCAACGGGCGTTTCCGGAACTCCATCATAGTCACCTCCTATTCCAATATGATCTATTCCTATTAATCTTTTTACATAGTTTAGATGATCTAAATAGTTAAAATTAGATTTTGAATTTTTCAAAAATTAGAAATTAGCTAAGCAATTTTAACTGTCCTAGAATTTAAAAAATAAAAATACATAAAAATTTATATCTTTAACACTAGAAAAAAAAATCATTAATCTTTATTAAAAAAAATTCTATAATTCTAAAATTCTTATATATTAATTAGAAATAAAATAAATTTGGTTAAAATTCAAGTTCTTATAAAAAATTCACCCCTTTGTTTCTTTTGAAAAAATCAAATAGATTCACACCATAAGCATTAAACATACAGCTGTCTCCTTATTTAACGATTTTTTAAATAGTTAATAATTAACAAAAATTAATTATTAACAATTTTATTTATAAATTTGCATTTATAACAGTTTTTCTTAAAAAATATTTTATTAAATTATAAATAAAACATTGTTTTTTCCGAATCAAGAATATTTCTTTGTTAGTTAATACTTAATTTTCGAACAAAATTTTTTTTTTGTTAAATGTTTCTTTTTTTAAATGTGAAAAAAGACTGATTGAATTTTAATATTTCCTTCAATAAATTTCAAGATAAATTTTTTAATTTAATTTTTTTAAAAAGAGTGAAAAATAATATTATTTTTTCACTAATATTTACTAAGCAATCAAAAATATAAAATATTAAAAAATATGAAATTACTGAATTTTTATAACTTATATTATTTATATAATCTGTTTTAACAAAAATCTTGTAGAAAAACAATTCTTATGACTGATATATTAAAGCTAAGTCTTTAAGGTTAACTTCATATCATAAAGTTGAATTTTCGTAAAGTTGTTAGTAAAATAATATGGTACAGAATTATATGTTAGATAAAAATATAAGGTATGTTGCCAAAGAAGTGAATCCAGAAAACGTATCAATCGAAGAATTTTGGGGAAATTGAAAAGCTAAAGTTTATGAGGGTGATTGGAAGGACAAAAATATTCTCGAAAACAAAATTCGCACTTGCTTGAACAATATGGACCCAAAGGTTGTTCAAGACCATGCCAAGACTGTTTGCTCTAGGCTGGATATCATACGTTGTCATTGAAGTCAATACCTTAACTGATATTATTTTTTCAAAAAAGGAAGGTTCAGTTATAATTAAAAAAAAATTTGAAGCCTTTGATAAATAAAAAAAATTTATGATAAAATTAATTTTGTGCCATTTTTTATTATACACCTTTTATTTAATTAAAACTCTTGATTTTTCAGAAATTTTGGCGAATAAATTATAACTAGCCTAAAAAGTTCATCCGTTAATTTAATAATATAATAATTAAATAAAAATAAAATAAAAATTTACCAACAACGTCAGATAAAACTGCATTGCTAGGATCACATGCTACGAAACCATTGTAAAAATTAATCATTATAATTCCATTATTTTGCTTCAATTTCAGCAAAACATCATCGCGAACATTTCGTGTATGATTGCACAAAGAGTACACTGACGAATGGCTGAAAATGACCGGAGCTTTGCTTTCTTCCAGAGCATCGAGCATTGTTTGATGAGACACATGAGACAAATCGACCATCATTCCGAGTCTGTTCATTTCTCTTATAACCTTTCGACCAAAGTCAGTCAAGCCACCATAAGCTGACGCATTGCTTAGCCTGTCTACTAAATTGTTTGTAGCCCTTGATAAATTTTTGAATTTTAAAATTAAATTTATATTAAATTTTTTAAATTTTTTTATTTTTAAATTTTAAAAAAGGTACCATGGCACATTGCAATTATGAGTGAGAGTCATGTACCGAACGCCAAGGGCGTAGAATATTCTCAAAATTGCCAAAGAAGAGTCGATGGCATGACCACTTTCAAGACCTATCAGACTGGCTATTTTTCTTTGATCAAATGCTTTCTTTATTTCATCTACACTTGTTGTAAATTCGAGAAAACTTTGATGTTTTTTTATAAATCTTTTTATTGTGTCAATTTGTTCAACATGAATCCGGAGAGCATCTTTTCCGGCACTATCACATCCTGCATAAGCAGCCCAGAATTGGCCTCCGATATAGCCTTTAGCTAATCGCTTCAGGTCTGTATGAGTTACCCCGTTTGTACCTTGTAAATCTGCTATGTCCAATTTTTGTAAATCGTTTAAATCAAAACGTTTAAAGATATTTTGAAAATTTTCTCTGATCATATAAGATAAATCGTTATGTCTAGAAAATTAATTTTATCTTAGCTTTGGATTTATTTTTTTTTACCCATCAATTAAAGGGTTGTTTTCTAGAATTCTCTTGGCTTTAGTAGTGCTGCTTGTTTCATTTGAAAAAACTTGAATTGTTGCCGCAATAATTCCAACAAAGGCGCACGTGAATAAGATTCCTATTATAATGTTTTTTCTCTTGGTATTTTTGATTCTAATCAAATCGTTTATCATCTAAATTTTAATTTTTTATTAATTAAAGGTTTTGTTTATTCGACTTTTAAACTCAAATTTTTAATATAAATTTTTTTTCATTTTGCCTTTAAAGTTAATTTTTAACTTTAATCAAATAGATGCTTAACATTTAGTTAAATACCTTTAAATAAAAAAGCAATTAAAAAAATATTATCTTTTTTTTTAAAAGAGTAGAAGATTTTTTTCTAATCAAAATTTAAAAAGAAATTATAAATTTTTATTGTTTGTCGATTTTTTTAAACAAAATGTTATAAATTTTTATTACTTTCGTTCAACCAAAATTTAAGTACCTAAAGTAAAGTGATACTGTTTTATTTTTCACACATAAAATTTTATTAGGTAATTAATCAAAAGTTGAGTGATTTGATCTCATAAATTGCATGGAACATGGCCTAAAATGGGTCTCCCTCATCACCACAAATGAAAACCTTCTACCCACAATAAAAAATATGCTTCTCACATCACAAAACTTTTCAGCACAAATGTAGAAAAAACTCTTTAATATTAAAAATTTATTTTAAATAATTCTTATTCTTAAATTATTTTAAAAATTCAAATTTCAAATTAACCGTAAAATTTCGATGCAGCTTAAATTATTAATTAATTATTAATTTTCCAAAACAGATATATCAAAAGAGGAAAAAAGCCGGTCTAAAATTGAAGTTTTCTTGTTCCATGCAGTCATGGTCTCGACCACATGAATAACCATGAGAATTATTTAAACGATGAAATTAAATTTTTATGTATTTTTATGTTTGGTAATCCAGAAGAAACTTTAAACATAAGCCATTCAGTAACAAAATTAATATCTCTGAAATTTTTTCTCTTTTAAATCTCTGATTATATAAAATTAAACTGTTGAATGCTTATAAATTCTAAAGACCAAATTAAAGAAAAAAATAGATTTATGAAAGAATCAACTTTCAAAAATCTTTGATGATAATTTAGAGAAAATAAATTCAAAAGCTTTTAATAACAAACCTTAGGAAATTTTTTTAGAGAATCGTTAATGTGTTCGTAACTCTTTTTGAACATAAAATTTATATCTAGAAGATGAAAAAAAATACCTTTCAAAAGTCAGTAATTAAAGATATTCGACAATTAAATTTCTGTAAAACTTAAAATTAATTCTAAATGAAATAAAAATATCTTAAAAATTTAATTGACTCAATAAACTTTGGTTTTTATTACTTTTTTTTTGGCTTAAATTTTGACTTAAAAAAAAATAATTTATGTGATTTTTACAATTTCAATAAAAATAAAATTAGAATTTCATCTAGTTGAGCCATCTATAGACAATGATAAATTAAATACCAGCATTATACTTTCTGAACTTTATTAAATTTATCTTTAAGATTTAGTTAAGAAAGAGTATACTTTCTCTTCTTTAAGTGTCTTTCTAATCAAAAAGAACGTTCTTTTTGTACTTTTAAAAAATAATTTTATTTTTAAGTAAAAAAGGATATCCCTTCTGTTTTTCTGTAAACGGAGTTTAGGGATTAGGGGATTTTAAAGATAAGAAAAATATTTATTAAAATTTAAATTAATATTTAAACTAAAAAGAATGAAAAAGTATAGAAAGAATGTCCTTTCTTACCTAAGACTAAAAATTATTTTTAAAAAGAGCATCTTTTCTATTAGGAAGTATTTAATAGCCTCAATTGTCAAAAGCTTCTAATTGAGACTGGCCCGAAGTTACCACAGAGTTTTTTTTATCTTGATATATTTTTTTATCTGAATTCAGCATCTCTTGTATTAGTGACAAGAGATGCTATTTTCAGAAATGTTTATGAAAACGAAGAAAAAATTTCTTTTACTGAATAAACTAATAGAAAATTTGAAAAAATAATTATTTTTAATTGTTAACACTTTTTTTACTAAATATTGCTAAATTTTTCTAAAATTTTATTTTTTGAAAGCAAAAAAAAATTCCTTTTTTGATATTAATTAAAGTAAAATTTTGAAGGATTTGATTTTTTATATGTTTTAGTCACTTATTAAGACAAAAATGAAAAAATTTTTGACCGACTATCCTTTGGCTCTGGGGTTTCTTCAGACCTCAAAAGTAATCAGTATTATTATTATAATTATTATTGGTATTATATGTCGTATTAAGATACCATGAAAAATTCTTAACATTGAATTGAGAAACAATCAGCTTCAAAAATAACCGAGATAAGGTTATTTAAATTAAATCATTGATGAAAAAAAATGGAACTTAAGACTGCAGTAACTTTCGTCGGAATGGAAGGTCAGAATTTTAAAATTCTGAAAAATAATGATTCATGCTGGTTGAAATCTATCAGAAAATATTAAAATTTTATTTCTGGATTTTTTAATGATGATGCCTCCATAACCTTTTCAAGATTTGAAAAAGTTTAATGATTTTTTAAAGCAAATTTCAAAGCTTCATGCACAGGGAGTTCCACAATAGAACAGATTTTATACAGACAACACTAATTGAATATCTAAGAAATTTTTAAAATGGAGAAAGCTCAATAGGAACTAAACATAATTTTTTTAGGTACTTCGACACCTCGTGTATCAAAGGAACAAAAAGTTATTTAGAATATTAATGGACATTTTATGCTCTATGAAACTTAAAGAAAAAGAAAAATTCAAAGCATAAAATTTAATGATCAAAACTTCGGTATTTTGTGCAATAGTTTTATTGTCAAAAAGTTCAAAAATTATAAAAAATAAATATTAAATCAATTTTTTTTTAAATTTATTTAAAATGATGTTCTACATTTTTTAAAATCGCTTTCTAAATCATTTTGTACAATAAGGTGATTGATTGGACTTTCTGAACTGGTTGATTTGGCAAACTAAATTTGTAAATATTCTTTAGTATTATTAAAAGTAAATATCAAAAATAAATACCTGTTCTACTTGAGAGAAAACTCTCAAAATATTTCCCCCAGCTAGTTTAATTAATTCGTCTTCAGTCCATTCATTTTCCATCAATTGTTTAAATAAATTTGGATACATTGACACATCATCTAAATCAGTAGGGGTTCTAGTGTCCAAAACAATTAGATAAAAAAATTTAAAAAAAATTATTTTACGAAGGAATTCCGTCATAATCTGAACCAATTCCAATATGATCAATACCTATAAAATCTCTTACATAATTCAAATGATCTTAAAAGACATCTAAGTAATTTCTAATTTTTCTACAAAAATCAATATTTACCAACAACGTCAGATAAAACTGCATTGCTAGGATCACATGCTACGAAACCATTGTAAAAATTAATCATTATAATTCCATTATTTTGCTTCAATTTCAGCAAAACATCATCGCGAACATTTCGTGTATGATTGCACAAAGAGTACACTGACGAATGGCTGAAAATGACCGGAGCTTTGCTTTCTTCCAGAGCATCGAGCATTGTTTGATGAGACACATGAGACAAATCGACCATCATTCCGAGTCTGTTCATTTCTCTTATAACCTTTCGACCAAAGTCAGTCAAGCCACCATAAGCTGACGCATTGCTTAGCCTGTCTACTAAATTGTTTGTAGCCCTTGATAAATTTTTGAATATTAAAATTAAATTTATATTAAATTTTTTAAATTTTTTTATTTTTAAATTAAAAAAAGGTACCATGGCACATTGCAATTATGAGTGAGAGTCATGTACCGAACGCCAAGGGCGTAGAATATTCTCAAAATTGCCAAAGAAGAGTCGATGGCGTGACCACTTTCAAGACCTATCAGACTGGCAATTTTTCCCTCATTAAAAGCCTCTATCAAATCTAAATATTTTTTTAAACAAAATTTTATAGAATAAATTTTTAATTTACCTTTTGAATTATCCACGTATTTCATTACACTCGGAATTTTTTTTATTAACCTTTTCATCATGTCCAACTGTTCTAGATGAATTCGTGCTGCATCTTTGGCAAGGCTCTCGCATGAAGCGTATGCAGCCCAAAATTGAGCACCTAGTTTACCTTTTTTTAAACGCATTATATCTGTATGCGTCACACCATTTGTTCCTAATAGTTCATCTTTTATTTTTGTTAAATCATTAAAATCGAATAATTTAAATTGATTCTTGAAATTTTTTCGAACCATGCTTGGCACATCATTGTGGCCGTCAATTAAAGGAAACTTAGTCAGCAATTGTTCCGCTTTCTTCAAATTGTCATCTAAAGAAGTTTGGGTTAACGCAAGTCCAAGTGAAAGACCTATAATCAGAGCTACGGTTACAACTAGAACTCCAATTACTAAGCTTTTTTTGAATTTTTTCGATTCTATGCTAATCATTTTTCACCTTTATTTTCAAATTTAAGAAACTCTGCTTTAAAGTCATACGTTTTAAATTTCTCTATTAAAAAATGATAATTTCTTATCATTTAGGTATTAAAAAAAATGATCGGTAATTAAAAGTTATAAAATTTATTAAAAAGTTCAAATAAACAAAAAAAAAGCAATTAAGCTAAAAAGAAGTTCTACACTCTGAATACAAATCTCCAAGATCTTTCTGGTCAATAATATCATCAATGGGTTCAATGTGTTCAAGTGATTTTGCAATCTTTGAAGAAAAAAAATTAAATCAGTTAAAAAACATTTAGAATTTAAGAATTTTGTTAAATCAAGTTATCTAAATATTTTATCTTCAAAGCAATAAAAAGCATCAAAAAAAAGAACAGACAGTATTTAATTCTAAATGCAGCTCTTTAATTTTTTCAAAACAGTTAATTTATCAACTTGATTGAGATCATTGACGAATTTGTTTTAAAAATAATTCAAAAATTTATATATTTTTTAATAATTAAAAAATAAAGAATCAAAATAACTTAGATTTCACTTATTGATAATTAATCAAGCATTAAATAAATAAAAAATAAAAAAATCGAGTCATTTTAAAAAAAAAAGAAAAAATATGGACAAAAATTCCGAAATAAACTTACTTTTTCGTTAGCAGATAAGACACGTATTATATTTTGGCCTGCTATTTTCGCCAATTCCTCTTCAGTCCAATTATTCTCAAGTAAAGCTGCAAATAAATCTGGATACATTGAAACATCCTTAACATCAGGCGGAGTTGAACTAACACCATCAAAATCAGCTCCAATTCCGATTTGATCAACTCCTCCAGTCAAATTTTTAACATAATTAAAATGAGCTAAAGTAAATAATCTTAAATCTTACTTTATTAAAAATAATTAAATTAAAAACCATACCAATTATATCATTCATATTGGGAACTTGACCATTAGGTATAATAAAACCATTGTATAAATTAATCATTATAATTCCATTATTTTGCTTCAATTTCAGCAAAACATCATCGCGAACATTTCGTGTATGATTGCACAAAGAGTACACTGACGAATGGCTGAAAATGACCGGAGCTTTGCTTTCTTCCAGAGCATCGAGCATTGTTTGATGAGACACATGAGACAAATCGACCATCATTCCGAGTCTGTTCATTTCTCTTATTACCTTTCGACCAAAGTCAGTCAAGCCACCATAAGCTGACGCATTGCTTAGCCTGTCTACTAAATTGTTTGTAGCCCTTGATTAATTTTTGAATTTTAAAATTAAATTTATATTAAATTTTTAAAATTTTTTTATTTTTAAATTAAAAAAAGGTACCATGGCACATTGCAATTATGAGTGAGAGTCATGTACCGAACGCCAAGGGCGTAGAATATTCTCAAAATTGCCAAAGAAGAGTCGATGGCGTGACCACTTTCAAGTCCAAGAAGACTTATAAATTTTTTTGCTTTAAAAGCTTCCATAATGTCCTCAGATGAAGTCACTAATTGAAAAAAGTCTGCATATTGTTCTACATAACGATATACAACATCAATTTGTTCCAAGTGGCGTCGTATAGCATCTTTGGCATTTGACTCGCAACTGGCATAAATCGCCCAAAACTGACCACTTAATTTTCCTTCTTTCATTCTTTTTATATCTGTATGAGTGATTGCATCAGATTTGTTTTGCTTTGTCAAGCTCTCCTTCAGATCATTTAGATCGAAAAGTTCAAATTGATTTTGAAAATTGTTTCGTATCATATGCGGAAGATCATTATGGCTTTATTTTAAGATTTATTTAGGAAATAATTTATTTAAAAAATAACTTTAACTACCCATCTATTAATGGATATCTTTCCAATATTTCTTTAGCTTTTTCTAGGTTTCGTTGCTTCACGCTCGCTATTATTGAAAATTCAAAGGGTTCAAACACAAAAAGGGCGCATAAAATTATCAAAATATTTTTGTTAATCATTTTCCTATTCTCAATATTCCAATTTTAATTTAAAGTTTTATAATAATTTAGGTATCTATCTTTAACAACTAGTAATAAAAGCTTATCTTTCAAAAGATAATTTTGATCCAAAAGCTAGTGTTAGGAAAATAAGAAATAAATGTTCGTTTATTTAATAAAAAATTTTAATGTTAAAGTTTTGAATTTAAATGCTAAAGTTATTTTTGTTTAAAAATTAAGTTTAATGATTAATAATTAAATTTTAAATATACTAGCAAATTGAAAGAAAAGTAAAATTTTTTCAAAGTTTTTGTTTTTAAAAAATTCTAAAATTTTAGCTGTATTTATTTTAATTTATTAATATTTATTTAATAAAAAAATCCCACAGTGTCAATTGAAAGAATTGCATTTATAAAAATTTAGATGAGTCTTAAATAGTTAAAGCAATTTTAATCAATATTTGGTTCCACGATAAATTAATTTAGATACTTAAGTTCGATTCCCTGAAAAAATTCACAAAAGATCTCTTTGAATTCAGAACTAAAGGACATCTCAAGTCTTCTTACTAATCACTAATCATTAATAATCAAACTTTTTTATTTACATTATAATTTTATCTAAATCTCAATTATATAATTTATTTATATCTAATCTTAAAAAAAATTAGGAAATTTAAAACTCAAACAAAAAACTTTTTTTTACTACATTTACAAATAAAAGAGTTCAAGAAATCCTTTAGATTAGATTTGCGTTTTTATTTAAAATAATACGTAGCTGACTGCAAAAAAAGCCCATTATAATTTTTGCAAGAAAAATTTTGACTAAATTTATGCAATAACCTAACATTGTTTACGAAAATATTTGATGTATCCAATGTTGAAATTACATTAAAAAAGTGCGATGTTTCAAATTATTTTTTCAGTCTCAAATAAAAAAATAATTTTAAGTTAATATTGCAAGCATTTTCATATTTGAAATTAAACACTTTAGTGAAATAGAATGAGTTTAATTTTTATTTTAAAATCTGAAAAAAATATTGAAAATTCTTTTTTAATTTTTAAAAAATTCATTTATTTATTTTTTCCCGAGCAAATGCTCATTCATACTAGAAAGATATGAAAAAATAAAAATATAGTTAAATACTATAAAATTAAATAAATAAAAAGAATAAAAGTGAGCATTAAAAAGATAAATAATTAATTTTGATTAAATTTTTATATTTAATCATTAAAAAACTGTATCTTGTCGGTTAGGTGAACCATAGTTCACTTTTAATCCGAAATATTTTGTTCTCAGGTTTTGTGAACTACAGGTTCACCCAATTTTTTTGTTTAAAATAGAATTAGACGAAAGATTTTTAGATTGAATAAAGCTCAAAATTTAATAGAATGCCTTATTCTCGAAATTGATATAAAAATTTTTTGGAGGATCTTTAGAAATAGCATTTGATATGATCAGGTTGACTTGGTATTACTCCTTTCATAATCCCAAATACCTAAATGCGCTCTCTTCTTAAATCTTTGCCTTTCAGCATAAATAATAAAAATTAAATAAAATTTAATTAAATTGTTCACTCTTTAAGAGTTTGACTTTGTAGAACATAGATTCATCTATTTCGCTAAATTTTCCTACTCAGCCCAACTTTAAATTTTCTATGTAATTATCTTTTCTATCTTATTTTTTATCATTACATTAGCTTAACAGGTGAACCATAGTTAACCTCACTGACAAAAACCCGAAAAACTTTGTTTTCATCTTATAAAATTTTGACTTTGGTGATAATTTACTTTCGTTTGGTGCTTTTTAACAAATACTCAATTGATAAAAAATGGAAAACAGAGCGTAATTAGTTTTTTAAACTACAAACATTATCTTAAGGATCATCATATCACAAACCTAAAGTCAAAATTTACAAAATAACATCAAGTTTTTCATGCTTGCAATATTAACTTAAAATTATTTTTTTATTTGAGACTGAAAAAATAATTTGAAACATGGCACTTTTTCAATGTTATTTCAACTTTGGATAAATTTTGTAATTCAAACACAAAAAATTAAACCATTTCTGTCTAAAAATATTATTATTATTTATCTAAATTCACATCCTTTGGTTATAACAATTTTTACAAATGAATTTAAAAAACTTCTTCCTTACACAAGGAAATTAGACATTTACAAATTTGAAAAAATTTAAAATCATTAATAATTTAAATTATCCAAAGAAAAAATTTTACTGTTATGTGAAGAAATCTACTTTTACTAAGTAATTTATAATTTAAAATAAATAAAGAAAATTTGGACCATTTTCTAACTCTTTTTGATTTTATACATGACTAGATTGTCCGAATCAACCGACCCGCGATTTTTCCAGCTAATATTTGCTCAACAATCAAAATAGACGTCCTCGATCTGCGGCACGCCACTGGTCACCTGGACCCATTCGGATTCTTCATTTCCAATGACAACACGTTGCTTCCTGTGACTGAGAAATGCTCGAACCCAACTGATAATTTTTATAAGTATTCCATAGGCTATTTGTTTTACTATTAAGAGCTCGTGCGAGAATTTGTCAAAAGCTTTTTCTAAGTCAAGTTAAATAAGGTCTGCTGGCTCTTTACGACTCAAACAATCTGTGAGAACATCTTTTGTTTCCTGGATATTAGCTTATAGTAAATAAATTGATATTAGATAAAATCAGATTATATGATGTGACAAGTTAATTTCCGGCAATGTAAGAATATTGTAAATAAGAATGTTTTTACATTAAAATATTACATAAAATAAACTGTCTATTAAAAAGATTTTCAAAATCAATTTCAAAGCTTCCTTTTTAGTAGGTGAATGGCTTTTATAATGCGGAAAAATAAGTTCCATTCTTGATAATTGTTTTTTACTAAATAAATCATGAAATGTTTCAATTTAATAAAAGTATTTATCTAAAAATTTAGAAGGCTCTAGAAATATCTAAATAAATTATTATCTAAAGGAAAAGGTTTAAAAACAACATCAATCATAAAAGGAAAAAAAACACCTGGATTAAGTAAAATGATTGAAATTTTTTTACATGAAAAAGGATGTTTAATAAAAAAACAAATGGCAAAATGTGAATGTGTCAAAACAAATTCTATCTTCTATGGTAAACTTTTTGCTTCACACCAAGTTTTAGTTGTTTTCAAAGGATACCATTTAAAATACCAAACTAAATGATAGTCAAAATAATATTAATTTAAAAATAAATAAGAAATTTCCCTTAAAAAATGAAATTTAAAGATTTTTAAAGTTTTTTAAGGGAAATTTCTTATTTTTTAAATGGTATCCTTTTAGTATCATTTAAAAATCTCCTATATTTGCTTTAATCACTTAATTTCAATGCAAAAAGATTGCAAAAGGAAATCCATTTTTTTAAAATAAAACTGAAACATCGCACTTTTTCATGCTTTTTCCAACTTGTATGAATATTTTCATTGCAAGACGAAAAAATTCACCAATTCTAAAACAATTTATTAAAACTTGTAAAAATTTTTTAAAATTATTATGAAATCGTTCCTTGAGTGTCAACTCCCTCTTGAATGCAAATTTAGAACCTTTTCATAAAAGCGGATCAAAATTGCATGCAAAAAATTATAGACCAGTATGGCTTTCATCAATTCCTGAGAAATGTATGGAAAAAATCATTAAGAATTAATGTTATTTCTCCTTTTAAATAACTAGCTATTTTAAACTTTGCTTTTTTTATTTAATTATCTAATTTATTTATTAAATCTAAACACTTATTTCATAGCTTTTATGAATCAAGCCGCTTTAAACTTTGCTTTTTTAAAATAGTTGATGAACAATAATAGCCAAACAAGGCTCATGAAAGTAATTTAAAACTCAAAAAACTAATTGCAGTAGAATAACATTACTGAGACCAGCACTTAACTCATAATAATTAGAAATCCGCTTTCTTTGGCAAGTATTATCAAGTTTAATAATGTCCCGAAATTCTATGGAAATATCAATGATGATGATGTGTGGGTTTTTGTAATTGAAGGCCAAGGAGAAATCCAGGTTTGGTTAAGAATGTCAAATTGTCAAATTAAATGGGTTATAACAGATAGATAACTTGAGAAGAGAGTCAAAGTCTTATGGTATTTGATCACTGGTAAAATTGTCTGAATGGACTCAGCAAAGGTTGATAAAAAAGTTTAAAAAAAAAGAATTATCTAAGAATTTTTAATAGCTTCGTCGAAACCAAAAAGCACCCGTAACTAAAAAATACATTCTCGCATTTTTTTAAATATCTTTATCGATTTGAGGACAAAAATTGAATATTTTGTTTTGACTAGTTGTTTAAGTCATGTTAGGTTTTTAATGTTGAATATACCCAGTTCATGTTTATTCTT
Organism: Brachionus manjavacas; assembly: GCA_019054805.1. NCBI lineage: Eukaryota > Metazoa > Rotifera > Eurotatoria > Ploima > Brachionidae > Brachionus > Brachionus manjavacas. The sequence continues at coordinate 928,720 of JAHQIY010000005.1, forward strand.
AATTCTTGTTTTTTTTTAAAATTATTTCACCAAATTCTAAAATTTTTGATTTGGAAAGAGAATCTTAAATTAGTTTTATTGAGAGAATGAACACTCAAGCAATTGCTAGATAAAGATAAAGGCAAAAAAGAAAGAAAAGGCGTTAAGTATTTTGAAGGACTTATATTTTTTCGTGCTATAATATTTTAATTCTTTGCTATAATAAAAAAAAATAAAATGATATAAAAATTAACGGAAATGATATAAACTAAAAAATAAAATTGATATATAATTGACACAATCTGATATAATAAATAATACCTGTGATATAAAATAAAAATACCGATGCTATAAAATTATATGTAATGACAATATATCAATTGAGCATTAACTAATTAGTGAATTTTGGTTCCAAAGATGAAAACAAAAGTGACGATGAAATGGACGATTATTTTGAAATATATTTAGACGATGATGATGATGAAAATGATGATGAATCAATGGAAGAAATTACAACAAATGTTTTGGAAGCAAGAACACAACATAATGATGAAACTGGCTCAAGCGATCGTCATGATTTTGTTGTAACAGTATCAGATAATGAAGAAAATATTGATCCTATTGTAGTTGCAAAAAAAAGAGGAAGACCAGCTGGCTCAAAAAATAAACCAAAAGATCAATCAACCGGGTCTAATACTCATAAAAGACCAAAAAGAAAATAGTTGACCTTTTTTTCTTTGTTTTTTTTTTTAATTTTTTTTATTTTTATATCATTATTTATACATTTATTATACTAGAAAAATAAAGAATTATAGCAGAAAATAATAAAATAAAAATAATATTCTTATAGCATTATTTTTTTATAGCAAACAATTAAATTATTATAGCACGAAAAATAAGACCCATTTTGAAGTTTAAAAGTCATTTTAAGATATTAAATTTTTTTTTCATATATGAAAAGTATTTTTATCTTAATATAATCATTTTATACGTTAAAATTTATTTTAATTAGTTATAAGTAAAATTATAAAAAAAGATGTAAAAAAGTATAGGCCAATTAACCTTTTAAAAACGCATTTTTCCGCTTTATTTATTTGAATTTAATTAACCTCCTTCAGGAGAAGTAAAAATAAAAATTAGAAGAAGAGAGTACAAAAAAAAATTATTCATATATATAAAAATATATAAAAATATTAAAATTGTAAGAAAATGAAGAGGAAAATAGTTTATATTGAACTCTTTGGACCTCAAGTTATGAAAATCATTTAGGCCGTATTAATTCATTTAAAAATGTACTATAATCTTTAAATCTTATGTTTTCTAGACACATTTTGATAGAGTCATAAATGCCATCACTGAAGAAAAAATGCCCCTTTAACTCCTTTTTAAACTTACTTATATAACTTAAAAGTAAAGGAAAATCTACATTAAAATGGTTAATCAAATGTTGAATATCTGTTTCAAAAGAGTTATACAGATGGCTTTTTTTAAGGGGATTTTTGAATGATTTATAAACTAGTTTTAAGGGAAATATTGTAAAGTTGAGAATTTCTATAGCAATCAAGTTTTTTTTTGTTTATTTGTTTTATTTAATTTTTACAAATTAAATTTTGAAAATAAATAAAATATCTTAAAAGTTTCTCTATTTGTTTATTGTTGTTGAAAAAGGATATACACAAAAAATTTATTCTTGAAAATAGCGAAAATTTTTGAATTTGAAATCAAGGAATTTTGTTAAAAAACATGTGAATGAATGCAAAAATTGCAATTTGCATTTGAATAAATAATTTAACTATACGTTTGACTAATTTTTGCTAATTTAATAAATATCTTTTGATAAAACGTTTTTTTTCTCTAGTCAAAATCAATAACCTATGGATCTAAGCAGTCACAGACTTTTAGTTGTCGGAGCCGGTGGCATTGGATGCGAGTTGTTAAAGAATTTAATTCTTACCGGCTTTACACAAATTGAAGTCGTAGGTATTCAAATGTCATCATTTTGGCAAATAATCATTCTCTTTCAAGATTGATCTAGACACAATTGAACTGAGCAACTTGAATCGCCAATTTTTGTTCCAAAAATGCCATGTTGGCAAACCAAAAGCCCTGATTGCCCGAGAAAGCGTTCTTAAGTACAATCCAAACGCTAATATCACAGCCTACCATGATAGCATAATGAACCAAAAATACAATGTTGATTACTTTAAGCAATTTTCAATAGTTCTCAATGCTCTTGACAATAAAGCGGCTCGGTCTCATGTGAACCGGCTTTGCCTTGCCGCGGACGTGCCACTCATTGAGAGCGGCAGCGCTGGTTATCTCGGACAAGTCACATTGATTAAAAAAAATATGACAGAATGCTACGACTGTTTGCCAAAGCCGCCACAGAAAACCTTTCCGGGTTGCACCATCCGAAACACGCCATCTGAACCAATACATTGCATCGTGTGGGCCAAACACTTGTTCAATCAGCTGTTTGGAGCTGAAGACCCGGACGAGGCTGTTTCACCAGATGGCGAAGATCCCGAAAACATGGCCAATGCTGGAAAAAATTCAGTTGACAAAACTGAAGTGGTTCGAGTGTCTACGCGACAATGGGCCAAAGAAACCAAATACAACCCGGTCAAATTGTTTAATAAGCTTTTCAATGATGATGTAAAATATTTACTTTCAATGTCCAAACTGTGGGAAAAGAGGAAGCCTCCAACTCCTCTAGAATGGAGCGAGTGCCTCAACAACAGTACAATTCCGCTAAAGGAAGAGCAAAATCAAAACAATCAGGACAATAATAAAATGACATCTCTGAGGATATGGTCCATAGATGAATGCTGCAAAATTTTCCAAGACTCAATCAACAAATTGCACCAAAGACTGACGAATGCAGGTGACGATGGAATATTGTGCTGGGACAAAGATGACGAAGATGCCATGAATTTTGTCGCCTCGGCGGCCAATCTCAGATGTGTGGTCTTCTCAATTGTGGTCAAGTCAAAATTTGAAATCAAATCTTTGGCTGGCAATATCATTCCAGCAATTGCGACTACTAATGCCATTGTTGCTGGTTTAATCGTTTTGGAGGCCCTAAAAGTCTTGGAAAATAAAACAGAAGAATGTAAAACGGTCTATCTTAGAGATAGACCGATACAAAATAAACTGATTGTTCCTGGTCAATTGGTAAAACCAAACCCCAAATGCTATGTGTGTGCTGTTAAGCCAGAAATATTGGTTAGGGTCAATTTAAACACTTTTACAGTAAAGCAGTTCGAAACTAAAGTATTGGAATTTTTTTAAATTTTTTTTTTTTATTTTAATTTTTTTTATTCTACAGATTTTAAAGCAAGAGCTGAATATGGTCCAGCCTGATGTTGAAATAGATGACGGAACTGGACGAATAATCATTTCATCCGAAGAAGGCGAAACTGATGGTAAACAGTGGTTCAAAATTTAAAAAAAATCCTACTAAATTTTATTCAATTTAGCTAATAATGAAAAAACTTTGACTACGTTTGGTCTGACTGACCAATCTAGGCTGAAATGTGACGATTTTTTCCAAGATTATGAATTAAAAATAATTCTTTTTCATAGGTTGGCAACTAAATTTTTATCAAATATTTGGATTCACTTTTATTGACAATATTTCTTTTAGTGAAAATTTAGATAGTGCAAAAGAATATGAATTTATATCAGATAGTCAAGCTATAAAAGATATTCAAATCAATGTGGAAAAAGAGAATTTGAAGCAAAGGCAATTAGAAGAGGAGAAAAAATCGGAGCCGGTCGAAGAAGACATTGTTATCGAATCTGTCAAGTCAAGTGAAGAAAAGAAGCGATCTTATGAGAAAGCGTTCGTGGATGAAAATGTACCAAGTGAAGAGGAAGCTTCTAGTAAAAAATTAAAGCCAGAAGAATCTGAAGATTTAACTTCCACCTCGGTGAACAATGCCAGTGATGTTATAAGTGATGAGGAAGAAGTAAAAATAAATCAGCAATGTGAAAATGATGTACTTTTGGAAGAAGTCGAAGAAATTATGATTGAGGACGATCCGAAGCAAGTAGCAGAAAATATAAATGGTCAAAATGGTCATACAACAATGCCAAAAGAAAATAAGGATTCGAATGGTTCGGGTGGTTCCGGTGGTGAGGATGATGATGTAATAGAATGCTCTAGTGAAGATGATGTTATCGAAATAAATGATGATGAAAGTCAATCGAGACAAACTGTCTCGTCAAATTATTACCAGAATGGAAATACCAACCCAAGCACTGTTGACAGTTCTACTCTAAATGGCGAAGGATCAAATGATGCTATTACACTTGAATAGTTCAATTTTTCTAATTTGATTGATTGTTAGTGTGAATTCATCCAAATTCAATTTAATTAAAAAAAATTTCTATTCGAAAATTTATTTTTTGTTTCGGAACAAAAATGTAAAAAAATTACAATTCTTTTTTTTAAAAACATATAATTAATGAAAAATTAATAAAGTATATTCTAATTAGACATTTTTTTTATTTTTTTGAAATTTTTAAATATCTTGTATGTGATTAAATTATGCTGTGATGATTAATTTATTCATTTGAAAATTTACAACAGTGCTGCTACGATACCTTGAATTCACCATATTTTACGTAAATTATGGTAAATTCACGATATTTTACCATATTTACCGTAAAATATGGTAATCTAAAAAAGCGTATTTTTCGTAAAATAACGATAATTATTTTAAAATTCAGTGAAAAAAAAAATTTCCATTTTTTATCTTTTTTTACAAAAATTTACCGAAATTTACTTCAAATAAGAATAAAATTACTTCAATTAAATTCAATCAAATTTTTTTTTTTTCATTTTTCTAAAATTCAAAAAAAAAAAAAATTTTTCATGAAAATCGGTTTTTTTCGAGAAATTTTGGAAAATTTTTTTTTTCACTGAATTTTACAATAATTATCGGTATTTTACGATAATTATCGTTATATTACGAAAAATACCCTTTTTTAGATTATCATATTTTACGGTAAATAAATTCACGATATTTTACCATATTTACCGTAAAATATGGTGAATTCAAGGTATCGTAGCAGCACTGTAATTCAAATTTTTTTAATTTTTTTTCTTTTTTTTTTATAATAAAATTCAATTAAACTTCCGTCAATAGACCTTAGAATAAAAAAATGTAATTTTTTTAATGTAAAGAAAATTATAAATAAATCGATTTAAAATGCGTTAAGAGGAAATAGCATCAGAGTCCAGAGAGAAAGTTTCCCAGCTCAAAATAGAAACGATTTTGCGGCTGCAGTAAATGCCAGACATGTATTTTCCTCAAACAGAGTAGTTCCGCATTGGAATAAGTTGCCAGGAAATGTGGTGAAATCCAAGTCAACCGCTAATTTTTAAATGGCTTTAAATAAGTTCAATGGAATCGGCTGCTACAGCTCTCCACGGCCATTTGGCGGTGGTGGGCTCAGACAATCTACATGTTAGGTGTCGTAGCAAGAACTACTACTACTAAAATCGTGATGATTTTTAATTGAACAATCGCGCAAATGTTCGAAAATACGGTAATCAATAAATCATACCTAAAAATTTGGTGTGTAATTAAATTTTCTAAAGGTGATGACCAAAAATCTTAAAAATAAGTATAAATATTTTTTTAATAAAATTTAGATCAATTCTACAAACTCAGAGCGAGACCTTGGTATAATAGTTAGAAATTACCTTAAATGGGACTATCAGATGAAAAGCTTTACGTCAATAGCTTATTTTGCATTGGCTACACTTAAGCGAACATTCACAGCTTGGAACTCGAACACATTCAAAATATTGTACCCTACGTATGATAGACCCACCTTGAATATGCAGCGGTAGCTTGGAGTCCATTCAAAAAGCGAAACATTAAAATCATACAAAAAGTACAAAGACTTGCCACCAAATCTGTTCCAAGCATACGTAACAAAAGCTACGAAAATCGACTTAGACTCTAAGGTCTAACTACATTTGAAGAACGACGAAAAAGAGGCGATCTAATTCAATTGTTTAAGATCGAGAAAAATTTCAATATCGTAGAATGGTATCACCCTCTTGTACAGCTTCCTAATTCGACTCTTCATGGATCCTCAAGTTCAACAAGAAGTAGTAAGCGTAAATATCGACAACTAGTCAAAGCATATCCGGCTCGACAAAACTTTTTTACGGAATGAACTTCCCGATGATCTGGTGAATGCTGTTTCAATTAATGCTTTCAAGAACAGATACGACAAATATTTTCATTCGAGACTTTGAATATTAATTTATTTTTTGTTTTGTCATTTGTTTTTATTTTTTTTATTTTTTTTTAAATCTGTTCCCTTCTTTTCGGCTTTCTTTTACTGTTCTGTCATAGCCGGGCTTATGAACCCCAGCTCCGCGAGCTGTGCTCGTTGCAGATTATTTATAATAATAATAATAATAATAGACAATTGAAAAAATAATTAATTTTTTTTTAAATTAAAATTTTGTATTGGAATATTTGTATGAAATTTAACGATGTAAAAGTAAAATATGTCTAAAATAAATTCTGAAATCAAAAATGTTTAATCTTTACCAAAAAGCATTAATATCAAAGAATAAACTTGAGAAAGTTCATTTTTAACAATAATATGATAAAGAAAATTAATCTAAAAGCATGTTAAAATTTTATTTTTCATTAGAGAGCTAGAAACAACAATGAGAAAAAAGCTATGAGAAAGATTTTTTATCTATTGCATTCATGAAATATCATATTATTTGGAGACCGGATGAACTTGAATTACTGTTTAGAAATTTAGCAAATATTTGCGAATTAAATACACTGAATTGTCTTTCAATTTTGTTTTAAAATTTGCTTATGTTTATTTTTATTCCCAAATGAAACTAATTAGTTTACTAAAAAAAATTCAATTAAATATCTTAGAAAGGTATTTTGATTGCTTATTAGCTTTTTTAGGGTCATTCAAAAAATTAAACAACTTGAAGTATTCAAAGTATGTTGATTTTAAATTATATCTTACTAAAAGGGAGGGAAAATTTTCAAGAATAAAAAAGAAACTAGAAATATCACAGTTGAAATTATTTCGTGAATTTGCACCATTTTATTAGATATTTTAATTTCTAAAAGCTGTTAGAACTCATGACAGAATAAAAAAAGTTGGTATTCTAACAAAAAAAATTATTTCTTTTGAAAACAAAAAAATTTAGACAATGTGAGAAGAAAAAGTAAGCGAAAAATTGTAATGAAATTTATCAGCTATAAAACTAAATAAATATTCCCGAAAGTGACCCGTTAATTTTAATTTATTTTGATAATAAAAAAGTTAATTGAAGCAAAAACAAAATATAGAATTCAAATAAACTTTGATAATGCTATTACGTATTATTTCTCAATCATAATTTATTATTTTTCCAAAGTCTCTCTTATTATTTCTAGACTCAATTTTCTTTTATTTTCTTTTTTAAATCTTTAAAAAACTCTTTAATTGCTTTAAAATCAAATAAAACAATTAGAACTTGAAAAAAAACGCATGATTCAGCAAAGACTAAAATTTTATTAAAAATAAAATTAAACTCTAATCAATAAGTTAGTGACTAAAAGAAACAATTTAAAGTTTGTTGAATGAGACAATGTCGACTGATTGTACATAGTCTTCGAAAGCAGTAATTTTGTCCTCCAAGTCACTGGTACTCACTTTATCGTCCTCGATGACGCATGAGGCGACCAACTTTTTCAAACCGTAAGCCACCGGTGCCAATTGGACTTGAAATAAATTAAAAATAAAATTAAGTTTATTCGGCAATAAATGTCAAAAGCTTCTATGTAAATGAACTATTTACACAGTTTCATTTACTCAAACAGCTTTCGAAAATCATATCGCACTGCATCAAAATTGAATAAAAATTAATTTTTATACAAAAAAGTTAAAGTGCTAGCAAACAAAAAAAAAGAAAAAAAATTAATTACATTGACCCCAGACAAGACCTTCCATTTCGATTGAGCGGACGCACTTTTCCATTTCGGCCATATCGGTCTCATCGTCCCAAGGCTTAATGTCCAGTTTGATGCAACTCTTGGCAACTAAGGTTGGTTTTTTTGACTTTTTCTCAGCGTACATTTTCAATCTTTCCTCACGGATTCTAGCGGCCTCGGCATCTTCTTCCTCGTCATCAGATCCGAAGAGATCCACTTCGTCCTCATCTTTGGCTGGTTTAGCTGGAGCAGCGGCTTTGCCAGGGAACTTTTTTCGCTCAGCTTCGGAGAACGAGTTTATGTGGTTGAAGAATCTCAAGGCATTAAACAAATCGCCTGGTGGAGCCACTCCCAGAGCTTCGAAAACAGCATTGTCAGCTTGGGTTGGCTCAAAGCCTTCGATGTAGCTTCTTGATTCCAAATAGTTGTTCAAGGCTTGTTGGCCAGCGCGAGTTTTCAAATCACCGAATTGAGACATTTTTGAGTTGGTTTAGATATTTTTTATTAAAAATTGAAAAATGAACGTGAAAATTTTGGATGGATTCCTTTACAAGTAAGCACAACCTTGACTTGTGTTAAGATGCATTTAAATCCTAAAAAGTGCTGAATTTTTTTTGCTACTGAATGCATGCATACGAATGCTTTTTGGTATTTAAATATTTGTCTTGGCAAAACTTAAATTAGCTTTTTTTTTCTAATTTTTTGTGCTAATTTTAAAATGTTCAATGTTTGAGTATTTTTTAAATCTAATTTAAAAAGTTAAATAGAGATATTTTCAAATAAAGCTTAGGGATTTTTGTTGAAAATAGGCTTTGAAGCTAATAACCTTCTGTTCAAAACTAAATTTTTGCAAATATAATTTAATTACTTTTTTTGAATTTTGTTAACTTTAAAAAGTTTGCGTTTGAATTGGAAAAAAAGCCAATCTTTTTGAATTCTGAATTTATTTTTGGTTCAAATTTTGAAGCTTTTTTTTTAGGACTTAAGTAATCCATATTTCAAAATAATAACCTATTTGCCGTATTAAAAATTTCATAAAATCTAAACCTTTTCATTCAAGTTTTTTACCTTTTTACTTGAAAACATTCCATAAATTACCTTTTTGCTGGAAAATAATTTTTAACATCATAAACAAGAGCTAATAAAGTCAAAAACTCTAAAAAAATTCTAACATCATTATTTTGAGAGATTTCGTCATAATTTCGGCACAATTTTTTTCTCGAGGCGCTCTCATAAGAATGTGAACTTGTATTTTTTTTTACTAATAAAAAATATATTAATAAATTATTTAATCAGTATACATTTCTAATAATATTCAAACTATTTTTGAATCAGAAGTTTAGAATCAGATTCGAGTAAATATTAACTTTTAAAAATCACATGATTTTTATTTAATCAATTATTCAAGAAACTCAGTATTAAATTAAATCTAAATTATTCTTACACTTTTTTTCAATTTTATTACTTTTTCAAGACATCTTAGTTAAATCTTTTTCTAAATTTGCTTTAAATTGATGTCATTTTTAAGAATTGACATGAGCATAAATTTGAAAAATTAATTTCAAATTTAAAAAGAAAGGTTTCTTTGAATTTTTGCCATTTTAATGTTGGTAGATTTTTTTTCAATTATTTTAATAAATTTAATTGAAAAAAAATTATCTTTTATTTTAGATTTCAACTTTGATGAACAAAAATTAAGAATTTTTTCACGTGAACGGAATTTTTTATTTATTAAGTAGATATTTTTATTTTTCCATTTCGACACATAAAATCAAGGTCTAGCCTATGAATTCGATTTTTTTCAATGAAACTTGTGTCTATATTTATCTGAAAAAAAAGATAAACGCGTTTTGTTTACTCTAATTAGGCAGTGTATTTGTTTAAGCTTAACCTCTAAATCAATGATCACATTTTTAAATAGATTAGATTTTGACAAACTATTAAGGATATAGTTTTAAAATCAGATTATTTACCTAAGCACCAATTGATTTTGTTAGTAAAATAAATCTTTTTGTATTTTGTTTTTGAGAATTTTATTTAAAAATTAAAAATAAATTTTTTTTTCTAATTTTAAAAAGCAATTAATGCTTGTTTTCTAAATTTAATTTCACTTTCGTCAGCATACATTTCATTCGCATAATGCAACTATTGATTTTGGTGCATTTTGAAATCTTAAAATTGTCGAATCATTATTTTCACGGTAATTATGTAGCTAGTTTCTAAACAAGGTCTTAAGGCTTGGTAACTATAAGCAGGTACATGTTTATGAAATATGACATAATCAAGCAAATATTCAGAATTTATTTTGTTGAGAAATTTTTAAGCCAAAAAAGATTTTTTTGATGTTTGGATTAGAGTCTAATGACCTCAGTCAGACCATATTTGCTCTCAAGCTAGATAATGCGATATTTAATAGTCAAATAATTTACTTGAATAAATGGGCAACTTGAGAAGTACTTGAGCTTTATTTTCGCATAAAATGCTAACCAAGTAAAATTAAATAAAAAACAAGTTCATTAACTTATAAAAATTAAAATTTACCCTGAACTCTTATCTAATCTCTATCAATAACTTTTCTCCTTAACAAAATTCATTTTTTCTTATGCAATTAATTTCACGATTCAACGATTTCTAAATTTACAAATATTTCAATGACGAACAGAATTTTCTTCATTTACTAGATATATCTCAACCATGAGAAATATTTCTTAATTTTCGTCAATATTTTATTTTTTTTCTCAACAAAAAAAAAACACAAATGAAAATACTGGACATATTCAGGCAACTCTACTTGCTCTTATGGAAAAACTATGTGCTTAGATCACGCAAAAAGGTAAATTTATTTTTTAATTTTTTCTTTTAGAATTTATTTAAATTGAAACCAAGATTCGGCTGCTGATCGAAATAATATGGCCATTGTTTTTGTTTTTGATTTTGATGTGGGTAAGAACGCGAGGTCTCAAGACCAACGAGCCAAACTGTAAGTAATCTAAAATTTTGGCAACATTAAAAACTGAACTTTTTGTATGAAAATTATCGGGATATTTCAGTTAATAATTCTAAAATTCGGTGAAAAAAAATTTAATTTCGATGAAAAATTTTTTATTAATTTTTTTAAAAAGTAAAAAATAAAATTTAATTGACTTTTTTGACAGCTTCGGTTATTTCTGTAAAAAATCGTTAAAAACAATAAAAACTATAGCTTTCTTATTCAAAAGAAGAAAACATAGATTTTTATTCTAATATTTTTTTAATTATTTAATTAAAGTTTAAGTCCCACGCACTGACTAAAATTTAATACTATATATAAAAAAGGGTAGAAAAAAATAATAGATATTTAAGTATCTATTTTAAAAACATTTAAAATATTCAGTTTGTTAAATCTTTTTTTTTTAAATTGTTTATTTATTATTTAAATAGACTTTGAGTAATGAAACTCCTTTAGCTATTGTTCCTATATTAAAAGAAAGTGAATCAGATATATAGTAAAAACATATAGTAGGATATGGTAAGATAGGGAAACTTCTCGAAAATTGAAAGATTTGACTGTTGCAGGTCACTCACGTGGAAATTCATGGACAAAAATTGATAAGGGAGACTTTTTTTCAGGATCTTTTGAGTTCTCAAAAACTTTTTTTAGTCCTTTATGAGTTTGTTAAATAATAAGTATTTTATCGAGTCAGTTGGTCCAAAATTGTGACATTCAAAGCACCATTCAATCAAAAGAACTATAAATCCTAGATCATATTCAGTGCAGTTTATATGAGTCAGATCTTCTACTTTTGATAACTGTTTAATGAAAGAAGTATTTCAATAAATCGTTTTAATAAAATATTTTGCCGCATTTCAAACTCCTTCACACTCTTCTCATTAATTTAGATAATACCTAAATGAAATATAAAGATTAATAGAGTGAAATGCTTGTATAAGAAAGCTATAGTTTAAGTCTCATTAGTTTTGGTTTGCATCCATCACTATTTAGAGATTAAAAAGTATTTTCCACTTTCTTCATCTTATTTTTTCACAAAATCATTTATTTCCAATATGGAGGCAATGAAAAATCAAACTTTGTACTTACAGATACTTTTTTTTCATTAAAAGATCGATGCCGATTAGGAGGCATTAAATTCGATTTTACAGTCTTTCACAAGTTCTGTACAAAAATTTAATATGTTTTTTAGAGGGTGATAATCAGTAGGCATGAATATTAAATTCTATTTACAAAATATCAAAAAAATACATAAAAATTTCAATTTCTTGATTTTTTGATTTTAAGCTTCTGGCTGCCTTGCTTCAAGCCTAGCTTTGAAAAAAAACTTAATGTTAATTTGATTTAATTGTAAAAATTTTAATTTACTTTTAATATTAAGCATTTCATTTGGATATTTTTTTTCATAATAAGTGAGGGTATGATTTGGATCTTTTTCTTTAAATTTTTTATCTAGTTCAGATTGTAAAAAGTCAGTAAATTTTTTGTTATTCACTTAAAAAATAAGCTCTAACTATTAATAGTAGCTAATAAATATTTATTCTGAGATCAACTTTATTGCGTAACTGTTTGTTTCTGAATTTTATTTAATTAGTATAGTTACTTGAAGCTGGACGAACTTGGTAATTACCAGATACTAATAAGTCTTTTAAGCTTTTTTGCTCTTGGCAGATCGGCTTCTTGGGGGGCCATTAAATGAAATTCAGGAACCAGGGACCATTTCAGGTTTAAGTTATTTTTTTTATTTTTCAAAAAAATTTTCATCGTGATTCAATTTTTTTATAATAAATTTTTGAATAAAATTTCGGAAATTTTTTTTCACTTAATTTTCGAAAATTTTCAATTATAAAGTTTTTTAGATTACGATATTTTACGTTAAATATCGTGAATTTAAGTAAAATTGTGAATTAATCGTATCATTATTTTTTAATAAATTAAAGACTGAGATATTTAAAAAAAAAATTTTTAGGCCACTTTGCCGAGCGACCACTTCCATCCGCAGGTATTTTACCATTTATCCAAGGATTCATTTGCAACCTAAATCATTCGTGCTACGTGACACCTCAAAGCTCATATGCCAGCTCGGAGTTTATTCAATTGATAAATCTTACCTCAGACACGCTTGAATTTTTGAATCGGCCTCAAGTTCTGCAAAATGTTCTCACTTTGGCCAAATTCATCAACACTTCTTTCGAAATCCGTGACCAGTCAACTCAAATAACCAGTGGGCTCAATTTGAGTCAGTCACTTCGCATAACCCAACAGCAATTCAAATCTGAACTCAACGCTTCTTTTTTGTATCCCAGTGTTCTAAACGAAACAGTTGTTAATGCAATCTTAAACTCTAGGCCGAACTATAACTATTTGTACAGCAATTACTCGGTTGATTCTACTGAACCTCTGCTAATTTTTGATTTTGGTCAGTCAAATCAAATTAGACCGTTTTTGAATTTTTTCTATGGACCGGACTTGGATCAAGCTGAGCAAAACAGAGCTACCAATCGGGTCGATGACCCAGAGTGGATAAGAAATCGGACATGCAATAGTACGAATTATTTGCTCAAAGGCACCAATGCTGAGTATCTGGAAGAAATACTATGCGCTTTAAATGATCAAGAAATTAAGGAACTTTTTATACAAATAAGTACATACTTGGATATTGGCAAAATTAAGCGTCTAATCTTTGAGCAGAGTGAACTAAGTGACCCTGCGTTTATTGTTGAAGTGACAAATGCTGGTATGGCTTTATTAGATCTTACAAATGATTTTAGAGATTCAGAATTATCTAATAATTATCAATTTGAATCTTTTCAAGATGTTTTAAACAATTTTACCCAGATGGATTTGTCAACGTAAGTTAATTTTTTTTTTTTTTTAATAATGAATTGTTTTAATGGAATCATAAATTTTTTAAAGATATAAAAATTTAAGGGTTTATCTAAGATATAGTGAATTGATTTTTAGACACAGATAAAATAGGACTTTTCACTGCTTATATTTAATTTGAATAATAAAGCTCTTAATTTTTTTCTATAGACACTCAACCATTATAATTTGACTGATGGTTTAATAAATTCTTATTTTAGTTTAAGCTCGATCTTTCAGAAAAGTTTTCTCGCTGAAAAATTATTCATTCGAATAAGTTTAATTTAAAAAAGTACTGATATTTTAGTCTTTTGAATTAGTCATCAATTTAATTATAAAAGTATCGAATTAGAAAAACAATTAAAATTTTTTCAGCATTTTCAGTCTCATATTTTTTTTAAATTAAAACTAAATTCAGTCTTGGATGTTAAGGATTTTTTTTTAATTTTTTTATAAAAAAAAAATTTGTCCCTGCAGTTACAGAGTTCATTTTTAAACTTTTAAAAAAAATTATTTTAAAAATTTGAATATTTCAGGGAAAAAAATTAAATAATATATTACAAAAATTAAAGGAAATAATTGAATTAAATTGAGACAATTATCGAGAAAATAAGCATAGCAAGAAAAATGAATTTTTCTAAGATTGAAATTTTATACTTTTGCCAAAGAAAAAAATATTGAAATGTAATTTATTTCTTATTGAAAATCTACTAAATGATTAAAATTTAATAATCTTAAACAAAAATTATTGTTTAAAAAAATGGCTATAAACATTTTTCAAAAATGATTTAATGCAGAAGATTATTTGTGTAATAAACATTAAATACTTAAAAAAAATTTCCTTAGAAAAAAATTTTGATCTAATTTTAAGTTAAATTAAAAAAATTTAAAGAAAGAAAAGTGAATAGCTAAAATAATAAAATTATTAAAGCTAAATAGCAATTACAAATCAAAATCAAGACCTAACTTCAAAAATATAACAGGATTTCATTTTTGAATTGAAGAAGAATTGATAAATTGAACAATAAATAAGAATAATATTTTTATAATTTTAACAAGCCATTTTTAAAAAATAAAAATAACTTTTGTTTTGTTAGCAAAAATTTTTTTGAAATACATGTTTTGTTTTTAGGCTGAACTTATTTTTAGATTTAAATTTAAGAAGTTCTGCAATTCTTATTGTAATTTATCATTTTTTTTGTTAATAATCTCAAAATTCATTTTAGAATAGATTTTCTATGAAAGGTTTCTAATTATTCTAATTTAAAAAAAAATTTCTAATTATTCTTTTTCATCGACAACTTATTGTCAATTAATTTGAATGATAAAATTTTTATTTTAATTTCAGATGAATGGTTACCCACAAAATAAAAATTTTTCACAACAAATTAAAAAACTTTTTAACACAAATCACTTTAAAACGCAAATTTTTTTGTGGTGAAAAAAAATTTAATAAATTTATTAAATAATACATTCAAATAGTTTTTATTAGATTATATTAAAAATTAAATACTAAATTAATAAAAAAAAATTAAACTAAAATCTTTTTTAAGGAAAAATAATTTGGGTGAATTCACGCTTTACAGTGGCGTTAAAAGACTCAATAGGTGAATTTGTCGCGCCATAGCCTTGAGGTGAATTGTACGCCTTACATTTAGTGTATCTGCTCTTAGAAGATTTTTTGTGTTGAACAGTTTTTGTCTTAATTTTTTCTTTGTGAGGAAAAGTTTTTGATTTGTGGGTGACTGTTTTTGTTGGTGAGGACTAGGTAGATCCGTTTAAATTTTATTTTTCAATTAAGTTAATAAGTGAGTCAAAACTTTTCCTAGACTACTTTTATAACTACATAATGACTTGATAAAAAACACAATATTCTTAAAAAAATTGTTTTAAAATTTTCGTAAATCAATAAGCGTTTTTGTTTTTTGGAAAAAAAAAATTTAATTACTTTTTTAAGCTCAATATGTGGAAATTCCAGGCTGAGCATTTTTTCCATAATAGAATCACTTGATTTCGGATCAATGAGCACACAAACACTCAACGAAATCTTTCAAAAAAACTCGACAACTTTCGTTTTGCCAGATGATCTAGACAAGATACTTGATCTAAAAATGAAAAAAGCTAATGCACCTAAATCAGACTCAAATCAAACCTTGCTTGACTTTAACAATTTGACTGCATCAAACGACTTGGACTTTGCCACCGAGATTCTGAACAGATTCAATAATTTAAACCGCATCGATCCAAAAAAGTGTCCTGTCAACCGAACCGAAGCCGATCTAGATCCATCAACTCAGTTTTTAGTCAATTCAACAACTAAATCCTGCTTTTGCCAATCTATTTACGCAATAATAAATGGAATATCAGAAAGTAGCCAGTTTCTGTTCAGACAAATAAAACCAATGTTCTTGGGAAAGGTTCTCTATTCGCCCAATACGCCAGTTTACACAGATCTGGTGAAGCAAATAAACCAAACTTTGTCCCAAATGGACGGAATTGTGAGAGTGATAGGAAGCACAGCTGACTTAGGCGATCAGCTACTGAAACAATTAGATCTATTGGCAACCAATCGAACCAACATTACGTTCAACTCGGTCACCATCAATCTCTCATTGTATATGTCTCAGCTTAGGTTTACCACTGCTTTGCTGTATTTCATCCGAAACTCGCTGCAATGCATTGAATTGAACAAGTTTGAAGGCTTCGCCACAGAGCAGGAATTGGTCAGCACTGGACTAAAGCTAATTGACAAAGAGGCGTTTTGGGCCGGTTTGGTGTTCGAAAACGCGGAGCAAAATTCCGCCCTGCCAAAAATAGTCAAGTACAAAATTCGAATGAACGCTGCACTCACTCATGACACTTCGTACACCCAGGACAAATTGTACTACTATGGACCCAGCAATTGTCTCGGATGCAATGCCTATTTTACCTACGGATTCATTTATTTACAAGACATGATCGAGAAAGCCATTGTGGAAAAGAAAACAAATCAAAGTCAAGCAATGGGCATTGTTGGTCAAATGACACCCTATCCATGCTACATAAATGACAAATTTTTGAATGCAATCTCTCGAACTTTGCCGCTACTAATGGTCTTGGCTTGGATTTACACAGTCTCCATGCTGGTCAAAGACATTGTGTACGAGAAAGAAAAGCGTCTCAAGGAGTTCATGAGGGTGATGAGTCTGTCGAACGGCATCCACTGGGTATCTTGGTTCATCACATCCTTTTCGATCATGTTCTTTATAGTTCTCATTCTGTGCATAGTGCTCAAATTTGGTGACATCCTTCCCAACAGTGACTTTAGTGTTCTCTTGGTATTTTTCGTGTGCTTTACCATAGCGACCATAACACAGTGCTTTTTGATAAGTGTCTTCTTTAACCAGGCTAATCTGGCCTCGGTAGTCGCTGGTATAATTTATTTTCTTCTCTACCTACCTTACACAGTCCTGGTAAACTACTCTGAGGTTATTTTGCCTTGGCAAAAACTCCTAGCCAGTCTCTCGAGCACAGTGGCTTTTAGCTACGGCTGTGAAATAATCGCCGCTTACGAGAGGCAATCAATTGGAGTCAATTGGCAAAATTTCTATCAGACACCATACTCAAATCAGGACACCTTTAACATGAACTATCTGTCTCTTATTTTGTTAATGGACGCACTGATTTACATGCTGCTCACTTGGTACATTGAGGGAATTGCGCCGGGCGAGTTTGGCGTGCCTAGAAGATGGTATTTTCCTGTGCAGCCTTCGTTCTGGTGCGGCGAATCGACCAAGAAAAAAAAAGACTCCAAATTGAGAAAATTGGTCGATAAGTTGACAGAAAAATTTACTTTTTTGAAAGCAAAAAAAAAGGCCAAAATTATCAAAATGGACGAGGAAAGCTTTAAGGATGATAGGACTAAAAAGTTGCTGGAAGAGTCCGTGGAGCCGGTGGGCGACGAGGCGTCGCCTGGTATCGCCATTCAAAAGTTACATAAAGTTTATTCAAGGGGCAACAACCATGCACTCAAAGGTCTATCTGTCAAATTTTATCGAAATGAAATTTCGGCTTTTCTTGGCCACAACGGCGCCGGAAAAAGCACAACCATGCATTTGCTCACCGGGCTGTATTCGCCCACATCTGGCACTGCTCAAATCGAAGACATGGACATAACTGAGTCCATGGACTCCATACGAAAGTCACTCGGATTCGTTCCGCAGCACAATGTGCTCTTTCCGCACTTGACTGTCAAAGAACATTTGTGGTTCTTTGCCAGACTTAAAGGCCTAGACAGAAAATCGACTGAAAAAGAGCTGGACAAAATGCTGGACGACACTGGTTTGAGGCCGAAAAAAAATGACTATTCAAAAAATTTGTCCGGAGGCATGCAGAGAAAGTTGTCGGTGGCAGTGGCGTTTGTAGGCGGCTCCAAGACTGTCATTTTAGACGAGCCTTCAGCAGGAGTTGACCCTTCGGGAAGACGCAGCATTTGGGACTTGTTGTTCAAGTACCGCGAGGGAAGGACAATCATAATTTCGACTCATCATATGGACGAGGCGGACGTGCTCGGAGACAGGATCGCCATTATTTCCAATGGTCGACTGATTGCTCACGGCACCTCTTACTTTTTGAAGCAAAAATTTGGCAAAGGCTACTATTTGACATTTGCTAAAAAAAGCCTGGCAAACGAGGAAAATTTGGTGATGCCAAGTCGCCTAACAACTGATTCGGGCCAATCTTCTGATTCAGGAGCCAGATCGTTGTACAGCTTTAGTTCGGATTCAAATCCGACTAGGCGCTCATCAAACGACACTCTGGACCAAAATGAAGAAATCGATTTGGACAATTTTGAAAGAGAACAATTGGAAAAAGAGGAAAAGTTAGTCAATTCGCTGGACAAGGTTCAGGATATTAATTTGTGCAAGTTTGTCAAGGATCGAATTCAAAATGCCATTTTAGTTGAGAACATTGGGTCAGAGATGACTTTTTCTATTTCGAACAAACCCGAGTATACCAGAAACTATGAGAAATTTTTCCAACAAGTCGAGTCGAATATGGACAGTTTGGGAATCGACAGCATCGGTATATCTGACACAACATTGGAAGAAATTTTCATCAAGTTGGCCAAGCAACCAAAATCGAACACATTTGACAAAGAAAAGAAATTGTGCGGCATCAATTTCAGCAGAATAAAAAAGAAAATTAGTACTTTTTCAGTATTTAAATCGGCTGATAAAGCCAACCAGACATTGACTCCGGAAATTTTGGAAAAATATTCCGAATACACCAAGAAAAGATTGAACAGTTCTCTTTTGGTTTCGGTGCAGCAGTTATATGCACTTTTAATCAAACGTTTTCACAGACTCAAGAGAAATATAAAAGGCTTTTTTGCTGAAATAGTGCTACCTGTTGTATTTGTGTGTCTCGCTTTACTAGTGGCCACATTGACCCCAAAGCCAGCAGATCGTCCTCCACTAGAGCTACACCCATGGTATTATCTTACTCCAAATCTTATGTTCCTGAGCCGAAGTTCTTCTTTTGAATATGACAAAACGTATTATAGCGCAATCAATGGCACCAATGTTGTAATTGATTCCAGTGTCCAACCGAATATTGAACAAGTTAATCAAATAGCAGAGGCTTTAAAGAATAATCCGGGTAATTTTTTATTATTAAAAAACTATAACTAGATAATTTGGTTTATTAACCCTCTCTTTAAATGAAAATTTATTCATCAAAAAAAATTTTTGACTACGGATTAAAATTTTTCTTAATATTAAGCTTATCTTTTATTTGAAGAGTGTAAAATAATAAAATCTGGGATTTGTTAACTTCTTCTGCGCCTTATTTCTTGCTGATGATGCTATTTTTTTCAACTAAAATCAGAGTTTTTTTATATTAAATTTCAATTTTTAAATTTTTTTCCTTACTGTTGGTCAAAAATTTATGTGGTCGCTACAATAACTACTTGTAACGGTAAAAATTCAATTAATAATTTTGACTTTAAAATGACTTGATTTTAGTGAATTTTATTATAGTCTTTTTAATTTTTTCAATTAATTCAATTAACGCCAATTCTGGCGAAACATTGAAAAATAACCAAAGAGAAAATATGAAAAAATTTTTTAATAAAATCTAGATTAATTTCTAAAAATATTTTAAGTGTCCTAAAAACATAGGTTTTGAATTTATCGAAAATATTTATGCATGAATTTTTGAACAGACTTCGAATGGTCATTTTCATTAATTTGAATATTTACTTAAACTTAAGTCAAATTAAATTTTTTCCTTGAATATTTTTTCAAAAATTTTCCATCAACACTTATTTTATAACATTTTATAACGTTAAATTTTTTTTCAGAGTTATTTTTAAGGTCAGAAAAGCAATGACTACTTAAAAAAAAATTTACTTAAACTTTTGACTTAAAAACAACTCTGATTTTTATAACCAAAAAGATTCATTTTTTTATTCTTAATTTTCGCATTTTTCTTTTTTATAAAAGAACGCACATCTACGCATTTAGCTAAAGGCTTTCTGTTTTTTAAAGGATTTGTCTCTCTAAGCTATTAGCTATTAACAGGATTATTGACTTTAAAAGGCAAAAATTGACTATCTAATTTAGGAGTTTTTACACCTTAATAATTCGGGTTTAAAGATTATTTTAAAATTTTTGTTAAATTACTGTCCTTTTAGGAGAAGCAGTAAAATTTTGTTCATTTTCAAGTTCTTAATTAATTTTTTTAAGGACAAATATTTTCAATTTTTTACCGAATTAAGACTAGGATAGAATATTTTTGAATTATATGATATTGTTTAAAATTCAAAAATGTTTTAAATCAAGCATGAAGTTTATTTTTAAAAAGATTCTTTAAAAACAGAAAGCCTTTAGCTAAATGCGTAGATGTGCGTTGTAAAGTCAATTTCCTCAAAATCTTATATAAGATAATAAAACTAATGAAACTTTATTTAAAAAAGACACAAAAAGCTAAAAGGAAATATTTTTTATTCAAAAGTTTCTAAGAGAATAAAATATTAAGTAAAATTTTTCTTAAAAAAAAATATTTAAGAAAAAAAGTTATGTTAGATTTGAAAAGATTTTTAATTCTTTTGTTCCAATTTGGTCAAAATGGAAATAACTTCTTCTTAAAATAATTAAAGAAGACAAAAGTGAATAAAAAAAGCTTTTAATTGATACCATTTTTGTCGCATTTTTTATCGATTTTGGAACTTAAAAAAGGGTGCACAGTTGTTTATAAAGATTTATTAAATGAAAAAACCTAAATGGCATTTTCTACTAAATTGAAAAAAAAATTCATATATCTTGACTTTTATTTACAACAGTTGATCTCTAAAAGATAAAATCTCATTCCAAAGTTATCAGCCTTTAATTAATAAATAATTAATTGCTTCGTACCAATTTATTTTTTCTATGTTAAATTTTTTTTTATTCAAATTTTAGAATTTTAAAGAATTCTTAAAAAATTCCTAATTCATTATATTAAAACTAGAACCTGTTGATTAGAATACCTGTATTATTTAATATGAATAAAAAAAATTAAAATGTATTGCTACTTTACTATTTTTCTCTCTTTCCTAAACCGTTCAATACTTAAACATGTATTACCCGTCAATCCTTAATTCAATTAGTATATTATCTTTTTTAATTTTCTTCTCTATTTTAAATTATTTTTTTTAATTTGAAGAAGCTTTAGCTCGGTACAGATAAATCAATAAATAATTATGTTCAATTAACAAATATCACTTGTCATTACTTATTTCTATTTATTTTATTGATATTCTTCTAATTTTACTATAAATTTTTATTTATTTTTTTAATCTAAAGTAGCTATAGCTCGTCAAAAAAAAAAAAAGTTGTCATTATGATTAACAACATTTTTTAAAGGTCCCGGTAATAGATGCATGAAAGGATACCGAATAAAAATTCAGTCATCAGGAGTAGATCCAACTAGACTTTCTGGCAAAGAGCTGACATGTGAAACATTTGACAATTATCAAACACTAAGGAACTCTACACCTAACTATTCGTTTATAAACGAGCTTTTATCAACAAACTACACTTACTCAAAGCGTTCAAAAGACTGCGATTGTTCCGAGGGGTTTCCAGAGTGCCCGATATCAGCGGGCGGTGACATTTTCTACCGAGACT
This sequence comes from Brachionus manjavacas, assembly GCA_019054805.1. Taxonomy (NCBI): domain Eukaryota; kingdom Metazoa; phylum Rotifera; class Eurotatoria; order Ploima; family Brachionidae; genus Brachionus; species Brachionus manjavacas. Next base: position 950,679 of record JAHQIY010000005.1, read on the forward strand.
ACTACATATTAAAGACCAAAGATATTGTATACGAATTGACAGGAAGAAATATCTCAGATTGGCTCATAAAGACCGAACTAAACAAAGGCATATTCAAAAGAAGATATGGAGGCTATGAATTTTTGGTGCCTCGTTTAGGCCTCAATTCTGATCAAATCGCTACATTTTTGAACAATTTAATTGTTATAAACAATCAATTCTCTCCTTCTAATAATCTGACCACTTTTTTCGCTTCAAATTCTTTGACTTCCAACAACAATGTCAAACTGTGGTACAACACCAAAGGCTACGATGCCAATGTAGCCTATCTAAACATTCTCAACAATGCTTTTATGAGAAGTAAATTGAGTCAGCAAAAAATCGATCCCGCTGAGCATGGCATTGTGGCTATCAATCACCCAATGAGTTTTACAAGAACCCAATTTATCGATCAACTAGAACAAAGAATAATGATTGATCTTTTTGTTGCCATTTGTATCATCTTTGCCCTTTCATTCATTCCGGCTAGTTTTTTGGTATTCCTTCTGGAAGAAAGAGCCAACAATTCAAAACAACTTCAGTTTGTGAGTGGAGTTAGACCTTATGTTTACTGGATAAGTAATTTTATCTGGGATTTGGTAAATTACATCATACCAACTTGTTTGTGCATCATTATATTTGCCATATTTGGTGTCAAAGCTTACATGTCCCCGGAAAATGCACCTTGCCTGGTCGCGTTAATGCTTCTGTACGGCTGGGCATGTATTCCTCTGATGTATCCATTGAACTATCTGTTCAAAATTCCGAGCACTGCTTTTGTTATCAGCTCCTCATTGAATGTTTTCATTGGAGTCATCACGACCATGACTACCACAGTCTTGAGCCAGCTTGGCGAAGAAGACAAGGAGCTCAAAGAGATAAATAAAATCCTCAAGCCTATTTTTATAATTCTATTTCCCCACTACTGTCTAGGTCAAGGCTTTATTCAGATGGCCGAACTGTACACTGTGTCCGAGGTAAAGAAAAATTTTGGATTTAAGGGCGATTATGACCCGTTCAAGTTTAATAATGTGGGTAGAAATTTACTAGCTCTAGCCGTGCAAGGCTTTGTATTTTTTATCTTTAATTTGTTGATACAATACAAATTTTTCATTCGATTCAAACCAGTACAAGACTTGGAAAAGCTTAAGCTTGCTGAGGACACTGAGGCCGAAGATGATGATGTGCGCTTAGAGAGAGAACGAATATTGAATAACATCAAAAATGAGAAATATATGAAAAAAAAGAGATTTAAACGCTTCAAAAAGATGATGGGAAAAGATTTGGATAAAGATAAAATGGAAAAGGATGCTCAAGTAAATGAGGACTATGTTCGCTTGGTTAATTTGACAAAAGTTTATAAAAAATGGAAAAAATATCGATTCAAGAAGCACACGGCTGTTAAAGATTTATGCATTGGCTTAAATAAGGGAGAATGCTTTGGACTAATTGGAGTCAATGGAGCAGGTAAAACGACCAGCTTTAAAATGATAACTGGAGAAATACCAATAAGTGGTGGTGATGTTTATGTGAATAATTATAGTGTTTCAAGACAGATAGAGAAAGTTCATGAAAATATAGGCTATTGTCCGCAGACAGACGCAATTTTTCCACTATTGACATCCAGAGAACATCTGATCTTTTTTGCTAGACTAAGGGGTATACCTGAAAAATATGTTAAACAAATTAGTGAATGGGCTATGTACAGAGTTGGGCTGACAGTGTATGCAGACCGAATATCTCGAGGTATTTTTTTTTATTTTCTTAGCATCCAAATTTTCACAATTACTAATTCTGAATTTAAAAAAAAATTTTAATTTTTTCCTGTAAAAATCTTAAAAAACTTCAAAAACTCTTCAATTTAACTTTAACACTGTAATGACCAAACTCAAAATAAATTTTTTAGAAAGCTAGTTTACGACAAATCTTTTGCTAAATTGAAATTTTTTTTTAAATCTTATTTTAGTTTAGATTTTAGTTTAGTTAACATGATAATTTTTTTAATAAACTAATAGAGCTTCCTTAAGTTATTCATGATAAAATAGGTAATCTGTTGTAATTCTGTTCACACATTATATTTATAAATAAGTTATTTAGTTATTAAGAGTAAAATTAAGTTGTAAAGATTAATTAATGTTCAATTATAAAGAAAAAAATAAAATATCAATAAAAAGATAAAATGGACTTATTGAATTAAATAATAATAAAACAGTCTAATAGAGCTTTCTTACTTCAATAAAAACCTACTTCAATTTATGTTTTTTAAACATTCTTTTCATTTTTTTTTAATTTATTTACTTTATTTTGATTTTTTTTAATCTTTTTTTTAACTCTATTTTAATAATTTTTTTTATTTATTTATAATTAATTCTGAAGGAGCTCTAGTTCGGTACAAAAAACAAATAAATAAATAAATAATTTCTTATAGAGATAATAGAACATGTTATAAAATAATAATGATTTTTAGAAAAATATTAAATTGTGCCTCTTTTTTAATATTAAAAATATTGATTAACTTGATGATGTCAAGTGATTTTGCGATTGAAACTTGCGTTGACAAAATTTTAATAATTTGTATTGATGTTAAAAATTTTTAAACATAAGAAGACGAGTTTTTAAAAAAGCTTTGATATTTCTGGCATTTGTTATTTATACATTTCATGTTATAAGTAAGTTATCATTTTTATTACGCCTACGCTTGGTCATTTTCATCTCTCGTCGGCTCTTTTGCAATAATTCTCATATTTTGAATCATTTTTATCCACTCTTTTTAATATAGAGCTCTATATATAAATTAGCGATCTGAAATTAATTCAAGCTCACCAAAAAATAAGTTCACGAAACGCGGAAGTGCCTAAATTTTATAATGATTGAGGCGATGCATATAATAAATTGGATACAATTTACAATTTGATTTTTAATTTTTAGAAAAATATTAAATAGATTTTTTGGTTCTTATCATGTATTTTCAACTCTAATAAATTAAATAAATAAAAATTAATTAAATTATATTATTTTTAAATCAATCGATGTCAATCGTCAATCGATGTTTCTATCAATATTTTGGTTAAAAATTTTTTTTTTTGAATTTATCCTTTGAACTTATGAAAAAAAAAATATTAATTGGATTAGTAAAATAAAAAAGCTTTTGTTTTTTGCCTAAAAAAATCGAAACGGAATTTAAATGTCATTAAAAATTTGAATAATTTTTTTTAATGCATTTATCTGCAAAAACTCTGCAATTTTGCAGGAAAATTAAAAAGCATTTGACTCAACTGCGCAACTTAATTGCAGAGCCTTATTTAATTATTAGCATGTTTTTTGCATTAGTTAGCATTTTGCAGAGAGATTTAATCAAATACCATTCTAAAGTTATAAAATAAATACTTTTTGATCTGATTTTTTTGATCCTAAACTCCAAGATGCCAATTAACATTGAAAAAGTTTGATGTTTCAAACATTTTTTTCCATTTAAAAAAAAAAAATTCTAAGTTATTACCATAATTTGAAATTAAACTCTTTAGTGAAATAGAATGAGTTTAATTTTTATTTGAAAATTCTTTTTTAACTTTTAATTCATTTATTTTTTATTCATTTATTTTATTTTTTTATTTTTTTAGCAAATGCTCCTTCAGTATGAAAACATATGAAAAAGCTAAAAATAAAGTTAAATAATATGAAAAAAAAATAAAAAATTAAATCATTTTAAAAGTAATTTTTGCTTTCATTGAATTTTTGGCACTATATCGATCCATAGAAAAAATGTTAATAGAAAAAAGACAAATTTTTCGTCGAAATCTTCCATAGAAAAGTATTACATAGAAAAGTATTACATAGAAAAATTGACATAGAAAATTATAACATAGAAAAAAGTCCATAGAAATTTTATAGTAGAAAATTAACATATTTTTTTTTGATACTTTTGCATGTAATAGATTTAAATAAATTCAAAAACAATTAAGCCAAAAATTTTTTTCTATTTTTTCTCAGAAAATCTCAAAAAATAACTGAAAATTATCATAGAAAAAAATACATAGAAAATATATTTATTAATTGATTATTTTTTATTTATTTAATTCGAGTAAAACACCAAAAGAAAAAAATGTTCGAAATTATTAATTGATTAATTGTTTATGTTTTTAAAAAAATTAAAAAAAAAATTGAAAATTAACATTTCATAATTTCATTCATGCTTTGTAAATAATCAAACATATTTTTTTTAGAAAAATCTTCGACATACCAAACTGACTCAGAGTTTAAAAATTCTATATTTTCCCTAGTGGAAACAATTAAAATACGTTCCTCATCTTCACATCCACTATCGAATAAGATAAAATCTTTTCCTGATTTAGTTAGCTTGTTTTTTTCTTGAATGACAAGCTCTTTTAAAGTTTTGGCCTCTTTACAAAAATCAGTTTCTTTTTTTCTTTTCCTATCTATCTGTTGTTTAAAATTATGCATTGGAGGCAGTGAAGAAGCATCTTTAACATTTACGTTACTAAAAATATCTTTAATAATTGTCCTTGGCTTCTCATTAGTAAGTACAGCCCTTGCTTTTATCTCACTACCGATTTTATATTTACTTATTCTGTCTTCATAATTTACCATTTCATCCTCGTGAAAATGAAAATCATTTTTAATCCTAACAATTTTATTATTTTCATCAGTGTGTACCCTTGCCTTACATTGAACTGGAATGTATACCGAACACTTCCAATAAACTAAATTTTTATATTTTTTTTCCTGTACATATTCAAAATTTTTAAAAATCATTTTTGGCTTTTCTTGTTTCGTTAGAACAAAAATGGGTGCTTCGGTGCTCAAATTAGACTCTGGCGGCTCAGACTTGTTTGACTTATTTGATGCATCTAATTCATCTTCTTCATAAAATTCTTGTTCAAGGCATTCATCATTATCTGTTTGACTGTATGTAGATTCAGTGTCACTATAATCGACAATTAGATGGCTACTTAGTGAAGTTTTGCACGCACTGGATAAAATTGGATTAATTGTATGATCTCTACCAGTATTTTCTGAATCTTGACTTGATTCAATTTTCTTATTGGGTTTTGAATTATCTAGAAAACAATCACGGGGAATATTTCGGTTTCGTAATCTAATAGGTGATGCTTCAGCGATTCTAAGACTGTTAAATTTTTCTTCCATTTATTAATCTTTGAAGTATATTTTAAATAATAAAAATATAGAAAAATAGAGACAAAAAAGAAAAAAAAAGAAAAAAAAATTTTTTGGCTTAATTGTTTTTGAATTTATTTAAATCTATTACATGCAAAAGTATCAAAAAAAAATATGTTAATTTTCTACTATAAAATTTCTATGGACTTTTTTCTATGTTATAATTTTCTATGTCAATTTTTCTATGTAATACTTTTCTATGTTAATTTTTCTATGTAATACTTTTCTATGGAAGATTTCGACGAAAAATTTGTCTCTTTTCTATTAACATTTTTTCTATGGATCGATATGTTCCCGAATTTTTATAGATTTCAATCATAACTTCAAAAAATTCTGAAAAATTGTGATTGATAAATACGAAAATAAAAATTAATTTAAATTTGCCTAATTCTTATAAAAATATTAAAAATAAATTAAATGATTCAAAATAAATTTTGACTTTTCAAAAATAAAAATCTGATAGCTTTAGATAGAAATTTTTTAGCGAAAAATATTTAAAAAAATTTTCAATATCAGTTTTGTGTCAAGATGTTTAAAGTATTTTTTTTAATAGATTTGTCAGGTGGTAACAAAAGAAAATTATCAACTGCAATTGCATTAGTCGGAAATCCGAGTGTCATTTGTTTGGACGAACCAACTTCTGGGTAAGAATTAATTTCAGCAATTTAAATTAGGAAAAATTTTTTTTCTAAAGAATGGACGCCAAAGCAAGACGTTTGTTGTGGAATGATATTATAAGTTTAATAAAAGAAAATCGTTTGGTCATTTTAACCAGTCATAGTATGGAAGAATGTGAGGCATTATGTACTAGGCTTGTAATTATGGTAAATGGTCAATTCAAATGTCTTGGAAGTCCTCAACATTTAAAAGTCAAATTTGGCAATGGCTTTAAGCTGTCTATTCGTTTAAATGATAATACAGATGGGCGTAAATTACAAGCTTTTATGAAGAACAAATTTCCGTCATCGAAGATTCAAGAAACACACCGCAACCTATTCGAGTATGTTCTTCCGTTTAGTGATACCAAGCTTTCCGCAATATTCGGCCAAATCGAGTCAAATAGGGAAAATTTAAATGTAAAGGATTATTCAGTGAGTCAAACGACGCTAGATCAAGTATTTATCAATTTTGCCAAGCTTCAAAATGAGGAAGATTTTCTTGAGCAAACAAATAATCAGCTTGAAGAAAACAATGTGATGTTAGCAATAAAGGACTCTGCAGCTAATTCGGGTGCCGACAATCAACAGCTTGACCAAATTGATTCAAATAATAATGTAAGCGAGAAACTGAACGATTCGATCAAAGAAGATGAAGAGTTGGCAACTGGTGTTGATATATTGCCAAAAACTGATAAAGAGATTAACACAAGTGACATTGTTCAGATTACTAAACTATAATTGTTCATATTTTTATTTTTATATTTAGTCTAAATTATTAAGATTAAAAATCCAATATATATTTTTAATAATAAAATTTTCTCAATCCGATCTTATGAATTTCATTTTTTAATCTCATTATTAGATCTTTTTTAAACTAAATTTGCATTTGTTTTCATTGAAAAACAAGAAAAAATATAATGAGTAAATAATAAGTTATGCCAAGTTTAAGATTTTTCGAAATTATAACATTTTAGATTTTGAAATTATTGTAGCATTTAAAATTTTCTTTTTTAAATTTAGAAAAAAACTTTATTTTTGGCAAATTTAGAAACAATTTAACGTCAAAGGCGAACTTTAAAATAAAAGAGCGGTACATTATTTAATCTTTATTTAAAGAGCTTCAAAATGAGCTACAATTTGTCTCCTAACTCTATGACAAAATTTGAGCAAGAGAATAAATTGAAATTGAATGTCCTTTAATTAAATATTTCATTTTTTTTAAATGAAAATTTTCACTTTTTAGTCAAAATTTTTGGGCTTAAGAGTCAAATATTAAAAAAAGTGATCTCTTAAATTAATTATTTAAATTTTTTAATTATTGTAATTTTTAATTGAAATTTATTTTTAAGTTGTAAAAAAATTAATATATATTATGTAATCTTAAAAAAATGGATTAAGGCAATTATAAAAGCACTATATTCAAAAAAAAGTTTTTTCGTAAGTATATGCATGAAAATTTTACTTTTTTTCACACATTTGTGTTTTAAATATTAAGATATTTAATCATAAAATCAGTTCTTTGAATTTTAAATTTCCATAAAGTTTCTGTTCATAATTTTGTGTATTTTGTGGGGTATTTCGGCGCCAATCATACTAAAAAGTAGACTTTTAAAAAAGCAGTCAACCAAACTGTCTATTTAGACTTTATAAAGCGTGGACTCATTCCGTTTATTAAAAAGCATCATTCAGACTGCAACTAAAGTTCTGGCCCGACTTGGCGAGCTCTCATTATGCCAATACAGTGGTCAACTACTTGATTGACCAAAATATCAAATTTGAGCAAAAATGCGAAAACCCTGCAAATGTGCCAGAAGTACGACCAATTTAAAATTTTTGGTCCATTTTAAAGGGGAAAGTTTATGAGAATGGCTGGAGAGCATAAAACTTAGATGAACTAAGGAATAAAATACGACTTTGTACAATAAATATGGAACAAAATCTTGTACATGGTCTTTAAGCTATTTATGTATTTCAATTTTTGAAATTTTTGATTTTATTTATTCAAAGGGTTAAAAAGTCTGAATAAATTTTCATAAGCTTGTTTAAAATCTTACTAAGTCTTAATTTCAAATGAAAGAAGAAAAAGAGAAGAGGATCTTTATTTACATTTTTAAAAGTTTTGAAATTCGTTTTTGAAAACTCTAACAATCATAGAGCAGTATCACGATAGAACATGAAAAATTTATTTTTTTTTTTCATTAACTTACATTAAATTATAAATTTGGCATTATTTCCGAAATAATGCCAAATTTATTTGATATCATTACATCATTACTAAAATATGATATCATTACAACAATAAAACTTTCAATGTAAAAGTATTCTTTTCTATTTCCTCTTTTATTTAAAATTGAAATTTGATTAAGATTTGAAAAAGGCTAATAAAAATTTATTTAGACTGAATAACCCTTTAGAAACGCTAATGTTAACACGTATCACTCGATAAACTATCAAATTTTTTCAGCAAAAAAATTCACTAATGATGAAACATTTATCTAAATAACACAACCTTGAAAATATTTGCAAAAGCTAATGAACAATATTTGCTGATTAATTTCTAGTCATTATAAAATGATGTTTAAAAGAAAAATTTTGCATTTAAAATCTCGTATATTTCTTCCAGAATTTATGGTATAAATTTTTTATATTATTTTTCTCAGATTTTAAAACGAATTCAAAAAAGTGGCAATAATAGGTGCCGGAAGAGCTGGTCTTGTATCAGCTAAATACGCGCTTGAAAACCATCTGGTTCCAATAGTTTTTGAGAAAACTGGTCAGTTTGGTGGTCTGTGGTCAAGGAATAATGGGGCAGCAATTTGGGAGAGCATGTACTCAGATATATCTAAGTACACGATGATGTTACATGATCAATCGTGCCCCGAAGACAGTCCAATTTTTTGCACATCCAAAAATGTCCATGAATACTTTAAATCTTATGCTGAGCTATTCAAAATCGTAGATCATATACGAATCAAGAGTTGAATCAGTGAATAATTAGAAAATTCTTCCCAATTCAAAGGTATTATAATGCACAGCTCCAATTTTTGCATCAACGATCCTATACTTGGGGACTAAAAAGTCATTAAGCTAAATAATATCTTGTTGATATTAAAAATCTTAACATAATATGTCATTAAAAATTAAAAAAAATTTCTTAAAAATTTCCAATTTTAAAAAATATGTTTGACAAAAACAAAAACTTCGCTGAATCATTTAAATTATACTACTACAATTTTGATTAAATGTTATGATCAACGGTAGTTTAACATAAGATTACGAAAATTTAATTATTTTTTTGGAAATTGTAAAAAGGACAAAAATATCTCTTTTTGGCGCTTTAAGACTTTTTTAAATGATTTAAGGCATGACTTGATGATCGTCTTCAATATCAATTGATTTAATATTTTTTACCAATATTTCTAAATAAAAAAATTTCTAATGTTTCATTTGCTTTTTGAGTATTCTTGAAAATCTTACCGATCGAATAATTTGCCAAACTGATTCTATGCAAAAAAATTCGATTGACTTAATTTTAGTAATTGAATTTTTCGAAAAAATAAATAATTATAATTTTATTTATAATTCAAGACATATTTTTAAAAATTTGACTTGATTTAATTTTTAAATATATAATTTTATCTCATGACCTCTGTTAAACATTTGATGAATATTGTGTTTCAAGCTAATTTTTTTAGAATTTAGTAATTTTTGAATAAAAAAATTAATCAAATAAATTCATCAAAATTATGCGAATCCAAAACAATTTCAATTTTTTCATTGTAAATGGTAAAAATCGTTTTAAGATTAAAATATCAAAGAATTAAATTTTTTACTAAAAGAAAATCTTTTTTGTTGAAATATATTATTATATTTTTAAAAATTTAAATTAAACCCTAACCTTCTGTGATACAAATTTTCTTAAGTAGTTTAGGAGTTGCTGAGCAAGATCCGAAGAAGAGTTAGAGTAAGCCATTAAAAAAAAAGTTAACACCAAAACAGAGTTGCCTAGAAGTCCCAAATTTAAGTCCAAGTCCGGACTTAAAAAAAAAAAAAAAAAAAGTCTTTGACTCGGACTTTTGAAAAAAAAAGTCCGGACTTGGACTTGACTTGAGGCTTGTGACTTTTAAACAACTCTGCACCTAAACAGCATGATGACAATTTGAATAAGTAAAAGTTATTTTTATTCCGATTGTATCTAAATTTATGATTGGTATAATTTGAGGACAGAAAATCAGTCTTTCTAAAAATCGGTTGCCATGACAACTAAAAAATTCAAAAACTTTTTTGAATAAACTTGTAAACTAAAGTTAAATTGGATTATATTTTTTCTTTTCGATTCTATTTATTTTGATAATTTAATAATAATTAGGAAATGGATCAACAAGAAGGTGAATCCCAGCAGAAAGAAGACACTTCCAAGCGTCATACATACCCATTGATTAGAGTTAGTTTTTTCTAGACTCAATTAATTAAAATTCAAAAAATTAATATTTAGAATAGTGACATGCATGAAGAAATGAGGACTGAAGCTATGGAATTGTGTGTAACTGCTTGTGAGAAATTTTCATCGAATAACGAAGTAAAATAAAAAATTTTCAATTTATTTTAAAATTTAATTGTGTACCTTAAGGGTGCGGCAAGAATGATCAAAGAAACGCTGGACAAAAAATTTGGACCAGCTTGGCATGTGGTAGTTGGCGAAGGCTTCGGTTTTGAAATAACCCATGAAGTAAAAAATATATTATACATGTTTTTCGGCGGAAATCAGGCAATTCTCTTGTGGAAATGTGCCTAAAGAAAATGAATAAAATTATTTTGAATAAATTTTTTTTTAAAGGTTTAAATATTTATTAAAATAATACTGATAATAATAACTGTAAGAATCAAAAAAATTGTATGTATTAGTGGTTTGGGTCAATGCTACAGGCTGACTTTCGTTTGATTGCCGTTTGACTTCTTCCCATTTATACAATTCATTCAGATCTACGATTTCAGTAATTTCTTTTTCTCTTGACTGTATTTCTGTACTTTGAAGAGTTAGACTATTCATTTTTTTCATTAAATTTGAAAATTTTTCATTGAAATTTAACACTGTTATCTTTTTAGAATTAAATAAACTATTCATTTCATTTTCAGAATTTAAAGTGCATCCTTTCAACAAATTTTTGATCTTTTCAATTGAAACTATTGACGTTTTTGCTCTTTGCCTAGTAATTTGTTTGCCAAGGTATCTGGTACCCTTGCTTTTTTCATATTCTAAAAGAGAGACATCAAGTTGCTGTTTAGATAGAAGAGCTTTTTCAATAGTAACGTCATCTTTTCGTGACTCTTCAGACTTTATATTTCTAACCAAAATAACATCATTTAAATTATCTTAGAATTTAAAATTAATGATACAAAAATTGACTATTTAATCAAAAAATACCATTATATTGAGATATACTTAGACTATAGGTATCAACTATCTCATCGAATTTAGATGATTCTTCTCCTTCAGTCACATAACTTATAGCAATTCCTTGACAGCCAAACCGACCAGCTCTTCCTATTCGATGCAAATATGTCTCTGGATCTCCTGGTATGTCCATACAAACTATTAAATCAACATTTTGGGCATCGACTCCACGCGCAGTCTTTTAAAACATTTTAGCTAAAGCTCAAATTTTATTGTGGTTCGTGACCAATCTCATCAAAAAATAAAGTTGACCAAAACAGATCTCGCTAATTTGAACAGCATTAAAAATTTTGTTCGAGAAATAAGTCAAAGTAAAGTTAGTAAGTTCTCGATCTGAAAGCAAAGAGAAAAAGATAAAAAATATTTTTGTTTTATAGCCAACTTGTAGAAAAATATTTTTCTCTAAAAAATATTTTTTTAAATTAAATTATTACAAAAACCATCGATTTTCTCACATTGACAAATCTGTGTTTTTAAACCTAAAATTCACACCCTATCTTAATGAAGAAAATCCAAGTATAAATAATGCTATGGAATCAACAAACCATATATTAAAAGATGAGTCAACATTAAGACACAAACTGTTTTTAGTGTTTTAGCAATTACATAAATAAATTTATCTCAGATTGGTCACCAAACGAGAAGAATAGCAATTCAATGACGTAATGTTATAAAAATTTTGAGACCAGTTTATTAAATAAAAATAATTTGAAAGAATCAGACATTCCAAAAGAGAAGAACCTGAAAGCTTGGAAAGATAAATTGCTGAGAGAATAGCATCTTTAATAAAGCAAAGAGCTTTTTGGTCGAAAATTGGAATTGACAAAAGACGTGCATCGAAAATTGACCGAGTAGCAGCAAAGGCAAGTCTTATTGCAGTAAAATTAGAATTGAAGAAAATCAAAGAAAAGACTTGAAAATTTTGGAGAGATATTCAAATAATCCAAATTATTTATAATTATTTCAAAATTTTTGTTTGCTTTTAATTTCTAATATTTCATGTCTCTGGAATAAAAAAATTGTATAATTAGCATTTTTTTAAAAATAAACGGGATGATTTCACTAAAAATCTCAGAATTTCAGCACTTCAAAAAGACTTTAAATTTTAGTATTTATAAAATTTTGCAATAAACGAGTAAGTTTGAAGGTTTGAATGGGTGAACTCAGAAAAACGTATAGTTAAATTATAGTTTTTTAATTAAATCTTATTTTATTAAAGTCTTAAGAATGATTTTGCTGAGGCTAGGCATGGATTTTTAAATTTTTCTTCACTATTTAAGCTTTTTAATTAATATATTTTCGAAACCAGTATTTGAATTATTAAATTGCCACTTCGGCTCGTAATAATATTGAAAATTATTGCCAAAGTTGTTTTGAAAGTTTTGTCTAAAATTTTAAAAAGAAAAAAAATTAAATCATTCTTAAGACTTAAATAGGAAGATAAAAAAAGAGTTGTTGGGATCGAACAGTAATTGATTACAGCTTCTTCAAGTGATGGAAAGGCTGCAAATGAATGAATTTTCAAATGCTTTCTTCGAAAAATCTTTGTACAATAATTAAAATAAATAATGAAAAATGATTAACTGTAGTTGTCAATATTTACTAAAAAATCATGAAGTATGTTTTGGATCTTAATTACCAATTTTTGATCTTATTATTAAAAATATAGGTTGTTGTAAAAAAGCTCAGAGAAATATATTTGATCTTTTTATATAATTTTAATTTTATAAATAAAAAAAATATGAACTATTATAAATTTTCGATTTTTAAATTTTGTTTTATTTCCTGAAATCTAGCATTCACAAATTTTTTTTAAAATAATTTTTTCATTTTTCAAATGCAATTAAAAGATAATTTGATGCAGATTCCACTAAATTCAGCCTGATCTAATATTTAATTTAAAAGTTAAATACCTAAATAAGTAAAAAACAATAAAAAAGAAAATATCTATCTATTTAAGTTGATGTAATTTGTCACAAATTTTACAAGAGTCAATTTATTTGAAAAAAATTACCAAATCGGTTGAAACCAATATTCGGCATTTAAACTGTTTCAGTTGATTCATGGCAAAATTTCTTTGGCTTTGTTCAATGTGACCCGATATATAAATCGAGTGCCATCCTCGCTGATTAAGAATTGAGCTTAAACTCTCAGCTCTAAAGAAAATTAAAAAAGTTGAATTCGAAAATAATTTACTATTTACTTTAGCTGGTAATTAACAAAAATAATTGCTTGCTGAAACTGAACAGTTCCAAGAATTTTGCACAACTCATCTATCTTGGCATCAAAACACTTATTTGGTAATTTAGAGAAAGAAGTTATTTTGTAATACTGCTTAATGCCCCTTAGACTCGGATCGACAATGTTTAGCCGGACATAAGTCGGTGAACGCATATAACGGGTTGCATAAGATGCCATAAAAGTGGGATATGTAGCTGATAAAAATATCATTTGTTTATTAATTGGCATTTTTGAATAAATTAGACTTTTTTTAAACAATTAGGTTTTAATTTTTTTTACTAGAATTTATTTACTTAATTGAGTCTTGAAATTCAGGTTCAAGAAGTTTATCAGCTTCGTCCAAAATAAACAAGCGTATATTTGTGGTATTGAGTAAATTTTGATCAATTAGATGAAGAATGCGGCCCGGAGTTCCGATGGCAATTTGGCAATTTTTTACTTTAATTTTATCCTGATTGATGGACTGACCACCGATAAAAGCTTGACATTTGGCAAAATTATGGCCAATAGCTTTTATACAATCCGATATTTGAATCGCTACTTCTCGAGTAGGTGCAAGCACCAAAACTTGTAGAGCTTTTGATTTAGATGCCAGAATTTGCTCAAGAGATAAAATGGAAAAAACGCAAGTTTTTCCTGTTCCAGACTTTGCCTGTACAATTAAATCAAGACCAAGTTTTCCGATTGGAATGGCTTTTAGCTGAATGGGAGATGGTTTCAAAAATCCAGAAATTCTGAGTCCGTCCAACACTGGTTTGGAGAGCATCAAATCATCAAAGGTTACATTCTCGTCAAATTCTATGTCTTTGGTTCGCTTTTTTAAATTAGAATCAACAGGTTTTTGCATTTTTAAAAATTTATTATAATTTTCAAAAGAGCAAAATTTTTCAAACAATTTAGATCAAATACAGTAGTACACTCGCTTTAATTTAAGTAGTGAAAAAATTTTGCTTCATTTTTTCAGATAAAAGTGAGTAGACAGTAATGTTAAATCAGATAAGATATTCGTCAATTAAATATTAATTTTAACAGGAAATTATATTAATAAAAGTAATAAAAATAATCTTACTAAAATTTAATAATACTAAATTTAAGAACAAAAATTAAACTTGATTGCAAGTTAAATTCAATTAGAGAGGTAAAGATACAATTTTTTAAATCAAACATGCTTAAATATTTAAAAAGGTTAAAAGATTGAGATTTTTAAATTAAATTTTAAATCGGATTAGGGATTTCATTAATATTATGCGATATTTTTATTTTTCCAATATATGTAAATAAAAATATCCAAAATATTTCAATTAATTAATAAAGTAAAATGTCAAGTAACACATATTTTTATATAATTTGACTTATATACTTGTTTTCTTTTCTAATTTATTTTTTAGTTTATTTTTATTTTTTTTTAAATCTAAAGAAGTTAAAGCTCGAAAGATAAATAATCTTTTTAGTGTGAAAACTTTTAAAATAAAATTTTAATTAAATTCTTTAATTTATTCTTAATTTTATTTTTCATAAATCTATTAGAAGAAGTAGTAGTAGTTTTGACTGTAGGTGGCTAGCCAGCGAGTGTGCTGACAAGGCACACTAAGACAGCTGATGTGATTAATTGCTGCTTATCCAGCAATCAATACCTGCTTTAAAGCTGTTAACATTGGAAACATTGTTAACATTAAATTTTTTTAAGACTTGATGTAATAACAGCATTTCTTACCCAGCAAATGTGATGTATTTCCAGTATTCACTAAGCAATTTTTTTTTCGGAAAAATCCAAAAAAAATTTTGCAAATTTCAGTGAGATCTTAATTTTTATAAAATTTTTCTATTAAAATTTAGTTTAAAATCCTTTTCTATTTTTCCCATTTTAATTACAAAAATTTTCTTTAATAATTAAAAATAGAATGCCGTATTCCATAAACCAAACCAAAATGCAACTTTTGTGCATGTAACAAACACCATGTCGCCCAGTTTAAAATAAACTGAACTTAAACCGCATCTTCCAAAAGCATATTAAGTCTTGAGTCCGCATTTAAGTAATGTTTTTCTAAATTAATGGATCAGTAAAGCTTGAGTTTTTAGCCAGAAATTAACAAATAATCTTTAATTTACGCAAAAATCTCAGGCTTACGGTACTCAATTTAGATAATTAATCTAAAAATAAATTTTAACAGCAAAAATTAAAATTAAATTATTAGTCATATTTTGAAAAAACTCTGCTTTAACTGTCCCAACTCCACAAGAGATAATAATAACCTATAATAAACTTAACTTTTTCTTTTTTTTTATTTTGCCTATGAGGCTTAAATCAAAAAATAATAATGATAATAATAATATAATAAACTAAATGCAAATTTTCGATCAAAAACTTATTGGTTGTTTTCTGAGTCCAAAAAAAATAAAAAAATTTGTACAATTTTATTTTAATATGTATGCTCCAAGGTTTACTGTATTTTCTTGAATCTAAATTCAGGTAGAAATCTGTATTTAATAAATAAAGTATTAAAAAAAAACTATCTCTAAATGAATTAAAAGAAAAAAATCATCTTTCAAATACAAAAGGATATCTGAGATATTATAATTAGCTCTCAAGAGTCTTTTGTTTTATTGCATAAATTCATCTTGAAATGGTTGATATCCAAAAATTAAATCAAGATTTTGGTTAAGCATATAAAAACAAAAATACTTAATTTTTTGTTTTGATGTTTTTTAAAAACGAATATCAAAATTGAATTAGTTTAAATGAAATAAAAGATAATTTTTTTTTGAAGTTATTCTATTCTTAAATTAAAACTAAAACAAACAACATGGTTAGGGTTAGGTAAAACTAACATAAATTTAAAAGCAATAAACTTCACGAATAAATAGAATAATTTTTCAAACAATTCTATTAAGAAACTAGCATCATTAAGTAAATAAATATAAGAAATTTTATTGCTAAAATAGTTTGATAATTTTATAATATAATTTTTTAATTTTTGAGTTTTAAAATTTTTTAATTTTTTTTCTTAATCGATTTGTGAAATGAATTTCAAAATTAATTATGATTTTAAACAAAAATCATGAATACTTTTATGGTTTTCATTAAAAAATCACATACTTTAGCTTTTAATTAATTTAAAAAAAATATATATTTAAGCTTAATTTTTTGTTTTTAATATTTAAAATATTTAAACAAAAGCTTATTTAAAGTAAAAAGAATTAAAAATTTTACAAGCATCTAAATCAAGTTTTGAATTTTTTTACAAACAAATAGTTGAGTTGTTCATTTGTAAGAAATTTTGTTTATATTCCTAAAAAAATAAAAATTTTCCAAAACGATTCTATTACATATTTAGACCAGGCCAATAAATAGAAAAAATAAATAAAAAATATCGTAGTTAATAGAAACAATTCTAATATTTGTTAATAAATTTTTTTAGTTTATTTTAAAAGGCAAACGTTGGGTTTTTATTTTCAAATTTAATTTCTATTCAACATGATTAAACAATTAAGTCTTAAACAGCCAAAGATGCTTAAGACTGAATAAAGTTGTGATCATGCTTTGATAATTCAATTCAACCTTAAAGTATGCTATGACACGTATAAATTAAAAAACCAATCATCTGTGAAAAAAAGTGCCAACATGGCATTTAAGTTTGCCTATTTAGCAATTGTGGTCTCTAATTGTTTCAATGAGTTTCATTAACTGAATTTTTATTATTTTAAAAATTTGACTATAAATGTATCCTTAGGTAATTTTATTTTAAGAGCTCATTGGTATCCAATATTAAAAGTTGATGTTGTTAAGCGATTAATTAGTATTTAAAATTTTGAATTTAAAATTTAGGTAAAATTATCTTGGAATTAAATATTTATAGATGTCACAAGATCTAGAATCTAATGTTTAATTAAATTCTAAGCGACCATTTTTTTATCGTGTGAAATATTAGAATTAGCGGAAATTAGTCTCCTCAAGCAGAAATAAATTAAATTTTTTTCTGATTTATAAAAATTATTTTCCTAAATTTTAAAATAATCCTGATTAAAAATTAATTTATTTCAATTGAATGGATTATTTTGAAATGTCTAGCGCTAAGCGTGTCAAGCTAAATGGTACTAATTCTGATTTTTTAATAGTTAAAAGTAAGCCTGAAATGAGTGTCAACGAGACCAGTCAAAGTGATCAAGTGGCTACGAACATTACGTACCAAAAATCTGCGATTGCAAAATTAGATCGTTTGGGTACTTTTTCATCCATAAATCAGAACGGCTGTACCGTTTGGTTTACTGGTTTATCATGTTCGGGCAAAACAACCCTTTCGTTTGCTTTAGAAGAATACCTGGTAAAGACTCGTCGTATTTCTACATATACTTTAGATGGTGATAACATTAGACACGGCCTTAATTCAAATCTTGGCTTCAGTCCTGAAGATCGAACTGAAAATATTCGCAGAATTGGCGAGGTTTCCAAGTTGTTTGCCGATTCGGGAATTGTGTGCCTTTCTTCATTCATCAGTCCATACCATGCGGTAACATGAATTTCTTTTTTTTTTTAAATTACGGCCAAACTTAGGTTTATTTGAAGTTTACGAAAGCATATAAAAATAAAAATATTAATATCAAAAATTTAAAGAATCATAATAAAATTTTTTTCACTGTACAGGTTGAGGATTTTAGCGCCAAACCAAAAAATGATAAAAACAAATTAAAAAAAGAGTTAACTTATTATAAATTTTACTTATTATTTATTTGTAAAATAGATAAATATTTATTTTTTTCCATTTCTATTCATTTTTTTAATACGAAAGTTTGATTTTCTTTTTAAAGCCTTGGGACTGAAATTACTAAATTATAATAACAATGTTAATTTAAAGGACAAAAATTTTTCGTTAATTTTTTAATTTTAAATTTAATTTTTGAACGAAAGTGAATTTCAAAATATGATTTTTTAACACTATCAGGCAGGTAAATAAAATACAAATAAATCAAATTTAAAAGCTCAATATGCTAGATCTGAAATAAACATAATGATATGTAAATTTAAAAATTTAAAACACGTAGAATAGATAATTTTTAAATTTTTTCTAAATTAACAAATTTCTTTTTTTTTCTCAAGTTTTAAATAGTTTTGATTTGAATTTTAAGATAACTTTTTTATGTTTTTATTGAATTTTCAATTATTTAACTGTTTACTGAAAAAAAACTTCTTGATACGACAAATTTTCAATGATGGTAAGATTCAAATTCAGAATAGTATAGTTGATATGTTTTTATTCTGCAGTAGATTTTGCCATTTTTAAGTAGAAAATAATGCAAATTTTAAAATAAAATAGTTCATAATTTTTTTTTTAAATTTTATTATTTTTAATATTTTTTTAATATTTCAAAAGTTAGTTCTAAATAAATTCGTTTATCTGGGAAATTATTAATAACAACGATTTGGTTAAAATTACATTTTATCATTTTAGTTTATTTGAGTTTATCATTAGAAATAAAAAAACCCAAAATTTCTTTAAGGACCGTCAAAGAGTGAGAGACATTCATAACAAGTTTGGATTACCTTTTGTCGAAGTTTACGTCAAGGCTCCATTGGAAGTGTGCGAGCAAAGAGACGTCAAGGGTTTGTACAAAAAAGCCAGATCCGGTCTAATTAAGGGTAAATAATAAAATTATTTCAGAACTTTTTATTAATAAAAAAAAAGATTTTACGGCGATTCACTCAAAGTATGAAGAGCCAGCTAATCCGGAGATAATTCTGGAAACATCTAAATTCTCAATCTCAGATTGTGTCGAGAAAATAATAAATTATCTTGATCAAAATAAAATACTTAGTCAACTAAATGAAAAAGCTAGCTTAAAACAAAAAGAATTGTTTGTAAAAGCTGAAAATTCCGACCAGCTGAAGTCCGAATGTGGCAATTTTTTTCATTTAAACATCAATCGCATTGAGATGCAATGGCTGCAAGTTTTGAGCGAAGGCTGGGCTCATCCCTTGAGAGGATTCATGCACGAAGATCAGTATTTACAAACATTGCATTTTAATTGTATCAAGCAAACTAATCAAATGTATAACCAATCTGTGCCAATAGTGCTCAGTTGTTCTGAAGCTGATAAGCAAAGTCTGTCTGGTAAAAAAGAAGTGGCACTTTATTTTAATGAGAAACTAGTTGGTTTTATGACTAACATAACAATTTTTCCGCATCGCAAAGAAGAAAGATGTGCTAGACAGTTTGGCCTGGTAAATGCGAGACACCCTTACCAGAAATACATTTTTGAAGAATGCGGAGATTGGCTGATTGGAGGTGATTTGCATGTTTTCGAAAGGGTCCGATGGGAAGATGGTCTAGATGAGTATCGTATGACTCCATTTGAGTTGAATGAAAAATTCCAGGAAATAAAAGCAGATGCTATTTTTGCATTCCAATTAAGAAATCCGATTCACAATGGACATGCCTTGCTGATGAGGGATACAAGAAAATTTTTGCTTGGCAAAGGCTACAAAAATCCGGTCTTGCTCTTGCATCCTCTAGGAGGTTGGACCAAAGATGACGATGCACCATTGCATGTAAGAATTGAGCAGCATAAAGCTGTTTTAGAAGACGGTAACTATTTGGATGCCAATTCGACCATCATGGCCATATTTCCATCCCCAATGATGTACGCCGGACCGACCGAGGTCCAATGGCATGCCAAGACTCGCATGAATGCAGGAGCTAATTTTTATATAGTTGGACGTGATCCGGCAGGCATGCCTCATCCAGATACTAAAGTTGATCTTTACGATCCAACTCATGGTAGCAGGGTGCTTCAAATGGCTCCTGGTTTGGAGGATTTGAAAATTGTTCCGTTCAAAGTAGCTGCATACAATAAGACTTTGAATCAAATGGATTATTTTGATCCTAGCAATGCGTCTAATTTTGAGTTCATTTCAGGAACCAAGATGAGAAAATTAGCCAGAGAGGGTGAACTGCCACCTGATGGATTTATGGTCCGAAAAGCTTGGGATATTCTGGCTGGTTATTACAAGAGCTTAAATCAAAAATAATTGTAATTGATTCGAAAATTGTTGTTTTTATTTTTTATTATTTTTATCGTTTTTATCATTTAAAGCGATTGACGGAAAGATTTTGAATAGTCTTATTTTCCAATTTAAAAATTTAAATAAATATTTAGAATTTTATTCTTCTCTTAAAAAGTTAATTTTTTACTAAAGTTAATTAAAAAAAAAGATTTCTAAACTGCATTTTTTTGTCTTCAGGACGTGATGTTTGCAAATGGCTCGTGGGTAATAATTACAAAAATATGAGAGTGAGCTGAGTGCTTTTCACTCAAAATTTATGTTCAAATTTTGAAATTTCAAATATTCTCTATATATTTTAAGTGCTTTCATCACTTGCAAGATAACACGAGGTTTTGCTCTTTTTTAAAATTTAAAATTGTTTTTTTTGAAGCTTAAAAAACTGTGAAATCTGCAATGCTACGGTGGTTCTACAAAAAGACCAGAATTGGTAAAATTACGTTATTTTACGTAATTCTAAGTAAGTTTCAGTCAACTTACGTAATCTTACGTAAATATTAGTCGGTTAGGATATGTAATTTTACGTAAAACTGCGTTAGCTTACATTAAAATACGTAAATATTAATAAATCACTCCTGAATGCTTTAGGCCAAAAAAATGACGATTCTGGTAAGAAAAATCTAAAATTGGCTACGTTTCCAAATTATTTAGTTAATTTTATTATGAAAAAATTTTAAAAAATTTTAACATCCCTTTCCGTTTCTTACATAATTTTTTGTAAAATTACACAATTTTTGCTAAAATCTAGTAAAAAGAGTTTTTTTCTTAAAAAAAATTTGTTTTATAATTTTTTAAGGTTTCAGATTTTGTTGACTTTGAAAATCACCAATATACTCTCAACTAGATAAAATAAAGACTAATTTGGTGTCTTAGATACTAGACGAATATAGATTTTAGAAATTATAATTTATGCTTTAAAAAATTTCATTTTTTTTTATAGTTTAAAAAATAATTTATTTAATATTAAGAAAGGAGAAATAAATCTCAAAAAATCTGTTTTTTCTTTCAAATAGTGCTCTTTCCTTCTGATAAGAATTTTTTGGAGATATTTGAAGAAAGCATGGATATCAAAATAGATAATCAGATTATGTTCGATTTTTTGTTGGCTTTTGAACTAATTTTTGATTTTAAGTCCTTTTGAGAACGTTAGAATTTTTTTTCATTTTTAAATTATTTGTTGATTTAAATTTTCAAAAAAAGTTAAAAGTCAAAGTCAAAGTCGACTTTGACTTAAGTCCACTCAAGTCAACTTAATTATTTTCAATCTATAACATTAGACCTCATCATTCCATATTAGCACCAAATTACAGAAAATTAACAATGATAAAATTTAATTTAAAAACATTGAAATTCGAGAACCAAATTTTATTTAAAACAAAAATTTTTAAAAAAATTTTTAGTTTTAGTCAAAGTCCAGACTTGACTTCGAAAAAATAAAATTTAAAGTTCAGGTCACTTTTGACCAACTCTGCAGATTTCCAAAAACCGACAAAAAATCAGAGAAAATCTGATTAAGCATTTAGGAACAATTTACCAATGTTTACGTATTTTAATGTAAGCTAACGTAGTTTTACGTAAAATTACATATACTTACCGACTAATATTTAAGTAAGATTGTGCAAGCAAGGAAGTGGTTTTATTGGAATTTGATGGTGTATGAGCTACTATGGTCTAGGATTTTTTTTATAAATTTGATGGAAGGCTTAATTTCCACAGATATGTTGATATTTTAGGAAATTACTTAATTCCATCAAAAAATATGCTAAAAGAAGATGAGGCCATCAAATTCCAACGAGACAATGGCCCTTACCATCAAGACAGATTAGTTAAGGAATAATCTCGAGGACAAAATATTGAACTTTTATATTGTCCTGCAAACAGTCCTGATCATAAATGCATTGAAGATTTATGGCTCTTCAAAAGCTAGTTCATTGTATGAGCCTTAAGTATTTTTAATACTTAGGTACCAAACACATACGTGAACCTAAAAATATTTTTAAGAACTAAGCAGAGACAATGCCAAATAGAAATAATAAAAGTATGAAAATTAAAGCCGGTTAAGCTTGCTATTACAAGCTTTATTCGGCCCGTTCCTTAGCTTTTTCAAAATTAAAAAAATCGAATGACTTGAACAATCTTTGTCTAATTTGAATAATGAATGAATGAAATGTCATTTCAATCCAGAATTATTTAAATTCTAATCTAAAAGAATAAAGAATTTGGCCAAAAAAATTGTCTCAAAACTATAATCCTAACCCATTCTGTGACAGTTCAAACCAAAATAGAGGCTAAAAAAAATCATGCATTTCTTAGCTTTTTCACAATGCTGTATTACAATAACTTTTTTATCCAGTTCAAATTTTAGCTCCATAAGATAGGTAATGTTCTAAAATCATGTTCTTTAAAACATTCTTTAACCAAGTGAGCTGTATGAGCATTTACCGTATTCCCTTGTTCGATTATGCTGCACCATGAATTAAGACACGCTTTTGAACCATGCACCAAAGTAAACTTCACCGAAGCTAAAACATTTTTGTTTAAGACAAAAAATAAAAAAAAAATTTTATCCATTTGGTGCAGCACCAAGAATTTAAAAAAAATTAAAAAAAATCAATTGCTTATTATTTCGATTCTTTTTATTTTTTGTCTTAAACTCAGGTCTGTATGAAGTATTAAATTAAGAATTTCAGAGTTTGATGCGGCCTTGAAGCCGTGATTTTCACATTTCTAGCCAATCTAAAAATATGCGATAAGTCATATTTGGAAATTTTTGGCTTTTTAATTTCTTTTAGTTGTTGTTGACGCATTTTTGTGACATCCCAACTAACTTGGCTATTTCTCTTTCGGTTTTTTTATCTTTTAAAAAGCCTACAATTTGCCACCTTTTGTGATCGTTTTTATCTCCATTTAATCTGTCTTTTAGCAGATTTTTGGCAGTCTTGCATTAAAAAATCAAATTATAAGTAAGTTGCTGTATTTATGGGAAAGCATGGTATCAAGCAAAGAAAATTAAGTTTTTTTTTAAGTTCGAAAAAAAATTATTTAAAAAATTGAATATTAGTAATAATAATAATAATAATAATAAAGAGCCACAGCAAGCGAGCTTGCGGAGATGGCTTACTCGGAAGCCATATAACTCTCTGTAACTTATACAAGGAACTACAATATACAGAGACGAAACTGAGGTACAAGACGAATACGAGAGATTATACAGATTGATGAGTTAAGTAGATTTAAAGTAATTAAAAAAATTTTTCATTAATAAGAATTTAATGAAAAATAAATTAAATAATGGTACAATAGAATAAAAAATTTATTATTAAGTTCGAAAAAAAATTCCTCAAAAAATTGAATATTTCAATTTTATTTCAAAAACTTTTTGTGCAATTTTTCTGGGTTTTTTGAACAACAACAGTAATTGTTTTTAATTTTTTCAGATTTTTTTTCAACTTATCCCTTTACTTATAATATTAAAGAAATTAGAATAAATCAAGAATAAAATAGAAAAAAAACATCTGGATTTTAATTTTTTATGACGATTGAAATAACTAACAAAAAAATTTGAAATTAAAAAAGTCTGATTTTCACATCTTGTGACATACTGTAAAATAAAGTAAAGCTGTAAAAATTAAAAGTAAATAAAAATTTTAGTTTTTGCTTCTCTGGCTGAACATTTGATTTCTACTATTTACAAACATTTTCAAACATTTATTTTATTTCTTAAAAAATCTTTTGAGTCCATTTTCGAAAAAAGGTAATTTTATGAAAATATGAATAATTAAGAGAACAATGTTTTTATTCGACTTTTTTAAATCTAAATTTTTTTCCAAATAAACGATTTAATAATTCAGGCTTAAAATTTAGATTTTGAATGGTTGACAAAGCCGGCATGCGGCGGTTTTTGTAATGAACTAGACTTGTAATTAACTAAAAAAATTCAAACTGTACTTTTTTCTAATTAAATAGCATTTGTTGATTTATTTTGAAAATAATATCTGAATTTTTAACTCAAAACAAATATTTAAAATTTTATATTAAAATAACCTAATTTTAGTAAGTGAATTAGCTGAAATACTTTCGAATGGTATTATAGTGAATTTTTGATAAAAAAAATTTTCGCCAAATTTTCGCCAAATTTTAGCCAAATTTTCGCCAAATTTTCACCTATAGTTTTTAATGAAATTCATTTTTCCGTGTTGAATTTTATTATTCAAAACCAATACAAAACAAGTTGTTTTATATTTTGCGAACCTTTTCAAAATGATTATTTACTGACGCGTTGGCCTACAGAAGCTTAGAAACGAGTTGTTTATAAGAAAGTTTACAACAAGAGTGTTTATGTTTTTTGTCAGGTCGTTAAAGTAGCCTTTTAGTGACTAAATTTATGCCATAATTTAAAACTCCTCAAATCGAATTAAGTAAAATCCGTGAAAAAATAAGCCACAAATAAAGTAAACACTTTTTAGATCGAAACTGAGGGGTTTTCAATTTTTAAAACTATTGAGGCTAATTAAATACTTCAACGATAAACCAAAAACTAACACAAACTATTTTATGGTTTTTATTTACTTTAAAATGAGCATTTTGCTGAATAGTTATCCAAGAGTTATTTTCCATCACTAAATCTAAGCTATGTCATTTAATTTTTTTTTTAATAAAAATTTAAAACTCGATTTATGGTATTTTGTAGCTTTGTAAATGGGAGTGTCAAAAAGACAATTTTTTATTTTTTATAAGAGAAATTTAATGATTTAAATTTTAGACAAGAAAAACATTATCATTTGGGAATTCGATGCTCACATTTAATCAGCAAATGTTTTTGATAATTTTGTACTCAAAAATAATGACAATCAATGGCTTTGAAAAATTACTTCTAGCATTAGATCGATGATGTAACAAAATTACTATAAAAATAAAATAATTGCCATGGCAACCAGGTTGATTTTTTATTTTAATAAAAATTAATATTTTTTATATATCAAGAAGGAGCCTTTTAGGTTTAGTTTTCTGAAATTATTTTTATTCCCTTAGTTTGAAAAAAAACTAAAAGAACTACATTATGTAACTTTTTAATTCTAAAAATTTTAGATTTTAATGTGCTTTGAGTTGTTTGGGAAATAATTATTTTTCGTAGCTTTAATCATGGAAAAACTTTCATTACATGCTTATAAATGCATAGTTGAGCTCTCTTTACACGAATTGACTGCACCCGGAGTCCGCTTGGCCAACAAAGACGATTTATATGTAAATGTGTGTCTTTTGGGCCAACAAAGGCGGACCCGACTGGTGCAGCCAATTTTTCCACTCAAATTCTCGGCTCATTTGACCTTTGAAAAGACATTCAAGTACGCTAGAGACCAGGAAGACGTGGTCAATTTTTTGGACGATCTAAATGTGTTAATAGAACTGATCCAATTGAGCAGAACCAACAATAATGAAGTCTTGGCTTGGTACGAGTCCAATGCGAGACAATTTCTGTATCCTGATCCTGATGCTAGTCCCAATAATGACAGTCCTCAGCGGGGCGCTTTCATGACACGAAGTGATAACTTTCCAGTTGAGTTTTTAAAACCTATTTAAATTAATTAGGACTTGATTTAATTTATTTATGTAAATAGGGCAATATTTCACCACAAATAATATTTTGTACATCAATCACCATAGTTGAAACTCAGACACCATCACTTGACATTCTGCGAGAATACGAGACCCGGTTTGTCCCGGAGCCCGTTTTGGAAAAAGATTCAAAAAAGGTGAGAAAATCTCGCCGAAAATGCAAAAATTCAGAATTTGTTGGTCGCGAAAATTTTGCCAGTCACACAATCTCGTCGGCCATAAAAGCCGACTACACTCTTCCAGATGTAAGACAAAAACTCGAAGAGTTAAACCGATCTGTACAAAAGACAAAAATAGTGAAAACAGCGCAGGGTGTAAAATCGGCCAATATATTCCGAAGCAGATCATTCAGGCCGTTTGTTGTGCGAAGAGCTGATGAAACTAGCATCCTACGCAAGCCAGAGTCACATGACGTTTTGCATGATGGTCTGGTTTTGACTAGAAAAAGTCCCAAGAGAATTTATGAAGCCAAAAAGTCTAGATCTCGGCCAACATCGAGATCTGCATCTGTTCAGTCAAGAATGACCAGATCACTGAGCCCCATAAGTTTCAACAGAAGTTTAAACGAAAATCTGGCCATAGAAAATTATAGACCATCGAGCAGAAAATCAAGTCAACACTTGCCAGAGTCAAGAAATGAAAATTTGGATCATTCACACCTAAGCTTTAAGAACAACTGCGAAGTATGTTTGGATCAAGACATCAGGAATCAAATTCAAGCTAGAGCAAATCGTTTGAATTCTGATTCACTTTTTTCAAGAGCTAGATCACCTTTTAATGAAACAACTAGACTTAGCTCAAACGATTTGGCTAGAGCTTCTTTTTTAGAACAGTACGAGAAAAAGCCTTTCAAAGAAGCTCACGATGCTGCCCAAAGATTGATTGGTAAAGAAAGAACCGGCTTTAAATATCCCAAAAATGAAGCCATGTCGAACTATTCACCCCCTTCTAACAAAACAGATTGGCAATATTCTAGATACTATCCATGGTTGTTTAACTATACCGAGTATCTTAGAAATTTGGAAGAAGAATTGTATTTTTTGAAGCAACGAAGTAAAAATTTGAGAGTTTATTAATTGGCCAAGAGCAAGGTTCTAATTTAGAATTAGCTTTGATTTTATTATTTGGCGATAGAAGTTTATATTTTTTTTAAATAAAATTCTTAGAAAATTTTTTGCATTAACAAAGTTAAATTTTAGATAAATTTTAATTTTGACTTTTCTTTGACTTGAATTATATTTTGAATTTTAACACTCAAAGACCGAGGAGGTTTCCACCTTTATTATTTTTTTTGTATGAAAATAAAAAAATTTGGTAACAAACAATAAATTTTGATATTTTCTTGAATTGAGATTTAAATATTTTAGAAAATTAAATTTACAAATTGCAAAATAATTACCAATTAAATAAAAATTTTCATTTTTTGTTCGATTATCAATGTTTTCTTTAAAATAAAATAAATTTTTATTTTGTTAATCTATTGAAACATATTTTGTGTCATGTTGTTTTGCTATCAAAGTTTATAAAGTTTAATTTATTAAATTTAAATAATAAAAAAGAATTTTAGTTCTGGAATAAAAATTAACAATTCCTTCCTTAAGTCTGGTAAATGTGGGTAAAAATAGCTCCAGAATGGAATGCATCTAAATAAAAAGAATAAACATCTTTTTTGTATAAATTAATCAAGCCACATTCGATAATTGATTTTCCTAAAATTAATAAAAAAAATAATTATTCTATACTAAAAATTGAATATTCTACAACAAATAAGCAACTTTTTAGCAATTAAAAATTCTTATATTTTAGACATTTATAGATAGAGCCTTATCAGTAAAAAATATTTAATTATGCATAACAAGAAAGTATGAATTATAAAAAAAGCATGATACGATGCAGCGCCTCATTCGCCTTGTAAGGTTCCAGTTATGGTATGAGTTTTGGTAGCGACCATTAGGGCTATAATTTTTTTAAAAATGCCTCCCGTAGATTCAATTTTTAGGCTTGATTAGTTTTCGCTCTTCTTTAAAAACCCTATTAATTTCAAAAAAAAATTTTAAAGTCAACTAAAACATATATTATTTTGAAAATTTTTTTTTTGAAGGTTACACATTTTTTTAGTTTTTAAACCTAAATGTATTCATTTATGGCATAATTTATTTTTTATTAATTTTTTCTTAGAAATTGCTTTAAACCATGTCTAATTTAATACAAAAAAATTGTATTTTTTACTGTAAAATACATAAATGCATATATTTGTGAAAAATAACAAATTTTTTATTTAAATTTTTATCAAATTTTTAAGTTAAAATTTTTTAATTTATTTCTTATAAAATATTTTTACAAATATTAGTTTATATCAAATGATATTAGCTGATACAAACTAATATGATTAAGGGACAAAAAAATAATCCTAACTGATATCAGCTGATAGCTATTATCATTTTGTGATTGAAATTTACTTTAGAGATTAATAAAAGTATAATAGCTACGAAAACAATTCAAATTCAGCGAGTCAAATTGACTTTAGTTTAATTTTTAATCCCTTTATTTACTTTATTTAGTATAATGTGAGCATTGTCATCGAAAAAAGAAAAAAATTAGATTAAAAACTTTTTCTTATGAAATTTTTTAAATGAATAAATTTTTACTGAATAAAACTTAATTTAAAAGTTAATTTTATTGTTATAAATAAAAATTTGAGTCTAATATTTTGTGTATTTTTTTAATAATTCAAACTAATTTGAAATGACTGTAAGAGCACTATTCGAGAGTAGCAGTGGTTGTTTTGCCAAATTGATCAATTCATATTCAAATTCTTGTAGGCAAAAGAGCCTCGACAAATTTCTACAATACTTTTGAGGGGGGATTGTCTGATCTTATTCGATTATTACATGCCACAATTGGCGAGTGTCGTGTTGATGATTAAGTGTCTTTGGTTATAAGGACTGTAAACAGAGGTAGTGATGTTCTCGTAGCTGGACTAATAGCTAATGCTGGATCGCGTTTTACGGTTCGAAGCAACTGCCCATTAAATATCAATTATTGAAAGAATATTTAAATTAAATACCACTGGTCATGGATTTCAAAATTACCATGCCAACAAACAAACTCTTATTAGAAATCTTACTTAGAAATACAAAAAAATTAAAAAAAAATCAATTTAATTAAATGTAATTTAGTGATCAAACAACTAAATTTTAAAATTTTTTGTTCAGTATTTTTCATTTTTTTGTTCACAACGGATTTACTTTATAAATTAATTATTAAATTAATTAATAAATTAATTATTAAATTAACTAATAAATTAACTATTAAATTTATTAATAAATTAATTCCACATTTAAATAAATCTAAACAATTTTTTCACTGTGTATATTTTAAAAATGTATTTTTGAGTAAAAAATAATAATTTAAATATTAATTAAAAAATATTATCATGTTTTTTTTATATAATCAAAATAAAAAAAGATGCAAATAATGCTTTAATAAATTAAAAAATTCTCTAATTTTCAAAAAACCATGTATGCAAATCAACAGGATAATGATTGTTTTTATCACTATAAAACTTTTGACTGACATCAGCACTACATAGCAATTTAAAACCCCTTCTTTCCAAATTGCTCAAAATGAGAGTCATCATTGCACATGTGTAAACTTTGTCAGACCCAAAAGTTGAAAATGGGTTTCCATTAAGTTTAATTTGGTATGATCCATAGTAATCTGTTTCGTTTTGTATTCCTTTATGCCATCCATATAAAACAGCTTCCTTCACATCACTCGCAAGACTTAAGTCTCCATTTATAAGACGGATCTTGTCTGATTCATTTAAGCTTAGACAGAAATTAACCAAACTTTTAGGCTCAATTGGTTTGGTACGGAAAAAAAATGTACTTTTGTTGGTCACATGCTTAGTCAAATCACAAGTTGCGTACAAATTCCAGCCATATCGGGCAAAAAGATTAAACAAGTTGTTTAATAAAAGTCTTGATTCAACAGCTTCAGATGCATGGCTGTCCCATGGGTTGCCAGATAGCTTAAATTCCAACGAATAGTCAATCATAGATTCTCTTTGTATTCCCCTTGGCCATAAGGTGTGTATCCCATAGCTCTGGTTTGATATCAAAGCATTTAAATCTTGGTCACTTTGGTGCAATCTTATCCTGTCGGATTTGTTCAAAGTTAGAGCAAAGAAACGAGTATTTTCCATGTCCATTTTGGTGATTTGATCTGGCGCATACCTGAAATAAAGAGCATTGAGGCTGGACTGTCTCTTGCCGGAGTCTATGGCTGCCACGAACAACCAACCATTTTTAAATAAATTTTTCATTATTTCTAAAACCAAGACAGGAATATTGTACGAATCAGAGCTATCACGTGACCAATCGGTCCACGGGTTTCCGTTGAGCTTAATTTCATAGCTGAGACCAAACATTCGCTCACGCTGAATACCTTTAGGCCACCCATTGAGAACACAATTTTTAATCATTTCATACAAATTCTCTGGACTTAGGATACGAATTTTATCACTTGAATTTAGACTAAGACAAATGACAGAGGTATCGACAGGCTCCAATTTTTGAAAAAATAACACGTCTGTCTCAGAGCTATTACGTTCCAAGTCGGTTGTAGCTTTTAAATGCCAGCCGATTTGGTAATATGACTTAATTAGGGAGCAAAGAAAATATTTAACCTCTAAATCATCTTCACCATAATTGTACCAAGGTGAGCCTTTTAGCTTAAATTCAACAAAGCCAACTTGGTGATTTTCATCTTGAATTGACCAAGTTGAATTCAAAACATGCTTGGTTGCTTGTTTAACTTCGTCAGGTGCAAGAATGAGCCTGAATCGATCCGAGCCAGACATTTGTACAGAAAAGTAACATAGTCTCAGTTGATCCTGGTTTAATAAGTTTACTGTAGGTGTATTTCCCATTTTTGTTCTAAATTTTTTTTTTTAAATATAAAAAACCAAAAAATTTCATTTTTATTTAAAGCAAATTTGGAAATTTGGAAATTTGGAAATTTTCATTGATTGACTTAGTCAGAAATTTAGAAATTCATTCAAATTAGATATTGCATCTTTTTTTTCAATAATTACGTTCATTTATTTTTTAATCATTTAATTTGTCAAATATAAAATATTCTAAAAAGAAATACAAATTACGTTGTTTTATAAATGATAATTAGCATTTTTTATTATAAAAACAAGTCTAGATAAATTTTTAAAAATTACACAATTAATTTGTTTTTGTTGTAGTGAGTTTTAAAAAAAACTTTTTTTAATAAAATATAAAATTCAAAAACAAAAATATACTTAGCCCTGAACAAAGAAAGTATGCTAATAAAATAATATAATAAAATATATTTAGTCCTGTTATCTATGTTTTTTATTCAATTTTACCTAGGATTACGATTTTATCCGTTTTTCACACAACAAAATTTAAAATTAAATAATTCAATTCAAAATTTATTAAACGATTTGTCAAATTTATTGTCAAAATTTAGATTTTTCATTTTTCATTTCATTTTTAAGGTGATCAACGCTGATACCTGATATATGTTTTCAACAAAAAGGAATTATTTTTACTATTTTAAATATGTGATCATAGACATGTTTTGGTGATCAAACAATTTATTGAAATAAAATCTTTTAAGAGAAAATATTAACATATTAATCGAGTCATTGAAAAAAAAACTAATTGTATAATCTACCTATATGTACTGTGGTGCTTTGACAAAAATCAAAGGGTTTTTACCGTTTTTAGAAATTTAGCAATAATTTTCAAAAAAAACTTGTAAAAATAAAAAGGCCAAAAAAAAAGCCAATTTCCAAGCAATTTCTTAGAATTTTCGGAAAATTTCATAAAAAAAAATTTACATTTTTTTTCATAAATTTACGTAAAATCCGAATTTTTTAATTATAAAATTTTGTAACACCTAAAATTGTAAATCATACAGTCGAGTCTTGCTATATTGATGCTGATTTATTTATTTGTTTTATTTATTTTTTTCCTGTACCGAGCTAGGGCTCCTTCAGAATGAATTAAAAAAATCAAAATGAAAATAAAAAATAAAATTAAAGTTAATAAAATGAGATAAAAAAATCAAAATAAAGTAAATAAGCTAAAAAAAAAGTTTAGAAGACATAGAATGTTACATGTGGTAAATGTTTACATAGTTCAGGTTTCAGGAAAAAAAGGAGGAAATAGTAAGGTAGCAATTACACAATGGAGTTGGATATTCAATATATCTCGATTCGAAACCTTCTTTGTATTCCTCCACCAGTCTTACAACCAATGGAATAAAATGACTCAGTCCTGTCCCAACATATCTCTCACTCAACTCAAAAAGCCGATTTGAGACTGTTAGTAATTTAAGTTTATTAAAAGCTTGATGATGCACGATGTTGGAGGGAGTATCATATTTTAATTTAAGGATAGATCTTACTGCTGAATTCTGAATTGCTTGTAGTTTTTTAATATTATTTTCTGAAAATGAATTCAAGCAAGGAAAAGAATATTTCCTTCCCATCCTTTAAAATGCAAATTTGATTAATACGATATTGGTTAATACGATGTCCATTTAATGATTTCCGCCTAAACACATCGTATTATCCAGACTCGACTGTACATAAATCATTTAAAAAAGGTATTATTAAAAAAATTTTGACTCAAAACAAAATTAACTAATTTTTTAGGTTATTCCAATTGTGATTCAAATTAATGGAGACTGGTCAAATCATTAATTTTTTCCATTTAAAATAATCTGGTTTATTAAAATAAAAATTTCTACTGTAATTTACCATTAAAATTTACGTAAAAAGATGTAAATTTTTTCTTTGAAAGTTTTTTGAAATTTTTCAAAAATATTAAGAAATTGCTTGGAAATTGGCTTTTTTTTCGCCCTTTTGATAGACTACCTATGAGTAGATCTCGTGTAATAGAGTCTTTAATCAGTTTCTTCGAGCAGCTAGAAAAATGAGTGAAAAAAATAAAATAATACAATATCGTAATATGGAGATTTTATTTATAATTAAACAGAAATCATTTGGACTTCAGCCAGTGAGATTCCAAGAGAAGAAATTCACTCTAGTTTTATAGTAAAATTAAGTTTGGCTCAACTTAACAATTTTTTCATATAAAGATTCGTTTATTGAAATAAAAAAAAATATTTTTTATTTTAAATTAGTCAATTTTTCACTTAAATCCCACAATTTTTTGGCATCTGAATCATTTAAAGCGTGTGGTAACAATTTATTTGGCTTACAATCTTTAAAATAGGATCCACTTAAATCGGATAAATTTTCCTCAACAGCACAATAAATAGAAGTTTGTGCACCTTCCTCAGTATTTTTCAAAAACCATAAAGCCCATGGATACAACAGATAAATGAAAAAATAAGCTTTCCATCCATAAACATCAGCCAAATATCGTCCTGCTTCAGAACGTATGGCACCTGGGTGCACTGAATAGGTTGTTACATTTGTACCCTTTAACTTTTTTGCTAGCTCTCTAGTAAACAATATAACTGCCAATTTTGAATTACAATAGGCAATTATGGGACCATAAGACTTATCCAAGTTCAAATCATCCCAGTTTATTTTTCCTATCATATAGCCAATTGATGCCACATTGACAATTCTTGAAGGAGCTGATTTTTTAATTTTTTCAAGCAGTAAATTTGTTAACAGATAATGACCGAGATAGTTTACTCCAAACTGTAGTTCATAACCTTCTTTGGTGCTCCATTTGGGACAAACAGTAATACCAGCATTGTTTATCAAAACATCAATTCTTTCTTCTTTTTCGTTAATTCTTGAGCAAAACTCTTTAATCGAATCAAAAGAAGCAAGATCTAAGAGCTCGATTGTCACATTTCCGTTTCCAGTCTCTTTGCGAATTTGATCAGCAGCATTGGAAGCCTTTTCCAAATTTCTACACGCCATTATCACTCTGGCTCCACGTCGAGCCATATCAAGTGCTGTCTGTTTTCCAATACCGGTGCTTGAACCGGTCACTATGACAGTTTTACCATCTAGTCGTACATTAGACTTGCATCGACCACCAGAGAAAAAAAATCTTTTTGTTAAATAAATAAAACCACCGATGGGTGTTAGACAGAATATAAAGTACGCCAGATCGTTCACTGACTTAAAGCATAATTTTGATTTTAGCTTCTTCAAGTCGAACATTTTAATTTTTACAAAACTTTAAATTAATATTCAAGTTTTTAAATCAGTTTTTTTTAATAGCAAAAGGATTTTTCTAAAATTTTTAAAAATAGATAAAAATTCTTATCAACATTTAAAAATAAAGAAATAAGGAGCTAAATTTATAAATAAATCAAAAATCTAAATTTAAAGCTTTTTTTAAAATGGCCAATTTTAAGCATTTGATTAATCAACTGAGAAAAATTCACCTGCGCTCTAATCACCTTTCGGCAAATACAAACCATTTGACCAAGATTCTAGATCAAAAAAAGCAAGAATTCAATTTAGAACTTGAAAAACTCGAGAAAAGAATCGTAGATTTGGAAGAATTTAGGAGAAAAGCGGATTTTTTTATCAAAAAAAGTTTTAAAAAAGTGACTAATGATGTTGATAAAAGACGAGATGAAATGAACAAAAAAATCCAAGACCATTATTTAAAGTTAATGGAAAAAATTACCAAAGATAGAGATGAAAAAAAAGCTAAATTTAACCAACAAATTAAGCAAATCGATGCGTTCCAAATTCTTGTAAACAAAATTGATGATAACTTGGCCACTATGGCAAAGATTGAATTGTTAAAAGATAATTTAGGCGATGTTAGATCGAAAGGAAAACTTGTCGAGACTGCCATAGCTGATCTAACCAGAGAAGACTTTTCTTTCAAGTTTCCTACTGATTTGAATATGGATCAGTTATTTGGTCAAATGATGGAAAACAAACACAAAAAAAATTCGGTTGAAGTGGACAATATATTCCGGGATAGCGCCTTGGGTGAAAATTTATCTCATAAAGGTGATATCATTGATTTAAAATTAATCGATGACACAAAATTGCTCAGCGCATCTAAAGATGGAACTGTCAAGCTGTGGGATATTGAAAACAAAACATGCATCAAAAAATTCAGCGCTTTTGATCATATTAATTCAATAACATGCATTTGTGAACTCAATGATGGTCTTTTGGCAACTGGTTATTTTGACCAGAAGATTAAAATGTGGAACTTAGAAAGAGGGGAATGTGAAATAAGCATAATTGCTCATAATGATACGGTCACATGCTTAACTCTTTTAAAATCTGGGTTTTTGATAAGTGGATCTTCGGACTGTACATTAAAAAAATGGAACCAAAAATCAGGAGAATGCCTGGCTACCTTTCGTGGACATTCAAATTCAATCAATT
This sequence comes from Brachionus manjavacas, assembly GCA_019054805.1. Classification (NCBI taxonomy): domain Eukaryota; kingdom Metazoa; phylum Rotifera; class Eurotatoria; order Ploima; family Brachionidae; genus Brachionus; species Brachionus manjavacas. The sequence goes on from JAHQIY010000005.1 coordinate 986,309, forward strand.
GTATAGAAGAAACTGAAGATGAAAAAATTCTAAGTGGTTCATCAGATTGTGAGATTAGAGTATGGAATCAAACTGGAAAATGCCTTAGAGTTTTAAATGGTCATCAAGATTTTGTATTGTGTATAAAAGTTTTGGAAAATGGTAGACTAGCCAGTGGCTCGAAGGATAAAACAATTCAAATTTGGAATATTGAAAAAGGCATTAATGAAAAAACCCTCACAGGACACATGGAACCGGTTTCATGCTTATGGCCTTTGAAAAATGACAAATTAATGAGTGGTTCATGGGACGGTACAGTTAAAATATGGGATCTTACATCTGGTACTAGCATTAAGACCATAAAAGTCCATCAGGATAAAATTAATTGTATACAAGTTGATTCTAATGAGAATATTTATACTTGTTCAAGTGATAGAACTATCAAATTACTTAATTTTGATCACTTTAATAAGTAATTTTAAAAGCATTCATCGAAATCTAATTTTTTAATTGTAAAAAATGATAATTATAAATAAAATGCGACAAAATTTTTTCTTCATTTTAAAATCATTTGTGATTTTTTTGTAAAAATGAAATGCTTGTCATTTGTTATGAAAAAAATGTGCTCTAAAAAAACTATGCTATGATGTTTTATGTAGTATATGCTGACAGATTTTTATTATTTGTTTAAATGTTTTCTGTACCGAGCTAGAGCTCCTTCAGAATAAATTTTAAAAAAATAAAAAATAAAAGTAAAAAATAAAAATAAAGCTAGATAAAATAAGATCAAATAAAAATCAAAATAAATTAAATTAGCTATAATAAAATGGATAGAAAGTTAAAAAGACATATATTGAAATAGGGTGTTACATGTGATACATGTTTACCAAGTTGAAGCTTCATGGAAATCAAAAGAAATAGTTAGGTATCAATTACACAGTGGAGCCAGGAATATTCGATGATTCGAAACCCTTCATGTACTAATCTAACAGTCTGGTTACTAATGGAACAGAATGGCTCAGTCCTACTACAACATATCTCTCGCACTACTCAAAAATGCGATTTGAGACTTTTAATAGTTTTAGTTTTTCAAAGGCCTCACGATGTAGTATGTCGAAGGGTGTATCATATTTTAGTTAAAGTATGAATCGAACTGCTGAGTTTAGAAAAGCCTGAATTCTTTAAATCTTTGATTCTGAAAATAAGTTGAGACAGGGAAATGAAAAGTCTAAAATTGAACCTATTAATGTTTTATAGAGATTACCTAATGTATTTAAGTATTTAAGTATTTTAGCCCCATTTTTTGTTTGACAATATTTTAATTAAATTTAACACTAGAATTACCGCGGTGTCAGATTAGCACTTTTTTGAGTTTTTTCCTCTCATAAAATTTGAACTAAATTTAAAAACTAAATTTTTCTTTCATAAGTTTACTAAAACTAACTAATTGTTTCAAAAAAATTATAATTTGAAAAAAAAAACTTGTAGTTTTGTCTAAAAAAAAAGTTGACTTATTTATGAAGAAGAAAAAGGGTCAGTCCTTACTGTCTATCAAGGTCAAAAGGATAAGAATGTTGTATTGATGAGTACTTTTCATGAAAAGGTTACAATAATGCAAAATTTGGTAAATTTACCTGCTATTATAAATGATTATAATCATACAAAATTCGGCGTTGACATAATTGATAACATGGTTCGTAAGACATCAGTTCGCTGTAAAACAAATCGTTGGACTGTCCAGTTCTTTTTTAATATCTTAAATATGATGTGTATTAACAGTTGGATTTTATACAAAGAGTGTAATAACAAACCGAAATTACCACGAAGAATCTTTTTGCTTGGATTTGTTGAAGAGTTGTATGTTATGCTTAATCCAAACCAAAGATTGATCCGAACTGACAACAACTCCACTAGTTCGACAAAGCCGACTACACCAGCTCCTAGAAAACGAGCCAGTGGTTATGACGAGTCTACAACTCCAGTCTCCAAAAAAGAAAATATCTAGTTACAAGAAAAAAATGTCAAATTAGAGAAGCTTGCGGTGGATCAAATAAAACAAATACTTCTTGTTGTGAATATGCTCAACTTGCCAAAAAGAACAAATTGCTGAATCATTATGTTCAATTTGTTTTGAAAGTGGTAAAAGAATAAAATAATTTTTTGGATTTTTTTAAAGTTTTTTTGAATAATTTCAATAATTAATTCATTTATGTTTCGAATCACATGCAAAATTTTTTTTTAAATAAATTTACAAAATAAAAAATTAAGAAAATAAATTATTAGTATTTTTTTATTCCAAAATATGATAGGTTTTGACACCTCCGGTAAGATAGGTTGTTTGAAATTTTGGTCATTCTAGTTTTAGCCTTGAGTTACAATGTTCTTTTATATCTTAAATCATAGGGGTGAAGGTTAATTTTGAGTCAAACTTAATGCCTAAAAATTTAACTTTTTTTTGACTCCCGAGTTTATTACCATAGATTTGTATTTTCCTTACTGTACTAGGAAAATACCATAAAGCAACACTTCTCTACTGATATATTCATTTTCCAGTTGCAGAACCATTTTTCTAGTTCTTTTAGATATTGGTTTATCTTATTTTCTAGATTTCCCTTTTTTTTTAATAAAAAGAATCACTTTTCTTAGTTTATAAATTAATCCGTCATGCCATACCCTATCAAAAGCTTTTGAGATGTCAAAAAATAAAGCATTGACTTTTTTTTCCTGTTGAATGATTCAAAAAATATTTGAAAATAAAAAATATTTTCATAAAAATTTCAAGAAAATAAGATTGTCAGCGGTTCGTCGATACTTTCTGAAACCTGATTGTTCCTGAATTGATAGTGAATTCTTTTCTAGGTGACTATATATTCTAGTTTAGATAATCCGTTCTAAGAGCTTACCAAGACAGCTTGTCATACTAATTGCTCTATAGTTAGTTGAGTCATTTAATGGAGAGGATTATTTTAGAATCATGGTTATGAATGCTGTTTTATATTCTTTGGGAATTACTGTAGAAGACTGTGATTGAAGATTTCCTTAATATCGAGAATACAAGTTTGTGGTAAATTTTTTAAAATAACAATATGAATCTTGTCAGGTACTGGTGCCCCTTCTCCTTTTAATTTTCAGATAGTTACATTATGGCTTTTAAAATGGCTATCAAAAAAATTCAAGTTTAAGTCAGTTATTTCAATGTCAGTTTTTGTATTTATTAAGTCCGAATTGGGAATAAAAGTCGCGGACAAGAATTCACTATCGGTACTTAGTTCTTGATTTTTTGCAAATAAGGTTGGGATTATTTTTGTACCATTTTTAGATCTAAATTTATTTATTTTTTTCAGAAAGGCCTGCTTGATAAGGAATCTTGAAGGGAGGAATTTAATTTGTATCTTTTATTTTTGTAATTTTTTAAAGTTTTTCTTATAAATAAATTTTATTTTTAAGGCTGGAGAAGGGTAAAGAGACTAATTTATCAATTAAATTTTTAATAATTTTTTTTTTTGAGCAGGAGTTTATTAATTTTTCTAACCAAATTTTTAAGCTTTTCTAAAAAGAATTTTCACTATATTTTTTTTCAATTTTTCAAATAAAAATTAAAAATTAAATAAAAACAGAAAAAATATTTGAAAAATAGCACTTTTGCAATATTTTTTCAACATTTTTTTTTCATTTTTTGCAATTTTTTTGACACATTTTGTAATTTAAACACAAAAAATTAAACCTATTCGAATGTTATTTAAAAACGAGTGATTTTCGAATTTGATTTCAAAAATAAATGGTTTAATTTTTTGTGCTTGAATTGCAAAATGTTTCCAATGTTGAAATAACATTGAAAAAGTTCGATGTTTCAAATATTTTTTTCAGTTTCAAAAAAAAAATAATTTTAAGTTAAAATTTCAAGCATTTTCAAAATGGAATTGAATGAATTTAATTTTTATTTGGAAACTTGAAAAAAATATTGAAAATTCTTTTTTTAACTTTTAAATAATTTATTTATATATTTGTTTATTTGTAGAAAAGGCTCCTTCAGAATAAAAATAAATGAAAAAAAAATTAAAAATAATTCATTTAGATTAAAAATAGCTTAGCATTTGCTCTGATCTGGTTGATTTGGTATTACCCTTTCAACCATCCCAAATACCCTGACTTTGGAGAACATGGATTCATCTATTTTGCAATTTTTACCTACTCCGCACAACTTTAAATTTTTTATGTAATTTTTTTTTTGAATCTTATTTTTTAATTACAAAAGCTTTTTTCTAAATAGATGAAACAATTTCAAAATAGGTGAACAATTTTAGGATAAGGTAAACTAATATTTCTAATATTTCAAATATTTTCTTAAGGATCATCAAATCACAAATCTAAAGTTAAAATTAAAAAAAAATAGTTTTCCATGCTTGCAATATTAACTTAAAATTATTTTTTTGAAACTGAAAAAAATATTTGAAAAATCGAACTTTTTCAATGTTATTTCAACATTGGAAACATTTTGCAATTCAAACACAAAATTTAAAGACTGCTTTGAAAGCCCTTAAAAACTTGTCAATTGTTCGAGCGAATCTTGGTCAGACATCATAAACCTCAGAAGACCACTTTGGAAAAAAAATTGCCAATATGGTTGTATTCATGGTAGGAACTTCAATTCAATGTCTCTGTATTATTTTTAGACTCCGACAAAGCCTTTGACCCTGTAGACCATGTAGTTATTCTCGAAAAACTTCAGAAACAACTACCTAAATGGTTTACCTCATTGATTGCTGCCTATTTTTGCAATTGTAAACAGCGAGTAGTGCCAACAACACAGCAACTGACTGGGTGGACCTTAATTTATAATGAAACTTGTGCACCAAAAACAAAATCTGACTAAATGTTGAAAAATGCTTAACAATCACACTTCCAAATTTCGCATAATTTTTAACGATTCGCCAAATTTGGGCCGAAAGAGGACCCATGTTTGAAAGGTTGAAAGTTATCAATTGGTAGCCGTAGGTGGCTAGTGAAATTAATTTAATTTAAATATTAAATTAAATAAATAAGAATCTAGTTTAAATATTATAATAAATAATCAAAAGCAGGAATTTTCTCTCATTTCCTTTCTTTAAAAACCAGCTCAGCTTTGAAAAAGACAAGCAAGCTTGATTGCTTGATGTGATGCGTATGCGAATCGTGTTTTTGGCATCGCATGAGCAAGCTGGTCGAAGCTAACTTATATTTATCAGATAGTGGAAATGTAATGCAATGTTTGATTCAATTTACATTACACATGTCAAAAAAATCACCACAACATTTACATTTAAATTACGGCTTATGAGGTGTGAGCAACTTGAAATAGAGTCAATTAGATATTTTTTGAAATACGGTTTGAAATTTTGAAATTTTTTTTACAAAATTAAATGAAAATTGTGTGCTGACGAAAACAAAGTAAACAAAAATCCAGCATCTTTGAAAAATTTATTTTAAAGAAAAAATTTTAGTAATAATTGAATTTTTAATTGAATCGAAAATTTGCTAAAATAATTAACAAGTAGAAGGATAAAAATAAAAATTTTGTTTTTATTTATTCAAAAAATATCAATCTCAACCTGATCTAATTGTAAGATTAATTTGCTTTTTTCTTGCTCAAATTGATTTTTCAAGGAACTTTTTTGATCTGAAATTATTTTGCCACCACTTTTCTCAGCATGTTCCGGGCAAAGCCACAAAATTTTTCCATTTTTCAACTCACATTTTTTCAAGCTAAAAAAATTCTCTTTCGAATTCTGTTCTACAAAGTAAAAATCATCTTGTTCATATTTATCAATAAAATAATTTCTTAAACTGTTGTATGAATCGCTAATTTCAGTTGAATCTCCGCCAACCTTATCTTTTATTTCATCGAATAACTTTTTACCTTGTTCTGTGAACAAAATTCCAAATTCATTAGAATAACTACCATTTCGTAAGATAGTCATCATTCGAAGAAGATAAGCGCAATTGGGAGTCAGAATTTTTGGATATAGAACTAAAAAATTAGAAAAATGCCAACATTCTTCATGTTCGCACATTGGTCTAATACAAATAATAAAATTCTTCAATTCTGAAGTTTCCAAATCTGATGATGGTCTTCGCACTATATCTTCATCTTTTTTTTCTTTTTTTTCATTTTTTTCATTTAGCTTTTTTTTGTAGTTGAATTTTTCAAATCTCTTTTCATCTATGAGGTCTAAAAAGAAAAGTCGAGGATAAGACCGAATGGTTGGATTTTTTTCTGAAAATTGAATCAATTGACGTAAAAATTTTCGCTGCGTTAACTCATATAACTCTTGATAGGCATAATTATTTGATTCAATTATTGACATGGTTTTCTCAAGTTTTTTCTCAATCTTGTTCTCGTTGATTTTGGAAAGCTCTTTTTTTACATGTTTCAGAAGTGCTGACAATGGCTCTATACAATTAAAATAATATTACTATTTCAAATAAATGTTTTATAAAAAAAATTTGAATTTTCTTAGAATGATATTTTTTTTATATTTAATTAATTTTTTTAGAATCCTTCAAAAATAAACTTCATAAAAACTCAAAAGTCAACTGTCATCTGAATTTCTAATTTCTAATTTGGAATAATATTTTAACCTGTAAATCACAGCTGTCCTCTAACTTTATCAAGAAAATAAATATGTTTGATACTTTATTTAAAAGAGCCCTTAATAATTTCTTTTTTGAATTTCTTTTAAAAAATTAAGTATTTATTTAATATAAGTAAGTCTAATTTATTTGAAATATTAACTTTAATCAATTAATAACTTAACTTTACAGAAGATTTGTGATCAAATAATTTCTTGATAAGACATGTAAGAATATTCAAAAAAACTTAAAAATGTTTTTAAGAAATAGGTAGTAGTAGATTATACCCTAAATAACATAATTGATTAATTTATTTATTTATTTTTGATCTATTAATTTGAGGATAACCTCAGACTCCTGAAAATGAATCAAAGTAACCAACCTTTCTTTTTAGCAATTGGGTTACAGAAAAGATGAATAGAAGGAAGGGTAATAAGAGTGAATAAAATTTTGTCAAGAAAGAAAGTAACAAGAAAAAAGAAAAAAAATATCAAGAAAAATATCTAAAAGTTAAAATTAAATCAAATAAGTTAACCAATTTATTGATTCTAAAATAAGCCTTAAAAACGTTTAATACATTTTGTTTTAACTTGTTTACTTTTTCTTTTTTTCTTACTCTAAAGATAGACCTTTTCACAACTCCTCCATATCTCATTTTTTGTACTTTTTTTACGGGAATTCATATTTTTTTGAAAAAAAAATTTTTATCAATTTTGAAATCATCAAAAATTTTACGTAAAATTACGTAAGAAATTTTTTTGAGGTAAAATACCTTAAAAAAAGTAAAAAAAATTAAAAAACCAGGAAATTTTTATTTAAATTAAAATAAACATATTAAAATAAAATAACTTTTAATGATGCGTGGAATAAGGCTAACAACTCTTTAAAGACAGAAACGTCTACTATAAATAAAATATATAAAAATTAAAATATTTTTTAAAAATATTAAAATTAAAAATGAAATTATTTTACTCTATTAAAAAAAATTTTTACTCTTTTTTTACTTTAATTTACGATTTTCACTTCAAAAAACAATTTTTTGCGTAATTTTACGTAATATTTGGTAAATTTATTTTTGATGATTTGAAAAGTGAAAATAATTTTTTTTTTCAAATTTTTTTTAGAAAATTCTATTAAAAAGGGGAAAAAATATCGTTTTGTGGCCCTTTTGTGATTTACGTTAATTCACGTAATTTTTGGTAAATTTACGTATTTTTTGAAAAATTTTTTGAAAAATTTCGTTAAAATTACGAAAAATTATGAAAATTAATGTAAAAATTTTTAAAATTAACCTCAGAACCATGTTTCGTAACAGTACTGTATTTTACATTTAAAAATGTTAGAATTATTTTAATTTATAGTACTATTCAAAAAAATTTTGTTTTATAATTTTGAATTTTTTTTCCTTTCGATGATTACTTTGAATAAGCAGAACTGGTTCAAGGGAATATTTTTGATTCTAGTTTTCCTACGAAGAATATTAATTTTGAAAAATTAGCTTGCCTCCAAACGACTTGAGCCAATTTTGATATTTCGATTTCTAAAAAAAAAGCTCCAAAAAAATTTGTTTATCAAGGAAGTTATAAGAATTTTGTAATTTATGTCAAAAAAATCATTATTTAAGAAGTTTGTCATCAAAATTAGATTTAAGAAAATTGATCTTTTTACAAGTAATTTTTTACTTTAAAATTGATCCTTACTATTGATCCTTACTGATTAAAGATAATTGGATTTTAAGTAAATTAAAATTAAACTTCTTCTTTTTACGTAAAAAATTTAATTCCAAATCAAAATTTATTTTTTATTTGAATCTGAAAAGAAATATTTGAAACATCGCACTATTTCAATGTTATTTCAACAGTTCATATATTTTTTAACTCAAATACAAAAAATTAAATCATATTAAATTATTTTAAATAATAATTTTATTTTTTGGTGTCAAATCAAAATTTTGAAATTTTGTTACTTATTTTATTATGAAGAGAAGAAGAGTGCAAAATACGTAAAATGAAATTCTTTTTAGATTAGCTTAAAAAGAGAAATATTTCGAAAAATATATCAAAAATCATTTCTATGAAAAATCATGCATAAATTGGCATCAATCATGCAATATTTCATTAATTTCCTAATTAGTTTTAATAAATAGTTACCTTTTAATTCATATTGAAAATTAACTTCGGGATAATTGCTACCCAAAAAGGCAATTTCATTTTTGCGCCATTCATTACCAAGGCCGACTACGGCTTTTATGATCGGCAATTTGAGTGAAATGTGAGCAAATCTAAACTCTAGTTTACAATTTTGTGACTCGACATATTCATCCGAAACACATGCCACAATTACTTTTGCCAAGTTCATTCCTTTGGTTATCTCGCCAAACATTTGAGTTGTCGAGTCTAAATTGTCAACATCTAGCCATGCATTTATTCCATTGTCGGCAAAAAATTTCACCAAAATTCTTGGATCTAGTGCGCCAAGACTTTTTTTTGTGCCTTTTGAGCCTTTTTTAATAGCCTCATGGGAATTAGCCCAACAATAGCTGACAAAAACATCAGGATGCTTTTCCTCTCTTTTTTGCGGGTCAACTTGCACAATTTTTTCAATTGACTCAAATGTGTCAGCTATTTTCGTAGCATATCTCTTGGGGTCCTGCATTATGACTCGAAAGTCAGCACACGCAGAAGCAAAAAGCGGATTTTGAAGCCAACTTCTAGCACCCAGTAGACCAAACTCAATCAATAGATAGGTTTTTTTGATTAGATTTTTGGATAATTCAAAAATTTGAACACTTCTTGAATCTGAAGCAAAATTGTCTGACACTCCGAATATCACCAATTTGGACTGCTTTATAACACTTGTAATCTTGTCAAGTTTTTCACTAGATGGAGTTTTACTGAACCAAATTTTGTATCCTTGGGACTCGATGGCCTTGATCACATTCAAAGGGCTAATGGACTTGTCTGGATCAAGATCTGTGTCCTGCCCACAAAACCAAAACATTATGTCATATTTGAAATTGTCTTTTAAATTTCTCAAATCCCTGATCGAATATTCAAGATTCAGGTCTAGGTTGTTCGAATCATCTATGGGCATTATAGCCATCAGCTCCTCAACTGATATTACATGAAAACTTTTGGCACACTGCAAAAAAGGTGCTTTCATTTCACTGGCTCTTTTGAGCAAAGTAGAGCTGAACAAGTGCGGGTCACTTGACTGAGACTCAACACAATCAGGGCATGGGAAGCTGAAATCATATTTGAGTCCATTAAAAGAATCATTAATGAGTGTTTCAATTGTTTCGTGAATAACCAGGACAATGTTTTCCGGTTTTACACCTTGGACTTTGACCTCAATTGAAAGAGAGTTTTTGGTCTGATTTAACAAAGCAAAATGGGAATTTTTTTTCAACAAAGAGCCTTTTTTCCAAATGATGGAATTGTCACCATATTGGAAAAGTCTAACTTGAATTCGATTAAACAACCCAATGGGCAGATAGTCAAATCTATATTTAACTTTAAATTGTTTGATTTTAACCGGATACTTGGGATCAATTTCGGGCCAATCGAACTTAGGCTCAGCATCCGGCAATAAACAAGGCACGATGCTCATATTTTTGTCCGAAATAGGGAATGTTAGATCAAATTCTTCTGTCAGTTTGAGCATCCATTCATGCAAGCTTTTGTCATAGTCCTTCCATATTTCATTTATTTTGTCGTGAGTGAATTTTCCATCTTCGATACAAGTTTCTTTTATGGAGACTATTTTGGCAAATGCATCCACAATCCATTGAGGATTTATGACTATTTTATTTCGTAAACTTTGATTTTCAAAATACTGCAGTGAGCCGAGATCATTCAAAAATTTAACTACTTGACGAAATTCTTGTTCATCATATATTCCATTTTTTTCAGCCATCTGCATTGCTTTGTCTTTATTAATTATCGGCTCTTTTCTAGATTTTTCTCTTACACTCTTCTCAAAATTTAGCCAAGCTTCCTAAAAAAATATAAATTTATGTGTGATTTTATCTGAATTGTTGATATTTTGAAATTAAATATAAAGCTTTCATAAATTTGTGGCTTTAATTTCTTTTTAACACAAATTTAATTTCTTTTTCTACCAAAAATACTTTAATTAAAACATAGTAATTCTAAGATACTAGTATAATCTGTGATAAAATTTTTAAATTGTTAATTTACTGCATGTTTCTAAAATTACTAAAAATATAAATGTTTTATTTTTTAATTTTAATAAATCAAAAAAATATAAAAAAGTGATAATGAGAGTTTAAATACAAGCGAGAAATATATGGTTTTGAATGACGAAAATTCAATTAAAACAAGAAAAACAAAATATGGTCATTCATTTTTCAAATAAAGTGATATTATAAAATAACAGTTACAGTACTGCTACGATAAACTGTTTTTACGTAAATTTACGTGAACTAAAGTAATTACTAAAGTAAAAAAAAGTAAATTTCCGAAAAATTACGTAATTTTACTAAAATTTTAGTAAATTTTAGTAATTACATTTTAAATTACATTTTGTACAAGAAGTTTGTTTAAAAAAATTAGTTTTTGATTATTTTAATTTATTTTTGTTGAAAATAATTTATCATTTAATACAATATTTAGTTTTGAGTCTAAGGAATTTAAAGTAAAATTGAATAAAAATGTCCCTCATATCAACCGTTATTACGCGAATTTACCCATTCTGATTCAAAAAAAGCTACGAACGCATCAATGACAGGAACTTTTTTGGACCATTGTTTAGAAAACAGATTGCAGTTTAAAATTATCTATATATTAAACATTTTTATTTTAAATTATCTATAATCCCCAGTTTTATTATAACATTGGTTTGAAACCCCTGAGTAAGTATTTGAGTTTTTACATACAGAGTGATTTAAATTGAGAAAGACGAGTTAAAAATGCTACAACAAAAGCAAATAGAATTTTTGTTTTAATTAAAAAAAATTTAAGTATCCTTGCAGGAAGATTATCAAATTATTGTATTGTTCAATGGCTAGACCGCTCCTGGAGATTGCTGCCAGTGGATGGCACCCTTATTTATAAAAAGAATTAAATGAGCATGAGAGATTTCAACGAAGAGGAATAAAGCTGATTCCTGAAGTGTGTGATTTGGATTATAAACAGAGTTTGACGAGGCTAGATTTAACTAACTTTAATGCAAGAAGATTAAGAGGTGATCTAACTCAGATGTACAAATTGAATTTGATAAAGGAATCAATTACAGCCCGATCACAGAATCTGGTAGCCGAAGATATTAACTGAAGAGAAAAAGCTATTGTCTAACTCGTGAACGAAAGAATCGTCTTCTTAGATATAAATCTTTTACAAATAGATTTCCGGAAGATGAGGTAAATGCATAAAATACGAATAGTTTCAAAGCAAAGCTTGATGGTTGGAAGGCAAAATAAAATGAAGCGAGTGATACAGCTCTTTAGAGCTATGCTTAGATAACCTCTGAGCTGCAGTTTAGACTACAATTAGTACTACTAAAAAAATAAAGAATGAAAATTAAGAAAATTTTGTATGACTGGTCACGGATTTACCAAAATGATCTGAGAATAAGTTGAAATAAAAAGCCATACAAGGAATTAATATTTTAATCAAACAAATAGTATAATATTAATCAATTGTTCGACAAAAAAATATTTTTTTTTATATTAGAAAAAAAAAATTTTTTTTTTATAGTTGATATTTTGTTTTTTTTAAAAATTATTTAAATGTTTTTTTAATTTTATAAAATAAATTTTTTTAATTCTATCCGAAATTATTTGTGTTTTAGATCAAAACTACAGCGCTATCGAATTTGACTTTATCGGCCAAAAATTCTTACTCTTAATTCTACATGGAAACCTAAGAAAGCCAATTTTTTAGGGGGGTTAAAAAAATAATTTTTTGACTACCCGCACTCAAAGATTAGAACAAAAATTATAAGTTGTATCCTTCTAGTTCTAAAAATCTACTAAATTTTTTCAACTAATTTTCCAATTTAATTGTAAATTTTCATAAATTAAAATTTAATCCTAAATTGAAATTGGTGTTCATTAAAAATCGTTTTAAATGATAAAAATTAGATTAATTTTCAATTAATTTATAAAAAACATATTTACCGGGATTTTTTCTCCAATATATTTTTCTTGTAACGTTGTTGTGATTAATTTTTGCTTTAGATCTTGAATACCAACTTTGGTGTAGCTTGATACAAAAAAGAATCCAACAATGTTTTTGTATCTTGATTGCAAATCCTCCTGGTCCAAAGAATATTTTGAAACCTTTGAGAAAATTTTACAAGAATTAAAAATAAAAAAGAAAAACTTCAATTGGTCTTAGCTACCGCAATGTTTTGAGAACTGAGACAGTAAAGAACCAGAACCATATTTTTATTTCAATAGACTAGTTTGAAAGAGACATTATAGTAATTTCTTTTGCAAAAAAAAAATTTCACTTGCAAAAATCTGAAAAAGCAAATCAACTATATTATGATAGAAAGAGACTATAATATTTAGCTTATGATCAAAAAAAATCGCTACTTGATAGTATTAATTTAAAGATTTAAAATTTTTTTAATTAATTATTATTTCAATACAATTCTAATTTAAGAACTGTCAAAAGGAATTGTCACAAAATTTGGAGAAAATTTAGATGAATTTTAGTACAGAAAAAACCAAAGTAAAATTAAAAGCTAAAATTTTTTCAAAATGATTAAAATTATTGCTGTAAATTGGTTCAGTAGGTGTGTGTGGTACTCTAAATCAAACTAGTGAAAAAACTTCAATTTTGTAAAACATTATTATGTGTTTATATGGATTTATAGAAATTTTCGCATTAGATGATACATACATAGCTTGTGTCATCTTATTCGATTTACAGAACCAATTTTAATAAAGAATTTTTTCCTGATTAAAATAAGTTATATTTTTTTAATAATAATTTTTTCAAAAGGTAATGGAAAGGTAAAGGAAAAACCTCAAAAACTTACAGTTTTTGTAAAAAAATTGATAGTTAGAAAATTCGTCATTTTTCAACTATTTTCATAAAATTTATTGACTTGAAATTTTGAACACTTTTTGAGTCGAATACAAGCTTTAATTAAGTGGCATTTTGAAACTTTAAATAAAAATTTGACAGATGTTTTTCATAATTTCTTAATTTTTGCATTAGCTTTTTTTCAAGAAAAAAATATAGAATAATTTAAACTATCTTACTTTAAAAAGTATATCATTCAAAAGCTAAATTCATAAGCTCTAACGTAATACACAATATTTGTTATTTTTACAGGGCCAATTTAAGTTCATTTAGGTTCCGATTTTCTGTGCATCTTTTTCTAAACTATTGACTGTTTTTCTATTTTTTTTCAAACAAAATTGGCATATCAGCCATCTTTTCTTCTTCAATTAATTTTTCTTCTGCAAACACGCTTATCATTTGATTGAGATTCTTCCAATAAAGTTAACATTTACCTTTCCAACAAAAAACATGCGAAAAAAAAATAAATTATGGCCATTTTAATCAGGTAAAAATTCTCTACAAAACGATGCATCGAATCGGCATCAGAAGTTTCATTACCACTGAGGACAAGATAAGCTTAGATATTTATCATAAGCTTAGAACATGTCAAAAAAATATTTTTATAAAGAGCATATTTTTTTAAAAGCTGGATAAAATTTCACTCTTACTGGTAAATTTACATTTTTCTATTTGAAATTTTAAAATTTGGTTCAACCATTTTTGACCATTCTTTATAAAATCGTTTAAAATAAGAAGTAAAAATTAAATTAAAAATTAATGAGCTTGAAAATTTTTCTACTCTAAACTAAAAAATAAATTTTCTAAGTGTCAAAACAAATCAAGCCTTTCACATTGACTTAAATAATATATCTTGAAAAAAGTAACCAAGTTAATACAAAACTTATTAATAATTTAAGTTAATAAAATAAAATTACCTGATCAATATGAGTACCAACGACAAAAATAGGAGCACCTGGAGCATGACAACTAATGCTGCTCAACCAAAACTCTAAACCAGCATATTCACTGCCCAATCTGACATTCCAGACCAATAAATAAACACCTCGGGAAGTCAAGAAAAACTGATGTGTGTTGTAGTAAACACTTTGACCAGCAAAGTCCCACATTGAAAATGTTAAAGTAGACCCATCGTCCAAATCAACTTGCCAATCATCTATACTAATACCATCGGTTACTTCACTCGATTCATCTTCATTTCCTTTCAAAGCTTTTAAAAGAGTTGTCTTTCCCGCTTGACCAAGACCGACCAGCATAAGTTTTGTTCGCTTGAGCTTGACATAACCTGAAATCATGCGTTTTAGATAAGTTAAGACAGAATTCATGCCTCTTCTGACAATTTCTGGTGGAGGTGTCACCAAAGATAAACAATTGTTCAAATCAAGCTTGTTCAAAGGCAAATTTGCCAATTCCGGACTTATATTTTCCAATAGGACACAATTACTAAGTATCAGTGTATTCAGTTTTTTCAGCATTTTGACTTCATCTGGGATTTGAGTTATTGCCTGAAAACTCAAGTCCAAAGTTAATAAATTTGTCATTTGAAAAATTATGATGGGAAAATCAGGGCCGATGCGAAGAAATTTTTTAAACAAAAACGCATTCATTCTAATAATCTCCTCTGACTCCAAATATCCATTTGAATTAGAGTCGAAATGAGCAAATAATTTTTCAATGAAATCATGACTTAAAAATTTTGATTTACCTATTTCTTTGGCAAAATTCTCTTTGCTAATTAATGAATTATTTCTGCTATATTTATCCATGTCAAATAATGGAATTCCACTCATTTTTAAATTAATCATATTCTCTGGGTTGAGATTGAGAAAAAAATGACCAAAAGAGGACCGGGAAATCCGAATTGTTTCAATTCTGTCAGGCATTTGAACCATCATGCTGGCATCATTTATTTCTAGGTTTTCGATCTCTAACATTTCCAGACTTGACATCTTTTTGAAATTTAAGTCCGCTTCATCTAATCGGTTCTGGTAAAGAAAAATTTTCAGCTTGTCCAATTCAAAAATTGAAGGGGGTATATAATTTAAATGATTGTACCATAATTTCAGATGAACCAAGTGATCGAAATGGTTGAAAAAATTTTTGTCGTCAATCCGAAGAGGAACGTTTATCAAGACTAGTCCAACAATATTGCGATATTTGGACGCAAAATTTGAGTCTAATTTGAATGCAGTCTGAAAGCCAATGATACCAAATCGCAAGCAAAATTTGGAATATTCATTTAGTTTTTTCTTTAGTGAAAATGAACGATCATTTGATTGATTGTACTTGTGATCTGCCAAATAACAAAAATAGCATCTTCCCAAAAGGCCAGGGCTCTTTTGAAAGCTGTAAACTTTGGAATTTTGCTTTTCTTCACAGATTAGATTCAGAAATTTTTTTAGGTTAAAATCAAAATTTTGAGTTGAGCTTTGATTTTTATTGATGAAAAGTATAAAATATTCGTAAAATTTTCGTAAATATGTACGAATAATTGCTGTTATTTGAAATTCGTCCAAGTCTGAGTCTTGGTTTTCGAATATTTTGCAATTGTTTGGAATAATTGTTTTAAACTTAAAAATTTTTTTAAATATTAATTTATTTAAGAATTAGCAGGAAATTTTTGTCTTTTGATTCTTTTGAACTGGTATTGCTAACGGGTGTCCAATTAAGCTTGACCGAAATTTTGAATAAAAAAAAAATTTGAAAGGAATGTTTGTTTCCGATGAAATTTTATACAGATAAAGAATGAGTACTTATATATAATAAAATCGAAAACTCTTCGATAGGACAACTAGGTCACAAGGAACCCTGATGAGCTTGAGTTCTAGTCAACCTTAAAAATGTCCCCCAGAGTTACTTTTTACCAATATAGTATCAAATACCGTTAAAAAAAGAATTTTATCAGCTTTCCAATGCCACCTAGTTCTAATTTTTCCGATGCTCAAACGATGAAATTATACTAAGTTCAAAAAATGGGATTTTGTGAATAAAATGTGATTACTTTTGAATGGAATGAATTTTTATTACCAAATTTTGTCTGATCATAATAAATACTCAATTTTACACAAAAAAGTGAGAATAAAATTCTTGATAAAAATTTTAGACACTTCTTTACCATTTTATACCATTTTTTTTTATTTAGTTTTTTTGTTCTATTTTACATTTCTAAAAATAATTGCGTAATTATATTTCTAATTTTAACATGCTAAAGTATTGAGTTTTAATGAAACACACAATTTCAAAATTTCAAAAAAGTTAAATAGAAAAAAAAACTTGCCAAGTTATTAAAAAAATTTTAAAAATGTTTAAATAATTTAGAAAAATAAAATTTTGGTGATTTTTTCAAATAAATTTTGAACTACATGTCATAAAAAATTAAAAAGGGCTCATTTTAATATTTTTTCATTGCTCTTTAAAATAAAGTATCAAACTTATATATTTTCTTGATTGAAGTTAGAGAACAGGTGTTTTAGATTTTATTTTGTATCAATAATAAAAATAGTAATTGTCCCTTTTCTATCCTAGTGGATAATGAGGAGCCGCCCATCTCCTTTTCATGTACCTTTTTGAGCAATGGCTTCGATCTGACACTGAGGCTACTGCATCGAGCTGATCATCTACACCCCTATTATTACCCAGTTTATTTTATAATGAAAGAGGTTTAAAAATTCATCCCGTATTGCAGAAATATTTTGAAGATTTTTCACCCACAGCGGTCTTTGAACCCTCGATCCTCTTCTTGCATGACAAACCCGCAAACCATTCGGCTATACGGGCTTTTATTTTGTATCACCTTTTTTAAAAATATTTATTTGTATTTGAATACAATACAAAACCATTAAATTAGATATTTTTTGATAAATTTTTTTCAACAAAATATTGAGTATCTTGGTACAAATAGAAAGAAATCTTGAAAAAATGTCCAAATAAAGAATCAAGTCGATTTTATCAAAAAAAATTAAAAAAGCTCATTGAAATTGATTGAGTCTGAAGGGGGTTGTAGCAAATGAAATCAATGTGTCTGATTGACACTATATGATTTGGAGGACTATAAAAACTATTTTTTATAATATTTATTTGTTACGGCTAATTTCGGCTGAAGGTTAAGTGTGATACACTATAACCCATAAATTTAAGGATATTCAGAAAGAAAATCTGCTTTTTTGTTTATTATTTTTGTGAACAAAAATTTCAAAATTTTGTTCATAACAAAGATGAAATCCATTCCATTTAGTTTTCATTTCTGTGGCAGAAGTGAAAGGAAATCCATCTTAAAAAACTACTTATAAACTATTAGCCACTTTTTTACTTTACATTTAATTTTTTACACTTTTTATTCTGAAATTCTTACTCTATCTAATTAATTTTCGTATTTGAAATTTTGTAAATTTTTTTTAATGCTCAAAAGAGAGTGCTCTTTCTTCAAGCAGCAGACCATAGGTCACATTTTAATTTAAATAAATAAATAAATTTATGTGGTAAGTGTTCAAAATTTTTAAGTAATCAATAAAACTTACTTTTGAATTTAAAACCAAATATGAAGATAATAATATGACGATTAGTTCACTTGAATCAATCGATATATCAGTCATTGGAATACCTTCCGTATTTAACAAATGGGAATAAACAGTTAAATCATCATTTAGTCTGGTCATACAACACATATGCAAATGGATGTTTTTAAACAGAGTTTTTTTATTCCAAATCTTGAGATCATCAAAGTTTCTTGGTAGCAATAGGATTCCTCTAGTTGGGGAGCTTGTTTGATCACAGATCATTTTAACCTTGTTTTCCATTATCAAAGCCGCGTTATGCATTAGATAATTATTAAAATCAGAAATCTTAGCTTGTATAATTGGAAATTGAGTGCATGACTTTTGAATAATCACATTTTTATCCCCTTTAAATTCACGTAAGCTCATTCCACTTTTTTGCTCCTTTGCAGAAAAAAACATTAAAACTTTAAATCATATAAATAAAATACAAAAACAATTTACTTGAGTAAATACATCAAATGGAACTGCTTTTAGATCGTTCTCTTTTAAATAGTCTTCCCAATCGAACTTTTTTTCATAGTTTTTATGATAATCTAAAATTCATAGAAAAAAATTTTTTTTTCCTTTTATTATGCTAGAATAAAAATTATTAAAACCTTTAGGAGGGTCAAATTTAATATTTTTATATTCGTCTGTGATGGGTCTGAGAGTTGCTTGATCTTTTCGATATTCAGCCCACCCAACTGGTCTAAAATCAAGGTCATTTATATCAGCCCAATAGTTAAAATTATCACTCCATCCATCAAAATGGATCAAAACAGAGTTACCATTTACTTCCACTTTAAACAAAAATAATACTTTTTTCAACAAATTTTATGCTCTTAGTTACTTATTGATGCAGGAGCAATTAAATGAACATTCTTACGATCTCTGGCCTCCAGTCGATGATGAATCAAATAAGATAGATCATTTTTTCTATTATAATTCTTAGTTGAATTACTGTATTCAACAATTTTTGAAAAATCGTATGACTCTTCTGATTGAGGGATGCCCAATATCGGAACGAGATTTAAAGAACCATACTCAATTTGTAGCATGGTCACTCCATTTAGAGACACAATGATTGAGTTAAAATCGCAATTCTAAGAAAATTTAAAAAATTTTTTATTTTTGATTTCATAAATTTACTTTTTTAACAGATTCGATTCTTATCTCATCTCCAAATTTTATTTTGGCATTTAAAGTCTCATCACCTCTTGGTTTAACTTTAATAAATTGACGATCTGTTGATTTGTTTATCTGAAGATATTTCAGATCAAATAATGAAATAAATAGTTTCTCCTGGTCGTCATTAGTACTTTTTTTATTTTTTATAAATTTTATTTTCTAATTTTCGTTTCAATTTACTTACTCTAGAAATATCAAAAAAATGTTGTTTTTTTTCAATAGTTCGTAATCTGAGAACTTTATAGCAAAAATTTCATAATCTTGAAGAATTTTGTTATCATCGATTTCGGGTTTATAAAAATTTAGGCAAATGTTTAAAAGATCTTCATGAAAATTTTGCCATAAAACCAAATCACTTTTGATAAATCTTTTGTACATTTGGAAATAAACCATTTTAAGACTTTTTTGTTTATCCAAGTCTAGATAGCAGTCGGAACATTTTGAATCATTGGATTCATAAAATTTAAAACTGTGGCTACATATTTCAATAATTTCATGAAAATAATGAAAATCGATCTGGCAGAGCGTTTCGTTTAAACTAATCAAGTCATCTTATTAACAATTATTAAAAAGTTAAAGATTTGTTTTAGTTAAATTAATTTTTACCTGCATCATTTTTGCTCAAAAGTTTTATTTCGTTTTTTTCAAATTCTAAAGGATGATTTGTCTTTTCAAATTTGATCTTAAGAAAATTTTTAAATCTGTTAAAAATTATCAGTGTTAAAAATTTACTTTTTTGGGGACATGAAATTTAGTTAGCAAATTTTTTATATACAAATAAAAGTTCATGTACAGTACTCTAAAATGACTTAAATATGATTTGTCTTCAAGAGATATATTTTTTTCAACATCCGTCATTCTTACACTCAAAGAAACTAAAAATTAATAGATTAATGAAATTTAAAAATTCGCTTCTATTTTTTTTTACTTTCTCTGTCAGAAAATTTAATTAATACATAAAAATAAGCATCTTCATATAAAAAACCATTCCTCCACAATTTAAGACATGTTTTAGTGTCAAAATGCATACAGATGAATTCAGAAAAAGCGTTGAAAGATAATGGAGAAAACAATTGCCATACCATTTTGTACTCCAAATCTTTGCATTCTTCATCCCAGTCCTGAGTTTTTTAAAATGTAAAATTTTTATTTAAAGATCGGGTTTCAGAATTGAAAAACTGTAAATTTTGCTCGAAAATAAATTAGGAATTTTATGTCACCAAACAGTCAAACCTGCCAACACTCACTTGATATGACTTGGTAAGATAACAGAAGATTTTTTTTGTGCTATTGAAGAAATTAAATGTGTGTTGTTGGTTAGACTTGATTGTGTTTTAAGAGAAAACACTTCCCACAACCTAAAAATTAGCTTTCACAACCTATGAAAATATTCTGATCGAAACATCAAAATTTTTTTTTAAATGAAAATTTTATCAATGCAATCTATAAAAATTAGTCATTAACACAAAAAAAAATATTTTTTAATTTTTTTTGGTCTTGCTCTTTTTTTCTTACGATTTTTTTGTTTTTTTTTAACATTCACTGCGTTTGTGAACGCTCCAGTACCTTCATTACAATTCACTTCATTAACAATTATCGAGTCTTCATCAGAACTATCATATTTTTTTGAATATATTTTTCGAACAGTACTTTGAATAATACAGCATTTTAAAAGCAAAAGGAAGAATTTTTGGCATTTTGAAATTGTAATTTTAAAATATTTTTAAATTTACGCATTATTGTAAATTAAGTATTTACAACCAAAAATTTAGTTTTCACAACTTAAAAAAAAAATTTAGCAAAGGTTGTAAAAACTAAAATAAAGGTTGTAAGTGCTAATTTTTTAGGTTTTAGGAACAACTGACCCGTGTTTTAACCATATTCGGGTGTGGGTTGATTAGGCAAACTCAATTAATTATAGTAATTAATTTTTGAAGGCTTCTTAGTTTTCTATTTTTTTAGTGTAAGTCTAAAATTTGTTCAAAGTAGAAGGATGCAAGGATGAACAATTCATAGAAAATTATTAAAATAATACAAAACTCATAGAAATAAATTTCAATAGACAAATACTCATAGATTTATTTTTTATTGAAATTGTGTAACAGCTTTAAAGAAAAATGTATAAAAAAACGAAAAAATTTGATTAAAATTTATTAATTTAAAGTTGTTTTAAGAACAATTTTTTGTTTATTTGCAAGAATAATGACTAGCAAAATTAATAAAGCAGGAAAAGTTACACCTAAATTTATTTTTTTGCATTTTTAGTAGCTATTGGAAATTTCTTAATATATTGTTAACTTGTTAACTATCAAAAATTATGAGAGATTATTATTCTTAAAGAAAATTTTCAATGAATTATTCAAAATGTCATCAGACAGTTATTTAGTAATTAAAAAATGGGCATAGTTTCTTGATATTTACTTAAATACAGTTTTTAAAAATATTTGTTTCGGAAACCCGGCCATAATTTTTTTGAATACTTACAAAAGGATCTGTTTGAATTTTAGTCAACTGAAATAATGGAATTATTTTTTCTTTGTTAACAACAAGTATCAAATTATTTTTTTTCAAAAACAAAATCAAATTATCAAAAATTGTATCAGTAGGACATAAATTTTTAAATTTTTCTTTCAACTCCTTATGATTCCATATCGGAATGTTAGCACCAAAAATTTTATCCAGTGTTGGATCATTTGTTTTTCCTTTAAATAAAACATCGACTATATTTTTGAACCAACTCAAATCAGTGATTAAAAATTTTGATTTTTCATCAAAAAAAAATCGCCCTCGGGCACTTTCAGCTCTTGCATATCTTAAAAAAAGCTGGTCAAAATTCTTCGATTGTAACTCTTTTAGCTTTTGATTAGACAAAAATATTTGATTTAGCTCGTCAATTGTTAAAATGCATCGATTTTCAAAATTTAGTGTTTTTGTAATCAGCTCATCTACTTCTATTTCTGTGTCTTCACATTTATCTCCATAGTACAGAAACCAATTGAACATGAAAAAAGAATTATCGAATAAATAAGTGCTTAGTGTTCCATGTGATTTTGATTCCAAATCAAGGTTAGATGAAAAAGTTTGTAGCTAAATTTTTTTTTATTCTAAAAAAAATTTAAATAAATATTTCAAACTTACCGATGCTTTTGTTGAACAGTACTTATATACATAAATAATCCAGTTGCATAAAATGGCAGCAGCTCTGGAAATTTTTCCGACATAATCCGGATTAAAATTTTCCATTTCGATAATTTTTTTTACTTGTGTCAATTTATAATCATTTACTGAGTCTAGATCAAAACATTTTAGCTGGCTGATGAAATCTGTTGTGTTAATAAGCTTAATAAAATTCTGAAAATTTGGAGGTTTCGAGAACAAATAGCATAGGGCCTCGGCTACTGACAGTGCAGCGGCTGGTGGAGCTTTGAAGGATTTTATCTCAGCTATGTCACTTTTACGAATGGAATCCAAACACTCTTGCATTTTAGAAATATATTCAGTTAATTTTTCAATGATTTCTTCATATTTTGGTTTAATTCTGCTACTAATAAATTGGTCTACAACCTTATTATTTTTTGGATCAATTATGGCAAAGTTTAGAGCATTCATTATTAATTCGATCTGCTCGGCCAAATTTATTTGCTCACTCACCTCAATTTGAAGCTGAACATTTAATTTTGAGAAATTTCTTCAAAAAATTTTTTAATAAAATAAAATCAAAATACAAAAATTGAATAAAAGAGTGCCGAAAATTTTATAATTTTGAGTAATAAAAATAAAAAAATAAAAACTTGTGTCAAATTTTTTTTAAAGAAAAAATTGAATAGTGCAAAGTAGAACAAAAATGAAAAAACTTTTTCTAAAAGACTAAAATTGGTACCGTAAAATACATTTAATGTATCATTTAAATCATTTGTGAATACCTTGCGATGTCATCGTTAGAAAATTAATTTTATTCTGGAAAATTAATTTTATTAGGAATTCTAAATGATACACCCGGGGGAAACTAAAAATTATTTATTTAATAAAAAAAAAAACTAAAATGCAATTGTTTCGAACTATTAATAAAAAAATAAACATAAATCGGTCGAGATCAATTTCTACAAGAAGAATTTTAAAGAAAAATCATACTGATATTAAAAAAAAATGAGTGAGCACTTTGGTGTAGATTCTCGGTATAGATTAGTGAAAATACCTACTGAAGTCAAAAATGTGAAGCTGGGTCAAAAAAGAAAAATACCTCAAAAAAAGTAAATAATTGTTTATAAGTTTGGCTATTTTGATAATCTTTTTGTCAATAAATCAATTTAAATAAATTATTTTCTAATATATTAAAATAAATTTGAAATTAATTTAAAGTTCTTTATTCAATTGTGTTTATAACTTTATTAATTTTTTTTCAAAAACACAATTACTCATTTGGAGTATTGGCTGTTATGTGACCAGACCAGATTTTTTTAGACTAGTAAACTTTTTAAAAAACTAGTAAAAATTATTTTAATTTTAGTAATGCTTCTTATTTTGGTCACTTAGATTTCGAAAATAATTACAATTAAATTAAAATTAAATTTTATTATAAGTACAATGATTTAATTTGAATTTTAACACTGTAACTGATAAAAAGATGATTTTTATTTTATTTATTTTTATTATTTAAACTATTATATTAAATTAAATTTTAACAATTATAGCAAATTTTTGACAAGTTTGCCACGTACTGGTCACATAATAGGCATTTTTATTTTTTTGCTCTAAGATTCACAATTTTGAATTATTTTATTCTCGAATTGTTAGTTAAACTAAGATTTACAATTTTATATTATTTACACAATTAAGTGAGGTATAGACAATGAGAATATAAAAAATTTAAAATCCTTTTTGAACTCTATCATAATTTGAATTTATTTAGCACTTTTCCTTTTTGCACTTTCTGTACTTTATGTACTTTTTCAGAATATTATTTTATTTGACACTGTTCCTTTTTGTAGTTTCTGTTCTTAAAGGTAATTTAATCATTATGTTAAAACTAAAACGGAGTCCGGGCGGAGCCCTGGTTTAGGGATTCGGGTATGCTAGTGGTAAGAAAAATATTAGTTAAATTTAAAATTGATTTTTACAATATTGATTAATTAAAATCTTTTTTATTTCCATTAAGTACAAAAAGTAAAAGGAGTAAAGAAAGTATAATAAGGAACAGGGACAAATAAATTATTTTATGAAAAAATAGTTTTTTAAAAGTTTAATCTCATTGTCTATCCATTAATTAAGTATCAAAAGTTTTAGAGAAAGTTTTTTCAAAAATGGCATCAGACCATTAATTTATACAAAAATTAAATAATTAAAATTTAATCAAAATTTCATTTCCTAACCAAGCATAGTTGAAAAAAATTATAAAACTTTATGTAAAATTTTTAAAATTATAAAACTTAACGCAATTAAAGACATTTTAATAACAATTACTTACGTCAAGTAGATGTTTTGATCAAATTTAATTTCATCTGTAACATTTTTAAGTTTTTCAAATAAAGCGCTACGAATTTTATCATTTAAGTTGTCATTATCTTTTCCAACACCAAGTACCAAAATGCTAGAAGGGAGAATATTTTTTGCTAAAACTACCAAAAGACGGGATAAAATGGATTTTGTATTTGTTTCTATTTCTTCACTAGCATCGAAAGTTAAGACAATCGAATTTTTTTCGCTTATAAAAAATTCAGCGTATGACTTTAAAAAATAATTAAAAATTTCAACAAAAAATTTAAATCTTACTTCAGAGCATTCATATAAATTTAAAAATTTGTTTTTGCTATTTTTTAATCTTCCATATTTAAAAAAATGATTCTGTTCATTTTCTGCGGGCAAAATTGCTTGTGAGCTGCCAATTTTTTCTGTCAAATTTGGACTGAAAATGTCTGAATTAATTATAACGCATTTTGCTTGATCAAAAATTTGCTCTTAAAATCAAAATTTTAATTTTTTTAACTTAAAATTTTTAATTGTTTTTCTAACCATATTTAAGTAAATTTCTTGGATCATAATTTAAAGAAACCATAAGACTTTCTGATATCCTGTCACAGCATGAAAATCTTTCATTTAGCTTTTGATGGTTTTAAAAAGTAAAATTTTCATAAAAAATTCAAAATATATTCACTTTTATTGAGGGTATGCTCAGAAGATTTCTATCAAAAATTTTATTCCAATAGTGAAGTGACCAAATTGAAATACTTGGGCATCCGTTTAAAAGAAAATGTTCCGAATTTTTTCTCTTGAAGTTATCATCTTTTATCAGAGTTTGTCCAAACTTCCAAAAAAGCAGATCACTTGCTGTTTTAATGTTCGAAAAGTCGAACAAATCCGCATCTTTAAACTCACTAGATTCAACTAAAGCATCAAGATTTACAAGCTCATTTTGGTTAAATTTTTCGCAATAGTTGGCTACATTAATTGGTTTGGAGGCATTCAAAAATTTATAATTTTTGTTATCAAATGCTCTTGTCTTTGATGAAAAAAAATTATCTAAATCCAATATCTCGTTCATTCTAAATTTAATAATAGAAACAATAAATAAAATAAAATTGTTAATTCGAATTATTATTGATAAGTTTCCTAGACAACTTATTTTTAAAGGTTATGTAAGACTAAAACTTTGCTTAAAATGAATGATTAACAATTTCTTATTAAATATTTGACAAATATATAAATAGTAATTTGATTGAGAATAAGTGGTTTAGTGCAAAAATTATGATTTTAAATTGCGATCAAATTTTTTTTTTTAATTTAAGATAACCAAAATAATATAATTATAATTAAAAAAAAATTTGGTTTTGACGCTCTAATTGATCCTTTAGGTTGTGTTAGGTGTATAGTTTCTCAAAATGTTCGGTACAAATTCATATTTCTCGCTCAAGTAGCTTTTGAATGAAGGGGTTGTTTTAATCTGTTGAATAATTTTTACAAATTTATAAATCATAAATTAAAACTTATTTTTTAATAAATTATTAAAGAGGCATTAGTTAAGTTTTAAAGCATATGCTATCTGCTCTTTATTATTGGAAAATTGAGATCTTTCAAAACACTTGGTCTAAAGATTAGTTGAACGCTTAATGATTCTTTTCAAGGTATTCAAAAATTAAGCTAAAAGATTACAAGGACAAGTAATATCAATAAAAAGAGAGTTTGTTTAATGGTTGCTAGTAGAGCAATCATTATATAACAGTAAATTTCCAAAAAAAAAATGATTTTATTTTTAACTAATAAATTTCTTTTCAGTCTGAAAATATGTAAAAATTCTGTGTGTTTTTAAACAATTTAATAATAAATCTTTTTTATCAAAATGTCCCAAATAATAAGTTTTACTAACGCAAATTAATTTAAAAAATTTTTGAAATTTAAAGCTTAAATTGAGTTCCATTATTTTTTTTTTCATTAAAAAAAATAAAAACTAAGTAAAATTGGCATCCCTATTCAGAGATGCTCAATTGTATTCCTATAGAAGGTAGAAAAAATAAAAAAAAAGTAATAACGGTGGTGAAGTCTGGAGAAAAAGAATTACAAAAAATTTTCTAACTAATTGAAAACAAGTTTTATAGCAATTATTTTTAAAAATAAATGTTAAACATTTTTAATAGTTTTTCGGTAAACGTAAACAGGAATATAAACAGTACTAATGATAAGTTTTTTTGACTTTATTTCTGTATTTATAAAGCTTTTTTATATTTTTATTTTATTATCACTTTATTTTTTGATTTTAAAAAATATTTTGCTTTGCTTTAATTTTCTCGAAACTTTACTGCCGCTAAGAACATCAAAGTATAAATACATGAGATAAAAGAGAAAAGAGTTATTTAAAATAAATTCTTCAAATATAAATTAATGAAAAACAAAAGTTTCAGCTCAATAGTATTTTCATTATTATTCTAAATTTTATAAGAAAATTTATCTTTTTTATCTATATTTTTTTGACTGGTTCAAACAATTAAAATTTAATATATCATTAGAAATTTTTTAATCGAAATTGCCTTGATGATTAATTTTAATTAGATTCTTATTTTTAACAAATTATTCTATATTTTAATAAAAAATACTTTCGTACAACGAGAAAAAATAAAAAATCAGCATAAAAATTTCATTTATTGTATAATTTTAAAGACTTCTTTATAAAACGCCTTTGCCTGATAAACAGACTGGTAAACTAAAATACATTAATTTTTTGATGAATTCAAATCAATCTCTTTTAAAAATTTGGTCAGACCATTTACTCTCAGATTTGATTCAATTTTCTCCAAGTCACCAGCGAAAGATTTCGAAGATTTAGAACAAATGCTTCCTAGAATGGAATCTAATTTTGTCAAATCAGGCCTTGCTCGAGAAAATTTAAACTGCATCACGTCTGGTACATTTTCCCTCAAAAAGTTTCTATACATTTGTCCTTCACTGTGTTGTTGGTTCAAGAATGAGACGAAAATTAGGCACGCTGGATAAACATTCTTTCTGTATTCCATAAACAACTCAAAAAATCTCCAACTCTTTCCATCTTTTGTTTCTGCATCTGTGTTTTCCTCTTCATCTGTGACAATGATAAAAGTTTTGATTTCTTCTTTTTTGTCGAAATATGGAACCAAACTAGCAGCCGGTGAAGTCGATCCGCTCGCTCTGGTATCATAAGCCACTTGCAAAACATCTTTTATATCTTTTGGCTCTAGTGTTGATTTAAAGTTTTGATGATTAAAAAACGATAGTTTAGCTTCGCAAATTGTTGCCAATAAAGAACTAATGATGGTGGATGTTCGAATGGCCACATTCATTGAGCTGCTTGCATCTCCTAGAACAGCAACTGGTGATGAGAGTGTCGAACGAAAGCTCTTCAGGTTTTTCTCTGCAATTGGAATTAATAAAGATAGCAAAGATTCTGAATTTAATGTATTGTTTTTTCCAATGTAGTCTTTAAATAACAACAGTCTTTCCATTAGTTTTCCATATCCCAATTCCACTTTTTCACCTCTTTCCAATCTGGCTCGAATTATGTCATCTACTTCAGGGCAATGTAAATCTTCATAATACCACAGAATTGTATCCAGCTTAGCTTGTCTTTCAGCAATTACTTTTTTGGATTGATTGTTCAAAGAGGTTTTAAAATTTTTCACTAGTCTATATGGAATGTCAAAGTCGGAAATTACTTGATTCACATTTTCACTGTTTATATTGCGACATTTTTCAACTTTTGAACCTTCAGGAGGACTTTGACCATAACAAAACGGCAAAAACCATGGAGCGTTTGGAAAGTCTTTTTCCGAATTAAAATGACAAAGATCTGCTAGTTTTTTCCACGGTTCAGTTGGTAAGCAAAGGGCAAAAAACTCGAAATCCTTGGATTCCAATTTTCTCACCCATCTTTTGAATTTGTTTGCCATTGCTCCACTAAACGATCCAGCTTTAGGCTTAAGAGCTTCTAAATTGTGAATGTTTTTTTTAATCTCGGCCATTTTCTTGGTCTTAATCACAGCTCCTGATTTGGTTATTCTCTCTATTTTTTTGTCAATGGCTCTCTTCTGTCTTTGACTGTCCAAAATAGTCACTGCTTTTAGAGCATCTGTAAATCCATTTTCACTGTTTAGAAAATAATCGATCAGTTCATTGTCGTTGCGAGCAAACGCCGCAGCCAAAGCCCTTGATCTTGCATTAGGTACCAAATCGATAGAGTACTCTTCAAAGGCTATCATGGTAGCGAGATATTTTTCGCGATTGGTACATTGGGCGTCATAATGCTGATCAAAAGTGGCATTTTTGGAAAAAAATTCTGTCGAGTCTTTGTTAATGTCTAAATTAAGGGGTTCATCTGCTACTTCTTTGGCTTTAATTGGACTTTTTCTCGGCCGGATGTTTTTCGAGGTCTTTTTGGACTTTTTACTAAAAAATTTTTTATTCTTGTTAGGTCGCATTTTCTGAATATATTTTTTAAAAAGCAATAGTAGAATTGAAAGTTTTTATAAGTGATTAGAATTTCACAACCTTTGAAATATTTTCAGTGATTGAGAAATTATTGTTTCCAAAACATTAAAATTTGAAAAATTATGTATTTTTCGCATGTTTAGACTTGATTGAATTTTTTCTTTAATGAAATTTAATTCAATACTGTTTCTCTCAGTTTCTATAATAAACTCAAAGATTTTTTTTTAATTTAAAATTAAATAATATATTGTTCCATTTTTCGTATTCATAACTAGATTATTTTTCTTTAATCTTAATAATGTGATAAAAAAAAACATTCTTTTTTTACTTTTATTCTTCATTATTTGATCTGGAAAGATAATAATAATTAAAAAAAAAAGATAATAATAACAAATAACGCTGCGGCAAGCAAACTTGCGATGTATAGATGGTCCAATATCTGAAAGTTGGTTTTAGCTGACCGAGGATACTCGTTGCTCTGTTGGCTTGTGTTAGAATATTGTTAGTGAACTTCACCGGGATCCTTCTCAGTGTCGACAAAGACTAGTGCACTCCTGAAGTCAAGATCCTCCATTAGTAGCTCAGACTTTGCGAAATGGGTCTTGTCAGGCCTACTGAAGCTAATACTTATCTACATTGAAAAGCAAGCGCCACTTGTTCTTGCTTTTTAGGCGAAAAGCCTAAAAAGATGACTGACAACCGTGGGCATGTCTTTGATGAAGATGACGAACAGGAACAGGGTCTAAGAACACTCCCTTGAAGAACTCCACTCGAAACAAAAAAAGATGCTTCAAAATTTTATAAGACAATAAAAATATTAAAATACAGAATAAATAATAATTTTAAATACAAATATTTATTTGATAATTTTTAATGAAAATGATAATGTAGTATGGTGACATGATCAGACTATAAATATAACTTGTTACTTAAATAGAAAAGAGATTCAGTTGTTATTTCTAAACTCATTTTAAATAAAGTGTTTAACTAAATACTTAGCTTATTATTCAAGGCCGAGTGTGTGAATAATAAGTATTTAGTTAAATATTCAAAACACTAATTTAGTAAAAATTATAAAAAACATTCTGATTTGATTTTTTGTTAAAATTTGATTTTTTTTTATTCTAAAATGTATTTTTTAATCAATTTTAATTTTTAAAATTATTTTTGAAAAAGTTATTAATGTTTTATTTGAAACAAATTGCTTCCAACATTACCCTCTCTGCTGCATTATTCTTTTTCTTGTTCTTCAGCTGATTTACTTGAATACAAGCTCATTGCTGATGGTTTCTGATATCTGACCAGAACCTTCAATTTGGCTCACTCTGCTAAAACTTGGCTTTGATTTGAGAAAGAATTCTCTTGTGTAGTTAAATTTTTTCTTAAAACTTTTCTTAGAAATTAATTCAAAAAAAGGTATTTTTAAATAGTTTGGTATTTCTCCATCATCAATAAGGAACATGGCTTCTTCTCTTGAGTATCTTGCGACTACGTCAGCTTCTTTGTCCTGAAAGCTTCGTATACCAATCAATATAAAATCACTCAGTCTAAAGTAAATATTTTTTAAATTTCCCCGAATATGGCATATTCGAATTAAACCATCAGAACATATAGCTTTTAGACATCCATTTCCAAGTTTTTGAAAAACGACAGCATACGACGTTTCTGGGTCAGCGCGAATCAAATTTTGAAAGCTTATTTGCTTTTTATTTAGTTTTCTTTTTGTTGTAAATTTTTTCATTTTAAATGAATAAATAAATAATTTGAACATAGTTGCTTATTTAAATGTATATCTTTTGAAGCATTATCTCAAATTTAGCAAAAATATCTTAGTATGTTCATAATAATTTAAAATTCGCATCGAATTTAATACTTTTTATTTTTATTTTAATTAATTAATAAACATTTCAAAGTAAATTAGATTTTGAAAAATCTTCTAAAATAGCTAGCAAAAAATCTTTCAAGATTAAGTTAAGACCAAGTCACGACTTGACTTTTAATTTTTTTTTCAGTAAAACGTCAAATCATCACTTGGGTTTAATGTCTCGTTTATTTTCATTATTACTAAATTATCGTTTTTGTAAAAATTGAATTTAAAATTTTAAAGTTTATTAAAACATAAAACTTGAAATGTTTTAGTAAAGATTTGAATTGACTATTTGGTTGTATGACTAGAAAAATAACGACTTGAAGAACAACTCTGCACAACTGCATCGTCTGAATGATTAATTCAATTGTATTTTAACAATCATAAAGCAGACCTATTGTCCTTCGAACTTAGCTTGAGAAGTTCTGATTTTATTTGTTGCTAACAACACTCTTTGAAAAGAAACCAGAAATTGTTGATGAGGAAATCATGGAAAATAAAGCATTCAAAATGATGTAAGATTGTACTATTTTCCAGGCGTTGATAAAGATAATTCGCTACAATTAGTATTAGTATTATTAGTATTACTATTAGAAGAAGTAGTAGTAGTAGTAATTTTATGCGACAAGCCTCAACCCTTGTAGAACAACACAAGATATGTTTGGTTAGCTGTCTGATATTTTGATGGGTCAGTATTGTTATTTTTTTTTAAAGATTGGAGTTATTAAGGCTTCTTTTAGTTATTAGTTGTTTTAGTTCTTGGTTTATCAACGTTTCTGCTTTTTCTAATGACTTTGTGGTGTTTAATTTTCAGAATAAATATGTCCCATGCTGATTATATAATATAATGAATAATTTTTAACAGCTGTAAATTGCTGATATTCATTTAGACATACTAGCCCTGGTTGTACTTGAAACTAAAACTCGCAGATATTTTTGATGTGCAAGTATCAGGCTGGTATTCCGGTAATAGCATAATTTGTCATTGTGCTGGCGTAGTGTATTCGATAGGGTAAGCAAGTGTTAATGAAAAGGGAGTGTTAAATAAACTTATGTCAACTTTTGAGTCGATAAATTTGCTTCCTCGAATGTACTCATTCGCAAACACAAACAAGTACCCGAGGTGAATCTTTTGTGGTTGGACTCCTATGTCTTTCTTTGAGTGTTATAGAAACTACGTCAGCTATCAATATCAATATCTCAACGTCGGTAGGGATTCCAGACGCCCACTGCAAACTCGAGCTGCGGCCCTACAAATGACTTGAAAAGCATATTTACCAGCTAACACGAAAAGAAAGTTAATGTTTTCTTATTTCTGCATGCTACCAAAGTGGCCCTAACTGCTGCTCACTTGGCCTATCCCCCAGACTTGATAGCACTTCAATGATTATTCCTAAGTCCCGCTCTATGATTGTTTTTGCAAGCTTTTGGCATTTCATTTTGTATTCAAATCATTTGTTGTCTGCTCCAAGATGCATCACTAAGCATTCTTCTTATTAAACCATTTGCCAAAGATTTTCCCGTTCAAAGATATTTTCGTGATCTTTTTGAAATTTACTAGTGTCATCAGCATTACAGAATCCTTAAGCTTTGTGTCGTCTTTCAGATCTCTTTCAGATTTCATGATGTATTGTACACTGAAAGCTGGATCAGGCTGTGACCCAACCAAAATAAGGCTTAGCGTGTTTGACTGTTGAAAATGAGGTCGGCTCATCAAAAACTGAGAGAAAGAATTCACTAAATCTGTTGCATATACTAGCTTTTTCCGTAATGAAAAGTGTATTTTGTTCTAGTAGCAAAGCGGCGATGAGTATAATTTTTTTGGGTTTCTTTTCGGTAACTTAGACAATTTGAATTCAAAATCGATTATTCTATGTCTGACAACATACCCGATATTCTTAAACATTGTTTCGATTTCAAGTCAAATAACAAGTCATTGATAGATAATTTTCTTTTCTCCAATTGAAGAGTTTATAATCAAGTTTATCAGTCTTTATGAATTTATGAATTTATCTGAAATCGCAAGCTACAATGGCTCCTTGATGCATTACTGACTAATGAAGGGCCGATTTCTACTTGAGAGACTTGATTTGGATTATTGACTAGAATTAGTTCAAGGAGACTTAAAGCTTGAATACATTAATGAAAGTATTCCCATTTTCAAGTATCACAAAGCTTGAACTGCTGATCACTTCAATAACAATTGCACTTTGGGATGACACGTTGACAAGCACTAGAGAACCATTTTCTTCTCATTCAATTTCTGGCATATTAAAGTCTCTCATTACAACCACTACCGAGAATGATTTGCATCAGTCGTGCTGCAGCTTCAAGTGATTTTGCAATAATGGATCACTTTTGATGGTAAAGTCTTTGTCGACTAGAATACAAACACCTCAGCGACTGAGCTGTCATTTAACCAATTATGTATGGCAGAGAACTTGATACGCAGGCCTATTTTCTATAGAAAGATAAATTACAAATCGGGATAGAAAAGTTGATTAGGTCTAAATTCAATCTTAAGTTTGGTAAGTTGAATTCAGTGTTCAAATCTTTGAGTAAATTATACCATTATTGGTTAACAAAAAATTCGGTTAACCAAAATTTAAATCTTTTTTTGTAAATTTTCGTTTCGGTTTCGGTTTTTTAAATTAATTTTGTAATTTGGACAAGATTGAGCTGATATTCTGTTCATTTTTTTCTTTGCTATTCAATTTGGCTTTTGACAAGATAATAAAAATTTACTAGCAATAAATATTGAGATAAATTAACGACAACCAATTTTTGGCTAACTAAAATTAGCTTACCACAATTAGCTTACCACAAAACCAAGCATAACCAACAAAAACCACTAATTTTACCTTTTTTTTTACTTATGACATTATTTGTATTTTTAGTTTTTGAGATTTACACTGAAAAAATTATTTGATTTATATAAAATTAAAATCTAATAAAGCTTAAATTTCAGATAATACATAAATAAGATCATCTAATTGTTTTATAATAATAATAATTAAAATAATAAGCTTGAATTTAATTTTTTATGCGATAAATCTTTTTTTATTAAGAAAGTTTTTTTATTACCTGTATTTATTTTATTTTTATTTTATAATTTCAAAATTTACTTTATTTTGTTTAACTAAAATAAATAATTTGAAACAAATTGATTTTTTTTTGTTTTTCTGGTTTTAAAAATTAATTTAATTTCGATTTTTTTTTTAATTATTTATTTTACAATAAAATAATTTAATTATTCGCTTGTTATCTTGTTTTATCGACTTGCATATAAAAATAAGAAAAATTTTAAAAATTGCATTGGCTTTTTTGAAGCAGTTTTTAAGTGTTGAATACAATGACACAATTTAAATAAGCTAATCTAAAAGTGTCGCAGTTTTAAATTTAACTGCTAAAATAGTTTTACACTGAATGAATAGTGCACACTAATTGTAAAGAAAAAGCTCAGTATGTTTCACGATTTGATTATTTTTTTTAATGAAGAAAAAATTTTTATTAATTAATTTTTAATCTATTATTTTTTACAATTTATTAACTTTTTACGCTAAATAAAACTTGCTCTGCTCCCAGTACATATTTTACTCAAAGCTTTACACTTCCACCTCAAGTCAATTAGAAAAAAGAGAGTTTTGTTCTATTTTATTAAAAAATATATCAAGTAAACTACATTTAATTTTATCAATATAAATCATTGTCTTTTTATTTAAGGTATTCCTTACTACAAAAAAGACGTTTTCACAAAAAATAAATCCAATTTACCAAAAAGATTCAAATTATCAATTAGCTCATCAATCAAATAAAAAACAACAACAACATTTTATATTAGTAAATAGATTTAATGAAAATTGCCTGATTTCCATTTCGGAGACATGCAGTAAACTTACCAATTTATTTAATTAAAAATTAAATTTTTATAAATTTATATTAATCTTAATAAATTCAGTTTCAAATCGATGGCAATTTGAAATTTTTGCCTCTTTAAAAAAAAAATAAATTAGGCAAGTGACATTTAAATAAAGAAAAAAGAAATTTGATCAAATCACCAAATTTTTTTTCCTAATAAATTTGATTTTAAACAAGCTTAATTTAGATTTAAAAAATTGTAATAATTAAAAAATTTCAGTTTTTGTTTTACAAAAATTTACGTAAATTTAATCCATTAAATTTACTTCATTTTACGTAAAATGTTGTAAATAAACATAATTTTGAGAAATTCACTTTAAAATTAAAATCCCTAAATAAAAAATAGATTTTAGAGATTTTTTATTATTTTTTGTTTCTCCATTATTATTATTTTAACAGAGTTGTTTAAAAGTCACAAGTCTTAAGTCAAGTCGAAGTCCGGATTTTATTTTATTTTTTTATTGCTTTTTTTCCAAAAAAAAACACAAACCGGTCCAAAACACGGACGGTTTTTTGCGGTCATTTGACCGGTCAGCCAGGCGGCCTATTTTTTGGACCGTCAAAATAAACGGTCTAAATTATACAAGCGACCAAAAAAACGGACGGTCAAAAAATACGGACAGTCAAAAATACGGTCAAATTTTTGGCGGTTAGCTTTTTCGACATAAAGTTTTTAATTTTTAAAAAAATAACTAATTAAAATGATAAAAAAATTTTCTTTATTTATTTTAAAGAGATTTTAAAGATTTTTTTTTATTTTTCAAAATTTTACAAATTTTAATGCGGTCACGGATTCTGAAAATTATGGCGGGTTAAGTGTCCGCTTGTACGGATCCCATCACTAAAAAAACACATTACTTTTGAAAATAAAAGAAAATTAAAGGTCCGGACTTGGACTTTTTATATTTAAAAAAAATTTTAAACTCTTTGCTTGGACTTTAATTTAGGACTTTTAAACAATTCTGTATTTTAAATAAATAAATTCATAAAAATAATAAAATAAATAGCATTTTTTATTTCATCCAAACTTAAAAATTTTAAATAATTCTAAAATTATCTAAATAATCTATTATATTTTCGAAAATATTCGATTTAAATTTTTAACCAAAAATTACGTTTATTTACGTAAAATACAGCATCACTCTATTTGTATGTACTAGGTAAATGGTAGAGATGCAGGAAATCAATATTTATGCTGTGAAAATTCAATAATTATTGTTTTAATAAATAATAATTGTTTTAGACTAACACATGAAAAAAGGTGGTTTTTCAGCGGTATTTCCGCGAAATATAATCGGAATGAGCTAATACAAAGTAGATATTATTTTTTAGCGCCCTTGATTACCACTTATTACTAGAAAGGTCCAAACAGGTACTAGAAACGTATTTCATTAGAATCAATCAAAATCATTCTTCAGAGGATCCCTCTTCTAATTCTCTTGGAAATATTTTTGGTCACTTGGATGTCACGCTCGAATGAAAGCGAAGGATAAAAATCTTAAGCTAAAAGTATCGGAAAGATGAAAAATGCATCTTTAAAAAAGTTAAGATTTATAGTGGACCGAACTCTACAGGAAAAGGAGATGAGCGATTTCCTATTATCGGCATAGATTACTATTTTTTTTATTTAAAATTAATTTAGGTAGAGTCTTGGCCAGTCAGAAGGGATACTTAGTCCTTCCTTTCAGCCACATGAATTAAATTTTAATTACAAAGTTATAAAAAAAAAAACTTTAAAGATCTTGGGCTGTCCATATAAAGCGGAAAACGGAAATTTCGCATCACTTTTTCCGCTAAAAACTTTCGCTTAATTACTCCCTAAAAAGCGGAATTTCCGTTTTTTGAAAAAAAGCAGAATTTTTTTTCGAAAAAATTTTTTTTGAATTTTAAAATAAAATCTTTTAGAAATAAATCACTCAAAGCTGCATAATCATTCATAATCATTTTAACCCTTATTAAAAGCTTATGAGATAAAAACTGGTCGTAATTAGGAAGAAAATCTACTAAAATTTGAACCTGAATTATTGGACTTTGTTAGCTGAACAATATTTTGGTTCTCTATATCTATGCCGTTAGTAGACTTGACTGCTAATATGTGACTACAATTTTGTTTATCTAAACACCTACAATTTGCTGAAAGTTCTGCTGGGAAAAAATCATTTTTTTTTTCAACAGTAATAAAATACAACTTTAAATTTAGATTTAAAAGGATTTTATCAAAAATTATTAGAAATGGTTCCTGGAAGTCGTGGTTGTGCTATAAATATAGCTTTAAAAATTAAGACTTAAGCTTATGATTTATATACTTTAAAGATAATTTTAAAAATTTATTTTAAATTCAGGAAAAAAAAATTGTTTAGAAATGGTTCCTGGAAGTCGTGGTTGTGCTATAAATATAGCTTTAAAAATTAAGACTTAAGCTTATGATTTATATACTTTAAAGATAATTTTAAAAATTTATTTTAAATTCAGGAAAAAAAAATTGTTTCGAAAAA
Organism: Brachionus manjavacas; assembly: GCA_019054805.1. NCBI lineage: Eukaryota > Metazoa > Rotifera > Eurotatoria > Ploima > Brachionidae > Brachionus > Brachionus manjavacas. Next base: position 1,023,903 of record JAHQIY010000005.1, read on the forward strand.
AATTTCCGCAAATGTTTTCCACTATTTTTAACTTTTCCGCAATTTTTCAAAAAGTAAGCGGAAGTTTTTAGCGGAAAAAGTGATGCGGAATTTCCGTTTTCCGCTTTTTAGGGATAGCCAGATCTTGTTTAATTATTGACGGAAATGAAATCAACAACAAGAATTTATAAAATGTGAATAATACTATCGACTAAGAACGAATTTTTTTATAATTCTGACCATCATTCTTTTTGATTCTCTATATTCAAGGTTTTATGAAATTCAGAAATTTATGTTTTTAATGGAAAAAATTTGATTATTTTTTAGAATGCGATTTTGAAGTTTTTGGCGGTAATAGGCAAATTTATCCCGAAAAAAGATCGCTGAAAAATTAAAAATCAAAAATCTTGAAAAATTGCTAAAATTACTATGATTCCCAAAATAAATACTACTGACCCGACTAACTACCGTCTATTTAGTGCAATTAATAGTTAAGAAAAACACTATCTTTAAAGACGATACTCGCATAACAGGTTGAATTGGTGCAAACTTAGCATGTCCAATTTTTATTATTTTCCTTCCAACGGCAGCGATGAACATTGCATAATGCGATAAGGTATCCACTTTTCTCATTATTTATTCCTTGGTTAAATGGAATCAAAGAAACAGTGTTTTGAGTTTGGTCAGAAGACATTTTTACAGGACTTAAATTTTTAATTTATTTCCAATTATTTTAAGTAAATATTTTTATCAATTTATGTTTTATTATTTTGAGTAATTGTCAAATTATTTGATAATTAATTAATTAATTAGTTCAAGTTATAAAAATCCGCAGTATTTTATTTAGCAGAAGCGGTTTATCATTGACATGTTAAACTTTTAATCTTAATTTTCGGAATTATTATTTTTTTGGCATATATTTCTTGTAAACTAAATCGTGCTATTCTTATTATTTAACAATTAAGCATTATTTTCTTAATTTTTAAATCGGGGTATATTTTTTATTTAAGAAAACGGGATAAATGAATCGAACAACAATTCTAGACTATTCTTTTCCTTGCTTGAATTCATTTTCAGAAAATAATATTAAAAAACTACAAGCAATTCAGAATACGACAGTCAGATCTATCCTTAAGTTAAAATATGATACTCCCTCCAACATCGTGCAACATGAAGCTTTTAATAAACTTAAATTACTGACAGTCTCAAATCGGCTTTTTGAGTTGAGTGAGAGATATGTTGGGACAGGACTGAGTCATTTTATTCCATTGGTTGTAAGACTGGTGGAGGAATACAAAGAAGGTTTCGAATCGAGATATATTGAATATCCAACTCCATTGTGTAATTGTTACCTTACTATTTCCTCATTTTTTCCTGAAGCTTCAACAATGTAAACATCTGTCACATGCAACAACCTATTTCAATATATGTCTTTTAAACTTTCTTTATGTTTTTATTTTTATTTGATCTTATTTTATTAACTCTATTTTTATTTTTTTTTTTTATTTTTTTTTTTTTTTGAAGGTGCTCGGTACAGAAAACAAATAAAATTTAAAAAAACGGGATAAAATATTATCGGTATAAATTGGCAGGCAATCTTTTTGGCAATCATGGACAATTTTTTGTGTTGAATTGTTTACTGTAATGAATTAGAAGTCGATTTGAGATCGAATAAAGCTTTTATAAACTAGTAGTGAGATTTTTAAATTTTAAATTTTTAAATTATTTGAATTAGATTGGTTTTTCAGATCATTTTATCCAATATCGAGTTTAGATTTTGCTTGATTACTATTAACTACTATTAATCATTTCAGAACATGTTTTAATTCAGTTACTTGTAATGTAATGCTTACATTAGCAGTGTCGGAGCTACGTTATGGGGAAGTGTGGCGATCGCCACACCATCTTTTGAAGTATTGTGGCGCCGCCATTAGAGAAAATTGTTAAATATTTTAATAAAAAAAGAAAATATTTTTTAATCTCTCCTTTTTTCAGCCAATTATAGAAGAAAAATAAAACAAAATTAACAAACAAAATTTTCATTTATTTAATACTTTGAAAATTCAAATATACATGTTCATGTGAACTTATAATAAATAATAAATAATTATGCTCATCTTCTTTTCCAGTACCTAACCCCATCGAGTTGATCATCTACACCGCAATTATTACCCAGTCGAAACTGGTGCCCCTATTTTTATGATGAAAGAAATTTAAACATTCGCTCCGTATTGCAGAGATATTTTGAAGATTTTTTCACCCTCAGCGGGTTTTGAGTCCTGGATTTTCTGATTGCATGGCTAACACGCAAACCATTCGACAATACGGGCTTCGTTCCACACATTCACATGCTGCTGTAGAAAATTCCTGAAGCCTTATCTCACTCATGAATATTGAGACATCTGAATTACGAAAAATTGACATATACAAAATTGTTGATATTTTTAAAGAATAGAAGACTTAAATTTTTTTAAATATTTTATTCAATTTTATTTTAATTTATTAAATTTTTTCAACGAATTTAATTTTTTGCTCTAGTATGTTTTGAATTTAAAAAAATAACATTTTTTTTAAAAGACTGATTTAAAAATTTCATTGCTTTGTTATACAGTCGCCCTCAACGCACCAATTCTATCCCCTCTTCTTTGGCCTTGAAGTTCGCCACACCATTTTCAACTTTGTGGCTCCGCCACTGTCCATTAGTACCCTTAGACTCGTCTACCCGATCTTCTCGTGAGACGCATTGGAGCAACTATTTTTGCTCCTTGTTAACTTAAACACTCATGACTTAGTTAATCAACTTGCCAGTGATATAGACAAAGATATGGCTTTATCACACCTTGTACCGTTCTTTGACGTTTTAAAAAAAAAGTGTAACAAAAACAAAAGTGATGTCAAATGAGCGATTTTGAATAATTTTGAATAATTTGTTTTCTAGCTTTAAATTGTTTTGATTGAGCAACAAAATGTATTCACTGAGCATGTTGTTGTTTCGGATTCTAACTCTCCATAGATAAACAATTCATTAAAAATGATTCAATTAAAATAAAAAAAGATTTCGTTTGGGAATTGTTGAAGTTTAGCTTGTTAGTGAATTGATAAGTTAACAAAATAGTTGCTCAACATTAATGAAAAAACAGCTCCAGAGACTTGACAGACTATATAGAATTTCATGTTATTTAATTAAGCAGCGGAATTAATTAAGACTGATAAGAAAAAACTAGGTTGACTCGATTCAATTGAGTCGACCTTTCACCCACTCGACCAGTGAAGATCTTCGATCTCGATTAGATTTAATTAGATCAAGTAAAAATGCAAATAAAGTTGCTGTTGGCATCGTTTAAGTCAACAGTTCTCAAAATCCAATAATTCACTTAGTGAGAATTGTTTCGAAGGTTAATAATCCTTTAATGTCTCAATTTCTTAAAAAAACATTTCAAAGTCTCCAAGCTATTTTTTTAAACTGAATAAATTTCACCTAAGCAAACACTTGCTAAAAGTCTCAGACGCATAGCAGGCACTCGGAGCTGTCTTGGCGAGCAATATTCGAAACATGTGATGTGTGTTTTAGCGATGGCTAAATGCGAAACATATTTTTAGTTTCAAACTGATTCCTAGAAATAACATGAAAACTAATCCGAGTCGGCGTTGGCGGCGCCAAGACTCGATCGAATTTTTTGCATATGTTTAATTGTTTTTACAGCATTGATCGTAATGTCTAATCATTGAATTACAAATTAATCGATTTTTGTTCTTTCTTGGAGCCATGTTCTGACTAATTCTTTTTTTTATGCTTAATTTAACTCTTTAGATGTATTAGTCTTATGGCAACTTAATAAATCACCGTAAATTTTAAATTAATTGCTCTCTTTTTTGTTCTTGCCAACAAAAAAAATCCATCAAGAAGCCCTTAGACGGAAATTTAGACTTTTAGAACTAGAAAGCCTTTGAATATAGGTTTTAATTGATTGATCGAACTTGCATATCTTGCTGAACACTCTGTTTACTTTTGATTAATGCTCTCGACTCTTGCTGTTTCTAATCCATCTTAGCTTGGAACCATGACCTCAATTCGTTGTTTATGTTTGTTCAAGCCACCCAAAGTCACATCAGCAATACAAGATACCTTGTTTATTCTCGTTTACACGGCTTGACATTTGAATCAACAGCAGCTATCTTAATTCCTGGTCTTGAAACACTTTAACGAGAGTAGCAAAATCAACAATTGCTCATTTATTCTAGACAGCTAACTGACAAAGAATTTTTTCTCCTCAAAATGCATCTTATCAATATTTAAAGCCTGTAAGCTCAAAACCATTTGCTAAATCAACACTGGCAATTTTTTTTTACAAATTTATTTAGAGCATTTTCTAAAATATGAATTTTTTGAAAATTTTGAAAAAAATTTCTTCTCAAAATCCATTTAATCAATACAATAAGCCTAAAAGCTGATTGACTTTTGCTAAATCAACACTGGCAATTTTTTTTTATATATTTACTAAAATATGAATTTTTGAAAATTAAAAAAAAAATTATTTTATCCAAATTAAAAGCCTAAAAGCTGATTGACTTTTGCTAAATCAAAATTTCCTTAATAACTGCTAGTTTTTCTATTTTTAGAATTTAATTTATTTCAACAATGTTTTTTAAGTAAATATTTTTTTTTTCTAATCACTCAGATAGGTGTTAGTGATCCTGATTTGTGATCTTTTGTTTAAAAAAAAAGCCTGATGTCTATTTCACAGATTATGAATACATGGTCGATCAAGCATAACTGTTCGGCAATCAAAAGCCCGCTAAATCTCGAAAAAAAAATTATTTTTTTAATGATTTTTTAAATAGCTGAACATTTTCAGCATTAAGAAGTAGAAAATTTAAATGATCTTTAGTCTTTGCACTAAAACACTTTAATTTTTTATTTTTGTAAAAAATTTAAGAGCAAAAAATTTGACTTTTGTTCATTTTTCTAATATACTGCTGTTGAAAGAGGATTCCAGTTGTTATTTGTTCTGTTAAGTAAAAGCTGCTTTCTGACCTTGGCTTAATAAGTCTGTATTTGCGTATGCCAACTATCTAATGGTGCCTAGAGTTAAATCATTATGTTAAAGTCATTAGATATTAAAAAAAAATTTATTATTCGATTAATTGGGTGACTCAAGGGGATAGCTGTTTGGAAGCTTAGCGCCCTTCTTTCAGCAACAAAGTCAATAAAAAAAAAATTTTGTAAAAATTGAAAGTTATGCTACAAATAAAGTGATAAGTCATTTTGAAGACAATATGTAAAATAAAATATCACGTTTTTTTTATTTTATTGAGTTTAAAAATTTAAAAATATGCCTTAATTCTAAACTTGATTTCAATAGTTGCTATTTAACATTGCAGACACGATTACGATTATGAATTACTAATTGAACTATCAAAGTTTTTAAAAACTCATTTTCAAGCTCAACACTTGACTGCAGTGTCCCCTGGCACTAAAATTGCTCAAACTGTTTACTTGCTCTGGAATAAATGCTCACAATCAGCAATGTGGTGTTATAGCAGTCTGGTAACAAGTGCTGGCAAACTGACTTTGTTTAATTAATTGAATTAACTTCTTTTAAGATTTCAACAAAAAAAATAAGAAATTATGAAAAATCAAAATGGTTAATTTAAAAAAATTCTTAAGTGCTTGATTTTTAGATTAGGGAAAAAAAGAATTTTCTAAAGAAAAAAATTGATCAGTATTTTGATGTCAACATAAAAATATTGTCCAAATGTCTAATAGATTTTTTATTATAAAAAAACATTTTTAGGCATTTATATAATGAGAGACCATGACGCCAAGGCCACGCTTTCCAACACCAGATCCAACTTTATTTTATGGTGAACTGTTGTTCTTACCGAAAAAAGAAGTGGGTTTGCGCTCACACTAGCAGCAAAATCATTTCTAATCTTGGCAGGAAACTTTCTCTCTCTCTGCATCTCTGAGCTCTCATGCTATTACCTCTCAAGCCATTAGACTAATTTGAGCATTCCAATCATATGCCTTCTCTCAAATTGATAAAAATTGAGCAGAAATTCTCCTTTTTTTCTGATAGAATAAAAATTAAATATAATAAAATATTATTGCACCTTTTCTATCTAAAATATTTTTTCTCATGTAAAAAAAGACCAAATATGAAACGTCAATAATATTTATAAAAAAATAAATATTAAACTTTTGATATGTCATAGTTTGGAATAAAATTCTCAATTCAAATTTGTTTAAAATAGATTTAAAAATGATTATATGCATAATATTTTTTTCAAATAGTAATTAAAAATTATCTAAATATCTAAAAAAAAAATCGGCCTATTATTTAAGTCACATCTTTTCGAGCCCATTCAACTTTATTATTTATTTACAGATAGCCATTTAGGCCGGCTGCTACGCTCCCTTTTCAGCAAGATAAGCGCTATACAGGAGAAAAAAGTTTACTTGATTTTAAAATTAAAAATTTTTAAATGAAGCTTTAAAAAAATAATAATAAATTTATATATATAAAAGAGAATAATTTTGTTTAGTTGAGACTTTTTTGAATAGATTTAATAGATGAATTTTTGTATGAGTTAACAATTTCCTTAATGTCTTCATCGCTTGTAGTTGAGCGAGTTAGTTAAACGACAGCTAATCGCGTGCTTAATGGTCAAATTAAATATTCGGTCAGTGTAAATCCAAAATTTTGTACATGTCCATATTTTTTGGAATACGGTATTTGCAAACATTTTATCTCACTTTGCAAGCTTTTGAATCTTCATTTTGACGAAAATGATCGAGAATTTGTTCAAGTAAAAAAGAGAGGTAGACCACCTAAATCTAATAATGGGGCATTGAATAAGAATTAATGTAAAATTATAAATATAAAAAAATCTATTTAAATTAAAATTATTTTTATTTAACTTACGAAAAATTCAATTTAGAAAAAATTTAAACTATATATTTTTAAATTAATTTCTTTATATAAAAAAAACTATTTGTATATAATTTGTTTAATTTGTTATATTTTTTATGCTAAAGACTTATTTGACTATTTCGAAAAAAATAAAATCTTTTTAATAAAAAATTTTAGCTATTTAAGTTAAATGTTATTTCGATAGTTTATTGTCAGGTTTTTAAGTCTTTGTTCGATTGTCGACATATCTGCGATTGCATGGAGTATGTTGTTACTTTTATTTCGATTGACTTTAAATATCTACTTGCTCTGTATTCATCTTGGTGCTAAGTCACTGAATTGCAGCAAAAATTTAGCAAAAATTCAGGAAAAAAATGAAACTCAAAAGCCAACAAAATTGATAAATTTAATTTATTGTGAAAAAAGTTCTATTTGTTGGTTTCTTTTAATTCACTGAGCCCAAGCAAGCATTCGAGACACATAGAGAAATTAATGAAATAAAAATAAAATAACTCTGTGCCAAAACTAAACTAAACAAAACAACAACAAAAAAGAAGATTATTTTTTTGGCAAAACTTTTCAAAAACAAACAATTGCATGCAGAAAAAAGCCCATGACGTCACATGACATTGTTCAGTGTGTGCAAACGGAATGGAATCGAGAGGACGATCGACTGCCTAGGCCCGGTGGCTGCAACTTCTGCTATTTCAATATTCGCCAACTCTAAAAAAAGAAACAAAACAATAACAACAACAATCCGATCCAACAAAAACAACCAAACACAAATAACTTGTGGATCTAACTAATTCGATAAAACTTAAAAAACAAATTTTTAGCTAAAAAAAAATAAATTTTTTCTGTTATTTCTTATTAAAAACCCAATTTATTTTTTTGAAATTAAAGTGTTTTAGAGCATCCAAGAACAACAAAAACAACTAAAAAAAGAGAGAGAGAGAAAGAGAAAAAAAAAAGAAAAACAAAGTCTATAGTTGGTATAAAAAGAACTGCATCTTTCTCTCTAGAATTTTTCCAATCATTTGAAATTAGTTTTTTAATCGGCAAAGAAGTGGTCGTCGAAACACAACAAAATGCAACGACAGCCAACAACACGGCCGCACCAAATCGGCTTACAAAGGTAATATGTTTAAAGAATAAAAAGAAGATACGGAAGATTTGTGCACATTACATGTCGGGTGTCCATCATCCACATTTAATTAACTCTATCAAACTGACCGCTAATCGAATCAATTAATCGATTATCAGATCCGAATGTTCTTGATATAAAAAAAAGTGGAGGAAAAGTTTCAAAATCCTCTAAAAAAATATTTAATTAGCAATTAGTGTTTGGCTGCTACTTATTATTTTTTTTTTTAGTTTCGCTTTAATCTTGATAGGCTCTAGAAACGGTAGAAAGAGCGTAGCTAAATTGGCTAATTTCATTCAGGCCTTGTGCGGTCAATCAATTCATTTAGTACGCATTTTGTTTCTATTAATCAACTGGCTTATAAAGCTATTGACTTTTTGTCAAGTTTTTATTCCATTAACAGAATTGATATTTAGACAAACCTTTCTCTTCTTTTTTTTTCGAAAACTCGGTTCTTTTTTTTAAATTAAATTGAAATAAAATTATAAAAAATTTTTTTATTTAAAAATAGAGTTATATTATTTTTTCTTTTTTCCTTATTCGCTCCTTGTGGAGCATAGGGTCATTTCTTTTGATTTCCACTCAAGTCGATCTTTGGCCTTTACCCTTGCTTCTCCCCATGTCATTCCCATTTCGATGAGCTCTTTCGTGATTGTAAGCATTATTTTTACTAAAGGCTAAATATTTTCTGCACTAAATCTACGTCTTCATTGATTTGTTTATGGCTAGATGTTGCAAGTACAAAGCTTGCAACCTAGACCTAGGCTCATTTCAAACAGTGCGGGGCAGAAGCCAGAACAATTATTTCCTATTTTAAAAAAGTCAATTTTTTCCATTCGAATTAAAAAGGTTATTTGAAACAAAAGTTCTACTCTAGCCTTGGGTGATAAAGTCTTACTGTCAATGTCAACCGTTCTTTCTTCTTTTTCCTAAATATTCCTTTAGAATAGTCTTGGAGTGGGACTCGAGCGACACAGCCCGCTTTTCAGTCCTCATGTTTAAAATTTTTTAATTAAATTTCAAAAAGCTAGACAAATATAAATTAATAAAATTTAAATTTTTTTTAAATTAAAAATTGTCTCGTTTGTGGTTGCTGATGCTGAATTGTGTTATAGTGGGTCTTGATGAACTATTCAGTGATTTATAGGTAATATGTGATGTTGAGAAAAATTATATTTTTTAAATTTTTTTTCCTTTTTGGTTTAAGATGTACTGAGATATGATGTCTCTCAACAAGAACCAAGCGTAAATGTTCCAATTAGTGTTACAGTTTTGAGGGGAATTTTTTTCGATTACTTTTTTTTCACTCGATCAAGACTCACTTAATTAAATCTGTAAAATAAGAAAGACACTGAGTTATTCAATTTAATTCAGTTGACAATAAGTTTTTATTTCCAGAAAGTGATGCTCTGCGGATAAACGCATATTATTACTATTATTATGCAAATTGTGTTATCCAAGCCCGGGAGATACAAGTCCATTTGAATATTTCTCTCATTCGTCAAACAAGGTGTATAAATAGAAAGAGAGTTTTTTTTTAGTTTTTTTTTTTGTTGTTAAATCTAAATTGATTTCTATTTACCTATCGACAAAGCGATCAAGTCAATTAATTGAGAGTTTATTCTCCGAACAAAAAAAAGAAACTGAAATGCATAAGTTTTTGTTCGGCAGCCAATTGCAAAATTCAGATTCAAACTCCGCCTCGGAGCATTTTTGCCATTTGTTTGTGCGCGTTTGCTTCTAGAGTCAAATTTTGCGATTGGCTTAGACGGGCCTCTCACGGCCCCTCATTCGCTCGTTCTTCTTTTCTCTGTTTGTGTGTGCCACAATTGAAAACATATTTTCTGTTGCATACCGTAAAAAATATAAATGATAATGGGTTCCACTTTTTTTCTGTTCAGTAAAAAAATTGTTTTTATAACTTTTTTTCTCTCTCTCTCTCTTTTTTACTGCTCCGTTGTTGTTGTTGTTTCTGAATTGGCCACATACACACACACACACAACAACACATATTTATTTTTCTAGCTAAAAATATATTAGTTATTTTGATAGAGTTTTATTATTTGAAAAAAAAAAAAAAATCACCTTTTTTTTAATTTTTTATTCTTATTGTGTGCATTTTTGCTAATACTAAATTTACTTGGTAGATTTGTTGATGTAAAAAATGAGCCAAGGATCGAACCTACTGAGCCAGTACCCGAGCAGCTACCAGGAGTCGTCGTCGTCGTCGTACTACCGAGCGATAGCGGCCATAGCAGCGCAGCAGCCGAGCCCCAGCTACGCGGCGTACAACTCGGCGTCGCCGCACCTGACCTATCACCTGAGCAACCAGAGCGCGTCGACGTACGCCGGCCAGGCCAACTACCTGAACCAGTACATTCAGAACACGTCGCCGTACTCGAGCTCGTCGACGTGCAGCAGCAGCGTCTCGTCCACGAGCTCAATAAGCGGCGGCGGCGGCGGTGGCGGCTACACTCTGCCGCTGAACGTGAACGCGGCGACCACCTCGCCGAACCCGGCGCCCACGACCAGCTCGGCCAACCAGCACTCGTCGTCGTCGAGCTCGTCGGCGTCCAACAAAGACATGGTCAAGCCGCCCTACTCCTACATCGCTCTCATAGCCATGGCCATACAAAACGTGCCGGACAAAAAGATCACCCTGAACGGCATCTACCAGTTCATAATGGACAAGTTTCCGTACTACAGAGAGAACAAGCAGGGCTGGCAGAACTCGATACGGCACAACTTGTCGCTCAACGACTGCTTCTGCAAGGTGCAGCGGGACGACAAGCGGCCCGGCAAAGGCAGCTACTGGACCCTTGACCCCGAAAGCTACAACATGTTCGACAACGGCAGCTATTTGAGGCGGCGGCGCCGATTCAAAAAGGAGTCGATGAAAAAGGGCGGCTCGGGCGGCCAGGCGGCCGCGAAGAGCAAGAGCGGGCCGGCCAGTGCGCCCAAAAAGCAAAAGTGCGGCGACACCTACTCGTCGTTTTCGGTCGAGAACATAGTGACGAGCGCAGCCGAGGCGAACGTGTCCACGTCGTCCGGCGTTTCGTCGAGCGGCTCGCCAAAATCGCCGCCAACATCTACCAACACATTCCAATCGCAATACACCGAGCCCACCTACACAAGCCTCCTATCTACGCAGCTAAATTCGAACTACTACGGTGGCAAGACGCAAAATTGGTACAGCTCGAACGCGGGGTCCGCGTCCAGCTCCAACTCGAGCACGCCCGTCAACAACACAGCCGACAGCCCGCAACCACAGCTCGCCAAGCCGATCTACCCGCCGCCCTACTACGCCTACGACTCTTCGGCACAGCACAGCTTTCAGCCGAACAATCTCATTGGCCAATTGACTCCGTCTACGTTCAAAAACCCATACGCTTACGATTTCATGACGAGTTTTAGCAAGTGAACTCTTTCTTCACCATCACACACTCTCACACAAAACCTTTTAGCCAATTGTAAATTTTTTTCTCTCTCTCTCTCTCTATTGAATAAAGTTTTATTTAAAATTTTATTTGTTGTATTTTTTTTCTCTATTTTATTTTATTTTATTTCTAATGGTGAATTATTATAATTATTATTTTTAAATTTTCATTAATTAATAAAGCTTGTGATAATAGAATTTTTTTTCAATTTCAAATTTAATTTTAAAGTGCAATTTAGTTGCGCTTCGCAGAAATTTTTGAGCAAAAAGAGCAAATTGAAAATGGAACAAAAATATTATTTTGCCCTTTGTCTATGGTTCTTTATAGCTGTTCGTAGAATATAGATTTTTCCTCTTCAGTGGATGTCTTTTTAGGGGCAAAGCATAGACAATGTTGCCTTTTCATCCGTGCTACTTGGGCTGAAGAATAAATTTATGACCGCATGCTCTACAAGGGGCGAATAGGACAAAAAAGAGAATTGGATGTTCGACGCGATATGATGGGATTGCTATCGAAACTTTCTTTGTTAATAATTGCGTGAGCGCTCAAGATAGAAATAATTTGTTGCGAAATTATACTCAAAGTTAGAGTTATTATTTTTAATAAAGCTTTTTAACATCTAAACAAAAATTTGTTAAACTTTAACAAAAGCGAAAACAAACATAGAAATAGTACTAAATTTTGAGTTCTTTTTATCGACTATTTTCCAAAAACAACGTCTAATTCATAAAAATACTTTGATTCTGTACTATTTTTCAGTTCTAAATTGAAAAAAGAAATGGTATTTTAATATTACATAATCAGTTTTTATTTGGACATTAACTACATATTCCAAAAACTCAAATTCAAATTTTCAATTTTTTTAACTGTGATTAAGTCTCAATTTAATATTCTCATTTTAAAATTTGTTAACGTCGCATGACCAAATTTAGGGATCCAAAAGCCTAGACATTTTTACTTTAAATTTTAAGTTAGTTGATAATGATTAAACTTACAATAGGCTCAAATGTTAATTGGAAACTAAACACTACTGAACGGATTTGAACAGATACATTTCAATCAATTAATCAATTAGGCTTTTTTGCACTTATTTAGGATTATTTTAGAATTCTATCTGTCGTCATGTTCAATAAAAGAAGATAGATGTTCAATTAAATAACTTTATTTTTTTTTTCATTTTTTATATTTTTTATTCTGAATGAGCATTAGCTCGGTACAGACTCACAAATAAATCAATAAATTATTTCCTTTTTTTATTTCATAATTTAACTAACTTATTTATACTTAGACATTTATCTTTTTTATTTTTGTTATTTTATTCAAACGCTTGGCTGATAAGAAGTCGAAGAAGGACTATGATCCATTCTGAGCTGCCTAGGGTATTCCCTAAACCATTTAAATAAATAAAATAAATAAAATGTTCAACAAAAGCTTTTATTCACTTGAATTTTTGTCTTTTTTAACAACTCCGCACATTCTTCATACAACTTTATTACATTAAAATTTTTTTTATTTAAAAAAATATTTTGAAGGACATACACTAGGAATCTCTCGAACGTCTTTATGCCTTCTTTTTAGACATCATGTGATTTAAAAATAGAATAATAAAATCATTTTTGTGTAATTTAAAAAAAGTTAAAAATAAAACAGAAAATGTCATTAAAAATGTCAATGTCCAAAATTAGAGAAATAGCTCAGTACAAAATACATTACCTAATGTAGAGAGCTGCACTCAGCCGATTTCCAGTAGTTTGCATTTCAATTTTTTTGCCTTCGATTTCCACCCAAGTCGATTGCTTCATTGAGCTTCTGTCTGAGTTCTTGATTTATTTGTAACTTGCTTAAAAGGAGTCTAAGTGTTCATGATCCTTTACACCCGGCAGCTAAAAGACTTGAACATGCCCAAAAAAAAGAAGAGTTCAAATCTTTAATTTCTTAATCAAACTGCATTAATTAATGAAAATTTATTTGTTTATTTCAATAGCTGCCTTGAAGGCGATTTAAAAAGTAAAAATAAGACAAAAATCAGCGCTTGTGTAGTTTCTAAAGATTAAAATCAAATTCCAAATGGTTCTTTTATCAACACTAGGCTCAAAAGAAGGGCTTTGTTCTTAGTTTGATTCTGAATTATCTGAGGCCTACCTCAAATTATTCATTAAATATGTAATTGATATTTTAAGTGAATAGATTGCCATCTCTATCAGCTCATTTGTTTATTGGCATCGAGAAAGCTATACAGGCCGCTTTAAACACGCTGTCACAAAAACACCATCAAACATTAACATTGAGAAGAAAATTAAAGAGATTCGAAATTTTTGAGACAAAATTTTCCAAATAATTTATCAACTAAAACTAATGAATGATCAATATTTTGATCAAATTTTTTATTTTTAAAATAAAAAAAAAATTTAATTAATTTTTATTTATTTATTAAAAACACCTCTTAGCTGATGAAGAAAAGAAAGATTGTAAATTTTGAGCACATTGTGCAGTGTCGCACAATCTAACCATATTAGAGCATAGCTTTAGGAAATGTGAATTAAATTATTTTAAAGAAAAATAAATAAATAAAAATTGGATTTTGGTTCAAGTATTGCTTTGTTTTATTTTATTTTAAATTTTTTTTCAATCTGTTAGATTCGCATGTGACTCGAACATAGTCGTTATCTTCAATTTAAGTTCAAATTTTTGATCTAGATTTTGTGAATATATTTTCAAATAGAGATAACAAAATATTTCAAATGAACGAGAAGAGCATAAAGCCAAGTGATATGAAAATTTTTAATAATGTAAAATTGAGCTGAGCGCTGACGTAATAGCAGATTAATTTGATGCATCAAAATTAGATCCAAAGGTTAGACAAATAGATAGAGGAATAGAGTAATTAGTTTTTTTTTGTTTTGCACGTAGCCTGAGTATGCACGTAAATTGGCAACAACACTAAAAACTTTGATCGAGTTTTTTATTATTTTTCATTTGCAAAAAGCGATCAGGCTCTGGGGTATGCATTGGATACACAAAGAAGCCTTTTGTGAACAGTTTGTCAAGAGGGTTTATTTTTTATTTTTTTTTTGGATTTTTTTCTCATAGTTTAAGTGTACCATATTGAAAATGGGTGCAATTGAAAATTTCATTTTTTCTAAATAGGTGAATTGAATTGCAATTAGCGAAAGGCTTCGGCTTGATCACATTTCTAGGTCTTTGCAGAGTTCGCGATTTAAATTTGGAAAAATGCTATTAGCTCAGTCTTAATCAGGTGTTTGATTATCTCATCGAAAATCTCTACTGTATTTAATTTGTTGAAAAAACATAATTGAGCAAATATTAATTAAGAAAAAATCTAATTAAAAAAATATTTTCTATCAAACAAAGCTCTTTTGGGGATTAGGAAACAAATTAAATTGCTGCCCTGATTGATATTCAGTTGGTTGTCTTGCTTGGTCGTTAAAGTTACATTCATGAGTCGGCCATATAGCTATCTCTCTTTTTTTTATTTTTACAGATGATTTAAATTTATCAAGTGAACACAACAGCACTAATCGTTTTTTCTTCTTCTTCTTTTTTCTATGCCATATGTCTTTGCGTGATAGCCCCAGCTCAATGACTTCGCTAGGTTAAATTTTCTAAAGGCTTCGAAAAAAATTCTAGCTATTCGAACTTATTAAAAAAATTTCTGTTTGTTTTTCTAACCTCATTCTGATCATCATTTGATTAAACCAAAGAGATCGGCTCATGAACAATTTGATCATTAGCGCAGTGCAGTTACACAATCAGGCCTAAAGTAGCTAAACTAAAAAAATCGATTAATACAGAGGCTTAGTTTTTGGGAATTTTCCTTATAATTTTTTTTTTTGAATTGATCCAAATTGGATGTATCTTAATAAATAAAAAAAAAAAAATTTTCTTTTAAGAACTTTATTATTTTTTTATTCATTTGTCTTTAAAATTGAACAAAATATTTTCTTTTTTAGAAAAATCAAAATTAAAGATTAAAAAATTGCCAAAAAATTTAAAATAGTGAAAATGTTATGTAACACCTTTTTTTAAGCTAAAATACCATTTTTTTGACTAAAAAAAATTATTTTATTAATTTTCGAAAAGCAAATATTTTGGTTAAATTTGTACTGATATTACGTCTTTTTTTTAATAGGAAGTGCACACTGAATGTAATACCTTTCAGCTCTTTCAATCTGCTGTTCTAATCCATGTCATTTGGCATTTTGAAAGCATTCCTTTCGGTCTGTAGAGCCCAAAATAAAGCGACTACTTTTTTTCGTTTGTTAATTGCTTCGATTCTGACAGATTAAAAAAAAGCTTTTTACTGTTTTCAAAATTTGTAATTAATTTGCCTCATTCTTATATTTATTGTTTTTTTTATTAATTCTATTTATGCATAACTTTTTTCAAAATTTAATCTTCATTAACTTTTATGTTTTTTTAATTTATTTGAAGAAGCTTATTCTTGATACATAACTCTCAGACACGAAAAAAAACGTTTTTTCAATCTTTAGCTTCTCCAAGAGTGAGCCAAATGCAAAAAGAATCCATTTTTTCAGACTGGATTCAAGACCTCACAGTTCAATCACCAAAATAAAAGTCAAAATATATTCTTGCATGAATTGGAACGTAATCCTGAGGCTTCAAACCTTGGATTTTCCCAAAAAATTTGAAAAATAAATTGCTAATTTATTGATGTTTATATTTTAATTTAGTCTTTCTTATAAAGTCATCTCTTGTTTGACTGAAAAGAAGGACCAGTTCCATTCTGCACTCAAGATCAATCCAGATCGTACTCTCCTGACTAGCAAATTTGAGTAAAAACTCTAAGTGTTTGTTAACACAAGACTTGACGGATTGACTTTTTAACTTCTTGAATCTGAAAAATAAAAACACTTGGTGTTTGGAAAATTAAAATGAGGTGTCTACAACTGAATCCTTGTTATTCTTCAAATCTTAAAAGCATATATTTGTATTTTTCGTGTACAAATAAAGATCATCGTATGAACAAAACAAGTGAATTGACCCACAATGCAACCTTTGCTTCATTATTTTTTTTACGAAACTTAAAGGCAAATCTTTGATCCATTTTAAAATAAACCAATTTAAAGCCATTAAATTTATTTATTTTATTTCAATGAACGCCTTAAAGGCGATGTAAAAAAAAGTAAAAAGAAAGAAAAAAAAAATTTTATAAATAAGACCAAGTTTTAGTGTTTTCTAAAAAAAATTGAAATAAATATTTAAAATAAATGTTAATGTTTTTTAATTTCAATAATTATTATTCATTTTATATTCATTTTTTTTTTTTTCCAACTCATAAATACTCAAATATTTTCTACTGTTCATGATTGACATAGTATTGGAAAGAACAAAAGTGATAACAAGCAAGGATATATTATTGAAAGAACTTTTCAAAGAGAAGAAACTTTAAACTGTTGTTGGTATATTGAAATTCAGTTAAAATAAGGCAAATTAAAATTGTTGTTCAATTTTAAATTTGCTCTTTTTGCTCAAAAATTTTAAATGCGCAATTTAATTGCATTGCAGTTTACACAGTTTTTTAACTTTTAAAGCTTTCAAATTTAAATTTATAATTATTGCAAATATGCAATGCAATTAAATTGCGCATTTAAAATTTTTGAGCAAAAAGAGCAAATTTAAAATTGAACAAAAATTTTACTCTGCCTTAAAATAAACGAAAAAATGTTCTTCTTTAAAAATTAGATAATAAAATTCTTTAAAAATTCTTTTTTAATAAAGTACCACATGCTTAATGTATAGCGACAAGATGGATATGACACCCAACTTTCGGCTTGCTCATTGTGGCTGTGGTGTCATCAGCAAACTTTTATTTGCTAAATTTTGATTTATTATTGCAGCCATAAGTAACAAAGAGATGATTAAAAGAGAGAGTCAAGCTAGTCGCTTAAGACTTGCTTGCTAAGCTTAAAGATCTTTGTTACCTCTTTCTATTTAAATTTTACATTTATTCCTAAGTTAATAATGCCATGTGACATTTTCTTTACCTAAAATTAGCCTTTTGTATCAAAAAGACAAAAATGTTGAACATCAACAAGATCGTCTATGATTGTTGATTATTGATTTACGAAGAAACTAAAGGTTTTATTTTAGATTTTTTTAGATACACTTTTTCCATTATCAACTATATCAACAAACAAAGAAAAGTAGCTTGGTTACAAAACAAAAGAAAACAAGAGTTTGTAAAATAGATGTTTTGGAATTCGAATTAATCTTTGAAATTTAAAAAAATTTGTTTGTGCAATTATTTGAATATTTAAAAGTGTGTTTTTGGCTTTGATGATGTTTAAAAAAGCTTAGAAGAATTTGTTTTTTTAAATTCAAAAACAAACAAAAGTAAAAATTGAAATTAAAAAATTTAAAATTATTCGAATAAAATTTGCAAGCAATTTATTTCAAATGAATTTTTTTGTTTTTAAATTTTGAACTTTTTCATTTTAAGAAATTAATTTTTTTAATTTTCTCTTAATATTTATAAAATTTATCAAGTAAGAAAAACAATATTCTTAATTTTTTGGTATTTTTAATTCATAGAATTAATTTTAAAGCGGAATTTATTTTTAATAGAATAACTGTAGATAAAATATTGTAAGAGCAATATTTAAGTGTATCAATCTAAAGATCAATAATTAAAAAGAGCAATCTTTCTAAATAAGATTAACATGAAAATAAACTTGATAAGATGGTATTTCAATTTGAAAATAAACTAAGGACCCAAATCTTGATATGATATCAAATATTTATTATTTTAGCCCAAATTTACTTCAACTTAAAATCTCAAATGTGTATCAAATCAACTTATCAATCAATATTTCACTAATTGATAATTTATCTGCATAAAAAAAATAGATTATAGAATAGATTTATTTAAATTCTTTATATATGATTTTGTTTAGCTAGAAATAATCTAATACTTTCAAGCAATTCTTTTTTGACTTGATTGGGAACGAGGGCTCGACTCTTTGGCACCAGCTCTGCAACTAACTCATCAACTGATATGTTCTCGAAGCCTCGCTTCTTGACTATCTCCTGACAGTGTGCAGTGACTTCCTTGGTCCAACCACATTCGACCAGCTTCATTTGAAGCGCTTCTCTTAAGCGTTCTTTTTCGCCTGTTTCGATTAATTTCGCATTTATCGAATTTCGAATCGTATTTTGTTCGCTTGACATAATTACTTTAATTTTTTCAAAAAATTCAATTTTTAAAAACCCAAGAAATCAATAAATCAAAGCATTATGAAAGTTAGCACGCAAGAATATTAAATTAACTCAAAGAGAAACTTCATATTTCATACTTTTCTATTATTTCATTTTTAAGTCTGTATTGATTTGAATTAATGATATGAACAAAATCTTGAAATAAAAGTTCAAATTTCTTAAATAACTTGAATAATTTGATACACAAATACTAAATTGATTTTAGACTTAATTAAGCTTAAATTATTAAAACCTTACTTAACTTCTTAGCTTGAAAATTTCAATTTAGCCTGTGGCAAAAACTTGAGATTTTTTTTATATTAATATTTTAAATTAAATAAATATATGGAAATAGTCAAGTATTAAAAAAATATTCAAATGTATTTTTAATAGGTATTTAAAAAGTTTTTTTTTAGGTGATTAGAAGCCTGACAGGATATTTGACCTGACTCTTAAGTTTTTAGAATTTTAAGCAGATAGTAATGATTACAGTACTTGATTCATTTTAAATGAAAAAATTCTTGACTTAAATTTGTTAAAAGGCTTCATTTTGTTTTCTAATTAAACATTGATTTCAAATAAAAAAATTGTTTATCTAAATGGTTTAATTTTTTGTGTTTGAATTACAAAATGTATTCACTGTTGAAATAACATTGCATAAGTGCGATGTTTCAGATAAAAAAATAATTTTAAGCGAATATTGCAAGCATTTTCATATTTGAAATAAAACTTTTTGATGAAATAGAACGAGTTTAATTTTTATTTGAAAATTGAAAGAATAAAAAAACCTTTTTAAACTTTTATTATGAAATATAAATTTAAGCATCGAGTTGAATAATTTATAATTAAATCATTGATGAATTTTTTTATAAAACAAATCACTTTCAATTTTATCTTTTTTTTTTAGTAAAATAACTCAAAAAATGAGCCTTTAAGAACCAAATATGGTAAATTTTTTTGAAAACCTTGAGTCTGCTTCATCCTCTTATAATCAATAATTTTAAACCAGATCAAAGCAAATTTTAGAATAAAATGAATTCTTAAAAACTTTTAACATGCAATGTTATTAACCAGTGGATACATTTTGTAATTCAAACATTAAAAATTATACCAAATTAATGTAAATTTTTTTTTCTATAAAAATTTTTAACCAAATTATAATTTAAATCATAAAATTTATCCAATGCAAGAAAAACCTTTTAAACTTATTATAAGAAAATCACTAAAATTGATTCAAAAATTTTTAAAATCTTAAAAAACAATTAAGAAATAAATTTTAATCAAATCGTATTCAAATTATATTTTTCCCTTGTAATCAATATTACTGACTGCAAAGTCATGATCAAGAAAATCAAAAGTACAAAGTGATAAGAGGAAGACAGCAAGTTAAAATACTATATGGTACAGATTAAACCTTGTAACAAACAATTTGACAACAGAATTCTCTATCAACGGAAATGTGAATACTTTATCTAAAAAAATCCAAAATTTGAATCAAAATATGGTTGAAATTTATTAGATATTTTTTTCATTTCATATTTTAAAATTTGTACATAGAAACAAAAAAAAAATTAAATTAACGGGTCAAAAAATCTCGGTGCTTTTTTTAAATTGAAAAAAAAATATGTTGCGGTAGACCGATCCCCATAAAATTTTACACAGGGGTACTTAGGGCTATCTAGTATAAAAATACATGGTCAGCTATACAGATAATGCCTTCCTGATATAGGCAGTCACATAACCTTGAACTTCCTCAAACCCTCAAAGTGTCCTCTAGCCTTTCGATTTTCAAAATGTATTTTTAAATATTGTCGAATAGAAAATTGAATGAGGATTACAACGATATATAGATTATGTCTGTCCGATGTTCTGTTCAAAGTAATGGTCAAAAAACCCTTAATATTACCTTAATTTCCGAGGGGTGAAAAAAAAAGGGTAATTTCACTAAATTAGCAATAACTTTTGAACGCAATTATTATAATATTTAAAAAAAATAAAACGTCTATTTTATTTTATGGTATTGATTAGACAAAAGAAAGCTTTGAATCTCTTTTTCTCTACAAAGTACTTAATAGTTTACTTTACAATTGATGAAATTTGGAACAGGATAGAAAAAGCGTGTCCAGAGATGCCAAAATGCTATGATTCAATGTGCATATTAAACGCAATGATTAGTATGATCCCTGTCAAAAGCCAAATCAGAAATTAGGCATCTAAAACATATATTTGTTAAGCTATAATTTTATTTTAAATAAAATTTATTGGCAATGTGAAATTTTAGTACAGAAATCGCTGTACAAAAAATAAAAACTTAATAATTTTTTTTCTAACTTTTCAAAAATTGTTCTGTAAACAGGACAATATTGTACACATTTGTACAATAAAAATAAAATACAATAAAAATAATAAATTTGTACAAGCAAATTTTAAGCTCTGCAAAAACTCTGAAATTTTCTGTGAAATGCTCGCCATCAATCTATATTTGGTTAAAATTTGCAATAAATTGCAGATTTTGCAGAGCTTAGGATTTGTATGTACAAATTTGTACAATATTGTCCTGTTTCAAAACCATTTTTGCACAATTAGAAAAAAAATTATAAAGTTTTTACTTTTTGTACTGTAATTTGTGTACTAAAATTTCACATTGCCAATTTATCGATTCATATATCTTTTCTTTTGATTTTTAAGATTAGTAGCAATACTGAGACAAAGACGTGGTGGAAGAGCTTGTGTCCTGTGGTAACATCGGAGATATGTAACCACAAGCAGACATGCAGGTGGTTAGTATTCTCCCAACCACAAAAACTAGCATAAAATAAAGAACATCAACATTTTAAGTATTTAGAAAATCTTTTTTGGCATCCTAAGCAATCTTGTTCAGAATCAAATTGTAAAAAAATAAAATAATATTCAGAAATACAATTGTTTAAATCTTATTAGTACATTTTAAAAAGTAAAATTTTTAAAGGAAATATTTTTGTGAATAGAAAAGAAAGGAAAAAAATCTATATAAAAAAAATGCTAAAAATTTATAAAATATTAGTCTTTTTCTTCGTTGTCATGCTGGTCATCGTCGTCTCGTCCGTCTTCTTCATCGTCGCGTTCGTTTACTTCTTCATCTTTATCGTCACCATCTTCATCGTCGCCCTTACAACCCACGACTAAGCCGTTCTTCATAACAAATTCACCAATTCAACCACAGTCTAATTCAAAAATTAAAAAAAAAAACAGACATATGTTGCTTTTACACTAACGCCACATCGCTAAATTCAGAGAAGCTTGACAAGCTTAAGACCAGATGTCAAGAAAAAGGGATCAAAATAATTTTCATAAGTGAAACATGGTTTTCAAGTACGTCAGACGTTAAAATTCCTAACTTTACATGCTTCATGAGGAATAGAACTGGAAGAGGCGGTGGATGTGCAATTTATGTTCAAGAAAGTCTAGATGCGTTTGAACTGAATAATAAGCAATTAATGAGTAGTCTCGAAACAGATTCTGTGGAACAAGTATGGTTTCAGCTGGAACGGGGATCGGAAGCCTCCTCTTAGGCTGCATTTATCGACCACCTTTAAACAGTAACGACCCCAATCTCTTTCAAAGTCATTTTTTAAATTCCAATGCCATAAACGCAGCTCTTGGAGCAGCAAAGCGCGCAGTCGATAGCAAGAAATTTAAGAGCATGTTGTTGCTTGGTGACTTTAATTTTCTTCGCATCTTATGGCATGCTGACGTGACAGTTAGTGTCCCTTCGACCGATCATACGACATGCACCAAGGACCGTCTCGCGTACGAATTCTGGGAAACTTTTAACGATCTTGGCCTATCTCAGTGCATTCACGAACCAACATTTTTTGACGTAAATGGACGCCCAACCAACTCTCTTGATATATTAATAACTGACGAGCCTGGTATCATCAGTGATATTCGACTCGATCCACCGCTTGGAAAAGCAAACCAGGGCCATGTTTCCGTAAATTCCGAATTGTCAATAGATTTCAATTATTTACGCTCATTTGACAGTCGCAAACTCGACTATCGAAATGGAAAGTATTCTCAACTAAGCCTAATTTTATCACGAATAGACTGGTACGGACTATTTAAGAACAAATCAACAGAAGAAGCTTACAAGGAGTTTCTTGTTAAGTACAACTAAGCATGTGAGGAATGCATTCTAATCAGGAAGTCTCAGACTAAGAAGAGAACACCATGGTTAAATCGAGAAGTTGAAAGAATGGTCAAAACGAAACGCGATCTTTGGCATTAATGTCCAAGAACTAAATGGCGCAATTTAGAACTTGTATGCGAGTACAAACGTGTACGCAACGAACTGTGGTGCAAATACGCCATAAAATAGCATAGTATGAGCTTTAAATCAATAAAGACAAAAAAAATCCGAAGCGACTGTTTTCTTATGTCAACAGCAAGCAACAAACAAAAGGAGGTGTCTCTGCAATTATTGATAAATCAGGAGTGACGGATGGTGAATTGGTGGCGAACGCCCTTAACAATAAATTTAGCTCCGTTTTCACACATAGTATTGATAACGTAATTCTCCCTGAGTTCACACAGAGATCCTTTGAGACGGCATTTTACACCTTCCAGATAAGCGAAGTTGAAGTATCCAAACAACTCAAAAAGCTAGATCGTCACAAATCTCTGGGTGGCGATGGAGTTTCTTCGTTCGTACTTAGAGAATGCGCAGATGCGTTCACAGCCCCATTGACCATTCTGTTCAATTTTTCGCTAAATAATGGTGAGCTTCCAAGTTCTTGGCGAGAGGCGAATGTTAGCCCCCTCTACAAAAAAGGCATTCGACTAGATCCGGCCAATTATCGACTAATCTCACTCACGTCAATTGCTTGCAAGACGTTGGAGTCAATTGTACGTACTAATCTCATGTCTCATTTGCAAACGAATGGACTTATTAGCAAACAGCAACACGGATTTGTCCCGAGAAAATCTTGTACGACCAATTTACTTGAGACCATCGACTTCATTACAGTCAACTTAAGTAGAAAGGTCTCTGTTGACATAGCATTCTAGACTTTGAGAAAGCTTTCTAGACTGAATACTTGCAAACTTTTTGCCGACGACTGCAAAATCTTTAAAAAATTGATTTTAAAATTTTTTTTTCATAAGTGTTGAATAAATGATCTAATCAATATTTCTGTACAGTATGTCGCCAAAATTTAGAGTCAAACTTTTTTATTATTCTGATTATTTTTTGTTAGTTATTTCTTTAACTCGGCTATATCTCTTTCAATCTTTGTCTGATTTATCAAAAAAAATGCAATTTGCCATCTCTGTTGATCAGTTATTCTATTTTTACCCATTTTTTCTCTATTTTGTAAGATTTTTAGTTAGTCTTGCTTTTAAAAAACTATTATTTGAAAAAAATTCATAGTTAACTATTTTTTTAATTGCAAAAAAACAATATTTTTATTTTTTTCAACTTGATTCTAACTTTTTGTGGCATACTGTGCAAACAACATTTCTTGTAAGATAAACTTGAATGAATGAATTTCAATGAATTTGAATGATTTTTTCTTTTCTTAATTTTTTAATTAAAATCTAATTTTAGATTGCAAAAAAATTAATAAATATTATGTAATCTAAAAAATGGATTAAGACAATTTTAAAAGCACTATATTCAAATATTAAAGTTAGTTATCGAAAGTGTATGCATGAAAATTTTACTTTTTTTCAGACATTTGGGTTTTAAATATTAAGATTATGTAAAAGATAATCCAGAAAAAGACAATTTTTAAAGCAGCATATAATTATGTTAAAGTAAATCTTGAATAAGACAATTTTTAAAGCAGTATATAATTAAATATTAAAGTTAGTTATCGTTAGTATATGTATTTACATTTGACTTTTTTTCAATGTTAGTTATCGTAAGTTTATATATGAACATTTTACTTTTTTCACACATTTGGGTTTTTAATAGTAGGATTAATGGCCCTTCTTATCCTATCGAGGTAACAACGAGAGAACGTGACCTTGGTATCATTCTTACCTCAAACATGAAATGGCATGAACAAGCTACTAGTTCAGCTAGCAAAGCAAGTCAGGTGCTTGGTATTCTAAAGAAGTCCTTTAGAACGAGAAACCAATCGGTGTGGAAGAAGCTAATCACTACGTATGTAAGACCATATGTCGAATTCGCAATTTCAGTCTGGAATCCATACCAACACGGGGATATCAACGTGGTCGAACGCGTAATGCGAAGGGCGACGGTTCCTGGTCGTCTTAGAGACCTAAACTATGTTGAACTTTGCAAAAACCTGGGTTTGACCAATCTAAAGGCGAGGCGATTTAGGGGCGATTTGATAAAGCAGTTTAAAATTGCAAAAGGAATTGAGCATGTTGAATTTGCCGCACCGACTTCCATTTCTGCGCCAAGAGGCAATAGGAGGGCTAGATTGAGACGAGAATTGGTGAAGAACTGTAATCAACGACATAACTTTTTCTGCAACCGAATTGTCAATAACTGGAACGATCTTAACGACTCCATCATCACCGCCAAAAGTACCAACGACTTAAAAAGCATGCTTGACAAAACAGCAACTTAATAACGGCAAGTGGCTACCACACAGGGTGTCGTCACCCAACGCGTTATGCATCATTCTGCATGAAAATCGCGACTTATAGCCAAGCCCTTACTACTACTACTACTAATACTACTACTAACTCATATTTTTCTAATTTACCAAAAAATGGAAAATTCAAATGATCAAATCAACAATAAATTACATTTCTTTTCAATGTCTTCTTAAATGACCTTCACTTCGTGGTTCAGAACATTTATAAAATGTACGCGGATGACAGCAAAATAACTGAAAACGAGGAATTACGAGAGAAAAGTTAAAAATGGACATCGACAATTTTATCTAGTGGCGTTATACATAGAACATGGACTTAAGCTATTAGAAATATAAAATCATGAGCTTTGATCACAAAAAACCCACACTTACAATTTGTAGTTTAAGTGTGGTTTAAAAATAGCTTAATTTCAAAAAATTCAACAGAGAGCAACAAAAGTCCCAACTTCCACTAATATCATGAACTTCGCAGAAAATAACTTCTTATTTCTTCACTAGAAATAAAAAGGAAAAGAGGAGATCGTATCAAAATGCTTAAAATTGTCAACGGCCTTGAAAAAGTAAACCTCAAAAGTTTTTATTCAAAAATTCAATTGGTATTTGTGGTCTCCCTGCCTTAACTAATCAAATTAAGCATACCTTGATATTTGATGCAACTTTGAATGCTGCAACATGTTGCATTCACAGAACTAATTTTAAACTTTTAAAAAAAAGTTAATTAGATTTTTTACATTTTTTCTATTCTTTTTGTCATAAAGTAAATATTTACAAGAATTATTTTATAACTTGCTAATTTCGACAGTAAAATAATTATTTTCCCCGAAACATAATTAATTACAACAAAAAAATAAACGGAAAATAATTAATTTAAACATTGAGGTGTTATTTTTTCTTTTTTAAAACATGCTTGATCTGATTTCAAATGATTTTAGCTTTCAATAGAAGAGTCAAGTAAGAGCTTAATGAAATTTTCCTAGTACAAAGTTGCATTCATTAAAATTTTAAATAATTGTAAAAAATAAAAAATAAGAATCCAAAATTGTTTCAAAAAATTTAACAACAAGATATTCAAATTAAACAATTCAAATTCTTCCACAAGTTCTAAAAAATAAAATTAATGTAATTGAAAATTGGAATCATTTATCTTTTAATCACAAAGCAATTTTTCATTGTTGAGTAGAAATATCTAAATGGTTTTTAACTTTTTTTCGATTTTGCAATCGGTTTAAAATAAATAATTGCTGTTCCTTAAATAATCTTGTAAATTTAATGGAGAGTTATTGAAAAGCAAAGATGATGTTTATAATGCTTAAATATCCTTTTTTTATTTAAAATATATTCAAAAATAATCAATAAAATTTTCGAATATTTTATTTTTTTTAATCTAAGAAACAAAATTTAGCCATTATTTACTAAACCAGTTCATGAAATCTTTGAATTCAAATTATATATGTTATTTTAAATAAGAAATATTTTTAATTTCGAATAAGCAAAAAATTTAAATACGTAAAAGTACTGAAAAATCATGAAAATTTGTGAATGAAAATGAAAACTTGTCTAAAATTATGAATAAGTATAGTTCAGCATATGAAAATAATGACGCATAGGAAAAAAATAAAATTATTACTCAAAGAAAATAGAGTTGTTCCGATTGTGACACAAGCTCGAACAAAGGAATGGTTAGATCTTTATTTGCAGGTCTATTCCAAAGATAATATCACACCTTATATCCATGCGTTTGTTTCTCATCCAAATCAATTTCAAATGTTGTACGGAAATATCAATATCTTTAATCTGCAAGGTTTGTAATCGGCATAACTTTTAATCTTATACTTAACAATTCATGTTTTTTTTGTTGTAGGTTTGGAAAAATTGAATGATGAAACGACGATGCAGTTTTTCAACTCGACAAACAAAAAAAAAAACCTTGGATCAGCTCCTGCTTAGAAGACTTCGAATCGACAACTTTTTATATTTCTCTTAATTAATTTGTGTTTAGAATAGCCTATTTTAATTCTATTGGATATTATCTTAAATGTTTTTTGCATGTTTGAATAAATTATAAAAAGTCTTACGCGTCGATTTCCATACAAAAATTTTCATATGGTAAAATACTCTGTGAAATAACTATAACTTTACTGTTTGTCGCGTTTTTTTGCGTGGTTGCACCGAAAAGGTCCTTTTTAACCCTCGGCTTTATCATTTTTTTTCTATAGATTTTTCCGTATCTTTGGTTTTGTCAAATGTTTGGATGATTTGCCAAGCAATAATTGTTGTTGCTCTCTTCTGAATTGCTTGAACTGTTTCATTCATTTCAGAGGTCAAAATTAAAATACCACAGAATATATTTATAAAATATATATTCTCTGAATGATACATAATTTTAAATTTATTTATCAAAAAAGATTATTAACAGATAAAGTTTTCAAAAAAATATAAATTTTAAATTGGTCTTTTTCGTTTCAATAATCCGCTTTTCTTTTTGTTTTACTAAGCAATAACTTAATTTGAGACCTGGAAAATGTAAAGAATCTTTAGACTCGTATATCTAACTGTTAAAATATTTGAAATAAATTAAAAGCTCAATTCAACTCGATTTCAGATTTCAATTAAATCAAAGATATTACAAAAGTTTTATAAAAAAATTTTAGTATTTTTCAGTCAATTTTATAGATTGAAAAATATCGTCAAATTTAATTTTGGAAACAAAAATAATTTTCAATTTTTTGGTAGCTTTCAGTTAGGAGTCTTTTTGCTTGTCTAGAAAAAAATAAAATAATTTAAATTCGCTAAATAATTTCAAAAAAAATTTTGTCTTCCTTAAAAACTGATATTTATTAAATTAAAAAACATCTAAAGGTTAAGATAAGAAAAAATAATCAAAATTTTCAGTTGTGGGATTCTTATCACTATATAGAAAAAGTGCAGCTTCACAAAAATGGTCTATAGCCTTCTCCGTGATTTTAATAGCATAAAGTTTGTTATACCAAAAATCCAATTTTTGAAATTTTCAATAAGCAGCTAGCAAATATGTTTCAATTAAATTCATATTCGAAACGTTTGTTTAACTCTTTGATAAGCTCTTCAACATTCACCTTGTTCATTATATTCCGATAAAGTCGCGTTTATTATTACTATTAAGCTTGGTATCAAGTCTCCAATTTGCGAATCAGATTTTTGCGATAACAGGGAGATCGAATACAACGGATTTAAAATCTTAAGATAGTTAACTAAATTGGCTCTTGTAATTGGACATTCATTCTCTTTTAACAAGTTTTTTTTCATTGGCCGAATAAAACGATCCAAGCATTAAGTAAGTTGAGGACCATCTTGTTCCATTTTCGCATCAATTTTGCTTCCTTTTATCTAAAATCATACGAAAGAACTGTTGATGATCTAACACTACCAGCATAACTAGATAATTTAACTAAATTTCTACTATGAAATTTGCATTTTTTAATACCAGTTCGAATACCTAAATTGATTTTATGGGATGAGCTTGAGTATCTTGGTACTGTTTCTGATCCAATTTTTAAATTAAATTGAAAATTGGATCCAAATAATCATTTTCGTTGTCATCATCAACATCTTTTTGTATTTGTTCGTCTTCTAATCGTTGATTGATTTAAATATCATCGAAAAAAGGCACTGGTTCTTCTACCACACGATCAATCTCAATGTCTACATCTTCAAAACTGCAAACCAAAGATCTTGAATTTGCTCTTTGATTTAGCTCATTTTGATCGTTTTGGTCATCCATTTCATTAGATTGATCGATCTCAAGTTCTGCATCTTCAACTTCTCTAAAAGCATTCATATTTAAATCAAGTTCTTTAATTGCATCATCAAACATCACATTTTGGTTCTGTTCAAATAGTCTTACAATTTTTATATATAAAGCTTTTTTTGCTCCGTGTTGTCAAGATTTTTTAAATCGATAAATTTGAATTTTTTTTTCTCCTGATAATGTTCTAAATTTATAAACATACCAATTTTTTCGAAAATACCTATAGATAAAACAAAATATTAAAAGACGCGACTTAGAACTATGGGGATAAAAATTAGCAGTCACTGTGATTATCATTTGGATTCAAGTTTTTAGGTTTAAAAAATTAAAAAAATAGAAACATAACAAAATAAACTAAAAATCAGACTTGCAGACATGTCGGAAAAAAAAGTGATTTAAAGCCTTTTCAAAGTCAAGTCACTGTCTTAACTTGAATTTTATTTATTTTTAATAAGCCTTTTTCCGTTCTATGTAGTTATTAAGGCGCCCATTTTTATTTCAAAGTCTTTGAAATGACTTTTTTCAGAAAAAAAAAGTTCAAGTCAGGTCAAAAGAATTGACTTAATGACTTTTAAAACAACTCTGCAAAAAATTGAAATTTTTTTGACGACTAAAAAAAAAAAATAGAGTTAATTCTTTCGACTGTTGTATCTTGCTCGGTCAATGTATTTCTACGCCTTGATGTAACAATATCTTTTTCGTTTGCTTGTTTTTCATCATTCACTTAGTTTTCATGCGTTTGTTGGTTGTCATTTGATTAATTTGGTTTCTTCGACGTCTACTACTACGAGTTAGAACTTGGATGGAGTTGATAAGCATCGCTTACAACTTGTCTTTGGTTTCTTTTGGGTCTGGTGGATTGGTTGGACATTTTAAATAGTTAAATTTTATTTAAATTTTTAGGGAAAATTTTTACTAATATTTATAATTAAGACTTTCATTTTTTTAGCATATTTTCTTTATTTTGATTCTTTTTTTTTATCTAATTTTATTAACTTTAATTTAATTTTTATTTTTTTTCATTTTTATTTTATTTTTTTTTATTTTATCTTTTGATTTATTCTGGAGGAGCTTTAGCTCGGTACAGAAAACAAATAAATAAATAAAAAATAAATAATTATCAACTTTCATTTTTTTAGCATATTTTCTTTATTTTGATTCTTTTTTTTATCTCATTTTATTTACTTTAATTTTTTTTTATTTTTTCATTTTTATTTTATTTTTTTTTATTTTATCTTTTGACTTATTCTGGAGGAGCTTTAGCTCGGTACAGAAAACAAATAAATAAATTGTCGATTTTTAAAACGATAACTAAAAAATCGCTTGTTTAATTAGACATTATCAGATCCGAAAAGTTAAAAGAATTCGAACACAAAATAATTATATAAAAATCTAACTCATTTACTAAACTTTTTGTTAATTCAATTTTTATACTTTTATTCGGTTCTTTTTTATTCACTTTTTTATCCTCTTATCTCTATGATTCAATTTTATTTGTCCATGGGACTTTAACTTTAATTAAATAAAATAAATAAAAATAAATTTTGTTTTTTTACTTATCTTTGTGTTATATTGTATGTATTTTTTCTTCTAAAATATTAAATTTTCCATTAAAAAAAAGTTAATTAAATGTTTTTTAAAATTTTTATTTTTTTCTCCACTATTCCCATTATATCTCGCTTGCCCCATAATTTTCCGCTATCCCTAAATTGTCTCACTAAGATATCTAACTCCTCCCACTAAAACTATTTTTTACTTAATATAATACTAATCCCGATATCATCGCAAATAACATCTGCTAATTTCAAATTTTTTGTACTCTTAGTCTAACTAATTCGACTAAACTAAAAATTGGTCGACTAAAAATTAGTTAACTAAAAATTAGTCGACTTATTAAAATAGATATGAATTTTAGCCAAAAATGATTAAAATTTTATTTAAAGATTAAATTGACTAAAAGTATTATCAAAGTATTTAGTTTATTATTGAATAAATTTTTTTTAATTTCATTTTTCACTTGTATCCCAACTCAGTTATATCCCCTTCGACGTCTCGGACAAACATGCTGATATAACTGGCGTATGACTGTATAGGGAAAATAAATCAAACAAAAGAAAGACAAGAAAATTTTCAAATTTAAATAAATTTATTCTAATAAATTAAAAAACTTTTTGATTTAGATTGATTCTTCAAGAAACAAAAGTTGATCTACTAAAAAACACGCATTTGGATTGCTTGCCAGCTCTTTCGATCCATCAATTATTTTACTTTCGTCAAGAATTCCGCGCTTACTCCCAAAACGATTCTCTCTTAAATATTCATATACTCTCTCGTAACTATCTCCTAGTAGTCTTTTTGCTTGTCTAAAAAAATTAAAATAATTCAAATTTTTATTAAATAAATTCAAATAAACTTTTTTAAATTTTGAATTTTAGTATATTTAGCATTTGAGCCAAATACGCTAGTTTTCGAATCGTCTCCAAATGTTTCATTACCTCTGTCATCCAACAAAGCATTCTGCATATGATTTAACAATTCAGAATATTCATTAGACCCTGTGGATCCACCATAAGTATTTGACATCGCTAAACTATTTCGAACAGAGGGACCTTGATTTCGTAAAGCGCCTCGGTTCAATGGCCTTTTTGATGGGCCAGCTGTGTTTGCTTTTCGATTATAACCAATTGTCTTGCTAAGTGAATTCATTGACAACTTTGGCTTTCGTTCAGGAGACTCATCAACTTCAAAATCGTTTTGATAGTATTCATTAGTTAGTTCTGGATCGTATGGAATTC
Organism: Brachionus manjavacas; assembly: GCA_019054805.1. Lineage (NCBI taxonomy): Eukaryota > Metazoa > Rotifera > Eurotatoria > Ploima > Brachionidae > Brachionus > Brachionus manjavacas. The sequence continues at coordinate 1,055,803 of JAHQIY010000005.1, forward strand.
CTTGGTCATCGAATGCATTTTCTATTCTTTTTTTGAGTGGACGAATTGGACGAGAGTCATCAGTTTGTTTTGAAAAAGTTTTGTTATTTTGATTTTTAGATGAAGCAAAGTGCTGTACAGTTTGAAGTAATGTTCCTTCATCTTCTTCATCAAAAGAATCGTATATTTCGGATTTTGCAGCTACTCGAGGAGGCCTTGTTTGGCTTAAATGTGAGGGTACAATTGTGTCATAATTAATGGTCTTATTCTGGTTTAACAATGGATTGTAATGTTTAATCTTGAAAATTTAATTTTAATTTAATAATATTCTATGCTTTAATTCAATAGAGTAAAATTATTTGTAATTATTAGTTTTTATTGAATAAAATTTGAGACAAACAAAGATCATTTGTGTTATTTTGGCTTTCATTTAGAATGAAGCCAAACAAATTTTGTATTCTTTAAAAATTTAATTTTTTTACTAAAAAAACATCTAAATTTTAAGATTAGAAAAAATAATGAAAAAAAAGTCGGTCAAGAAGCCTTTATTTCGTCTCCAGAGATTCATGAGGACATGACATTTTATTTTTTATTAAAGCAAAGATATTTTTAAATTACAGCACTGATTTGCTACTAGGAATTAACGATGAAATTACGCTGATTTACGTAAATTTACCAATTTTCATAAATCAATTAAAGTTGTACTTTTAGAATAAATACAAAAATTAGAATAAAGTTTAATTCTTAATTTTTTTTAATTTCGAATTTAACTCTACAATTTTTTAAGTTTATTACAAAATAAATTCGAAATTATTCTAAGAATAAAATCAAGCTTTTGCGCTTACTCTTAGTTTAAAGTCAGACGTCAAGGTTTATTCTAAAAAAAATAAAAAAAATTTATAACATGGTTTCGATGGTATTAGTTCCGTATGGAATAAACCCAAATTTTGACATTGTTCCAAGAGTAATGGTCACGAGTTTACGGTATTTGATCGCAATGAAATAAATTTTTAATCAATTTTTTTCTCCTTTAATTTGATAATCTGAACATAAAAAAAATTTAAAAAGGAGCGGTTAAATGACCGCCTTCGGTCCTTCTAGTGTTAAATTAATATTATAAAGAGAAAAGAAGCATCAGTAAAGCTGAGCATTTAAGTATTATGCATAAAAAATTTCATCAATTTAAAAAAAATAGAAATAAGTGGTTTTTTTAGCGCTTTAATTTAAAAAATTAGTTAATTTCAAATTATTACAATTCATCATATACCATTTATACAAATGGAAAGAGGGAACTTAAACTTGTTCATTATTTGTTAACCAGTATATCATTAGAATGGCTATTTGACTCAACTATTGTACAATGCACCATCAGAAGCAAAAATATCGATAAAGATATGATGCGCAAAAGGGATAGACTAAAGATAAACTTTATTTAAATATTGATTTTCCCAAATTATTGAAATGAATTAATCAATTTATGAAATTTTTCTTAAATGCTGGTGTCAAATAAATTAAATTAAGCCCCAAAATAATTTTTCAAATTTTTAACTATTAATAAGAGATCTATTTCTTTCTGCTAGTAAATTTTTTTCTTCTGCTTGCAAATTTTTTTTTTAACTGCTAGAATAAAAAAAATTAATTAATGATTGCTAAATTTTTACACTACTAATACTCATTCGAATACAAGTCTATTTTTAAAATTTTTTTATCGTAATTTGAATCTGAATTAGATTTTTTTACAGTGAAAATTGAACTCTAATATTTTGGATTTTTAATATTTTTTTAATTTTATTTACTCACCGAAGAATTGAAAGTTGCTTCACGTCTAATTGTTTCCCTAAACATTCTTTCTTCATAATTTTGTTGTGCTAACAAGCTAAATAATTTTTGGAAAAAATTTTTAGGAAAAAAAAACAAAACTGACCTCATCCTTGCACCTTCTTCGTCAGCTTTTTTCAATTTGTTCAGCATCATTTTTTCTTTCGGGGTCAATTCTTTTTCTGTGAAATTTGGAGAAACATATGACGTTCTAGGTCTTTGAGTATTTTTTCCGTGACCAATCTGGACATCGTCATCATCTGGCTGAATAATTTCAGTAGCTGTAATTGGAGGTAGAATTTTTTGTCTTTGTGCTTGCAAATCTTTTAGAGAAACCTTGGCACTTCTTGAACAAAAATATTAAAAATTTGAATTTCACAAATAGCTCTTACAATGCTTTGGCTATTTCGTTTCGCTCATTTTTTATAACCAAAGTACTCTCCGGGTCGTCTAGCTTAGTTGCCTCTAGCCTTTTGATCATTGATTTTATATGATTAGAGACAAATGGTTCTCGAAGAAGCTCGATAGCTGATGGTCGAGTAGCCGGATCTTTACGGAATATCCTACAGTAAATCGTTTACAAAAAATAAGAAAAAAGCTTGGAAAAATGAATGTTAAAATTCACTTTTTTAGAATTAAATTAAGTTCTTTCGAATAACAACTAGGAAGTTCAGGAACTTTTCCTTCCACAATTTTGTACATAACCCCCATCAGCCCTTGTCCCTCGAATGCATGTTCATATGTACACATTTCGTAAAGCAGGCATCCAATTGACCAAATGTCTGATTTAGAATTATAGCCTTCGTGTTTGAGGACTTCTGGGCTCATGTAATACGGTGTTCCAGTAAAAGTCTGTGCCATGTCCATGGTTCCTTGTAGAATTCTGGAGATTCCGAAGTCGCCAATTTTTATCATCTCATTTTTTAGGAAAATGTTTCGTGCTTTTAAATCTCTGTGCAGAATTCGACGTGAGTGCATGTAATTTACGGCTGTGAGAAGCTGAACAGTCCAGTCAAGAATCAACTCTTCAGACAAACGTTTGCGCTCTTTTTTCAATTTTTTAAACCTAACGTCAAGATCACCACCTTCACAATATTCAGTGACTATACAAAAGTATTCGCCGTCCAAAAAACTGTCAGAATATTTGAGAATATAAGGATTGTCAAGTTTGGATAGAAGATTAGCCTCATGGACTGACTCAATAGATTCATCAGGCTGCATGTCCCCTACACTGACTTCTTTGAGAACTTTTCTATTTTTAAATAAATATTAATTTATTTTCATTAATTATTGAGTATCAATAAATTTTACAGTTCGCTTGTTTTGAGATCTTTGACCAAAAAAGCTGTTCCATAGTTGCCACTACCAAGCTTTTTTTCAACACGGTAACGATTGGCCAGTACACGTTTTTCCTCATCGCTTATGCCTGCTGACTTTTTTATGTCTCTAGGCGGTGGCATATTATTTTTATCAAGACTACAGGGTTTTTAAACAAAAAAAAGCATTGAACAAATTTAACTGTGAATGAGATTATGTTGAAATATTATAAAAAAATTTGAAAAAAAATTTAAGCTTAGCAACGTTAATGTGTACGAAATTGAAAAACGTTGACAACATTTGGTAAGAGCTTTTTCTCTTTGGCTTAATTTGAAATTTTCCATTATAAACCATTTTTTAGTATTTTTTTGTCAAATTACTATTTATCAAAAAAAATTATTTTATTTTTAAATATGTTTTTAAATTTAATGTTTAATTTTAGATCAGAGAAAAAAATTTATACAGTATAAAAGAAAGTGGGATAGAAAAAAGATAATAAAATAAATCATTTAATAGCAGATCTAAAGTTTGTTTTCATTGTTTGGATCGAATTTGTCGGCAATAAAACCATTTACCTCTTTCAAATGATATTGTCCAGACATTACATTCATATCCCTTGGGCTGTCAGTTGTGGGAAACCTTGGACATCTAAATCCTGATTAAAAAAAAATTCTGGAATTGTCTGTGTCTTAAATTTAAAAGATTTGTATTTTGTTTTAAAATAACTCTTCACTGATTTGGCTATTTCTTTCAGGTCGCATTTTTCGAATTATCTCAAAATTTTTAATCATAAAATAATAATAATAATAATAAAAAGCTGAAACAAGTTTAACTTGTATTAGTATGAGTTCAATGAACCATACTTTATCAGCTATCTTTATTTTTCGATCGTATCTAAACAGATTTTGAAACAATTAATTGACTTGGCTTTTATAGTTCGATCTGACAATCTATTCCATTTTGAAACAATCCTGTTCGAAAAAAATTGTGTCTTTGTTCACAATTTCTTATTAACTGTCTTTCAAGTCGGTGCTTATGTCCCCTTACATTTGATGCTGGACCATCAGTGTGAATAGAAATAGCCGACTTGACCGGTTGAAACCAATTTATATTGTTTTTTCCATTGTATAATTTAAAGAATTGTATTAAATCACCTCTCTCTCTTCTTTTCTCGAGTGTTGTAAGTCCAATTTTTTCCAGTCTTCTTTGATAGTCGAGGTTTCGCAGACTAGGCACTAATTTTGTCGCTCTACGTTGCACTTTTTCAAGTAATTTTGAATCTTTTTTTCTGTAAGGATTCCAAACTGGTGCAGCATATTCTAAATGTGGTCTAACATAAGTTGTAAACAGAATTTTGAAATTTTCAATATTCCAGAATGTAAATGTTCTTCTAAGCATACCAAGTACCGAATTTGCTTTCAAAACAGCTTGACTTACATGATCGTTCCATTTTAAGTCGTCTGACAGTATTACACCTAAGTCACGCTCGCTTTTAGTTCTAGTAATATTATGTGCTGAGCCATCATCTTTTGTCATTACTAGATAAATAGGATTTGAACTGAATTCACGTTTCGATATAAACATTGTTTTACACTTCTCATAATTGAAAGCCATTTTCCACTCTCTAGCCCAACTTACAAGTGAGCCAATGTCATTTTGTACGCATTTGATGTCTAGCCAATTCTTTATTTGTACAATTAATTTACTGTCATCAGCAAATAATTTCAATAACTGCTTAACAACCTCCGGCATATCATTAATAAATATTATAAATAGTAAAGGTCCGAGTACCGAACCCTGAGGCACCCCACTCAAAACTTGTTTCCAATCCGATTCATATTGTCCTAGTACCACTTTTTGTCTCCTATCCTTTAAAAAGTCAGTTAACCAGCTTAGAATACTACCCTCGAATCCATAGGCCTTGAGTTTGACTAACAGTGATTTATGACAAACTTTGTCAAATGCGTTTGCAAAGTCTAGAAAAACTAAAATTGTACCAAAACCTCGACTCAATGACTCCGTAATGACATCCAGTGTTTCCAATAAATTTTTGATGCATGACTTATTTTTTACAAAATCATGTTGTTCTTTGGCAATTAAATCCAATTGAAAAAGATGTCTAATCATTTCATCACGAATTAATTTTTCCATAATTTTACATGGAACCGCGGTTAAAGACACTGGCCTATAGTTAGATGGATCAGATTTAGAGTCTTTTTTGTGCAAAGGACTAATGTTTGCCTCTTTCCAGTTTTGAGGTATTTTACCATCTCTAAATGATTTTTTAAACAAAAGTGAAAAAATCATACTGAATACTTTAGGGCATTTATTCAAAACAAACGGATGAATCCCGTCTGTACCTGGTGTTTTGAATTTTTCCAATTTTGTCAAAGTTGCATAAATCTTTTCTTGCGAAAATACACTCAAGTCTTACTCGAATTTTACTTCTGTTCGTTTAGCAAATTCCACACTCGCGCAACCTATATCACGATTAAAGACCTCAAAAAATTGCTCATTTAAACAATTTGCAATTTGTTTACCATCCAATATCACTTGATTATTATTATCAATTAGCTTTACAATCTGATCCTTAAATGTCTTCTGGCGATTTACATAATGATATAATAATTTCGGATTATATTTACATTTTTGTGCTAATTCCTGTTCATAATTCATCTTACTTTTTTTATCATTTTTTTTACTTCATTACTTTTTTTATTATATTCAATTTTTAAAGCTTGTTTTTTCTTTGATGTCGATCTCATTTGGTAAAAAAGTTTGATTTTTTCTCTAATTGATTTCTTAATCTCATCGTTGAACCATGCAGGTTTGACTTTAGAACCCGATTTAAAAACCGGAATGAATCTCATGCATGCTTCTTTATAAACCTCCATAATTTTATTATATGCCACATCGATGTCAGAGTTTAATATCTGAGTCCAACTAAATGAGCTAATGAAAATTTCTATACTCTTAAAGTCGCCTCGTGCGAAATTAAAATTTAATTGAATTTTTATTATTTTTATTTGTAAAACTCATAAAAATTTTGTCAGCAAAAATTTGCATAATATTTGGTTAAACATGGTTTAATTTACATGAAAATTTGTATCAGAATCAAATTTTATAATTTTAAAAAAAAAAGCATTATTTCTTTCTGTCAAAGAAAACAGAATAATGTAACAAAAAAGAAAAAATTAAAGCTTATTAGCCTACTGTTGTAGCTTTGAAAGATAATGTAAAATTATTATGTAAAAATTGTCAACAGAATCTTTAAAATCTAAAAAAATTGATCAAAAATATATTTTTCAGACACTCCTTTTGCTTATAAATAGCAATAAAATATTGACCTTTAAAGGGAAAAAAATGGTTTTGAAATTCAATACAAGAGAACAGAACTAAATTAAAAATAATTGAAAAACTTTTTTCAAAATTCAAAATTAGTTCTGTGAATGCCTAGAAATGAAACATGCATAGTTGCATCAACTGTTAATGTCTGCTAATAATGTGCCAAATTTCTAGAAATTGCAAGAAATTAAATATACTTTAACAATTAATGCAACTATGCACTATTGCACAATATTGAATTCACAAAACTAAATTTGCACTTCTAAAAATAATTTATTCAATTTCTTTATCAATCTGTTATTTTATATAGAATTTAACAAATTTTGGTTTTTACAAATTAATTTATTTGAATTACTTTACAAATAATTCTTTTTTATTTGAAAAAATTCTTACTTTATTTGTGGAAAATTATTATTTTTGCTAAAAATTTTGAAATTCTTCTAGTGCTAACAAAAACTCAAAGACAACATTACTGGCAAATAAATAATTTATTAGCAAAAGTTTAAAGTTGAATGCTATTAAGCTTTAAATTTAAAGATTTAAATTTCTCTAATTTGTGTTCTACATAACCAATATTTTCTTTTCAATTTTAAACATAGCATTTTAGAATTAAATCTTGAATTTAAAATAAGCTTAAATTAGTTGAACCCTAATAACGATGGAAGCATCGTATTGTTACATGGCAAACGATGACAAACAAGCCGAGACAATCAATGAAACTACTGATTTGGAGACCACACATGACATGTCTGAAAGCTCGCGATCAAAATCCACATTTGATTCATCATCAGATCGGACAGGTGAAAGCAAAATTGACCATGTCGAAGAGTCACTCAATGAAACCACTAGTATACATGACTTGAAAAAGAACTTATGCAATGAAGAAGAATTCCGATCAATCAACCACTCGGAGCCCATTCACATATTCCTCAAACTAAAACCGCTCACTGACCAAGAAATGGCAAAACAAAACAACACCGTAAATTTTCCACTTTATTTACCATGACCTATTTTGAATTTTTTTTCAGAAACACTACAAAATTCACTCGGACACTGCCATTTCGCTTATACCACCCAAAAACTCTGTTTACTGTCAAAATAAGCAAAGTCTGCAGAATCTTTCCAATACTTTGTACAATTTTTCCTATGTTTTTCAGCCTGACATTAGTCAGCAGGACTTTTTTAAAGCAACAATTTTCCCTTGTCTGGAGAAATTCTTCAACGGCGAGAACTTGCTGATATTCAGCTACGGTGTGACCAATTCAGGCAAGACATTCACCATGCAGGGAACAAACAAAAATGCGGGCTTGATCCCGCGAACTCTTGACGTTCTCTTTGACACACTCAAAAACAACCTAGAGACCAAACGATCTGCTTATTCCTACAAGCCGGAAAAATTCAACGAAATTTCCTCCCTCACTGAAGCAGAACTGAACTCGGAACTCACCATTAAAGAACAAATTCTCAAGCTGTCCAGCTACAAAGAAATAGACCGAAGTGACTCATTCGGCTCATTAAGTGATTTGGAGGACGCGTGTGGATCCTTGATGTCATCGAAAAAATTCGGATCTCTTGATTCAATCTCGAGCTATTCAAGATCGGCATCTAATCTTCTAGAACTTGGTTCTAGAATACAAATATCAGAAAACAAAAAATATGCCCTTTGGCTCTGTTTTTATGAACTGTATAATGACAATGTATACGATCTGCTCACAATACCGACTAAATCCAAAATGCACCTTGCCAACAATGAGCGACCACAGCTCAAAATTCGCGAAGATATGAATCGAGTGCCGTATGTGGAGGGCTTAAATCATATCCCGGTATTCGACACCAAAGAGGCAATAAAAGTGCTAAAGTATGGAGAAAAAAATCTACAGAAATCGTCCAACTCTATCAATGCGACCTCGTCTAGAAGCCATGCTATTTTTTGTCTTAAATTGGTCACTATCGAAAACAATACTATGAACAAAGGATCTACGATCTACATTAATCAGTGGGTTTTTTTCTTAATTTTCCCTTTTTTTTTGATGATTTTTAATATTATTAAAATATAATTTGGGAAATACTCATGTAGGTTGGAGTGGAATGGAACTTAGTCCTTCCTTTCAGCCAAATGATTATAATATTTATAAAAGTTAAAATAAAAATTTTTTTTTTTCAATAATAGTCAAAAAAAATATATTTTTTTGTTTTAGATTGAGTTTTTGTGATTTGGCTGGCATTGAGCGTTCCTCAAAAACAAATGCTGTTGGTATTACACAAAAAGAGGCCTCATCTATCAATACTTCGTTGATGTCACTTTCGCGCTGTATTGAAACAATGATGCAAAATCAAAAAAATAGGTAAGTTATTATTTTTTTTTGGTCGAAATTTAAAAAAATTAATTTTGGGCCTTGAAAGTAAACTTTAAGGGGCAAGTCAATCACATGACAATGTTATAAAAATTTTTTTCTATCTGATATTTTATAACAATATTTTTAGTTAAGAGCAGACTTGGGCAAAAGTCACAAGTCAAATGACTTGTCTTTTCAAAGTCAAGTCATTTGACTTGACTTCAAATTTATTTTTGTTATCTTTGTATCGAGCTATTGCTCCTTCAGAATAAAAATATTAAAAAAAAAAAATAGAATAAAATAAATATTAAAATATTAAAAGTTAGAAACTTTTTGTTGAAATATAGAGACAAAGAAAGTTACTTATTCGTTATTTTTTTTTTTTTTATAATAAGTTTCTGAGAGTTAAGGAACAAAGGTAGAAATTGTTAGGTAGTAGTTACACAATGGAGTTGGATAAATCTGAATTCTTTTTAAATAATAATAATAATAATAATAAAAAGCTACAGCAAGCTGGCTCAAAAAAATTAAAAAAAAAAATTTGAAGTCAAGTCAAATGACTTGACTTGACTTTGACTTGATGACTTTTCCCCAAGTCTGGTTAAGAGTCGTTAATGTATGTGAATTTAAAAAAAAGTGATCTTGTCAGTATTTTAAATAATATCCAAGAATAAAATGAAGAAAATTTTTTAATAGACTTGTGGCTTTTAAACAACTCTTATTTTTTCTTAGAAACATGTTTCAGTAGCCGTATAGTGTAAACTAAATCCAAAAATAAAAATAGAGGTTTAGAAAATCAAATTTTTAAAATTTTAAATTTTGTTACTAGGGTAGAAACTAGGATTTTTTTATATTTTATATAATTACTAAAAACATTTTTTTTTGATTAACTTCTGATAAAATACTGATAATACCATAGAGATTAAAAAAATTTTTTTTATAAATAATATAATATTTTAAGAGCCCGTATAGCCGAATGGTTTGCGTGTTAGTCATGCAAGCAGAGGATCGAGGGTTCAAAACCCGCTCAGGGTGAAAAAATCTTCAAAATATCTCTGCAATATGGGGCGAATGTTTAAACCTCTTTCATCATAAAAATAGGGGAACCAGTTTCGGCTGGGTAATATTTGCGGTGTAGATGATCAACTCGATGCAGTAGCCTCTGTGTCAGATCGGAGCCGTTGCTCAAAAAGGTACTTAAAAAGGAGATGAGCGCCTCTCCATTATCCACTAGGATAGAATAGGGACAATTATAATTTAATATTTTAATTAATGAATTATTAATGAATTAAATAATGTCATCATAGTTTTATTTTCTTATTGATATTTTTATTGATAATAAATGTGAACAATTTCCTAACTCAATTAGAATTTTTAAGATTTTTACATGCAATTTAGATAAACTTTATGTGACTTAAATTCAAAAATTTCAGAAAAAATTAATTAAATATAACTCTTTTAAATTTTAAATTTTGAAGACTCAGTGTCCAAAAAATTTACAAAAAAAAAATTTAATTTACAAAATAAAAATTAATTATTTTTATTTTCAAGTAAGGGAGCACAAGTTCCATATCGAGTAAATAAATTGACTCGGCTGTTTCAGGCTTACTTTGAAGGTCGTGGCATGGTTAAAATGATTGTCAATCTTAATCCATCAGTTAATTTTTTCGACGAAAACGTCAATGTACTAAAATTTTCATCCATCGCTAATCAAATTCAAATTGGTCTAAATGACGAGGAAAAAATACACTACAAGGTAGAGCCAGAAAAAGTTGAGCAAAATAATCGTTTGACAGTAGCCTGGGAATCAGATCAAAATAAGACCAAACATGTTTCAGATTCGGAAGAAGAAGAAGAGGAAAGTGAAGAGGAAGATAACTCAGAAGAAGAATCTGGCGACGAAGAGACTGAAATTGAGGAGACTTGCCAAGAAAGTGACGAAGATACCGAAGAAGAAAGTGAAGAGTCCGAAGAAGACAGTCAAGACGAAGACGAAGAGGAAGAAACTGAAGAAGAGACTGAAATAGAAGAAAGTGCTACCAAGTCAAAATTGCAAAAAACATCTTCTACTGTAAATGAAACCACTGTTGAAGAAGAAAGTGAAGAAGAGTCCGATGACGAAACAATTGAAGAAACTGATGAAGAAACCGAGGTGGAAGAAACTGAAATCGAAGAAACAGAAATGACTGTCGAAACAACCACAAACACCACAACGAACACCACTAACATCACAGTCAACCATTCCAAAATGAGAAAAGCTGAGTCAACTCGAATAAATGCCAAAACTCCGAAGAGTGTGATGAAAAGTGGCAAGAAAGACGACCAAACCACTGCTCAAAAAACAATTATTGAATCTGATTTGAGTACATTGTTAAACGAAACCTCAATGGCGATAGTCAAAAACACTGCCGACATGTCCAAGCTCCAAAGTTTGTCAAATACAGAACTTTGTCAAATAATTGAAAATCTAAAGAGTCACATCATAAAGACCAAGCGAGAAGCGACCAAATTTGAGGCCGAACTGAGGAATCAATTGGTCACTAAATGGTCCAAAAAAGTTGAAGACACCGAGAGCTATTTTCAGAAAGAAATGGAAAATTACAAGCTCAGAGTTGACAGTGATTTGGCCGAGAGAATTAATTTTATGGAACAGGTAAATGAAAGAAAAAATAAAGTGAAATTGGAGGAAATAAAAAAAAATTGTGATGCTAAACTTGCTGAAAATGAAGAGCAAATTAAAAAACTAAAGTGCCAAATTGATAAATTAAATGAGGAGTTGACGAGCAAAATTTGTTCTTCTGGACCTAACGATCGGTCAATTAAACGCAAGCTGAGCCATAGTGGATATGACGAGTCTGAGATCAATGAAGATGCAAATATGATGGAGTTTGATGATGATCTGCAAATAAAAGAATTCAATAGAAATCAATCGATGCAGATTCAAACAAGCATCCTGTCAGCTGGCATAAATACTTCAATGCAAACTGAAAATATAAAAAAGAAATCAATTGGAATTGATGTAAGTTTTTAAATATTTTTATTTTGACACATAAATTTTATCACGAGAACTCATTTTTCTTTTTTAATTGATTTTTAATTTGGATTGAAAATATTAAATAAAAATGATATTTAATTTAAATCAAATCAATAAAATTGATTAATAAAGAAAATTTGTTCTCAAAATGAAAAAAAATATAAAAAATATTTTACGGAAAATTGCTTGAAAAAGAAATTGATTTAAGGTTTTATAATCTTTTTTTTTTAAATTATTAAAAAAAAAAATACAAGTATTAAAAATTAATATTTAATTATTAAAATAATTAAGATTGATAGCTAGAAAAAGAAGCTTTCTGAAAATTTTATTTCTAATTTCCAACAAAAAAATTTCAAAGGCAATTATTTTATGCACCCGGATAAAAGGCTTAGATTCTAAAAATATTTCTTCAATTTTGATAAAATCGTTATTTTTTTTATAATTTTTACTTTAAATCTCTTTGTAAATTTAATATTTTTCAAAATTTTAAATGATAATTTAATGCATAAATTGAGTTTTTCTAAATGAGACACAAAATTAAAAAGCAAATTTTGAAATTTTTTAAATTGAACAAAAATTTAATTAAAGCAAAACTAAAAAGTTAAACTTCAGTTTTTTAATAATTCAGTTTTTTAATAATAATGGAACAGCAAACCAACTATTTTATCCGAATAGTTTGTGTGTTTCTCATACAAGCAGATGATCGGAGGTTCGAAGCCCTCTAAGGAAGAAAAAGTCTTAAAAATATCTCTGAAACCTTAAACCCCCTTTTCATTCATAAAAGGGGACCGGTTTCAGCTGGATGATAATTGCGATGTTGATGACCTCTGAGTCAGATCGAAGCCGTTGCTCAAAAAGGTACTGGAAAAGGAGAAAAACTACTTGCCAAGTATTCGCTAGGATAGAAAAAGGACATATTATTTACCAAATATTTGGTAAAAAAATGTTTGTCCTAGAATTAAGCAACTGTTGACGAAACAACTATTCTCATCACTGCTTCCTTTTTAATTCTTTTAAGGAAACTTTAAATCCTAGCTAATTTTTCAGCTTAAATCATTTTCAATAACATAATTATCAGTTTTAAAATAAAAAAATAGTATTTCTTTTTTACTTAAAAAATTACTAATTTAATCACCGTGAATCCATTGTTCGTGTCTTACCTTCGTGTTGAAATTACTTAGTTTACGTTTATTTTTCTGCTGTATATAATTACTTTTTGTTGAAAAAACAATTTTTTTACTGTCGAAGGTTATTAGTTGTAAATTAATTGTTGAAAATAATTACTTTTTGTTTAATTTAATTAGATTATTTAGAAAATAATAACTTTCTGTTGAGATTAATTACTATTTGTTGAAAAAGTAAAAATTATGTTTTGCACCAAAAAAATTTACTTAACACCTAACTAGGCATAATTTTGCTTTGGTTGGTCTTCCAGCTTTTGCTTCTGGAAAAACAGCTGTCTGAATAAACTTCAATGATATTTCTAAAAGCTTTTGATTTCCTGGTTTACTGAGACCATAAAAATTCTTGAAAAAATTACTACAAGTACATCTACTGCTTGACCACCCTGAACTATTAAATTGTTTTTTTTAAAACGGATTGAAATGAAATCAATTTATCAAAATTAACTTTTTTATCTTATTCTAGTTTATTGTATCTTGAGTTAATGTAACCGAGATTGAAAAATTGATCAATCTTTTTATCAAATCTGATTTCTTTCCAGCATACGACAATTTTAACTTCTTGCACTCAGTTTGCAAATAAACAACTTTCCACTTCACATTATTATTATTATTAAACATTTTTATTTAATTTTATTTCAAATATTTTTAGACTCCAAACTAAACATTGTATAATGTATAATAGATTATTAAAAACAAAAAATACAAAAAATAATTAATTTCAACTTGTTAAGTAAATTTTTTTTGTCCAAAATAGAATTTTTATTTTTTCTACAAAAAGTAATTATTTTCGAAGTATTGGTAATTAACAGCCAATTTATTTATTAAGCATTTAAAGAACCTAAAAAAAATTAATTTTAAAGGCTGATAATGAATTTTTTGACCAAATGCACAATTATAAAAAAGATTTGAGCATGATGAACCACGAATACGAATCTTTAAATCATGAAATGGATCTAAAGTTGAATGAAAATGAAAATTTAAGAAACGAGCTTAAGAACCAACTGGACAACTTGCGGCAACTAGAATCTGAGTCTAAACAAATTCAAAGCGAGCTCAGATCTCAATTAAAAATGGCCGAAGTTAACTCCAAAAATCTCCAGTCTCTATTAAACGAGAAAGAAGATTTACTGATCGAATCGAATCAACAAATTGTCAAGCTCAACGACAAGATAGCACTACTTGAAACTGAAGCTAATGAAAATTTCAAAACTTTGGAAGACTTTAATTCAAAATTTTTGAAACTAAAATCTGATTCGGAAAAAGAAAAAAAGAGTCTTAAAGACCAAAGTGAGGAGTACAGAAATGAATTAGAGGCCAAGAAGCTGGCCTTTGAACGACTCGAAGAATCAAAGGTACAACTCCAGGCCGAAATTGACGAACTAAAGCAAATAATCGAGGAAAAAAATACCGAAATCGAAGAGCTAAAGAACGACATTCAGTTTAAGGATAACAAAATTGAGCGATTAATGTTCGACGCTCAGCAACAAAAGGAACAAGACACTTTAATTCAGCAATATCAGGCACAAGTTGCCAAATTAGAAGCCGAAAATGCAGCCATAAATCACCAAAGCGAGACTACGTCCTTGCCTCCGATTCTTCATTCGAAAAAGCCACCTAAACAAGATTTGATGGAAATGCCAGTGGATTGTGAACCTCCCAAGATGAAAAAGTCAAAATCTGGAACTTCTTTGAAAAAAATATCAAAATCAGGAAGCAAATTGAGCATTTTGTCCGAGAATGGTGACTCGGAAGAGCATGGTAAAAAGAAGACTTCGGTTAGCAAAACTAAAAAAAAGCACTCGGTTGACGAGTCAAGTGAAAGTCAAAAAGATAAAAAAAAAGACAAGGACTCGATCAAAAAGACGAAAAAATCTGTCGATGCTCAAAATAGTAACGATGAATCGAAGAAAGAATCAAAAAACAAATCATCTAAAAAATCGATTGAAGTTGATGATGTAATGGTAGTAGATGAAGTCAATGATGTGTCCAAAGTTTCGAAGACTAAAAAAAAGAGCACTTTGGACAGAATTACGGAAATGATTACTAAATCACCAATTCTAGAACCATTAAGAAGTAAAATTATTTTTGTTTATTTAAAATTTAAAAAATATTAAAAATTTAGACCGTCCAACCCGCCAGGTCAATCTAAAAGCGTCTTCGTCTAATGCATCTGAATTGTCAACTTGCAGTGTGTCATCAAGTAATGCCAAGAAAACAAAATCAAGTGCTAAAAGTTCAAATTTAATTGAAACATTGAATAAAATCAAGGTAAAAAATTATAAATAATTTAAAACAAAATAGATAATTATATATTTAATTGAATTGTAAAGGATGATAATGATGAAAATGTGAATCCAGAAATCGATGAAAAGCCAAAAAAAGTCTTGAGAAAAAAACGGGCTATATAGAATAAATGGATGTTTAATTTTTTTAAATATTAAATTTTGTAGAAAATTTTAATTTTTGTGATTTTCTAATATTTGTCAAATTTTATATTTTTTTATTATGTAATTCTTTTTTTTATTTCGACAATAACTAAATTTGGTAATAAATAAAGTTTTATTTTGAATTTTTTCAAACTATATCTAAGGCTAAAAAGTAATCCCAAAGCCTTTTCAATCACTACTCGATTCATCTCAATCTACATGACCACGCTGATCAAAATCAAAATTTTTCTTTCTCAACATTTAAATAAAATATTGATAGTAATTCCAAAAGAAAATCAACTGAAGCCGATTCAATTAATTTTTTCTTTTTTTTTCAAATTCCAATTTTAAATAAAGAAATTTATAAGTTGGATAAAATCAGAACTTAAATTTTTCTTAAATTCATTGCAAAATTTTTAATTAAATTAAGTTTAAATTTCAAATGAATAATTTTATTCTAAAAAATGTAATTTAACAAGTTTTTTCTAAAATTCAAATAATTTTTTCTTTTACTCTCTTATTCTTAATTGTGTTTCTCGGCCATCTAAATCAGACTTGTTTTTAAGTCACAGTTTTAAGTCTAAGTCAGAAAAATTTAAGTCAAAGTTATGACTTTGACTTGACTTAAAAAAAAAAAAAAAAATTTTAAGTCATTGACTTGACTTAAGACTTGTGACTTAAAAACAAGTCTGATCTAAATTCTAAAGAAGGTCTATCAGACGAAACGCGACGGTTTTTTTACAAATTTGTTTCAAATTGTTTCGTGTGTAAATAAAAAATTTTTAAATTAAATTTAAATTCAAGTAAAAATTTTGAGAATGAATTTTTCTCATTATAAATTATTTTAAGTTGCTCTTCTTTTGTCTTAAACTTAATTATTTTTTTTTTATTTTTATTTTTTTTTTAACGTCGCCTTTAAGGCGTCCATTGAATAAATAAATATAGGCTTTTGAAAAATTTAACTTAACTAAAATATTTTCAATTATTCAGTATGAGATATGAAGAGTTAAAGTATATATATGTTTTAAATAAATTCATATTCTAAAGTAAAGAATTAGAATAAAAATCAAAGAAAATAAATTTTATTTATAACAAAAAGTCAATTTATTGGTAATTTTTTTTTGATCCAATGAAGCAGAACAATTTGCCAAAGATGATCGAATTGCATGCTCGTCGAAATTTTAAATTGAAAAAATAATACAAAAAAAATCCAAACCAGAAGGAAAAAACGATCATAAAACGAGATAAATCATACAAACATGATATTTGTTTTAAAGCCTCTATTTGGAGGTAATAGATGAATATCAATGTGTGTCCAATGATGAATTTTAAACCATTCAAAAGAACCATAATAGTAACTTGACGTTCTTTTACACATGATCTAAAATTTTTAGAAATAGCTTTTTTGTTAATTAAAGCTTTTTTCATTGAAAACATGATCAAAACGTTAAACAGCATGATTAGCGCAGTTGAGATGAAATCCCGTAATACAACATTAAAAACGCGGAGATTTTTGCTGTTTTGATCATTGTAATAATAGTCCGAGAATACTACTTGGTACTTGTCGGTACTGTTACCGATAGAAACAATTTCAAATTCAAATATTCGGTTTATGTAGAAAAACAGACAAAATAAACCTAGAAATGTTGTTACCGAATAAAAAAACAATTTGCACTTGAAAAAATTAAATTTTTTGAAAACAGAATTAATCATTAAAAAACGCTCCAAAGTTGCCAAAATGTCCAATAAGGTGGAGTACATAATTGTTACCATTGTAACATAAAAATACAAAAAAACTGTCCATATTTGCATTATGTAGCTGGTAGAGCTCGGACATTGGTTTGAACAAAAATAGAATACCGAAAAAGAGTTAGCTATGAAAAACATCAGTTCATCAATTGATCGAACAAATAAGTATTTGTATAAAAATATTTTTTGATTGCTTTTTTCTTGCATCAATTGAAAAAATGCGAAAGAGTTTAATAAACTGAATATAATGCCACTAAAATTTATTATCGGACTAAAATACACATTGAGTATTTGACTGACATCTAAGCAGATTAGTGTAATGTTAGATGTCAAATTAGACATTAATATTCTAAATATTTTTTTCAAATTCTAAATAAAAAGTTCGATTGATATATTTTAAAAATTTTGAGCTGTAAGTCCTTAAGATTAAAATAAAAAATTATTAAGATTTAATTTTAATTAAAAAAAATTGAAAAAAATATAAATGAAAAGAAAATTAATAGCTTAATTAAAGGCATTGTGAATTTTCATAGAAATTATAAATTGCATCAGTAAAGAAACTTATAATTTTTGCTGTAAATGTTGAAAACTTATTTGGCTAATTTAAAAAAGTCGATAAAAATCTTAATTTTCAACACAATTTTTAGACTTTATTTTTAGACCGACCACGATTTTCTGTTATTTTTAACTTTCGTGAATTTACCAAAGGAAAAATTGAAAATTTAGTGAAATTTATCAGAAATTTTCGTGATTATCATGATATTTAAATTTATAAATCAAAATATGTGAAAAACATTTCATTTTTTTTACCTAGTTTTAGTTAAGTTTTTAAACAAAAAACTAATTTCAGTAAAATTTTTTTTATAAAAGAATAAATAGAACATAAATATTGAGTGAATTAAAAACTTTATCAAAAGAAGTCATAATTTTTAAATTACTTGTCTGATTTTGATGCGGGAAGAGTGATCAAAGCGTTCGGAAATTTTTAACCAAAAAAAATTTGTTTTAAATTTTATTTTATTATTAATATTAACATTAATTTAATTAAATACAAAGGTTAATAAAAAAACGAATTATGTCTTATAATTGAATTATCCATAGTTTTATTTAAGAAAAAAACAATAATTTTTTTTCAGTCTTATAATGATTATTCTTATACCGCCAAACTTCCTAATTTTTCATTTGGAGTTTCAAAAATTTACTTTAATTTATCAGATTTTTTCAAAATTAAAGAAGAATGACCAGAAATCATGATAAAAATTTGACCTTTTACTATTAAAAGACCAAAAGTTTTTTTAGCTCGAACTTAGAAAAAAAACCTAATGAAGGCTCTTGATTATATGTTATTATGAAGCAGACTTTTTGTTAGAATCAAATTTTAAAAAAATTTAAAGAGTAATTATTTGTTTAAAATTTAATTAATAAAAATAAAAATTTTCAAGTAAATGTTTACGTAAAATTTTCGTAAATAAAAAAATTTTAAGCATTAAAATTTAAAAAATTAAAAAAGTTTTCATTTTGACTTTTGTTTTTAGTAAATATTAAGGGATTGTGAAGTTCGTTTCAATTCGATTTTTTCCACTCAGAAAAACTTGAATAACTTTTTTACCAAAAGAGATAATTTAGTTCTGTAAAATGCTTAGTTATAAGCAAATTTGCTTAATGCAGTAAAATAAGTCTGCAAGATACTATGCAATTTTCTGCATTTTGCACCCCATTAAAAAGTATTCCAATCAAGCGTGCAATTACATTGCAAAGTTTTTGAAGACACATATTTGGATTAAGCTAAGTTACTTAACCATTAAGTATTTTAAATAACTAAATTATCTCTTTTAGTAAAAAAGTTATTCAAAATTTTCTGAATTGAAACGATCGAATTGAAATGAACTTTAAAACCCCAAATATTAAAGATATTATAATTTTTTTTATAATTTAACTCAACTAAAAAAATTACAAAAAAGCAAATTCAATTATTTATTATGGAAAATAGAATCCAATAGGTACAATTAAATGATATCGGAAAACTTTAAATAAAAATTTTATTTTTATAATTTTACAAAAATTTCAATAAATAGTAATGAAAAATCATTAGTTGCATGTTGAAATTAAAAGTGATTGAAAGACTGAAAATCCGAAAAAATGAATTATTATACATTTTTTTATTAAACAAAATCAAAATAAAATGATATACGTAAATTTACGCAAAAATTCATTTTTCTTCATAAATTTCGATCAAAAAGTAGTGAAAATTATCAAAAATAATTACCATAAATCCAAAGACCAAATATATTTGAAATTTTTATTTTATTTTTCTAATTATATGCAAAATTAATATTTTATTTCGAATAAAAAATTGCTATTCTTTAAGAAAATTACAAAAAAATTTTTTTGAGTTAAATAATTAATTTTATACCCATTAGATTTTATGAAACTGCACTGTTTACTTGTTTGATTTAATTCAAAAAATATTTATTAAAAAAACTTCTGAAATATTTATACTTAATTTCTTTTAGATATATTTTTTCCAAGTTTTTTTCTTATTTTGATGAATTGGCAATTTGCAAAGAGTATTGTTATCAATCTCGTAAGCTAATTAAATTGGCAATTTTCACGGACTAGTTAGTTCCTATTTCCTGCTGCGACATCTTTACAAGTATAATGTCAGAGCTAATCACTGCTTTGCTGCATTGCTTGTTCTGACAGTCATTTTCTTTTGAATTTTTTTAAATCTTGATGTTTTCGGTTTACCATGTATTACACCCTTAGATAACTTTTTCCAGAATGAGACCATGCTATTTCCTCTAAGCATCGAGCACGATCTTACTCTACTGATCTATATAATGGGTCTCGTATTTACTTTAAGATAAACAATTTTACTTTATTTTTTCTATTAAAATATTATTCTAGTTTTTATTATTTGAAAAGACCGAATTAAAATAACTTTTCTCTTCGAAAATCTAAAAGTAAACTCTGAAAAATTAAGCTTTAAAAAATTAATATTTATAATTCTGCTGTTTCGGAATTTATTAAAAATTAAAATTGATAATTAAATATTTGAATGAGTTAATTCATAAAAAAATGATACAAATCAATACCTTGTTCGCAAAGCACCAAATTTGATTTACATCAAAAGGAAGAGTTTTTTATTAAAATTTAGACAATATTAAAACATTTTTTATTAATTCTTCTCTTCTATCTCTTTGTTATTAGTTTTTTTGTTTGCCTACTTAAAAAATTTAGAATTTCTATTGGAATTCAATTTGCCCAACTAATAAAATATTCATAACGAAAATTATTCTTTTGTAAAATTAAATATTTTAATTTGAGCTAGAAAAATCATTTAAGAACTTATCTGAAATTTTACTAAAAATTTTTTTTATTTTATATTATTTCCTTGAGCTTTTATTTTTTTAATATATATAACTTCTCCTTCTGAGGATGTAAATTGGATCAAGAATATAAACAAAATATTGAAAATTCATAAAAATCAAAATCAAATAGATGAAAATTTTGAGTAAAACAGAATGTCCTCATTTTGTGAGAAAAATAAATAGAATAATTTTTATATATAAATAGCGGGTGTTATTTCCCCTATTTTTACGTGAATCATATTTATAAAAAATTTCTTAAACTACTTCCCCATAAAAGGTATTGAATGTATCTAATTAAAAACTCAAAAGAATTCAATTGAATTAAAAATTATTTCTTTTTTAAAAAAACATAATGATAATATAATGAAATTATTGACATTAGTTCAAAATGATATTAGCTTTTTTTGAATTTACGTATTATACTAACGAAATCTGTTAAATCAAGCATTATTGAAGCATCAATGATTGAATGAATGAATTCTGAAAAAAAAAATTCGATAAATGAATTTAAATTTATTTGGAATTTATTTAAATATATTAACAATATTAAATGATAAAAAAAAGTATTTAGGATCAATTGAATCATAAAATTATCTTTAGGATCCAGTTAATAAAATTCACGAATTCAGTTTCAATAGAGTTTTTTATTAAAATTTAATTTCTTGGATATTTTACTTTTTTTAGTTAGTTCCAAACTTATTTAAATATTAGAATTTGTATTTTTTGATTTTCAATGTGATTGATTAAACTTTTATTTACAAAAAAAACCTAGAATGAACGTTGGTTAAAAAGTCAATGAAGCTTTTTTTATTTTTAGATTATTAGATTGAAGAAACTCAATCTTGCTTAAAAGAATACTTTCAAAAATTTCGGCAATGTAATTCTTTAAAAAAAATAGAACTGAATTCGGATGTTGAATTCGTGATTCGCTTTTTAGGAATCATTAAAACATTAAATTTATTTGGAATTTAATTAATTTTAAAAATTAAATTAAAATAAAGAGTACTAGCAGTGGCGTAGCAAGAGAGAGGATGAGAATGGTCAAGCTCTTATAGATGTTCTTTTAAATTGAAAATCTTCATAAACCATTTTTTTTTAATTTAAATATTTTATCAGTCAATAATAAATATTTTTATTTGTAGATTTTATCTACAGTTATGTTCCACTTTTAATTTTTACAATATTTTACGCAAAATTTTGTTAAATTTCCAAGAAATGTAGGAACTTTTTTTTGCGTCATTTGAGTGAGTTAATTATAAAATTTAAATTCAGTGGATTTTTTTCGATCCAATTTATTATTAAAGTTTTTGTAAATTAAAAAAATTATTTTTTTAATATAAAAATATCAAGCTCCTCAACCACTAGAATTAAAAAAAAAGATGTCAAAGTCTCAAGATTTTTGTTTTTACAATTATTCACTTAAAATGTTGAAAATTTGCCTAATTTTACGTAAAATCTGGTAAATTTAATATTTTTCTTTTGAATATTTAAAATATTTATAAATTTGGTATATTTAAAATATTTTACATAAATTGTTGAAAAAAAAAACGGAGCACCAATGGAATGAAATAAAATGTCTTGCAATTTGGTCCATAAGCCATTGAATCAAAGTCCTGTAAATTCAATTTTTTTTTTTTTGAAAAAATATTTTAAATTTTTAAGCCCAAAATGAGAATTATTCAGCTGCTTTGATTTAAATAGAATAACAACTTTTTTTTTCTTTTTTTCATTATCTTTCTAACGAGCTGTTCAATTGTTATCTGAGAAATTTTCAAATTTCTAAATTCCCTTTTATATAATTAATAGTTTGAATTAAGGAACTCAATGTATTAATGATTAGTTTGTCTTTTAATGTCTATGACTTCTTTAATTTTGTAATTTTTTGGAAAATCACAGAAATTATAAAATAAATTTCAGCAATTAATTAATAATTTCCAGAAATTTCAGCTTTTTTTTATTTTATTTTAAATATTTTTTTTTTCATGACAATTATAATAATAATAATAATTAATAAAGCTACGGCAAGCTAGCTTACGGATGCAACCTACTAGCTAGTAGCCTATGGTAGCACATTGCGCTATTCAAGGAAAATTACAAAAATAACAAGAACTTTTAAGTTTTTAGAGTCAACAGACATTATTAACAGAATGAGGTTTGAAAGAAACTATAAATAACTGAAAGGCTTTTATTAAAGATACTGTTAGATCAAATTAAATTATTATTCTTTGTCTATTTACACGATCAGCTAAATCAATAAGCTTCGTTTCCTTGCTGTAGCTGGCTAACTTCCATGCTGGTCGGAGTCTAGCAAAAGCACTTTTGCTTTAGCTGGTCTACTCTTAATGTCTATTATGTTCCATTCTCTCTGTTTACCGATCAAAGTCCTTCTTGAAGTAAATAAAGTTCACGAACAATGGACTGTTCCATTCCAGACATAAATAAATTTGGTTTATGGGTCCTTTGCCTCTTATAAATCCTGAATGTTCTTCCATTAGTAAACTTTAAATTCCTCATTTGATTCAGAGTAATACAGCAGAGCTCCTGCTTCCCTTAAATAGGAGTGTTGATCTTCGCCAATTTTCACTGATCAATTTGTCGCCTTCTTCTTCGCTCAAATAAAGCACCCTTTCATAAGTATCCTGGTATGAAAACTTGGTACAATAACTTGCTAAAAAATTTATACAATATCTCTACGACGTTTTCTAAGTCACTTTTTCAACTTATAAAAAAATAAAAAAAAAAAAAATTTACTATTTTGATAAAACTTTTATTAAATTGATATTAACATAACAAAAACAGTATAAATATCAGCTTGTGATTACTCATATCAATTTATCTTAAAAAATTTTTTATATATTTTTTTTCAAATGATTTTATTTTTAATTTTTTAAAAATAAATAAATCTTAGCCTTATAAAAAATAAAATAGTAGAAAATGAAGAAAATGAATTGTTTGTCTCTAAATTTCAATTAGAGTCAGAAACAATGAGTTCAATGTGAACCTTTCCTCAAAGAGCAGATCAATTTAGTCAGGGATTTTAAATTTAGTTAGGAATTGAATTTTTACAAGACTATTAATTTGGTTCTTTTAATTCTGACATTCTTTGCATTAAGTTTAGTTTTTGAAAAAATAATTGAATTTTTGTATTCTTCTTTATAATCCACCAAACATTACACTTAAGTTTGAGTTATCTGGAAAAAACTAGTCAACAAATAGCAAGGGAACTAAATACAGACGAATAAAAAAAGGAAAATTTTTTGGTAAATTTTTATTACCAGTATTTAGTCATAACATTGACTTGATAAACCAGGAAAAAGATATATCTGATTTCAACTCGAACTTTTCAGAGTAAATAAATAGGGCACTCCTAACAAATCCATTAATATGAATGTATTTATTTTGGTTCTAAAAATTCTGAGGGGTGACGCAAAATCAGGACTTGATCAAAATAATAATTTAATGTAAAAAAACTCTGAAAATTGTTTAAAAGATTTAAATTTAGTCTTGAACAAGGCAGGATTCCGAGAGCTTGAAAACTACAAACGTATCTATGATATCTAAAAAATCATTCCAATTACAGGACCCATCAAATTAGAGACCAAATAGTGTGACAAATTGTCTTGAAAGAGTGCTTGAAAGCATCATCTATTTTATATTATATGTATTTATTTTGGAACATAAATTTTTACATATTCAAGAGCAGTTGAGTTTTAGAAAACAAAGACAAACTGTCGAAAATTGATTTTTTTTCCCATCCAAAAAATTATCGTATCTTTTAATAGAAAGAAACAAGTAAATGCTTTGTTTTTTCACATTTCAAAAGTGTTTGACCAAGTGTTGTATGAAAGTCTAATAAATGACTTATCACACAATTTAAGTCACCAGAAAAAATCTTGATTAATCGACTATTATAATACAGACTTGTTTTTAAGTCACAGTTTTAAGTCTAAGTCAGAAAAATTTAAGTCAAAGTTATGACTTAAAAATGTTTTTCATTTTTTTAGTGAAGTTTAGTCAAGTCAACTAATTTTCTGATTTTAAAACTAAACTTTTTTTGGATTAAAATAAAAAATCATATTTATTTTTTAGTTTAAAAATCAGAAAATTAGTTGACTTGACTAAACTTCACTAAAAAAAAATTTTAAGTCATTGACTTGACTTGAATTAAAACTTGTTACTTAAAAACAAGTCTGTTATAATATATGAAATAAAAATATAAGAAAACTATGAGCTATTCAGGATTCTGCAATTAGATTTATCCTCAAATAAAAATATGATTCTCCTTTCAACATCACGAATCACGAAATTTTTAAAAGACTGTCTTTTAAAATAGTTATCTAAGGCTAAAATTGCTAAGAATCTCGAATCGACTTTTTGAGTTGAGTAAGAAATGTTAAAACAAAAAAAGTCTTTTAAATTTAAAAATCTAATAATTCATTTTTTTAAATCTTTATTTTCTTAATTAAAAAAATTAAATAAAATTTAAAATAAATTAAATAGTAATTTGATTATTTTTTTTAATTTATTTTTTAAGAAAATCTTAATGGTTTTCATGTAAATAAGTAGAATTTGACTGATTGCTTTGCTCAATTTTGTTCAAGCAGAACAATTTGCCGAAGATGATCGAATTGCAGGCTCGTCGAAATTTTATATTGAAAAAATAATACAAAAAAAATCCAAACCAGAAGGAAAAAACGATCATAAAACGAGATAAATCATACAAACATGATATTTGTTTTAAAGCCTCTATTTGAAGGTAATAGATGAATATCAATGTGTGTCCAATGATGAATTTTAAACCATTCAAAAGAACCATAATAGTAACTTGACGTTCTTTTACACATGATCTAAAATTTTTAGAAATAGCTTTTTTGTTAATTAAAGCTTTTTTCATTGAAAACATGATCAAAACGTTAAACAGCATGATTAGCGCAGTTGAGATGAAATCCCGCAATACAACATTAAAAACGCGGAGATTTTTGCTGTTTTGATCATTGTAATAATAGTCCGAGAATACTACTTGGTACTTGTCGGTACTGTTACCGATAGAAACAATTTCAAATTCAAATATTCGGTTTATGTAGAAAAACAGACAAAATAAACCTAGAAATGTTGTTACTGAATAGAAAAACAATTTGCACTTGAAAAAATTAAATTTTTTGAAAACAGAATTAATCATTAAAAAACGTTCCAAAGTTGCCAAAATGTCCAAGAAGGTTGAGTACAATACTGTTACAAATGATACATAAAAATAAAAATAAACTGTCCATATTTGCATTATGTAGCTGGTGGAACTCAAGCATTGGTCTGGACAAAAATAGAATACTGAAAAAGAGTTAGCTATGAAAAACATCAGTTCATCAATTGATCGAACAAATAAGTATTTGTATAAAAAACTTTTTAGACTGTGTATTTCTTTAATCAATTGAAAAAATGCGAAAGAGTTTAATAAACTGAATATAATGCCACTAAAATTTATAATTGGTATAAGGTACACATTAATTACTCGACTAACATCTAAGCAGATTAGTGTAATGTTAGATGTCAAGTTGGACATTAATATTGTAAAGCGTTTTTTCAATTCTAAATAAAGAAAGAAATTTGTACATTTGAATTTATTTTCATTAGTTCAAGCATTAGCTCCTTCATTTAAAATTTAAATTTAACAATTTTAAATATTAATCGAAATATAAAATGAATTAAAGGTGTTATGAAGGCATTGAGGATTTTTATACAAATTTTAATCACAAAAAGAAAAAACGATAACTTAAAGCTTTAAAGGTATAAAACTTGTATAACAAATATTAAAAAAAAAAGATGATTAAAAAAGTAGTAAAAAATAGTTTAATTTGCTGAAAAATTTAAAGATCTGAATTTCAGAATTGCTAAGACTTTATGTTTTTGCCAATATTTACATGAAATTACGAAAGAAAATATTTTTTTGAAAATGTAGGATAAAAATTAAAATCTTCAAACATATTCCTTTATTT
This sequence comes from Brachionus manjavacas, assembly GCA_019054805.1. Classification (NCBI taxonomy): domain Eukaryota; kingdom Metazoa; phylum Rotifera; class Eurotatoria; order Ploima; family Brachionidae; genus Brachionus; species Brachionus manjavacas. Next base: position 1,082,352 of record JAHQIY010000005.1, read on the forward strand.
TAAGTGCTTTATATAAGTAAATTTTTTTAATTTCTTTTCAAAGAAAAGCTTAGTATTTGCTTTAGTTTTTTATTAAATTGTAAAATTTTTAAAAACTACTTTATCTGCTCATTTAAAAAATTTAATCAAAATTAGCTGATTTGAACCGATCTAATCAAAAAAAGGTATAAATTATTTTACAAATTTGAAATTTGTTAAAAATATTTGATAAATTTCAAATTGATTATTTTGAATCTGAATAAACTTATTCTTAAAAGAATGGTACAAATAAATACCAAATATAGTTAAATTTGATTTACATCAAAAGGAAGAATTTAATATTAAAATTTAGACATTATTAAGAAAATTTTTTTATTACTTCTTCTCTTCTATCTCTATGTTATTAATTTTTTTTTTGCCTACTTAAAAAAAAATAGAATTTTTATTGAAATTCATAATGCCGAACTTCACAATATTTTCTTTCAGATAATTTTCTCTACCATTTTTAATTTTCTAAATTTGAAATATTATTTAAGAGCTAATTTGAAAATTTCTTAGCTTTTTTATATTACCTTTGAACTTTAATTCAAAAAATGTTCGAAATATTTTAAAAGTAAAATTTTTAAAAATTTTTAATAATATTCAATTAATACGCTTTCAGTTAATGAGAAAACTAAGTAAAATTAATTTGAATATAAAATAGCGGGTATTTTCCCACTATTTTCACGTGAATCAAACTAAAAAAAATTCTTTTATTTTCTAACAAAATAGTTCACTTCCTATTAAGAACAGTTGAATATTTTAATTAAAAAATATTTCTCTTATTAAACAAAACGATTATTTTATTTAATTATTATTCATTGACAATAGCTAAAATAAAAGCATCTTATGTTCCTTTTTTACGATATTTAAAAACGAAATTTTTTGCTCTCATTCTTCCGAGTTTATTTACTATTTACTATTCTGGAGACTCAGTTAATAAAAACGTATGATGCATGAATGATTAAATGAATGAATCTTATTTAATAACCAAATAATTACGATTAACTAAGTTTAAAATTAATTTTTTAATTTTTAAAAAGCTTTTAAGCTTTTAAAAATCTTTGCCAAAGTTATATATTTTAACAGTTTATTATATATTGGTACTATTCCATTACTAAAAAATGTCAAACTTGATAAATTGTTCACTATTGAATTAATCTTTAAGCATTTCCTTTTAAAAATCTAATTATTATTTGCAAATTTTTATATTCACATTGATTTACAATCTTTTAAAATTTAATTAAGTCACTTGGAATTCTTCTCTTGAAATCGTAAGGGTATTTTTTAAGCCGCTTTCTATAATCCCTTTATTCCATTTTTTCACTTATAAATTTACTTAGTAATGCTACTTAGAATCAAATGAGATCAATCAATGGTATAAAGTATATTGCTGTCAAACAATGACTTAAAATAAAAAAATAAAATGTCAAAAATTTAAATTATATGATTTTTAATCAAAAATAATATAAAAATCATATGACAAAAGCACCACGCTCGATTATTTTGAAATTTAATTTTTGCTAAACTCTGCAAATTTAGCAGATCTTGATATTTTAATATTGCACTATGTCGCATTTACAGAACTAAGTTTAATCCTTCAGAAAAAAAGTTATTAATTCTTTTACATTGTTTCTGTTCTTTTTATCATTTTGTACCGAATATCCAAAAAACTCTATAGTCACAATTTTTAATTTTAAATATAATATAACTTCAATTTCAACAGAGTTTTTTATAGCGAAATTGGAAACTCTTCGTCATGTCTTCAGGTATTTATAAACAAATCATTATGCAAGGCTACTTTTGCGATTCTAATCGGATCGAGACATGATTAGCTCTCTTTTTGTAGTTTAAGATCAATTTTTGATGTCCAAAATGATCAAATCAAGTTTTAAATATGAATTGTGATTTCTCTAAGGAATTAATACAGAAATACATTTTTACGATTCAATACACTATGTGCAAATTAAAAATTTACATTGCTGAGTGTACGCCATTTAAATGATGCTATTTTTTAAGTGAATAATTTTTTGCAGACTTTTGCAGAATTAACCTCTAAATCTACTTTGTTAACCTCTAGATTTAACAAAGTAGATTCTAACGGGTGTTATAAAACTTTCAAAATTTTGTAAAAAAAATGATTTAAATGTATCCTGTTAACCTAAATTTGATGATCTATGTTAAAATAAATAAATATATATGCAAAGATACATCAAAATGTATTCAAGAAAAGATTATCTATGCGATTATAGGTTTTTTCAATTTTTTTAAAACAAAATAAATTTTAATAAATTTTTAAAATATCTTTTCGAAAATAGAAAAGCAAAGTTATTTTTTTTTAAATTTTATTGAGCATACATTAATATGTATGCGAACATAGATGTGGTGTATGTGAGAATAGATGGGGGTTTTAAAGCATAAATTTGATCTTTTAAAATAAATTTTAAAACAATTTTTTTTTTTTAAATTTTGAGATATTATATGGAAAAATTCAAAATACCAAAATTACAAAATAAACATAAAAAAAAAAAAAAAAATCAATCTTTTTTATAAATTAAATCCAAAATACTTGACTCGTTTTTTGGGAGCTCTGAAGTTTTGGTAATCATGTCCAAAATGTTTGTTTCTATTTAAGAAATTTATTCTTCTTCCTGAATCGACAGTTCACTATAGTCGATTTTGCTCGCTGAATCGATTTAAGCCTTTCAGCTAAAGAGCATTTCTGAATCAAATGACCTTTTTGATTACAATTTTCGCAAGCTAGGTTCTTAACAGGACATCTAGCAATGTTGTGACCATCACCATTATAAAAAAAGCTATTTTGTTATAGTCCAGCAATTGAAATTAAGCACTTTTATCTGTATATAAATGTGGGATCAGTCAAATTTCTAACTTACTGATCTGATTCTTTCGGGAAGGAGACTTCTACTCGTTTCACAGCGTTTTTAACTTGACCTTCATTGTTAGTTTCTTCTGAAATTTGTTCAACTTTGAAACCACTGATTTTAACAGCATCGAAAATATCTCGAAGTAATTCCTTGTTGAAATCGTCTGGGAGCAATCCGTATCATCGCTTTTTTTCACTATCTTTGTTCAATAATTGGCAAGTAAGTGAAAAAAAGCGACTAATTATGATTGACCAATAAATTTATGATTTTTGTATTATAATAAAATTAAAAAAAAAGAAGGCGTTAATTAAGCTAATTAATTAATTGCCCCTATTCTATCCTAGTGGATAATGGGGAGGCGCTCATCTCCTTTTCAAGAACCTTTTTGAGCAACGGCTCCGATCTGACACAGAGGCTACTGCATCGAGTTGATCATCTACACCGCAATTATTACCCAGTCGAAAGTGGTTCCCCTATTTTTATGATGAAAAAGGTTTAAACCCTGTATTGCAGAGATATTTTGAAGATTTTTTCACCCTCAGCAGGTTTTGAACCCTCGATCCTCTGCTTACATGACTAACAAACCATTCGGCTACACGGGCTATATTAATTAAGCTAAATAAATGCAAATTATGCAAAAAAATTAAAAAACCAAATAATTAGTAAATAAAGTATAATCCACAAAATTTTTTAAAATTGAAGGTAAAATATTACGGCGATAAAAATTCATGTCTTTTGCCAAAAACAAAAAATTGTTTGAGCCTTTAGATAAAATCTCACCAAATTTACACACAAATACTCCACAATCATAACCATTCGTTTAAACAGTAATATTTTTGACGTAACTAAAATCCCAATGTTCTGTTAAATTAACACCATAAGCTTGCAAATATTTTAAATTGAAAAATTGTTTTAAGTTTTCAAGTAAATTAGGATACTCTTGCAAAAACGCTGAGTTGTAGTATTAATTAAATTTGTATTGCAAGTTAAGCGAAATAAGATTAATATAAAATTGCAATTATTGCAATAGTGAAAAAAAGCAACTAATTAGTATTGAAATTAATTTTTTTCACGCTGCATTTATAATTATTTCACGTCTTAATCTAATAAAGTACCGCAAAAAATTATGTATGGGAGGAGTTATAAAATACTGAAAAAATAGTGAAAAAAAGCGATGTTGCCGTGCAATCTAAATCGGCAATTTATTTGCATCTTCAATCTTTAAAGATTCATAAATAATTTCGATTGAACGTTCAAAGACTATCGAAGGGGTAAAGACGTGTTTGAACTTTATAATCCATATTTTGTTAGAAGAGAAATTCTAAATAGCTGTAATTTCTTTAAATTTCTTTGAGTCTTAGAATACACATTTGAGTTGATTCAAGATTTTTTTGTGATTAGCAAGTCTCTCCAACTTTTTAAGATTCAGTTTGACTGAATTTTTAAAGTTTTAACATTATTTAAAATTATTAAAATTAATTGACATAACAGAATTGTTGAAAAAGAAGGGTCAAATCATGATATTGAGATTAAATAATCAAAGGCTGAAGAAACAATTGACGTAATTGCTCAATTTTATGTCACTCTAGTTGGATATTCGGTGACATGTTCTTATGTATCGAACACTAGTTTTCATTTTGACCTTTTTCGAATACTGCGACTTGTAACTTTAGTCGAAGAAGGCCTAAAAAATGACAATTTTTACAAAATTTTGTGTCTTAGTTAGTGTCATTTAAAAAAAATCTTACATATCGTGTAAAAAAATTTTTTTGATAGATTTGTTTTTTTTAACACACATAACAACATATTTATTATTATCGTAAACATATATTTACAATTTCAACAAAAACAAAATTTCAACCATATCAAGAATTCATTCTTGACTATTTGTTCATTGTTTTTCTTAATTAAAAGTTTCAATCAAGATTTTTCTAATCGTTAACTTCTACTTTGGGTTAAGATCTTATATATTGAATTAAAATGTGGAATTATTTCAAATTAAAGTAAAGTCGGACATAAATTTTTTAAACTAATTTGAACCTTATGCGGGATTTTCAAAGTTTTTCATTGACAGAATCTGAACACAGGTTAAATTAAATCATATTCTTTTATAGCAGTAATCAACTAACATAAAATTTTTGGATAAATGTGTCAGTTAAATTTGAGTAATACTCTATCCCGATGTGCTGAGTTTTCTATCCTATACTTTAAATTTTCAAGGTATTAATTTTAGCAACAAAAAGTAATTAAAATGTAAAAATCGCAAAATGAACGGGATAACGAAACAAGTCGTTCAATGGCATTTAAAAGAGCTGCAAATAGCCATTACACATGTAAAATTTAACTGATAATTATTTCCCTTAATTTTGTGTTAGTTGATTGATGTTATAAAAAGGGATTGATTTCTTAATTAATTACTAAACACGACTATACATGATGAACTTAAATCAATTAATCAATTAAGCATTTAATATTATATTGATGGAAAATTATTCATTTGGCTATGTTCCTTTTAGGGGTCTTGTCGACTTTGTGATCTTGGGGTTCACATAATATGTGATCATGGTCATCTTGCTGGTTTGGTGTTCGACAATATTCAAAATTTTATTGATCACTATTTTTGTGATCTTAATTTTTTAGATACAATAAGACAATAAGATAGTTAAAAAAATATGTGATTATAATTTTTATTCATGTGATCTTTTGAAAAAAAAAAGATCAACGAAATGTTTACAAATAAAGTCATAGAAAAAATTATTATTTTTTCGACACATGCAACTTGACTCCTCTTTCATTCTTCATTATATCTCAGCAAACTGGACAGGCGACTCCATTTGAGTGCTTTCTTAAAACCCGTTTAACTTCATTTTGAGCCGATTCAGAAGTCTGTGGGACAGAAAGAGACTCGTTTTTATATTCTTGGGCTTTTTGTTTAACTGTGTTCACCTTCAATGCCGAAAAAACTGTACTTAAAGAGTCCAAATTTGTAACCTGGTCAATAACAGGTTCTTAACCGAATTCAAAGACATCCGAATCAGACGATTTGTCTTTTAACGTTATCGAATTCGACTCAGTCTTTGATAAGGTCTCATCATCACCTGAGTGGTTGCTCGCTTCCTCGTTGTTCGAATCAGTTGTGTCACAATCACTCACGGAACCTTTCGAAGAACCAATTAAGGAATCGACATCGGAATCGGAGCGTCTATCAATGTCGTCATCATCGTCGTCATTTTCCGAATCACAAAGATGAAACTCTATCTTTTCATTTAAATCTCCATTATCTTGACCATAAAGATTATCCAAAGTCTCTAAACTATTTTATATTGATTTAAATTGTTACAAGTTAATGAAGCACAAAAAATGATTTCCTAGTTTCTGGTGGTTAATACTTAGCTATTGTTGTTAAAATGACATTATACGTAGCATAACGATCGTTATTAAGATCATTATTAAACCTCCAGATAAACGAAAATAAAGTTGTACCACGTACACATTTATCATAGATTATTTGGAGTAAGGTTGAGGCCTCGCGATTATGAACGATTTGAAGATAACATTTACCGTTCAAATTGTTGGTACGTTCTTTTCTTTCCACCAGGCCACACATGAGGTCCCCTTAAATCTTTGTCTAAATTAAAAGACTAGGTTCCTAAATTAATCTTTGCTTAAATTAAAAGACTAAATTAAAAGACTTTTCTAAATTTATTAAATTTAGAAAAGTTTATAAATTTCAAATTTGAAGATAATTTTAATACCTTTCCAGTTTTTCACTTTACAATACAGTGACTCGTCAATTTCAACAATGAACCCTGGACCCCTGAGAATTAGACTCTTTTTTTGAAAAGCGACCGAATAAATTTGTCTAATGCTAAAAAATATCGAGGCTGGATTCTCTGGTGGTGTGAAGTGGTCTATAAACCCAGCCGACGAGAATTGATTCACGACAGGGAGTGATAATGCTGCACCAGATTTGTTCTGATGAATAGGCTGCCTTGATGATATGGTTGGCTTCGACTATTAGGATGTTATCTCTAGCGTAGATTGCGACTCCGCCAACGGAAGAATAACTTCGGTGTTTGCTGCTTGCCCGCTTCGGATCCATATTTAACAAGCCTCCCTCCTATTGTTTCACTTTGCTTCAATGCGTCGTTTAGCTTGTTACGTTCCTCTCGTAGCTTCATTTCCGTAGCGTGCTCAAAGGGTGTTAGGTCCCGATTTACATAGGTCTTCTTGAACGGCTCGACGTCTTTCAGTTTCTTGGCGTTCCTAAGGACTTTCTGCTGGGTAGGTTCGTCGTTCAGTTCAACTATAAGTAGAGGGGTATTAGTCGGGTCTCTGGTTTTGATGAGATTTCCGTTTGACCTCAGTGGTCGGGTTGATTTCTGAAATAAAGAATTAGGTTTATTAATATTTATTTATTTTAATCTTAAAAGAAAATCCAAAATGTACACAACATGTGGCTCGCCTATTCTTTAAGACGAGTACATGTCTGTGTGCAGGGAACGAGTGTATGCACGGTCCCGCCTGCGCTCAACCTGCACATCGTCTACTGATTCAGACGAGGGGATGCAACTGCACAGCGAACCGAGTACATACACAGTGATGTCCTCATCGCAATTTCAATGGTACTAAAAAAGGTGTTTATTATTATTTCTGATTCCGGGTTTAGTGCTTTTAGTGGTTGATCCACGGAATGTAGACCGTTAACCGCCATGCAGTTCTTCTTCCCGGCTTTAGACTGTTGCTCTCTCTGCATCATAGTAAGCATAATTGGCATTGTTGGGTCCGTTTAGTCGATTGCGTTGTTTTTCTGGAAAAGATTGCTCCATTTGAAATTTGACGTAGCTGGTGTAGCGTCCTTTGCAGCTTGTAGTTCTTTGATTATCCCGCGGAGTTCAACTATGTCATTTCAAGGGTGGCTATCCTGGCTAGGGGAGCGTTATGGTCTTACCATTTTTTTACAACCATCTTTAGAACATGTTTGATTACGAAACCCTAAGCCGAAACTTTTAACTTTTTCAAACATTTTTTCATCCGTTTCTTTATCCATTTTTAGAATGAATTTTTATTGTTTTCTTTTTATTTGTTTTTATATGATTATTTTTCAATTGAATAAGTTAACACTCGAGAAAAACTATAGCATTTATATTTGAAAGAAATAACTAGCTGCGTGATCTTTTGTTTAATAGTGTGTGATCTTAAAAAAAATAAAGTGATCAAAATTTTTTATGCTTTAAAAAAAAAAAACATGTGATCAAATATTTTGTGAACATTGTCGATCACCATACCAGCAAGATGACCATGATCACATATATTATGTGAACCCCAAGATCATAAAGTCGACAAGACCCCCTTTTTGTCCTTTTTGTCCTTTTTGTACTTTTTGAACTTTTCAGAATATTATTAATGTGGCCCTCTACCTTTTTGTACTTTTTATAATTAATTTATTTGGCCCTGTTCCTTTTTATACTTTTGTACTTATGCTTGAGGTAAGAAAAATATTAGTTTAAGTGAAAATTGATAGTTAAAATATTGATTAATTGAATTTTTTTTTTTTTACCATTTAGAAAAAATAGGACAAAAAGTATTAAAAGGGACAGTGCCAAATAAATTTAAATTATGAAAAAGTACAAAAAGGTAGAGGGACAAATAAAATAATATTCTGAAAAAGTACAATAAGTACAAAAAGGAACAATATTATGAAAAAGTACAAAAAGTACAAACAGGAAAATTTTTTTTTAAAAGTTTGATCTCATTGTCTATCCATGGGGTCAAATGATGAATGCAATTTAAATTAAAAAAGTATTGTTAATTTCTTCACTTATATTGGTATCTCGATCAGACAAAATCAAAATTAATAATGAAGTAAATAATGTGTGGAAATACAAGGATCATGGGCCTTCAGAAAAGTAATTCTCATTCTAGCCCCGGACAGAAAAAATGGATTGGCCGTAGAATGACCTGGTTAACAATCGATTTTTCAGATCAATTTAATGTCACATTCGGTATTTTTTTTAATTTGAATAATTAATTTTAATTTTTTTTAATATTCAAAGTAAAAGATCCCACTTTTGATATTTGTTAGGCTAAAGGACGCATCAATCAAATCATTCAAGACTCCAAAAAAAAATTTTCAGAAAAAAATTTAATTATTGTTAAAAAAAACATTTTCATTGAAAAAAATAATTTTCTTTAATAAATTGATTAATTTAATAATTTTTATCTTTTTTATTTTTTATCAATAAAATAAAACAAATAAATTCACATGAAGATTATTTGATGATTTTTTAATGGGACTTCAATGATTTTGTGAATGAAATTTAGTCCACAATCTTTAAAGAATCATTAAATCTGGGTTGACTGGGTCGGCACTAAAAAATAAATAAATAAAAAATAGATGTATTTTTATTGTACAAAAAATGGAAAGTAAAACAAGAAAGAGTCCTGAGATAAACTTAAAGCTGCAAATAATAGAAGATTATAGTAATAAATCAAATCCAACTGAACTATTCCGAAAGAATGGCTTAGTAGCCTCGACCTTTTTAACAACGGTTAAAAAATCAAGAAGCGATAAAAAAGCATTTGGTTCGATGTGTGGCATTAAAAAAGCCAAGTGATTGAGAGATTGAAAAATACATTGATATTTGGTTCAGAGACACAAATATGTACAATTCAATTTCTCTCGATGGTCCCCTAATTCAATCTCAAAATAGCATTTCAGAAAACTGATTTCAAGGCAAGTACTGGGTTGCTAAATAATTTTCTAAAAGGACCGAAAAATATCAGCATGAAACTCAGTTATTTAATTAAAGACTTCGTTTTAGGTTGAAATATTAACTTCCATTAAATTTCTCAAAAATATATGTAGAATCATGGCAATTGTGCTAAGATAATCATAATAATAATAATAATAAAAAGCTACAGCAAGCGATCTTGCGGATATGGCTTACTCGGAAGCCATCTATGGTAGCTAATCGCGCAAAAATCCAGAGATAAATTAAAGAATTACAATGAAAGTTACAGAGACGAAAGTGAGATACAAGACGAATACGAGAGATTATACAGATTGATGAGTTAAGTAGAATTAAAGTAATTCAAAAAATTTGTCATTATTAAGAAATAGATAAAAAATAAATTAAATAATGGTACAACAGTTTAAAAAACTAATAAGAGACGAGTAATTACATATATAGGTACAATTGATTAAGAAAAAAGAATTTATAGAGACATAACAGATATTACACAAGATTATAAAGAACATTACAGGTAAGGAAAAAGATAAATAGAAAATAATTTAATAAGATATTTCAAACTTGTATGAAATTTTCATTAAAAGACAAAATATACACCAAAGGTTTATATTTATAATTTTTTCTTGGTGCAAAAATTAAGAGGATTTTTATTTTAGATTTGCTGATATCCTGCTAAGTACAACATGAAATAATTTTATTTCCATGAATTTGTAGGTGTATGTTGTCGAATATTAATTATATTAATTTTGATAGTAGGAGTTAAATTAAGTCTTTTTATATTCACAATTAAAAAATAAACTATTCTATATGTTTTAATGTTTATTTAACAATGTTTCAGAGAATAACTTATTTATGAAAATCCGGAACAAAATTTTTTTAAAAAATTGCACAAAAAAATTGAAAATGTAAATTTTTTTTAAAAATTGACTGATTATTTATAAATATAAAAAGGCTCTAACTAATTTGACTCCTCCAAAATCAAAATTTATAAAAGTGACTAATATTTTTTTTCTAAGTTTATTTAAAAATTGAGAATTAGCTGAATTAATTGAATTAAATTTAAATGATTCAAATTTCTTAGATATCTATGTTTTCTTTATTTTTAAAATAGAATTGATTAACTTCTTTTTACAGTAACTAAAAAAATTAAAAATAAATCAAATTATTTTATAATGCTTTTTTTTAAAAGCAAAATTTTAGATAAAATTCTGTTTTTTATTTCATTTTTAAGAAAAACCTTAATGGTTTTCATGGAAAGTGGTAGAATTTGACTGATTGCTGTGCTCAATATTGTTCAAACAGAGCAATTTGCCGAAGATGATCGAATTGCATGTTCGTCGAAATTTCAAATTGAAAAAATAATACAAAAAAAATCCAGACCAGAAGGAAAAAACGACCATAAAACGAGATAAATCATACAAACATGATATTTGTTTTAAAGCCTCTATTTGAAGGTAATAGATGAATATTAATGTGTGTCCAATGATGAATTTTAAACCATTCAAAAGAACCATAATAGTAACTTGACGTTCTTTTACACATGATCTAAAATTTTTAGAAATAGCTTTTTTGTTAATTAAAGCTTTTTTCATTGAAAACATGATCAAAACGTTAAACAGCATGATTAGCGCAGTTGAGATGAAATCCCGCAATACAACATTAAAAACGCGGAGATTTTTGCTGTTTTGATCATTGTAATAATAGTCCGAGAATACTACTTGGTACATGTCGGTACTGTTACCGATAGGAACAATTTCAAATTCAAATATTCGGTTTATGTAGAAAAACAGACAAAATAAACCTAGAAATGTTGTTACTGAATAGAAAAACAATTTGCACTTGAAAAAATTGAATTTTTTGAAAACAGAATTAATCATTAACAAACGTTCCAAAGTTGCCAAAATGTCCAAGAAGGTTGAGTACAATACTGCTACATATGATACATAAAAATAAAAATAAACTGTCCATATTTGCATTATGTAGCTGGTGGAACTCAAGCATTGGTCTGGACAAAAATAGAATACTGAAAAAGAGTTAGCTATGAAAAACATCAGTTCATCAATTGATCGAACAAATAAGTATTTGTATAAAAAACTTTTTAGACTGTGTATTTCTTTAATCAATTGAAAAAATGCGAAAGAGTTTAATAAACTGAATATAATGCCACTAAAATTTATAATTGGTATAAGGTACACATTAATTACTCGACTAACATCTAAGCAGATTAGTGTAATGTTAGATGTCAAGTTGGACATTAATATTGTATTTATATTTATATTATTTTGTTTTTTGTAAATTGTGTTTATCTATGGCTACTGTTTTTCAATTAAAAAATTTTAAAATTAAATTTTTTTTAATGAATAGATTATTAAAGATAATAATAATGTCTTTTGAATTTTCTTAATATTTTTTAAATAAAAATAAGTAATCTACAACTAAATACTTGCTATGTAAATAAAAAAAATATTTAAAAAAAATTAAATTAAAAAAACAGAACATAATTTAACACTTATAAAGCTTTTAACTTTTTTCCTAAAGGTTTTTAGCTTATTCTGTAAATACAACATACTGTCTGCTGATGATGTGCAAAGCTCTGCAAATTTAACCACGCTAGAATATTTTGCAGAGTTTGGCAGACTTTGACGGCTGATGTTACTATTCATGCTTTACCATTATCTTGAACCTAAAGAAAAAATTTTATTCAATTTTTTATCATTTTTTTCTGTTCATAAAACTTAATACAAACATTACAGTACAAAAAATATAAGCTGAAATAAAAGTTCTCACTAATTCACTAATTTAACTAATCTCACTAATATAAATATTCTTTTTGCATTTCGATGCACAATTTTTAAAAAATTAAAAAATATAAAAACATTATGAAATTGGCTGCGTTACACATAAATTTCCTAACGCACATTTTTTTTTGCTGCGTTCAACCTATTTTTTTCCGAACACACATTTTTTAGAATTTGTGCGTTTTATTCTAAAAAATAGGTAAAAAATAAAAAACAAATTTTTATTGAAAATACTTTTTTTGGACTTTTTAATTAACCTCTATTTAATGGAAATTGGACTACAAACAAAAATAAATTGTTTGTAACAATGCAACCTTTTAATAGCGAATAGCGAAAATTCTAATTATTGATACTTGAAGACCAATTAACTTTGATGCCTAGTACAATGCTGTCTAAATAATTAAAAATAAATGATCAATTTTTGATTTATCTTTTAACTTTTATTTATATACTGTTGAAAATGACAATGCATATTGATATAAAATGCTTAATAATTATTTTGAAACATTAAAATGATCCCAAATTCTGTTTACTATAACGATTGTTTTCAAATGCATCCTAATAATTGGCAACCGAATTGTAATAATGGTTACCAATACAACAATTTAAATAATGGTTATCAAAAAAATCAATATTTTTATAATCCGAAAAAATTAACGAAGATGAGTCTGAACATGCTGCGTTAGTACTTGCGCCTGATTGTAAAGTTTCGAAAAACGAACAAAGAATCAAAAAGTTTCTTTTGGTTGTAATTGTTGATGAGTCAAAAATCAATAAAATCATGAGTACACAGGTTAAAATACAAGAAGAAGATTTGATTGTAGATCTTTCAAATTTATCATTAGAAAATTATTTTATTTATAATCAATTTCTTAAAAATTTAAACAATTTTACGTCATTATTTTCTGATGATGGTCTAAAACAACTTAAAGCTTCTTTATTTTCTTCTAAGATTAATTTAAAATGTGACATTTGTAATGAATACTTTAATTTGAAGGAATATGTTAAAATTTGTTCGATTTGTTATAAAAATTTTCATCTTAAATGTTCTAATAGTCTTAAATCGACTAAATTGTGGACTTGTAATTTTTGTGAAAAATAGCTTACTTTTTTTTTTTTAAATTAATTTACTAATTTTTTTTTTTTTTTTATTTTAAAAAAAAATTTACCAGAAACTTTGTTTTTTTACTTTTCACTCATTTTTTAGAATAAAACGCACAAATACTAAAAAATGTGTGTTGAGAAAAAAAATAGGTTGAACGCAGCAAAAAAAAAAAATGTGTGTTAGGAAATTTGTGTGTAACGCAGCGACTCTCAAACATTATATTATTATAGATTAAATCTGATTCTTTTTTTTGAAAGCAATGATTTTATTCAATTTTTAAAGAAAAGATAAATGTTACAATCTGTATCATTAATAACCCAAAAAAATATAATTTTTTATTTTAATATGCCGTGTCGAGTCGTGTCGTTTGACATCTCACTTAAATGTATTAAAATAAAATACACAGAGAAAAGCTGATTTTTAGTATAAATTTATAATCTGTTATTTGAGTGAACTAATTCTTAAAATAATGATACAAATAAATAGCATTCTCAAATAGAGTAAAATTTGATTTACATCAAAAGGAAGAGTTTTATATTAAAATTTAGACATTATTAAGAAAAATTCTTTATTACTTCTTCTCTTCTGTCTCTATGTTATTAATTTTTTTTTGTTTGCCTACATAGAAAAAAATAGAATTTTTATTGAAATTCAAAATGTCGAACTTTAAAATATTTTCTTTCAGATAATTTTATTTTAAAATTTAAAATTCCTATATTTGAAATATTATTTAATGCTAATTTGAAAATTTCTAAGCATTTTTATTTTACCTATGAAGTTTTTTTCAAAAAATGTTCGAAATATTTTAATAGTAAATGTTTAAAAATTGTTAAAAATATTCTAATAGAAAAAAATCTTAATTTTTTGAAATAAACCAAAAATTTATGAAGAAATCAAAGTGAATTTTTATGATTTTGAAATCACAATAAATCGCTTATCAAAATTTCCACTATTTTCACGTGAATCAAACTAAAAAAAATTCTTTTATTTTCTAACAAAATAGTTCACTTCCTATTAAGAACAGTTGAATATTTTAATTAAAAAATATTTCTCTTATTAAACATAACGATTATTTTATTTAATTATTATTCATTGACAATAGCTAAAATAAAAGCATCTTATGTTCCTTTTTTACGATATTTAAAAACGAAATTTGTTGCTCTTATTCTTCCGAGTTTATTTACTATTTACTATTCTGGAGACTCAGTTAATAAAAACGTATGATGCATGAATGATTAAATGAATGAATTTTATTTAATAATCAAATAATTACGATTAACTAAGTTTAAAATTAATTTTTTTAATTTTTAAAAAGCTTTTAAGCTTTTAAAAATCTTTGCCAAAGTTATATATTTTAACAGTTTATTATATATTGGTACTATTCCATTACTAAAAAAATGTCAAACTTGATAAATTGTTCACTATTGAATTAATCTTTAAGCATTTCCTTTTAAAAATCTAATTATTATTTGCAAATTTTTATATTCACATTGATTTACAATCTTTTAAAATTTAATTAAGTCACTTGGAATTCTTCTCTTGAAATCGTAAGGGTATTTTTTAAGCCGCTTTCTATAATCCCTTTATTCCATTTTTAATAAATTTACTTAGTCATGCCACTTAAAATCCAATAAGATCAATCAATCAAATCAAATTTTAAGAACAACACGATCAGTAAAAATTTAAATAATCGAATGATTTTGATAATTAAAAAAAAACCCTTAACATTACTGAACATGTTATGTCTAATAATGGTTCATAATTTCAGAAATTTAATTTTTTATTAATATTATAATTTTTATGTGAATTTTTTATTAATAAATGGGCTCAATCATCCCATTACCGGTTTTGACCTTAGGTCTCTTTGATTGAGTTGAAATAATAATGATGGACCTTTTTTTTTTTCAAAAATGATCAATAATTTAAATAATTCAGGTTAGGTAAATTCAGAAATTCAAATTTATAAATTTTAATTTATTCGTTCAAACTAAATGAGTATATTTTTCCTCTTAAACAGATTATAAATTTTAAAACATCAAATTTTTGTTGTCTTTTAAAGTTTTTATTAAAGTCAATTAAAAAAATTCAGCATATTAAAGTTCAATTTTACATTTTTTATTTTGATCTTTTGATCGTGATCTCAAACTTCAATATGCCAATTTTTTGTTTTTCATGCATTTAAACTCATTTTGTCATCATCTTTATTTAAATTTTACAAATTTACTTTTTTACTAAAAGTCCATGGTGCCGTTAGCCAATTTTTGCTGTATTTATTAAGAGATAAAATTAGAAAAAAATTAAAATTTTTATGAATCTCATAAATTTTATTTTGAACCCATTGCATCTGAAACCAAGAATTCAATTAAATAAATAAAAATTTATTCTATTGAGCAGTTTATTAGTTTTAAGCAATTCAGAAATTAACAAAGTCATATTCACGATTCATGGTCATTGTAACAATCAGTGTGGAATTTTTCTGATCCCATTTAGCACTGCTAGTTTTAGGATTTACTGGATGCGGAAGGTGTAAACCTAAACGACTTAAAAAAAAATAAAAATAAAAATCAAACAATATTTTAAATTTTAATTACTAATTTAATGTTCTGCAATCCAGAAATTTTTCAAAAGTATTAACATCGATTTCACTAACTTTCTCCACTCCAGGTAGCTTAATCTTGATGACCATATCTTCGCAACTAGACGTTGCTGCAGTTTTATTGCCCATTTGAAGAAATAATTCTTCAGATGACAACTTTTGTTTGAACAAAATATCATATTCCGGTTGAATACGAGGATCATCAGATGTATCGAATTCAGCTCCTGCTTCGACTTCATCTTCATCCCAAATATTTTTACTTTGCTTCTTTGCATACAAATTGCTCTTTTCTTGGGTATCGCTAGTCTCTTTTTTATTAGGACCTATGCTTCCAGGTCCAAGTTTTGAACTTAGATTTTTGATCGGCTTTAAGTCAATAATTATTCATTAATTCAATACATATAATGAAAATACTTGGTCCTCATCATCACTTGATTGATCATTCGAGTCTCGCAGCAGAGTTTCCAAAGATTTTATGTCAAAAGTAAGATCGGTCATTTTTAAATTTTTTTTGCTAAGTTTTTCTTTATATTTTTTCTAAATTAATCATTTTAATTTGGTTGTCATGGAAACGCAGCTGAAATTTCGAGATTAATTCTTTGACCTAATCGTTAATTGATTTAAGGCTGTAAGGGAAGCAATTTTTCAAATAAGGTAAAAAATTTCAATTAATCGAGAAAAACATTATTATCTTGACATTATTATCTTATATGAAAAAATATTTATTTATTTAAATATTTATAACTTTCCAGTCATTTAAAAAAACGAAAAAAAATAACGAAAACAGCCATCGTAAAAATAACGTTGAAGATTGAGAATTTTTTATTACTATTACTTTTTCGAAACATATTTTTGAATAAATTTCGTAATAAATTTTTGATAAAATACCAAAACTATTTTCCGGTTAATGTTCAGATTTTTTTTCGATATCTTTTCGAAAATTTTTATAATTTCAAATATTTATTATTTTAGCTAGTAAAAAATTAATTGTTTCATTTATTAAGAAAAGAAAAAATTTCCACAATTTTAAGTTACAAGCAAAAACTAATCGTATTTATACAATTATTTAACAAAAATATTTAATATAAAAAATATCTAATTAAAATGTTTTTTTTTTATATAATTTAATTGAATTTTATTAAATTTCATTTCCTGTGACTCAAGGGCGATATAAAAATAAAACACATGGTAAAAATTAAATAGAAAAAATTACAAAGATAAAGATAAAGGTAATAAAATTTTTAGTATATTTGTGTAAGTTTATTTTATTCAATTTTTCGATTTACATTCAGAGCAGAATGATTTAAATGATCACTTAATTATAATTAGATGAAAAAAATATTATTAATTTTAATAAAACTCTATTGAAATATTTTTAAAGTTCACGAAATTCAAAACTTAAGTGTTATCTGAATTTCACATTTTTGACTTAAAATTCGTAATATACGCCCTCATAAACCCCAAAAAAAAAATTTTTTACACCCAGGGTTCCAAAAAAAGCAAACCCTTTAAAAAGTTGTTGTTCTTTAAGACTCAAAATCTCAAAGATAAAAATTAAATATACTAAAAAAGTATATATATTCTGAAAGAGCATAAAATTTTCTACATGCTAATGTAATTTAGAAAAAAAAAAGGGTGTGGCGGTTTTTGTTGGCTAAAAAAAGGAATGCTAAATGTGTTTTTCTGGTTTAAATCGATTCTCCTCCGAGGGATCAATTATGACCCGATTTTTTTTTTCCTTTAAATCTAGACAAAATTCTGAACAATTCTATGGCTTTACTTTTTTATTTTATTGCTTTATTTTTCTTAAAAAATGTCTTCAAATCATGTGATAATTAACAAATTTGTCAAATTTGAATTATTTAATTAAAATCTTTTTTGGGACTTTTTAGGGCGTATATTACGAATTTTAAGTCAAAAATAAGAAATTTAGATAGCACTAAAGTTTTGAATTTCGTGAACTTAAAATTTATTTTTAAAACATAAATAAATGCTTTTTTTGTTTTAAACAATAATTCGACTGATGACTCACCAATGGAGATCCAAATTTAGCGAGAGGCTACTTAATGCAAGATGTTGCAGTGAGATGAAGAATCTAAAGAGTTATAAAAAGAAATGAAGAAAACACTTTTTTGAACTTTTATCTGAACTACTGTAAAAAAAAAAACAAAAAAATAGACTAATTTTTCAAATATTTTTTCAGTTTCAAAAAAAAATAATAATTTTAAGTGAATATTTCAGGCTTTTTCATATTTTAAATCAAACTTTAAGGTGTAAAGAAAGAGTTTAATTTTTATTTAAAAAATTGAATAAAAAAATGAAAAATCTTTTTTAAAACTTAAATTAAAAATATAAATTAAACCATCGAGTTGAATAATTGATAATTAAAACATTGATGATTTTTTAACAAAATCAATTTACAAATAAATTTTCAATATTTTTAAAATCCTAAGTCAAATAACATACCGCATTCCCTTGTTCGATATTGCAGCCTCAGAACCCGAAACGCATCTTTGACGCAGGCAATAAACACCATCTCGCCCATGTTAAAACATTCTTAACTTACACCGCATGCGTCAAAGTTGTGTTTCGAGTCTTGGTCCACGTTGAAAGTTAAGACTTTTAAATTTAGTTCGGCATCTAAGCTTGAGATTTTTCCAAAAAATAAAAAATAAATTAATCATTTTTCTAATTTTTCTTTGTATTCAATTTACAGCGCTGGGTTGAATGTAAAATTCAAAAAAACAATTTTTATTTTTTTGACAGAAACTCTTTTGTAAATGCAGCATTAAATTAAAAATCTTTACTTTCAAAGTGGGCCAAGACTCGAAACACAACTTTGACGCATGCGGTGCAAGTTAAGAATGTTTTAACATGGGCGAGATGGTGTTTATTCGTCAAAGATGCGTTTCGGGTTCTGAGGCTGCAATATTGAACGAGGGAATACGGAAATATAAAAAAAAAAAATTAAAAAAAAATTAAAAATAACTGCTTCAATAAAAATATATGACTCGATTAAAAATAAATGACTAAAAATAAATGACTCGAGCGAGTCGAGACTCGACTTGTGACGCGCTTCAACAGCATTAGTTGTTCTCGGCTGACTATTCATTTTTCGATCATACAAATTCCAAGTAATAATTGGAAAACGTGGAACGACTCGTACTTTTTTAGATTTTTTTTTTTTTAATTTCCAATATAATTTTTTTCAAAATAATTCAAAATAGGCTTGAAATTTGCTTTACATTTTTTTGGATCAAATTAAACCTCTCGATCTTGCTCTATTTATTTTTGCTCTACTAGCATCATAATTTGGCAATTTCATTACTGCATCTAAGCTTATTTCTTTATTTGTTTCGGCTATAATTGTACGAGCTTTGTCTCTTGATATCTCGGCACGATTTTTAATTTTAACATTATTTTGGAGAACTTGATGACGTTTAAATCCGGACCATGGTTTTTATGTAACACTGTTAATGTAAACGGATGATCAAAACCAACACTATAACCACGTGCATTACATTTCGTATTGAACTCACATTTCGAGCTTACTTTACCAAGTGTATTAGGGCCTCTTTCTTTAGTATAAGCGAACCCCTCACTGACCAATTTCATACCATTACGGGTTGTATTCGACATAACCCAATTCATATCATTCATATCAAGTTCATTCATTTTGTTTTAAAAAATCTTCATCATCTTCAACATTATCAATTTCATCATCGTGACTATTTTCTTCTTCATCACTTTCATCGTCCTCTTCATCGTCTTCACAACTTTTATCAGAGTCAATGCCATTGCATACTTCTACTTCGTTGATTTCTTCGTAAACGTATACATGATTTTTTTGAATATTTATATCCCGAAAAGATTTTTCCAAATCAAAATCACTTTTTAAATTATCTTTTTCAGTTGTTCGGACATTAGAATCGATAGTATTAGAGTTTAAAATAGGATTTATAATTCGTCTATTTCTTAGTTTTTTTAATGTAGGCGACTCATTCCGATTTTCTTTCAAGAAATTTCGATTCATTTTCTAAAGATTAACTAGTAAATGAAATTTTGATGCAAACAAAAAATAATCTACTATAAAAAATTATTGGCAATTAGTTGCTGTGAAAAAAAATGATGCAATGAAAAATGTACTCAATTATTGACTCGTTATACCCTAACATTTTAAGGTAAATTAAGATTTTTGGTCAGGAAGCTACTTAGAGAGTTGCAGTCCTAATTGTCGTCATCTTCCACATCCCACCTCACCCAACCAACATAACCGAAGACTCCACAACAAATACTATCAATATTTAATTTAATTGGTATCCTTTTTAACAGCGTAACTAATTAATATCATCACTAAATTTTTTTATATCTCATAATCAACTCTTAAAAAAAAAAAAAAAAAGTTTTCTCTCAACAAATCAATAATGTCACCCCTAGTTATTTCTATATCATTTATTTAAACCTATCTCATTTCAAATTTTTAAAACTTATATTTTAAATTATTATTCTAAAATGCTGTCTATAAAGAAGTGCATTTATTTCTATAAAGACTTGGATGAAATAAGCCAAACCCATTAAATAAATAAAATAAATAAATAAAAATGAAAAATGTAAGTTTTATTCTATTCAATCTTACTTCAAACTCAAGATTCTTAAAGGCTTGAATCAACTTCGTAGCTCTACGTTGTACCAATGAGGTATACATTACATTTACTACATTGGCGTGCAAAAATTTAAAATTCTTCCAAATCATTCCCAAAATCTTATTCGCTTTGTCAGAAGAGTAGCTTACAAATAGCTTACATGTGCAGTAGCTTACATGTGCACCCCATTTTAGATCATTTTGAAAAAACACACCCAAATTCTTTCCCATTTTTTTGATTCAGTTCCATATTTATTAAAAATCGTGTAAACTGAGGATTTTTATTTCCAATATTTATAACTTCACAGTTCTCTACGTTTAAATCAGTCGGCATGTAATCGCCCAGCTTGAAACAGTATCTATATCGCGCTTTAAAGATAAGTTATCATTTAGATGTTTAACAGTTGCTAAAATTTTCATATCATCAGCACAGACTTTTGTTTCATTACTTAAAGATTCGGATAAATCGTTTTTGAAAATAACAAAAAGAATAGGCCCAAGGACCGATCCTTGCAGAACTTCACTAGTAACATCAAGCCATTCTGATTCGACGTTACCAAGAACAACTCTTTGCTTCCTTCCATCTAAAAAATTTTCACCCAATCTATTATTTTTCCTTCAAATCCATAAACTGATTACTTGTAGAGCAATAGTCGATATGAAACTTTGTCAATTCTACTAATTTATTATTTTTTAATTTGTTTTCTTTCTAAGTCAAAGGTAATTCAGAATAAAAATCAAAAATAGTTAATTAGCTTTATACTTGTATTTTTTTAATAATAAAAAAAGAAATGATTTTTGAATTTTCTTTCAAGTGTATTTCCTAAATATATATCAATGAAACTCTAATTTTTTCTTTCTTCTAAACTCTGAATAGAATTAAAAATATTTCACACATTTATTAATTAATTAATTGAATAGAATGTCATAACTTGATTTTTAAAAGTAAGCGAAATATCTTTAAAATGGCTACAAACTACACCATAAAAAAGCGGTGAAGATATTTTTTCATTTTAAGTAAGTATATTAGTTCCTATCTTTTTCACATCATGTAAACCCATTGGGTAAATTTAGACCTATAAAATAAATAAATAATAATATTTCAGCAAAATCAATTTCTGATTAGCACAATGAAAAAACTATTCAACACAATGCAATTTCTTGTAATCACAAAAATTTGTATTTAAAAAGAAAAAACATTTAACACAAAAAAATTGTGCTTGAAAATAATTCTTAAAAGAAACTTTTTTTTCAACACAAAAATATTTATAATAAAATAAGTTTTAAATTTAAATTTTTATTTAATGATAATAAAGTATATTTCGAAGCTTAAAAAAAGATATTAAAAAAAACTAGTCCGTAGAAAATCATTTTTCCGCATTTTTTGCTCTACCACTTTTAGGTTTATTGACAAATTGGTCCTTTTTTTTAAAAAGTTCTTTTAATGCCAATATATGTGCACAATATCCTAATTTAGTGAAAAACTTGCAAGAACGTTTCTTACTGTTGAGATTAACTTTATAAAAGCTTTTGAATAAATAAGTTCTTCAATAAATTTTTTTAAAATTTTCCCAACAAGCCATTTTTTTATCCAGTTTAATGTAACACTTTGAAGGCCTAGGCACCACGGCAAATTAGTCTTAATCGAATAAGACATTTCTAACATTGATGCAGATTCATTTTTTGATGGACTTGAGTTTTTAGGACTCGAGTTAGTGCTTGAAGATTTGAAACTGGAACTAGGGCTTAAGGATTTGTGACTGGAATTAGCGCATGAGTTGGCGAAACTGAAATTTGGATTAGATATTTTTGAAGTGGAATTTTGACTAGATATTTTTGGACTGGGACTTGGACTAACGTCTTTTTTTTTGCGATTTTTTGCTGTTGATGGCAAAGGGTCAGCATCCTCTAATGAGTTGTCAGCAACCTTTGCGATTTTTTTATTACGCCTTTTTTTTGGTTTATCTTGGGTTAAGTAAGAAATTTGTTTATTATTTCTTAAATTCATTTCTAAATAAAAACATATTATTTCAATTAGAAAACAAATTGAAATTAATTTTTGTTAAATTTCGGTCCATTAAGAGAATATATTCATTCAACTTTTTTAAAAATTTTTGAAGCTACTTAAAAAGCATTTTTGTGTTTAGTGTTTTTTTTTTAAATAATTTTCTGTGTTGAATGCATTTCTTCATTTTTAATTTTTGTGCCATAAGTTTTTTTTTCAAATTTTAACTTTTGTGTTGAGAAGAAATCATTTTGTGCTGAGCGTTTTGAAATTGTGTTGAATGGTTATTTTTTTGTGTTGAAAAGGTAGACCCAAAGAAAAAAATCACTGCTATTTTATATATTTTGATAGATCAATAGACCACCTTATAACCAATCTTACAACTTAATTATAACTAACAAAATTATTTAAGTAGCGATGACAGAATTTTAACATTTAAATAAAATAATTCAATATTTGATCAATCATTTAATTACTTGACCAGCTTTAATAATTAGGTGACCATTGTTATAAAATTCTATTTATTATATTTAGAAATAAAGAGACGAAGCATTTATTATCACTCTTTGTTTAAAAGATAAGCTAGGCAAAAAAATTAAGATCAAATTTTTTATTCCAAAATTTCATCATCATTTTTATTTTTTTTAAATTTTTTCAAAAGTTTAAAATCTTGATTTAGTTCGTCCAAGTCTTCTTCAGTCAATGTGCTCAACTTTCTTTTTTTTTCAGTCAGGTCTTTTTTTTTCTTTCTAATTTCTTTTTTTAGTTTGGTTTCCTTTTTATTTGACCATGGTTTATTTTTTTCCATTTTAATTTTCTTAACCTTGGGTTTTTGTGCATTCTCGACTCTTTGCTTTTCTTTTTCTTTGTTTTTATACTTAACTGTCGATATGTCAATGTCGCAATAAGCCGAAATTTTTTGGTGCCTTTCTTTGCCTATTTCGGGCATTTTAGGCAAATGAAGCAAACCAAAACCTTTTCCCAATTGCTCAAAATCGAGTTCTTTGACCTGAAATATGTGGGTGCATTCATGCTTAGTGTAAGCACGAATAAACGAAACGAATGCCAATTTTCCTTTTTCGTACAGCTCGCGCTCTTTACTAGCAGCTGAATGGATTTTTTTGAGACTTTCTTGAAAATTTTTGGTATGATTTGTGCTGAATTCTGAAAATTCCTGTAAGGGGACATGCTGATTTATTTTAATAAACTTAACAAATGAATCCTCGTTGGGCAATAGAAAAACAATAGCGTTCCCTTCGCGATTTGATCTGGCTGTTCGCCCACATCGATGAACAAATGAAGTGGTTGTGTTCGGCGGATCGAACTGTACGACCCAGTCTACATCTTCTATATCTATACCTCGTGATAAGATGTCCGTACATATGAGTACACCCCTATTTTGGAAAAATGATTTAAAAAATTTATTTTCGAATTAAAATTAAAGCTCAATAAAATTACTTCTGCATTTTTTTAAACTTGTTAAAAACATCTGTTCGTTTATCTTTTATTTTTCGATGCAGTGATAAAATTTGAACGTCTTTTAAAAATCTAGCAATAAAAAATCAAAAGTGAACATAGTCAAATTTTTAAAGTAAAATTTTTTTAATGAAATAGTTTTTAAATTTCCTCTTTTAATTTACGATTCAAAAATACCATCTTCTTAATCTCAAATTAATTTTTTTTAAATTAAAAAATTTTTGAGCCGATTAAAAATCAATGCAAAATCTCTTTTTATATGGAACCAATTAACCCCAAATTTTGAATTAAAAATTAGAAAATATTTATTAAAAATTCATCTAAAATCCTTTAGATTTTAAGTTTAATTTAGAACTTAGAGTCATAGAAATCATAGGACAACTAATTAAATCTTTAACTTTACTTTAACTAAGCTCATTAAATTTTTTAATGTGCATTGTATAAAATACAAAGATTTTGAGTATGAAAAAATGTTTTAAATTTATTAACACTTTATTGATAACTTTAAATTAAATATAAGATGAGTATAAAAATTCATTAAAATAGTAAAATTTAAGATATTTATCATTAAAAACTAATTTTGGTGACATGTCACAATATATAGATCTTTTATAACTTAATGACAAGGATTATTCTAAATCTGAAAAATATTTTCAGATTTAGAATACTCTAGCCAAAAAATTAAAAAAAAAATTATGATCTTGAATCGATGAAGAATGTTGAAGATGAAAATTATTCAGATATCTTTTTCAATGAAATATTTTTTGATTCAATATTTAAAAATTTGAACAAACAAACAGTGTAATAAAAAGTGATTTTCTATTGCATTTTCTGCATGATGAATATAAATTTAAGTATACTTTTTTTAGTTTTTTAAAGAGGGTTTTTTTTAAACAACAAAATTCAAAAGTTTATTTTTCATTCAAAAGCTTTATTCATCTTGATTAAAGACCGGTCTAGCAACTCTAATTTTTAGTCAAATAAGCTTTCTTGATAGATTCGATATTCTTTTCCAATAAGAAGAATAAAATAAATAGATAAATTAATAACTTACATTTTGAGAAGCTGAGTGAAATATTGGACAGAAGCACAGCAATTCATAAAAACAATGTGCTTACAAGATTTTTTCATTTTTAAAAATTCAACCAGTAAATGAAATTTATGTTCCGGTTGAACTATTGTATAATAATTTTTGAGAGCAAGCGGAGTTTTCTGCGTGTTTATTTTCTGTCTAACTTGAATATTACACGGATTTCTCAATCCTGCTCGAATTAGTTTGTCTATTTCGCCAGTCTGGGTGGCAGAGAACAGACCAGTTTTTCTTTGTTTGGGCAAATACTTAAAGATGCTCTCTATGCCTTCCTTAAATCCCATGTCTAACAAGCGATCTGCTTCATCCATTATCAAAACCTCCATGCTTTTCAAGTGCTTTTTTAGCAATGTTGAATTTTGTCTGGTCAGCAAATCATCAAATCGACCCACTGTGGCCACAATTATATTTGCTCCGTTGGTCTCAAAATTTTTTAGATCTTCGCTTACACTGTTACCACCAACAAACAAGGTGCTTGTGAATGTGCCTATATTCGAAATGAATACATTAACTACTTCATGAATTTGTTGGGCTAATTCCCGAGTCGGACTTAAGATTAGAGCGCCTATGTCATGTTTTTTGAATTTTTCATTTTTATTTCTTTTGAGCAGAATTTCGATGATGGGCACAACGAATGAAAGAGTTTTTCCAGACCCAGTAACTGCTTCGACCACCACATCTTTGTGTTGCTGAGAAAAAATTGGAATTACAACACTTTGGACAGGTGTCATTTTGTCGAATTTCAGTTTTTCTGTTATGACATCGAGTACTTGAGGATTCAAAAAGTCGGGCCATTCGTCACTCGGTTTCTTTGAATCTTGTTTGCTCATTTTTTTTATTAATTAAAAAAAAATATTTCAAAATGTGCTTTAATGCTTGTATTAAGATTTTTTTAAAATTTTAATATTTTTTATTCTTCAAAATAAACTTAACTTATTAACAACATTATTCAAAAGAATTTAAAACACCCTAGCTTTCTTCTATTTTCGACCACAAATTCATAATAATCTACATTTACGAAAGCCCGAAAAGAAAGAAATCTCAAGGTAATCAAAACAATTAGGGCTAGGATTTATTGTTAATTACACATAAAAATGCGGTATTGAAACAAAACATAGAAAAAATAAAACACAAATAAAAACATGAATTTTTATTTTATTCTTGAAATTTATTAACTAATTTTTAGTGAAAAAAAAATTAAATTTGGCAACAAAAATTTTTATTAATACATTGAATAAATATCTATTAAAATCCGAGGCATTGTCAATGAGCCAAATAAAAACCAGTATTGGCAAAAAATTTAAAAAAGGCAATCATTTCTAGTGTAAAAATATAAAAAAATTTCAAGTTCATTTAAAGGATATAAAAACTAAAATTATAAATGGAACAAAATTAATTTTATCATAAGAAATTTTTCTTTTAATTTAAATTTTTATAATTTTTACTGAACCCTCCTATCTTGAAAAAAAATATCAGTTAAGGTATTGAACTCAATGACGATGCATGATATCAAGCCTAGAGCGAACAGTTTTGGCATGGTCTTGTACAACCTTTGGGTCCATATTGCTCAGGCAAGTGCGAATTTTGTTATCGAGTTGCTTTTTTGCCGTCCTATCACCCTCATAAACTTTAGCTTTCAAATTATCCATGGCCGTGCTTTTGGTACGTTCGCTAAATTCACTACTTTGGAAACATACATTATTATTTTATCTTACAAATAATTATGTACCAGAGTTAATCATTGGTTCAAGTCGTTTCTTAATACACTCTCCAAGGTTGACATGTTGATTGACCACAAATCCACTAGGTACAAAATATGGTTCGCTTATTCCGCGTTGTGAAATAGCCAACCAGACCAGTAATTTTTCTTCGAATTTTTTAACGTACTTGTTCTTTTCACTCCGGCGTCTTGCTAACGTTACTGCTATAAGGTGAATCGCCTTAAAACTTCAGCTTTTGGAAAATTTTGGTTACTTTTTGCTAAGTTGCACAAATCTTTTTTGATGGTTTCGTACATTTTTACTAACAACTTGTCGAAAAGTCGAAAATTGTCGAAAATGATCAAATTTTTATTTATTTTGAATCTAGGATCAGCCTGAATTTAAATTTTGAAAAAATTGGGAAAGTTCTTGTCCATCTTATAGCAAATTAAACTTAAATTTTGTGCCATTACACCCGTTACTTAATGTGTGCCTATTCTTTTAATAGAATATGACAAGTAATCCTGACTTTTATGTTCTTTATGCACTTTATACCATATAAAACCAAGCATTTCTTGTAATGTTTACATTAGTACCCTTGGGCCCGTCTATCCGATCTTCTCGTAAGACGTATTGGAGCAGCTATTTATGCTCCTTGTTAACTTAAACGCTCATGGTTAAGTTAATCAACTTTCCAGTGATATCGACAAAGATGTCGCTATATCACATCTTCCCCCGCTTTTATAAAGCGAATGCTAGGGAACTGCCGACCATTGTGACCACTGCTGGATCACCAATGACCGGGACCAGCCATAGACTATTATTTTTCCCAGGTACTAACTGAACCTAGTCAGGTAGCCGTTGCACGCACTATAAGCATTACCGCCATCGAGAAGCACTTTATTAGTCTTCTGGGGGGCTTTTATCCTCGTCGCCAGATGTAATGTTTACATTAGTACCCTTGGGTCCCCATAGATCATTTGGTATTCGGGTAAAAATACCATCAGCCATGAATCTATCAACTGTCGAAAACCAAGGATACTCTTCTAGATTTAGATTACGGCTCAAGTGTCCTGAGAACAAGCTTTGACTAAACCTGTGATTTTGCATGAACCTGACATGGCGCCGCGGAAAGTATCCATCTTTATTTTTGACAACAACGCCTTTCCAACAGTCGTCATCAACTTCATCTGTCAATTGAATCAAGTCTCTTTGGTTGAAGCTTACTGCACTTCCTTCGAGTGGTGCTGGCTTGCCATCATAGTTGTAGATCGCCTGAGCCAGCAAAGTTTTATTGTGGTTTGACTTTACCGAGTTGGTGGACAAAGAGCGAGTTGTTATGACACCGGAGTTGGACACAGGTCTAGGCAATAATGGTGGCGGTATTGGCAACGAGTTTTATGAACTACAAGTCTGTGTGACTTTGATCAAGCATTCTTTGTGAGTTTGGTTATTTTGATCACATCTTTGGCTCTGTGGTTTACATCAGTTTGCTTGAGCAATTCGCTAAACAAAAGATGATATTTCAATACCCGCTGATATGGCAAACCCATCAAATCGGTCAGTTTGTATTTGCCAAATTTACTCTTGGACAAAAAATTTAAGTAATTTTTCATTAAAAATTCAAACAATACTTTTTTATTAATTTCAAACACTCTACTACACATTTTATCACCTTTCATGACTTGACAAACATAATTGTCTGTATCGATCGGGTCTCTGCTTTTTCACTTTTGACTTTTTGCGAATATACATAAGAAAAATATTTTGAATATATAAAAATAAATTTTACTTAAATTCTAGTAAAATATACACTTATTTCTAATTCGAAGTTAAAATTCTTAAATCTTACTTATGACAAGTAAAATATACATATATAAATAAAAACACACTTATAAAAACTAAAGCCAAAAATAGAGTTTAGAAAATAATACAACACTAAACAAAAAGTTTAAAATGGAAAAAAAAAACATCATCGCAGAGTTCACAAAACTCTTCAACAAGAAGTCTTGAATGGGATTTTCTTAAAGAGTTCAATGACGAGAGTGATTTGGATGACAAAAGTACCATACAACACTGTACGTTCTTCTCATTCAAAAACAAATTGTAATCTCAAAGTTTTGTGTAAATTGGGTCGCCACAAAATGCTTCAAGAGACTCGTATATTTAAAGGTCATAAAACTATGGACATTAACGAAGAAATTTTTATAAAATGCCCGGTGCAATATAAAATAATGCGTTGTGGTGATTGTCTCATTTACAAAATATTTCAAAACAATCAACATGCAATTGATTGTGATGATATAGTAAATGATCAAGATCTAATACATCCAGAGTCTCACGCATTTGGTATACATCCGAAAGTAAAAGTCATTTTGAATGATTTAGTAGAGAAAAATGTACAATATCTTAAGCCACTTCAAGCACATATTTTTTTTAAATACATTAGAAGTTTTAAATGGTGTAATGAAGGGTTTACAAATGCCTGACCGTAATCAGATAAAATACTATATTCGAACATATAGAAATCACAAATAGTATTGTAAATTACTATTCTAGGCAAGTGTATGAGGTCAAATATTTTAGAGCTCCGGACAATGACACAATATCAAGGTCGAGAGATATTGACCCTAGTTTGTTTGTTATTAATTGGATTGTCGAAAAGAATTATTTGTATGACGATAGATATTATCTCCTATCTGATATTAACTTGATATATCATAGACATCATTATTGCAGCTGTACATGCAAAGATTTCTATAGAAATTTCATTTGTAAGCACGCGTTGGCATTGGCAATAAAATTAAAACTCAAACTAAAAGGTTTTATTCAAGAGGATTTGTTCGCTACTCGAGCTAAACCTGGCAAAAAGAAAACAAAGTCAAATCCATTAAGTTATGATTAAACTAATTTAAAATAATTTTATTTATGTCACTTTTTATATTTTTTACATTTATATGGTTTTTTATACATTTAAATAAAGAACTTTACAACAAACTAGATAATTTTACATTATTTTAAAAAGATCTTACGTATATTTAAATTTTCTTATGTAAATTTGCATTTTGTTGTAAGTGTCAATAACCAGACCCGTATCGATCTTATAACATTAAATTGAATATAAAAAAACACATACATTCTATTGAATTAAATTTAAATTAACTGATATAATCTTCTAGCCTGTAAAACAATTTTATATCATAAATAGTAATTATTATAATTAAAGATTATTTAAAAAATATAATCTTTGCAAAAATTGGGAAAAATCCTAATAAATCTTATTAAAATGTA
This sequence comes from Brachionus manjavacas, assembly GCA_019054805.1. NCBI lineage: Eukaryota > Metazoa > Rotifera > Eurotatoria > Ploima > Brachionidae > Brachionus > Brachionus manjavacas. The sequence goes on from JAHQIY010000005.1 coordinate 1,112,713, forward strand.
TTCATTGAATATTCATTCTAAAAATGTGTATAAATAGAATGAAAATCTACGAGAAATTCTTAATGTTATTTTTTTGGATAATATTTTGATTCAAACAAATTTTTATATAGATTTTTACAAGAACGATATTTCAAAATAATGGGATGGAAGAAATGTACTTGTCCTTGCCATACTCAAGGAATGATTCACATTAGATCCTGTTGCATTGGTGGTTATGTTTATGACAAAAAAAATGAAAATAATTTAGATGAAGAGTTATCCCAATTTACGGTGAACGATAATTTCATAGAAATTTTTTCGTAGAATAATTTTCTTAAAGATTTATTTTCACAGAATTTTTTTAAGAGATTTAATAAAGAAAAATAATTAAAAAATTATTATCATTTTTTTCAGAATAATAATCTCTCTGAGAGATTATTCACACAAATCGAAAAAAAATTTTATATTTTCTCTTAATCTACAAAAAACGAAAATTTTAATGGAAAAAAAATATTTCAAGAGACAAAAAAATAAAAATGCATTCTAAATTTGCTAGTAAAATTTTTTTTTTATTAATTCAATTTTTAAATTTTTCTATTTAGGTTTTTAACATAATTTCTATGAAAAAAAATTCAATGAGTATATTTCTATGAAAAATTTTTCCATGAATTTTGTTTAATTTTATTAATTTTCTTCGAATTAATTTTTCGATGAATTCATACATCATCCAATTTTCTCAATTAAAATATTTTTTTGAATGAATGAAAAATTTTGGAAAATAATTATTGTAGAAGCAATTTTTATATTTTCGAGGAGCAAATTATTATTTTTTAGAAGAAAAAAAGAAGTATTTATTTAATTAATTAGGAGCAGAAATATTTTTTACTTTAAATTCTAACTTTTAAACAACTATGAATCTAAGTGATTTTATCTCAATAAAGCTAATAACGTAATTGCTCTATTTTAGTGACATGTTCTTATGTATCGAACACTGGGTTTCATTTTTACCTTTTTCGACTAATGCGACATGTCACTATAGTCAAAAAAGGCCTAAAAAATAATTAATTTAATTTATCAAAGAATGTGTCTTTTCTTTTTCTTTTGAATTATAAATATTTTTCAGAATTTTAGAATCTTTTTAAAAGGTTACAAATTAAATGACGGATTTACGCTTCATTAAATTCAAAAGTCAATTTTTAATTTTTAATTCAAGACTGTCATGGTTCTCTGGTTTTACTAAATTTTGTTTAGTTACTTCCGAACCATGCTTGCACGACTAGCATCAAAAACACTAGATTTTACTATCTGAAATATATTTTTTGATAAATTCACAAAACTTTCTCAACAAAAATATTAAAAATGAATATAATTCAAGAAAAATGAATATTAAATTCACATTGAATTTAAAATATTTTTTTTCAGATCCTTCATTTGATCAATACTGATGCATTTTTCTAAGTTAATTTTAAATCCGTGTTGCTCAAAATCTTTGAATTTATGAAGAAATAATTATTTATAATAATTTAATTTTTTCTTTAGTAAAAAAATTAAAATTTATTTATTTTTGAATTTTTTACCAAGACCACAGAAAATGCAACAAAATTTGTTTCTAACAATTCTTTTGATAGGCATAGGCTGTGATTATAAGATAAAATTGGGACCAATAGCTCGAGCAATTCAGGCTATTTTACGTCAAAAAGAACAAATTTTCAACACTAAATTTGCAGATGGAATCATTTTCTTCACTAGAATGACATGTATATTGTTAATTTTTTATCATCTACTCAAACTCATTCGTTTCATTACTTTACAAAGATAATTTAAAAAATTTTAAAAATTAAAATAAATAATTAAGACAAAAAAAAGTTCAATATTTAAGTAGTAATTTTAAATTTATTAAATTATTTTCCCCTTTGGATTTCTTTAGAAATAATAATCTAAAATGGAAACTAATGTTCAACAGCGCAAAGTTCAATCAAATGATGATGAAACAAGTATCCCAATGTTTAACCAATCCATGGCACAGACTGTCGGGGCTTATGTGTTAAACACAGGCCGAGAAAAAATGCACAAAACTTTAAATATTTATTCTCATATAGATTACCTGAGACCTTATTTTGATGTTGAACCCAAGGATGTTCTTAACAGGCTTATTTACTCATTAATTCCCTTTAAAAATAATTTTCTAACTACTGAGCTTTATGGTCCACTAATGATATTATTTACTTTATGTGCTATTCTGATTTACCAGATGAAAATAGCGAATCATTCAATTGAAGATGGAACTCTTATCGGAACTGCATTTTTTGTATGCTTCACTTATTGGATTGGCCTCAGTTCTTTGGTTTCCTCAACATCCTTTATCTGTTATTCATCCATAAGTTTTTTCAATTATTTGAGTTTGATTGTAAGAAAATTTATCTTTATTTTGGAAAAAAAAATTTTATTTTTTTTAAGGGCTACTCTCTATTCAGTTTTTGTGTTGTTTTGCTCATTGGCACTTTTATACACACTTCTTTTGATCATTTTATATTTTATACTCTTTGGTTGTTCCTTGGTGGAGCATCTGGATTAAAGCTAGCTTACATCACGTTTTCGAATGTCCCGCATCCCAACTACAAAATTGGTCTGTCAGCAGGAATCTTTTTAATTCATATGTTTTTTTTGCTATACATCCATTTTGCATATCATGAGCTAGCTGAAGGTATGATTTGCTAGATAATTTCAAAAATAAAATATTTTTCTTATTAATCTTGTTTCAGGTGTGTCACATGCTTTATTTATTAAGAAAAATGATAATGATCCTGCAAAATTAGCTTACACGGTTACGGAGGCTGTAAAGAATATACAAAAGCGGTCAGTTGTAGAATTATCAGACAAAAATGTTTTCAATAATGTAACAAAAAAAATATTTTGAACATAGAAAATTCCAATAAAGTAAAAGGAGAATTTGAAAAACTTTAAATTTTCAAAAAGGAGATAGAATAAGAAACAAAACTGTAAATGGTAAAAGAATAATTAAATCCATTTTAAATAAAATTGGAATAAATAATATTATTAAAATAATTAGAAATTCAAACTTTTATATAAATAATAGAAGTAATTTTTTAATGTGAAAACTTTTTGAAGCAAAATAAAAAAAATGAATTTTACTTTTCAAAAAATTCATTATAATAAATATAATGATCAAAATTATATATTCAAATAAATTACAATGATAAAAAAGAACAAAATCAAAGATATTTTTTTATATACGATGATTAGTTTATTTTATTTCAAATAAAAGGACGACCGGTTTCGTATACCTAATAGAATAAATTTGATAAATTCAAATAATTAAAAAACAAATAAAATAAAATAAAATATAATAAATGAATTAATTAATATTCGAAAAATTAAATAAAATTAAATTTAATATTAATTATATAAAAATCAAAAAGAGACTAAAATTTAGTCCCATTATGGTTGTTATCATTTTCCAATATTATAAAAGAAATTCAAAATTAATTTTTGGTCCATGCCAAATTCACTCACTTGTTTTTAAATGCAACTTTATTTTGTAACAAAAAAAATTTCTTTCTTATATTATCTTTTCCTTTCGATTTAAAATTCTCTTTAGAATTCATTTAAATAAATTTGAAAATTTTGGATTTTATTATTCTAAAAGATTTATTTTTTTTTATAGATAATATTTTTATTCTTCAAAAGTTATTTTCCTTTTAAAAAAGAAAAGCTTAAATAATATTAATATAACTGAGATTTTTATTATAAAATTAGATTTGAAAATATTTGGATTTTTTTGACATTCTGATTATATGGAAGTGAAATAATTTGATAGAATAAATCTTCAAATTATTTCACAAAGTTTGAGAGATATTCAACATTAGTTTAAACAATGAGGAAAATTCAAAAAATGAAAAAAATTAGATTAATTTGATGAATTTTATTCTAATCAGATAAAACTTTCCACTTAATAAGTTGGATAAGCTTGTTCATATTTAGCTGGAGCAGCAGTGGTAGCTTCATAAGTACCATATGATTTAGCTTGTTCATAGGTATCTTGAGTTGGATAAGTTTCTTTTTGGTAAGTTGGGTAAGCTGATGGAGCTGGATGGGCCTCTTTTTGGTAAGTTGGGTAAGCTGATGGAGCTGAATAAGCAGATGGTGCTGAATAAGAAGATGGAGCTGAATAAGCAGATGGTGCTGAATAAGAAGATGGAGCTGGATAAGCTTGTTGTTTGTAGCTTGGATAGCCATTCATTTTAGTTCCGCATGGAGCTGGAACTTGTTCTGGTCTAGCACAAGTCTTGAGCTTGTTATCCCAAACAGTGTTGTGTGGACATCTCAAAATGTACAAGTAACCATTTGAGCATCTTCTGAATTTTGTGCATGAACCTGGAACACTTGTATAATCGATTGAGACGTCGCATTTAGCTACAAATAAAAGAAAATGATTAAAAAAATAGATTTTAAATTCTTGATTTAGAGCAAAATGAATTTACGTGGTTTTGGAGCATATGGCATTGAAGCGTAGGTTTTTTGGTTGTATGCTTTTTGTGCTGGCTGATAACCATACTCTGGCATTTTGCTATAGCTTGGCTTTTCAGCTGCTTGGTAAACTGGTTCAGGCATTTTCTGGTAAGTTGGTTTTTGAGCTGGCTGATAACCATATTCTGGCATTTTGCTATAGCTTGTCTTTTCAGCTGCTTGATAGGTAGGTTCAGCCATTTTGTTGTAGCTTGGCTTTTCGGCTTGTTGATAAGAATTATCCGGCATTGGATATTCAGGCATTTCTACTTCTGGGTAAGAAGCTGCTTCAACTTTTTGATATTGTTGACCATACATATTTGATCCATGGACTGCGACAGCCAAAATTACCAAAGCAACTAGTCTCAACATATTTTTCTTTAGCTAGACTTTGTTTTAAAATATTAATTTAATTCGTTTAATTTGTTGAATTATCAGAATATTTTTCAAAATTTATATCCTCTAAAATGGAATGTCATTTTGAGCTTAAAATCATATTTAGCTTCGTTGATAGCCCTTCAGATAAATTTAAGCAAATAGTTTATGATACTTTTTTTTCAATCCAAAATAGTTCATTTTTAGGTATCACCATCCAAAGAATATCATATTCAGGTGAACTTTAAATATCATTTTGTCAGATCACTTTTTTCAATTTGATTTATTATAAAATAAACATTAGTTAAATTCTAGGACATTTTTAATTAAAGTTTGAATTTTTATATCACATTTTCAATCGAAGATCTTGGTGAACGTTCAATTCACTAAGAAGTTATACATAGAAATATTTTCACTCAAAATTTTGAATCAAATAAAATAAAGAAAAAATATTTCATAATTTTATCAAACAAGATAAAAATTTGTTAAAAATCATTCTCAATTATTGCATATTGTTATTACATCATCATTCTAGCCTCAGTATCTAAACACTGTGAATATTTATTGAGTAGATGTGAAGAATTCGCGAATATGTGGAAAATTGAGTTCAATGCGAAAAAGTCAGCGTACATGTTCATTTCAGACAAGAAAAAATTTCTACTTCTTTTTTGATAAATGGTTTTAACACACCTCTGGTCCCTAGAAAGATCTAAAACAAAAATAATGAATCCAGAGTTTATTGACTTTCTATACAAGCAGTTTGCTCAGTCTTGCATACGGAAATCGCTAGACAGTCACTATTGGTGACAAAAAACTAGAAGAAATAGATGTTAGACAAAGTTTTTTAATCATAAGAGGCATAGGCATTAAAAAGTTTCAAAAGAGTTCTCCTCTGAATCAAGCTCTTGAGATTGAAAGTATTAACAACTTTATTTTAAGCACAAATTATTCTTTTTATGTCGAATTATAAACTATGAAATTTTCAACAACGTCTTTATAGTAAATTATATACGAAAAACATTATTTTTAAGAAAATTGAAAAGTTTATTTTTTTAATTTTGAATTAATTTTGTATCAAATTGAATTTAATATTTTTTGTTTTTTCTGTCAATTGGGCGTTAAATTTGAATTTAATTAAGATTTTAATTCTATTAGTATTCTATAAATATTCAGGGTAACATATCCCCCCTTTACGAATGCATTGCCCTCGATGAACTCAATTTTTAAAACTTCAGGTGAAAATAAAAATAAATAATTGAAAATTAAATAATTGAAGAATTGAATGATAATCATAAAAATGATTGTTATTTTTTTCTCTATTAAAAAAATCTTTGATTTATTTCGAACATCTTATCATAATAGCTTCGTTTGGATTTCATAAAAGAATCCTTATTTAAATCATTAAAATTTTTTTGTCTTGAATAGTTGACAACCGTGGGTTTGCTAAAACTGTTCAATCATTTTGTAAAAACTCTTGCATGCCGGATTGCATCAGCTAGCGTTTTTACATTATTACTCTCTAACTTGGCCCTAGTTTCGTGTCAAGGATTTTAAAAAAGAACCTAACTAATTCCGACTCATCTATCTTATCTATTTTTTTTGAAATTGGCTGGAATTTTGATGTATTAGAGTTTTCGATTAAGTGACTTTTTCTTGAAGGGTACTTTTTGCTCCTCCTTCAATTTGTTTTGTTTGATTTATAAAATTATCTTCTTCTATTTTCATCTTTTTGATACAGGCCAATAGCTCAGATCTTTTGAAAAGTAGCTCTTTAAACAACTTTTCTGGTTTTCCTGAATTTTGAACATTTTAGAGCCATTCCATTTTTTTGGTATAAAATAAAAGATAATTGCCTAAAATTTATTATACTTATTTGAATCTATCAAAGAGTTTTCCTTTTAAGCTTTTTTACGTTATTTGAATTGATAAATGAATTGTAATTTTTTAAAAAAGGAAGCTTTTTTCATAACTTAATTGTTTATTTTGTTAATTTTTTTGATTGATGTTTTGTAAGGTTCAGCGAAATATAAAATAATGAGATCAGTTCGAAAATGATATTTGGTCTTTGAAAAAATTTAATAATTAATGAAAGAACAATTTACAAAAATGAGATTTTAAAGAGACTGAAGCAAAACGGATCCATTTTTTTAAGAGTAAAACACATGGTTAGATGAATTGAAATAAGTAAAAAGGAAAAGCATATGTTTAAGTTATGTTCAGTTACAAACAACCAGCTAAGAATGAAATTTAGCGACGATGCTAATGGGATTATCAAATCACCTATTCCAAAGAATAAAGACCAACTTTTATGTTACATTTTGTTAAATTCAGTTTTAAAAAAAAATAGATTAACATGAAAAATATAAGGTTTTATTTTTTTAGTTTTTCCTTAATTAGTATTTTTTTTCAGCTTTTTTATTTTTTTATTTTGAATCATAGGATATTATAATAAATCAATCTTTTAAGTAATATTGAGGCCTAAGTCTTAAAAATTTTAGTTTTTACTACACAAATCATTCAAATAAAAAATTACCAAAAAAAGTTCACTTATTTTAGCCAGAACTAAAGACCCACCTTACGGCGCCCGCCATTTTTCTGGTGCAACTTTTAGTGTTCTTTCGAGCACAATATAGAACTAAGCTCTAGGACTTTTCCTTCGGTAAACACAACCGTTCAAATGCCAAATTAATGGAATTTTGGATGTGGACCAACGGAAAAATAGTATTACTTTTGTTAAGCTTTAGTAAGAGCGGCAGTGAAAATCAAAATCAAAAGATTATATTTCAACTTTCTGTTTTTTATTTTTATATGAAAAAATTAATTTTTATATTATCAAGATTAAGGGAGTTAAGACTAGGTTGTTACATTACTCCCCCTTTTTTCAAGAGTCATGGATTAATATCCTATGATTCAAAATAAAGACATCTCTTGATGTCTTGTGAGTGGGGAAATTTTTTTTTTTTCTGGGGAACAGATCGGATGGTCACATTTTTTGGTGAGCTTCTGTTCACATTTTGGGCAAGACCCAAAATGAGTTATGGACCTAATCATTCATCCGAATCGAATACTTGGACTATTGAGGTTATCGACATGCTCTGGTCTAGTTGAGGCAAATTCAACAACTCAAGTAAACCGCGGTCAAAAAAGCAAAATTAAACGACTAGCTATGTCGGCTTTAATAAGTAGTACAATACGGCAAACGGAACTTTAAAGTTATTGTTAAATGATGAGTAACTATAGACTATAATTTTTAACCGTTTATGTCAATAATATTAGTAAGAAATTTTTTTTCTTTTTTTCATATTTAATTTGAATAGTGTAATTAAATTACATTTTTTTTTGTGAGATTAAAATTTTTTTTGACATGTTCCTTTTTGAATTTTTTTAAACAGACTTAAATATTTTTTGTATTTTTTTCATAAATGTTTTATAAATTAAATTAAAATAAAGAATTAACATGAATAAAGAATAAATTACTTTTATATTTATTTTAACTCGATGAAAAAAAAATTTATTGAAATATATGAAAAACCGATGAATTTTTTTTTTCATTGAGGCAACATCAAATTTTAATTTGACTGGGTATTGACCGAATTTACCGAAATATAACTTTAACTAAAAAAAAAGGGACTAAAAAAAGTTAAAGACTTTATTTTATGCATATTCAGATTCCTCTCCTCAAGATCTATAAGAACATAAGGCTTGTTAAAAATAAATTCAAAAACAGAAGAGATATAACGAAATTTCAAATTTCGTCACCAAATTAACATTATAAACATTTAGACAGTTTTACCATATTTAAATTTTATTTCTCTTTTATTTAAACATTAAAATAATGATATATATATTTATTTTATTTTAAATAAATCTTTTAAAAAAATCATATAAAGTCTGTCTTAAACTAAAAATTATTCTAAACTAAAACTTTTTCATTAAAAGAACGACTCTTCTAAAAATGTTAGCTAAATAAAAGTAATTCATGATAATAACCTTAACCCTGACTTTAATTTTTTCGAATAAAATTGTTATTCATTGTCTTATTTTTTGTTTCTTACCAAACATACCGAAATTTGTCATTTTATTTAAACGGTACTAATGAATATTTGAAAATTTTCAAGCAAAGGACAAATTAATTTTTTATGAATAAAAAAAGCAAATAATTTTAAAAAAGTTTTGTAATCGGCTAACATTTTATGATTTAAATAAAAAAATCATGTTTTTTTTGGGGGATAGAAAATTTTTACAAAGTCAACCATGAAAGGCGTTAGTCAATCCAAAGAAAAACTTTCAATTTCGCGTTTTTTTATTCTATAGATAATTTTTTTTATTCGTCAAAAGCTTTTCCCTTTCAAAAAAAAACAGCTTAAATAATATTAATTTAACTGAGATTTTTATAATAAAATTAGATTTGAAAATATTTGGATTTTTTTGACATTCTGATTATATGGAAGTGAAATAATTTGATAGATTAAATCTTCAAATTATTTTAGGTATAGAGAACGAAAATATTTAAAAGTAAAAATCCTTTCTGTACTTTTTGTACTTTTTCTAATTATTTTATTTGGCACTGTTCCTTTTTATACTTTCTGTACTTTTTGTACTTTTTCATAACTTAAATTTATTTGGCCCTGTTCCTTTTTGTACTTTTTGTACTTAATGGTAATAAAAAAAACCTTTATATTAATATTTAATATTTTAAATATAAATTTTAAGTTTAACTAATATTTTTCTGACCTCCAGCATACCCGAATTCCTGAACCAGGGCTCCGCCCCGGACCCCGTTTAAGTTTTAATAAAATGATTAAAATAACCATTAATCACAAAAATAATATTTTGAAAAAGTAAAAAAAGTACAGAAAGGAAAATGATTTCTCCAAAGTTTGGTCTCATTGTCTATCCATGAATTATTTAACAAAGTTTGAGAGATATTCAGCATTAGTTTAAACAATGAGGAAAATTCAAAAAATGAAAAAAATTAGATTAATTTGATGAATTTTATTCTAATCAGATAAAACTTTCCACTTAATAAGTTGGATAAGCTTGTTCATATTTAGCTGGAGCAGCAGTGGTAGCTTCATAAGTACCATATGATTTAGCTTGTTCATAAGTATCTTGAGTTGGATAAGTTTCTTTTTGGTAAGTTGGGTAAGCTGATGGAGCTGGATGGGCCTCTTTTTGGTAAGTTGGGTAAGCTGATGAAGCTGAATAAGCAGATGGTGCTGAATAAGAAGATGGAGCTGAATAAGCAGATGGTGCTGAATAAGAAGATGGAGCTGGATAAGCTTGTTGTTTGTAGCTTGGATAGCCATTCATTTTAGTTCCGCATGGAGCTGGAACTTGTTCTGGTCTAGCACAAGTCTTGAGCTTGTTATCCCAAACAGTGTTGTGTGGACATCTCAAAATGTACAAGTAACCATTTGAGCATCTTCTGAATTTTGTGCATGAACCTGGAACACTTGTATAATCGATTGAGACGTCGCATTTAGCTACAAATAAAAGAAAATGATTAAAAAAATAGATTTTAAATTCTTGATTTAGAGCAAAATAAATTTACGTGGTTTTGGAGCATATGGCATTGAAGCGTAGGTTTTTTGGTTGTATGCTTTTTGTGCTGGCTGATAACCATACTCTGGCATTTTGTTATAGCTTGGCTTTTCAGCTGCTTGGTAAACTGGTTCAGGCATTTTCTGGTAAGCTGGTTTTTGAGCTGGCTGATAACCATATTCTGGCATTTTGCTATAGCTTGTCTTTTCAGCTGCTTGATAGGTAGGTTCAGCCATTTTGTTGTAGCTTGGCTTTTCGGCTTGTTGATAAGAATTATCCGGCATTGGATATTCAGGCATTTCTACTTCTGGGTAAGAAGCTGCTTCAACTTTTTGATATTGTTGACCATACATATTTGATCCATGGACTGCGACAGCCAAAATTACCAAAGCAACTAGTCTCAACATATTTTTCTTTAGCTAGACTTTGTTTTAAAATATTAATTTAATTCGTTTAATTTGTTGAATTATCAGAATATTTTTCAAAATTTATATCCTCTAAAATGGAATGTCATTTTGAGCTTAAAATCATATTTAGCTTCGTTGATAGCCCTTCAGATAAATTTAAGCAAATAGTTTATGATACTTTTTTCAATCCAAAATAGTTCATTTTTAGGTATCACCATCCAAAGAATATCATATTCAGGTGAACTTTAAATATCATTTTGTCAGATCACTTTTTTCAATTTGATTTATTATAAAATAAACATTAGTTAAATTCTAGGACATTTTTAATTAAAGTTTGAATTTTTATATCACATTTTCAATCGAAGATCTTGGTGAACGTTCAATTCACTAAGAAGTTATACATAGAAATATTTTCACTCAAAATTTTGAATCAAATAAAATAAAGAAAAAATATTTCATAATTTTATTAAAGATAAAAATATGTTAAAAATATTCATAAATTTTCAATGGAAAATATTTAATAAATTTTTTAAATAAAATTTTTTATTTTGAGAGGTACAAACTTAATGTATATTTCAGACTTAGAAAATTAATAATGATTTCCAAAAGATCTTAAAAAACCAATTTTTAAATTTAAGTTTTATAAATTCGGTTCCAAGTGTTGATAAGATTTTCGTGATAGCCGACTTCTCTGATGAAATAGTAATTTTTAAAGCTAAACTTCGGATGCGAAATCTGCCATTTTTCAGTATACTTATTTCCAATAAATTTAAAATTAGGCTTAAAGTAGCTAGCAATAGCTCCAACATTAGCATCATCTATCCATAAGTTATTATTTACATAGGAATAATTATACAACTTTGGAATTAAATCTGGACTCATTATGGTTCCTCGACCATCGCAGTAAATTTTATAAAAAGTCTGATTAAATTCGATCATTGGCATGTAGTACTTGTGATTTCTGTCTCTTAATGCGTATGATCTATCCAAATATAAGCATGTAAAAGTGTTTGAGACAGGTATTAAATTTCTTATTTGGTCCGAGTGTATTGCCTCAAGATTAACTATCATGTCATCATCTGATCGAACAATGAGTTTGGCATTCACGCAATTTTTTGATATCCATCTCCATGCAGTTATTGATTTATAACTCAAATTTTTATATGAGTCGATGAAATCACTTTGATAAATATCACCATAATTTTCATTTTCTTCATAAACTAAACGGTTTAAGGTTTCATTAACAGATAGACCCAAAACAAAAAGCAGTTCTGAGAATGGAAAAGTGGTTATGTTAGCCCATGTTTGACGTATTAATAATCTTGTTTTGAAGTCGTCCATTCGGGTAAGAGAGTACAGCAAAATATCCACATTCTCACCTTGGTTCTTTAGGCAGACACTTTTTGGGCTCAGCACCGGTTTTACTTTTTGAGGCTTGACCCAGAATGGCACATAATCAGGTGAGGTAGTTTTGAGTGTAGTTGTGATATTTGTTGTTGTGGTACTTTCTGCTGTTGAAGTAAAAGTTGTTTCAGTTCTTGTTTTTATTTCTAAATTTCCTAGTCGACTTTCAATGATTGCTGGACTGGTATTTAAAAAAAAATATTTCTGATTAATAAAAAAGAATGTTATGGTTAATCCAAATGATAATAAAGTCAAATAAACTAGCCATTTCATTGCTATTTAGCTTTTATGTCAAGAGTAAAATCAATTTCGATGAAAAAAACTAAGTTTGTCTTTTATTTATTTTAAATAAATGGCATACCTAAAAATTTAAATTTAAAATGAGTTTTCAGCAAAATAATTTTGCTTCAACATAATAATTTATAAATTTTAAATTCAAAATTTTAATAAAGTTTTTAGTTCAATATATTTTGAGCAATATAAATTAGAACAATAATGCATATGCAAAACTTGAACATTTTGCTATAGCCAAATTATTAAATTTTGTAAATTATAATGAATTGAGCTATAATTTATAAAAATTTATTAATTCAATATCCTGGTTACAGATTTTATAATTTTTAGTGAATTCGATTAGTCCGTTTTAAAGTTTAACTTATTCACAAAAACATTTTTCAAATAAAATAAAAATATTTATCCAGCTTTTTCAAAAATTAAAAATAGGGATAGCTTCTTGACAAATTAAGTTGTAAACGAGTGGAAATATTTATCAAATTTGTCAATTTTTGTCAATTGTTTGGTCAATCTTCTTGGATGTTCTCGTATTCCTCCAGATGGACCATTAGATGAGAGTGCATAACTTTTAATGTGTGGATTCTGTAGCTGAACTTTACTTAGACTATTCATTATCTTGAAAGTCTCGATTAAGTCTCCACGTTCACGTCTTGCCTTAAGTGTCGTTATTCCCAATGTTGTAAGTCTTTCTTCATTAATTATCATTGTTATTAAATATTGTGAATTGCGTTATTTTATAGAAAAATTACTTTAAAAAAAAACCAATCAAACGCTTGCATATGAATTTTATTTCAACTTCGGGACTCTGTTGTAAATTTTTTTTTTATATAAAGTACTGCTACGATGTTCTGTTTTTACGTAATTTTACGTGAAATTACGTAATTTCGGGTAATTTTTCGTAAATTCTGGCAAAATTACGTAAATTTACCAAAGTAAAAAAAATTAAATTTACTGGATTTTAACGGAATTTACGGAAGATTACCTGATATTACGTAAACTTTTGTAAAAAGTAAAAATTTCAAAAAATACTGAATTTTTGACTTTTTTTAATTTTTTTGAGCCTGAATTCGAAAAAAAAAATTACTTTTTTTCACGTAATTTTAAGTGAAATTTTATTTGAAATTTTTAGTAAAAAAAAGTAAATTTTTTGCAAATTTTGAAATAAAAAAATTTTAAACGATAAAAAAAAACGCTAAAGTAAAAAATGTTCAATTGTATACTTCTTAATACAATTCGGTTTTGTGAAATTCAGTACAAAAAGAAAAAAGGAAGAGAAAAAAATGTAAAAAAATTGAATAACTTGTTTTCTAAAGGTTTAAACTTAGTTCTGTAAATTCATCATATTGCAACATTCAAAGTTGCATCAAATATCAAGGTCTGTTAAGTTTGCAGAGTTATGCAGAAATTAAATTTCAATATATTCGGTCGTAGTGCATTTTGCAGAGATTTTGCACACCATTAGCAGACATTTACAGTTGATGCAACTTTGAATTTTGCACCATGCTGCATTCACAGAATTAATTTCAGACAATAGAAAAAAAGTTATTCAATTTTTTTACACTTTGTTCTATTTTTTTGTTCTGAACTTCACAAAACCATACAATTCAATGATTCGACCAATCTTCAATTTTTTCTATAAGCACTTTAATTACCTTAATTAATATTAATATTTTTTTCAAAGATTAAATCGAAAATAAAAACTGAATCGATAGTGTAATCAAATTAAGTGTTCATGTTGCCAATATGTAAAACTTTGCACTTTTCAATATTCAGCGATGCTGACCAGTCTTTTGACCATCTACATATGTTGTCTAAATCCGATTGTAGACTAAGAATTGAGCTGAAGCTCTTGATAATGGATATAATTTTTGTATCAGCTTCACATTCATTTTTGATGATTTCTAACATGTTATTAATGTAATTAAAAAAAATTAATGGCCCAAGTACTGACCCCTAAGGCATTTTACTTATCACATCTATCCAATTTGAACATGTTTCAAGTACTACTTTCTGGGTTCTACCCTTTAAAAATGTCCATTTATCATACGCTCACCATAACCATAAAACCTAAGCTTATACAAAAGCTTATCATGAGAAACTTTATCGAATGCTTTCGCAAAATATGTATAGACCAGATCCACCGAAAAATCTTGTCTTTTCTTTCACTAGAGCTTTTGTAATTTTGTCCATTGTTTCTAGCATACTTGTCAAGCACAATTTACCTGATGATGGTCTTATTTTTATTAAATTTGTGGATTAGCTTAATGAGGGCCATTTTTAAATTTCGAAAAAATATTTTATTGAACAAAAAGATTAATTTAAAAAAAATAGAAAAAAAATACTGTATTTTAAATTTTTTCAATTCGAGAAAGAGTGGATTTCGACAACAAAAAAAAGAAAAAGAAAAATGAATCATTTTTTCTTCTTTTTTATTTTCAAATTAGACAAATAGTCAGAGGGCGCACTTAGCTGGTCTTGCAGCAAATCACTGGGCAGCGCAGTGCAGACATCCACCGGCTCATACGATTCAACATCAACCTCGAACTCATTCCGCGATTCGCTCTTAGTGCCACACTTATGACAGTACCAATTTTGATTTTTGGGCGGCTCTTCAGTCAAACCAATGCAGTGCCAATGATACCAATCGTCACACGAGTCACATGCTATCATGGGAGCCAACTCGTCAGACTTGGCACAAGCTGGACAAGACCAATACTGATTCGAAGCTATTTCCGTCTCTTGCACAACTTGACCAATAATTTTCATAGCAGAGTTTGTTCTCATTTGATCATTTACTTCGTTTCTCTTCTTGGCATCAGGTGTCGAGTTCACATTCGGATTAAAAGAGCTATTTTTTTTTGCCGGAGTCAGCCTAGACATGTTCAACGCATGCACTTGCTCAAGCAAAGACTCCTCTTCCTGCTTTACCCTCATTTGGTGCCACTTGTACTCATTGGCTTCGTCAATTGGATTCAAACCGCTTTCATCGTGCTGAAAATTTACAAAATCCTGGTTCACATATTCTTGCTGAGAAACGTCATTGCGTTTCATTGACTGATCCAAAGACTGGCTTGTCTTTGGCTTGTTTTGTGATCGGTTGAGACTTGTGTTTTGACTCTTTGCCTCCATGTCCATGGTCTTTCGCTTCTTATTGGGATTGGTGTTGGTTGTGCTGTATTGAGCGGCCAGCTGTTGCTGAGTCAATTGCTGTGCTTCTAATATTTGACTTGTGGTCAATGTTTGCAGGCTAGCTTGGGCTATTAGAGCATTTAAATCAAACTGAGGGTTCATCACTTGATTTTGCGCCTGTAGCAAAGGCAAAATAAGTGGCAGAAGTTGAGGGTTGTTGTAGGCCTCTTGGAGAAGAGCCTCTCTTGCTAGAGCTTCCTGAGCTAGTGCGTTTTGGACCTCTTGTGCCAGCGCTTCTTGGAATAGAATTTGATCTTGGTGTATGTGGGAGAATTGGTTGTTGGACTGATTTGAATTATTGGACGTTGAAGGTCGGACTTTATGCGCTTCTTTTTTGGGCTGTTGTGATGCATTTTTAGCCTGTTGCTGTGGCTTGACCATCGGTTTAGCTTGCTCAGTGATCTGGGCCTTTGATCCCGCATTTGACAGCTGAGATTTCTGTTTCACTAGAGATGGTGGATTTTTTTGCACTGTTTTTGGCTGCACAACTTCTCCAAGTTCGATGTCTCGTGACGGCATTGATTGATTCATGTTAACTGGCCGACTGGTCTTCTGCTGTGAATTGACGCGCTGTGCACTGTGCGACACAGGCTTCTGGTTCGAAGTTTGCTGAGGAGTGGAAAAATTAAGAGGTTCCACATTGTCTTGGGAAGAACTGGGTCTAGGTTTGGTGCCCGAATCGTTGGGGTTCAGTTTAAGCTTTAGTTTAGGCAATTTAGGTTCATTTTGTTTGTGGTTTAGAGATGTTTTTTGTGCCGTAATTGGCGTCGATGTTGAATTTGTGTTCAGAAGAGTTTTTTTGGGTTTCATTGATAAATCTTGAGGACTCTGCTGCAGCATATCTTGTGATTCGATTCCTTTTTTTGTTTCGTCATGGTCCAGCAAAATTTGGCTTGTTTCTACTGTTGTAGTGAATGAAGAAGCAATTGCCGAAGTATCTGGTCCAGAGCTGGCCGTATTGGTCATTGTGGCCGCTTTTTCCATTTTTTTCTTTTGTTTTTTTAGCAATTTTTTCAACTTTTTGTCCTCTTTTCTCTTGGCAACTTCCTCGTCATTGTCTGATTTGTCTTTTTCGGATTTTTTTTTGTGCTTTTTCTCTTTGTCTTTTTCCTTGCTCTTATTTTTATCTTTATTTTTCTTCTTCTTTTTGTGCTTAGAGCTAGAACTTGCGTCCGCTTTGTTTGCTTCTTCAGCTTTTGCTTTATGATCTTTTTCGCTAATATTTTCGTCAGTACAAATAGGCTTCCACAAAATAGATTCAGGCGCTTTTTCCAAGCCGTCATTGGCATTTTCGTCAAAATGATCAATAGTATCTATTTGACTTTTGGTTTCTAGTCCATTTTTCACAGAGAATTTTAGTCGCGGCACATTCTCTTCAGAACCACTTGGACCTTGTCCATTTAAATCAAGAGCTAATGAGGAATTGAAATTCAAAACTTGTTTTGTTTCTTTCACACTTTCTTTAGGTCTGGTTTTTATTGTTTGCGATTGAATTGGAACTGGTTGAGTGACAGGCGTGGTATATTTGGTGACTAAGCTTTCCAGCATTTGGTCGACCATGGACACTTTTTTTATTAATGGCTTGGCTTTTTCATCTCCATCTTCTATTTTTATCAATTTTCCTTCAACTATATTTTCGTTAGATACAGCTTCTGGAATTGTTTGTTCGGTGTCTGCTTTTTTGCTTTCAAATTGTTCAGGTGTTTCAGTCGGAACATTTGCACCCGCTAAAGACTTATTCTTAAATAAAAATCATCTCAAATATTTTAAATAAGATGAAAAAAAATTGAAAAAAAAATCAGATTTTTAAATTTTCCCGAAAATATTTTGGATTCTTTGTTATGATGCAAAACAAGTCAACTAATCTGCGAGAAAAGAATCGGAAATTTAAGGGTTCTAAAATTTTAGAGAAGACGAGTCAACTTAGACTGTGATTTTTTACACAAAAATTTAAATTCGTAATAAAAAAATTGAATCTTGTAGTAAAAATTTTTCTGTAAACTTTCAAAGGTGAAACATGATTGAAAAAATAAAGATTTTAGTGCTACTACTTATTTTGAAAATCTTTTTAATATTTTATTTAATTTTTTTAAATTTAGAAATTCTAGTTCAATTTGTACTGAATGTAGAACGCCATTAAAACTCAAATATCGAAGATTTTTTGGATTAGAAAAGATTGGGCAATTAAACTGTTAAAAACTAGACTTGTCTTTAACTCACAAAAATTTCTCTAAGTCAAAATTAACAGTGCCATGCAAATATGAGTGTTATGTTCGTGGCCGCAAAGATTTTAGCCCCACAGAAAAGTAAAAAAAAAGCCAAATTGAGAATTGATGCAAAAAGAAGCAAAATTACCAAGAAGTAAATTTGCGTAAAAAGACTTTACGTTAAATTATTATTTATTTACTCCAAAAATGTCAAAAAAATCTCAAATTTTACAATTTTTGATAAAATTTTGTTAAAAAATAAGATTTTGACTTTTGAAATTTTTTTTTAATTTAATTTGTTACCATTTTTTATGTAAAAATTGGTAAAATCCAAAATTTTACAGGTAAATTTTGGTAAATAATGGTTAATAAACGAAAATAATGTAAAAACCAATAAAATTGTAACATAACACTCATCGAACTCAATACTTTAGTCCACGCACTTTGAAAAGTACTATGAAAAGGCACAAATTTTTGAACTTTATTAATTGATGAACATTTTTGTTGATGAGACCACAGTTACTGTGTTTAGCAAGCCATATTACCACATTAGATTAAAATCTTCGAATCCAGAAACTATTCCATCTAGTTCAAAGCATGAGGGAAAAGTGCATGTATGGGGTGGTATTTCTTAAAAAGGCTCCAAAAATTTCGTGGTAAATGGTAATTTTTTTAGCATTAATTTATTAAAAAGTATCATTAGCATATTAATTGATAAAGGTAATTGAGATTGCTATTCAAAAGGATGGTGATTTTTCAGGCTTTTAATTGCATTTAAAAAATATTAAAAAATTAAATTAGCTTTTTTGTCTTTTAAAAGAGAACAAGGTAATGAAGTCTATTTCTTTTATTATTTAATTATTGAATTTTTTGCGGGTAAATGAGCTTTGGTCCTATTTTGCTCAAAAATTAGAAAACCCCATTTACCCCTTAAAATAACCTCATTAGATACAGCATTGATTTTAGATGATGGTCGAGGGTAGCTTTACGTAAATTATCGTAATATTGCGTAAAATTATACTAGTTGTAAAAAGGCCAAAAATGTCTCTGTTTAGAGCATTTCTTCGAATTTTGTAATTTTTATATAAAAAAAATTAATAGGTTAAACTGAAAATAGATTTAAACTCACCTTGGTAATCATTCTAGGCAAACAGCTGCCAAAAACTTAGACAATTTTACTTTAAAAGGTGTGAATTTACGAAAATGTATGTTTTTTTATTCATTTTAAAAGAGAAATTTTTTGGCCTTTTGCAATCCACGAAAATATATATTACGCAATATTACGAAAATTCAAGTAAAACTAAACACTGATGACCATCATCTCAAATCAATACTGCAAGACATCTAAAAATTTAATTTAAAAAAAATAATTTGATTGTTATATTAAGACAACATATTCATTTTTGTATTTTGTTTTAAACTGACAACACATTTAAGATTCACCCCATTGTTAAAAAAAAATATTTTTAAATTTTATTCGATCAAAAAAACTAACTAAAAATATTTATGAAAAAAATAAAAAAACAAGGCCCTGGGTGAAGGGTGTAATTTTGAGCAAAGTTGACAAGAAATAGGGCAATGAGTTTAACTCTATTAACCCCTTTAGCCCTCAACCCATTTACCTCAATGGGTTGACTAAATGGGTCAGTCAAAATTTAGGGGCAAAAGGGGTGAAAAAGCTTTGAGTTTTTAACTTTACAAATACAATATAATAAATTTTTAGGTTATTTTTTTCTGCTTAAAATTAGTGAATAAAAAAAAAAACTTACACAAAAATTAATCGCATTGTGATAAATGAGCTTTTTGTATCTAGACTTAGGCTTGTGTGCATAGCGAGGCAAGGTGGCAGTGGGACCTTTTGGAGGTCGACTCTTTTCCACTGCGTCCAATTCATCTGATTCATTTTTGACATTTTCTTTATCGATTTTAGCTTTGAATAAAAACTTTGGCTCGTAGACCGATTTCCATGAGGTGTTTTTGAATTTTTGTCCATTTTTGACAACAAAAGTTGACTTTTGTGCTGAAAGTGCATCCTTGGCCGACTCTTCGGCCGCATTTTGCGCCGATTCATTCAAAATTGTTTCGGCCTCCTGAATTTTTTGCTGGTCCAGAGTCATCAAGGGCATGTGATCATAAATGTACTCATTCTCTTCGTCACTTTGCCTCTCTAGTATTTCCTTGTTGTTCGGATCGGAGCAGTAGCCGAGATAATCGGCGTAGGATTTTGGCTTTTGTTTGGACTTGGCGCGCTTTTTCACATCGTCCGGTATAAACCGGTCTTCTCTGTTCGCATCAAGAACACTCTTGCTCAAGTGTTTTCTCAGCTCAAACTCGGGCGTATCCACATACTTGATATAATCTTCTAGCTCAGCTATGCTGACTTTGTGCTTGTCGAACGCCCGGGCTATGTCGTCCAAGCACGGCTCGGTCCGGTTTGCCAATTCGGCATAATCGTGCGACGTTCTGCTTAATAAATAAATGTACCTTTCTAAAACTTCGACTAAAATGTCCAAGGCTGATGCCTGGACTGTTTGGAAGCCGACCGTCTGCAGAATTTGGCCCACAGACACTTTGAGCAGAGATCGCGTGTAGCTGATTGGTGACATGGTCTAGATCATTATACTTTTCCGAATTAAAATATAAAATTTTAGAATTATTTTTTATATGTGAATAATTTAATTTGACATGGATTTGAAATTACTGCGATACCAGTGCAAAACTAGCTTAACAAATGAACATTAGTTGGTCCGACCCTAACTGGTGAGCTCAAGTTTACCAATTGTTCCCTGGACCAATTTTTACTCTCTTTTGTGAACTAAATTTTTGGAATTTTTTCCTATTTTGGTTAATAATTGTACCTGTCATTGTTGAAGGATGAAGCAGAATCAGGACATGATCAAATTCATAAATTAATGCATCAAAAATTTACCTGAATAAAATATTATCTATCTCAGGACATGAATATTAAAATGGATATTATAAGATCTTATTATTTAAGATTAGTAATAAGATCAGTTTCTAATATCAAAAAAATTCCAAATATAATCTTATTATTAACATTAGAAAGCCCACTAGTATCATCTCAAAGAAATAAAGTTTTAAAAAATTACTAAAAATCAACTTGTAATACTCAAAAAATTAACTTCATTTATTTTTTCTTGAAATTTTAATTTGAAATTTTTGTGATAAATTAGCCGGACTTTCCAGGGTTAAAATTATGATAAGTTGAATTTAAGATCTTGCACATTTCTTAAGAATAAAGAATTATACAGAAGTGATTTGACATTTGTTTTTTTACGTAAATTTACCTGAGTAAAATTTGATAAAATGATAGGAAAATTTTTATTATTTTATGCTCATTCCAAACCATTTCAATTGGATTCAAATAAGGAGAATTTGGAGGGGACATTTAACTAAAAAAATACTTTATTACAGTGAAGTACGGTTATAACGAAGTCACTGGGGGAATCCAAAAGCAGTTCGTAATAAACGAATTTCGTTATATCCAAATAAGAGAAAATAATGTTATTTTTAAAGTTTTTATTAATTTAAAAAGCATAATCTAGTACAATAAATCATAATTCATAAATCAGAAATCAAAAAAATTATTTTTTGAAATAATCCAATATTGTTTTTTGTTTGACCATTAAGCCTAAAATTTCGGTTTCAATGCTTTCCAAATTTTCAATAGAAGATTCAAAATTGTGTTTAGATTTTGAAAGATGTTTTCTTAATTGATCAATTAATTTTAAAGCTTGTTGATTTGATATATTTTAGTCCTGAAATGATTCGATAACACTTGAAGATTCGTTATCTGATTCGTCATCACTTGACTTATTAATAAATTAGTACTTATTCTTTAAAATCAAACAAAAACAAAGAAACCAAAAATATTTTTTTTCCTAGCTACGTTATAAACCAAGAGAAATTCACTATTTTATTATTATTATTAAAAAAATAATTTAGGAAAAGTTTTTTCCAGGGCAGTTCCGAATGGCAGAGCCTTCTTTTCAGCCCACATGGTTGCAATATGATTAAGATATGTATTAATTATATGTGTATAATTATATAAATTGAATATAAAAGATTAAATATAAATTGTTAAATTAAATTTTTGCTAAAAGCTTGGCGTGTTAATGATTGAATCAAAGGGTTTTTTGTACTTTAAATTGTTTCTGGAGGAGTTTTGAAGCAGAAAGTCCTGGATCTCCTGAGCTATTATTTCATGGCTTTGCCTTGTGGTGATAAATTTAGAAAAAAGCTTGTTTGCTCTGTCATCAATCAAGTCGATTCTTAGCTCTTTATGGATTGTTTTGAAACTTGTCTTTAGTGGAAAATACTTTATGATTCGCAACACTCGATTTTGCATTTTTTGCATTTCGGCTCTTATGTTCTGAGTGCTTGACTGAAGTATTATAAAACAGTAGTCGAATAATGATCGTATGAGCGACATGTATAAAATTCTGTTGATTTTAAAAGATGATCTCCATTTAAAACTTTTAATTTTCCTGATTAGGTTTATTTTGGAAATTTGTTTTGAATTGATAATTTTCAAATGTTCTTTGTAGTTGATTTTGGGATCTAGTTTAATACCAAGGAATGTTGGATTTGGGTCAAGAGGAATATGTGAGTTCCCAATTTTTATTTTCATTCCATATAGAAATTCACTAATATTTGTTAAAAAGTGATTCGTAATATCCGAACTTCGTTATATCCATAAGAAATTACATTAAAAGATTGTTGTTCTGCCAATTATAAAATTTATTTTCGTTAAAAACGAATTTTCACTATAAGCGTGTTCGTTATAAACGGACTGTACTGTATTAGCTTCTATTTGAAACCTTTGCGACGTTCGGTAAAGCAAAGTTACCCTTATCAAGCTGTTAATTTATCTAAAAGGAAATAATAGCAAAAAACAAGGAAAATTTAAAAACATAAATATTTGCAATTTTACTTATTTTACTCTTTTTTACCATTTTTTTGCCATTTAAGAAAATGGTTTTTACGTAAACGTAATTTTAAATCGTTTTATCATGATGATAAAAAGAACAGAAAACGGCGTAAAAAATTGAATAACTTTTTTCTAAAGGTTTAAAAATTCTGTAAATGCAACATAGTACAACATTCAAAGTTCCATCAAATATCAAAGTCCTCTAAATTTGCAGAGTTAAGCAGAAATTAAATTTCAATATAATCGAGCGTAGCGCATTTTGTAGAAATTTTGCAAATTATTAAAAAATAGTAGATATAAACTGCAATTATATTTATTTTCAAATTTTCCTTATTATTTGCTATTATTTCCTTTTAGATAAATTAACAGCTTGATAAAGGCTATTAATTGCATTTAAATAATATCTGACTCCTGTATTCTGAATTGCTTTAGTTTTTGATATTATTTTCTGAAAATGAATTCAAGCATGGAAAAGAATAGTCTAGAATTGATCAGACTAAAGATTTATATAGATTTCCTAGTGAATATTTGATTAAAACCCTATTTTTTTTGGGAAATTTTAAATTTCATCTACCAGTATATTAAAATTTAACTTAGAATCAAATTTAATACCAAGAAACTTGATTTCGTTTTGGCTCACTATTCTATTTCCATAAATTTTTAAGTTTAGATTATCACTCTATTTTTTGTACCTAGAGAAGACTACTGAACACGACTTTTCAACTGATATCTTCATTTTCCATTTAATAAGCCATTGTTTTAGTTCGTTGGTGTATTTTTTTATCTTATTTTCTAGGTTCCCCTTTTTGTTATAAATGAAGAATGTAACTAGATCATCTGCGAAAAGCAGAGAGTATTCATAGTTTTTTTTTCTTTCGGGGATGTCATTAATATATATACTAAATAAAAGAGGACTAATTACTGAGCCTTGAGGGAAACCTGCAGTTATTTGATATTCGTCGCTCAAGTGGTCATTCACATTTACCTTAAATATCCTAGAGTCTAGAAAGGATCTAATCCAGTTAGTCAAGTAATGAGATGGATTCATTTTAATTAATTTAAAAAGTAGACCTTCATGTCAAATTCTACTAAAGGCTTTTGAAATATCAAAAAACAGGCAACAAACTCTTTTTTTTCTATTAAATGACTCCACAATTTTTTGAATTAAAAAGAAAAGATTATCTGATGTTCGCTGATTTTTCTTAAATCCAGATTGCTCCCGGATAAATAGTTATTATAATTTTTTAAACAATTTTTATAGTGTTGGGTTTCGTACACCCGATCAGATTTCCGGACAACTATTAATATTCCCGATAACTGTTCACTTAAACCGGCTAAACTTAAGCGAGCGATCAAAAATTGTGTTCGCCTAATTGTGCGATCACCTTAACATGAACGATGATTCATTTGTCGAACAATCACTCAAATTAAGTGTCAGAATTACTCTTTTTTTGAATTACTTTTTATTTATTAAAATAGTTTATTTAACTATCATATAAAATATTTAGTTAATTTTTAAATGAAATATTAATATTCTAACAGTTAATTAAGGAAATCGTACTATTTCGCGAGCAGAATTTCTGATCGCCGGCCGTTTTCAATTATTTGATTTTTTTTTAATTTTTATTTAAAAATAAAATCTTTTAATTTATTTAATGTGATTTATTTAACACAAAAAATAACAAAATAAATTTTTACTTTACCAAAAATTTGCTCAGTTTTACCCTTTTGTCAAAAAATGATTTATTTCGTTGAATATAAATTTATAATTGTTAATTTTGAGACAAAAATAATTATCAGATTTAATCAAAAAATGATTTGAAGAATCTGGTACTGTGTCTGATCGAAGCCGTAGTGCTAGATGAAAATTAAATTTTTAGAGAGATTAGAAAAGATCCTACATCTAGCTATCATCAAAAACTCGCCTCTCATTTTACTTCTAAGACTCAAGTGGTTAGGATTAGAAAGTATACTGTAATGAGATTTCTCCAAGAAAAGGCTTATAGTTTCATACAGCGGTCAGGAAACCCCTTCCAAACATAAAAGATATACAAAAAAGATATAAGTGGTGTTAACAGAGACTAAATTGGATTTTAATGATAAGTCCAGAGTTATTCAGTGACGAGTCCAATTTTGAAGTCTTAAATCGTAAGTCAAGAGTAATAGTAAAATGGTTTACAAATGAAAAGTTTCAGCCGAAGTTCTGTATACTAAGGTTGTACCCTTGGATTTTTCCAGAAAGATGGCGCTTCGGTACATACTGCTCACTCAATAAGCGAATGGTTCAAATAACAGAACATTGAGGTCCTGCCATGGTGTGCTTGTTCACTAGATCTCAACCCAATCGAGGACTTATGGTCATACATGGATGCCAAATTGGTAGACACACAAGTAACCTTTATTGAGCATTTAAAAGAGGTTTTACAGAGTGGTTAAAGATTCCGATTGATTATGTTAAAAAATTGATTGAATCTATGCTATAAAGAGTTTGAAATATTAAATTGAAAAAATTGAAAAAATTTCTTTACTTTTGAACCATTTTTTTAATTACCCAAAAAAATTGAAAAAAATATATGACCGATGTATGGTAATACTCACGCCTATACGTGTCCAAAAAAGGACCTGTTAGTATCGTTTTTTCAATATATTTGGAGAACGGTAAGTCTTATTAACAAAATTCAAAAAAAATTGAATTCAGCATCCAAAACTTCATGGATGACCAACTTATGGGATAAAAATATCTTTTGGTTCAAAAGTTTTTGAGATATTTAGGATTTTAAAGGTTGGATCACTTTGCTTTGTATATTTGACACCTAAATTCTATTAGGACCATATGTTCATGGTATCAAAATAAATAAAATTTGAATTAGAAAAAAGTTTTTTGAACAGAATTTTGAATTGAAAGTTAAAATTTAAATAAAAAAGCTCTCAAACTATTTAAAGTGTTTGTAACATTTAGAAAATATGGGTTTAATAAAAAAATATTTATAAAATTCGAAATTTTTACAAATTAAATTTTTTTAAGTGTTAAACCCTCAAGGTAGAATGAATACAAATTCTTTTAGAAAATAATATTTAACTATGAAACTTCCAAAAGATAATTTTATCTGGGTAATTGAGGACTCTGAATAAGAATGTCTTTAATTTATTTAAAATTAATAAGATTTGTTCACCCGATCTGAACCCTATTTAGATGGTTTGGAATGAGATGAAAGTCTTTATAAGAAAATCGGACTGTATAACAGATACAGAAGTTTCTTCAAAAATTAATGAATTTCAAAAACTCTTAGCGAAAGAAAAATGTATGAAATACATAAGTCGGCCAAAACAGGTAATTATTAAGATTGTAATAAAAAATGATGGAGGCTGGTTAAACTCATTTGGGATTAGAATCTTTTATCAAAATAAAGGTAAGAAAATAAAATTGTATTTTTAATTTCTTATTTACAATTGTTTTTTGATTCACTTTTCGAATCATTTTTAATTGCAAAAATTGTTTTTTTATTTTTAAAATCATCTCTTGTCAAAAAAAAATGGTACTTTACTAATATTTACATTAATTTAGAAAATATGACAATAAATTACATATTATTACATCAAATTGTGTAATTTTACTTAAAAAGATGTAAAAAAATTTAATAAAGTGTAGAGTTTTTGTTTCAAAAATTGTTTAATTCAAATACTTTTATTTATTTTCCACTTTTTCCTCTAAAATCCGTCTTTTTTTGGCCGTAAGCGTTTTCGGCCAAACTAACTTAAACGGGTGTAATCTTACGTAAAATTACGTAAAATAACGTAATCTTACCTATTATACAGTTTAACTTTAAACACTGTAAGATATCGCAAAAAAAAACATTTTTTTCTTTATCTAAAGTTTAAAGCGTTAATTATCAAATTAACCGAATTATCAAATGGTTCGATAAATACACCATAATGTAGAGAATTAAATTTAGAAAAAACTGTTTGAGACACTTTTTTAATTTTGAGCTTAATTTTTTCATTTAGATTCAGTTGAATAAAAACGAAATTTAAAATAATGATTTAATTCAAAAGAAAATACTATAAGAATTCTCTTTTAATGCTTAAAATCTCAAAATAAGAAAAAAAAATAATCACTAGTTCACACTTTCAGAGTTATTTTTATCAAGTTGACCTATTCTTCTATAACTTTTATTTTATCAATAATATTCAAGTCTTTTTTCACTACAGTCTTATAAACATCTCCTTGATTGTCCAAAATCGTCCGACTTTTTTATTATTTTTATTTATTTTTTTATACTCTTCTCTTGCTTCCAAAATTAACCAAAGTTAGTTTTTATCACTAAATTCTCACTTGTTGACTGATCATTGAACTTTCTAAGTCTATTTTTTAATGTGCCCAATATTGTTCAATGAGATTTAGCTCACAATGATACTTAGGTAAAAAGTGAAGTCATATGTTCATTTTAAACTTTTTATTAAATTCATCTACCTACTTTGATTCATATATCTACTTTGTTACCAGAATTTACGTAAAATTACCGGATATTACGTAATTTCACGTAAAATTAAATCCTAGGTCAAAATTTTTTAGCAAAATTTAATTTAAAGATGTTGATCAATTTCTGATGTATTCGCTTCAATTTAAAATTTAAATTTTATTGTTCATTCAGAAGAAGATTTACAAAAAAAAAATAAAAAATTTTAAAGGTAAAATTTATTAAATAATTAATAAAAGCAAAAGTTTAAAATTGAAACATTGTGACAAATAAAAATGGCTTTTAAGTCTTAAGAAAATCGGTGTATGCGAAATCGACACGTAAATGTGAGATGAAACGAGAAGATAAAAATTTTTTTTTTAATAAAAATCTTTGAAAAAAAAAATTTACAAATTTTTGTCGTCTTTACTTTTTAAACTACAAATTAACCCGTATTCGCTGGCCATATCGATTCCAATTCAAACTCCCTCCTGAAAAATGAGCTTAACACACGGCTGCTCTTTGCACAACGTAACTGCACAAAATGGACAAATGCTACTTAGGCCCTGGGCAGTGCCTTGCGGCACCATAATTCGACTCCAGTATTTACACGTTTTTTCACTTGCCATGTGACCACAAGGTCTGAATGCATACGCTTTGAATAAATTGGCGCTGTTCATGTCAGTGTCGGTGTAAAGCGACGATTCGGCACCCATCACAAGCTGAACATAGGGTCCGACTTTGCGGCACAGTGGACACTCACGCTCATTGTCTTTTTTGATGCCCCAGTCGTGGTTGCCGTGAACATGGCCACACTTGAGATAGACCATGGGAATGCGGTCGCTTGAGTTCAGACTCGAGTTCGACGAGCTCATCTCGTACTGGTTTGAATCGTGAGAGGCGTTGGACGCGAAAACTAGTGTTTTTAGTCCGACTGGACACTGAGGACGCAACTGGTTCAAATATTGGAGATTCATGTCCAAATAGTGTTTAGTCGGCGTGCGCTGTAGGCCCTCAATTGAGCGCCAAAGCAGCGTTGCACCGCACAGATCAATCAAAGTTCCATCTCTCAGAATGTTGCTCTTGTTCGGATTAGAAGCTTGACCACTTTTGGACAGCATTGGGGCCAGTCTTGTCTCGGACAAGCTGAAAACTGCGCCTCCCACAGACACTTCCATCCATTCGCTAGACTTGCTCTCAGGAGCCGTATAGCCATTTGATGGATGCATTATTAGAACACCGTTGGTGGTTACACCGTCCAGCTCGTTTTTGTCATTGGTCCATTTGGTTGCTTTCTCGCCCAGAAAAATTCTCTTTGAAGCGTCAAAGCCCGCTGCGTATATTCGAGCCGTGTACGGGTACTCTCGGTCTACAATTATTCTACACGAAAAGCGACTTATAGTGCTTTGTTGGTGCTGATTTGACATTTTGAGAGCACAACTAGTCACTTGAGGCACCTGAGTATCTAAAACTATGAAATCGATGGCCGACTCCGAGGATCGACCTATCTGAAACATGTCAGTCTTGTCATCGCTGGTGTATTGCACTACAACTGTTTGGTTACGCGACAAAGTGTACGTAACCGAATGATTTGGATTTTTTTGAATCAAATTCTTTAATAAAATTTAGAATTTTTTAAATATTTAATTTTTCTTAATTTTTGGCTTTGTGAGTTTTCATACAAGTATTCCAATACGAAATTTTAATTCTAAATAAAAGTATGGATTTTTGATTTTTTGTTGTTATGTGAGTGCTAGAACGTGAAAAAACAGTGTTTCAATTAACCATCCAGTTTAAGCTGAAAAAGATAAAAGAAAAATTCCAGTGAATTTTTTTTTTTTAAATCTAATTGTATGTTAATTTGTATCATGTCGATAATGTGATCAATGGCATCATGTCGTTTTGATTAAATCTTTTTAAATAATTTTATATCAAAAAATGTAAGATCACATCAAATGAAGAATGCAAAATTACCTAAAAATTACGTAATTTCAAGTAAAACTGACCAAAGAGGCTGCCGATCAAAATTTAATTTTGAAAATTTTTTTAGTTTCATAACAATTTTTTCGCAACTTGAAATTTTACATTTTTTTACATTTTATTATGAAATTTTTCAAAAATAATGCTATCAACTGTAAAAAAACTAAGCATTCATTTTTAAGTGTATCTTATAAAAAAAATAAAAAAAAAGTTGTGGCATTTAAAATGGAACACTAACTTGATAACCTGCGAATTTCACTGGAAATCTTACCTTACTGCAAAAAATTACCTTTTTTAAAGTCTAAAGCATTATTTTTGTAAAATTGCGTAATAAAAAGAAAAAAAATGCAAAATTTAAAGTTGCCAAAAATTTTTTATAAAACTAAACAAAACTGCTAAAACCAAATTTCGGTCCTTAAAATAAGAGTTTTTGATCAATTTTACTTGAAATAACGCAATATTTTACCTTAATAAATTGGCAATTAAACTATACGATATTAAAAGCTTTGGATAAATTAATAGAGAATACTAATTAGGAAGACATAGAATGCTAAACACTAAATTTAAAAAAAAATCATACCCTTAATTTTTCTGTATTGACTTACAAAAACATGGAGTGTGGAAAAATTTTTAAATTTTAATTTTTTTTTTAAATAAAAGTAGGAGGTAAAATTACCTTAACAAACAAAATATTACAAAAAATAAACATATAATTTAATCAACAGTTTTCATTTTATTTTTAATCGATGATTTCTCTCACAAAGTTCAACATTATCAGCTAACAGCACTTTACATTTTTAACTCCTTCTATCATTCAAAATATAATAATTAAAACAAAATTTTTTTTGAGAACGAAAATTTTTAAAAAGACCAAAATGAAATATAAAAATATTTATATTATTGTTCCAGGGTTACGCCAGGCTAGTTTATTTAAAAAAATATAAACAAAGAATTTAACAATTCAGATATTAATAAATTTTAAGTTGAAAAAAAAATTTATGGATATATTCTTTTTAATAGTGACCAAGTTTAATTTTATTTATTATTTTTATAAAATTAATTGTAAACTTTAGTTTTCTTTAGTTTTCTTCAATAAAATAAAAAATTCAACTAAAAAAGCAATTTGAAAATTTTTTAACTTAAGCCAAAAATCAAAATAATAAACTAGAATAGGAAATTGTTAAAATTTTAATGAAATAAAAAGTAAATAATAAGTTATCAGATTTGAGTTTGATGTCAACAAAAGTCCAAGTCATTAAAAAAAGTTTGACTTGTGACTTTAAACAATTCTCTCTCCGTGAGTGATAAAACTATATTACATATCTAAAAATGCTTAAGCAAATATGATAAAAAATGAAAAAAGTTCATTAATTAAGAAAAAATCAATAAAACTATATAAATTTACTTTTTTTTTTAATTTTTATTCTGATTATCAAGAATTTTATCAATTTTATTAATTATAAATTTTGTTAACTAAAAAATTCTTGGATTAAAATGGTGATCAGCAGTTTCGTAATTAAAATGTTCACCAAACCGACAAAACACCAATGATAAGATCTGCGACACAACACGTTAATTTAGAATCGCATTTTTAATTTTTTTGCAATTCTTAATTTACAATTAAAAAATATAAAAAATAAAAAATACAGAAAACTAAATTAAATCATTTGGTAAAATATTCTATTACAATTTTCTAATTTTTTTATGTGCCCCGACAAAAGCTTTCTGAATAAATATATTGCTAAAATATTTCAAATTTTTTCTTTTTATAGAACTTGATAAAAGATAACTCTATATTTTGAACTTTATTAAAATAAGATTCGCAGAAAATTATTTTAAAATTAATTCACGAGTATTAAAGTATAAATAGGTGTAAAAATTCATTCACTAAACGATTAAGGGTTACTTGATAACGGTACTAAATTTAATTTTAATTTTTTTTTAATATTTACTTTGATCTATCTGTTAACTGGTTATTTAAAATTTAATTAAATTAAATTGAAAAATTGAAGAAAAAATTTCCCATCAGAATTGATCCAAAAGAAGATCTAAAAAATGATATTAAATTCGATCATCAATATTTCCTTAAAAAATTAAAATTAATTTAAAATTTTTGAATTTATTGTTTTCCTTCAAATTTTTTAGAGCTCTAATTTTGTCAAATTTAACAATTAAATAGAATTTAATTTTTGTAATTTTTATGAAGGATTTGTATGAAAATTCATGATGCCTATATTTTTTTGGACTACTTACATCAGCCTCTTGAGAGGATTGGACAAAGTGTTGAGAAGCCGGTTTAACACCGTTGGGCAAATCGCGTCTCTTGAGCACAAATTTGCTCTTGCGTCTGGGACTATTGGAGTTGGGTATGGAGCCATTGTAACCCAATATGACAAGTTCACCGTATTTAATAGAGGTGGCGTTGATGCGCCGTATTTCAGCCTGTGTTGAAATTTGCTCAGTTTCTTTTAATCTTGGATACAATTCATGGTTGATGTGGCAGTTGTTGTTGTTGGCGTCCAAATGTGATCCCGAGTCTGTGAATGATGACGAAGTTGAGTAAGAACCCGATGAGGCGGTAGTTGACGTAGACGGATTGGAGTCATTGCTGTGAGCTAGTTTGTTATTCGAGTTGGTTCGAACAATTGGATTGGTGACAAATAAAGTGGCCGGCTTTTCTCTGCTCGAACTTCGGCTTCTAATGTTTAGTTTGGGGATATTTGGCAAATCTATGGTTTTTGTCATTGTTAAAAAATAAACCAAGAAAAAGCTAAAAATTAAGTCCTATTTTAATCATCTAAATAAAATATTAGAAAATGAAAGTTATTTTTTATCAAGTGAAATTTTTATTATGTAATTCAAATCACATAAAAGTAAATAGGTGGTAAAAAGTACGTGAGTTGACTTTTTGTTTGTTTTTGTGGAAAAAAATTCGAAAAATTTGCCAAATTTTTGGCCAAATGTCAAGTTTCAACACTTTTCATGAGCTCAATTAGTGAGTGACCAAATAATGCTTACCACGTCACAGTGTTGAGTAGTCTGGCTTCTAGTGCTTTGTTTAGACGGTGTAGGATGTTTAAGTGAAAAAAG
This sequence comes from Brachionus manjavacas, assembly GCA_019054805.1. Classification (NCBI taxonomy): domain Eukaryota; kingdom Metazoa; phylum Rotifera; class Eurotatoria; order Ploima; family Brachionidae; genus Brachionus; species Brachionus manjavacas. Next base: position 1,145,117 of record JAHQIY010000005.1, read on the forward strand.
TGTTTGACTTGAAAGATGAGAGAGATTTAAATGAGTTATGTTCATTCGAGGTTTTGCATGCATTCGATTAAGCTAAATGCATGCAAGTTTAGATTTAACTGGTTAAATATGCATGCGTTTAGTCTACAAAAACCTGACGATTTTTTTACTTAATTAAAATTGAACAAAAGCCTAAGTTTGTTTTAAATTTAATTTAATTGTGAAAATTTTAAACCCTCAAGGCAATGTGTAAATGTGGTCTTTTATTTTTAGATTTTTGAACTCGTTAAACTAGGAGCAAAATTTCCGAGAAAAAAAAGTTGACTAATTCAACTTAAGAATGCTTTTTTGAAATTAGAAAGAAAATTTTTTTAATTATTTAATGATTTAAATTTTTCTTAAATTTTGTACTTAGCATTTTAAAATTTAAAAAGCTTATAGGCAAAAAGAAACAAAAATCTGTTTAGTTAAATTGATAAAAATAAAAAAAGATAGAAAATATAAAAACAATTCTGCACTAACTGACTCAATAAAATACTACTTTTACTTAATTGAATTTTGAATGTTAAAGTATCATAGTCAGTCTTATGTATATAAATGAATTTTTAGTTTTATTGTAAGATTGTCATTAAATTTTTCCCTTTTTTATTTACAAAAATCAAAATACAATTTGTCCATGGATATTAAACTTTAATTTAGTGAATAAAAATAGAAAATAAATGGATTAATTAATTGAATAAAGAAGACTTCGAATGCTTAACACAAATAAAACTATTTTTTCTTAATTTTATACTTTTTTGTTTAATTTTTTTTTCAACCGGAATCTTGCATAATTGGGAAAAATATATCATTTTTTATTAAAATCAATAAACCTCAAACGTATAATAAACCATTTTTTCAGAGTTGTTTAAAAGTCAAAAGTCTCAAGTCAAGTCCAAGTGCGGACTATTTTTTATTTTTTTTTTCATAAGTCGAAAAACTTAACAATTGTTTTTGTGATGAATTTTATAACTAGAAAATGTTTAAATTGTGTTAAAATAATAATTGTCCAAATCTTGGTTGCTTTGAAACTAAGGCTTTTGTTAAGAATAATTCAACAAAAAAAATCTCCAGGTTTTGAGTTTTGGGTGAAAACGCATGCATATTCAACAAGTTAAATCTAAACTTGCATGCATACAGTTTAGCTAAATTTAAACCTCGAATGAGTTATACTCATTTAAATCTCTCTCATCTTTTAAGTCAAACACATAACTTTTGAAAATAAAACGATGACTTGGGCGTTAATTTAGGACTTTTAAACAACTCTGCTTTTTTTCACATTACTTTATTTGCCGATATAAAAAAATGAAGTGTGAAATGCAAATTTTCAATTTTTAATTTTTTTTTAAATAAATGTGAAATGTAAAATTACCTTTAAAGTTTAGACTTTAAATTTTTTTTAAAAAAAGCTCTACACTTGCTTGGCTTCCATAATAACCACCTGGGACGGCAAAAATATCATTTTTCCTTGTTGAGAATTAGGCAAAAATTTTCGTTATCTTCCGTTCCTGGATAATTACTCTACATGATAAAACAGGAAAAGTTATTTGATTAATTTATAAAACTGGAGAAAAAATTGAGATCCCGGAACATCGATTCATCAAGATTAAGACAATTTATTATTTTTAAAATTATTTAAGAATTTTATAGTCATAATATTCATCGTGAAAAAAAATAGTCCGAACTTGGACCTGACTTGAGACTTGTGACTTTTAAACAACTCTGAAAAAATCAACACAGAATTTAATTAACAGTCTTATTTAATTTTCAATCTATGATTCCTCTTGATCTAATCTTATCAATAAACAGCACTTTATAACTACTACTATCATTCAAAATGAATCAATAAAAAATTTAGAAAATGAAAATTTCACAAAGACCACGATGAAATATAAAAAATTTTGATGAATTAAATAATAAAACCATTCTGTTCGAAGGATATTAGTATTTAATATTTTCTTAACATGTCAAAATGACTTCTTTGTTCCTTCTATTTATGTAATTGTTACTTTATCTAAATTGAGTTATAGATGCTTAAGATTAAGGTATGACCATCAATTGATGGACTGACAAAAAAGACTAAATCTACTCACAAAAAAACTACATATGATGACAAATAAATTAATTGACTGATAAAATAATTGACAAAAATACTTTTTTGACTAATTAATTATTTGTACAACAAATTAATGATTTTGAGGTGACAATAAAAATCAAAATTTTGAATTATGGCACCAAAATCGGAAGGAAGTTCCAGACGAATATGACAAATTGTTTAGTCCAAATCTCATCAACAAGCTAGAGCCAACTATGAGACAACGTTTCAATTCAAGTTCATTCCTTACAATCATTGAGAATGACATTATTAGATAGCTTAATTAGAACTAAAATAAAATAAAAATAAAACCTATTTGTCAGTGCAAAATTATTAAATAGTCATCTCAAAATATATATTTGTTAGTCGTTCAGTTTTTTATGTCAGCTAAAATAAATTAAATTAGTCACCACCTTTAGTTATTTTTGTCATATAAAAAAAATTAAATTTGTCACCCCCAAAAAATTTAAGCCATTTAAAATAGACTCAATTAAGCATTTATTAGGGTGGCCCAATGTTTTGACTTCTAAGCTCACTTTTTATTTTAATTCCTTTCTTCTAATGTTCTTTCTTCAAAGTAAATTTTTTAAGATTTTTAATAATTTAATCATCTAATTCAAACTAAAATGCTACATATTAAGATATTATTAAGTTTTTAATTAACTAAAAAACGATCATAGCACTTGCTTAGAATTATGAATTTTAGCATCTTAAAACTCGATTTTTTGAGTTGGCTGACCAACAAGCTGAAAGAAAACTGAACAGTTCTGTTCCATTAGTTAACAGAGCAGTAGATGAATGTCAACTTTAGGATTAAATATTAAATTTTTTTTGTTTTAATAGCTTACTTGAATTCATTAAATTAATTTTCAATCTGAATGAATTATTATTTAAACTTAGTTGAATTCAAAAAATTTAAGACTAAAAAAGCAGATTTTTGGTCAATAAAACAATCAATAAAACTGTCAGAGTACTATTTTAAATGGGAAAAAAATATTCTAAAAAAGTCATATATCTTAAATATTAAGGTGCCCAAATTAAAAGTGATAAAACATTTATAACAAAATTTCATTACTTTTGATCCAGAATTGAAATTGTATGCAAATATTAAAAATTTCTAAATTTAATCAAATTAATTTATAGTAAAATAAGGACAGTTTCAACGAAAATGAGAACTATCAGTTGCCAAAGTCAAATTTGTCCTTTACTTTGTGTCTTTTGCTCCAGTTGACAAAAAATCGAGTTAAAATCTTTAAATTAGTTTAAGTTATCAATCTTTTTTTAATTAAATTCATCGAGTACCCGACTCCTTTGTGTGATTGCTACCTTACTTTTCTTCCTTTTTTGCTGAATTCCCAAATATTTAGACAAGTACAACATGTCACTCTTTAATTCAATTCATTTATTTTAATTTTCTTCTTTTATTTCTTCTATTATTTTGATTATCTTCTGATTTTTTATTTTATCATATTTTTACTTTACTTTTTATTTAATCAGAGGGAGCTTTAGCTTTAGATAAACAAATAAATTTTAAAAAACAACAAACAATCAAGGTGAATAATCTGAGTATCCATACAGACCAAGATGATTTTAAATAAGCAAGAACAGTCGTTAAATGGCGGACACAAATTATTTTTACCTTAGGAGATCTAATGGTTTTAATGTTGTTCTCAATATTTAAAAGATTAAACAGCTAAATGATTATCAAAAATAATTCCAATAGCCAAAAAATTTTAAAAAGAAATCTTAATAAATTGGCAATTAAACTATACGATATTAAAAGCATTGGATAAATTAATAGAGAATACTAATTAGGAAGACATAGAATGCTAAACACTAAATTTAAAAAAAAATCATACCCTTAATTTTTCTGTATTGACTTACAAAAACATGGAGTGTGGAAAAATTTTTAAATTTTAATTTTTTTTTAAATAAAAGTAGGAGGTAAAATTACCTTAACAAACAAAATATTACAAAAAATAAACATATAATTTAATCAACAGTTTTCATTTTATTTTTAATCGATGATTTCTCTCACAAAGTTCAACATTATCAGCTAACAGCACTTTACATTTTTAACTCCTTCTATCATTCAAAATATAATAATTAAAACAAAATTTTTTTTGAGAACGAAAATTTTTAAAAAGACCAAAATGAAATATAAAAATATTTATATTATTGTTCCAGGGTTACGCCAGGCTAGTTTATTTAAAAAAAACATATACAAAGAATTTAACAATTCAGATATTAATAAATTTTAAGTTGAAAAAATAAAAATGCACTAAAGTCTATCTTCGATGCTTGGAAAATAAAATTATAAATTCAAATTCATTCAAAAATTTTGTAAAGCAAATTTTTATTTTTGAATCGATTTATCATTTAAAATAAAAAAAATTTAAATTTTTACTTAATGAGACTGATTTAATTAAAAGAGTTTCTCAAAAAAATCGTTTTTGTTAATGAAAGTGATTATCCACCTATTTGAATTTTACATCACCATCTTTAAAAACTTGCTAGCTGCGATAGCATCTAAAAATTTTTTTTTCTTAATTTTAAGAATGAGACTATGTCAATTTTTTTACTAGAGGCCAAATTTTTACTAAAAATTACCTGAACACATCTGACGTCAAGTAAGTCGAAAATAGTCTTGTTTTTTACAAAATTTTTGGCCTATGTTCAAATAAAATCGATATTTTACGCGATTAATAAACGACGACCATTTGTAGAGAAAAAATTTTGCTCGGTGTCTACGGTTCGAAACAGATCGTTTCGTACACCATGTTAAATCTAATCTAAAATTAAATATTTATTTGGTCTTTGTGAGCAGCACTAAGCTCATTTGAGTTACATTTTTATTTTCCGAATTATTTATTGCTACGAGAAAAAATATTTAATTTTGAAAATAATTTTTCGTTCTTATGCCAACAAGAAAATAATTCATAAAAAAGTTCGCTATAATTTTTTTAGAGCTAATTTTAGACGCTTCTAAATTACTATTGCGTTTTTTGTCTCTCAAAACACTGCGATTGATAACGAAGTGAACTCCAGACACAGCTCAATTTCTAACTATGATTAATAGGGAATTTCTTAAATGAAATTTATTTTTTCTTGAATCGAAAAATTCAAATTTTCTCAAATAAGAAAATATTAAAAAGAATTTAAGACTATAATTTCAAAGTTTTGGTTTGAATTATGCTTGACCAAACCTTGTATACTTGCTTTTGAATAAGTTTTGATTCTTTATTGAATTTTCGATGAAAAATTCTAAATAAAATTATTGATTCAAAAATTTACTAGTTTAATAATTTTAATTTAAAATTTTTTAATTTAAAAAAATGTTTTTCAAATACATCTTGGATAAAAAATTTACTTAATTAAAATTTTTTTTTAATTTCCTTAAATGTTCTTTGCAAATTCAAATTTTAAAATTTCAAATAAAACTAACAGAAAAAAATTTTAATATTATAAAAAAATTAACTTCTAAATTACTTGCTTTTTGTTTACTTTTGAGCCTTATTTCCTCCAAAAAATACAAAAAAATAATTTATTAATCAAAACACGACTAGTTTGAACTGATTTAAAAATTTTTTTTTAAATTTTATTAAATGAAGCAAATATTTTTAAAACTTTTCTTAGCACCTCTAATCTAAGAATCTTCTTAAAACAGTATTAAAATATCTTCTTTAGATTAGTTATGCGGTGTGTACCAAACTTGTTTACCAAAATAAATAATGCACTTAGTGTCTAACAAACAAACGATAAAAAAACTTATTTAATAGTCCTAGCAACAAATAATAATTAAAATGTGCTCATTAAATATCTTAAATTTTGATAAGTGATTCAAGCTAAAGAGTAAACAACTGTCCTTTTATGTTAGTTAAAAAAATTTAATTGTTCTATTCAGTTATATGTAAACACCAAATTTTAATAAAACAGAATTATTTGACTCAAGGCTTAAATTTTAAAAGATGAATTTTTAAAACGTGATTTATTGTTAGCGAAAATGACTTTTATTTTAAGACAAAATTCTTATTTAAATTATGAAAATTCTATTCCTATCCAAAAAAGATACGCAATACAATTTTCGACTAAGCTATTTATTTTTAATTACTGAATACTGATTGCCAAAACGAAATCGTAAAAATTTTAAATATTCTTTTTCTGAAAATTTTGTCCAAATATCGATTGATGAATTTGAGAGTTTTGTTTTTTTTTTCAAAAATCGTAATAATTATGTTCTTAACCTGACTATTTATCAAGAGGTAATTTTTTATTTTCTAGTAGAACAATCAAAGTGAAAAAAGGCGAGAAAACTTTTGGTTTCATTTTTTAGATGATTATGGTATTATAAATTGGTTACCATCAACTTGTATTTTTAGACCAAGTATTTTTAGCTCGAGCTACATAAATGACAAAAATTGGGCCATCTAAAAGTATTCAATGTCTAGGATAAGCACGGCTATATCTAGCATGTGACATGCTTTTGTTTACTGGGTCAGAAATGACAAAAAAAGAAGCCACAATTGAATTTATTTGAATACAATTTTGCCTATTCAATTTAGAAAGTTGAACCAAGAAACACAAAATTGCTAAAACAAATTAAAGGCAAACAATCGAGGCTAAAATTATTTTAGTCTAATTTTAGTTATTTAATAAGCGAAAGATAATACCTTGCCTAAGGAAAGTTGTAGCTAATTTACGACTTACAATAAATTTAGTTTGTTGTGTATTATTAGATAATTAAAAATTTTGTTTAAATTTAGATTAACCTAAGTAACAGACTCTAAAGCCTTAGATAAGACTCCAAATCTTAATTGACTAACATCTAGTTTATAGTGGTTTGGGTGAATTTTTTAGGCCTACATATTTTGCATTTTCATTTTATTGACATCATTAGAAAAAAATTTAAATATTTATTTAAAATTTTTTTTTTAATTTGTACTCGTTCCCTCAACTGCCAATTATCAACTTTTTCTGACAAGAAATTGACCTAAAAATAAAAACAATTTTTTTTCATTAAATAAAATTTATTTTGCATTTAATTTTTGAAAAGCAAGCATTTGAAAAAATTAATTTGTCAACTTTTTCCCACTCGATTAAAATGAAAATATGCCACTCTTCATTTGGTCTTTTCAATAGTTTAGCATTCAGCTATTTAATGAGCGAATAAATTTTAATCTTGTAAAAATAAAAAAGTCTTTTCAAGTTTCGTGCTAAAAAAACGCTCAAAATATGATCAAAATAATGTTGTAGACTAAAAAAATTCAAACAAAAAAGATACTTTATTTGAATTGCGCAAAATTATATTATGAAATAGGGCAAGCAATGAAAAAAAATAATTTATTTGTTTTTTTATTCTACACTTCTACACAAGGCTTATCTAAAACGAATACTAATTAAGGAGGAAAAAGCAATAAAAAAATTCATCATAAATATTGCGTAATAAAATGGGAAATAGATGATTTCAATTTTTATTCATCAGTTCTTCTAGAATTTAGTGGGTAATTTTCAAAAATCAGCTTAAACTAAAATCAATCAAATTATTAATAAATCAGAAATAATGCAGAAAGAATGATCTATGTCCAATAACTCCTTTTTTTCAATTTAAACTTTCTATTTTAGAAATTTCAGCAATTTTTTGCTGAGCTTGATTTTTCAATTTTACTATTTTACTATTTAATTTTGTTTAGAAAATTCTCAAAGAGTTCATTAATCCTATTTAACTATTATCTAAAGAAGTAATATTAATATGATTTTAGAAAAGTAAAGTAAAATAAAGACTTAATTACTAAAAAGACTCAAGCTTCTGCTCATCCGAAACACAAACCAGGGCTTCGCCCCGGACCCCTTTGACGTTGAACATTGAACCTGCTTTTATTTTAGATGAGTTTCGACTAGAAATTATTTATTTTAGGAAATTTTCTAAAATAGTAAAAAAGTAAAACAGAATTGGTTAAAAAAGTAAAAAAGTAAAATTAATCTAAGATAAAATTTTACTAAAACAGTAAAAGAGCAAAATTGAATTGATTAAGCAAATTTCTTAAATAGTAAAATAGTAAAATAGTAATTTTTTTTTCAACTGGACATATATCGAAAGAATATTTATTTGATAAGTATTTTTTGTTAGAAACTAGTTTAGAACCAAAAATAAATAAAATAAAATAAAATAATCTTAATTTAAAATGGGCTTTACTTTTTGAATTATCTTCAATTTTAAATTAGAATACACAATTCTCAATATAAATCTAGAAAAACTGCTTCTATTAATCTGTTTTCTTAATTTTAAAATTGATCTAATTTAATAATTAAATTTAATATTAATATTAAATTTTTTCTTGAGGCGCTTTGAATAAATTTAAACTTTTAAAGTTGAAAATAAATTTGGTAAATTTAAGTTGAATTTAAGTTCGTGTATAAGCTGAATTTGGTTTTACCAAATTTTTTTTTACCTTATAAAACTTTATTCTTATTCATAGCATCTTCTGAACAAATTTAGTTATTCTTAAATTTATCTATAATTCTGAAAAACACTCCTGTAATATAAAAATGTCACTGGTTTGACTCACTTGATAAGTAACTTGAAGTGTTCCTAACACATCTTAAATAGAAATTTTATTATCATAAATATTTTTTACAAAAACAAATTTGGATTATTCATGCATCATTTTAAAAAGTAGATATTAAGAAAAATATGGGAATCATTATTTTTTTGATATAAGTGCATCGTTAAGTTTAGTTCTTTGATCTACTTAGATAAAAATTAATTTTGTAATTAGTGTTGGGATCCGTACAAGCGGCCACTTAACCGGCCAAAATTTTTAGAAACCGTGACCGTGTCCGCATTAGCCGGCCAACTTTTTGGCGGGCGGCCGTTTGGCCGGCCAGCTTGGCGGCCTAATTTTTAGGCCGCCAAAATAAACGGCCAAAAATATACGGTCTGGTGATAAGATATTAGAAAATAAAAATTTAAGAAAATTTAGTATGTTTATTAATTAAAAAAAAAAAGTTTTTTAATAAAAAAAAATAAATTTTAAAAATTAAAAATTAAAAAATTTTATTCGAAGTTAAAAATAATTTTAAAAACAAAAAAAAATTATTAAAATTTAAATGAAAATTTAACTAAATTTAAAGAATCGTGCATCCCGATATTTCAATCGCGTTTTTTTTATCTAAAGAAATATTATAAAAAAAGTAATTCATGTATTTATATTATTTTAAATTAAACATTGTAAATAAAAATTTTATTTTCTAATTCAATTTTTAAAATTAAAAATTAAGTTAATTTTCTTTTAAGGAGAAAGCAACGACCAAATTCCAATAACGACCTACACGCACTTAGTATCACCTGGGCCATGCAACCAATAACTTTTTTTTTAAATTAATTTTATTATTTTTTAAAAAGATGTCATCTAACAACATCAAACAAACACCAACTACAACCAACAACCAACAACTACTACCACCAACTACTAACAACAACTCCAAACAATCAACAATATTTTTTTAAATAAAATTTTTACTTTTTTTTCTTTTTTTTTGAATAAAAATTTTTTGAGTATATTTTTTTCACCTTGATTTTAAAAGATTTTCCCCCCTCCCTCCATTAAACTTGATGTTCCAGGTATAAAAAACTATTTTCTCTTTAAATATTGATCTAATGTCTTAAAAATTTTAAAATTAGAAAATTATTTAATTTTTTTTAAAAAATAGCGGGTATCTAACCTTCATCTTTTGGATTAGATGATCATCACGGTTACCATTTCGCTATGGCTTCTTACATTAACCTACTGTTTTATTATTAATAGAAATAAATTTCTTAAATCAAGAACTGGTGTCTTTTAAAAACGTCATTTTTGTAATTGCTACCAGTACTTTAAGACTTTTGCCTTTCTTTTAAGAGTCAGAGGGGTTGGTTTGGATACCACTCACCCGGGTCGAAGCGGTCTTTTCGATTAGACCCTCACGAGTTGAGTCAGTGAGGCTATGTTGTCATGGAAACGGATAGCTAATGATGCTGGCGATGACCTCTGCCAATCTTCCACAGTGTATTTCATAGTTAGTATGAATACAATAGCTGTGGTGGCCATAAAAGATTCGGTAAAGTGTTCTTTAAACGTTTGAGCCTAAAAATGGGTTCCCGTGGGACGGAATACCTTGATAAATAAATTAAAGCTGCAGGATGCCTATTTTACTTAACTAGATCTATTTATCGTGCTACAGGCATTCTTATAATGTGCTATGTATCGGATAGCATGAAACAAAGTAAATAGATTTTAAAAATGAGATCGGGCATCGGGATGAGCGCAGCATGGAAAGAATTTTTTAATCGATTTGTATGGAATGGACTGGAATGGATGACTGGATTTGAAATGGATAGAATTATGTTTGGATATTGGAGTGGACATTCGGACATCAATCAAATGATCAATCATTTTTACCATTTTTTTTCCTTTTCCTCTTATTAAGTAGGCTTAAGTTTTGTTAAGAAGTTGAATTTTAATTTATATAAAAAAGCTTGCACATTTATAAATCGGACTTAATACGCGCAGTCCGGTACCCGTTAGGATTTTCTGGCCGTATAATGGACTATACTATTCATTTTCTATAGTCACGCAAGCTTTCACATCTTTGTAATCTTCTTTTAAGGTATCGTTCATTACAAACAATTTATTCTTATTCGTATCGAGCATCTATTAAACAAGCAATCAACCGGTTATTCAACTTACTATTTAAACATTTAATTTTTCACAATTTCTACTAAATTTTTAAATATAAAATTTTCTTGCATTTTGTTTAAATTAAAATTTTTTTTTTTAATAAAATTTATAATCAATCATTTTTTTTAAAAAACTTATTTAATCTAATTATTATAAATATTTTGTTAATATTTTACTTTTTTTTTTTTAAATACTTTATTTATTAATTTATAGTCAAATTAATTTTAAAAAAAACTTGTTAGTAACTCTAATTAACTTATGTATTAATAACATTCTATAATTAATTAAATTTAAGAATACCTAAACTAGGCCTTAATTTGCCTAATAATTTGTTAATGACTCAAATTTTTTTAAAAATTCTTTAAATATTTGATTAATGCTCCAATTAGATATTTTTTTTAGAAATATTTCACTTTCCACAAAAAAAAAAAAACGAAAATGTCAGCTCAGAAGATTCCCTTAACAGAATCATTCTCTTCAATTCATATTCAAAAGAAACAAAGAACGGAAAATTCAGAGCCAGGTTCTAGTGGACAATTAGATAATTATGAGGACCCAAGCTTATTTGTTGAGCAAATTCATAATTTGTCTTTTCACGAAAGGATCACTTCAGATACAGAAACCCCAGAATTATCCGAATATGAAAATGATGAAGAATCCAGTCGTAGAAACAAAACATCGAAATGCTGGGAGTTTTTTCAAATTAAAAAGTTAAAAAAAAACTTCCGTACATTTATTCCCTAACCGAATTGTCAAATGCATGGTAAATACAAATAATGAAATTTGTTATTTTCAGATTTCTCATGACGACAATTCAACTTCCAAAATGTTTCGACATTTGGAACAAAAACATGATATCAAAATGAATAACAAATTTGAAACTGATGAAAGAGAAAAAGATCCGTTTTATTCACTCTTGATGTTTATCATTGCTGCAAGTCTTCCCTTTCGGTGTGTTGAGAATAAATTTTTCAAGCTATTCTGTCATTTTTTAAATCCGAATTTTAAACTTCCTACACGAAAGGACCTTTACGAATTAGCAAGCATTTATTATGAAAAAGAAAAAAATCGACTATATCAAGACTAGGAGAAAAGTGTGAGCCTTACAACCGTCTGCTGGACATCTGTTCAAAACTTCTCATATACAAGTTTAACAGCTCATTTTTTTAACGATAAACTTAACTTAAAGTCTACGCTTTTGGCTGTTCGACATACTTTAGGTGGTCATACAGCAAGAAATCTCTCCGACAACATCACTTGTATTCTCGATGAATTTTCAATTTATCGAAAATCCAAATTTATTACAAGTGACAATGTGAGTACCATGCTTTAAATGTCAAAAAATCTAGGTTTGGAAAGGATTCCATGTTTTGCTCATTTATTAAATTTGATTGCTACCGATTGCTTGAAAACGATTAAACAAACAATAATACAAATTGAAGATTATTGTCAATCAGAAAACCCGTTTATAACAATTCAGGAAATAGAAGCTACTGATAAGCAAAATCTTGATAATACTTCTCGTCAAAAAAAACATTAAAATATTGATCAATTTTCAATATTCAGTCAAACTTTGGAGAAATGTAGCTCAATAGCTTCATATTATAATCATTCAACAATGATGAAAGAAGAATTGATGAAAAAACAAACTGAAATAAGTGAAAAAAAATTTTCAATTGTCCAACAAGTAGTTGAATAGTACATTTTTAATGGCTGAAACTGTTATCAGGAATAAAGAATTGCTGAATCCAATTTTATCCAAAAATCAAAAACATAAAAATCTGCAGCTAAAATCCAATGAAATTTAAATTCTCGAAAATGCGATGTTGGCTTTTCAAACCTTCTAAATTATTACCGAAGATATTTCTACCGAATATTCTGCAACTCCCTAAGTCTTATTATACCAGCAATCACAACGTTAATTAAAACTTGTTAAATTAATGTTGATGACAAACATTTTTCAGTAGGATTCATAAAATTAATAAAAATATACATAGATTTCTATACTGACAAATACGAAATTTTTAAAAACGAGGACCTAGTCCTTGCAGCATTCTTGAACCAACGATACAAAAAATTTTAAAGTTCAACAGAAACGCAAAGAAATGAATTTATCGAAAAGGCTGAAAGGCAAATCAGAGATTCAATTTCAGATTTCAGAGTTGTAATCAAAGTTCCAATAATTTTTATAATTTTTCAATTTAAGACAGTGAAATGGAAAGCTTTGATCGACTGTAAGAAAGGGGGTGCCATTTCATCATCCTGAATTAATGGTATTTTTTATTCAAATTTTACACTGGTTTCAAAAATTCAGCAACAGCCGTGTACTGCACTCACAATCCTGACGAAGTGGCTTCAGAGGTTAAACAAAAAATCATTGGTTGATTCAATTTTTTTCCTAATTAAGCTTAATATTTTTATTTTGATAGCGGGTTCAATTGTTCTCCCACCCTTCGATATATGACAAAAAAACATATGTTTTCTACAATAAGATCCTACTGAAAAGAGGATTTGTTTTTCAAAAGAAAGTAATATTTTAAATTTTTTTTAAATATTTTTTAAAAATATTTGCTTTTTCGAACAGAATTTAGTTTGGTCAGGATCGATTCTGAACCTGGAATGGAAATCGGAATGCAAGAAGGTAATATAAAATAATTTTGACTCTACAATTAAATTATTTTCAAAATTTTAAGCTATCGAAAGTTCGAATGAATATTTACCCTGCGAAAACTTGCAAGAGGAAGAAACTTGTTCACATGTGGACACAAAAAAGAACAAAGGTATTTTTTTAATAATAAATTCCTTAATTTTCCGCACTGTCCCTTTTTGAACTTTTTGTCCTTTTTTTTCTTAGTGTTAAATAAAAATAAATTTTAATTAAACAATATCTTAAATATCAATTTTAACTTTAACTAATATTTTTCTTACTTCCAGCATATCCGAATCCCATAACCAGGGCTTCGCCCCGGACCCCGTTTAAGTTTTAATATAATGATTAAAATTACCATTTATTACAAAAAGTACAAAAAAGAACAGGGCCACATAAAATAATATTCTGAAAAAGTACAAAAAGTATAGAAAGGAAAACGTTTTTTTAAGAGTTTGATCTCATTGTCTATCCATGCCTAAAAGAGCCCTTCAATGAAAACTTCAAGGGCGACGTAAGGTAGGACGACCAGCAGTAACATGGCGGTCAACAATCACGAAAGAGCTCATCGAAATGGGAATGACATGGGGAGAAGCACGGGTAAAGGCAAAAGATCGACTTGAGTGGAAATCAAAAGTAATGACCCTATGCTCCACAAGGAGTGAATAAGGAAAAAAAAATTGATTAATTGAAAAAATGCATATAGATTTTTACTCTTATTATCCTGAGCACTTGTGAATTATTTTTTTTATATTATCTTGCATGATTGAATTATTTTTCATCTACTTCGATTACTAAACATAACTGGTTCATTTAACCTTTAATCATTATTAAAAAAAAAAAAGAAAACATTTTATTAAATTTTTTTAAACCTGTAATACTGAAATTTAAGAATTACTTGTTTTTCAAAATTTTAAGATCTCATTATTTTCAAAAAAGTTGCCAATTTCTCGCATTAATTAAAAAAAATTAGCATGAAAATAAAATTTTTACACCTAAAATTTTAAATGATTTTTATTTTAAAAATGTAGAATAATAAAGTTACATTTGAGTTTAAGTATTTAATCAAATCTTTATTAAAATTGACTAAAATTAATCAAAATTTTGGTTGTATTCTTTTCTAAAGACATATTTTTAGTTTTATTTAAAATAGCACAGCAATATAGAAGTATTCAAAATTTAAATTATCATATTTTTTATTTTAGTTCGTCATCTATTATCAAAAATGATGATGAAACCAAATTCGATTGGCTTTTATCGAATGTTTCATCTTAATTTTTTTACTTTATCCGTCTAAATTGGTTCATTTTATATTTCCTAACTCTTTAAGATGTACACCTATTTGTTTTTGCTTGTAGTTTCTTGTTTTTTTGTGGTCAATTGTCACCAAAACCATCATCAAGACCAAAAAGTCTTCCAGCAAAACGGTCAACATCATCAAGCAGGTCAGCATCATGAAGCTGGACAACATCATCAAAACTCAATGATGGACAATATAAATAAAGAGCATGTTTTGGAGCATTTAGATGGTGTTATAAATAAACCCAAGGATCAGATGACAATTGACGAGCAGAATTTTTATTATTTTAAATTACATGACTATGATAACAATAACATGCTTGACGGTCTAGAGCTTGTGAGTGCATTTGCTCACAGCGATGGTATTTTGAACTAAATTTTAATTTCCTTCACGTTTATATTATAAATTAAGAGCATACTACAAACCCAACTGAAGATTCAAATCAAAATAAACCTATGCCAAGAATAAGTGATAATGAATTAATGAAATTAATCGATGGAATAATGAAAGATGAAGATAAAAATACGGATGGTTATATAACATATCAAGAATTTTTACATGCTATCAAGGGCTAATTTATAAATAAAGTTTAATGTTTAAATCTCATGGAATAAAAATTTTTAGTTGCCTATTCAATTTTATTTTAAATAAAGTTCTTGTGAAAATGGAAGTATATTTTAAATATTGTTTTTTTTTAAAGTTTCTTTTAGATTCGTTCGAATCATGTGAACATGCTTCATTTCAAAAATTCAAATTTTATTTGAGCTTTTATATTAATTTTTTAATTAAATTATTTACTGTAATATAATTATTTTTAAAATCAAAATTTATTGCTAGACAAAGACCTTCTTGGTCATGTTAAAATAAAGTTTATCCATGTGATCCAGTGTTCACAAAAAATGTGATCCCGTGACCAAAATGTGATGATTGAAAATGACCAAAAAAATTAAAACAGGAAATATTTTTTTGTGAAAAAAAAGTTTTCAATTGAATAAAATATCTTTATTTAATTTTAGTCTTTAAAAATGAAATATTTTCAATCCCGATTTTTTAATAAAGCTTAAATTTTATTAAAAGTCTTAAAAAAGGAACATTTTATTGCAATTTTAAAAAAATATAACAAAACAAAAACAACTCGATAAACGAAAAAAACGACTCCATTGTATAATTGCTAACTTAATTTATTTTCTTTCTTTCCTGAACTGATCAATACTTAAAAATAACGCAACTGTCATTGCTTTTCCTTTTTATTTTCTTATATATTGTATTTTAACTTTTTTTCCTTTTATCTTATTTTACTTTAATTTTTTTTTATTTTTTCAATCAAAATATCAAAGATTCACTGCGTGACACTAAAGAAATTGAACAAAAAATAATAAAAACAGTAGGCATGGAAAATAGAATAAACGGTCAAATGCTTACAACAGCAGACCGCCCGCCCGAAGAGGATGTTACAGCAAATACTTAAGAAACTGTTGAAATAGTCCGAAAAAGTTCTGATTGAACCAACAAATAATGTTGAGGATATTAGCTCAAGTAACGGGTGGCTAAAGATGGTTGCCTTAAAATTCATTTATAAAAAAAATGGTGAACGGATAGTGAAATTTTGTGAAATTTCTTTTCAAATTAGTTCACTCTGGCCTACTAATTGACCCCTACCTGTGACCTAGGTTATCCTCATAAGACACGATGTAAAAGTTGCGAGTTTAATATATCATTTTGTAGAAAATTTTTTTATGATTAAAATGAGCTATTGATTGTTTTTTTTCGTCTAGTTTCCGAGAAGATACAATCAAATAACACCAAAAAATGACCATTTTTATAAAATCTAAAAAACTTGGGCGTTTTATGCTTTTATCGAAAAACTTTTAATTTATTTAAGTCATTATCTTAAACATATATAATTGAATTTAAGCTTTTAAATAAATAGCTTTATAAAATAAAATCTTTTTTTTTAGTTTTGATTTTCAATATTATTTAAGCTTTAGTGCTAAATATCATTAAGTTGAAAATTTCCGAGAGAACAAGAGGAAGTTACTGTATAAAATACTTGAATTGAAGCTTAAAAATCATCCTTTATTTTGATATAAATTATGTGATAGTGGCCTTGAAAGAAATCTTTCTTTAAAGAAAGAAATCTAAGAAAAAGAATAAAAAGTGTTGAAGAAGATAAAAAATCCAAACAAGAAAACAATTTATAACAAATTTTAAAGTGTACAATAAAATTAAAAAAAGGATTCTTATTTTCTTAGATTTCTGTCTTTATTTTTTAGGACAAGGCCACTATCACATATTTTATATCATATTTTATATTAAAAAGGATAATTTTTAAGCTTTTAATTCAAGTCGCAGGTAGGGGTCAATTAGTAGGCCAGAGTGAACTAATTTTGAAAAGAAAGTTTTATAAAAATATCAATTTCAGAAACTAGAGAAAAAAAGCAGTAAACCCTCAAAAATTTCACTATTACATCTCTGTCCGTTCACCATTTTTTATATAAATGAATTTTAAGACAACCATTTTTGGCCACCCGTTCTTCATGATGATTTTTAACCATTGTTTCAGCAAATAATGAAGATATTGAATCGACTGTAAATAGAAAAATAGAGGTAGATCGTCTTGTGTCAATATTATAACTTATCCTAAGCAATACCCAGTATACTTCCTACTGGGTATTGCTTAGGATTTATTATAACTCATCCCTAGCTGTTTTATCTATTCCAAATAATCTAACAACAAAACCCTTCAAAATTGAAACTGGTGTAAAACAAGGAGCTATTTTATGTTCATTTCTTTTTAACATATATATTAATGATCTTATAATAGAATGCCTTAACAATGAACTTGGAGCTCTTTATAAAAATCTTAATGTTTCTATTATTGTATACGCAGATGATATAATCTTAATAAGCCCAGTTGACTCCCATCTACAAATGCTTTTGGATATTTGTGGGACTTATGGGAATAAATGGAGAATAAAATTTAACCCTAATAAAACAAAAGTTGTTAACTTTTGCATTCAATTATTTAAGTCGGTATTTCACCTTAATGGATCCGAACTTAAAGAAGCAAATCAGTTAGAATACTTAGGATTCATTATATATTCTAATCTTGACTTTAACACACAGGCAGTTATTAATTTTAAAAAAGTTCAGAGCAGCTTTTTTTGAACTTCGTATCTTCTGCCTAAAAATAGTCCTTCCTCTTCACCTAAATTCAAATCATTTATATACAAAACATATTGCTTATCTAAATTCACATATGGTCTTGAGGCTTTCACTCTTAATTCGACCACAAAGGATTCAATAAATAAATTACAAAACAACTTAATTAGACAAATGTTTGGTTTAAAAGCCTATTGTCACATATCACGAGTCTTAAAAGTACTGAAAGTTTTCATCTTTGATGAACTTTATCTATTTTCAAAACTAACTTTTATTGATACAATTAAATATAATTATCTATCATCACAATTTTTAAAATATATGCTTAATGAATACAAACCAACTTAAATTACAGTAAATACAAACCAACTTAAAGAAAATCTTAAGATTAATCTGATTTCTAATGATGGTATATCTGATTCAATTTGGTTATGTCTATGCAATTTAAAATTAAAACATTACAGAACTCTCCTAAACGAGTTAATTCAAAATAAAAGAAATTCATGAATTTTGGTCCAGATTATCTTGCTTTCTAACTTTCATGCCTTTTTCTATTTTCGAACTAATGTTCCTTTTTTATTTTTTATTTTTTTTTTGTAATTTTATTTTTAGGTAATAATTTTTCATTTTTTATAAAAACACAAAAACACAAAAAAATTTTTTTTTTACTTCTCCTTAAAGGAGGTTAATTCAATTCAATAAATAAATAACTTATGATATTTACACAAGACGACATTTTAGTAACGCAATGAATTTCATATATGAAAAAAATTCCTTAAAAAAATGAGGGTTTACTTCCGAATTACTTCGAATTATTATAATTTTTAAGATAAAAACAATATAATCATTGTGTAAAATCAGATTTAAAATAATTAAAATTTTTAAGTTTTCTTTTTTAAGTTTAAAAATTTTAGATTTTTAAGTTTAAAATTTTCAATTTTTTTCTAAAAGTTTGTATTAGTTAAAAAAAAAAAGCTTAAAAAGCCCTTGGTCTTATTAGTGTTAATTGGTTTTAAAATTTCCTCGAATTCAATGCTTACCGATTTGTTTAGATTAGTATTGAATTAGTCTGTTCTTGCTATAGTTTTGTGAAATGACGATATCTTTGTGCCATAACAGAAATAAATTTCTTTTTATTCCAGAACATTTATTTTTTGTTTTATTTTATTTTAAATCTTTATTATCAACAAAATTTTAAACATACAATTAAGAGAACAATCACTAGTGAGAAAAATATTCATAATGAAAAAAAATTGATAGTATAAAAACAATTAAAGCCTAAAAATAAAAAATTCTAGTCATATTGATAAAAAAAAATTCACTTTATGAGCACACTGCACTGGGTTTCCCTGAACTTAGCTTAATTTAATTTAATTTAGAAGAATCCGTTTGGATTGAAGGTAACATCCGAAGGAAATTGTTGATTAAAGTACAACGGATGACCAAATTGTTCAACTTGTGGCGCAGCAAAATTTCCATTAAACGAAGCGTTTCGGTGCGCAGCCTTGTGCTCTTGCAGTCGCTGCATCAAGGTGGTCACATGCTGAAGAATAACACTGGCATGGGCTGAATTACCCGCTGAGCCGAGTTCTGCAATGCTTTTCAACTGACCGAACTGATTGCAAAAATTTGCCTGCACAAACTGCTGCAAGCCAGACTGCGCCTCAATGACCACAGCGCACTCGCGATTGGCGCTCAACTCGGCCAACAAGCTAGCTGCCGATTTTTGAATTTGACTCAACGGCGAAAAGAACATTTGAACAAAAAATCCAATGCAATCCAAATCTTTCATTATTATCTGGTTGGTGTACTCTTTGGCCAGCATTAGCAAACAGGTCGAGCTCAATTCGACTATGTCCATTAGATTAACATCATCGACCTTGACCACGCTGACCACTTGTGCGCCATTGTTTGTCTTGACATTTATCTCTGTGTAAGCGTCGTACAAAATTTGCATGAGCTTTTCAATGATGCAGTTTTGCTTCAACTGGGCGCTATTGAGCGAATTGTTGCACAAGTTGCGCACAATGCCCAACAAAGCTTTGACGCAGCCCCAAGCTCTGGGCTGAATGCTGGCCAACTGGGTGAGCAATGGAATGCCTTGCAGGGACCTGACTTGCTCTTGGGCGAGCAAGTAGTCCGAATACCTGTTAGTGATGTGTCTGATGGCACACAAGCACGGCTCAATCAGAGTCGATTTGCCGGACACAACATTTTGCTGCACTATTTTGAACAACACTTGTACGCCATTTGCCCTCAGGGCCGCTTTCTTGTTATTTTCGTTGTTACAGGTCAAATTGGACAGTATGCCAGCAGTGAGTGTCATCAAAGTGACGCTATTCTCTTGAGTTTGACTGGCAATTTGAGACAATAGGTTGAGCAAATTTTGAACTAGTTGCTCGAGGCCATTGACCCGGGTGGCGGCATCGGACAAATTTCTGAGTATTATCAAACAATTTTGAAGTATGTCAGGGCTTTTTTGCGAGTTGATCATCAAGCTGAGCGTCTGCATGGTGTTCAAGTTGACCAAAGCTTGTTTGTTGTTGGCGCACACGGACAACACTTTGAGCAGCCGGGTCAAATTGAGCAACAATTTGTGATATTGGTTCGACTGATTCATGAGCAGAGTGACAATTAGCTGAGTGCCGCCCAGTTCTAGAATTACTTGTTTGGCCTCGGAGTTGCCGAAGGCCAGCAATTGCAGACAATCAACGACAATGGACAAAAATTTGACATTTTGTCCGTGATTTAGGAGAGGAATCATCTGATGAATCATGCCCATTTTTCTCAAGAGCATTTTGACTTTGTCGCCGCAGTCTAGCAGCACGTTGTGCAGAGTGGTGATGGCGTAGGAGACAATGGTGTCCATTGGAGCGCTGAGCATTTTGACAAGTGGCTGCAGCGCCTTTGAGTTGACGATGGCTTGTGTGCCGGTTTGTTTTTGGGTGGATATGCCGTAGAGGGCGCCGACAAGACTGCGCGCTGTTTCCAAATCGGCAGTGGTGTTCAAACAATCGACCAGACATTGAACTGCGTTGCTGGTCTGAATCAGTGCTTGCCTGGGACCTTCCATTCTAGCCATTTGGTTTAGCAGAATGGCGGCCTGTTGCACCACGACGAGGTCTTCGTCGATCAACAGCTTGAGCAGGTCGGGAATGGCTTTGAGGGCCATTTCCGAGTTGTCCTGGTAGTTGATCCAGTTGGCCACCGCGTTGTCCTCTTCTTGCTCTGGCTGGGGCTGGGTCGGCTCAGCCGCTGGTTGTTGCTGAGTCGGCTGTGGCGTGGTGGCCTCGGTTTTTTGACTGTCCGTGTTCATGTACGAGTCCATGCTGCTTATGGAGGGCGCTTGGGTCGAGTAGCCAGACTCGGTCATGTACTGTGTGTGCGACCACATGAGAGCTTTTTCGCTCGATTGGGTCGCATCGGGCAAGTTCGCAAATTGATAGTTATAGCTTGGTTGGTATTCCATGTTGGAACATAAAATGAGAGTTTTTGATTTTTGGGTTTATTCAAGTGAGAGTGTGGATTTAAATAGCTAAATTTTAGAATGAGTGTGTGTGTGTGTGTGTGCGTGAGTGTGAGAGCGAAACGGATAAAACGGATTAAAGCATGTGCATGAATGTGAAGTCTGCAGATAAGAGGTTAGTGGAGATGTTTGAGTCGATTTGACCGGGTCAGTAGGGACTGGTCGATTTGCTTTATTGGAGGAAATAGATAATGAGATGGATCAATGATTTTTATTCGTAGAGGTTAGTAGAAATGTCAGTTTTGTACGTTAGAGAAATTTAATCGCATATCACGGCCATGTTTTTTTCTTTTTTTATTAGTTTAGTTTAGATTTCTCACACTGGCTTATCCGATTCAAGTTCTATGTTGCACAATGCTTCACATCGACACATTTAAAGTCTATTTTTTTCTCTCAAATGCTAATTTTTTTGCTCGCCTATGCTCAGCATCATCGAACTTATTTAGATACATTTTTATTCAATTCTATTTTATTTATTTTTCTGAAAGAGCCCCGACTCAAACAAATTTGCAAATGAATAAAAATAAAAACAATATAGTCAGATTTACAGCGATTATTACAAGTTCATAATGGCATACTAATGAATTATTTAGAATTCAATTTTCTTCATTGTTGAATTGGCGCAGACCTAAAATCGCATGGATAGACAATGAGCTTGAATTTTATCCTAAAAATTCTCTTATGACCTTTTGTGTCCTTTACTTAATAAAGAATAACTATCCAACTATTCAATTAATTATATTTCTTAAATTTTTCAGAATTTTAAATTAAACTAGTGATTTGATAATAGTATTTTACGAAAAATAATTAATTTAATATATTAAATTGTCTTTTTTTTTCGAAAAATCGAAAATTTAAAATAGTTTTTTTTTTTCACAAATTGGTTTAAAAAATAGTTATTTCTAAATTGTTATAAAAAAAACTATTTTAAATTTTCGATTTTTCGAAATAAAAAGACATCTTTTCAAAAATTTTGAATTTTAAATTGGCCGTTTTGAATTTTACCAAATTTAACCAAAATTTTATTCTGAAATTAGTTTTCTTTAACTTAAAAATAAATGTTTCAAAGATTTTTGTTAATTTAATGTTTTTTAGTGTATCCTTTTCTGTTCTTTTCTATTTTAAAAGGACATAAAAGGACAATATTTAATTCTTTATCAAGAAAAGGACACAAAAGAACACAAAAGAATAATTAGCTATAAAAACACGCTCATTGTCTATAGCTCTAAAATCGATTAAAATATCTTCAAATTTTTTTTATTCTAATAATTTTATCTAGCATTTGATAAAAATAAACTTTTAAAAACTGTTATAAAATTTTTGAAACCTTGTGATGATGTAGCACGCGATCTTACTCGAACAAAAAGAATACACATAAGTATACATTAATAAACTAAATTCTCAATTTTTTCTAGTAATTTTATTCAATTAAAAAAAATAATATTAATAGTTTGGATTAGTTAAAAATCTCTTCAAAAATTTCAAGTCTTTTCTTTGATTTTCTTTGATTCTAATTTTACTGATTAGACTTGCTTTTGCTAGAAAAATCTTCAAAATATCTCTGCAGTACGGAACGCATTTTTAAACCACTTTTATAAAAAAAAAAGGTAGACCAGTTTCTACTTGGTTATAATTGCGGTGCAAATGATCAGCTCGATGCAGTAAACTCTGCAGGTACTGGAGAAGGAGAAAAGCGCCTCCCCTATTATCCGCTGGGATAGAAAAGAGTCAAATTATTGCTAACTCCCGGTCAACTTTTGATACACAGTATTTATTAATACCATTTTTTGCCCATAACCTTTTTGATTCATTCTTGATAAGTGCATTTTTTTTTGAAATTGCTCTTTCCCCATGTTCTAAGGTTCCGGCAATACAAAACGTACACACTATTTTAGGATTCGATTTTCGACCTCAAATTCGTAATCTGCATGTAAAAACCCCAGAATGCCAATTTTTAGTGAGGGGTTGAAAAAATAAATCTAGTCTCGAGATTTTTTCAAAAAAAGCCGAAATTTTATCCATTTTTTTGTTTTTTTTGTATCTAATCCCTGGGAACCCTCAAATGAGATATTCTTATAGAGCTTGTACAAGCCGGAGGGTTTTGGACGGACTGCTTGGAAGCTATCTGCTTCCTTTCAGCCCCCGTTTGAGCTTGGGAGTTTATTTAAAAATAAAAAAAAACAAAAACTTAAAAAATAAAATAAGAGTTTGATAATTTTACAAATTAAAACTGAATAAAATAAAAGCAGTCAAAAAAATGACTTTGAAAAGATAAAAAAAGTAAATTAAGTTTTAAATTTTATGTTTTAAGTCGAGATTGTAAATTTGTTAGGCTGGTTGAATCATTGATTAGAAGGTCTAGGATGGAGTTCGGGTTATGCTCAGCGGGCGAATGCTGTTCGATTAAGTCCCGGGTGGTTGAGTTGAAGGTCTTTGATTTATTTAAATATTTCAAGGCTAGGTTTTTGAGGCGAATGTCGACTGACTTAGGGTTTAATCTGTTAGATCTGTGGGTAAGTATTCTGAGTAAATTTATACGGCTTGTACATTTTTTTATTGAAATTGCCGAAAAATGGATTGAATGAACATTTTGTATCAAAATCTATCCCTAAAATAGTGGGTTCGGCGCAGTAATCAATCGTTTGGTTGTTTATTTTGAGTTTTAGATCGTTAAATAGGGTCGAGGCTAAATGAGATATACAAATTCTGAAACTAGAGAAAATACTGAACAAATTGTAGGTTTTACTTTTTCAAAATTTTGATTTATAAACCAAATGAATTAGTTGAAAAAGAGGGTATTTTCTCAATCAATTAATTGAAATCATTAATTTTTTAAAGTTATTTTTTATTAATCATTATTTTTTTATAATTATTTAATACAATTTAAATGAATTATTAAAAAAAAAAATTTTAATAGATATTAACGTCGGACCGAAGCATACTTTTCAAAATTAAAAAGCTCCTTGAGCCCCTGTAGCTGAAAATTTTTTTTCAACTTGGAATTATTTTTTCCTAAAAAATATAAAAACATTAAATTTTTTGAATTATAGTTTTAGATAATATTTAATGACGAAAAGATATCTTTTAAATAAAGATTGATATGGTTTAATTTTTTGTGTTTGAATTACAAAATGACTAATGGGCAATTTACTGTTATTATTCAATTATTCAATTATTCAAATAATTGAATTTCTTTCTTTAACTTTTTCAACTTTTTCAATTATTCTTTTATTCAACTTTTAAATTTTATTTTTGGCTTCATTGAAATCAATAATTAATTTTAAAATATTAAAATAAATTTTATCTATTAAAAGCTGTATTCTTTTCCAAACTTCGGCATCTTTTTTCATTTAATCCTTGAAATAAACAAATAAAAAAGAAAATAAAGTGATTTTTTGTAAAATGTTTTACTGAGTGTTTATACATTTTTTAAAATCAATCACTAATCAATTAATTATTATAAAGCATTAATTAAGAAAAAACTCTCACTCTTTTTGCTGAACCGAAATCGCTAAACCAGGGCTTCGCCCCGGACCCCTTTGATTTTATCTGAAGAAAGTTATACGTTTATCTAAAATTTTGTTAAAATAAATCTAATTTTAAAATAAACCCTATATTGACTATGCGTAACGTCTGGCGACGTTTTACGTTTACGTTTTTTTTATAGATAAAAATTGAATAAGTTGAAGAAAGTTGAAGAGAGTTGAAAAACTGTAATAGTTGAATAATTGAAATAATTGAAGGGGTTTTTTACGGATAAGAATTGAGATAGATGAAAAAAGTTGTTTTTAGTTTTGCATAGTTGAATAATTGAAATAATTGAGAAAATTGTTAAATCCAAATTGGCCCAAAGTTGTAAAAACATTTTTCAAATTTGAATAATTTTTCAAATTGCCCATGAATGTACAAAATCTACCCAATGTTGATACAATTGCAGAAGTGCGATGCTTAAAAAATTTTTTTCAGTTTCAAAAAAAAATAATTTTAAGTTAATATTGCAAACATGAAAAACTCAGTTTTTTTTTAAATTAAAATAAATTTTGACTTTGGGTTTGTGATATGATGATCCTTAAAGACAATATTAGTAGTTTAAAAAACTTACTACGCTCTGTAGTAATTTCTAGCATGCATGTAGTATGGATTAAATCGTGTCTTTCAACGAATGTCTAAATTATTTTCATTAAATAAAAATATCAATTAACGTAATCATCCGATTTGAGTGACATTCGGATGATTACGTTAATAGAGCTATTTTAAAGACATGTTTTTCAAAATCGAGCATTGTTTTAAAAAGAAATAAAAATTCAATTTTAGTGACATGTAATAAAAAGTGAATACATTTTAAACTTTTAAAAATTGTTAAAGCTTATATAAAATTCTTTAAAAAATGAAAATTGAAATAAATATGTTTTTAAACTATGTTGTAGTCGGGTGTTTTTTTTAACATTGGTCAAATTTATTCATTTTTTAAGACATGTCATTAAAATTGAACATTACTCTATTCTAAAATCAGTGCTCATTTTTTAGTGACATGTCATTATTTGATTTAGTAACATGTCACTATATTCGGATAATTACATTAAAATGAATTAAACTTTTTGTTGAAGTCAACAAATTTAGTTATTTTTTTGTCCAAAAAATTTCAATTTTCATAAAATGTAAATAATTTGAACAGAAATTAGTTAAAAATTCATTTTGAAATCTTTGGAAAGATGATAACAATGAAATTTTATCTTAATTACATTGAATATTTTAATTTTGAATAATTTTTTCGATAAAATGAATTTAATATCTAAATTTTTGTCAAATGAAAACTGTTATTCCAAAATTTGTTGAGAAATTAATTTTAATTTCACAATAATTCTAAATTATAAAATTAATATTTAATGCTCATTTTTCTTACCTAAATATAAATTATACAAAAATTTCCAAAATCTACAATGTTTACTGATTTTAGTCCCCAGACAGATTTGTCAAATTTAAAATCAACTTTGGCCGAATACGGCGTTGCGGTTCTACCAGGAGTTATCACCGGAATAGAATGCGATAATATACGCAAAACGCTAATGAATTATATTAACAATGATTTAAATATGAGCTTACCAAATGATTTTGAAAAACTTAAGCCTTTGAAAGGCGGTATTATGAAACACTATGGAATACCGCTTTTGAAAGAAGTCCTTGATCTAAAGACTGATGAAAGAGTTAAGAGACCATTTGAAGAAATTTGGAACCAAAAAGAGTTAACAACATCATTCGATTCTATATTTTTTGGGCCTCCACCTGAACAGCTCAGTGACAAATACTTTTTTGACATTAATAGTACATGGTTTCATTTTGATCAAGCTTCAAATAAGCGAGATATGTGCTGTGTTCAAGGATTTATTAACTGTGAAGACACCCAACATGGAGACGGATGTTTATCTGTTTTGGAAAAAAGCCACTTTTTTTTTAACGAGTTCTTTGACACTTTTAAAATAGACACGCATGGCAGAGACTGGTTCTTACTAAATCAAGTTAGTCATGTTGATTGGTTTAGATCAAAAGGATGCGAATGGAAAACCATAATGGCACCAAAAGGATCAATGGTCTTTTGGGATTCGAGAGTGGTTCATATGGGAACAGCGCCAAGAAAAGGAAGAGCATCGCCTAACTGGAGAATTTTAGCTTATGTGTGCTATACACCGGCTCAACTTCAATCTAGAAATGATGCCAAGTTAAAAAGAAATGCTTTTGTCGAAAATATATGCACTGCTCACTGGCCCCATTCAGTTCGAGTTTTTGATTGCAAAATAAATGGCTTTGATAAAAAAAATAATCTTGAAGATTTATGTGAAAGGCAGAGAATACTATTCGGAATTTAATGCATAAAGTTTTAATGAATTATTTTGAGTAGAATATAAATATTTTAATAAATTATTTTGAGTAAAAAATTTAAAATATCACTGTAAAAAATCAAAGTTTTAGGACCCAGTACTATTAAGTTAGGTATTTTTGAAAATTGTCAAATTTGTAGCAAAGTAAAATTTTTGATCAAATTTCAAAATTTAAAATATGCTCAAAATATTTTCAAGTTTTAAAAAATGGCACTATTAATTAATATTAAAAAAGAATTTTTTTTACCTATTTTAAAAGAATTTCATCAAGTGAACAGGAACGCTCTATGTTCACCTTCATATTCTTAACGTTCAGCCGATAAGAATTGTTTTATTAAAGGTACGACTTGAGGTCGGCGATCTACCGAAGAATTTTTAAAAGTAATCACTTCTGTTTTCCCGACTTGACTCTCAATCATTTCATTTGTCGGTCCATAATCCTGCAGAGAGTCTGTTTCCTCTTTTTCTTCCTCTTCCCATTATAGTAAATGATGTCCTCATCTTCCTCATTCCCTTTAAGAACCCATCTTTATAATGAGTTTGCATTTCCATTTTTGTTAACCTCCAGCCAATTTTTGTAAACACTATGAAGAACATGCAATATAGAATTCTTTAATCTATGTCTAGAGAAAAATGGTATACCTGACAGTTGGAAAATTTCCAAGATAATAATGATCCCAAAAAAAAACAATTAGCCATCAAAGTATAGACCAAAAAGTGTTACCAGCTGTCAGGGTAAAATCTTAGAAAGGATAATTAAAAATAGACTCTTTTCATTTCTGGAATCCAAAGGTTTTATTTGCATGGAACAATATGGTTTCCGCCAACATCGTCGTACCTCGGACAACCTTGTGTTCTTAAGCCAAAAAGTCTCTGAGACTTTAGTTAGGAAAAAAAGTATGCTCCCTTTTCTTTGAAATTTCTCAAGCCTTTGACAAGGTTTGGCATAGCAGTATCATTTAAAAGCTAAGTAAAACTGGAGTCCTTCTCTATATTCTTGAATGGGTAAAGAATTTCTTAAACAATAGAAAGTTTTTTATCAAATTAAATAATTTTGAATTTACTTGTGGAGAAATAGCAACTAGCGTCCCCCAGGGTGTCATTATTAGCCCTCTTTTATTTTCAATTTTTATTGATGACGTACCAAAACAAGACAAAAATAAAAATTCTTACTCCTTTTTTTTGCGGATGATTTAGTCACATTCTTCATATTTAAGAAATATGGTAACATTTCAAAAGCTTTAAAAAGCTACTTAAAAAAAGTCGAATCTTGGCTCTACAAATGGAGAATAAAAATGGCTCCGGATAAGTGTAGTTACTTAATCTCTTCTGGAAATTCATCAAAAAAACAGGATCTTGTTCTTAATCTTCTAGGTAAAAAATTCCCAAACTGTGATTCTCAATTTTTTTTAGGTATAAAATTTGATGAAAGCTTATGCTTTAAGTTATCCGGTCTAGGTGTCAAAATAGACTAAATATTATCAAAATTCTGTCCCATAAATCTTGGAAATAATGGTAAAACTTTAATAGGCGTTTATAATGCTCTCATAGGTTCGATTATAGATTATAGTTTTTTTATTATAAACCTATAGTTTCAAAAACAAATATCCAAAGATTACAAGTACCTCAAAATATCCCAATCAAGTCAATATACTATCTTCCCTTTGACGCCAAGTCGGAAATTTTCTATAAATTTCTTGAAGAAATTAAATTAGATACAATAAAGTTAAGGCTAGAAAAATTGCTTATTAGATACTTGAAAAATTGCTATTTGATAAATTAAAAAAAAAATGCATTGGTATTTCTTTGACGGTAGGCAGAAGAGGGTCTTAGTTATATTTTCCAATATGATTTATTGGCGAGGCTGTGTTAGTTTTGGGACAAGCGTCCAGGCTGATTTTTCGATTTAGAATTATTTTCCTCATTTAACATTTTTCCTTCTGAACATTTTTCAAGCTACAAGTCGTATTCTTCGTATGATGTATCCGGAAAGAAATTATCAGAGTGTAATTTAGTCAACGTCGAACCTCAAGTTGGTCCAAATGATTGTGGTCTGTTTTGTGTTGCATATGCTCAAATGTTGGCGTATGGAAGAGATCCATTTAAATACAAATTCAATCATGCTCGAATGCGACAAACGCACAATTTTTTTTATTAAATTTAATTCTCTACAATATTTTTTGATCTGTTCTTCGTATTTTTTGGCTGAGCTCTTCGCTCATTGATACTAATTTCGATTTTGATTCTCTAGACACTTCCTCTCGAATCATCTATTTTGCATGTTCTGATTCTGAAAATTCTTTTAAGAGAGTTGAACTTTTCAGAACATAACTAAATATATGACTCATTTCTCCACCTTTAACATTTGCATTCCTGTCGCACGGTTTATAAATTCAAACGCAGCCATAAAAAATCCAATAGAACCAAAAAAATAGGTTAATATTTGGCAGATATTCACAACAAATTACAGGGTCCCGAAAACAAAAAATTATTGTTCCTAGGAACATGAGTACCTCAGGATTCAACATCTCTAATTCTTCTTTCGAAAAATAAACATTTATATCTCCTTTTTTAGGACAATCAATTTTTTTAGCAAAAACTGTTTAACATACAGCACTGCTATGATTTTCTGTTTTTACGGAATTTTACGTGAAATTTCGTAAACAAAAAAAAAGTAAACCAAAGTAAATTTACCGGATTTTATCTGAATAAACGTAAAATTACCGGAAATTTCGTAAATCTTTGACCGCCATTTCGGCATCAGCTTCGGATAAAATCATTCTCTTCCTAACATGCTGTTTTAACTCGTTCCTCATAAGTTAATGGGATTTAAATCGGAAGACTTTGGGGGGAGATTAAATCTTTGTTTAAAAGAAATAACTAAAATTTTATCGCCAAATATTAATTACTAAAAAGCAATTTATCCAAACAATATTGTTTAAATTTACAAAAGTAGTGCACATTAAAGATCGATGCTTTAGGTCGTTGTCCTGGTGTAGTTTAAAGTCTAAATCGTAGTCCGTAGCACCAAATGATAATAAATAAACAGATAATATCTTTCGGTAAAGTTCTGCATTCATTTTGCTCTTAAAAAATCTTAAAAAATTCTAAAATAAGGCTTTTTAGTAATTAATCTTGGGCGATAATATTTGAATCATATCTTTTAAATAAAAATCTAATAAAAAATAATAAAAACCCTTATTAAATGATTTTTTTAATTTTGGAATTTTTTTTTTTGTTTAAGAATGGGATTTAAATCGGGAGACTTTGGGGTAGATTAAAACTTTATTTGATTAAATGATTATATACCGAGATTAAATGGCGGTCAAAGAATTCAAAAAATCTTTGAAGAAAGAAAAATGCCAAAATTATATAAATCATTTAAAAAGGGTTTTTATTAGTTTTTATTTTCAATTTAATCTTTAAAAGGAATACTAAAATAAATTAAGGTAATTAAAGTGGCTATAGAAAAAAAATGGAGATTAGTCGAATCATTGAATTATATTGGGATGTGTATTGAACATTTTTTAATTTTGAGTTTTTGTTTATTGTCTAAAATTTATTTTTCTAAACGTAAAAAGATTAAACGTAAAATTACGTGAAAAAAGTAATGTTTTCCGAATTCAGACCCAAAAAATTAAAAAAAAGTCAAAAATGTCAATATTCTCAAAAAAAGTAGTATTTTTTAGAATTTTTACTTTTTACAAAAATTTACGTAATTTTCGCAAATTTAACGTTAATTCAGGTAAAATCCGGTAAAATTTACGTAGTTTCACGTAATTTTACGTAAAAACAGAAAATCATTGCTGTACTGTACTAAATATTAGAAATGAAGAAATGAGGAAATTAAATCAAAAACACTAAATTTAAATCAATTTTAGTAGAAACTTAAAAAAAAAATTAGTTTTTATTAGTCTCAATCTGGCCTGTGGGTTTGAAAGAAAAGAATTCTTATTCTCTTTTTTTAAAATTCCCATATCGAATACTTTTTAGCGAAATGGATGCAGTTGCCATCCGGAAATGTTTCAAATGCAAATTTGGGAAGATTTTTTGAATAAATACTTTAAGAAGGGTAATAAAATTTTTGTATATTTTTAAAGTATTTGGTATTTTACAAATGCAAGAATAATGGGATGAATAATGTATATGCTAAAAATTTTTTCGATATGCTTGATAAACAAATCTTAATATTCATTAATAATTTAAATTAATTGAGCTAAAATTGTCATTCATGATTGCATTTAATCTATTTTTTGATTTAGCGAACTTAAAATTCAAAAAATTTCGATGATGACAATTATTCTTTCTGAAAATTTCTAACAATTTTAAGATCTTATTTTAAACTAAATTGTCAAAATATATTGTATTTTAATTATAAACTAGTTCTTTAAACCTTAATTATTTTTTGATCACTGAACTAAAAAAAACATCAAATAAATCTTTAATTATTTTTTAATTTAAAATAATTAAAATCGACAAAAAATTTTTTATTATATTTTTTAAACAATAAAATGTAAAAAAAATAAAACTAAAAAATCGTTCGAAATAAATTATGTTGGGTCCAGTGATGCGACCTTTTCGTCAAATTTCCCTCTTTTAACTCATTATCATACTCGCATAGCAATCTAATAAAATAATCATTTGGTTTTATATTGGACTTTCTGCTTTGAACATATTGATATGCCTGGTGATACGATAAATTGTATCGCGACATCAAATAAGCAATAACTATAGTTGCTGAACGTGATTTTCCTTTTTTGCAGTGAACTAGAATTTTTCCATTAGTGAGTCTTGCGTGGTCTATTACTTGAAATGCTTCTTCAAAATGATATCTAATATTGTAATCTTCTTTATCTTCTGCTGGAATGTATTTATAATATCTTAGATAGTACAATAAATCTTCATTGGGACAAACTGTATTGGCGATATTTATAACATGTGTGAAACCAAGTTGACAAATTAAATGAGGATTTTTGTTGAGAAAATTTCCGCCCAAGTAAAGAAAAGGTTCCACAATTGCAAATATATCTTTATGATATTTCATATTTGCAATTGGTCTTTGAAAATCTTTATTGTTGAGAGAAAAAAAATAAATATTTTTTTGAAAAATCTTTTATATTGAAAAAATGGTTTCAATTGTATGCATTTGACTCGCTTGGCAAATTCCAAATATTTTCTAGCGATTCACTTGAACTTAAATTCCTTTCAATTAAAAATAAGATTGCTCTGAAACTTTAGAATTTTTGAAAGCAATTCTTAATTATTTTTATAGATTTTTTCATTAAAGCCCAAAACCGGAAAAATCCGCATTATGTTTTTAAGGATAAGATTTTTATGTCCATTCAAATGATCAATTAAAATTATAAATATCAAATATAAAAAATTATCATTAGAAAATTAATTACTTTAAAAATATAATCAATTCGAAAAATTAATTAATATTAAAAGATGAATAATTATATTTGATAATAAAAATAAAGTCACTGATTTGAGTCAAATAAAAAATAGCCATAAGGTTTTAGCTCGTGAACTTAGAGAGAGGTAGAACGAAACATATAAAAAGATAAAAAAACATATATAAAGAAAAAAAAACATAAAGCAAAATTATAATTTTATTTCAGGGAAAAAAACATATAATCAGTTGAATAAAAAAGATAAAACACATAAACCAAAATCAAAAATTTTATAAAAGAAAAATAGATATATCCAATTGAATAAAAAGGATAAAACACATAAGCCTAAACCAAAAATTTTTTAATTCTTAAATTTAATTTAAGAGAAAAAACACATAAAATCAATTGAAAAAAAAGATAAACAGCATTAATTTAATTTTAATTTCTACATTAATCATATTGTAAACAAGGACCAGCTTTTCGCTTCCGACCTGCTTTAGGTCTATTTTGAAAATATTTTGTAGTTAATAAGCCGGGATAATTAATTTTATTTTTGAATAAACAAGAGATTAGATGTACACACATTCCTTTGTCCATAAAATATGAACACGAACAATAGCAGCAATCAACGCAAAAGCATTCATCGCTTACAGCAACTTGATAACGATTGTCAAAAATAAAAATAATATTACCATTATCATCAAAATCTGTCCCTGATTCAGTGATTTTATTGATGCAGTCATTTGTAATTGCTATTTTTTTAATACTCAAAGGAATCGAGATATATTCTGGAAAAGCCGAGAATGATCTTGAATGGATCAAAATTTGCGTTTCAAAAATTTCGCATACCGGTAATAGGTTTAATTTAATACGATCTGTAAAAAATTTTTTTATGATATTGTTATAACTCTCGATAGGACTATTCGTCATAGCATATCCTCCTGGCGTATTAAAAATTTGCCAATTATTGAATGGAGAATAAATCCATTGTTTACTAAAATAATTTATAAACTGTTTGAGATTATTCTTCCCTTTGTAACCATTCCAACTTTTTAATGTTGATTCAATCAGTAAATTAAATTTTTCTTTCGATGTGCATGAATGCAATGCGCTAATAGATGAGTTTACTTTTTCACGTAAATTTACAGGTATTTTATCACAATTTTTTTTTATCTTTATTAATTGAATAATTAGTTATGTAAAAAAATGAGTTTAAAAGAAAAATTACATTTGATTTAAGGTGAAACCAACACATAATTATATTCGAGTTAGGCAAATTTTTTTAAACTATTAGCCATTGCATAATCAGCATCAACACAAATATAATTGATTACATCTATACTTATTTTTAGTACATTACAGACATTAATTAGCTGAGTCCAGAAATAATCGAAATCATTTTGCTGTTCATGTGACGTAAGCATAAATGCTATCGGGTGAAATTTGCGGTTTAGGTCAGTTGTACCAAAGACTATTAGTGGGTACCCATACTTCACAATTTTATAATATGTGAACTTATGACAGCTAAAAGGGAATTTTGAATTAAAAATAAAGTAAAAAAAATATTCAAACGATCTGGAATCGTTTAGATATTTTTCTTTAAATTTAAATACTTTTTGAGTAAAAAATTTCATTTTTCTTAAACAATTTACGTTAAATTCAGTAAAAATAGTAAAACTAATATTTGATTTTAAAAAAGAAAAAAATCCTTTTTTTTAAATAGCTTATAAATAACAATAATTAATAAAAGACTTGGTAGAAGAGATTTGCAGACTTGGTAGAAAGCTTGTTTCAGCTTATTTTACAAAATGAGTTAAATAGACCGAAAAAACAAAAAATTATTCATTTTAAATTTTTGATTTATTATAGAAAGATATAAAAGAATACTTTATATTGAATTTTTTCACTTTTTACTCTTTTGCAATTTCCTTTTTTTCACTCAATTTTCAAAGAATACCCTCTAGCTCGGTAAAGATAATAAATAAATTGCTACAGAGCCTAAATGATATTTTTTTAATATATATTATTGGTTAAAATCACATTATTCAAATAAAAAAAACATATTCAATTAGATATTTTTATGATCTTTTCAAAAATATCTTTACTTTTTAGGTGTATCTATGAAGTTATGAGGGTGTTTTAGGGTGTTTTTGAGTGTTTTGTAAAAATTCACTTGAAAATTTAATATATTTATTTATTTAAAATGACAATATTTTGATAAAATAAAAAATGATGTATATTTAAATTGAGGTGGATAGAAATAAATTTATCAAAAAAAAAGGTATTTCATTTTATTTAATGGGGTTTACACAATATTTAATGGTGTTTTTTTTCGCTTTTTTGGAAAAAAAAACAAAGAATTCAATTAAATAAATAAATAAAATTAATTTTTATCATATTTTTGATTTTTTCTAATTAATAATCTGTTCAATTTTCTTTTAAAATCTAATTTATGGGAAAATTTGAAAAATTTAAATTAATTTTGAGAACAATAAAAAAAAATATTTTAATATATAAAAAATCAAATAATCTAATTAAAAGGAAAATTTTTTTGCTTTAAAAATTTAAAAATTTTAATTATTAAAAAAAAATCTTCTTGTTTGTTCCTTTCGACCATTGACATGGTCAGGATAAAAAAATGTCTGTTCTTCGCATCCAAACAGTATATTATCGGCAGCTTCAACACCTTGCATTAACGAATGATCCTGATTGCTCACCTCATATTTCCATCCACCAAATCTACCTCGGGTATAAATTGAAAATTTACGCCTCAAAATCGGCTCTATTTCATTCAAAAAATCATCTCGCTGTAGATACGGAGTCGGATAACCATATTCAGAACTGAACTCGTGTTTACTTATCAAATGATCTAAATGCTTGGACTCAATAACATTTTCATTCAAAAGTCCTTTAATTGTTTCATCGATTAAATTTTTTCTTTCAGGCAAATGATCTGTTTCGCAGATTTCAGCCATTAGAGACCATTGTTTGCCAGGCTTAGCGACCATATATGGCGAATAGTTTGAGAGTACTGTCAATCGGTAGAAAATTGATCTCTCCAAATTGGGAAAGTACATCCAAGATTTATTTTTCAACTCTTCGGGCATTTCGCATTCAAAACCCAGCCCTATTACATTTACTTTGGAATGCTTTGGTTTTTGGTGTCGATCAAAAATGTCCTCTACATTTAGACTTTGAGTTTTGTTGATCATTTTGGTTAAAAATAAATCGATTGGCAAAGTGTTAATCAAGTAATCATAGGATATACTTTTTCCATTTGATAACTTAATTTCTTTTTTATCAATGTCTATTTCAGTCACTTCGGTTTTTAGCTTCAAATTGTTCTCATTTAGAAGATAACCTACTCCTTTCCAAATAGCACCAATGCCGCCATACTTTGGATACCTAAAAGTATTGTTTGGTCCCCAGTTCATTGATTTTGAATCTTTTGGCTCATTTTTTTGTATGTACTCTCCGAGTATTTTTTGAACATCAACCATAGCCACTCTTTCGCCAATCCATGTATGGTTCATTTCTTTTGCCGGGTATCCCCAAACTTTCAAGTTGTATGGAATCATAAAGTGCTCGGCCAAGCCTTTTCCAAATTTTTTGTAAATTAGATCTTCGAAATTTTTAATCTGATTGAATTCTGGATTTGATCGATTGGCGTATATTTCCAATAAGCCATCAAAACAGTCTTTGATTACCTGAGTGTTTTTTGAGTAAAAAAAATTATTCTGAAATGGATATGGCAAAAATGAATCTGGATCAAATCGAGCCCAACATTCGCGCTTATGAGTGCACCATAATTTTTCGATTTTAAAATCTTTATCATTTTCTTCCAAAACTTCAAAATGCTTTTTGGCATAGGCTAAAACGCCTTGGTTTATTAAGTCGGTAAAATATTGGTAGTGGGAAAATGTAACATGAACGCCTATATCCCACCAAAATCCTTGAGGATCAGGAAATGAGGTGGCAAGACCACCTGTATAATCGTTTTTTTCAATTAAAAGCCAATTTTTGTGACCAAGCTGTTGTAGTCGTGTGCATGCACCCAAACCAGTTGGACCGCCACCTATGACGACAATTTTTTTTTCCATTTTAATAATTCGAATTTGAAATATTTTACCAAAACTTTGACAAATATTGCTATGGTTTTTATTCCAGTATTAATTATGTCTGATGATTTTAATTTTTTTATAATTTTAAAATAAGTGAAGTGAATAAATACAAACTTTTTGTTAATTTGACTTCAGTTTTTGTTTATATACTTTAATTTTTTTTACCAAGAAAATTGACACTTAATCAAAATTAACCAGATTAAATTGAAAAGCTTGAACATTTATAATTTTTACAATTTAAATAAAAATTTGTCCGAAAAACAGAAATTTCATTAAAAAATCTTAAAAAGACATATAATTATTACTAGTGTTTATTTTTTGCAAAAAAAAAACTAAAATACTGAATTTAGAACAAAATATTTTTTTATTTATTACTTTTTTTTGAAAAATATAGCTCTAATTATCTTAGAAGAACAAATAGATAAAAATAAAAACAAAATTTATTTTTAAGGACAAATAATACTTAATTTGGCTTTCCTGGAAAATATCCCTCAAACCAACTATTTTTACATTCAACGCACCATTGTATCTTAAAAACTCTGCAATTTTTTGATTATTTATTTTCTTCCACTTTTCTTGATAAAGTTGAATTGATTTGTCAAATTTCGCTTTTGAGTCCAAAACTTAAATTGCCAAGATATATCATCGAAATTTTTGTCTCATCATAAAATCTATACGATTTAATTCACTGTCAATATTTCGTGTAACACGTGCCCACCAATTCACACGTTAAAGAAAAAATTGATTAATATAATTTTTAAATCTACTCGGCCATGTCCGACCATTTTAATTTTATGAAATTATATGAACAATTTTTAGAAGACAAGGACATTTTTTACATTTAGCCCTTCTCCGTTCAAGATATAAAAAATAACGAAGATCTCATCTCAGAAGTTATTCTGAGATGGGTCAATTTTGACCCAAGGAAAAAAATTATTATTTTATAAATTTTTATTATGAAATTAGTTAAAATTTTATAAAAAAAACGGTTAAAAAAATAAAATCACAAAATTAACTATTTAAACATTTTTGACAAATAACAATTTTTATTAGTTTCGAGTGATTTTTGCAAACAAACCCTCACAATGAGAACATTGGTTCAGGGGGGATAGTCCACATTTGTATTAACACCTTCTTAAGAAAAGATTAGCGTAGCTTTTATGGATACCACGAAAGGTTCATTAAAAATTCATCATGATCTCATTTAAATCCCCTTTAGGTGTGAAGAGATTAAAAAAATTTCAAATTTCAAATTAATGTTAAAATACAATCATCCAAGTATTTTGCTTCAAATTCGAGAATACCTAAATATGAAATATAAACAGTGTTATGGAGTCGATCTAACAAGTCACTGGAA
Source organism: Brachionus manjavacas (assembly GCA_019054805.1). Lineage (NCBI taxonomy): Eukaryota > Metazoa > Rotifera > Eurotatoria > Ploima > Brachionidae > Brachionus > Brachionus manjavacas. The sequence continues at coordinate 1,183,329 of JAHQIY010000005.1, forward strand.
ATTCTTACATGATTTTAATATCCCTCAACAGAAGAATACACACGATTGTGGTGTTTTTTTTAAGTAAAATAGATAATAGTAAAAGTCTCAATTCAGATGATTACAACTTTCTTGCACGAGATATGGATTATTACCGAAAAAATATTTTGCTTTCAATTGTGGTTTAATTTTTTGAAAATGTATGAATCAGAAAATATTAAATAAAATGTAAAAAATTGAAAAAAAACAGAAAAAATAATGTAAGAAAATATTGGTTTATTTTTTTGTGTTTGAATTAGAAAATGTATCCAATGTTGAAATTACATTGAAAAAATGCGATGTTTTAAATATTTTTTTCAGTTTCAAAAAAACAAAAATTTTAAGTTAGCATTGCAAGCATTTTCATATTTGAAATTAAACTCTTTAGTGAATTAGATTGAGTTTAATTTTTATTTGGAAATTTGAAAAAAAAAATTTGAAAATTCTTTTTTAACTTTTAAACAATAAATTTATTTATTTTTTTGAATAAAAACACATGAAAAAACTAAAGAAGTTAAATAATATAAAATAAAATAAAAAATGAATAAAAATAAAAAAAATAGATAAATAAATCATTAGTTAAAGTTTATTAAATCTTTGAAAAACTGGATTTAGTCGGTTAGGTGAACCAAAGTTCACTTATTATTCGAAAAATTCTTGTTCTCAGGTTTTGTGAGTTATTGGTTAACCCAATTTTTTTGTTCAAAATAGAATTAGACGAACAATTTTTAGATTATGTGAAAAAATTGAATAAAGCTATTTAATGGAATACCTAATTGTCGAAACTGATATAAAAAGACCTATATTTTATGCTGATACTAAATTTATTTTTCAAATTAAATTAAATTTATATAAAAATTAGGAAATAATTTTTTTGTTTTTTTTTAATATAAAGGAGATTTAGAAATAGCATTTGCTCTGATCTGGTTGACTTGCCACCTTTTTGTTCTGCACCTACAAGGGATTTTCAATATTTTTTATTCAATCCAACAAAAATAAAATTTTGAAAAATTTACTTGGGTCGTTTTTGACCCATTTTGGTCGTTAACAGAATATTGGGTCTATTTTGACCCGATCTTGGACGGATAAGGGTTAAACAATATTATTTATGCTTGAAATGTTTCTGTCGCTCTTTTTACAATCCAGTTTCATGAAAAAAAGAGGAAATAGTAATGTCGCAATTACACAATGGAGAAGGATATTCAATATATCTTGATTCAAGGCCTTGTTTGCATTCAACCACTAGTCTGACAGCCAGTGGAATAGAATGACTGAATTCTATCTCTCACTCAACTCAAAAAGCCGATTCGAGATTGTTAATAATTTAAGTTTATTAAAAGCCTCATGATGAAAGGGTTTTGAGGGAGTATCATATTTTAACTTAAGGAAAAATCTTACTGCTGTATTATGATTTGCTTGTAGTTTTTTTGATATTATTTTCTGAAAATGAATTCAAGCAAGGAAAAGAATAGCCTGAAATTGATCTTTATTCTGAAGGAGCTCTAGCTCGATAAGAAAACAAATAAATAAATAAATAAATTTTGGGTTCTTTGTCAACCAGTATTTAATATGAAACATTTTTTTTCTACTAAAACGCATAGTTTGCAGAAATGATTTCTTATTTTTTCAAAAATTTTAAAATTTTTTATCTGTTAAATCGGTGCAAATACTGATCTTGCTTTATTTTCTTCTTTCATTATTGCATTCGATCGCCTAGCGTTATTAACTTTAGCTAAAAATTTTTCCGCTTCTCTATGGCTTAAATTTAATTGCTTAAAAAAAATTTTGACTCTTTTTGGTATTTTTCTCTGGCCTACATGGCAAACCTGTTCCACCAATCTGGCTAACCTATCCAGCCCATCCGGCCATTGTGCAACATATAATTCGAAATAATAATTCAATTTAAAGCTGTCAGTATTCAACGCAATAAAATTAGTAAAATTACCACAAATTTATATAAAAAACAACAAAAATTATAAATTTTTATCTCTTTCTTTTTTTTTCCCAACTTATTATAAATAAAAAATTAAATTAATAAAAACATAATACAAAAAATTTTCTTTAAATTTATTAATATTAATTTTTTTAGAATTGATGAACTTCAATGATATTGGCATGGATATACAAGCCAAAGCGAGAATCAAAAAAGAAAACAAGGTCGTGCCTACAACATCAACCAGTGGACTGTATTTAGAACGAAAAGAATGCCATACTTGAATCTGAAGAAGATTCGGATAAAGAACTTGAACAAGCTCCAACATCATATAAAAGACACAAGCCGAATGATCCAGCTTTATCAATAGAGAATATTTGTAAAACTTGTAATGCCCCAATGAAGAAAAAAGAGGTTTTTATTGCCCAAATGGTTGTACTAGGAAAAAAAATTAAATTTTTTGATAATTTTTTTTTTTTTATTTACTAAAATATTTTTTATTATTGATTAAATGAAAAATTTATTTTTTTTTGGGTATTCTTACTATTTTTATTAATTTTATATAAAAAAATTGACACAAAATTAATATTATTACTTTTTTATATATTTATGGGTTTTTTACTATTTCTGTGGAATTTTTACTAAAAATATTGTGCCAAAATATTAAGAGTCTTTTATTCTGTTCAAAAATTATATTTATAAATAAGTTTTTTAGTTGTTAAGAGGAAAAATATGTTGTAAAGATTAATTAAATTATTAAGCAACAAATAGTATTCTAGTGATTTTTCCATTAATACTGGCGTTGACCAAAGTTTTATACTATTAAACCTTTTTCATAGAGAAAAAAAGAAAAATAGTTCAACTGTGATTTTTTAAACTTAATCCTGAAAAAGAACCTTTCAAAATTTATCATTTTTTTTGAAAAAAAAAATTAAATTCGATTCAATTGGTAACTTTTCCCAGGATTCAAAAACTCTGTTTGCTAAATATTGAAAAAGGTATTGTCATTTTTTTTGATCTCTATTATAATTTTACGATCATTTGTTCTTCTCAGATCTAGGCATAATTAGATTTAGTTTTTCTAGACTCATCAAACCTAGGATCTTAAGTCTCTTCTTCATACGACTTTTTTTATTTTTTTGCATACACTGTTTCCTTTATTTTAGGTTATTGAAAATAATTTATAATAATACTGCGAAGTAATCAAATATTATTTATAAGTAATGATTTATCTTGTATTTTTTTATTTTTCTGAAAATATCCATCAGTTTTTCTTTATTTTCTAACCAGAAAAATTTTATTTAATCAAATAATTTTATTTTAGCGGCATGAAATATTTTTTCAATATGGAAAATTTCTTTCAAAATTTAAATTATCCCCTAATAATAATTCAATGTTCCATAAAGAATTTATGAATCTTTATTTGAAAGACTCAAAATCAAGGTACAGAAATGGTGGTTTAAATTGTTTAATTTGGTCACAACAAAATTAATACCAAGTTTGACATTTTAGAAGTAACTTTTTGAAATAGAACATTTAAAAATTTCTGATCTAATTCAATTTTTCAAATTTGATCAGAATATTTCCAAATGCGTAATTAATAGCAAATTTTTATATTTTTATAACATTTCAATTTCAATTTTTGAAAAAGGATTGTAATTTGTGTAAAATGCATTGATATTTAATTGCGCATTTAAAATGTTTTGATCAAATTATAAAAATGAAATCTGATCAAAACATTTTACTTTTCTCACTTTTCTAAGTTTTGAAAAGCATTAGATTATAATACGAGTTTGCCACTTGGCATTTGTCAGTTTGACAATCGTGTTGAAAACCATGGGAACTGTAAAATCAGGAATCGTGATGGAATATGTAGCTGAAAATATTTTTTGAAGTTAAGGATATGTAGCCATCTAAGGGTGTTAGAAAGTTTTCCATGAATTTTTCTGGATTTACTAAAAGGGTTATTATATTAAAGTTATATTGATCTCTATAATTACTGAACATATCTCCTAAAAACATATTTATTTTTTATTATCTGTCTCTTAAATTATTTTTTAATATTTTTTTTTATCGGAGCTCTTGCTCGATACAGATAAACAAATAAATAAATAAATAATATTTTCCTTAATATATTTACTTAAATTTTCATAATTGCATTTTTATATTTCAATTTTCCATATTCTCTTTCTAAAAATTTCAATAAATTTTCAATAAAATAATTAAAAAAAAATTGCTAAACTTTCATTAATTTTAGTTACAAAAATAATAATTTATAGAGACAATTCCAGTAATCTAAGAGACTGTTTTTTGTATATTTAAGAGAAACGATTTTTAAGTGTTCTGATTTGGTAGACCCATAATTAACGTCTAAACATGAGACTGAAAATAAACACTTTTTCTTTATATCACAAATTTATAAATATTTTTTTTTAAATTTTTTCTCCAAATTGACCATTGTCTTGTAATTTAGTACCTGTTTCCACACATGATATCAACCAACCTAGAAATCTACACAAGAATTTTGAAAATATTTTTTTTATCTGAACCAAACTCATGAGCTATCAAAGCTATTAAATTTTTAAAAATCAAGACTTCAAATGTTAAGTTTTAATTGAGAATTTAAAAATTCAAAAAATCCAAAGAGTGCTCTAAATAGTAATTTTTCATAAGAAAAAAAGATTATTTTTATATTTGAAAAAATTTTTAAAAATAGGAAAATGAATACAATCAGAAACATTCGTAAAGTTTTACCTATTGTCTCATTTCCAAAACATTCATTAGCGCGGTCAGCAAACATCCCCAAACCAAATCTGTATCTATGTCCAATTCAAAGTTCACTGTACTCAACTGACCAAGAAATCAAAGCAGAAATAAAACAGAATCGTAGCGTACCTCATGTTTACCGATGTTCTGTAAATGATCCTGTAAGGTTAAACCCAACTGAATTGAACCATTTGGCAATTTTTTTTAAGCTTAAACATGATGTCAATAATCTTTCAAAATTTTATCGTTTGGACCAAGCTGATCTAAATGTAATTGATCCTTTCCAGGAATGCCTCAATAGAGAACATTATGCTGAATTCAAAGCTTTTGACGAAACATGTCTAATGATTCGTCAGCCTGGAGTTGAGATCATCAATTATTTGAAAAAACTTGATTTATCTATGCCAGCCTATCGCTTTGTTTTGTGTAATTTAAAAAAAAATTAAGATTATTAAGAAAATTATTATTTTATTAAGATGGAACCCAAAACGGTACCGGAAAGCGTTCAACCTTGCTTCATATTCTTCACTACTGCCACAAAGACAACTGGATGCTTTTTCATGTACCAAATTGTAAAAATTTTAAAAAGGTTTTTATGCTCATTTTTGGTTTATTGTTTGTTAGGTTCTGCTGTTCTCAGAAGAGCTAGAGAAAATCAACCTTCGTCATACAAAGAAGGTCGATTGGACACACCGATCGATGCTGCACTTTTTCTCAAACGATTTTCCATACAAAATATGAAGCTTTTGAAAGAACTGGACCTAAAAACTACCAAAAAGTATGACTGGAGCAAAAGAGAATCTTCTCCAGAGGGCACTCCAATTCTAGAATTGATAGATTATGTAATTTTAAACTTCTAACTTTTAGAATTTTTTTAATAGGCCTAAAAAAGGCTAATTCTCGAATAAAATACTCTTCAGATATTTGCGGAGCGATAGTCAGAGAAATCAAACTTCAATCAGAGACTAACAGATACAAAGTTTTTGTCGCTGTTGAACAAATGAACAGTTATTTTGGACCGACTCGTCTTAAAAGACCTGATAAATCTGAAGTAATTGAAAAAAAAAAATTAATTAAATTTCTAATAAAAAAATTAGATAAGTGTGGATGATATCACAATTGTTAGAAATTTTAAAAAACTTCTTAAAAATGATTGGAAAAATGCAGTGATTGCTGGAACCATTTGTAGCAGAGGAGTGATAATTCCAGCGCCAAATCGGCGAACTAAATTTTATGATGTGACCATACCAATTGCCAATAGACGAAGAGCTGAAACCACGTTAGAATATGAAGGACCCCTAACACCTGCTCACTTGTTAAAAAAAGAAGTGAATAATTTTAATTTATTTATTTTCTATTAGAATACATTTTTTATATTTTAGGGGTTTTATCATTTGGAGCCATTTGTGCCCATCGAAATTCCGGCCTATTCGGATTTAGAGATATCAAATCATTATGAATATTATAGAGACAGAAATTGGCTTCAAAATGAAGATGCATTGACTGATAATGGCAAAGAAGAACTTAAATTTTTGAGCGGAAAAAATCCAAGAGAATTTATGAGAATATGTCAAACTATCTAATGGCAAAATATTTGTATAGAATTTATTCAAAAATAAATAAATAAAATGTTGATTTATTTAAATTCTGTCTAAAATGAAAATTAATATGGACTCTTGAAAAAAAATTCTAATTTTATATTGAATTTTTCTCAATTTTTTTGTGAAAAATTGGAGATTTTGTTCTAAAAGAGTAAAATAATTAACTGAATTCTTATGAATAGTGCCGTCAATACTGATATGAATTTTTTAATTTAAACTCTAAATATCAAAATGAAACTTTAAGCAAAACTTAAATACAGTGTTGACATAATCATTAGGATTTATTATTTTTCCGTAAATAACGTAGATCTTTTTCATTTTTTTTTCTCTTAAATCTAAAAATTAATTATACTATTTCTTTCTAAATTTTCAAAGCCCACTGAGAGTGAAAAAATCTTCAAAATATCTCTGCAATACGGGGCGAGTGTCTAAACCCCTTTCATCAAAAAAAAAAGGGGAACCAGTTTCTATATACTTAAAAATTTTGCAGTGTTAAGATCATCTCGATGCAGTAGCCTTTGTGTCAGATCAGAGCTGTTGCTCAAAAAGGTACTGGAAAAGGAGATAAGCGCCTCACCATTATCTGATAGGATGATATGGGGAAATTATTAATTTCTAAATTCTACCGATAATCAATTTTTAGGTATTTTTTGAATAAAATTTAGATCCAATTTTGATGTAAAATATTTGCCTTTTTTCTTCAATTTTTTTTTAAATTTTTTGACTGAAATTTAAAAAATGGCATAGAAGACAGCCACAAACCTGCCTATTTAAAGCAGCTACCATAAACGGCTTGCTTGGTAAGTCGTCTCCGCAATCCTGGTTACTGTAGTTTATCATTATTATTATTATTATTATTATTATTATTATTATTATTATTAAATGAAAAGAGGTTGTGCAAATTTCAATACTAAGTTTGCCTCAGAAAAAAAAGCCTTTTATCTAAAATATACCAAATATACCAAAATCTTTGATAATCTTAAAATTCAGCTTAAAATTTAGTGTCCAGTATTTTATTTTAATAAAAAAGATATTCAAGCGGGATATCCTGTGTAATCGACTTTAGTTATTTTATGATTTTAATTTAAGAATTTGATCGTTCTGAATAAATTTGATTTTCTTTGAGTTACTTCTCACTTGTCGAGTAAATTTTTTGATTTCTTAAGCTTGTCAAGTCAACTAAATCTTGCTGGGAATATTAAAAATGTTGTTGAGTAATAGAGAAAAATGAATGGAATGAGTCAAAAAAGAAATGGTTAATAGACGTTTGTGGATTGATTGGCGAACAAAAAGGCTTATATTATATTGAGTAGCTAAAATATTTTTTTTCAGTAGCTAAATTATTTATTTCAAGTAGATAAAGAAAAGTCGCAAAAATTATACAAAAAGTAGCTATTATATTTTTACCAAGTAGCTAATGTGGAAAATTGACCCAATTGACTTTAAAGGTCGTATCAGCAGCGATATGTAAGGCTTTCAAAGTTAATGATATCAATCGTTTTGTTGACATGAAAAAATGAAAGTTTAAACTTTCGGGATTTAAATAAAATTTTGAGACAACAAACATTTGGTCATCACCGACAGGTATTTCACTTCTACTTTCAGCCCAATTTTTCAAAGCATCAATACTTTTGCCAAAATCTATTTGTGCATTTATTTTACGATGTCTATGTACTAAATTATTTACTTGAATAACAATAAGTTCTTGAAATCCATTTTCTAAGTTTTTGCGTAACCAACGGCTGATAGCTTTAGCTTTTAAATTTTCTTCAAAATAAATAGAAATAACCTTTTCTTTTGTTTTTTCTTGTACTTTTGTATTTGTTTCTTCGTCATTATGCTCAACGTCTTGAATGTAAACAGTCACTTCCAGACTTGTTCTGTGATATAGAATAAAGAGACGTTTATCACAATTTGAGCACTTGTAAAATTGTTTTTGACCTGATTCAGTCATTCTTTTTTCTTTAGCGCCCCATGATGAATTATCAATTTGACCATTGTCTATTTCTTCCAAACATTCATTCAACGAGTCATAGTTTTTATAAATGTCATAAATTTTTGACTCACCCCTTAATCTTTTTGTCGATTCTTCAGTATCATTGTCAGTATCATCATTTTTTTAGCTACTCAGGGTTCAAAATACTTTTTGGAAATAAATTAGTTACTAAAAAAAATTTGTTTTGTGATTTTTAAATATCTATTTTGAAAAATAATTTAGCTACTGAAAAAAAATATTTTAGCTACTCAATAAAATATAAGCCGAACAAAAAATAGGAAAATGAAATTGACTGAATTACTCAGATATTCAGAAATGGTTGCTCACTTTGTGGAAAAAATGAGTATAATTTCAATCAATTTAGAATTTCGGAAAGATGGGAAAATTCCCTTTTAAATTTTGAAAATAAACAATGTTTTTGCCAAAGTTTCAATGCTGAATAAACAAATGAAAACAAGTTTTATAAAAGTCCTCCATTCACACTTATTGAGACAAACACGACGCAATATCAATGATGTTCTATTAAAAATAAAAATAAATGCTTTTTTTAATTCTAAAGCGACCTCTAATCATTTCAAAAGTTTTTTAAATTTTTAAGAAATTTTTATTATAGATAATATGAATCCAACATTAGTAGAAAAAATAGTGAGCAAAGATTGCTGCTTTTATTATTCAGATTCGATTTTTTTTGAATTTTAAAATAAATTAAAAATAAAAAAGAATTTTTTTCTTTCAATTTGAGGGGCTCTAAGGGTCACTTAATGGTTATATTATGTTATGATACAAAAATTATTTATAAAATGATGAATCAAAAATGGTCAAAATTGTATGTTGGGGCTTGAAGTAATAGAGTACTTTTTCTTAAGAGCCTATTTCGTGAAATCATTACGATGAACCCGACCAAAGGTTTGCCAAACAAGGTCAAAATTAAGTTTTACCTTGATTTATATTAATTGAATAAAGTTTAATTAATAAAGTAAAGTATTAATGAAATGAATTGAATAAAGTATTAATTGAATGAATAAAGTTGAAATCAATAAAAACTCTAGTTGGATTTTTAAAATGCATGATTTTTGAACCTTTCCCAAAAGCCTCAAAACAATTATTTAATATGATATTCTTAATCTGCGCCTCGTAAACTAAAAAATAAAAAATTTTCATGAAATGACAATTACAATGACATATTTTATTGTTGAGATTTTCATTAAATTCAAAATAAAAAAGGCAAATTTTCTACTGAAGGATGTAGAACCTCTTTCTATTCAGTAAACTTCAATATAATATTTTTCAACGCTGCTTTTAAGAGAACCAAAAACCTTTTTAGTTAAATAAAATTTATCTTTATCAATAATATTTTAAAAATCGCCTGGCGTAATTGTTTTCTTAAATAAATAATAATATCTGTCATAAGACATGTCAATGTAGAATTTTTTAAGTCTATTTGTAGCAATTTCTTTTTTTAATTACATTATAAAAAGCTGATTTAAAAAAGTATTATATTTGGTTAAATTAAAATTAATTTAACTAATTTCTTTAAGTGAACATAAAAAAGATTTTTTTGGCAAGATATTAATACTTTATTGAAAATGTATAAGTTTGATTGAAGAATTCTTAATAAATACTAATATTTTGATGAAAAGTGCTGAAATTTTCAATTTTAATAATCAATAAATTAACATTTACATATTTACGATGTAGTTATATTTCAAAATAAAATTAAATTCAAAACAGATGCCTACAATCAAGATAATTATCATGATACACATAATAAAGCGTTTTATCGATTTTTACCCACTTCAATTTTTGCTCCCTTACCTTCCTAGATACTCCCAATATCTGCCAAATTCGTTTTTCAGCTACAAATAAAAACGAAATTTATAATTTTATATTATTATAAAATTATGATTTGCATCCTAAAATACGGAGATCCTTCATTCCTTTCGGTTTAATTTTTATTTCACCCTGAATAAATCTAGAACAAATAAGAATTATGCTATTTTTGTAATTTATTTAAGGACACTCAAGCTTAATTACACTTTATTCCATCATTTAAATAGAAAACATTAAATTTTTAAGTAATTTTTTATTTAGCCTAAATTTAGAAGTTAAAAGAAAAAAAATTGCTCCAAAAATGTCAGCTATAGTCGACGAACCGAGCCGAATTTCGCCACTGACTCAAAACGGCGATTTGCATAGTCTGAACCATGCGGCCAATGGAGACACCATTGAAGAGCTCACCAAAGAAGTTGAAGTGTTGAAAAAAAAGCTCGAAGAAGAAAGAGCAAAATTTAATGATGTTGCACGTAATTTGGTTAATTAATCTATTTTTGGACCTTTTAAAAATAAATAAATTTTTTTTAAGTTAATGTTGTTGCTCAAAAGCTGGATCCAATTACAAGCTTTCAGCTTAAGAGTCGTCGAAGTCTTAAAGGACACCAGAGCAAGGTGTTGGCCTTAGATTGGTCATGTGACAAGCGTCATATAGCTAGCAGCTCTCAAGATGGAAAACTGGTCATTTGGGACGCGTTTAGCACCAATAAAGAGCATGTGGTGACCATGCCGACCACTTGGGTAATGACTTGTGCTTATGCGCCTACTGGAAGTTGTGTCACTTGCGGTGGTTTGGATAACAAAATAACCCTGTACAAACTAAGCACTGACGAGGACATAAGTAGGCAAAAACGAGTCATAGCCAGTCATACAAACTATATATCATGCAACCAATTTGTATTTTCGGACCAGCAGTTATTAACCGGAAGTGGTGATAGTACTCTAAAATTGTGGGACGTTGAGACTGGTCAGTTGATGCAGACTTTTCAAGGCCATCAAGCTGACGTCATGTGCTTGGACATATCGCCTTCTGAGGCTGGCAATATTTTTCTATCTGGAGTAATTTAATTTTTTAATTAATAAACTTAAAAAAATTTAATTAAAATACAAAAATTTTATTTTTAAGAGTGCAGACCATGTCGCTTTGGTATGGGACATCAGGTCGGGCCAATATGTACAAATTTTTGATGGACATGAGTCAGATGTTAATAGTGTAAAGTTTCATCCATCCGGTGACGCTTTTGCCTCAGGATCAGACGATGCCACTTGTCGATTGTTCGATCTGAGAGCAGATCGCCAAGTAGGCATTTACAAAAAAGATAGCATTTTGTTCGCGTGTAACTCGGTCGACCTGTCTCTTAGTGGAAGACTTTTGTTCGCTGGTTATAATGATTATTGCATTAATGTTTGGGATACTCTGAAAAGTGTGCGAGTCTCAATTCTTTATGCCCACGAAAATAGAGTTACGTCTGTGCAAGTGTCACCAGATGGTGCTGCTCTGGCTAGTGCCAGTTGGGACTCTACTATTAAGGTAATAACGCAAATCTTCAATATATAAATTCTTAATTTTTTCAACTATTTTAAAGGTATGGGCGTAAATGTGCAAATTTAGCTTTTAGTTTTTAAATTCAAATTAAACTTCTAGTCCCAATTAAATTTATAATTTTTTCGTGTTGTAAATAAAGTATTTATACCAAGGTTTCTATTTAAAAAAAAAAAGAATTTTAAGGAATGCATTAGATGTCAAGTTCATTTTACCTGAAGCTACATATTAATTAGCATTTGGTTGCTTTCCAGCTTTAACGGTGAAAGAACAGGCAAAAACATAAGTTTTCCTTTCGAGTCGATGCGAAAAAGAGACATGTTCTTGTACTGGTTCGGGTTATTGCCAGTACACTTATTTTTATCCGAAATGCATGTATTTACACCTATCTTTGTAAACACTGATTTTTTTTAAACGATAAATACCAAAAGGGTCCAAAATATCCCTTTAAAAATATGTTTTTTTGATAACATCAAGAACCTAATTATTCAAAATATGCTAAAAAATATACTGAATATAAAAATAAATGTCTCTTTTAATTTTCATTTTAATTTAAAAAAAAAAAATATTTATATTTTTAAGTTAATATTTAAAATTATTCATAAAATAAATTCGACTAAAATATAGGCAAAAATTTTTTTTTTGAATTTGTGTTTTCCATTAAAACGGAAACAAATTGAACATTATAAATTCTTGACCACATGACTTTGGGAGAAACATTTCTTGCATAAAAGATGCCAATAAAAACTATTATATCTCTTTTTGTAAATGAAAGTTTAGTACTTTTCTACTGCTTTCTGGTGACAATTGGTACAATTCAATATAAATTTATCACCGACAAGTCAAAAATCATGAAAAATTCTGACAGTTTGGTCTCATTTATTAATGTGTTGTTCTAACTTTCTCATCTAAAATTATCGTTTTCCTAAGAGTTGCCATCTATTCGTTCTCTGTCAATCCTATATCGTTCTTTATTTCAAATTTTTGTCAATGTAAGCTGCTTATTCTTCTTCAGGTTATTCATTACCTGAGTATTCATCTGATTCATATTCGGTATTAGATTGATTTGGTCTTTCCATTTCTCTTCAAAATCATTTTCAAAGTTCTTATTATCCTCATTATCATTGTAATTGTCATCAGTGACTTCCTGTTGGGTATCATCCGCATTTCTAAGAAGTTCAAAAGCTTGTAAAGTAGCTTTCATCGAGACTTAGTTAAAAAAGTTATTATTTATTATATGAATTATTGAAATGTAATAGAGTTTGGAATTAAAAGGATAATTAGCCATGTCTTTATTTTACCAAAAAAAATATAATATTTTTGGAGGGTCCAAAAAACCTCTCTTCAAATACTTTTTTTTTGCATGATAAAAATATTTTGTAATCAAAATTTATTAATTATTACATCTTTTTGATTTTAACTTTGATGGAAAAAAAAATCGTCCTAAAAGATTAAATTTATTGAGCAATTAGCAAAATAAGGACCAAAAAGTGTTCAACAAAAAATTATTTTCTAGATTTTAGCTATAAATATTACAAAATTGATTGTTAAAAATGTTAAAATGGTAATGAAATAAATTCAAAATCTTAATCTTAATAAATTCAAATTCAATTTTTTTTTTAATTCTGTTTAATTTTCATCAATCAAAATTATTAAAAATATTAAATTTGAAAAACTTTTTTTTTAATTTATCAAAATTTAATTTGAAGTTTGATATCAAGATCAAAATATCAAAATAAAATAGTTTTTTTCTTAAGCAATTACTTGACATGTTTATTTATTTTCAAGTTTATTTTCATATTTAAAAGTTTGAAATATCTCTTTTTATTGAACTCTAATAGTTTTTAATTTTTTGATTGATTTTAATAAAAAATTTTAGACACAAAACATTTAATGTTTTAAAATTTATAATTTGTTTAAGTTGTTAAATAAAATAATTTTATTCTGAATGAATCAAAATGAAAGTTTTGAATTTGAATTTCTGAATTAACTTAACCAGAATTATTTGAATAATTGATTGTTTTTGTTTAATAAATTAGAATTCAATCATTTTGATGTTAATTTGATAATGAAACATTATTTAGAATTTTTTTAAATAAACAAAATCATTAGATTAATTAAGTTTTAAAATTTAAATCATCGTTTTGATCTTAAATTTTTTATCTGAAACTTCAATTTCCCTTCAATAAATGTTTCTCGACGCTTTTTCATTAATCGCTCATCACAAACAGACCACAAATGCTGAAAAATCTTTCAATGACAGCACTTGATGCTGGTATTGGAAAAACTTTGATTGTAGCTTTTGTCGAATTCGAAAATCTAAAGATATGTTGACTCCAAAAAGCTTGTGTTTAATTTTGTCTATTAATTTCATTTGTAAAATTATAAAAAAAGAACTTTCATCTCCTATTTCAAGAAATTTTGTGGTTCGGGATACATCTGTATAAGTTTGATATGACTTTGTTTTCACTAAATTTCAGAGCTACATCTCCAAAGTCACAGTTTTGACGTATTCAACTAAGGTGTCTTTAAATAAACTTTGGAGCCTTGTTCGAATTCTAACCAATTTTTTAATAATATTTTTTAACCCTTCAATAAATTTCCTTTTCTTTCATTTATAAGCTAAAGAATTCCAAATAAGATAATAATTAATCTGGCATAAAGTCAGCAAATGTGCAGTCTGTTTTTTGGTTCAAAATTAAAAAGTATACAAGAATGCAAAATTCCTAGACAAGAAAAAATTGTTTATTCATAAGGATTATAAATCGATTCAAGCACTAAATAAGAAGACGACAACCTTGTTTAAATGATTCAACTTACACAATCTAAAAAATAAATTTTAAGTTATTAAATTATTTTACGGTTTACTGAAATGTTTATCCTAAAAATCAAAACCTCTTTAAAATAGTATTAAATTGATGAAAAAAAAATGAAAACATTGAAAAAAATTTCAATAAAAGTCAAAAATTGAATCTATTTAAAAATTTATTTTATAAAAAATGCCGGGTCCACATTTTTTGCATACTTTAAAGTTTTATTAAAATACTTAATAATCTTTTTAGCATACATAGAATATTTAAAAAAAATATATTTGCGAAATAATATTGTATCAAAAACATTAGTTTTTTTACAAACAAGCTACCATTTTTTAGAATAGAAAATTTTTAAAATTAAAATCAACCTTTAAAAATTGAACATATCATTTTATTGATTGTTTCTTTTTATTTTACCAAAAAACAAAAAACCTCTCTTACGTATACTTTTTTTTTGCATGATAAAAATATTTTGTAATCAAAATTTATTAATTATTACATCTTTTTGATTTTAAACTTTTTGTTGCATTTAATTTAGATGGATCGTAGATCTAAAAATACTAACGCGTATAATAAACTGCAATAACAAAAATGATTAAAAAAAATAACTAAAATACTGAAGTTAGAATCAATTTTATTGAATATAATCTATAATAAAAATTAAAAGTGACCTAGTCACTTGGGCACTGCGGGTACTATGATCTCATGATTGCCAAAAAATTTCATACAAATCTTTTCTTTATTTTTTTTGATTATGCCAAAAATAGTTTGTCTAACTTTTGGTTTAGACAGTGTACCATCCTGTATGTCCTGTGCAAGATTATTTGTTTTAAGCTCATTTCTAATTTAGTTGTTTGTTCTGATGGCTTTAGACATGTATCTATTAGTCAGAAAGCAAGATCTTTTAACCACAGGGTCGATTTCAGCTAGACTGTATAGTGAAGCTGCATTAATTCTTTAAATGTAGTCATTTTTGTTCTATTGGAAGCTCCTCAGTTTTTACCACCTATTTATTTGATTAAGTTGAGCCGACGAGTTGTTCTTTCTATCATAATTATATTGGTTTAGCCTTAGTCAGGGATCAAGTGTTACGCTTAGAAATTTCGGGTTTTTTTCTTGAATAATTTTCTTCCCACCATAATTTAAATTAAGCTCATGGCTGGTTTAATTTAGCGGAGATGTATTTTGAGTTTGAAGAACAGTGCCAGATGGTCGCTAAGCAGTCCTGCTATATCATTAAAATATATATGTTAAATAAGGTTGGACCTAAAACACTCTCTTGAGGGACTCCAGTATAAATTTGTCTCTTGGTCGAATTCATGTCAGCTATCTTGACCTCAAAGCTTCTACTATCTAAGATGTTCTCTATCCACTTACCGAGATAGTCCGGAGTATTTATTTATTAAATGTGAGCAAAAGTTAAATAAGACAATCGTCTATTTGGTATTTGCTACCAATTGACTTTTTAAGTTAAGGGCTCCATAATAATTTTATCATGGAACCCATTATAAATCATAACAAAAAAAAACATATAATTTATAATATAAAAGCAAGAAAAATAAAAATTTAATTATAAATCTAAATTTTTCATTAATTGATAAAAATCAAGTTTATAGAGGATACCTGGGTACCAGACTTTATCAGCCTCTTAAAAATGGGTGCAATCTTTATTGACATTGAGAAGGTCTATGATAAATCTATTTTTATTTTCGATACTCTTATTTATTTAAAACGAAACCATTTAATAATAATGGTTTCGGTAAGGGATTTCGGTATATTCTTTCGAAATATATCTTATCAAATGTTTGATTTTATGTAAATGAGAACTATCTAACTTAAAAGAAATCGCTATGAATTTACCGCTTGAACGAAAACGCCGTCCAGGTCGTCTAAAAATTACAGCAAATGCTCTATCGAGGAAATCTATATAATTTAGCGGAGGCAACCTAACGAAACACATAAAATATCGGACTTAGGCGTTAGTAGTTGCGAGTGGTCAGATTTTGATTCAACTATTAATGACGAAGCACCACCACTAAAAAATCCAGCCATGAAACAAAAAAGCGGGGCCGACCAGTCGATTCCAAAAATTAAAATTAAAAAAAATTTTTTTGTACATGAAACAATAAAAATATAATAATTCTTTTATTTTTGTTATATTATTTATAAAGTTTAAATAAAGTATTTTTTTTTAAATAATATTGACTCGTTCCGACACCATAGAGTTGACTTTTCCGATTTACATTATTTAGCACATCATTAAATGTAATTTTGCAGATATACTTACACTTAATTTAAATTTGGGATCTAGTATTTTTAAGAAAAATTTAAGTACTCAAGTAGGATCAAAAAAGTGAATACTTTGCTAAAAATTACGATTTTTTTATCTCATTTAATTTTAGAAAAATTTTAATACAAATTTTTAAAATTTCTTTTTTAATTTCTTTTTGAATCCCTTAATCCACATGAATAAATGCCAAAAAATTTAGACAAAAAAAAATCTCAAAGTTTATTAATCGATCATTGTTTGGCAACTTTTCAAATTTCAACCAAAATTTTCTAATCTAAATTTATCTAATTTAAATAAAATCCATTTGAGCAATCCTAATAAAAAAAAAACAATATTTTTCGAATATCTATATCCCAATCAAGGTATTGTTGAAACATGTCTAAAATTCAAAAATAAAAAGCTTTTGTACTATATTTTTTTAGCTAGGTTCTAAACAAAACCCTCTACTATTTGTCTATAGATAGGATTTTGAAATTATTCGGCTAATATAAACAAAATAATTGCACAACCATCTCATTAAATGAAAATAAATGAGAAAAATAGTTTCAATTACAAAAAATGACTCTTATAACTAAACGGGTATTCAAAACTTAATAGAGTAAGATAGCAAAAATGATAAAATAAATAGACTCCGACGTAATCCGTAAGTTTTTTTCTATTTGCTTTCAATTTTCCAAATTCTGGCCTCATCGAATGACTAGACTAAGTGAAATAGCTAAGTCCGAGTTGATATTTTTAGCTAGCTGACTAAGGTTGCAGTTTAATATGTTCATGCTAATTGCTACTAAATAATAAAAATATCTCAAACGTCGATTAAGTGATTAACTTATCTAAATCCAAATAGACTTACCCAAATTGTAAATCAAATACTCTTTTTCCCTCCTCGCATCCTTTCGGCTCTCTAGTTTGTTTAAGCTTATTTATTTTATTTGATTCGTTTCATTTGAAATAGTTGTGAGTCAAACAATTGTCAATAGTCAAGTAGCTCGATGTCAGTCGATTAGTTTTCTGGTAGAAAGTTGACCAGAATCAATTGTGAATTTTTCAAATAATTTTTTTTTTTAATTCTCATTTTTCTTTTAAATTTTGATTAAAATTAAAAAAAAAAGTTAGCAAAATTTTTAATAAAACATCAAGACATGACCGAGAAGATTTTAGATCGATTTCTTGGTCTAAAGTTTAGATTAATTACAGTAAAGAGGGGCTTAGAAATACTTGGTTTACTTTACAAAATTGCTTTTCTCAATTTATTGACCTAAAACCAAATTTATTCTAGATCAAGCACCTTATGTATATATAAATTTGACCAAATCGAACTATAGTGGACTTGTATAATGATTTTATGGAAGGAGTTAGACCTAATAAATTCGATTCTAAAATGTATTTGTTGCTAATTTTTGCATTCTTGTCAACATTAGAGGCCCGTACCATCGGCTCTAAGATGCCCTCTGCCTCAACCAAATCGTTTAGACAAAATAACACAACAATTTTTATAAAAACCAGACAAACATCCGATTCTTCCGAATCGATTAAAGACATTACCTTAGAGAATGGTTGGAGTAGCCACTATCAGGTGATCACAATTTGTAATACACTGCCAAGTATTCTCAAGTGCCAGAATAGGCAGCACTATTTGATACTGCATCGAGTAAGCTACGGGTTAAGTGATAGTTTCACCAAAGATGATTGTGTTACCAAGTCAAATTGTATGGATAGTGAAAAAATTGATGAGTTCAACTGCACTGGTTCTAATATTTGTGTTTTTTATCCCAAAGAGCGCGTCCTCAACAACTGTCAGTTAGTAAAATCTAACTTAACTCAACTAGAGATCGCCTGTGTTAATTTATCTAATTTAAAAAAGTATCTTTTAAATAGACAACACGGCTTTCAGGAACAAAATGTTTATTCGGACCAAACTGTGTCTACACTTTTACCAGAATTAGTTAATTTCACCACAAATACTTATAAAACATTTAATGAAGCCAAATTTAATCGATCGACCATCAAGCCATTTAACAAAATTTTTACCTTTGCCACACCAATTACTTTCTTAACAACAAACTCAAGTAAGTTAAATTTATTAATGCTTTAATGTACCAGAAATTTATATTTTACTTCTTTTTTTTTAAATACAAATTTGACGAATTTCTAATGAAATTAAAAATAAAAGACATTTTTTTTTTAATTTATCAACTAAAAAGTATGATTGATTGTATGTAAAATAAATTTACCAAAATTAATGAGGCATTGCCTTCTGGAAACATATTATGTGACCAGTAACTTTTTTTCCGGTAAAATAGCTGACCAGATGATAAAAAAGAAAAATTATATTTTTTATTTAATACAGACTTGTTTTAAGTCACAAGTCTTAAGTCAAGTCAAGTCAATGACTTAAATTTTTTTTTTTAGTGAAGTTTAGTCAAGTCAACTAATTTTCTAATTTTTAAACTAAAAAATAAATATGATTTTTTATTTTAATCCAAAAAAAGTTTAGTTTTAAAATCAGAAAATTAGTTGACTCGACTAAACTTCACTAAAAAAATGAAAAAAATTTTTAAGACATTGGCTTTGACTTAATAAAAAAATATTTAAGTCATGACTTAGACTTAAAACTGTGACTTAAAAACAAGTCTGATTTAATATTATTTATTATTTTTAAAAAAAATTCAAAATAAATTACTATTATACTATTTTAGTGTTTTTCATGAATCGATTTCAAAATGGGAAACTATTTACTTCAAAATGAGCTTTTTGTGATGCTACACGAACCTTTAAAGACTTTTATGTGAATCTGGAAAGACAATATTTTAATTTAAGGGATCAAATTTAACTTGTTATGAGGCCCATAATTTGGTGACAAGAAAAAAAATAATGGTCACAAAGTCAACATAAAACAAGGAGTTACTTAACAGACAACGCAGACAAAAACGATATATTACCATTTTAAAAGAATATTTAAAATTTATAAAAATTAAAATTAGAATAATTGAAAACCTCAAAATTATAAAAATTCTATTTTTATGAGACAGTGTATCCTCGATTTTTTTAAAGGTCTGTAAAAAATGAAAAACGTTAACAAAATCGAGTATTCACTCTAAAAAAATGAAGATAAAAATTAAAATAAGAACATAAGAGAAAAGAAATTTAGATATAAATTCTTAACAAAAGCTGCTCTTAGTCACTGATCCAGTAGCCCTCATATCAGAGTTGTTTAAAAGTAGCAAATCTCGAGTCAAGTCCAAGTTCGAACTTTATTTTTAATGACTTGGATTTTAATTTAGGACTTATAATTAACTCTGCATCATATATATGGTAATATAATGCTGTAGTAAGTTGAGATTAGAATAAAAATTTAATAAATACATTTTAAAAAAATAATTTGGATATCTATTAAATTAAAAAAAAATTGTTAAATTTCTTAAAACTTTTATATTTTAGATTCGAACTCTTTAGTCATATCAATTTCGATTTTTTGTATATTTTTATCAATTGTTGTCATGTCTTTAATTTATTATAAAATCAAGTAAGTATTGACCAATATTTTGCAACAAAAGCAATGCGAAAACTTAGAACATTTATTTTAAAAAATCAAAAATTTAAATCGAAAAATGGTAAAAATAAATCAGACATTTTTTATTTTTCTATTTTTTAAAATTCTTTTCAATTTTTGCATAAGATTTAAAAAAATATTTCAAATAAATTTCGTGAGAACGTATATTTCAGTATTTTACTTTTGTAATAAGTTTTCACATTGCAGCAACAAATGGGTAAATTAATGACTTTTGCCATCAAATAAAAAAGGTAGCCTTTGTAATTACCCAAGAAAAAAGGGCTTTGAAAGAATAATAAACATTATAACAAATTTGAAAATTAATCAAATATAAGAGTATTAAGTGAATTTAAAATTAAAAAAAAATGCACTTAAAAGAAACTAGAATTATTTGAAGAAATGTAATCTTAGTTTTTCTGTAATTCGGTACAAAAGGACAAAAGTTTTGCTTCTGTAAATACTCTGCACTGCAATCTTCATACACTTTAAGGTGTGAGAATTTTTTCCGACTTTTGCAGAAGCTTGATTTGGATGAAAAAATTAAGTATTTTTTCAAAATTTCTATTTTTAACTTGATCAAAATAAATAAATAGTAACAAAGTCTGAAAAAACTTGTACAGTGATGCCTATGCTACACAAGTTTTCAGAATTATTCAAGACTGCTCAAAAATGATTTGATTCTTTCTTTAAGTTTGAAAATTTAAAATCAATCTAATTTATAAAATTTAATTCTCTAAGAAGAAGAATATTTCATTTTTCTACGATTCTTTTGTACCCGATTAAACTAAACCCAAACTTCAGAAATGTGCGGTGGTGAGGATTAAAAACAAATCAGCATAAAACTTAATCACTCAAAAATTTTTCAATAAACACATAAAATTTGTTTTTTTAATTTATTAAATATGTGTTATCAATTGAATTTTTTTGTAATTTTTGAGATTTTAACTCATTTTTAAAGAAAAAATTAAAATCTACAATAAAAATAAAAAAAAATCTTTCGAAGCTTCCTAGAGTCAGTAATTAAGCAGCTTCTGTGTTGTAAAACAAAATATTCATTTAAATGAAAAAAAGAAGAAATTTTTTCTAAATTATTCAATTAATTTTTTAAATAACTTTTTGATGATTTAATTTTGATTTAAAAAAATAATGTATTTTGATCTCTTTTTATTTGTTTTTAATCCTCGGCCCGAAATGTGCAATAAATCCTTGATTGCCCTTTTAAATTTATGGCATAAGTCATTTATTAATCAAGACCCAACTTTTTTTTTTCCCAAAAAATTCACTTAATCATTTTAAAAAATTAAAAAAACTAAAAAGGATTAAACAAATGTTTGTCGAATCGACTCGCAAAGCCGTACCTAGAACTAGATCAGATCAAAAAGTCTCAGCATCATTTAACACAAACTCAAATTGCAGAATTTACATGTCTAGCAATTCGGCTTCATCATTCAAAAGTTTGCCAAACATTTGCACCAAGTCTGATAGTATTGGGCGCAAAATTTCGCACAATGCCAAATCGTGCTCTGAAATAGACACAGAAAACAATTTTAAAACCACATTTAAAAACAACTATGAGAATATAAATAAAAAATTTAACAAAAAGCTAAATAGTATTCAAGACTTTTTTCAGGAATATGTGTACAATACAAAAAATAGTAGCGAGCCGATTTCGCAATCAAACTTGAGCATATCCGAACCGAGGATAATAGTAGAGACTCTTGGAGCAACCAGAGAGGCCAAAGAAGATGAAATTTACTCCATGCCTGGAAAATTAAAGTCTAAAAAATCAGATTACTACCAAATAAATGCTAAAATTCTATCCGTACTGGCCTCAAACAACAATCAGCTAAAAAAGACCAGCATCAAAGATCTAAATGAATTTATCCAAAAAACAGCAGTTAGTTTGAAAGATAATAAGTCGTTTGTAAACGACCAAGAATTGAAAAACCGAGAACGTGGTTCGGTAAAAAAGCTAGTCCGAGAATCAGAGAGTTCTTCTAGTGACCAAAGCGAAGAAGAATTAGCAAGTGAACATTTGAATGAGTCTCAAGAAGAGGACGATTTTCATGATTATGTCCCATATTATCAACGTAGTTACGGTCTTAGTGGCACTTACATGCTGTATGATATACCTGAAGAGGACGTTGACGAAGATACTCAAGATAGTCTTGAAATCGAAGCAGCTCAGAAAAACAAATAATATGTTTCGTTTCTTTTATATTTTATAAAAAATATATTTTTATTAATTTTTATTTAACCAATAAAGTAATTAATGATATATGGTATTCCATATTCCTTTGATACGAGCAAAATAATGCATTTATCAGTCTAATTATATCTCTAATAGAAAAAATTTAAGGATCTTTTGTAGCTTCTTTAAAAATTCTTTGAAAATTTTTTTTATTTGACAAATCTAGAGGAAAAAAATAAAAAATTTCTATAGAAAAAAAATTTATCAATGTAAAAATTTTTTTGTTAAATGCTTAATTTGTTTTTTTTATATTAAGTTTCATATGAAAAATATTTCTTTTATTTAAAAAAAACTAAAATAACTGTAAAATAAAATCATGGCTAAAAATTTTCATAATTCTTGGAAAGTGCTTAAGCTAAAAGTTGAATGTGATAAGCTAAAAATTTCTTACTATGGAGGTAAAAATGAGTTGATCAAACGGTTAAATGATCACAAAAAAAATGATAAAAATTTAGAAAATGTTCTAATTAACTTAAGCTACCTGTTGCTGATGAATGATTTTTTTTAACAATAAAAGAATTGTTTTTATCATTTAAAAAATTTTTTTAGAATTTTTTTTTTACAGGCAAAGTAGAATTTTTTAGATGTGAAAGATAGCTTTTGGTATATAGGACTCTGTTTGGTATATGTGTTACAATCATTCTAAGTTAATGTCCAAGCCATCACAGTCTTTTAATCTTGATGGTTCAAAATTTGTTTTGTATTGTTCAGCGTTTGAGTATGCGTCGAGCCATTGCATTGGTAGAATACTCCTTTGGCATCCAATGTGAAAAGTGTTCAGACTTCTTCTTTCAAACTGAGACATTCGCTAACATTCAAAGTTCGCTAGCAAAGGCACCTTTTGTTTTAGCTATTTTACACTTAATGTTTTTTTTTCCCATGATTGCACTTAGGTTTATAAAAAATAAATATATAATGATATAAAATAGTCTCATTAAAAAAGAAGAACTTAGCAACAAATCAATAACTAAAAAGATGCTTGAATGTTTATAAGATGTTTATAAAATTGAGGTTCATAAAATACTGCAACTATAAAAAGAAGTACTTAATAGAGAAAGAAGCAAATGGTATAAGCGACTCAATAGAGGAATGCTTTAGAAAAATGGGAAATGATACCTATAAAAAATGCTTATAGAACTAACAAAAGCCTATTAATTAATACAAGGAAAAATTCAAAATATTTTTTACCTTAATGAAAGCCTTCATCGCTGTTGGAATGTACTTCTAAGTTCCTTGGTCTATTTTATGCTGAATTTCTTCTTAAAATTAAAAAAAAAGAAAAAAAGGAATAAAGAAGAGAGCACAAAATGAAAAATAATTAGTAAAATCAAACAAAAATTAACATTTCAAATTAAATTTTTTTTTAAATTCATCATTTCAATTTAAAGATCCATTTTATAAAATTTAAAAATAGAAAATATTTAGTGATTAAAAATTTTCAAATAACAAACAAATGTTGAATTGACTCAAAAACACAAACCTAAAAACAAAGCTTAATTGATTTTATTTTAACTATCAAAGCTTTTAAAAAATAAGAAATTTGATGATTTACAAAAATAATACTTAAACAACATTATTTTGCAAAATCATGTCAGCTGATTATTCATATTTCTATCCTGAAGCCTCTTTAAACTCAGATCGAGTTCTAGAACTAAAGCTAGCATCAAAAATTTGAATGTTTACTTGAAGTCAGCACTGAAATCGTAAATGGAAATAAGTATTTGTATTTGGCATAAAATTATTACCTGGGTTTATTTTATGCAAAAAAAAAAACTAAAATACTGAATTTGGAACAAAATTTTTTATTCATTACTTTTTTAAAGAAATATATAATAAAAATCAAATTCTCTATCGAGGCATTTTTTAGCATCCTCCAAGGATCGAAAACTACAAAAAGGAAAAATAACTTTTACTTTTTCCTCTAGTTTTTCCTAAAGTATTAGCTTCAAAGGCCTGATCTTGAGATATGTTACTAGGAATTTCTTCAATTACAGGTCTTTTTTTTTTAATTCCCGAGCTATTTTAAAGATTTATTTATTTATTCGATTAACTATATCGAACTAGAGATAAGGCTACATTGGTTTATATTAAAGTAAAATCAAAAGTGTTAATTTGAAAAACAAAACAAGAAAAATAAAAAAAATTTCAAAGTGGCTATTTTTTTGAACATTATTGGATTAATTAATAAAAAATTTAAGTTTTTTTGGTTGTATAAGAGTTACTTTTCAATCAATTATGTATTAATAAATTAAAATAGTGATCAATTTAAATGTAATTGATATTAATTACAAAAAAAAAAAAATTTTTCTCAGCTAAATTTCTAAATTACTATAATTATTAAATTATTGAAATAATAAAAATTTTGATTTTTAAAATTTTAGTTGATTAAAAAAAAAATATTGACTAAAGGATCTACATTGAAACTTTCCCAATAAATTTAAATGCGAAAAATATCCCCAGACACAATTTTTGCTCTTTTCAGAGCTTTTTGGAAGATTCAATTCAAACAGAATTCCTAAGCCTAGATCAAGAATTAATAATTTTATAATCGCTTAGTAAATGATTCGGACGATGAAGACAAAAGTCAAAAGACATTCAAAGTGGTGAAACAATTCAAAGATACATCTCATTTACACCAGAAATACAAAATAATCCGGCTTTTATAGAAATTAAAAATTTGTAATATTTAATTTTTAATTTAAAAATTAAACTCCAAAATAACCCAAACTTTATTTTTTTTCATTAAAACAATTACTGATCTCATACATGTCGAGTTTAAATAATTGAATAAGCTATTTGAAAGTTATTAATCGGAGACAAGTACGGAATCGACCTCGGTCAAAAATATGATGAGTTTATTTTTTTTTATTATAAGTTTTTCAAAATAAAATTTTATGAACAATTCTTAACTTGAATAAATAGAATCATTTTGATTATTTAGAATTTTTGACAATTTTTGATTCTTAAAAAACGATTAAGTACAATGCTTCTGTTAAAAAAGCTACTAATAAATTACAGTTTATTAAAGAAAAATTCTAAATTAAATTCTAAAAATGGAAATTTAAGTAAAATAATAAGCCAGTTCTTCATCTATTTTATTCGCTTCATCGAGTGCCTTTCTGTCAATTTTTACAGTAGCTGGAGGTTTACTGCGAACCATCAATCGCCTTCCCATCTTAATAAAATAATATTAATTTAATTCTTTAAAAATAAAAAAAACTAACATTCTTTTTAGGCTCAGCTCGAGCTCTTTCCAAGGCCTTTTTAATTCTTTCCTCTTGATTTCTCTTTTGCTCAATGATTCTCTCTTCGCGTTGCTTCAATCGTCTCTCCTTCTCTTTAGCTTTTTCAGCTTCTTGGACTTTTTCTGGTGGCATTTGCTCAATTTTTTGGAACAACTCCTCCAATTTATTCTCAATATTGGTGAGCATTTGAAGAGTTGAAATATTGGCCTCATTCGAACCGATACAGTTAACGTATACATCTTCCACTTTGGAATTGAGTTCTTTGAGTATTTTTTCCTGCTCCTCGGCTTTAAATTCACCATAATTAAAATAGCTAGCTTTGATTTTCAAATCGTTTTCTCTGTCCATCTCTCGCTTAATATCTTCGTTCAAATATTCAATTTGTTTTTTTAACAACTCGGTTTCGCGTTCCATCTTTTGCTTTGTTTTATTTATTGTTTGCTTCATCTCTTCTAAAGCTTCCTCGGTATCCTGACTATTCTGGATCAGAGATAAATTTTGTTCTTCCAATTCAAGAAATATATCGAGCAATTGTTGAGGATCGGAGAAATAAAGCTCCATGTCTTCATCTTCATCTGACGCCTCATCGTCATTATCTTTTTCTACAGCTTCATTAACAACTGATAATGAACTTTTTGATTGAGAAGTTTCGGCTGCTGAACCTGGTTTTTGGTCAATTGTGTTACTTGATTTTGATGAATCTAAACAATAAGTTAAAAATGGTAAAAAAATATTTTTTTTTCTAAATTAAAAAAGCCTTAGCACACAATATCCTTTCATCTAAATATTTTTGGTAGGATTCTGACAAGATGGAATTTTAAAATGAGATAAAAATTAAATTTATCAATTTTTGTCATTTAATTATAGGAACTTCTTTTATGGGACTTATTTATTATTATTTTTTTAATTACAATCAAAATAGAAATTTAATGGCATTTGTTGTCCGGTTAAAAATTTTAGATTTTTTTCAAATAGAATTCTTAATGTTTTACACTCAAAGGACCGGCTATTTTTGACAAAAACTTTGTTAAAATGTTGCATTCGTTCTATTAAAGTCTGTAAAATGAAAAACAGAATATTTTAAAGACCGTTACCTAAGCTTTAAAAAAAATACCAAAACATGTAAATATGATTGATCGTTAACTAAAAAATTAAATTTGAATTTTTGAAAAATTGTCAAATTGACACCGCCGGTCCTTTTAGTACTAAAATAAAGAACAAATATTATTTTAAAATTCTCATAGAAAATTTTTTACAAAATATTTATTTCGTAATCGTCACTTTTCATTTATAAAAAAATTGAAAATTTTATAAACTGTAATCTCACACTTTTATCCCTACATATTTTTGTCCCCAAAAGACTTGTATCACCAAAACAGTTAAGAACCGATGACTTTGTTAAGCCATGAAAATAGCGTGCGCTTTTATCCCTACTGTTAAAAAATATAAAAATTAAAAATTAAATAACATGGCTAACAAAGAAAAGAAAAAGAGACAAAATAAGACAATCGAAACAAAGATTGAGGTCATAAAAGCAAAAGACAAAACAAACAAAAGTGATTATGAACTGGCTGACATTTTTAAAATCGATCGATCAACCGTCTCTAAAATCCTGAAGAGAAGAGAAGATAATATAAATTTACAGAGTGTGAGTGAAAATTGTGAGAAAACAATTTAAAAACTAAAGATGAAACAGTGGGTGAAAAAGAGCCAGAAGAAGATGAAGATGAGATTGAGCCTGAATTCGTGATTGCCCAGATGGGGTACGATGCGTTTGTTACTTTTAATAGATTTTTAAGTCAATGTAGTACAGTTACTAATGAAAATTTGCGTTATATAAAGAGTGTTTATAAACACTTATATAAAGAGTTCTTAAACACTCTTTATATAACGCAAAAACTTAAAAAACTTAAAACAAGTTACTTTATTTGATTTAATTAAACCTTAAAAATTTACCGTTCAATTTATTTTGTTATTTGTAATTGTAAATAATAAATTTTATATAAACAGTTTTGTCACCTTTTAGTTTTATTCCCACTTGATACCAGAGACATTTGGGGTGATATAAGAGAGATTTTACTGTATTTTTTATTTTTTAAAAAATTAACAAAAAACATTGATACACTTTTTATAAGTTTAAATATACCTATAATAAATGTAAAAATACCAAAAATAGAAAATTTTAAGACTTTGAATTTTTTATTATAATGTAAATAAAATATTGAATTTAGTATTGGATTTTGAAAAACAAATTTTTTGTGTTTAAATTTTATTTAGAATAATTTCTTATTAAAAATTATTTTTCTATATTTCTGAAAAAATTTTCATTACTTTAGGTATTTTATCAACTTTTCATAAATAACTAGTCATTTTAGATCCTGAAGAAGGCAATTTTAATCGAAACGTGTCGATTAATAAAATAATTTCGTTTTTGAAATTAAAATTTTTTTTTTTATAATATTTTTTGTTTAATGTTTGTATTTTGAACAAAAAATTTCAATTATTTAAAAAAATATGGATTTGGATTAGTTATTTTCTTTAAGTGCCAAAAGGTGAAACAACACGTTGTTGTAACGTTCCAGTTTAAAGAAAATAGAAAAATCTATAAAAAATTGATTAATTGTATTTATCAAAATGTGAGCTAATTCAAATTTTTTTTTATAATTATTAAAAAAAAAGGATCTTAAGATTCAAGTGGTATTTTTTGTTACAATTAAAACTACCAAATTCAAGATTGTTAAAGTAGCGGTCACAGAGTTTTAGCATATAAATAAATAGATATCAAAAATTTTTTAATTATAATGAATTATTAAGAAAGTCATTTCAAAATATTTATATTTTTTTTGATTTTTAATATTTCTTGTTATAATTAAAATTAATTTTTTATTTTGTAGTTTTTGGAAGGTTTCACAGTACCTGAATTTATGTATTAATTAATTTTATTATTTATTATTTATTGACAAAAAAACTTGTATAGACCTCATAAGTCAAGAAGTTATAAAAAATTTATATGAGCATATAGGTTGAATATTTAAATTCGTCGTAAAAAAACGAAAATTGACTTTGTCAAATTTAATTACTTTTATATTTATTTTATTTAATTTTGAAATTATTTTTTTATAACTTTTTGACCTATGAGTTCTATACAAGTTTTTTTGTCAATAAATAATAAATAATTAATTAATTTATCTACGAATCTAAAATTATATTATGTCAAAGAAGAACGTTTATTACAACCCTATACAGACTTTTTTACGTCAGAAATTTAATTTTGTAAAAAAACTAACTTAACTTGACTTAAGACTTGGGATTTAAAAAAAACTTTGATCCTAAACAAACTCCTTAGACTTTTTATCCTAAATTTAGACAGCATGTTTTCTTTGAAAATCTTACACCGAAAATCTTTATCAATTATTTGGCTTATTTTTAAAGCCAGTTTGAATTTTTAGATTTGAAGAATATTTTTTATTTTATTAAAGTTAATTTAGTGCTAGCTTAAACTAAATTTAAATGCCATTATCAATTTAGGAATATATGCTGTAGTTCATCACCGACTCTAATTAAAACTTATTAAAAATTACCAAAAATATAAAAAATACATATTTAAATAAAAATATCTTTCTATAAGATTTTATGATAAATTGTGTAAAGCTATCATTCAATTACTTAACTTATTATTTTTAGTAAAAAAAAGCTCGTATCAGTTAGAACATTTTACTGAAAGAGTCTTAGATCTTAACAAAATAAATCTTCAATTTTAAATTAATTATTTTTTTTTATTTGTTCCAAAATTCACAATACCAATGCTATTACTAAATTAGATCAAGTAAAATTAATTAAATAAAGTTTTCATCTAGTTTAATAAGCTAATTATCAAAGATTTTACGTGGCATCAAAATTGTTTGTTGTGGCACTAATAAATTAATTACTCGGGTTACTAATAATGTTAAAAATAGAATATTTTAAATATGGAACATGATTACTTAACCAGAATCCTTTACAAACAAGTTAAAATTCCCTAAGCTTCTTAACCAAAAAAAAGAGACATGATGCCAAACAATACTGCTTTAATACTTTTAATTTTTTAATGAACTTTCTTATTACTTCATAAAGATTGTATTTTTTAATAAAAAATTGAAATATTGTTTTTTTCTAATCTCTTTTTATTAACTTTGGTGCCAATGTAATAAATTTCGATATCCCTATCTAACATAATCAGTTACGGAACTTGTGGCTTAGAAAATTAAAAATTTTTGAAGAAGATTAAACATAATAAAATATTAAATATAAGAAGATTTTCTTGTCTTGCCAAAAATGAGCTTTACACAGTACGTTTCTGAAATAAGTTGACAGCTTGCTTAAGCACAAGAAAAAAATGTTCTAGAGCATGTTCAAGATATATCATGATATCATGTTATATCATGTTGTATTCACTAATTGTATCAATTTTTTTATCATATGACAATAGGGGATGTTTTATAGAATTTAATTAATATTTTATTAAAAATGCTTGCTCATACTAGAGCAAGTGCTTGAGCAGTGCTCTAAACTCTGTCAACTTTTTTCTAAAACGTATTTTAGTTTAAAATATTTAAGAAAAATTACCAAGTCGGCTTTTAGAAGAATATTTTTTGCCATTTTTGGCTTCTTTTAATGCCTTTGAGTTAAAAAAAAAGTAAATTCAAAAGTTCAATGATTGTCGCTTAAATTACTTGAGGAGTAACTTTGTCCAAAAATTTTTTATACAATTTGTATTCTTTTAATGTATCCTCCATTTTGGTAATTTCGCTCTTCAAAACCATAATTTGAGTGTTAATTTTTTTGATTTCATTTGATTTTTCGGTTTTTTTTCTCGTCTCCTCTTCAGCTCTGTGAGATATTAATTAAAGAAAAAATAAATAAAATAAAATATCTATAAATACATTTTGACTGCTTGAGTGGAATTGTTTCCATTTTCTTTCAAAAACTCGTCGAATAATGCGGCATCTTCTTCCAAATACTTTTCAGCCATCTCAATTCGTTTTTCCTCAGCTGCAGCAATTTCCTCCAGTTTTCTCATTTCGTCTCGCTTCACTCCCAGCGAATATTGAACAAAAAACATCTCCCTTTTTTTATTTATATAATCTTTGAGGCTTTCTTTTTCAATACGGCGGTCTCGAGTCACTGCCACAGTCCATGTTCTGTCCTCTTTGACAGGAAAAGATTTTATTTTGCCAAGATCGTCAATATCATCATCATTTTCGTCATCGGATATTTGTGGTTTTAGACCTGATTTCATTCCTTCGACCATTTTCCGGTTATGGGTCAATTTTTGATGAACTTTAAGATTTTTATTCATTTCACGTTCCTTAAAAGTCCATCAACAATAAATTTACACAAAAAAAAAACTTAAAAGTTACATAAAGCTTTTGTTGTTTTTCTTTTTCCCTTAGCATAAGAATATCTGTATCGGCCGGCATTTTAAATGGATTTTCGGCATTGGCATCATTTTTTTTTGATATCGCTTTTAGAGCAAAAAATCATTTTGGAAAAAAAATTTTACTTTAGATTAGATGAGGATTACCAGGTAGAGTAAGCGCTAGGTTATTAGAAGGCATCTTGAAAAAATTGCATAAAATAAATTTTTTTAAAATAATGGCTAAACAGAAAAAACTGAAATAAAAAGATAGACAAGTTTATACTAATAACCATAGAAACTGATATTAACATAATTTTTCTTAATTATTTAAATTAAATCTTAAAATTTTAAACTTAAAAAAAAACAATTAATTTTAACTTATTTTTACTTTAGAGTCTGAAATTAAGATATCATTTTGACCAAGTAGTCCATTAGTGTCGAATGCTTGGACCATTTAATCAAAATAAGGAAAACGAAAAAATAATTTTAAAATTTTTTTTAATTGTTTCAAAGTGGTCGCAGTCATTCAAAGACCTAGCTTACTGGTGTAAATTGTAGTATAATCTTATATGTTTTTATACCTTGATTAAACAAAAGAAATCAATTAAAAAAATTTAGAATTTTTTTAAGCTTTAAATTTTTGATAATTTTGATAAAAGTTTTAACAAAAACTCAAAGAATCGTTCTTAAACTAATTAACCAAGCTTTTTTTTGGTTAAAAATTTAAGAGACTTTAAACAGCTTACCTAATATTAATATAATTTTGATCTAGTATTTATCATCTTTCTATTTAATAAGAGCTAAAACCTTATTTTTAACTTTCCAAATTTTCAATAAAATGTATGTTTTATGCTTGATTATTTCTTTTAAGAATAAAAATGTTAAATATTTACGATTTTCTTTCTTGTAAATATAATTTAATTCTTTATAACTGTTTTAAATTTTTGAATAAAAATTAACTTCATGTAACTTTCCTGACAATAATTTAATAATATATTTAAAAAAAATTGACTCATTTGAGTAAATATAATTTTTTTTATATTATGGAATTTTATTGGAACAACTACAATTATAGAACAATATTTCCAAAAATAGAAGAAAAAATAAAGATCAAATTATGGTGTCTAAACTAAGAACCTATAAAATTCATAAGTAGGGTTATTGGCAAAAAAACGGAACATGTCCAGAAAAGGCGAAACTTTAATCGTAATTCCGCCTAAATCAGGAACATTTTAAAGGAGAATAAAAATATCATGAAATTTGAATTCAGCAATCAAATTTTTTAACTTATAGGGTGTAAAAAGAAACGGTTCATGTCTAATTTGTGATCATATGTTCACTTAATCTATAATCAGTCAAACTTTGCTGAGTTGGTGAACATGTTTTTGATTATCAAATAATTTGTGATCAAAATTTATTGTAAGTAAAATTTCGCGAACAAAAAAAATTTTTGTGAAAAATTCTATTTCTTTGTGATCATAAAATATCTCTTTGAATTTTGAAAAAAAATACTTCTAATAAATTTGCTAATGCAGTGAGCATATGATCACAGATTGGACATAACCCAAAGAAACGACTTGATTCAATGAATGACAAGCATTATGAAGATGTTTTGGTTCATTTATTTCATTTTGGTTTTAATAAATAAAAAGAACAGATAAAAAATTTATCTCTTTTGATCAAAATTTTATTAAACTTAATAGATGTATTATAAATGGAATAGCAAATAAATTAGTTAATTTAGTTTAAATTAAAAAAAAAATGAATAAATTTTAATATTCAAATCTAAATTATTATTAAAGATCAAAAATTTAAAATTTTTTCTTTTTAATAATTAAAAATGTCGAATTCAATCGGTTTATCTCGTTTAAAAGAAAACTCTAAAAAAGAAATACAAAATTTATCCAGAGTCCTGCTTGATTTATTAGACAATATACTTAAAAATCCAAATGAATCGAAATTTAGAAAATTAAAACTTGAGAGCGAACTAATTGCATGCAAATTAATGCCATTTTCTGGCGGTCTCGAAATCCTTTTCGAGATAGGGTTCCAAGATGGAGACGATTATTTTTTTTTGCCGGACAATTTTGACCCGACAATTTTAACTCATTTTTATAATTTGTTAAAAAAAATTCATGACGAAAACTCGGACAAAACTTGCACCCAAAATCCACCGGGCTCTTTTTGTGCTCCAACCATTGAATCAAAAAGGACTGAATTTGGTCTCAAAAATCCAAAAAATTCATCTTTTGCCAACAGGTTGCACCAGTCATTCAACCATGTAATGATCTATGAGGATCCCGACCTGAAAAAAAAATGTTTTCAAAAAATTCCAACCCACAGACTCGAATCTTCTGCCGAAAAAAAATACACATCATACATGCAAGACAACCAGGACAAGTGTCCCTATAACCAAAGAGATTTTCTGGTTCTTGAACTACTCGAGTGGTTTAAAAGTGAATTTTTCAGATGGATAAACCAACCCGAGTGCCAGTCTTGTAAATCTGACAAGGCAATGGTCTTTTTTAAAAATGATAGGCCAAGCATAAATGAAGTTACTTGGATGGCCGGCAATGTTGAAGTTTATAAGTATTTCAAAAAAAAAAATTCTCAATTTTTTTAAAAGCAATTTCTTTTTTTAGATGCTCGAATTGTCAAACTATGACCCGTTTTCCTCGGTACAACCATCCGAGCAAATTGTTGGACACCAGAGGAGGACGCTGTGGTGAATGGGCTAACTGTTTTTGTCTGGTCTTGCGCTCAATGGATTTCGATGCCAGGTATGTTCTTGATTGGACCGATCATGTCTGGTGTGAAGTTTACTCTGAATCGCAGAAAAGATGGTTGCATGCAGATCCATGTGAGAATACGCTGGACAAACCACTTATATACGAGCATGGATGGAACAAAAAATTAACTTACATTATCGCTTTTTCTAGGTACGAATGCTTGGATGTTACTTGGCGCTATTCGGCCAAGCACCAAGAGGTACTAAAGAGGCGCAATGAGTGCGACGAGATGTGGCTGGTCAACTATACGAATGAAATGACAAAAAAGAGAATTCATTTAGTGAATGGGAAAGAGAGAGAAATGAGGCTTTTAGCAGAAATAGTGGAGTTTTTGAGTCCCAAAGTGGTCAAAGAAGGTGAAGATGCTGGTCGACAATCAGGTTCATTGCAGTGGAGAATTGACCGAGGTGAGATTAAGGCTGTAAATGAGCTCACAAATGGATTCAAATTTAAAATTGATAAGCTGCCATTTAAATTAAAATACAATACCGCTAAAAATGAATATTTAAAACAAAATGATGAGCGAGTTAAAGATTGGAAGAGTCTTGTCTATGGTTATTCCAATATTCGTCTCAAAGTTGAACACGACTGGAAAATGTGCTATCTAGAGCGTGAAAAAGGCTCTATCCAAGGCTTCATAGAATGGTATTTTCATTTGGATTTAAAGGCCAAAATGAATTTGACATTCAATTGGTCTGTGTTTGAGTCAGGTGAAGTTACATTGAAAATAATTGGAATCAATGAATCTGGTCAGAGAATTACTGAAATAAATTTAGAAAAATCGAATCAAAATCAAAAAAATATGTTTGTCGAGTATAAATTTTTGAAAGACAAATTTATGATAGATCTAAAAGAAGATGTTAAGGATATAGTCGTAAGAGCTGAGCTTCATAATGGCAATGGTCCGAACGCATTCCAACATGCTCAATTATTCAGACAGAGCTTAATCGATACAGAAAAATATTTATTGGAGATAGAATTTTTATGAATAAACAAAATTTTTAGATAAAATAAAATTTTCATTTTATGTTCAAAAAAATAAATTTTAATTGCTTACATTTTCTTTTTTTGTAATTTGTAAATGATTAACTAGATAAAATATTTCAGCTACTCAATAAAATATAAGCCTTTTGTAAATTAGGCTTAAATTTAAATTTCCATAAATTGTAAAAAAAATTTAATATTTTCCTTTTTTATTGATTTTATGCTAAAAATCAATCGAATTTATATTTTTTTAATTTAAAAAAATAAAATAAAATATGTCCTCAAATACTTTAAATAGTTTTTCATGTTTAGATGAAAGTACATCGTACATCTGGACTATTTTCTCGTACTTTAAATTCAATATATGAGCCCTTCTCCAAAATTTTATAAAATAATTTATAAATGCTTTATAAAACGTAACAATTTTGGACTAACTGACTCGATAAAATATTATTTTTACTTAATGGAATTTTTAAATATTTAACAAACTGAGGGGGCTGGCCAATTTTGTGATCATCTTTTTATTCAAAAAAATTAGTAAATAAATTTTATGAAAAATTGTTGACAGAATTAAACGAAGAAAAAAATTAATTAAATTTTATGAACAAATTTTTAAATATTCTAACCAGCAATGTTTATAAATGTTTAAACCAAATCAATGTGATTTTTAAATATTTTTTTTAATTTTATTAAAATTTGAAATTAAATCTTTTAGTTTAAGATTTTTAGAAAGATACTTGAACAGTATACTGAATATTTAAGATAATTCACATTTAATCAAGTTTAAAATTTAAAAATTGTTTAGACTTTGATTTTGAATTTTTTTAAATTTTTTAATTTAGAAGATTTACTCAAGTTCAGTTTAAAATTCCGCTTGATGAGTGGAACTAATGGGTTGGAATGGTCGGACGGCTGTTCGGTCACTCTTTAAAAAAATCTCAATCTCTTAATCTCTTAAATTTGTTTCAATTAAATTTTTTGAATTAAAAAAAAAATTGAAAAAAGTGTTTTTATTAAAAAATTATTCGTAATTATGTTTTTTTCATTTTTTATTGAATTATATTTTGAATATTTGAAAAAAAATTATTAAAATTGATGACAAAGCTTTCATTTTAACATCAATAAAAAAAATTTATTCCAAAAATTATGATCTTTGGATTCCATTCCATGATTCATAGAGATTTCTTGAACCTTCTAAACCATATATAAAAAAACAGTTATCAAGGCTTCTTTTATTCTTCTCAAATAACTTATAGACAACGTGTTTATCATTTGAAAATTGGTAAGAAGCTTTTAAATGACTGGCAATTATCCCCGTGTTTATGTCATCGAGCCAAAAATTTTTATTTTTGTTAGACCCTTCGTAAAGTTTGGACACTAAATCATTGGAAATTAAAACACCTTGATTCTTGCAATACTTTGGAAAAAAATTATTTGAATACTCGCTGTAAGGTGTATAATACAAAGACTTTTTTTCTCGATCAACTCTTTGCTCGGGCACAACCTGGCAAAAAAATGAGTTACTTTGAAAATATTTTTCTCTCAATGAGGCCCTAATGCTGTCAAAATTAACCAGCAGACCAGCGTTTGCTTTTACGTAAAGCTTTGATTTTTGGCAACTATCTGACATCCATTTCCATGCTGTGATCGATTTGTAGCTCAAATTTCGGTACGTATCCAAAAAATCGCCTATTAAAAGATCACCAAACTTTTCATTTTCATTCATAACGAGCTTGTCTAAACTCTCATTCCGGGATATTCCAACTACAAAAAAAGTATTCGCAAATGGAAATTTTTTTGGATTCGCCCAAGTGTTCCGAATGGCATCTCTGGATTGAAAATCGTCATTTTTAACAATTACATAGCACACTATATCAATTTCTCTGGCTTGATTTGGGCATATATTTTTTGGAGTTGATAAAATTTTGGTATTGTTTGGTGATATGGAATGTCCAAAATAATCTATGCGCCCTATTTCAGTACTTATTCGCAGTCTTGATCTAATTTCTTCATCAGAGGCCAAGAAGACCCGATAGAACATTAGAAAAATAGTAGCAGATAAAATCAAAGTTGTCTCGAATGAGTCTCTGAATTTCATTGATAATTTTTTATTGAAAATTTAAAATTTTAGAAAGAGTTTGCTTTTAGAAGAACCAGATAGATAATGATAAAAGCATCAAAATTGGTCATGTATAAACGCATAAATATTACTAAGTTTTGATTGAAACTTTGGTTTATGGCAATTTATTTATGAAAAATAGTTTGCTCATTGGTGTGATCATTTAATTTTTTATTTTTTTAAAATATACAATTTTGATTTTAATTTAAAGAATAATTAAGAAATTGCTTTTGCTAATTGTTAATTTTATTTTTACTCAGATAAATTTGAAGGCATTTTGAAGTTGCATTTCAAATTATAATATCCAATTAAGTTTTTTCTTTAGAATTTTGAAATTAATATATATAAATTAATTCTGAAAATCTCTAAACAATAAAATTGATATTTTGAATTTTTGTAAATAAAATTCTGAAAAATAATTTGAGTTAAAACATTTTAATCTGAAATTAAAACTTAAATTTAATTTAGGGTTTTTTTTATTAAAAAAAGGGAAAGTTTATTAAATTTACGGGTCAAACATTAATACTGGAAGTAGCAAATGAATCTCGAATTTTACTTTTTCCCATTAGTAATTGTATAAAAACTATCTTCAGCAAAATAGCAAGAGTTATATTATCCATTTTAAAGAAGAAATTTTTTTTTTAAAATAAATATCGTTTTACAAAAATAGATCCTAAAAAAAAGTTTTTAAAATACTTAATGAATTTAGAGTTTTTATCAAGATAAGCTTTATTCAACAATTGAATAATAAAAAATTATTTTTTCTTAATTTAATATCATGAATTGAATTATTTATATCTTTTAAAAGAGATGGGACTTTTTAAAATTGAAAATTATTTTTTGTCGAAAAAAACTAAATTTTAAAATTAAGCAACAATCTTATCACACATTTATTGTAAATTCTTAATATAATTCAAAAAAAATTGTTAAATAAAAAACTCTTAAAAAATGATAAATGACTTAATCAATATAACTTACTCCTTTTTTTGAGAGAATATTTCTTTGAAAGTTAAAATGAATTGATCAACAAAGCCTTTGAGATATGCAATAAAAACAAGATTAAAAAATGTAAAGTTTCAATGACTTTATTTAAACAAAAAGAGTATAAAAATTGAAACAATATCTTTCTGATTAATTCAAAATTGACCAAGAATAAAGATGCTTAAATTTGTTGGCTTTGTTATGTTTGTTGCTGCTGTCCAAGCATCTAATATGTATGGACAAGCATACCAAAAAAGTCAAGACTCTTCTTACACAATTGCAGAAGCACCAGTTTATGAGACAAAAATTCAGGAACAAGCATACGGCGGACAAGCTGAATCATATAACAACATGGAAGAGAATGCTTACCAGACCGCTGAGCAATCGACATATGTGAAACCTTCAGAGAATGCTTACCAACCAGCAGAGACACCATCATACAAAAAAGCTTACGAACCTTCTTATCAAACTGCTGAAAAGCCAAGCTATAATAAAATGCCACAATATGGCTATCAACCTAGTGAAAAAGCATACGAACAAAAAACCTATGCCTCAATGTCCAATTATCAATGTGACAGTTCAATTGACTTTACTAGTGTTCCAGGCTCATGCACAAAATTCAGAAGATGCTCAAATGGTTACTTGTACATTTTGAGATGCCCGTACGGCACTGTTTGGGATGATAAGATCAAAACTTGTGATCGACCAGAACAAGTTCCAGCTCCTTGTGGAACCAAAATGAATGGCTACCCAACTTACCAAAAGCAAGCTTATCCAGCATCATCTGCTTATTCAGCCCCATCAGCCTCTCCAACTTATCAAAAGCAAGCCTATCCAGTCCCATCAGTTTACCCAACTTACCAAAAAGAAACTTATCCGATGCAAGATACTTATGAACAAGCTAAATCATATGATACTTATGAAGCTACCACTACTGCTCCCGTTAAATATGAACAAGCTTATTCTAATTATTAAATTTTTTCTTAGTAAGAATAAAATTTATTAAATAAAATTTTTATTAGAATTACATTTTTAACTAGTTTAATCAAACTGTAAAAGTTGAGTGTTATTTATCATTTTTGTTCTCGTTTGACTTTAAATTTTTCGTTAAATTTATGTTTTTGATAAAAAATTAAATTGAACCATTTTTTTTAATTTAAAAAAAAAAAGATTTCAAAATTGGTTAACAATTTTAGATTAGGTCAACTCAGACTTGTTTATAAGTCACAGTTTTAAGTCTAACTCACAAAAATATAAGTCAAAGTCATAACTTGCACAAAAATTTCTATCATTACCTGCTTTATCTGGACCAGTTGAAAGAATTATTTTCTAAATCTGGTTACATTCACAGAGCACATAGGTCAAGATTGACGTCCAGGAATTTGGAAGCAACTACTTTATTGGTATCAAATATGTGTTTATTAATCATTGACTTGACTTAAAAAAAAAAAAAATAAGTCATTGTCTTGATCTGACTTAAGACTTGTGACTTAAAAACAAGTCTTGGTCAACTAGTAGTTCATAAAACCTGAAAACAAGAATTGTTTCAATTACAGGTGAAGCATAGTTTACCTAAGCGACTAGACCCGAAAAACTATGTTTTCTTCTTATAAAATTTTGACTTTAGTGATAATTTAATTTCGTTTGGTGAATTTTATCAAATGCTCAATTTATGAAAAATGGAAAACAGAGCGTAGATGGCAAATTGAAGTTTATGATCAAATATAAATTTCAAATCAAAATTTTTAGTTTATGGTTTAAAAAAAAGGCATTTTTTATCAATTTTTTAAATATTAAATTTTTAAACTTTATTAAACACGTTTTGCTTAATCTTTAATCAGGAAGAAAATTATATAAATTTTTATCTGATATAAAATAAAATAAATCAATATTTTGAAATTTTGCAATACAAGATTTAACTTTGTTTCTCTGTAAATATGGGTCCATACAGTGGTGTTCCGGATTTAGTAATTTACGATAATTTACGTAAAAAATAGTAAATTTACCGAATTTTACGTAAAAATTGGTAAATTTCGAACATTTTACGTAAATTAGTGTAAAAAAAAAATGTCCAAAAAATTGAAATAATTTGGCACTTTTTAAAAAAAATTGAATTTTTTTTATCCTTCAACATTTATTTTCAAAATTATGAATAAAAAAAAATTTACCATAATTTACGTAAATTTTGGTAAAATGTAATAATTTTAATGGTAAAAAATGGTGAAAATTTAAATTAATTAAAGGAATATTTATTAACAAAAAATAACTTGATTAAATTGTTATTACCAATTTTTACGTAAAAACTGGTAAATTTACGTTTTTTTACATTTGTAAATTTACGTAAATTTACAATATTTTACTTAAAATTCGGTAAATTTACTATTTTTTACGTAAATTATCGTAAATTACTAAATCCGGAACACCACTGTAGTTTGGATGCTTTAATGTGGATTTTAAATTTGTCTTTAAAATTTTCAATTTATATTTGATAAAAATCATTTTAAGATCAATTGGAAGAAAAAAGATTTTTTTTATTTAATTAGGCTATATTGAATAAAATTAAATAAGATGAAATAAACGGGTTTATAAAATAAAATAAAAAGAAAGTTAAAAACCTTAAGTTGAAATCTATTAAATTTTCTAAATTGAACTCTGTTAAATGATACAGAGCCAGAACGATGTACTCACGGCCCTACCAAATTTCTTAGAACTTCAACTTTTTCATTGAGGATGAGTCCTTTTTCAACTTTTCGGATAGTACCATAGGTATCAATCATTCATTTGTTCAAGGTACATGTCTTAATGTCCTCCAGATGTCAGATACCAGAGAAAAAAGAAAAACCCTTGCGTAAATATAAGCGTCATCAATAATCCTTTTCAGGGAAAGTGGACTCGCATTTAACCAACATACATACTTAAATGAATGCATCAAAAAGAGATTGATTCCTTTCATCAAACTGCCCTATCTGGACTTTTTAATACTTGTTCTAGCCAGACTTAATAGTGATTTGAAAAGATGTTAGGAATTGAATTCCTCATAAGAAAAATCTTGTATAAATTCAATTCCTTCTTTAATTAAAAAAGATACTCCTTCTCCATACTTGTTGCGTGGTTTAGTTAAGAACTGATAATTGTGAAAATCAAGATAAAAATTTTCCTCACTTAGATCTATCTTTAATTCATTAAGCAAAACAATGTATGAAAATTTTTGAGCTAAAAAATTTCCTAAGAGATGAGCCCTATTAGGTAAGTAAAGACAGTTCCAGTGTGTAATTACTAACCTGTTCTTAGAGGAAAGTTGACTTAATAGATTTTTCATGATTGTAACGAGTGCCCAATAATGCTTGTCCGAAACTTCAATTAGAAAAAAATTGATGATTAGATAATGATAATATTATTAAAATTTACAGTTTGATACAAAATTTTGTCTATTTTTCGAAAATAATAGTGGTTTTTTAAATTTTTTTATTTTTTCGCATGCTCTATGCTCAGGTGTGACACATAGCCTGACCCAAAATTGTCCTCGGTGATCAAGAAAATTCGAATACAAGTATAATATATCAATTTGTAGAGAATTTTATCTTGTTTAAAATGAGCTATTGTTTATTTTTAATCGGATGGTTTTTAAAGGAGTTATGTTAAAAAAACAACTATTATTTTCGAAAAATAGACAAAATTTTGTATCAAACTGTAAAATATAATAATATTATCATTATCTAATCATAAATCTAATTGAAGTTTCGGACAAGCATTATTGGGCTACCGTTATGTTTGAGTTTGACTGTTTTTGTATGAAATCGCTGTTGTTTTCAACTGAATTCTGTCCAATATAATTTTCTTGAATTACGACATGTAGTTCATTGTTTATCATTAGTTTAATCTTTAAGTTTTTTCGATTCAGCTGTTTGTGAATTTCCCGATTCTGAAATGCGCTTGATTTGCTTACTTGTTACAGGGTTTTTTTGACTTTATAGATTGGTCTCTTAATTTTTCGAAGTTGAGCAGTTTATTTGTTCAGAATCTTTATTTAGATTAAGTGATAGAACTGGAGGATGCATACTTTTTTGGCTGGACTGTGACGACAAAAGAGATTCCTCATTTGTTGACTCGTTATTTGGGAACTGTGGAGTTTTGGTTAAAATGTCCAATATGTTTGTTTCTATTTGAGAAATTTCTTCTTCTTCTTTTTGAATCGCTATTTCGCTTTAGTTGATTTTTGCTCGATCAATCGATTTAAGCCTCTCAGCTAAAGAGCACCTCTGGGTCAAATATCCTTTTTGATTACAGTTATTGCAAGCTTGGTTTATAACAGGACATCTAGCAATGTTGTGCCCTTCACCATTACAAAAAAAGCAATTTTGTTTCTGTCCAGCAATTGAAATTACGCACTTTAATCCGTTAAGAACTGTTAAACCGGTCAAATTTCTTACTAATTGTTCTGATTCATTCGGGAAGGAAACTTTTACTCGTTACACACCAAGAAGAGAAATTGTAGATTGCTGGAATTTTCTTTAAATTCGGAGTCTCTGAGAACACATTGGAGTTGCTTAAAGATTGTTTTGTGTTTAATGACATCCCCGAAAGAAACAAATCAAATAATGAATACTCATTGCTTTTCGCAGATGATCTAGTTACATTCATCATTTATAACAGAAAGTAGAACCTAGAAAATAAGATAAATAAATACACCAACGAACTAGAACAATGGCTTATTAAATGGAAAATGAAGATATCAGTTGAAAAGTCGTGTTCAGTAGTCTTTTCTAGGTACAAAAAAGAGGGTGATAATCTAAACTTAAAAATCTGTGGAAACAGAATAGTGAGCCAAAAAGAAATCAAGTTTCTTGGTATAAAATTTGATTCTAAGTTAAACTTTAATATACTAGTAGACGAAATTAAAGAACGCTGCAACAAAAGGCTAAATATTATTAAGATATTGTCAAACAAAAAATGGGGTCTCAATCAAAACACACTAGGAAATTTATATAAATCTTTAGTCGGATCAATTTTAGACTATTCTTTTACTTATTTGAATTCATTTTCAGAAACTCCAAGCAATTCAGGATCCAGCAGTACGATCTATCCTTAAATTAAGTAGGGGAAAAAACAGAGATTATCAATTATAGTTGAAGGCTTGCAATTAACGGAAGCAACCCAATACATTACTCAACTAAATTCAGTAAAATGGACAAGAGCAGATACGCGAAAAACTCAAGAGGCCAGTAAAATATAAGTACTCATTTTTTATTTAGTTTTTTTTTTTCTCTTGTCTATCAAATAATTTTTTTATCTAGTAGAAAATATTTTTATATAGTAAAAAATATTTTTATATAGTATTTTTAATCAATTAGTTAATAAAATTACCTGGTTGATTTCATCCTTATTATCTTTTAATATAATATCTAGTAAAATCCATCCTTTTAGCTAGTTCAATTAATCCTATGCCAAACTTGATTAACATTATTTATAATTTTATTTAGAATTTAGGATTAATTTAAAATGGAACATTTGTCTTTAATTTCTTTATCTCGTTTTCTTTTGTTTTTAACATCGCCTTAAAGGCGTTCATTGAAATAAATAATAACAATAATAATAATAATAATAATAATAATAATAATAATAATAATAATAATAATAATAACAAAAAAAAATAAAAAAAAATTATAAACTAGACCGATTTCGAAATAAAAATAAAATTTATTCAGATTTCTCTTCTTTCCTCACCAAATTTTAACGTAAATTCAAAGCATAGCTGAATATATATTAAAAAAGAGTCCTGCTCAGAACACCGAGTAACTGCACCCGCTAATAATATTGGTAAGCTCTTATTAAAAAAAGCCAAGTCCAAAAATTAATTTGCTTTAATGTTTTGGTCAAGCTTTAATGAGCTCTTTTTAAAAAATTAAAAAAAAACCTAATGAATTCCTTAATATTCAAATAAGTCAAGTTTAATTAAAAAAATTTAAAAATTTTAAATACAAAAGTTTATAATTATCAAAAGCCCTAGTTTGATAGGAGACTTCAAACCGGATAACTTTCTTCAAAAAGGTCATGAATTAGAATCAAAATAAGTATTCGCAAGAATTTTTTTTTTTAAATAATCAAATAATTTGTAAAATATCTGCTGGTTATTATTTTTGAAACGTGATAATGATTATTTAGAAAGAACAATATCACAAATTAATTTTAAGAGCTTTTTAGCAAGGGTTATTTTTAGTCAATTTTAAAGGAAAAAATATTTTATTTATAATAAATATCTTTTTAAAAAATATCATAAATTGAATTATTTATATCTTTTAAAAGTGATGGGGCTTTTTAAAATTGAAAATTATTTTTTGTCGAAAAAAACTAAATTCTAAAATTAAGCAACAATCTTATCACACATTTATTGTA
Source organism: Brachionus manjavacas (assembly GCA_019054805.1). Classification (NCBI taxonomy): domain Eukaryota; kingdom Metazoa; phylum Rotifera; class Eurotatoria; order Ploima; family Brachionidae; genus Brachionus; species Brachionus manjavacas. The sequence goes on from JAHQIY010000005.1 coordinate 1,227,829, forward strand.
AATTCTTAATATAATTCAAAAAAAATTGTTAAATAAAAAACTCTTAAAAAATGATAAATGACTTAATCAATATAACTTACTCCTTTTTTTGAGAGAATATTTCTTTGAAAGTTAAAATGAATTGATCAACAAAGCCTTTGAGATATGCAATAAAAACAAGATTAAAAAATGTAAAGTTTCAATGACTTTATTTAAACAAAAAGAGTATAAAAATTGAAACAATATCTTTCTGATTAATTCAAAATTGACCAAGAATAAAAATGCTTAAATTTGTTGGCTTTGTTATGTTTGTTGCTGCTGTCCAAGCTTCTAATATGTATGGACAAGCATACCAAAAAAGTCAAGACTCTTCTTACACAATTGCAGAAGCACCAGTTTATGAGACAAAAATTCAGGAACAAGCATACGGCGGACAAGCTGAATCATATAACAACATGGAAGAGAATGCTTACCAGACCGCTGAGCAATCGACATATGTGAAACCTTCAGAGAATGCTTACCAACCAGCAGAGACACCATCATACAAAAAAGCTTACGAACCTTCTTATCAAACTGCTGAAAAGCCAAGCTATAATAAAATGCCACAATATGGCTATCAACCTAGTGAAAAAGCATACGAACAAAAAACCTATGCCTCAATGTCCAATTATCAATGTGACAGTTCAATTGACTTTACTAGTGTTCCAGGCTCATGCACAAAATTCAGAAGATGCTCAAATGGTTACTTGTACATTTTGAGATGCCCGTACGGCACTGTTTGGGATGATAAGATCAAAACTTGTGATCGACCAGAACAAGTTCCAGCTCCTTGTGGAACCAAAATGAATGGCTACCCAACTTACCAAAAGCAAGCTTATCCAGCATCATCTGCTTATTCAGCCCCATCAGCCTCTCCAACTTATCAAAAGCAAGTCTATCCAGTCCCATCAGTTTACCCAACTTACCAAAAAGAAACTTATCCGATGCAAGATACTTATGAACAAGCTAAATCATATGATACTTATGAAGCTACCACTACTGCTCCCGTTAAATATGAACAAGCTTATTCTAATTATTAAATTTTTTCTTAGTAAGAATAAAATTTATTAAATAAATTTTTTATTAGAATTACATTTTTAATTCTTTTTTTTAATATTTAAACGTTTTTTATTATATAAAAAAAATATTTAGGTATAAAATGTATTCTCAGTCCGTTTTAAAGATCTGAATAGCTACTAGAGAGGGACGAACGGATTGCAAAAAAGTAGACATAGTACACATACAAGTTTTTAAGGCACGATTATCGCCATTTTAGTTAAGTTAATAATATTTTTTTTTTTAAAAACAAAATAAAAATTTTATTTATTTAATATACAATTTAAAATCATAAGTTTTTTATAAGAATTATTTTTTGTGAAATTTTGCTTTGATTGAAAAGAAAACATCATTTAGAACGGACCATGGTTGGATATGTAATGTCAAAAGGATTGATTCAAACCAGAATTATTTATCCGTTGTTTTATGAAGCTTTCTTTGAGCAAATTTATTTATGATTTTTATCTCCTTCAAATTATTAAAATAATTAAAAAAAGATTTTATTTTGAGAAAAAATAAAATGGTAAAAAAAATTCAAATTTTTCATCAATTTCTTACATCAATCTAAACCTGTACGTCAAATTCTTTTTATTTTGTCATTTTTTATATGCAATTTAGAGAATACTGTTAACAATTCATGGCCAAGACATAGGTTTAGTTTTTTGTAAAATTTTGATGCATTTAAATCGAAGATGAATTTCAAATACACAGATTGTAGACTTTGGATCAAAAGAATTGTGAATATAAAATATTGAAAATAATTAATTTGGTAAAAAGGTCATTGGAAATTGACAAAATCTCAAAATAATAAAATTTCTTCAATTTATTACTAAATTTTTTTTACTAAGTAATTCACTCCAGAATTGTAATTTCAAAAATTAATTGTAAAAATTCTAGATTTTTTAGTCCCTATAAAACTTTAAATAATTAAATTCAATAAAATAAAAAAAGAATATTTTTTCCTTTTGTCAATTAACTTCGATGAAACCTTGAATTTAATTTTATGAAGAAAGAATAATAAAAGAAATCAGCAAAAATACGAAGATTACCACTATCTTTTGGGCTAAACACAATTAAGCTATTTCGAAAAAAATTAAATCGTTTAAAATCAATCTAAAAATCTAAATAAAATTGTATTTATTAATTTACTTGAAAAATAAATTGGATTTTCTTGTTAATTAGTTATTAAAAAGAGATTATATCTAAAATTTTTACCATTCAAAGACAAAATTAACAAAATTAACAAAAAAAAATCAAACCATAATCCAACTTTAAGTTCTTGATTAATTTTTACAATTTTCATCCTGTGAAATAAACCTATAGTTTAGTTGTTAAATAAACATCATTATTAGCCTCAATGGGCTCATTTGAATAAGCCAAGTGTTGAATGGCTTTATCAATTTTTTTTTTCACTTTTTCGTCCTCTATCTGTCCTTTACTACTCGGACTACAATTAGGGTCCAACTTAATATCCAAATCTTTATTGACCTTATTGATAATCGAATTGTTCAAGGCAAAAACAATGTCAGATTCTATGGCCGGATACTCGTCAAAAGAAAACTTTTTAATTACTGCTTCTAAAGAACTGACATAACTGTGCAAAATATTTTTGAAATAATTTATCGACTTTCTCTCATTTGGATTAATGTTGGTGGCTTTCAGAATCAAATGTTTAATAAACAAAAGCTCAATCAGATTAAGCTTGTTTATATTCAGTTGATTATTAGCTGTGTATGTGTGTCTTTGACCAGAAAAAACATGGTACATGATTAGACCAAATGAAAATATGTCAATTCGTTTGTCATATTGTCCCATAAAAAATTCCAATGGCAAATAGTACAATCCACCAGTGTTGTTATCATAACTATCCAAATTTCCATTTTTCATGGAGCCCAAGTCGCAAATTTTAGCAGTGTAGTTTGAGTCTAACAAAATATTTTTTGGCTTAATATCAGCATGAATGAAATTTTTGGCATGAATGTCTCTTAAACCAGTGGCTACATTTAGCATTATTTTGAGCTTTAATAGAAGAGGAATTTGAGCTGGGGTTTTTTTGATCAAAAAGTCTTCCAGTGACCCGTTTTCCATAAATTCCAAGACTAAAAACAACCGATGCGTGTGATCGCGCCCATAGCCTAGCAATTTGACTATATTTGAACTGAAAATTTCAATGTAGGCCTCTAGTTCTTTGTCTACGCAGAGAAATTTCTCTTCCAAATTAGCGTCTCTGGGAGCGAAATTGAACTTTTTGAAAGAAAGCCTATTGAAGATTTTTCTGTTCATTAGTTTACATGCCACACGGTATTTGTAGGGTTTAAGTATGGAATCATAAACAAAACCAAAGTTTCCATTGTCCAGCATGTTCTGCAGTTTTAGGTCTTCGAATTGGAATTTTTCCAGTCGCACAGTTTTGTAAAGTATTTGCGAATGATCTCTGTCATGGGTTTTGGAGCACTTGAGACACATGAATGTACAATAGCATCCATTGCACTTGATATAGACACCTTTAATTTCATCGTCACATAAATCGCAGCATATATTAAAATCTTTGCTGGAGTTTTCTTTGATCACAGTCTGAAGGCTATGTGAAGTTGAACTAGTTTCCGGGTGAGTTATGAGAATACAAGGATGGTTAATCTCGTGTTTTTTGTTTATTTTATTTGAACAAAAACACTCGGAGCACAGATTATGGCTTTGGCATATGGAGCAACAAAATCTATCACCTTCTATATCTTTGGTGCCGCAAGAGTCGCAGTATATGCCATAATGCTTTCGCTTTACCATTACTTGGTTGCCCTGGTCAATTCGTTTGACCACTTTGGAAAATCTTCGTTTTATAGTGTGAAGCATCATTGTGTATAAGAATAGAAAAAAAGTTTTCTTGGCAATGGCTTTTTAAAAAGCAAAAGAAAAGAGATATTGAGAAATCAAGCGAAATTTAATCATGCGTTTGATTTTTTGTTGCTTGTTCAATTTAAATACATATCTAGATTTTTGTGGCTCTGGAATAATTAGCTTAGTAATGATGGAAAATTTTCTCTTTTTTTAATTTCATTGTGATTCATATTTTGGCAAAAAATATTTAATTATCTATTTTACAATCGAGCTATTTTTTGTAAATACTGACTAGACCAATTTATTTTGTAATTTTTATTTCCTTTAACAAAGAATTGATTCGGTCAAAATATTATTTTTTCCGTGATTGAATCGTCATTATCTGCTTTTAGACTTCTCAATACATCACTTGTGAGACCTTTGATAGGGCTTCGTTGCGCACCGAAGACTAAAGTTTAAGAGGTTTTAGTCAAAGTAAAATGAGTTTCTTTTTTAAAATACTTTATTTAAAAAATAAAAATAAAGAGTTAAATCTAACTAAAAATATAAAGTTTAAATATTTAAAATTCTGGTATTGTTTCTAATCAAGCAAACTATTTAATATTTAAACAATGTATGTTTTTCTAATTTAAACTTATGATTAAGTTCTAAAAGATAAACATTGAAATTAAATAGATATATTTAAATAAGAGAATATTGCTACGTTGTAACAGACCTCATATGGGGTATGTAGTAAAAACCTAGAGTCCGTATTTAACACTAGAAGCACCGGCGGTGTCTATGACATAATTTATGTTACAGATGATTATAATTTATGATCTAGTAATTGAATAGCATTAGAAATTTAATAATTTTTTAATATAATTTTAATATTTTAAGAAAAATTAATTTAAGTTTAATCTCAGCCGAGGGATATTACAAGACCTCTTCAGCAAGATATGGCGGCAAGAAATTATACCAGAGGACTGGTCAAAAGGCCAAATAGTCAAGCTCCCTAAGAAAGGTAACAAAATGATTTGTGACAATTTGCGAGGGATAACACTGTTACTAATAGCAAGCAAGGCGTTCTGCAGCATAATACTGGAAAGAATCAGGAACTCCTTGGATGTTATACTTAGAGAACAAAAAGCAGGATTTAGACGAAGTGGAGGATGCATAGACCAGATATTTACACTTAGGAATATCATAGAACAAAGTCTGGAATGGAATAGCCCCTTGAATTCTAACTTCATTGACTTCAAGAAAGCCTTTCCAGCATACACAGAGAAACCTTGTGAACCATATTAAGATCCTATGGCCTGCCACAGAAGATAGTTAACTTGATTAAACTCTTCTGCGAGAAATTCGAGTGTAGCGTGATTCTGGAAAAAGGACAATCTGAGAGCTTCAATGTGTGTACAGGAGTCAGACAAGGGTGCGTTCTCTCTCCGACACTATTCCTAATACTGATTGACTATGTCATGAAGAAAACAACTGCCAGTGCGAGGGGTACGATGGGGATTAACAGCAAAGCTTGAAGACTTAGAATTTGCGGACGATCTGGTGCTAATATCTAACACAGAAGCACATATGCATATTAAGACACAAGAGTTGGCGAACAACGCTAAACCAACTGGGCTCGAAATAAATGTGGCCAAAACGAAAGTTATGTGCATAAATACCAAATTGGATACCCCGATCACCATCGATGGTAAAAAATACTTTCTGGAAATCCATGAATGTTGAATCGCATTTTGTGTTTCTTTATTTTAATTTTTATTTCAATTGAAAAATGAAAAAATGAATAATAATTTTGTTGAATTAAAAAAAAAAAAAAAAAATTAACATTTCTCTTATATGTTTATTTAAAAACTATCAAATATTTTGTCTTATTGTATTTTCTTTTTTTTTAATTTTATAACTTTACATCGCCTTCAAGGCGCTAATTGAAATAAATAAATAAAATGTGTAGACAGCTTTACACACCTTGAAAGCGTTAAAACAAGTAAAAAAGGGCAACATAAACTTCATGATCTTGATTACATGATCAAAACTTAATAGATTAAAACCTTACTAAAATAACGTCAAAAATTTTTTTAATTTTATATCGAATTAAACATAAAACATTTTTTATACTTTATAAAAAAAAAACAAATCTTTTTTTTTCTAATTGATATTTTATTGATTTTTCTAAAATCTTTATTTGAAAACTTTAAAGACAAATTTAAATAATAATTTATCCAAATTATGGCTTTAAATGATATTTTAATATCAATTAAAATATATTACAACGAAACCAAGCTAAATTTTGTATTGTAAAATTTCAAAAAACTGATTAAGAATTATTTTTGCTTTAGATAAAAATTCATTTAATTTTCTTCTTAATTAAAGATTATACAAACTTTAAATAATATTTAATAAATTTCAGTAATTTATTATTAAAAACCTGAAAAAATAAGATTAAAATTCTTGGGGGTGAAAAATTTAAATTAAATTTGTCATCTTAAAAAAATTAAATTATTTAATTTTTTTATTAATTATTTAACAAAAATAACTAAAAATGGTGGCTAATTTAATCTATTTTAGCTGACTATAAAAAACTAATTATTATGACGAAAAAATTTAACGACTGACAAATATATATTTTGAGATGACTATTTATTATATTTTCACTCACAAAATAAAACCTATTTAATAGATAGATTTTTTTTTTTATTTTAATAATTTAATTCTCTAAGATTGTAAGGAATGAACTTAAATTGTGAAGTTGTCTCATAGTTGACTCTAGCTTGATGATGAGATTTGGACAAAACGGTTCCTGAAATTTCCTTCTGACTTTGGTGCTATAGTTCAAGATTTTGATTTTTATTCTCACCTCAAAATCATTAATTTGTTGTAAAAAATAATTAGTCAAAAAATTATTTTTGTCACTAAAATCATAATTTTATCAGTCAATTAATTTATTTGTCATCAAATGTAGTTTTTTTTGTCAGTAAATTTAGTCTTTTTTGTGAGTAAATTTAATTTTTTGTGTTTTTATGTAAGTCCATTAATTGATGGCCAAAAAATACCTTTTTTTTATAAATCTAAAAATTTTAATTTGAAATTTTAATTGATCAGGAACTTCAATTTCTTAGAAAGGAAATTATCAGCAATATTCATAAAAATATTTATAATCTATAGATAAAATTAATCAGATCATTATTGAAAGTTTAGTTGATTTAAAACAAAAATAATAATAAAATTTCAAACAAATTCAAGATAACAAAAAACATTATTAAAAATTCAGTTCTAGAGCTTTCTTCTATCAATCTTTTCCACTGTGATTATATTAGTTTCACCTATCTTTTTGTTTTTTTAATTTTAGAAAAAGTTTCAAAAAATTTTGTTTTACTTGATGATAAATCTAGATATTTTATTACTTAATTTAAATTTTTACGACTAAATTTACACCATCAGTTTGAAAAATAGAGAAAAAAATATTATATTTTAAGCTGAAAATAAACAAAAAGGAAAAAATCATTAGTTTTCAATTCTTAATAATTTATGACGGGGGAAGAAAAAGTTTCCGAAATTTTTTCAAAAGGTCATAACTCTTTCGTTTTTAAAAAATGAAGACCAAGTGATTAATAAAGATAATTTCATCTTGGTAAACAACCTGATGATTGCATCGCCACTTTCAGCGATATATGGCTCTGAGATTCCTTTCGCTGCAACTCAAACTAAAAGTTTTTTTCGAATTTGAAATTTTTTTTATACTTAACACTACATGACGTCTGCTGCTTGTTGTCGAAATAATAATTGGAGTTTTCATTTATGGTCAAATTAGGTCTAATTATTTCATAGTATAAAAACATACGATTTCGAAGGGTCTCTCTTTGATTAATTTTTTTTTTAGTTTCAACAAGTCAATTAAATTATTATTACAAGTTAAAAATACTAAACAAACGCTGAGGATTTAAGATCTGTCTTCAGATTTTAAATTGCATATTAAAATGAGGATTTTATGATAACACAAACTTGGTCCGGAAACTTTTTCTTCGCTCGTTACTCTTCTATCTTAATTACTTTGAGCTTTATGTCTTTAAGATAAATAAAATAAAATCAAGAAAACTTTTTTAATCTTAATGAAAAAACATTATTTTTGATTAAATTTATTTATATATTACTTCAAGATACGGTTAAATTTTATTATTTCTATTCAACTTATTTTCCCATAAATTGCTATTTTAGTCAATTCACACAAAACTGCCAAATTTTGAAAAAAGATAACCTATGGGTTTACCGCACCTTATTTCTCTTCTAAAATTCTAAAAACAGTTTGAAATAAATCTAGCATTTACTTAACTGTGTTTCTAAGTCAGCATGTCCCGAAGCAATTTCTCAAGTCTTCATTTTTAAGGTAGTTAAGCATTAGCTAGGAAAATTTCTTTTGATAAATTGACTTCATTTTGGTGACAACAATCAATTATTCTACCAAATTTAAAAATGAATTTATTTTAATCAAGTAAATTTAAAGCGAAAAAATAACTTTTTTCTAAAAAAAATGAACCTGTTTGAAGATGAATTGGCAATAGGGCACGATTTTGCAATAAGCGGCAGAAAAATTGAGCTAAATTTGCCCAGAGTAAGTAAATTTCAAACCAGCTGAGAAATTTATTTTCATCTTTTAAAAGTTGGATACAACTTCTAAATACAGACTTCAAGTTTCAAAACAAAGTAGATTAATAAACCACTTTAATTTTGAAAAGTAATAAATATTTGTTTTAAAAATTCATACTAATAACTCTTTTATTAATAAACACTCTTGAAAACAGCTTTTTAAATATTCATAAAAGCAATACTCAAATGGTAATTTCCATGGTTTTTAAGCTAATTTTTAGATTATTTTTTGAAATGATATTTAAGTTTCCAAATGGTGACAACTTGGCTAATGGTTTACCAGAAATTGCGGCAAAAGAGTTGAAGAAAAGTCCCAGAGTAGCTCTCAAGCCGGACACATTCAAACTGCCTCTATACAATGGCCACTCTCATGCACGAGACCAAGAGCTTCCCGAGTCGATAAGGTAAATCTTTAAGATTAATTTAACTTAAGATCTTTCATTTTTTAAATTCTTTGTTTAAAATTCAATTTTTTTAGCTTTCGACTAAGTTTAAAAAGAGTCGAGTATTATTTGAATAAATAAATAATTAATTCCTTTATTCCCTTTAAATTTTTCAAGATATTTGTTTCTCTAAGACATTATAAAACCTTAGCACTTGCGCACTTTTTATAAACAAAATTTTGAATATTTTAAATTTTTTTTGTTTTCAATAGTAAGCAAAAAAAACTAGAGCCGATAACAAAATACGCCGATTACTATAAATCGGATGAAAATATTCGTTCAAAGCTAATAAAATTCAAAAACATGGAAAAAAAGCTATCCCAATTCCAAAATTTAAACTCTCTTTCTAACCAAGAGTTAAACTCGTTTGATTCCAACATTGACCAAGGTAATATTCATTTTTATTTTTTTATTTTTTTATTTTTTTATTTTTTTTAAAAAGATAGCCCAGAAGTACATTTTCATTCATCGTCTAGTAAAACTTTTAAAATGGCTCGATCTAGTCTGAAAAAACCCGAAATTTCACGAGCTATTTTAAAATGCAAAACACCAATTTATTACTCGCCAGAGGAAAATATTAGAAATATTAAAACTCCAGTGCACATATCAAGTGGTCGATGGTCACCTATAAAAATTCGATCTAACAAAAATCTAAAACTTCATGAGGTGATTTTGTTATTATTTTAATTGAAATTCACATCTATTGTATTTAATTTTCCGCTGAATCGAGCAATAATTTAGAAACTTTTTATCGTAATAATTTTTAAATATTTATTGATTTTTGATTTAAATGTTTATTAAGAAGAAAATAATTTTTAAAAAGGTGAAATTTAAATTTTGACATGATTCAAAATAAAGAAACGCAAAACCATACTAAACTATGCCCAGTTACCAAAAAAAAATTAATTAAAAAATTTTTAGCAGGAAAAAAAAATTATTTATTTAGATGTAATTCTTAATGCGATTTATTGATTCCTTAATGACTGCCGAGACAGCAGCGCCGTCTCTACTCCAAGTATTAATTATTCTTTAAGGTCAATCTAAAGTAGCTACCATAGACGGCTTCCGTAAGAAGTCGTCTCCGCAAGCCTGCTTGCTGTAGCTTATTTTTATTATTATTTATTTTAGTTATATTTATTTATTTATTGTTTGTTTTTCTTACAAATTAAGTTCATTTAGTCCTTTTATAAAATTAAGCTGGTTGTTCTAGAAACCCGGATCAGGATCGAAAAAATTAAAAAAAATTCACAAAACACAATTTTATTTTTTTAAATAAATTTATTTTATATCATAAAAATTTCGTGAAAAAAAAGAAAATTTTATAAATTATTTCTTTTAGAACTTAAAAAATTTAATTTATGATTTAAAATCACTAATGTATCTGGATCAAATTCATATTTGGTATAATTAATGTTTAAGGCCCTATACGGTATATCATCAAAAATTGTATTTAACCGGTAATTAATGGGATAATTTTTTAACATGAATTTTATTTTTTTTTAAATTATCATTAAAAATTTTTAGACTATTTTGATTTATAATTTAATTTTGAAAAATCCGGTTGAAATCACCTTTAAGAATCAAAAAATTGGTTTTCTGAAATTTAGTACACAAGAACAAAATTTTGAAATTTTAAGTTTCAAAATTAAAAATTTTTAAGACTCTTCAACAAGATAAAAAATATTTTTTAATTTTTTCCTACAAGTAAAAAATCAGGACTCTTAATGCAACATGAGGCTCTTAATCCAAGAAAGTCTGCTAATGATATCTGCAAATGCACAACGAACTTATTTAGAACTTGTATATCTGAATCTTTTGTAATGAGCTTCATTAAACCAACTTTAAACATTTATTCCATATCCCAAATTTTAATTCTTAAGGATGATTTCACGACTAAAAGATTTGGAAGACTGCCTCAAATTAGAAAACAACTAAATTAACCTAATTTTTCAGTAATTATGGTAATACACATTATTTTGCATTATTTTGAATTTTTTTGAATTTTTTGAAGAGAAATTGAAATCTATAAGAAACATATTAAATTTTAAATCATCTAGCTAAATTTTGAAATTTAAATTTGCATTCACTGAAAAACATACTATTTTTATCTTTTTTAGCAATCGTAATTTTTGTTTTTTACAATAACTTTATTAAATAATTAAATTAAATTTTTATGAAAATTAATCTCAAACTAATCGTCGTAAATTAATCAATTTTATTAAAGTTGTTATAATAAAAAAAATACGATAGCTTAAAAAGATTAAAGGATCATATCTTTTAATTTTAATTTAAAAAAAGGGAAACATTAAAGAAAACAAACAAATAAACAAAATAAGTTGAAAAAAATTTAAAAAAAAAAAGCAAAGAATTTGAGTCACCTTGATTTGGATCTTTATGAAGCTTGATTAATCAGGTTAATTGTTTGATTGGATCAGTCTAAAAATCTAAATTGTAGAAAGAAAAAAAAAGAAGAAAAGAAAAAAAGAAATTTAAAAATCAAAATGCAATGAAAGTATGAAGTAGTTTATGAATTTTTTTTTTTTTGTTATTGTTATTATTACATACTACAGTTACCATATATGGGATCCTACTGTTTCCCATCTTCGCAAGTATAGCTTGCTAGCTTGTTGTAACTTTTATTGTATTATATATTATATTATTTAATTGGAAATAGAAATTACGTGAATTTATTTATTTTTTAAGCATTTAATCTTGAATTCTAAAAAGCAATACCAAATTTTTTTGATGCTTTTCTCATATTTTACTCACAATTAAATATTTAAAATGTTTGATAATATTTATTTAATTCACATTATCAAAATTTAATCAAAAAATATTTAAAATTTTAATCGATATAAGACAAAAAATTTTTTTTTATTAAAAAATAAAAAAACATTCTTTTCTAAGATGACTCTGTAATAGTTAAACTAAATTATTTTTAAAGAGATTCAAAATTCGACAAGAATATAAATCGATATTCAATAATTTGGATGAAGATAAAGATGGCCATTTAAATTTTGATTCTGTCAAAAGTCAATATTGTAAAAACATGGATCATGCTCAAGTTTCATTTTTTTATCAAGTAACCTAAATGTCCAATATTTTTTTATTGTCAAAGATATTAATTAAAAGATTTTTTAGATTTATGACTATTTAAGCGAGGCAACTTATTTTGGTTTACAAGAATTTAGTACTTTTTACCAATTAGTCGAAGGATTTGTTCAGCTCGACTATAAAAATACCGGGTTTTATTGGGACATATTTATTTCAAGTGATTTTGAAGATTATAGAAAAGAAATCAAAGACTATATCGTAAGTGATTTTTAGGAGAAAATATTTTTTAATTTCTTTTTAAAGAATTTAATTGATCAAATTGATTTTGAGAGTGATGTTAATATAGAAGATGTAATGAGGACAAAAATAAAGAACTTAGATACTTTAACATTTAGTTCACAACAATCTAAAATGAAGATGGAAGCGAATAAAATCAATCAGATTCTAAATCAAAAAATAAAAGGAAGTAGAAACGATAAAGATTTGGAAACAAAATTGGTCAATTATATTTTATATATTCCAGTTTTTATTTATTTAGAGTCATTTTTCAAAAATAAGCAAATATTTCAGCGAAAAAACAATTCAATTCTTAACTCAAAAGAGTCGACGAATCTTCATCATTTTAATAAGCGTTCAAATTGAGTTTAATATATTCAAGCAATTAAATTTAATTACATTTAATACCTTTTTGATACTTTAATTATTGTCCTTAAAAAGATTATTTTTTATTGTTTGTTGAAATTTTGGTCATTACTTGCATTGATTTAAAAAAACCAATAAAAAAGTTTCAAACTAAGAATCTTTTGAATTAAAATTTAAAAATTATGATAAAATGATTAAAATTAATATTACTAGAAAAAATTTGATCAAAGCCTTTGTGTTCAATGTAAAAAAAAACAATTCAATCTATCATACCAATGATAACATATTTTATATATAGCTATGATAAATTAATATTCTTAATAAAAGCAGTAAATAATTTTTTTTCTTAAATTTAAATAAAAAAATTTAACAAAAAATATTCTAAAATCTTTTAATGATAAATTTAAAGCATGAGTTCACAGAACTTACGAGTTTTAACAAAAAATTAGACCAAGAATGATTTACTGTTGATATTTTCTAATCAGATCATCAGTTGGCATTGAGGACTGAAATTCATGGATTTACAAATTCCAATAAAATATTCAAATATATACAATCTATTATTATTATTATTATTTATCAATACCAGTCTCATAGACAAAAGAATAAAATGTAAGAAAAGCAAAGGAAAAAAGATTAAATTTAAAAAAAAAACAGAGCAATAAAAATAAGATTTTAATTCAATTCAAAAAATGCTTCTTAATCTCAATTATTAAATTAAAATTTGTATTAATATGTACCGTCTGCAAACTTAAAGAAGATCAAATTAAAACCGATAGATAAAATTGAATTTATCATATTTACTCTTTTTAAAAAGTTAAAAATAAAATTTATTAGAGTGCTCTTATAAAAAGTCCAGAATCGGCTAAATTACGTAATTTTGTATTATTTTTAGTAAGCTTACGTGAATATTAGTTGGTAAGAACATGTAATTTTACGTAAAATTACGTAAGCTTATAATAAAAAACGTAACTTTTAATAAAATTATCCCAAAATGCTTCCGGCCAACAAAAAATAGGTTTGTGGTAACAAAAATGTTAAAATTGACTGTTTTTCCAAAATTTTGAAATAATTATTTTTTGAAAAAATAAAAAAACTTCTTTGCGTATCTTTTAGGACAAAAAAAATTATTTTTAAAATTTTGGAAAAATAGTCAATTATAAAAGCACTTTTTTTGGATCATACTTGGATAATTAAATTTTTTCTGAAATTGGACTGTTAAATGAAATATTATTTGTTTCACCTTTGAAAAATTACAGAAAAATCTTTATTTCAAAAGCCATATTTTTATTAAGAATTTGAATTTTGTTTTGGAATTTTTCTATGAAATTTCACAATGCCAGATTAAAAATATTTTTTGCATGAAAATCAAGATAAAGCAATAAATGGCAAAATCTATTTTTTTAAATTTTTATATTTTTTAAAAGGTTTTCCAATAGATAATTTAATGAATAAGGAAATCAGATCATAGTTTAAGTAAAAAATGACAACTCGAATTAATTTTAAAATATTATTTTATTAAAACTTTGTAATGACTTGCCAAGTTTTTTAAATGAAATATTCTAATTTATTTTCTACTATTTAAATGATTAGTATATATAATTATATTATTTTATTATAATAAATTTAAGACTCAAATTATAATTTTTAAAATATTGAACACACCTTTGGTTGAATTTAAGAAAATTTAAGTCAAGATTGATTTGCAATATTAATGAAAAAATAAACTTTTCCAAATTTTTAAAAAATTTGAGGTTCAAAAAATATTTTATGATATTTTTCACATTAAGTTTGAATTTCTTTAATATTCCAGTGATCTCAATAATTTAATTTTTATTTTAAAAATATTAAAAATTTCAAAGCATACCTACCTAAAAGCTTGGCAAGATAATTCAAAGTTCTTTAAAAAAAAGCTTTCAATTAAACCATGAAAAAAAATACTAAATCAAATTTTCAAGCAAAATTTAAAATAAAAAATATCATTCAATAAGTTTTAATATTATTTTGATTATCTGTTGAATTTTTAAATTACAAATACCTCTGACAATATCATTAAATTATGATACTTTCCTTATTTGATCCTCATTACACTATCTTCCAGAAAATATTTTGAAATAAACATTTCTCACTAGATTATTTTTGTTTTTAATTACCCTAGAATATTTTCAAATTCAAGTGAATTTGATCTTATAAGTTTTTAAAGCATTTTTAATATGTTAGTTCAATATTTCATCAAAAATGCTAATTTTTGCTATAAATTAAAATATTAAAATTTATCTTTTAATTTTTGCACGCTACAGATTTGCTTGAATGGGAGAATTTGTCAAACATCAAATTTTAATAAATGCAAAAAACAAAATTAAACTTTATTCAGAAACTTAAAAAAAAACAAAATATTCAAAACTCACATTCAACTAAAGTTTAAAATTTCAGGATTTCATTATAACGAGCTATAGCTTGCTCAAATTATCAAAAAAATCTACTTTTTAAAATATTTCCTAAATGAGCTTGATAGCAAGCAAGTGATAATGCGATATGCGGTTAATAATAGCAAAGAATACTTTTCTTTATCCCCAATTGACAACATAGGCGACGTCCTATCTTACTGGAGATTTTCAACCGTATTTATTTTTAAATTTAACCATAAATTTTTCTTATCTTAATTAAACAAAAGTTACTAGATGTGAAAGATGACTCAATTGAACTGGAAAATGTTCAAAAGCCAGACACTCGTTTGGATGTGGTTTACCGAAACTTGATAGCTGGAGGAATTGCAGGCGCTGTTTCTCGGACTTGCACGGCTCCATTTGACCGTTTAAAAACAGTCATGCAAGCTGTCGGATCCCGGAAGCAAATCGAAATATTGGGAGGGTTCAAATATATGCTGCAAGAAGGTGGTTTAACTAGTCTTTGGCGAGGCAATGGCATGAATGTTATCAAAATCGCCCCTGAAGTTGCCCTAAAATTCACTTTTTATGAAGAAGTATTTTTTTTTAGTTTTCAAAATTTTTGTTAAGACTTTTTTTCATTAAGATGAAAATTTTGTTTATAAATGATAAAAATCGTGAAGCCAATGTGTTGGAGAGATTTTTGAGTGGGTCAATCGCCGGTGGTTTAGCTCAATCTTTTATTTATCCTTTGGAAGTAAAATTATTAGTTTTTAATTTATTTTTTAAATTTTATTTAGTTTTAACTTTAAAGCTGTTGAAAACTCGCATGGTTCTAAGAAAAACCGGAGAGTATTCGAGCATTTTAGATTGTGCTCGAAAAGTAATTAAAAATGAAGGGATTAGGTCTTTTTATAAAGGATACATACCGAATATCCTCGGCATTATTCCTTATGCTGGAACAGATTTAGCCGTGTATGAGGTAATTTTTAAATAAAGGCTCAAAACAATTTTTAGATTCAAATTTTCAGACTTTAAAACGATTTTACATGCGTCGTCACCAAATGACGGAGCCTTCGGTTCCTGTTTTGCTGCTGTGTGGCACTTGTAGCACCATATGTGGTCAACTGGTGAGCTATCCATTGGCTTTGATTCGAACAAGACTGCAAGCACAAGAAGTCCCTATGAACTCACTGGAAAAGGATACAATGATAAAATTGCTAAAGGAGATATGGAAAAATGAAGGCTTGCGGGGCCTATATCGGGGTCTATTACCAAATATAATTAAAGTTGTTCCAGCAGTTAGCATATCCTATGTGGTATATGAAAAAACAAAACGAAAATTAGTCTAGTGATCTGAATAAAATTATTAATACAATAAAAATTGAGAATAATCTTTTCACATGTCCGACAATGAATCTGGAAAAATTGAAATTTTTTAGTTTAAATTTTGAAAATTTTTTTCTTTTTAATTTTTAAAATAAAAGTTGTTTTAATTTTTTTATTGTTATGACAACTTGAAGTTCATGATCATGATCACATGATCAAAATAATTGTATACAACATTTTTTTTTCTAATTGATCTTTAATTGAATCTTCTAAAATCATTATTTGAAAATTTCAAAGACAAATTTAAAATCCACATTTAGATATCAAAATTATTACTTAAAACGATATTTTAACAATTAATCGTTTTTTAATTGAACATAAAAAATATTCTTTTCTCGATGAAAATTTAAATTCCTTTTGTAAATAATTAACTTAAGAAAAAAAATTTTTAAATATACTTGATTTTAATAATAATTTAAGTCTCAAATAAAAATATTTTTAATTTTTTTCTTACTTATTATTTATAATAATAATAAATGTTCCTATTCTTTTCAAGTACATTTTTGAGATACGGCTCCGATCTGACACAAAGGCTATTCTGCATCGAGACACATTATTTACAATGACTTAAATTTTTGAATTTAATAACAAAAAATAATTTTTATTACTGGAAAAATAATTTTTCAGCATTTCCTAGTTAAAAAAATTCTAAACCATATCTTTTTTTTTACAATTAGAATAGAATATTTTTATTGAGCTCTATTCAATTTGTTGAAGTAAGAAAAAACAGTTTTTCAAATTTACGAAAAATATCTAAAGTTAACTGAGTAATTTTTAGTAAAATATCATTTATTTGTTTAATTTTAATCTAAAATTTCGTAATAAGCTTAGATTGTTGTAGTAATTTAATTGCGAATAATTTTTGCATACCGCTAATTTAGGAAAGTTACTGGAACGAATAGTTTATTCAAGATTATACAATTTTTTGGAACATAATTCACTCCTTATCCAGGAGCAATCTGGATTTAGGAAACACCGGCGAACATCGGATAATCTATTCTTTTTAATTCAAAAAATTGTGGAATCATTTAATAGAAAAAAAAAGTGTGTAACGGCATCACAAAGAGGTCAACCACAATTAACTTTTGAGCGAATTGAGAAAATTTATTCATTAGATAATTTTGAAAAATACTAATTTCGGATAACTAACAATTTATTTTTATCAAATTGCTAATTTGAATAATTGGTGACTTAATTAATTGCTATGTTGAATTCGCTAATTCTAATAAAAATATAGCTAAACTGAACTACCTCCATTTTTTAATTTTTTTTAAATTTTAATTTCATAATTTTTATATGAAATATAAAAATTATGAAATTTTTATATCAGTGATAAAAAATTTAAGAACTTCGCCTTAAATTTTTTTCATTTTTAAGAAAAAGTGTAAATAAGTTAAAAAAAATTGATTTTTATATATTTTATTGCTAAATTCTCTAATGTATTATCTTAATATTTAGGGAAAGAACTTTAGGGTATTTAATTTTAATTTTTTGGCAACGATTTGAATTATTCTAAATTAAAGAGACTTTTATTTTAATAAATTTATTCTATTAAATATAAATTGAATATTAATTCTAAGATTGATTGGAACACGCGTTCGGAGTTAAATGCTTAGGAGAACAAGCTCTCATGGTTGAATCGAAAACAAAATTTTTCGGACAAGTCCAGTATTTCAAGCTGCCATTTTCACAAGTAGTATATTGGTTGCATTTACCGCGAACCCTGGCCAAATCTTCTCCACGACCGCACTTGAAAATTCTCCGAGTCATTCTTGGTCCGTAACGACCTCCCTTCTCATGTTCACTAGGCTTATTATAGTATTGGCCTTTATAAGCTTTAACCAAGGTCAAAATAACTAGTAACAACAAGATAGACAATTTCATCTTTCACTTCTTAAAAAAACTCATTCTTTTTTATACACAGAAGGGTTAATGTGAGCTTTGAATTAAAATGAAATAGAATAAAATATTTATTTACAAAATAAAAGTTTGAATTATAAATTATGGATTTATAATCGTTCTTTATGGATACAAAGGCCTTTTTTGTTCAATTCGGACTCGTATTGAGCATAATCTTGATGATAAAGACGCTTCAAGGCATCACGCCTTATCATTATATTCGCTTTTTTGATAATTTTCAAGTCCTCGTGTAGGCCTTTTTGATGATTCAAAGCCCTGAATGAATCGTTTAGAGTGTCGAAGCTGTCGTTCCAAAATGTCTTGAAGCTTTGTTGATTTTTTCTTTAAAAATTTTAATTTAAAAAAAAAAACTTTTTTTTGTAAAATTTACTTGAGAATACTTTTTTCTTCAAATGCCTGATCCTCTAAAATCTATGAGAAAAATGTTAGTTAAACGCTTGAGATATTTTTCAGCTTACAGCTATTCTTGCTTCTTGAATACTGCGCTTTGTATTAACACCACCTTTGTTAACTTCAAAGCGGTATGAAGTTGCCATCATTCGATCTGAAGACATCTTGTTACTATTTTTTTTTGGGCGAACTGTTCGAAGTAACTAAATTTTAGGTTTAGTTAATTTTTCGAAAGCTTGATCGAATAGTGAAATGTAAATACTAATGTTGCCAATAGTTACAAATTAATCAGACTCTAAAGCTAAATTTTTTAAAATTTTTTTCTAAATATTTAATTTAGTGGAAAGATTGGAATCACGTGAATGTTCGATTCTGAATTTAAAAATAAGTTAAATTTAGATTAGAATTATTATTATTATTAAGAATAAGAATTTAATTTCTTAATTAACTTGGTCACTATGAACAAGAAATTATATGAAAAATTATATTTTTTTGAAAAAAAAATATTTAAATAATAAAGAGACTCTAAAATTAGAAATATTGATCAGAAAATAGAACTTAATAAGACCTATATATTTATAAATTTCTGTGACTGATCTTAAATTTTTACATATAAAAAATGTAAGATTTGCTTTAATTGCAAATTTCTAAAATTATTGTATTTTGATATTGCAACTTCGAAAATTTTTTTATGATTTTTCTTTTTTTTTGATGTTGATAATTTTGAATAAATATTTTAAAACTGATTATTAATTTTTTAGTGGATTAACTTTTGTCTAAAAATATTTTTATTTTTAAATTCGTAGTGCATTACCAATGTAATATAAATTAAAACAGAAGCTCTTGATACTTGAACCTTGATGTTTGCTTCCACTCTGTTTTATTTGATGGCTCTACCACGTTATGTGAGCAATATCACTTGGCTCAGTAGGTGTCCAAGGAAATATGTGACAAATTTTTTAATTACGTGACCAAAAAAATCATTTCGCGACCTACTTTAATAATTACGTGACCGGTTTTAATAATTATTGACAATTATTATTAATTTTGTGACAAGCAAAATTTTATTAAATCAAATAATTAGTCGATTCTATTAAATATTATTCGTAAATTAATTGCTTTGTTTTCCACCTTTATGAATTTCTAAGCCTAATTTACAACTCATCTATTTACCGCATAGATCAGATAAAAAAAAAATCTTTTTACCACTTAAACTTTTCTTAATAAGACTTGTGGTATTTTCGGAGAACTTTTTTTGTTCATTTTCCATTGCCATTGCCACTGTTATTCATTTAGTGATCAGTGTCCTTTTGGTGTGACCATAAATTTGTCTCCAAATGGTCTAATTGAGCAAAGTGATAATGGTGACATGTTTCGTTACTATTTGGTAACATAACGTAGGAGGTCCAATTAAATCTGTATATCATCTTCTTTTTTAGTAAAGAAATTTTAGCCGCTGGATGTTTCGATAACTTTTGATCCAATTTTTGTTGTTATCTAGTTATCCTGTAAACTGTAGAAAATTCCCATAAGAACAGTACTGAGGATTAATTTTCTGAATTCTTGAAATATTCTGAATCAAATTCACTACCTTACTATTATTGCCATCATTAAATTATTTAATTGAGACTGGCATCATTCAATTTTTCAAAAATTTGTAGTAATATTTTCTCTATGGGACACAAAATATTAAGAATATATGTTTAGAGCTGAATTGGGTCTCAGTTTTTGGCCATTCTTGTTACCAATATCAGAAAACAAGATGACTGAAAAATTCCTGTTAAAAAATCAGACGAATGATAATAGTGATGATGATGAAGTTGATGACGACTGGAAGAATGTCAATTTCAAATTTTCAGTCAAAGATGTAATTTTAGCTGATGCCAAATCCACATGGAGTAATTGTAAAAATATATTACAAAAGCTTCCAGAAAAGCCCAGAGAGTATGAGAAAAGTTTGGAATTACATCACTCAAGATCACATAAAAAATAGATTTTATTGATATTTTGATTTGATTTTTTTATAAAAATAATTCGTTTTTTCCAAACTTTGATTAAAAATTCCTGGTAATGCCAATTCAGGAATTTTTAATTATTTAATGATAAACGATAACTAAAAAAACTTTTTAAATTTTTAATTTTTTTTGAGATTAATTTTAATACATTTCTAAATAAAATCGAATTTTTAGTTTTAAATTCGATTACGGTTTATCGAATTTTCATAATTTTAAATTTTTCAAATAATTAAATCATTGCTTTTATTTAATTTATGCAACAATCGCAATTATTGCCAAGGTCAAATATTTAAAATTTTATTTAAATTCAAATTTAAAAAAAATAATTTATTGAAATGATTGCGCAAAACTTGAATCTAAATGACCAACTTAAATCTCTTACTGAAGAGAATGTGAGTTTAATTTAATTTAATTTAGTTGATTTCTAATCAAATTTCTAAGACTCGTTTAACTTTGGCTCTAAACACGACGTTACAAGAAAATTCTACCATCAAAAACGAACTGATTTCATTAAAAACAAAGCAGACTGATTACGAAGAAAAGATAAAAAAAAGCTGTGAAAATGACCAAAAGACGGAGCAGCTAGTCAAAAAATTCAACTACCAAGTTGAAAATTGGAAGTATAAATTTAAATGTTTAGAGCAAAAAATATCTGATCTCGAGGCGATTGAAAAACAGACTCGAGCAATGGCAGACTCGTTGATTTGTGAAAATCAAAGTCTTCGTTCACTTGTCATGCACCATGACTGTGAAGTCAAGAAATTACAATCAGAAAATGATCGCATAAAAAAAGAGTTTGAAGAAAAAATTGATAATCTTAATTCACAAAATGAAAGACTTTTAAATTTAAAATCAGATTCAGATTCGAAAGTTGATTGTTTAAATGACCAGCTTTTAAAAGTAATCTTTGATTAGATTTCAAAATTTTTCTCGAATTTTTTGTTTAGATTAAAGATTTATGTGAAAAAGTTAAATCAGAAAATGAAAAAATACTCTCTGAAAAATATGAAATTGAAGTTAAGTTGATTTCAAATCATCAAAATTTAATCAATATAAAAAACAATTGCCAAAGTAGTGAACAGTCACTGGAAGAAAAAAACCAAATTATAAAAAAAATTCAAGATGAAAAAAATACTTTAAACATGGAATTGAATAATTTGAAAATTTCAAGTGAATACGAAATAAATGAGCTTAAAAAAGAGGTTTTAATAAGTGAAAAAAATTTGGAAAAATTTTTTATTTTTTCTATTTAAGATTAAAAAATTAGATTTGACTCTAAAATGTGAAATCGACGAAAAAAATTTGCTTAAAAATCAACTAGACGAGAAAGTCGAACAGATCTATCTGACTCAAGTTTATCTTTTAAATTATTTTTTTAATTTTTTGTTTATTTTTGATTTAGTTAAATAATAAAGAACTATCAGAAAGTTTAAAAAAGTATCAAGAAAAAAAAAGCATTGACAATTTTTCACAGACCATATTTATGCTCAACAATTTATGTCTTATCAACAAATCTACCCAAACTAGATTGCAAAGCGTCCATTCTGTCTCATCATCGTTTACTCAAACTCCTATGGCAATAAACCGAACCATTTATACCCAAACTCAAACAGTATCTTCTCGGCACATATCTACAGAGACTGACAATTTTTTAGATTTTAATAAGAATCTAGGGTTTAAAAAAGACTGGAGCTTGGGCAGTTTGAACTTTGATTTAGACGATTCATACAGAGAGAATTTTAAACCAAAAATTTATCACAAAAATGAAAATGCAAAAAGTTTATTTGAAGGTATGAACAAAAAAGCGACAAAACGAGTCAGGTTTTCTGACTTAAATGATTAAATTTAAAAAAAAAATCAGCAATTTATTTTTAACATTTGCGCAATTTCATTAGATTTTTCTTGTCCACAAAGCTCTGTAACAATTGATAAACCAAATTCAAATGCGGTTCCTGGACATTGACTGGTTATTAAATTTCCATCGACTACCACTCGATCATCTGACACTTTGTAACTATCGGCCAAGTCTTGTTTGTATTTTGAAAATGTTGTTATATTTGAGCCTAAACCAATTTTGAAATTCTGCAAAACTTTAGTTCCTTTTTTTTTAATAAAATAAGATAAATTTTTTTAATTATTTTTTTATTTAAACCTGCGCATATTGCTGCAATTTTTTTGTTATGTTGCCAGTGTTTTTGAACTATCGAAGCAACAGTCGAACTCTTAAAAAAAATTTATCTATTTTTTAATAATTAATAAGGTTTAGGAAAGAAACATTTTGTAAATTTTGGTATCCAGGTCCACCCGGAAGAACAACCACATCAAATAAATCACTCTGACATTGATCTATATCCAAATCAGGAACAATTCTAATATTTTCAACGCATGTTACAGCCTCAGAGCCTTGAACACCTGCCAAAATCGCTTCTATTCCGGCTCGTCGCAATGTATCAACTGTAATTACAACTTCAGTATCTTCAGCCTTGTCAGCTAAACAAACTAGCGCTTTTTTCACCATTTTTTGATTGTGTTTTGAACGATTTAGCCGAATAATAGCTCGCTGCATTTTAAATAGTCAAAAGAGAAAAAAAAAATTTTATAAATAAAATTTTATTTTTAAAACTTGCTTAAAATAATAATTTTTTTAGATCTAAAATTAATTAAAGGATTTTATAATTTAAGTCTCATAGGTTCGATCAAAGATTTTGCCTTTTGCTCTCCTTCTAAATATTCGACTATTTTAAGAGCAAATTCAAATGATGTTCCAGGACCTTGGCTGGTGACCAGATTGCCGTCCTGAACCACTCGATCTTCTTTGTAGACATAGTTGGCTCCGAGTTTTTCTTTAAACGATGGATAAGAAGTGATGCTTTTGCCAAAAGCCAATCTATGAGCAAAAAGAGCAGTCGGACCAGCACAAATGGCTGCTACTAATTTGTTGTTTTCGTAATGTTTGCGCAAAATATCGCCGACCAAAGAACTCTTTAAAAAAATTGTTCAGAAAAATTTTATTTAGAAGTTAAATTTTTACCATAGCACATGCTTCGGCTCCTTTGAGACCACCTGGTACAATAACTGCATCAAAGCTGTCGGATTTAACCGATTCAAGAGATAAATCTGGAGTTATTTTGACATTTCGACTGCACAGAACTTGTTGATCGCCAGCCAAACCAGCGAGAGTTACATCTACTCCAGCGCGACGAAGAGTATCCACAGTGATTACTGTTTCCATTTCTTCGGCTCCTTCGGCCAAGAAAACTAAGGCTTTTTTAACCATTATTGGTCTAGTAGAAAAAAATCTTTTAATCATTTTGTGGAATAAAAAAATCTTTTCTGAAGAATTTTCCCAAGGACTTATAACTGGGTGGGTTTACTCAAAGAATTAATTGAATGTATCTTAAGAAAAATATTTTTTTTTAAATTTGATTTCTATACTCGCAAAAATATATATTTGTATGGATAATTATGCAATTTGATTCTAGAAGTATTCTTGTCAAAAATACTTGCGATTCATCTAGAAATTTTCAAGCTTTGATTTAGAAAATTTAATACAGAAATGTAATCAGATTTAACTTGATATTGTTGGAATCAAAAGTCTTTGATAAATCTAAAAAATATTAAATAAATATAATATATATTAAATAAAAAGAAAGAATTTATTTTGAAGAATTAAGGTTCTGGAAATGCAAAACGTCCACACTGTCTCATAATTTAATTTTCACTTCAAATTAATGATTATTTATTTATTTATTTATATATTTGTTTTCTGTACCGAGCTAAAGCTCCTTCAGAATAAATTAAAAATAAAATAAAAAAAATAAATAAAAATAAAATTAAAGATAATAAAATTAAATAAAAAAAAAAGAATCAAAATAGAGTAAATAAGCTAAAAAAAATTAAAGTTGAAAAGACATAAATTGGAAAAGATTGTTTTATGTGGCACATGTTTAAATAATTCAAGTTTCAGGAAAAAAAGAAGAAATAGTAAGGTAGCAATTACACAATGGAGTTGGGTATTCAATATATCTTGATTCGAAACCTTCTTTGTATTCTTTCACCAGTCTTTCAACCAATGGAATAGAATGACTCAGTCCTGTCCCAACATATTTCTCACTCAACTCAAAAAGACGATTCGAGACTGTTAGTAATTTTAGTTTATTAAAAGCTTCATGATGCACGATGTTGGAGGGAGTATCATATTTTAACTTAAGGATAGATCTTACTGCTGTATTCTGAATTGCTTGTAGTTTTTTGATAATATTTTCTGAAAATGAATTCAAGCAAGGAAAAGAATAGTCTAAAATCGATCCGACTAAAGATTTATATAAATTTCCTAGTGTGTTTTGATTGAGACCCCATTTTTTGTTTGACAATATCTTAATAATATTTAGCCTTTTGTTGCAGCGTTCTTTAATTTCGTCTACTAGTATATTAAAGTTTAACTTAGAATCAAATTTAATACCAAGAAACTTGATTTCTTTTTGGCTCACTATTCTGTTTCCATAGATTTTTAAGTTTAGATTATCACCCTCTTTTTTGTACCTAGAAAAGACTACTGAACACGACTTTTCAACTGATATCTTCATTTTCCATTTTATAAGCCATTGTTCTAGTTCGTTGGTGTATTTATTAATCTTATTTTGTAGGTTCCCTTTCTTGTTATAAATGAAGAATGTAACTAGATCATCTGCGAAAAGCAGAGAGTATTCATTATTTGTTTTGTTTCTTTTTGGGATGTCATTAATATATATACTAAATAAAAGAGGACTAATTACTGAGCCTTGAGGAACACCTGCAGTTATTTTATATTCTTCGCTCAGATGATCATTCACATTTACCTTAAATGTCCTACTATCTAAAAAGGATCTAATCCAGTTAGTCAAGTAATGAGATGGATTCATTTTAATCAATTAAAAAAGCACACCTTCATGCCAAACTCTACCAAAGGCTCTGGAAATATCAAAAAACAGGCAACAAACTCTTTTTTTTCTATTAAATGACTCCACAATTTTTTGAATTAAAAAGAAAAGATTATCTGATGTTCGCCGGTGTTTCCTAAATCCAGATTGCTCCTGGATAAGGAGTGAATTTTGTTCCAAATAATTGTATAATCTTGAAAATACTATGCGTTCCAGGAGTTTTCCTAAACAACTCGTTATACTAATTAATGACTTAATACTAATGACTTAAATGAATCAATTTTATACCTGAAAAATCGATTACCTGAAAAAGGTTCTAAATATGCGCATATTGCTCAAATTGCCATGTATTGTCGATATGAATGTCAATTTCTTGTGGCTCATTTTGCTCATTTTGCCTAATTCGTTGTTTTTGACCTTAAAAAAACATAGTTTAATCAAAAGAGAGACTTCGCCAGACGTCTTTAGCTTTGGAAAGAAAGATTACACAACGGAGTCAGTATTGGCATGATATAATTTAGAATTAATCAATTTGATTTTGCAAAATTATCTGCTTCTTGTTCATTCCGATGAATGGCTAATAATCACAAGCAACAAAATATTACAGTTAACCTTAATTTGAGCACTTATTGACTTACCTGGGTGTCGCTAGAAACAAAAATAATTCGATAAATTTTTTGTCGGGCAAGTAATCCTAAAATAAGTAATCCCAAAAATTAATCAATTAGTTAAACTATTATTTCAAGCTAAAAATTAATTTTTTATTTTTTTATGTTTAGTCTTTTTTTTTTTATTATGAGTGAGCAAAGGCTTGGGACAGATTTACAAATAAGTAAAAAATACATTTTCTAAAAAAAATTATATAATTTAATCTAAACATATAAAAATATAAGCAAATAATGTTTTCGTCAAAGAAAATTTTAATAAAAATTCCACTATTTCAATAAAAACCCTCTTTTTATTTAAAACCCATGTAAATTAGAAGCAGGTGCAGCCAGTCGAGATCCGGATCACTGACCATGTATAGGTAACAGCGGATAAGGCCAAAGGGGTCTGGGGCGAAGCCCTGGTTTAGGGTTTTGGGTAAGCACAAGGTAAAGGTTTTTTTATTAAATTAGCTTTAACTTTGATTTGGGGGTCTATTTTTTAATAGAACAGGCGAAAAGTTTATTGAAATTAGCAGGGAAGGGAAATAATGTGCTCAATTTTGTTAATAATTGTCCTTATTCTATCCTAGTGGATAATGGGGAGGCGCTCATCTCCTTTTCAAGTACCTTTTTGAGCAACGGCTCCGATCTGACACAGAGGCTACTGCATCGAGTTGATCATCTACACCGCAATTATTACCCAGTCGAACTGGTGCCCCTATTTTTATGATGAAAGAGGTTTAAACATTCGCCCCGTATTGCAGAGATATTTTGAAGATTTTTTCACCCTCAGCCGGTTTTGAACCCTCGATCCTCTGCTTGCATGACTAACACGCAAACCATTCGGCTATACGGGCTTATAATTTTGTTACTTTTTCATCAATGATTAAAAATTGATTAATTTTGTTACTTTTAATCAATTTTTAATTATTGATGAATCATTTATTAAAAAATAATCAATGACTATTTAATCTTTTTTTAATTATTTTTGATAAAAATGATAACAAATTTTATAGAATTTTTCAAAAATTTTATTCAACCTTTTGACACCAAAGATCAACTAATGGTTTCTATATACTTTTAAACCAAGCTTAAAAGGTTAAGTCAAACTAACGAAGAACAAATTGTATAAAATGAGTAAAACGAATAAAATGAGAAAAATGTATAAAATGAGCAAAATGAATAAAATGAGTAAAATGAATAAAATAAGTAAAATGAATAAAATAAGTAAAATGAATAAAATGAGTAAAATGTATAAAATGAGCAAAATGTTTAGAATGAGTAAAATGAAAAAAATGAGTTAAATGAGTAGAACTCTAACCTAAAGTATAAAAATGATAACTCTTTTCATAGTAAGCCATATTAACAGCCACCGTCAATAGGTGAAAATTGCAGCAATATGCGCATATTTAGAACCCCCATTTTGAAGTGTAATAACAAAAGCCTGCTTCCAAAGCAGTTCTCCAGTTTTAATCGATTTTTCAATGGCCCCATAGCCTTGTTGGTATCCAATTTTTCATGTTTTTCTAAAAGTTATTAAACTCTCGGGATCTAGATCGCATCGAGCTGATGTCTTGAATTCGAACAAAAGAGTACTTGAAGAATTTTCAGAACTAAAGGATGATTAAAATGCTCATTTAAGATTGCAGCAATCAGCTTAGTTTTTTTTTATTTATTTAATAATACAATTTAGTATCTGTATAGACTAACTTTGGATTTGACTTTGCGGATTTAGCTAATTTAAGTTCGAAAATCTTTATCGAAATCTTAATTGATCTGTGACACTTGTTTCTAATTGCAATTTTTATTTTATTTCAATAAACGCCGCAAGGGCGATGTTAAAAAAAAAAAAAAAAAAGACAAATTTTAAATTGGTAAATTGAGATAAATTTAGTATAGGGTTGTGATTTAGAAATCTCTAGGCTATCTTAGTAAGCTCATAAAGCTTCTTATCTAATTGCAATATAATTCTTTCTCTTTAATTATATATGATTAATCAAAAATCAAAAAATCAAAAATTGAATTTAAAATACTCTCAGATAAACAAAAATATATTATCTCAAGATATCCTCAAGATGATTAGGTATAAACGGAAAATTCGGCGTTTACATCAAAAATCTAACTCCCCAAAACACAAAAAATTAAGGAACTACATCGAACGAACTGTAATACGCGAGATCAACAGATAAAAATATTATCTTTTATCTGATAAACTCAAAAACCTAAACTCGTTCGATCAGTCAAACTCTAAAGATTGGAAACTGATTACAGATCTAGTTCTAACTCCCAAATCACCATCAAAAAAGACAACCAAGATATTACTGATGACTTTAAAATGCTAATCTCTTTGCAGAAAACCTAGCCTCAATTTTCGCAAATAGACCTAACACTCAACCTCATCCAATCTCCAATTCCACCTCGCACTCAAATAATACGCAAAAAGAAAGCCACGAACTAAATACGATAAGCAAAGAAGAATTTATAGACCCACTCTCGAAGTTAAAAAACAAAGCTGCCCCTGGTCAAGATAACATCATTAATAAAATACTCAAGCGCCTTTCGACAAGACGCCACATAGAGGCGTCCGAAACTCAATAAATGCCTTAAACATCAGCTCAAGCCTTAAAAAATGGATTCAAATTTTCATTACCAATCGAGATTTCAGAGTACGTCTCAACAACTGCTTTTTGTCTTCAAAGTACATACACTGTGGTGTCCCTCAAGGTAACTGTCTTTAATCTACCCTTTTCATTTTATACTTTAGCGAAATATTCTAAGTAATTCCTAACCCTGTTGAACACGCCATTCATGCCGACAACTTTGTAATCTGGACTTCTGGCATTAACAGAAAGGAAATCCAGGAAAAACTTCAAGCAGCAATAAAAAGCATTACAAGCTTTTGTGACCTAAAAGGTCTAGCAAACCATTTTTACCACAGCCGGTTACAGGAAAAATTATGAGAACAACTACGGACTAGTGATCAAAATTAATGAACAAAACATCCCAATAGACCCGTTCCAAATTTTTTTAGGCATACAACTTGACCCTAAATTAAGTTTCATTCCCCACCTAAGGCACATAGAAAAAAGAATAGCTATTAAAATTAACAGCATTAGAAAAATGAAGCGTCTAAAATTCAAAAACAGCACAGGGATAAGGCTTTTAATTTTCAAATCTATGATCCGATCAATTTTCGACTACAGCTTTGTGATCTACCAAGTTGGATCGCCGAGTTTCAAATCAAGATTGCAAAAAATACAGACCATACAGATCAAAATACTTAGACACATAAAGTTCTTTCCACTCAAGACATCAATTTTACACATACACCAAAGCCTTAAAATTGACCAAGTTAAAGAACGAATGAATAAACTTTTTATCAATTACTGTAAAAAACAAAACACTCCAAATTTTTTGATTAGAGTATTAACCAGATAATTATTATTTATTTTTTTTATTATTTTATTCGTTTTTCTACAACCCTTTCATTTGTAATTTTAATTATTTTATTTGATCTTTAAAGAATGCAGGCTGAAAAGAGGGCCTTTTACCGCTCGGATAAGCTTGTGGAGTTCCTCTCCAAATTTATTCTATTAATAAAAAATATGATTACCATGCTTGGAACTTTTTCTTTATGAGCAGCTTTAAATATCTAGTCATCCATGCCTTAGATAGTTTTTTTGTCTCTTTTTTGGAATAAATCTCGAACAGGCAGCATTGTAAAAGAAAATAAATTTATTGTACATTTGATCTTTGTCTAAAAAGTTTAAGGCATTCGACCAATTTGTATTTCCCAAGAAATTTGTAATTGAGGCAAAGTCACCCATTTTATAATTAAAGTGAGACGAAGAAAACTTATTTCCTTTTTGGGAAATACATAGTTTCCTTTCTTTTCCGTAAAAGTTTTTATTTTTAAGCTGTTAGGGTCAGACATTATGGTTAATTTAGATGAGGGAAGAATTCCGAAAGCGTTAAGTGGTGAAAAATGAGCTTTGATCCACTTTGGCCGACAACCGAATACTGGGCCATTTTTGACGGAAAAGAGTTAAAACTCTTAAAGTACACTAAATTGATGGATTTTTACTTTCTATTTTGTTTAATTATTTTTATATAACAACTCGTCTTTAAATTTGAAAGAAAAAATTTTGAAAAAAACTTTAGAAATATGAAATATTTAAGATACAGTAACAACGTGATAGAACTGATGTCCAAAACGAAAAATGAAGAAGAAGTCTTAAAATATTTATAATCGAAATTAATAGATACTTTTATGATCAAAAGATCAATTATGATGTTTTTGAACATTTAAGCTTTCAATTAAATTGATTTAATTTATTTGGGTGAACTATAAATTCATAAAAAAATTAATCATAGAATAATAACTTTATAGAAAAATAAATTAATTAAAAATTTCAAATTTAGAATTTTTTCAAAATTTCACAGACAGGCAGACTCAATAAACTAATTCATATCATAAACAAATTTTTTACTTAAATGCCTGAAGGGATTTTAGACCCATTTACCTTGGAAAACTATCGATTTTTTATTTAATAATTGTCAAATATTTAATAGATTTTACAAAAATTAAATAGATAAATTTTAAAAATAAGTTCCATTTTGAATATTTTTTAAACTAATTGATTTGTGTGTAAAAACAATTTGATCTTGAGAATTTTTTGTAAATAATTAAATTTCATCAAAAAAGATATTCTAGACTTTCTTTTAGTGACCAAAAAAAATTTCTAATGAACAATTTTTAAATTACACTTTAATTAAGGCAAATTCAAGTTCATGCTCAAAAATTTCTAAAAAAGGTTAGATTTAGTTATTTTTTAATGAAGATGACTTCCAACTTCAATACCCCTATCGACTTAAATAAAAAGATATGCCCAGAGTTAATTTTAATGATTAAAAAATTTAAATTCATGAATTTTTTATTATAGTGACACAAAAATTAAATTAACAAATCAAAAAAAATCAAGAACAAATCTAAATATATGGCTATTTCATGTGTACCCAGAAAATATTTAGTTCAAAAGTTAAAGTTTAATAAAATTCATTTAATCTTAGTGGAATAAAAAAAGAATATGTTTTTTTCTCGTTGAATTAACTAAGTTAAATTGTTTCTGACACCAATTGCGGATCTTCTTCTTCGATCCGGCTTAGTCAAATTAGCTGCTCGACACACAGTCAAATCCAACGAGTTGTGCGAGAGCAGTGAAGTGTTCGAAGACGAATCACTCGATGATACCTCACCATTTCTAAATGCTTGTTTGGCAACCTCTGCACGAACACTTCCACTCAAGTTTTCATCCATTTTGACTTCTGGTATTTTTGCACTCAAGCGTCGACGCTTACCAACCACACTTTTTCTCTTTTTCGACACCCTCAGGTCAATCAAATTCTCATTATCCTCACTGGCTTCCACGTCATTAATATACTCGTCATCTGACTTTCTTTTCTTCGGTGACACATCACTCTCACTTTCCGTGAACACATCATTCACCACTTTGTTAACATAGGAAAATTTTTTGCACGGACTCTTTCCACTATAAGCATTAGCATTGATATCTTCTTTTAGAGCTCTTTTTAATATTTTTTCTCCTTCATCCTGGCTAAAGGCTACCAGCTGAAATGGCACCCTTAAACATTGACCAAAATTAGAAGCCAAATCAAATAATATGTTCCAGATTTGCGCAAAAGTAAAAAAAAAAGTCATCAAAAAATAGTCTTTTCAAAGTCTACAAGACAAACTTGGAATATTTTTTTTTCAAAAAAAATTATTTGGGATGAGGTATAATAAAAAATAAAAAAGAGAATAAAAAAAAAACAAGTCAAATTTTTTTTTATAATTTGAATAAGAGAGAAATACAACAAAAAATTTATTTTAATTTTAGAAAATAAAACAAAAAATCGAGATTATAGAATGAGGTATGAAAGAAATTATAAGGAACTGAAAGGAGTTTATAAAAGAACTCTAACTATTAATAACTATTCATATAGAGAATAAAACATAAATTTTCATAACCATAATGGTGACCATATACCAAAACTTACACAAATATAGAGCTAAAGAAATATCGAAAGATGCGTGATGGTGACATCTAAAGAAGAAAAGAAAGTCTAAAGGAGTTTGTATCCCCTAAAATTTATGAAAATGTCGAATTATTTTTTGCTGTGTTTAAAAATTTTATTTGACTTATTGTAATTTTATGTTTTATCCTCTATTTGAAATTTTTTTATTAATTAAATCAAAAATAGTTTACATTTTTTTCTCAGTTTGATAAATAAAAATTCTTTTTATGTTGTGAATTCTTTTTTTTTGCTTTTTCTACCCTTTTTTATGTTTTTTTCTACCTCATGCAATTATTTGGACTTGACTTTAAATATTTAGTTGTTAAAATTTCAACCAAAAATATATTTTTGGCCTTTATGAAATTTTATTTTTGAATTTGCGATGATTGACAATTTTTTGGTATCAAATTTTAAAAATTGAAATTAAAAACTTGTTAATCAATTTGAGAAAAAATTTAAAGACTTTTGAACAACTCTGCTTGGTCCAATACTTACGCTTTGCTGTATCGTGATCGATACTGTTTGACTGTGAAGTCGCTGATCCGAGTCTCCTTGTTGACATTGGGTGTTAGGTTGATCAGTGTTGAGCTGGTATACCGCGAGTCTCTGAAACTATAGACCAAAATTGAGTCTTGGGGCTTTATCCAGTCATGTTTTATGATCGAATTTTCATTTTCATAAACAACTTGATCAGTTGACTTGTAGTGGTCGCCTTTGGAGGCCAAACAGCATCCATATGAATAGTAAATATCGGATGAGGACATGTTGAAGAATGATGAACTCTGTGACTTGCGCTTTGATTGTATGTCTGTTACCACAGCTGGTAGAAAAAGATTTTTCTCCTGAACAAACACTTTATCGCCTATTTTAAATTTACTCTTGAGTTTTTTCTGGTCATTTTTATACTTTTCATTTAAGTACTCGAAATGGGGTTCTGGTAATCGGTGAAGTGGCACATAAGAATTTTTCAATTTCGGATCATCATAATTGACAACCATTTGTTGCATTTCGTTGCCGAATTCGACCAGAAAGTGTCCAATTTTTCTATTTACAAGAGTTTCGTCAATGAGGCTTTCTTTGGACGGCGAGCTTGTCTCTTTTTCTGATTCGATTCCGCTTTTGAGCTCGAGCAAGTCTTTTTTGCGCTCTTGAGGCGTCAAATTGAACCTGATGTTCGAAAAGCTGAAGTTGTGCACTTTCTGAGGCGACTTGAAGTCCGACTTTTGGCCCAATTTGTGCTTGGCGCGCACCGGACGCTTTTTGGCTTGTTTGGGCGTCTCGGGCGACTGGTTCCTGTAGCGGTTTGACAGCGCTAGTTTGTAGCTTTTTTTCGCCCTGTCTTTTCTTTTATTGTTCATATCGCCTAGCTGATTTAAATTTACTGAGCTTGAGCTAGACAACTCGTCAATATTTGGCAATTTGGCTGATTTGTTTGGCAAAACTTTTTCTTTGTTGAGACTTTGTACAATTTCCTTTAGATTTTTTTCCTCCAGTGTCTCTTGTCTTATTAGATTGTTGTTCGAGTCCAAATATTCGCGCACCAACTCTACATGGGTTTTTTTGACCAGAACAATGTTGACTTTTTGCCGAATGCGGATCTTGCTCGACTCCAGTGGACTTGGCTCACTCTGAAAAATTTCCTGCTTCACATTCGGCTCTGGACCCGATCCACCGTAAAGCTTTAGTATTTCGGATATGTGCATTGATTTTAGTTTAGGATTAGATGGCAAAGAGTGGCGACTTTTTTTCAGTATATTCGGCTTGGAACGTTTCACAGGGTCTAATGACGGAACTAGCTCAATTGATTTCCTGTCATTTTGTGTTTGTCTGATTAGAAAAAAAAATTATTTTTTTTGTCTTATTGTAGCCGATTGTAGGCTACATTAAACTTTTTTAATTAAAAAAAATTGATAAACTTTTTTTGTTACTTAATTATAGGCTTTATACTTTAAACTTTTTTTAATTAAAAAAAATTGATAAAAATTTTTTTGTTTCAAGTTATTCAAAAATTAAAAAAAAAAAATTACGTTAAATTTTTTATGATTGATTCATAGGTATTAGCCGTATCAAGTTTAGCCTGAGAGGTAGTTGTTGGCTCAATGTCGGTTCTTTTTTGGATAGTTACTAAAAAAAGAGTAGAACTTAAAATTATTTGATTTTTTATTTAAAGGAAAAAATACTCCGGGAGACATTTCCAAGACTAGGTTGCGTTTGGGTCATTGTTGACGTTTGATCCACTTTTTCGATCAAATCTTTGATGATCTCGCTTATAGTGTCGGTTGGATTTTGGCTCAATGAAGCATTAGAATGCGAATTGGATTCATTTGGTTCAGATTTGTAAAAATTGGAAAGATCAGGGTTTAATGGGATAATTTCGGAAGAGGTGTCATCTGCTATGTCATCGACTAGAAATATATCTTCGCAATCTTTGGACTCCTTACTGTTTGAATTAAACTCATATTCCTGGTTGAGAATAAATTCCAGGTTTTCGTTATCTATATCATAAAAATCACTATTGGTGATTGATGATGCTTTATTAAATGAAGTTATGCCATTAGATACATTAGTGACCGACTCGTCACTTGGTGCATTGCTTAATTGGCTCTTTTCGATTATCTCCTCTAGAGTGTCTGACTCCATTTGTCTTTGAGTGAACAAAATAGTATCTATTTTGTATCGCGTGTGGCTTTTTAATAAGATTAAGGAACAAACCAAAGTGTTTTATAGAATAAAGCGTAATATAAACGTTTATAAAAAAAATAAAATGGATTTTTAATAATGAATGCAAATTTCAAATTTTATGAATGCAAAAAATTATGATTCGGAGCAATCACAAAATTTGTCTCAATAGTTAAAATAAAAATAATATTCTAGGTTAATCAATAATTATTTGAAATTTTTTTTTATTTTCAAATATCAAGATTATTCATAAAGCTAATGAGAATAAAATTAAAAACAATTAAACACTTCATTTATTTTAAACATTAAAGTAAATAATTTAAAAAAATTTAAATAATTTAAAAAAAAAATTAGTTTTAAATGTTTGTTTTTTATTGTATTCAGGTGATCAGTCAAATGCAAACAAATTATTTAAGTTGAGAAATTAGCTACAAAAATTAAATAGGGTCATTTTTCGAATAATCTAAAATTTGTAATATAACTTAACTTTGTTGGATCAATTTTTTCTCGATATTAATTAAAAGCAAATTTGAAAAATACCGGTAATTATTAAGATCTTTAACTTTAGTAAAAAAAAATTGCGGAAATTACCTAAATTTAGGAAAGAACAAAAAATCAATATTTATTAATCAAAGAGTATGAAAAAGAACTTTTTTTATTAGAAAAATATACAATTGTTATTGTTAAAACCTTAAGCTTGTGCTTAGGTCACATTCTAGATAAAACTTCAATTATACTTGCTTTATAGTGACAAAGAAGAGCTCTCAATAAAATTGATTATTAAACGCATTTTGACGTTGCTCACTAAATTTTAAAAAAAATTTTTAGAACAATATATACTGATAATTTTATTAACAGTAGGATAAAAAAAGATGAGGGGGTTAAAGAACCATTATTTAAGAAATTAAAATTTCATTTATAAAATTTCAACAATCCACAGCTATAACTTTTTTGATTCAAGTTAAATTTAGCTTTGAAATCAGCTTTCATTGAGCTTTAGAAAAAAAATTCTCTTTTGAAAGGCTAATTATTAAAGTATTCTTGTGTATAAAACAAATTTTATTCTTATAATATATCTAATTTTATCCTGTTGAAATATTAAAAACTAGATTTCCGAGGGAAATAAAAAGAAGGTGGTATTATTTAACACCTTTTTTTACTACAATAAAAATCATCGGTTTAAATTAAAAAATGAACTATTATAAAAAAAGATAAAAATGATATGCTTTAATTTCAAAATTGTAAATATTAAATTTTAAGCTGCAAGAAAATGATAATTTTTTTTAAATTGGTAAACTGACTCGTATTCGATTAAATTGTGAAAACATTCAGCCATGAAGGAAATTATCAAAGTAAGTTTAACAAATCTTTAAATCCAAAAAGTCCTTTCATTGCAAATAAATTAGAATGCAATTAAATAAAAATGTTTTATGTAACTAAAGTTATTTGTTAAATTTTTGTTCTTATTTTGGTATCTATTTTAAAGACATCTACTTCGGATACAATTGATTCGAATGCTAAATTATGAATTTTTAAATTAATATCAACTTACAAAAATATTGAAAAGTTATTTTGATTTTTTAAAAAATTTTTAGAGAATAAGTAATAGAGTATTTCAAACTCGTTTTTTATATAAAAAGTTGGAAATAATTTAATAAAAAAAACCTTAAGACCCTTAATTAGAAATCTGATGTTTAAAATTTTAAACTGCTGAAATTCGGTGTCCGAAAAAAATAAAGAGATAGAGTTTTTAAAGCCTCTTTATTTCCTAAAATCCCCAAAATAATGATATTTTTTTTTCTCTAAAAATTGTTAAACATTTCACGTACTTGACTAATAAGTTTTAAAAATTCATAACTTAAAGCTGAAGGATAATAGTCACATAATCAAAACTTAATAAATTAAAATCTTAGCAAAAATAATAAAATTAGCTTTTTTTATTTTATTTTAAATTAAATATAAATGTTCAGTTTTTTAATTATTAAAAAAAAACCTTTTTTTTCTAATAGATCTATAATTGATTTTTCTAAAATCTTTATTTTAAAACTTTAAAGAAAAACTAGAATTCCACATTAAAATTTTCAAATTATGAAATAAACGCTTTAAATGATTTTCTATTCTTTTAAAACGAAACAAAGTTAAATTTTGTATCGTAAAATTTCAAAATATTGATTAAGATTTTATTTCTAAATTCCATTGAAGTTATCATTTAATAAAAATTAAAAAATATAAAACTAAAAATTTTTATTTTAATTTTGCATCTGATCATGAACACTAAAAATATTGGGCTTTCTAGTGTTTTGATTAATTATCTAAAATAAAATATTCGGAGTTTTTATTTTTTTTTCAAAATAAGTGAATTCGATTCAATTTTTTATGGCCTTACTTTTTTTAAATTCTTGATTTCTGGCAAAATTCAGTTTTTCAAAAAAATTTTTCCAATCTTTTATATCGTATAAGTTTCGAATGTATTTTTATTGCAAAAAGTTTTTGGGATATTTAAACATAACATAAAACGCTCAACTTCAGAAAGTTAAAATTTTTGAAAGCTTTTTCAATTTTTGTCTTTTTTTTTAAATAATGATAAACAAGTTAAATTAAATCACAACTAAACTTCACTTCTGAACAGAAGATTTGTTTGCATTCCATTGTCTTCCAATTTCTTTAAAAAAATTCAATAATATTAAATATCAATAAACTCTGATTATTATCAAATAAATTCGTGATATTTTCTTGAAAAAAAACATTTGAAAAGTTTTTCAAAATTATAGATTCAAACATAAAAATGAATTAAAAAAACTCTTTAATTCCTTTGGCTTTTATACAAGATTTAAATGGATTTTGTACAGCTGTTTTGTTGATATGAGCTTGAGGTATGGTTGCTATTTCCGAGAAAAAATCGAATATCTATTGAGACCCATTCAATGCTTAAGTTTAATCAATTAAATATATTGATTTCATGTTTGCGCATATAGACATGACGCAAATAGCTAAAATTGAAATTCCGATGATTATTCAACAATAAATAAAGTTTAATTGATTGGTTCTAGCTAAATTAGATATTATCGGTTTTAAATATTCCTGGAGTCACATTAAAAACATTTGGAAAATTTTCAAAATTTAAATTTCCTCTATTGAACACGACATAATACTGAGCTAAAGTTTGTCAAAAATATTTCATTATTCTCTATCTACTGTCAATAATGAAACACCTAAATTATCGATTTTTTACTTACCGATTTTTAAATCTTAATGATAAACTTGCATTCTGTATTGAAAGCGTAAATATTAATAATTTGTCTTTAAATTATAAATATTTACCATGTTTCGATAAATAAGATTTTCTTTAAATTAATTTTAAAACTGATTTAGGAATAATTGAACAGCTTTTGAAATTTTGGTGCTGAAATTGACCAAGAGTGACCCAAATATGCAAACTAATGATGCCAATTCAAATCACTCCTCGAACGATATTTTCAAAGTAAGTTTTTAATTCATAAAATCTTAAAAGGTTTATTCATCAAGTGGTTTCAAATTTTGTTCAGTTCAGTTGTTTGGAAAAAAAAATTTAAAAATTCTAAAAAAATAGTGATAAAGCAATAAAAAAGATATAAACAGGCATCAATAAGGATTGATGATATATTAGTACTTTGCTGTTGGAAACACGTGTCTTTCATTCTTTAAGCTAATTAAGGGCGATTTGACCGAAAATGATCCTTCAATTTTTGAAGATGACAAAGAAATTTTAATTTATCTGATTCCGAAAAAAAATATTATATAATTTTCATTTAAATAGTTTTTTAATTTTCTTTATTATTAATTAAAAGAATTAAAAGCTTTTAAGCTTTAGGAAGCAGTTTTTTTTGGCTTTAAATAAAAAATCTTTAGAAAAGAAATTAGACGGCGTTTAAAATGTTTAATATGTTTTAGAGATTTAAAGATTTTTAAGGGAGTTTTTTTTTTCTCAAGATCCCGATGACATGAAGGTATTGGAAATCTTTAACAGCAACAGTCCCTCTCAATTTTTGCTTTTAAGGGCTATAAAATTAATTTTCTATTTCATTAAACAAACATTTTTGTAATTGCTATCTTTATTTTGATGGCTAAAAAAAATAAAATCCTAAAAATTTACCAAGAAATGACCATTTTAAGTATTTAAGTATTTTTTGGTTATAACTTTGAGCTTTTATATCTATTTTTAGAAAGTTCCTATTTTCAGATTTTGATATTTTTGAGTTCAGCTTGTCAAGATCTTTAAGACAATATACTAAAATTCAAGATTTTGATTTTTTTTCATATTGCCCTATTTTCCTTTCAGTTTTTTTTTATTATTTTTTATTATAGTTTTTAATCAAAAAAATAATAAAAATTCGATCGCACACTTTTTTTAATTAAAACCAATTATTTTGTAAAATTAAAAAAAAAGAAGGTAAAAATAAATCCAGGAATTGTTTTTCTATTAGATGCAATTAGGCCAAAAAATTTGAAACCGTCATAATAGGAAGCTTATTTGAAGAAATTAATTGCAATTTTAAAAACTCTCCATACCCTAAACTAGAGTAGATTACACTTAGTGTAGTTATTGATATTGATATAAATTTTGTTAATTGAAATTGCCAAAAATAAACCATTCAATCATTTTGAAGTTAAAATTAGTGCTAATCGATTAAATTGCAGCCATATAATTACCTACATTTTTACCAGGAAAACAAAAAGCAGCATCTTCATATCGTCAAACATTCTTCACTTTCAATTTCTGATTCTTTTTCCAAGTCATGCATTTTTTTTGATCAAAAATTATTTTAAAAATTAAAAAAAAAATACTAAAATAAGATAATTAAAAAAAATTGGAATGTATTTACTTTTTAAATAGACAATCATATCTTAATTATAAAAATCAAAACCACTGTCTAAATTAGGAAATCGTCATTTTATTTAAAATAAGAGTCAACTTTTTATACTTGTTAGAAATAATTATAAAGTAAAATTACAATTAAAGAAGAAATTTTGAAATTTAAATCTAAATAAACTTTTTCAATAAAAAATTAATAAAATAAAATGTTTGGGTCAAAAGATATTTTTTTGCCTCTGTTATGGGTCCTCTTTAGGGTTTTTGTCCAAAAAGTATTTGTTTTGTTTCCAAAAAAAATAATTCGTTGTAGATGATCAACTTGATGCAGTAACCTTTGTGTCAGACCAAAGTCGTTGCTCAAAAAAGGTACTAAAAAAGGAGATGAGCGTCTCCCCATTATTCGCTAGGAAAGAAAAGAGAAAATTATTATTTGTTTCCAAAGGAATATTACACAACTTGAAGTGGTTGTTTTCTAAATGCTATCAAAAGTAATGGATTTATCGTAATCTTTTCATAAGAATCTTTCTAAAGTATTGTAGTACGGTCGAGTGTGTGAATAATAAGCTTAGTATTTAGTTAAACACTTTATTTAAAATAAGTTTTTTTAGGAAATAACAACTACTTCTCAAGTAATATTTATAGTCTGATCACGTCACTATACTACAGTATCATTGCTGTCTTATTTTACACAATGTATGAATATTTATTTTATTAAATTAAATCTTTAAATTCTTCATTTTCTTTTCTCATAAACGAGTTATGTATATTATATATAAGGTTTAATTTATTTTAAAACGATTTTTATAAAACCTAAGGTTTTTCCGAATGACAGTTGCAATCAGTTAAATCATCTTAATTGCATTAGTTTATTTTTTAAAAATTAAAAGAATAAAAAATTAATAGAATAAAATTCATAGCAA
This sequence comes from Brachionus manjavacas, assembly GCA_019054805.1. Lineage (NCBI taxonomy): Eukaryota > Metazoa > Rotifera > Eurotatoria > Ploima > Brachionidae > Brachionus > Brachionus manjavacas. The sequence continues at coordinate 1,268,711 of JAHQIY010000005.1, forward strand.
AACTTTTTAAATTAATAAAAAATTAAAATATTTGTAAAGATTATACACAAGATAAAGTCTAAGTTTGGATAGAATTAGTATAATAACGAAATATGTTTTTCTAGTGAACTTGTATTTAAAAAAGTGATGTTCTTATTAATTAGACATTATATTTATTTTGAAGATAATATTTAAAAAAAGAAGGATTATTAGATTCATATATTATTTATACAAAAGAGGTGTCGATTGTCTATAAATAGGGGGATTTTCATTGATTATTTATGACAATATTTAATTGCCGGCAAAAATATAAATTTTGTAATAGAGTGCTGAATGCTAAAAAACTTCCGAAAGTTTAAACTATTTATTAAAATAAAGAACCTTAAGGAGATTAAAATGATACTTTAAATCTTAATCTATTCTGGGAGCATAACTGGATTTCTAAGTTCATCTGGTAAGTGACTTAAAAGCAATATCTCAATCATTTAAAAATATATGTTTTGATCAAAAAAAAATATCAAATACAAAATTAATTCGACTTTTTCAATTAAGTTGACTGAAAGCATAGTTCATTAGAAGGGCATGCGTAAGTAGTAAAAATTTCAGGATTAATTTTAAAATTATATTTAGTTTAACAATCAATATTTGAAATTTTATTAATTTAAAAATTAAATAACCCAATTTTTTATTGAAGAGCTTTTTTTAATCGACTAAATATTTTTTTACGAGATTAAATTAAAATCTATTTTAAGAATAACCAATTTCCAGCTAATTATGGACGACCTTTTTTAAGTTTCGCTTTCTAGTAGCTTATTTAGGGCTAACTGGTGACTACAAAAGCCCAATTTAATAAAACATTTGCATCCGCATGTCCGTTTCTTAACTTCTAATTCGTAACAATCATTGAACTCAAAAATGTTTATGGCTACTTTGCTGAAAGTCGTCCAAGAAGTCATTGATTTGGAATTTTTTGGGCTCTTGTACTGGGACATGGCTCGCATGCGAATCGTTTAGAAGTGTAAGATAAATGATAAACAATTTCAATGCATAAATTCACAAAGCCAAAAATACTCATTTTTTCCTTTTGGTGAATTCACGCTTTACAGTGGTGTTAAAAGACTCAATGGGGGAATTTGGCTTAATAATTAACTGATAAATATTTTGTTAATTGAAAACTAAATAATTTCCTAGATAACCAGGATTTTCATAAATATTTTGCAAAATCTGGAAAATTTATTTCACATAACTTAATAGATTGAGGGTAGTATTTTAAAAACTTAGAACATGTCATGTTCAATCTTTTGAGCCAATATCTAAATACTGGTTCATGGTGCTCTCTTTTGGTATTAGTTGTTTTTGTTTCAATCAAAACAATGTAAAAATAGCACATTAAAACCACTGATTATGGAAAGCAGTGCCTAATGGCATTGTCAGAGGCATCACACGCGTCTTGCATAAAAAAACATGGCTCTATTTCGATAACTAGTTTATTTGCTAATTCAGCAATACAGACAAAAAGCATAATAAAATCCTCCTCCATCTCATGATTTGTAATTAAAAAGCCAATTACATGAAATTTGTTATCCTTGTCTGTTCTTCCTAATACTATCAAAGGGAATCTATTCTTTATTATTTTATAACTACCGTCTATATGGTTTTATTTGTTTGGAATTTTTAATCTTCAAAAATTCGAAAATTTTTTTACGTAAAATCATAGGCATTTTATTATTTAAAATATTTAGTAGCAGTTTTTAATAGATATTAAAAAATTTTTTGCTAGGAAGTTTTTTATTAGAAGTTTTGTGGAAAGCAGTTTTTGTCTCAGTCAATTTATTTTGTGCTGAAAATTATTTCTTTGTTGGGAAAAGTTTTTGATTTGTGGGTGACAATTTTTTGTAGGTAGAACCTTTTTTATCAGAAAATTTAATTTGTTTAAAAACATAGAAACCAAGAATGTGAAACAAAAAAAGACAAAAAGGCACACAAAATTTATTTTTTTTGTCTACCAGTTTTTTTTAGAAAGGTAAATAATTTTATTTTCATAACCATCACTGCTATTTTCGGAAAGAGCTTGGTTAGCTAGAATTATGTACATTGTAATTTCATTCAGAGAAGTAGGTTCATAATGTTTTTACATGATGAGTTATTCAATACGAAATATTACCAAATAATATTATGAATAAAATTTTTTTAGAATCATTTTTTTCTGGTAACCATAGTTAATATAAAAATTTCAAAATTTTCAATAAATTCAAAAATTTTAAACAATTACAAATAATTATTTTAATTAATATTAAACAAATTCAAAATTTTAAATTCTTTAAATTTCTGGCATTACTGTATTTTTTTTTATTGATATCAAGATATTATTCGAATGCGGAAGAGATCTAAGTCGATTTAGCTATTTCATATTTTTTATTGGAACAAAATTGGACAGCACAAAATTACGTCAAAAAATTCGTACACTTGAATTAAAATTATTCAAAAATATTAATTTACAAAAAGATGCTATAAGCCAGGCGGTCAAAAAGTATTTTTTTTTAAATTTTATAAATAAAAGTTTAAATAATTTTTATAAAGGCAGATAAATCGTAATGATACCGACCGACTTATTTGCTTTACTTTGTCTATCATATCTTATTTTGAGCTTTTGATAAAAAAGCTGAATATTTTAGCAGCAAATTTTGCCGATGAAACAGAATGTTTAGTAATGACCGAGTTTGATGAATTGAATGATTTAAATACTGATGAGGTAACTATACTTGACGAAACTTCGGGACAAACTGCACTAATTAAAGAAGTTGCTGATGATTACAATTATGATCTTGAAAATATTAAAATTCTGAAAGAAGAAATTGAACACTTGGATGTGAACCTAGGACGATACAATGTGCGCAATGAATCAGATGACTTTTTGAAAAGAATTAATCAGTTCGACGAAGAAAGGCAAGATATGGTTAGTGGAGAACAAGCTCAAACTAAGAAGCCTAAAAATTTGAGCATGAAAGATTCGAAATTTAAGAAAATTTTCCATAAAAATAAGCGTCTATGCATTTTTGTTATTTCATTAATTATCTGTCTATTTATCATTGGTGTCGTATGTGGAATTATTTTTGGTCTAAAAAGATGATAATAGATAATTTTTTTTTGTTGACGGCTTTTGATAAATATATTTGAATTATCCTTTAATTACCTAAACCATCAGAAATTTTGTTCTTTGATGGTTTCTAAACCAAAAATGCTTTCTATTTTAATAAAAAAAATATGCATTACATTTTCATTTTTTAGTTTAAAACTGATTATTATTAAACAAAGTTTGATTGAAACAATTATTTTTAGATATAAATTATTATTATTAATTAATTTCGATGAATGCTTTAAAGGCCATGATAAAATGTTATTTATTTAGGCGATGCTAAAATTATTTATTCATTGATTTTGACAAAAAAATTAAATGCAAAAAAAATTAAACACTAATTTGTAGAATTGTTTCTCTACAATTTGATATATTACATTCAGTAAAAAAATATAATTAACTTTTAAATATTTATAATTAAAAAACTTCCTATAAAAATTGAATTTAAAGTCAGTACAAAAGTTTAGAAATTCGGATTATCCAAAAAATTAAAAAATCATAGCAATCTTTTTTCACAAATTTATGATTAATTCTTTCATATTTTCTAATATTAAGTAAATTGAGTTCTTAAACTCCCTTCTCTCCGACTCCTCATGTCCTTTAAAAATAATATAACTAACAAATCTTTATTTTACCATGAAATGGATAAAAAAAAAATTTGTCCAGCCCACTAGAATGGAAGATCGTGGGCCTGCTAAAAAATTGGAAATAAAAATCAGAATAAGATACCCAAACTGTTAGATGTTCTCTAAAATGTGTTTCTTCAGCTAAAAAATGATATGAAGAGACTGGTACTATATCTGATTGATTAGAGTTAGTATATTATTTTATATGATTACAGTTATTTTCAGTGACGAGTCCAATTTTGAAGTCTAGAAACGTAATTCAAGAGTAATAGTAAAATGGTTTAAAAAATGAAAAGCTTCATCCGAAATTCTGTATACTTAGGTTTCAAAACGGTAGAGGCTTAGTCGGTATCTGGGGATGCATTTCTAACAGGCACTGGTATATGAAACATTTATACAGGACTAATTAATCAAATTGCATTGTGAATTTTAGAACAAAGGACAAAAACAATAATCTTAAAATGAAATAACTTTTTTACTAAAAGTTTACTAAACGAGCACATCATGGCAGAACCTCAATGTTCTGTCCTTTGAACCAGTCGCTTAGTGAGTGAGTAGTATGTGTCAAAGCGCCATCTTGCTGAAAAATCCAAGGGTTGTCTGGCTCAAATAAGAGTTCAATAGATGGTAAAAGTTTGTTTTCCAAGGTGTTGATGTAGGGCATTGTGAATTTGTGAACTCTGCAAAAACTCTGCAAGTCTGCAAAGCACTAAAAGTATTAGAAAATCATTAAAATTAAATTGCAGAGTTATTGCAGAGACTAAATTTAGGTGGTACAAAGTTTGTGCCGGCTGATACATTTTACAGAACTATTTTTAGACTTTTAGTCAAAAAGTTATTTCATTTTAAGATTTTTGTTTTTGTTTTTTGTTCCAAAATTCACAATGCCCTACATCAACACCTTGGAAAACAAACTTTTACCATCTATTGAACTCTTATTTGAGCCAGACAACCCTTGGATTTTTCAGCAAGATGGCGCTTTGACACATACTACTCACTCACTAAGCGACTGGTTCAAAGGACAGAACATTGAGGTTCTGCCATGATGTGCTCGTTCACCAGATCTCAACCCAATCGAGAACTTATGGTCATACATGGACGCCAAATTGGTAGACATTAAAGTAACCTCTATTGAGCATTTAGTTTACACAAAGAGTGATTAAAAATTCCGATTGAGTTTGTGAAAAAATTGATTGAATCTATGCTAAAAAGAGTTTGGGCTTAAAATAACGCCAAAGACGGTCTTTAAATATTAAATTGAAAAAATTTCTAAACTTTTGAACCATATTTTTTCTAATTAATTCTATCCATTTTTTTTGTATTTTTCTTGGAATTTTTTTTTCACTTAATTTTTTTGTTATTTGGTTTTTATGTTTTTGGATTGTTGACAAATAAAAATTAAAAAAATAAAATTATAAATCTAAAAATATTTTTTGGTTAAAAAAAAAAAAATTTCTTAACTTTTTCAGCACACTGCATTATTATTAGATAAATAATATACATGGTAAACTAAAAGTTATGATTAAAATTAAATAAAAGAATGAATATTTTGTTTTAAAGTAAAATGTATCCAAAGTAAATTTTGAATTTAAAAAATTTAAATATAAAATATTTTTACTACAATTTACGCAAATTACGTAAATTATTTAAAACCAAAAAGGACCAAAAATTAAAAATTTATTCAATTTTTAAACTTTTTTGATTTATTTCAGAAAGTCAAAGTCAACTCAAGTCATTAGACTTGATTTAAAATTTTATTACCGAAATGCGTAAATTCTGGTAAAATCAACGGAACAAATCATTACTGTATTTTTTTTTTCAGATAGAAACAATTTGAATAAAAATAAGAAGGAATTTTTTTTTCGAAATGGATCTCAAGATTTTGTCAAATGAAGAGATAATATCACAAATTAAGTTTTTTTTTTTTTTTCAGTTACAATGCCTTTGTTAGTGGACTATTATCGGAAAAATTTATTTTGCCGATTTTTGGTAAAAATTCGTCTTTTTTTTTTTTTAATTTTTTTTCTTCATGTTTAATTATGTTTGTAAAATCATATTAATAATTAAAATTCTATTTTAATTGTATTTACAAAGTGTGATTTAATTTTAACAAAATTTTACGCAAAAAGACGAGTTTTTATGATGAAAAGTTGAAGCAAAAAAAAAAAGAATGGAAAATTGCAAAATATTGCGTAAAATTACCAACAAAAGGCAGACTATAGCATTACTGTATTTAAATGGTGTTTATACGACAAAAAATAGCTTTTTTTAGGCTACATGAGATTTCACCAAAATTTCCACCTGCATGTCCTGTGTTTATTTTATTCTATCAAATTAAATAAGCATGTTAAAAAATTTATTTTATTAGGTCTATAAGACAAAAATACCTGTCTCCTAGGCCTCGTTTGTAAAATTTAATTAAAAATTAAAAAAAATTTAGCCGTTTTCTTCTTTTTTTTGAACGATTTTCACAAATACTTAATTTTGAAAATAAAGTTGAAAAGATTATAAATAAAATATTTAATTGTTGGATTGATAAATTTTTAATTGATGCAATCAGTATTTGATTGTGGATAAAAGGTAGTGGTGATTTAAATAATATTTTTTTGGTAAATGAAATTGAGTATTTTTGTTAGTAAATTTACAAACAAAATTTTTTTAATTTTAATCTGAATCGATGATCAATTTTAGTGGAAAATTTATGAACAAAACTCTCTTTTAAAACTTTATTAAAAATATGGTGTACATTTTATTTTTAACTTAACCAAAAAACAATGAATTGGTAATTTAACCAATGGTGAAGCCAATACCAAATTTATAGCTTGCTTTAACATGATTAAGGAACCCACTTAGCACAAAAGTAAATGGTAAAGGTAAGAGTCTCTTTTCTAAAACGGCACCTGCAGTCCAATTCGAGTCGACCATTCCCTTAAAGGTCATATTCGCTTTGCTCAAATCTACCTGATAGCTGAACGAACTGGTGCTCTCCATAGTCCTTAAATTTGTCTCAAGTTCGACACCGAACTGAAGAGGCGATTTTGATTGATGATAATAGCACAAATGAAGAGACCCTAGCGGATTTACGACCCCCGAAAACTGCCACATATTTCCAAAGTATCTCCAGCCGACTGAGTATAAAGCCATTCTGTTATTTGGCACATTGCGGCCATACTGAACCAAAAGCTCACAGCCAAGATCTAAATTTTTGCTCACTCGCTGTAAATAGTGACCAATTAATACTCCTGAATTTTGTATGATGTCTGAGTTGACAGCGGTTAGGGAAGCTGTGAAATCATTTCCTTTATAGTCGTTGGTCATTTGATAGCCGGCAAGAATTCCATCGGCTATTTGAGCTACGATTCTCGTTCGAACATTTGGGTGAAATTGGTGAATTATGTTTGTGTTCAGATTGCCATTTGAGTCCATGTCACCGAGAACTATGGGATACACTTCGCTGGCGGATATTTGATTAAGACCGACATAGGTTGCGCCGAATTTGTATCCTGATGGCACAACCGAGCTCAAAATTATGTTATGATTAATTTGAAAATGAGTACTTATTACCTTGTTCAAAGTAAATTTGAATCCCTCGAATATAATCGGGTATAAATCTTTGGTCTTTTTATGCAAATCCTCGAAAGTTCCAGGATTTCGACTCAAAAGAGTCGGGTCTATGACGGGCGGTTCATTTTCAGTTTGACCGAATGCTGATGATGCCATTTTTCTTCTAAATTTAAAAATAAAAAATTTAAAAAAATTTTTTTTCTTTGGTAAGATTTCAAATTTTGTAAATTCCGAGCATGTGTGCAATAGTATAATATTAGCATTCAGGCTACGATAAGAAGCATCTAAATTTAAATTAAATTTTATAATTTGGAAAAAAGCTTGTTTTCATTGCAAATATAAGACGTTTTTTAGTTTGAATTCAAAACTATTTATTTGATTGTTCTGCATTACGAATTTATACTTGGAAACAACATTTAGATTTTTTGGTGACAATCAAGTTACTTTTTATCATTTTTTATAATAAGAATTTATAAATTTTATCCTAATATTGATGATAAATAAAAGCTATCATGTGGAAAACCTCAAAAAATAATTTTTAGGACCTATTTTAAGGGTTCATTTGATGTAGTTCTTAGAATAAAATTAAATCATTAAAGCATGCACGAAGTTGACCTAAGTAGAAATATATTTTTAACATACAAAATTGCTAAAAAAATACTGAACACTTTTTTTTTTACTGAAAATACATACACTAAAAATTTACACTCAACAAGCATTTTTTTGTTACAAAATTTTGTCAAAATAAATAGCACATTTTTAAAATTATAAAATATTTTTCAAATGCAACTTTTTTGTTTAATTTGCCAAAAGTAAGCAAAAAGCCGTTTAAGCACTTTAAATAATTTTATATTTTTTTTTTTAGTCTCCTTTTCTGTGACAGTAATTTTTTCATTTGTTCTTTTTTTAATCGTTAAAAATTTGATAAATAAATATCAATTTTGAACTACATTTATCAAGCTTGATTAGAATAAAATTATTTGTTTTTAAATTTCATCATAAATCAAAATATTACTGTGACAGAACAGGAGTTAAAAAAAAAATCAACACAAATTTTTTGCATGATTGAGTGTAAGTGTGAGTGACATGCACCCATGTCACACTCATACTCAAAAAAAATGCGTGAATTTGTATATTTACAGGATTAATCTGAGTTGTCGTACTGAAGCCTATTAAAGATAAAAATATGGCTTAATTAAGCAAAGTTAAAGAATCTATTCCAGAATTAATGATCAATCTCCTATGCATAAAAGTTGATCAAAAATTATGTATAAGTTACTTCAATAGCCTGAAAGTTAATGGAAAGAATACTAAGAGACAGATAATGAAATATTTACTTAAAAAAATTAATTTCGAAAGGACATCGTGGTTTTTGACTAACAGATCATGCACAACAAATCTATTAGAGTTCATTGAAAGCAACTAAAGAATATGAAAAAGACAAACATGTGGACATTGTCTATACTAACTTCTCGAAGGCCTTTGATTGAGTTCCTCATCTGAAATTAATAACAAAACTTGAGTCATATAGGATAAGTGGTCAACTTCTAAGTTGGATTGAGTCGCTTCTGATGGGTCTATCTAACCAGAACACGCAAAAATCGTCTCAATACACTTAAAATCAAAAAAACACACTCACTTAATAAGTCCCTTAAATCACTGTTCTGCACATTCAAAAAAAATTTTCAACTGAAAAAAAAATGAACTTAATTTTACAATTTTTCACAGTCTAGATAACACACTTTTCGGGCAAAGCAAAATTTTTGATCTAATTTGATCAGAACATTTTTAAATGCGTAATTAATTTCAGTTTTTCAAAATTTTATAATATTTCAAAGTTTTATTTTAAAATTTTTAGAAAGGATTGTAATTTTTATAAAATGCATTTAAATGTTTTGATCAAATTAGAAAAAAGAAATCTGATCAAAACATTTTACTTTTCTCACTTTTCTAAGTTATAAAAAGCATTAGATTATTTTTACGCGTTTGGCACTTGGCAGTTATCAGTTTGACAATCGTGCTAAAAACCATGTAACCTGTAAAATCAGGAATCGTGCTGGAATATGTAGCTAAAAATATTATTTGAAGTATAAGATATGTAGCCATCTACACACAATAACCTTGCTTAAAATTTAATTAACTGAAACTTTTGTTAATATGCCTAAAAAAGGACGACCAAAAAATTCTTCAAAACCTTAGATTATTGATTAGATTAAAATAAAATTAATAATAAAACTAAAACTTGATTTTTTTTATAAATTTTATTAAATAATTAAAAGTCTGAAAAACACACCATATTAAGTGTGTTTAAAAGATTTATATGAATTTTTCTGGATTTACTAAAAATTACAAAAAAGGTGTGTAGAACAGTGTTAAGGGTGTTTTTAAGTACAGTGTGTTTGTTAGGTGTTGAGATTGTGTTGAAACGATTTTTGTATGTGCTGATTAGAAAGATCCATTTCAATGTTACAAATGTAATTTCAAAAATCTTTATTTGGTTGTTTTTTTTTACAAAAAAAAACTTTAAATTTCAAATTATTTTCAAATTTTAAAAATGTGTTAATTAGACCTTCAAAAAGTGTAAAATTAAGTTAATTTTTTTCCAGTTTGAAAAAATTTTAGGACAGTGATTTAGAGGTGAGTTTGCTTGTTAGATTTTAAGAGTTTACTGAAACAATTATCCCGTTTCTGATTGACAGGGTAAAAAATGAGTTGTTTAAGGTAATGACACATCCAAGTGAAGGTAGTTTCAAGTTAGATAGTTTCTAAATTTTCAAATTTACTATCATTAGAACTTCAGAAAAACCTTGATCTCCTATTGGAATGGATAAATACTTAGTCAAAAAATCTTAACCTGAACAAAAGTAAAGCTATGTATCTAGGGGAGAGAAAGCAAAAAGTCGAATACTCATTATCAAAAAAAAAATACCCATTCCTTGGAGGAAATAACAAGTTAAAAAAAGCTATGGATGATGATAACTAAGGATGGCTTTATTACAAATGATTTAAAATATGAAAGCTAACTGTATATTGGATCAGATTAGAAACTGTTTTAAGAATTTTAGCCGAGAATCATTAAGACTTCTCTATACATCATTTGTGAGACCCAATCCTGACTATGCAGTAGGAACCTGGAGTCCGTATTTAAAAGCAGATATTTAAATCCTTGAAAAAGTACATAGAAGAGCGACAAAACTGAACTGAGTCTTGAAAATCGTAATCTAAGAAGAGATTTGATTCAGATATTTAAGATTTTAAATTATTTTGAAAAAGCAAAAAATCCACGAAGACCATATGAAAAAGGTCTTGTCCGAGAAATAAATTTCAAAGGCTCAATTTCTTTACAAACCGTTGTGTAAAATCATGAAATCATAAATGAAATTTTTGGTCTTACTAATAATAATTTTTTTTTTAGAGAAAATCTTTTTTTCCAATTATTATTTTTTATTTGAGAAAAATTTTGATAAAAATAGATAGAATAATATGCAAGCCTAAAGATCCTAACCACTTATGGGACTAATCATTTAATATATTTAGATTCAGTTATTTTCAAATTTCAGTATGGAGATTAGTTCGAGATAATCAGACAATTATTAACACTGAATTCCTGAAAAAAATTTCTTTTTCGATGATGATTTTCATCGTTATTGATGTTGAAGCTATAATCAAATGGATGCAAGCAGTGAAACAATATAAAGATAATGCTAATAACCAAGCTGATCAATTGGTTTGGTCAATGTCTCAATTAGCGAGCTAATGTCATAAAAATTACATTAACTAATGTTAAATCTATGGTGTTTATTTTGAAAAAAATTATAGTTTAATTTATTGTTTGTTCTATTTTTAACTCTAAAAGTGCAATGCAAGATTAAATTTTGTAAAAGTATTGATAAGGTTCATTACACTGACGTGAAAACTAATCATTCTTAGTCAAAACAATCGAAATTTCAATAAAAATAAATTTTTCATTATTCATATCTCAGTTCAACACTAAGCATAAATTTAACTACCTCAAAAATTAAATGAATATTTTTGAGACAAAAAAATTATTTTTTTTAAATTTTATTAAAAAATCTAAGCTATATTAGTGGGAAAACAAGAGATGTATTTTGTTTAAGTATTAAGACAGAGATAGAGAAAAAAAATATATTTTATGTACCGTTTTAAAGTATAAGAATCTTTGTTCTTTTTGAAAAATAAAGAAATCAGCGGATTCCAGGTGGAGCTAATTCTAAAGCGAATTGAAATTGACGATCAATCTTTGTTTCAAATCAAAATTTTAAGTTTAAAATTTAAATAAAAGATATTTTTTATTAATCTTTTATTAATAAACAATTTAACTTTATTAACATTATTGGTTTTATTCGTAAAATCAGAAAGAATAATATTTTTTTTAAAAAGAAGTGGAAATGAAAGAATGAAAATAATTTTACATTTTTAAATTTTCATATTTTCAAATATTTTTTGTGTAATATCTCCAAAAAATTTTATTTTAGCATAAGTTTAGCATAAACTTTTGATTTTAAATTTTCTGAAATATTTCAAAAAAAAATAAAAAAAAATAAAAATCTAAAAATTTATTAAATTAAAATTAAAAATAAATTAAGAACATTTGCTAGAGCCTTTAATTGGCTTTCTTGAAGCTTTATTTTGTTAAATCTTAACTTCTTGCCTTAAAAATTTTAGAATATTTGTTTTCAATTATCAATTAGAAAAAAATTTAGATTGTTTTATTTTTTTTTATTTTACAAGATGAAAGATCAATGTTTAAATAAACAAGCGAAAATTTAAAGCTAATTTTTTTGAAATTAATTGAAATTCTGATAATATAAAAATGAGCATGAACTTCAAGTTTACTAATTCATTTAAGTGAGAAAGTAGAAAGTTTTCTAGTTATGACTTTCTTGAGAGGCTGGCTACTTTTAGACGATCAGTGTAGTTTTGAGATCCTATTAAGTCGTGAGATCCTTCGGTTGCTTGACGTTGAACGGACCCGAGGGCTCTAGAATAAGAAAATTAGAAAATTTAAAAGAAAAAAATGTTAACCTGAATGTATTTAATATTTTCTTAAAGCTTAAATAATTATTTTAATTTTTTAAGTTTGTTTTTAGGGAACAATCTATTCCGAAATGAGTACCCCTAATTTATAGGTTTCTTCTATTCCTTTTTTAAATTCTTCAAAGTTTGAGTATTTTTGTGGCTGTCTGAATTGATGAAAATTGCGGGCATCTAAATCTGATGAATTATCAGACCATTTGTTTACAATAAAAGCAAAATTGGACAAACTAATATAAATTTTGAACTGTAACACACAAAGAATGATTAAGAGCTTGTTTTAATCAGTTTTTATAACTCTTTTAAAAAAAGTACTTAACATGTGGAGTATTATTTCGTCTTTTAATAAAAATATTCATACAATTTTAAAAAAGCATGAAAAAGTGTGATGGTTCAAATATGTTTAAAAAAAAACACAAATCGTATCACGTTTAATAATTTTTAAATTTATTAGAATAGTTCTTCTAATAAAAAATTTAATCAAAGTAATGTTTCATATCAATAAATTCTTAAAGAAAAAATTTCTTTTTAAAATCAATATTCTTTATACTATCATTTATTCTTGTATTTAAAATAGTGTCCTTGAAAACAACACTTTTTCTGAATCACCATATTTATCAAATAGAATTTTTTAATAGTTACTTTGAATTTTCCTCTTTTTCCATTAAAAAATCCATGAATAAATGAATAATATGTGAATTTAGTAAAGTTAAAGAAAGGAAATTAACAAATGTTTCCTTGTTTATTGTTTTCAGAAAAGAATTTAATGTAAAAGACTCTATTTAATTTAAATGTAACAAGATTGAAAAAGTAACTCCAATTATTTTTTTTTCATGCTTTTTTGAAATTATATGAAAATTTTATTAGAAAAAAAAAAATCTTATATATTAGATAGATAAAAATTGCCAATGTTGAATTTTATTACAATAAGGTATGAACGCTAAATTTTTTTCTAATTGTGCAAAAATTGTTCTGTAAATTGTAAATTTTAAACAGTACAATATTGTACAAATTTGTACAAATAAAGTAATATCTTGTTTATTAGAGCAAGATTCTTACAAATGGGTGCTAGATATATGCTAAAATGTTTTTCCCATAAAAAATATTATATTAGGCTACTTTTCGAGGAATACAGTGGCTCGTGATCAGAAAGCACAGCAAAAGTATCGGTTACCTCTACTCCAGTAGGAGCCTTTTTCTCTATAATTCGAAATGCGTATGCCTGTATTGTTCTAATTCGTTTGTATTTGATTCTTAGCTTTTTTAAGATCCGAAATGTTTCTAGGATTCAAATATTTATATCGTTGGTAAAAATAAAAAAAAAGTATTTTAATTGACTGAATTTCCTTAAATTATTTCATAGTGTTTATTTTTTATGATTTTTTACGATTTCCACCCAATTTTTTAGGAGTTTGGGTAAGATTTGATAAAGTCTTTATTTTAGCCAATTTTTATGGGTATGGGTTAGAATGCTTATTTTTTCGGGTACTTAGGTGTAGATATAGATTGAATTATTCGCATTTTTGGGTATAATGGGTATAACCATTATAAAAATCTTAAAAACCTTGGGTATTTAGCTTCAGGTATGGGTTAGGTTACTCGATTTTTGAGATTTTTAGAATAGTTATACCCATTATACCCAAAAATGCGAATAATTCAACCTATATCTACACCTAAGTACCCGAAAAAGCCAGCATTTTAACCCATACCCATAAAAATTGGCTGTAATAAAGAGTTTCTCAAGTCTTATCCAAACTCCAAAAAAATTGTGTAAAAATGTCTGGATGTTATAAACTATATTTGTTTATTTTTACTGGGGAGAAAGAACTTCACTTCGTATGGAAGAATGCGCTCATCTTGAATGTTAGCTCGAAGTCTTTTTTTAATTAATTCTTAAATAAAAAAAATAAATCTTTACAAAAAAAAACTAAGCTCTGCAAAAACTCTGCAATTTTATGCATATTTTAATCAAATATTTTTTTTTATTTTATTAAAAATATAATATGGGGTGATCCCCAGGTTGGTCCTAATGGCTTACGACTAAGTTTAAACCCAATTATTGCAAAAAAAAATGACTAAAATAAAATTAAGTTTTTTGTTTTTTAAAAATAGAAATTAATTGAAATTGAATAAAAATAACTCAAATATTTTTTGATGGTGTGAATTTTAGAGAAAAATGCAGTTTTTGCAGAGCTTAGAACTCGTTTGCAAAATTATGCACAATATTATACTGTTTACAAAACAATTTTTTCACAATCAGAAAAAAAATTATAGATTATTTACTTTTTGTACTAAAATTTCACATTGCCATAAAAATTAGATGAAGGATGTCATTTACAGCTAGAGGTTCAACAGGTGACCTTTTTCTGTAAGTAATTCAAGGAACAACTAAATTTTTAGATTTTTTTAATTATTCAAGTCTATTAAAAATATGCACAAAATTCAGTTGAATTTGGTCAACAAGAAAATATTTTTTTACTTTTCAAGCAAACAAACTTTTGAACATCCGTTCAGAAAGAAAAAGATTGTAAAAGATTCTGTTTTAGTTTGAAATAATACTTTTTTGCTTGAAATTTGGTTTATGGTTGTTGTAAAGGAAGAAGTTCAAAATCTCACATAAGAAGAATGGTCGTTTGTCTTTATTTTTAGTCACATACAGTGATATTCAGATTTACGTTTTTTCAACAATTTATGGTTAATTTAGGTTAATTAAAAAAAGTAAAAAATAATAAAATTTACTTTTTTTAAACTACCTAAATAGTTCTACCTAAATAAAACACTTAAGATCAACAAATATGTGAGCAAAAGTACCAAAATTTACATAAACTTTAATAAAGTTAAAATTTATTAAAGTAAATAATGATAAAAAATTTAAGAAAAACAAAGAAAGAAAAAGGTCAATAAAAAATTTATGAACTTTATGTATTTTTGATTGTTTTGAAAAAATTTTCAAATTATAAACAAATTTTTGATATGATTGACATTATTTTTGCTTTTACTTATTTACGAAAATTTACTATTAGTTAAGGTAAAGATAAAGGAGCACTCCCTTTTTTTCTCTTGCTCGAATTTTGTCCCTAGAGTTAAAAGACAAATTATAGCTCATTTGAAATGTTTGAGATAAAGATTAAAATAATGAACAGCTCTTTAGTTTTAAAGTTGGTCTTTAACCTAAAAAGTGCACCTAAAGTTGCCAAAAACAAAATTTTGTACCATTTTTAAGTTCACAGAGCTTTTACCATAATTAAGGTAAATTGTTGTAAAAAAACAAAAGTTGAACATCACTATAATTAAATATATATTTTCAATTTCAATTTTAAGTTTTGGACACAAAATGCAAAAGACTTGATTTTTTAAAATAAGCAAAATTTAAAAAAAAATGTAAACAGTTCAGATCTTTATATTTTTAAATTTAAGAGAAAATTTATTTAAAAAGTACGCATTGGGATCATTTAAAATTAATAAAATTGAGTGATTTAGATGTTTGACACGTTTTAAATTTAATTTTTATAATGTGTTCAATTTTTGCCATAAAATCGATTTATTGATTTCTTATCTGATCCCAAAAGAGCGTAAAAACACTTGGAATAAATTTGTTCTTTATTTAAATAAAAGATGCCTGTAGAAAAAAAAATGTGTTGAAGAGAATCGACTCGGACGACCGAATCTTAAGGAAAAACTACTTGAAATACAAAGTTGAAATTTATCTATTTTTTCTAATTAAGATTAATTACAAATCGGATATAATTAGCTTTAGAATAATGATGATTTCAATTAATTTGAAATAATATTCGGTCTGGTTGAATTTATTTCAAATATTTCCATTATCATTCAGTGTTAATTTTAGCACTTAATCAATCATAAAGACACAGTTCTAAGGCTATTCTTGTTTTTGTCCGAGTCGGCCGAGATGAAATTAGCAAAATTGAATCAGGCAGACGATTTCGTTTTCAATTTCAATATCCGTATCCGTTACAAGTGCTATTTGAAATTTTATTCTGGCAAAAATTGAATCTTTTTTGTAAAAAATTTGATCGCTTAAATTCACTCCTTCCGAAAATGTTTAATTAAGACAACGTGTGTCTGAATGCTTTACGAGATAACCCTTGTCAGTCAGCAATTACTCAGGGGGGGTAACCATTATTTATTGTAAATAAAATTTTTTTTTTCAATTAACCAGATTTTTTCTAAGACTCCACCGCCTTGACCACTTTGGAATTAAAAAATTTTTTCCTCAACTTTTTTTGCACAAAGTTTGGACTATGAGCCCTAATTCCCGTAATCCAAATTTTATTTTAATACATTTTTAAATTTTAATTAATAAAAACTCTAAAATTGTATTTTTTTTGCTAGTTAAGGGATTAGTCGAACAAATGATCTCTAAAGGTTTAATTTTATCTTCGATAAATTTAAATTAGATTTTTATTATGCCAAGATAAACTTGATAATCTTTTAATTAACAAATCCCTTAAGAATTTTGTAATTTTAGATAAACTTTCTCTGTTATTAGTAAGAAATTTTTGTTAGCAATAAGTCAGCGTTAGTCAATAACTATTTTATAAATAAAAATTCAAAAATATAATTTTTTTAATTTTATTACTAAAAACAAGGAGTTAGATCGTAAATGTTTTATTGGAAACCAAAGTTATAACAAAAAGTTAGTGTTTTATATAGTAGCTAGAATGTGCCACAGTCAATCTTAGATTATACAATTCTAATAATAAAATTAAGTAAAAAGTTGATTGCAAACTGTAAGAATCTTGAGAATGAAGTTTCTTAATACTAGAAAAAGAAGTGGCGATTTAATAAAAAATTTTGAAGTGATCTAGAAGCTGTTAATTTGGAAATGTTTAAAGAAAAAAAATTGCAATTTAAGGGGTCATGCAAAGATGGTTCCAAGAGAGATTACTAAAAATTGTCCATCATTTTTCAACTTTGTTACAAATAGGGTTGTAAAAGACTGGAATCGTTTGCTAAAAATGTTGCTGAACCAAATTCGTTTAAGTCTTTCAAAGTTAGGCTTGATGAATGGTTTATGGTCAGAAACTGGCGTGATTGCAAAAAACTTCCTCCACTTTACAGCTCAATTCGTATTGTTTCGTGTCGTAGTTAATTCTACAATAAGTAAATTTTTAAGGATTTAGAAATTAAATTTTTACAGTTGATGCCATGGTATTGAGAAATTTCATGCAAAATTTTCAATATAAAAATAAACAAGTTTTAATGTCCTAATGATCAAAAACTTCTTAGTAAGATAAAACAAAGTGTAAAATTTTTTTTTATCTACTGCCTAAGTCTGCAAAATATGTGCCAATTAATTATTTTAATAAAAACAAATTTTTTTAAATTTTATTAAATTTTTTAATTTATAAAATGCGCAATTTTTCGGAATTTATATATTTTTGTTCAGGAAATTTTGTATAAAACTTCACGATGTCTGATTTAATTCGAAATTGGACTAATTTGAAAAAAAAAAACATCAAAATTACAAAAAATAATTAGACTTTTTGTCTATCCATGTATACTTGTATGTATTCATTTTTGTTCGAGCTTGATCTGATGCTATTTATCACTAAGTTATATCATTACAAAGTTTCCAAAGTATCATAATTTTTTTTATAAGAAATTTAAAATTTAAAAATTTAAATTTGTTAAATGTCAGAAAATTTTTTATCACATTAAAGAAATTATAAATAATTAGTTGATCTTAGGTTTAATATTTAAATTTTTTTTCAGACAATAGTATTTGAATAAAAAAATGAATTAAGAAAGTCTAAATTAATTGAATTAAATTAAATTGAAAGTTTTCCAGAATGTTTATTTGCTTTATGATGCCAAACATGGTGCTAATGGAAAGATGAAACGCCTGCTCACTAGCCGGCTTTGTAGGTCCACGAATTTAGCTTGTTTTTTAAACTAATAAACAAATAAACCTTTAGTATGTTTAAATTATTTATTCATACCAGTGATTCGGCGGCGATAGCCCGTCGATTTAATTCAAAAAAAATAAAGGGCATTTAATGAAGCGGTGTTTCATTTAGCTCCAATGGATCTATTGAGTTTAATTCAAGCGACATTGGAATATGGGTTAATTATTTGTTTCCAAAATGCTAAATTTACAAGTTTGGACCGTAGTGTTCGACCTATGCAAATTTAATAGTTTGAGTAACTTTTGAGATTAGACTTGGTCCGGTGTCCGCTAAACGGCTTTGTCGTAAAACCGGAGCAGTGGTTTGATTGATTGCTTGAGATAACGAGCAGATAACGATTTTAAACAAGTCTTGGCCGTGTAGACATAACATGGCCAAGAAATGCCACTTGTAAATGCCAAAGTGAATTTTCGGGCTGTTTATATAACTCCTATTTCATGCCAATTTTTTGTTTAACCGAAGCGAAAAAAAATTCTCTGGGCGAAATTCCACCGCGAGTAAGCTAAGTAAATCAATGAAAATAATTGAAAAAATATGTTCTTTCGAAATATTTTATCTTAAAAATCAAGTAAATATCCTTTTGAAAAGAAAATAGAAAAAAATTGATTTTTATCTTTTTTTGTTGTGATGTACAATATTCATTTAGTGAAGTATTTTAAAATTAGATATTTTAAATTATCTTTTTTAGATAAAGCTTAGATAATGATGCAATGAGCTGGCTTTTGGAATGTTAAGATGACATAGTTTAGTGACTATTTAAACTAGTCATTTTTTCTTTGAAGATTTTTGTTTCCTTTCTTAGACTAAAGTATGTACTCAGATAAAATCTTAATTGGTCTTGTTTTATTTACTTTTAAGGATCTAGATAGTGCCTGTTACAGTTGAATGTATTATTTTGGAAAAAACTTTGTCTAGACCATTATCAAATACTATTTATTTCATCAACAAGATCACTTTATCAGTCTAAAAACTGTTCCGTTTTCTTATCATTTACATTACTAAAAATAGTTTTGAAACCAAATTAACTAATTTTATTTAATTGAATTTATCACTATCACTATTTATTAATAAAAAGTAAGGTTTATTTTTTTCAATAAATATTTACAAATTAAATAATTTAATAATACAAATTTAGAGGTATATCTTTCTACCATTATTTTTTTAATTGAAGAGAAAATAAGTTCGTTCAACAAGATTTCGACATCAGTTTAACTTACTCGGTTAAGAGTTCCAAAACTTAATCTAAAATTTTTCAGTCATTTATTTTTTTTAAGATATTCAAGACCATGTGAGATTTATTTCAATTGAGATATGGCAAGTTTTTTTTTCTTTTTAACTTTTTTGAAATTTTGAAATTACAATTATATAAAAATTTAATGTGGTCAAATCGCCGACTTAATAAGACATCAATATGTTCACATGACTAATTAATCATTTTCCTTAAAAAAAATTTTTAAGAGTTTATATGAATTAGAATCAACTTTACATATCTGTTTATAAAGTGAATTAGGTTTTATTTAGCTAAAATTATTTAAGCTAGAATCAAAATTAAAATTTTCAATTTTTTTTTGATAATAAATTTTTTTTAATTAAAAGCCAAAAATAAAAAATAAAAACTTATAATCAGCTTGAAAAGTAGCATCTGCAATCGACTTATATTTAAATTTAGCTTTCCATTAAAAAAAGAAAAAAGCGTAAAGAGTATCCTTCCAAATTAAAAAAAAATAATTATTCTCTATTATATTTTCTTTATTTTAACTAGATAAAAAAATTTTAAATTTTTTTACAACCTTGACAATTAATAAATTAATTACTAAATCAGGTGGTTGAAAGAAAGGACTGGGTACTCATTCTAACCCAGTTAAGGCTCTGTCTAAATTATTAAAAGAACCATGTAAGTGTTGAATAAATAATTGTGATAAATATTTAATTTTTTAGAATTAAAATTTGGTATGATATTATTAATTTATTAAAATAGTCGCAATTCCTATATCTGAAGGAAAGAAGCTCAAACTAAAGTCATGAAATTTTTTCGGTTGAAAAATTTAAAGATAATTTTTTTAGAAAAGAAAATACTTTTGATTCAAGAAATTGGGATTTGTTACGGTAACAGATCACAAATGTTTATGCATGACTCATTTTAACTTGCGTTTTTTTAATTGTGATATCGAGCAAAAAATTATGTTATTTGTTTAATTTATTAAACGTTTTAATGTAATATAATTATTTTTAAAATGATCCATATTTTAAGGTCTTAGTGTAGAATGAGTCCTAAAAATTAAATTAAAAGGTTTTAAAGTTAATTTATCAAGTTTATATCTTAATTTTCAAAACCACTTTATAAGTTTATAAAATTCTAAAGTTGATATGCAAGTGGTAAAAAAAAAATTTGATATTTTGATTTTAATTTGAATTGAAATGGATGAGTAAAATTCGTTTTACTTAGCAAGGAAGTCCTATAAAACTAATAAAATCATTTAAATTCTAATCAAGTTCATTTGTTTAACTGACTTTTTTTAATTAAACCAGGTTCATGACGAATTTGAAAATAAAAATTTTTGAAGCAAAAAATATCATATTATATTTTTTTAAGTTTTTCGAGTTGAGTGAGAGATAAATTGAGAAATGACTGTGTAATTCTGTTCTGTTGGGAGAAAATGGTAAGGAAATTTAAAATAGGATTGGAATCGAGTATTCTACTCATTTGGGTAATTACTCTCTCACTATTTCTGATATGTGAACATCAAATACAAATTATACAAAATTGTTACTTTTTTGATAAATTAAAATTAAATGTAGTAAATTTATGGCAAGTTTTTTTTTATATTTTACATTTCTAAAAATAATTGCGTAATTATATTTCAAATTTTAACATGCTTAAGTGTTGAGTTTTAATGAAACAACATAATTTCAAAATTTTAAAAAATTAAAAAGAAAAATACTCTGTTGCACCTTTTTTTCTTGAAATAAAATCTTTATTTTCTTATTTTTAATTAATCAAATCAACGATTAATCTAATCATTTTGATGTGTTATTTTTTGTGATATTTTATTTTAGGTTTAAAAAGGTGTATCAATTTCCTGCACAGTAGAGTACTTTTGCATGTAGCACTTGTAATTACTCGTTTCAATTGATCTAATTGAAGTTTTCTCTTTTAAATTTAGATTTAACTTATTTTAATTTTTTTGTAAACCTGAAAGAGCTTTAATATGGGAGTGATAGACAACGATAATATAAAAAAAAATAAAATCCTTCCTTTTATTTTTGTACTAATTAATTTGGCCCTTTTTCTTTCCGTACTTTCTTTCTGTACTTTTTTAATAAAGAGTTTAATTAATTAAAATTTTGAATATTAATTTAATTTTAACTAATATTTATCTGACCTACAACATGGAATCCCTAAACAAGACTCCGGTCGGGACCCCATTTAATTGTTAAAATAATTATTAAAACTACCATAAAGTACATAAAGTAACAGGTTCATAGAAAATAAAATCTTCCAAAAGTTAAATTTTATTGTCTTTCAATGTAGCTTGGTACAGATAAAAATTAAAGTAATTGTCATCAGTTTTCACACTTTATTTTGTGACCAAAGTGTTTTTTTTTATCAAATCCTTAGAAAAAAAAATAAAAATTTTAGTATTTTTTTTGAAAAAATTTTTTTTGCTAATTTTAAGAGGGAATTTAGATAAAAAAATGTAATTATTATTAATACAGTTGTTAATTTAACTATACAAGTGGTTTTAATTTATTTTTTTTTCTTATTCACTCCTTGTAGAGCATAAGATCATTACTTTTAAAACCCTTGCTTCTCTCCATGTGATTCCCATCTTGATGAGCTCTTGGCTAATTGTTGACCTCCGTGTTACTGCTGGTCATCCTACCATACGTCGCCCATTGAAGGGCCTTTTTTGGTATCCGTGTTTCTTTCATTCAAAGTACATGCCCGAACCAGGGCAGTCTTTTTTTCCGAATGCATTGACTCAGTAGCTCTGAATTTGTTCTTCTGTATAGGTAAGCATTCGACAATGTCTCAGGCTAGTGTATCCCGAGAATCCTCGGTTTCAATTTATTAGTTCACTTTAAAAGGTAAAATGAAGCAATTTAGTCTTCAATTATTCTATAGAAGTAGTATTAGTTTGATAAAAAGAAAATGTTGAACTCGTTTTTAACAACGATACAGGTTTTTTTTATTTAAACAATAACAAAAATTAAAAGATCAATTTGCTTTTAAACTGAGACATTCGGTATAATCAAAGAGAGAAAAGAGAATTTTTAAAGTTTTAGATATCGCTGTTAAAATGTCCAAGTACTAAACCAAAGATTTGAATTGCTATAAATCATCAGCTGTCATGATTAAATGCATTCAAGTATCTTATTTACTCAATGATACAAAGGACCTGTTTGTATTTGTGTGTGTGTCACAAATTGGCTTTAAAAATCAAATATTTATTTTGTTCAATTTTAGCATTGTTTTACAAAAGTTATACATTCAGGCTAATTTTAACGCTCTTCAGGTATTATATTGTTAATAGAAATCCAACAAGGAAAATTTTAGCTCACGTAGAGTGCTTATGCAATCGAACCTGCACAATTCAATTGATGCGTCCATATAAAATGCTAGCTTTAGTTCATAAATCACGATTTGTACGACTTCGATGGTGCTTTCTATTTCATTTCAATTAGCCGACTAGAATAATGAGAAAATTGCTAAATTAGATAAATATTTTAATTAAGATGAGGCGTATATTTTCCTTTCTTTTCTTAGCTTCTCATAATCAGCTTTATTTTTCTAATCAACACCCTGTAGAACGCATCGGCACATCACACAAAGTGATTGATTCTCATCAATCGTTCAATTTTCGGCTTTAGATTTTGACGAATACCTGATGAGACCTGGGTTATATAAGCCAGGAGAACATGTCCGCCATGTGAACAATATTAGCTCGTTGTGAAATGTTAATATTGGCTTTATGCTTTTTGGCGTTCAACTGTTAAAACATCTCAGGTAAATGAGACTTTTAAATGGGGGAGATTTTAAATGAGCGTAAAATTAGAAAACACAAAAAAGGTTTGAAATATCATTCCGATTTATTGGTTTTATGTAAATACAGAACAAACAACATCGAGTGAAATCAATAAATTTTATCGATTAAACAAAGGACATAGTAATCCACTTGAATTTTGATTTATTACCCGTTTTAAATAACTTTAAAGCAAAATTAATTAGAATAACAAACGATTATTATTCTGTGGCAACACCTTTTATTTTTTAATAAATAAAAAAAAATTACCGCCTAGTTTTGTTCATGCACTGCACAGTTTGCCAACAACAAAAAAAAAGAGAAAAAAGCTTGGGGTTGTTATTGATAAGATAAATCATGCGCGCTAACAATTTTACTTTTAGCAAATAACAAAGATTCCAGCTATCACACGGTTCAATACCGCATCGACTATTATCAATCAGATACTAGAGTCTGTTTTATTGACATTCACAACAAAAACAAGTACTTGTTTTTTATGAGGTTTTTATTAATTAATTTCTAAGTTTTCTCTCTCATTGGCTTAGTCTATGTTGGACAGTTCTATTGGCCTCACTGAGCGTAGGAGTGGCCATGTGTTATTTATTTTCTTTTTCTCTCTATTTATTAGTTGAATGTTTTCGAATTACTTTAGTCAGTGCACAACTAGAACGCTTATATTCTAGTTTTTGAGTTATTTAATCTCGTCTATGATGTCAATCATTTGTCGCTTTGTATCGGACCAAGTGAATACAAAGAAGATCTATAAAAAATTGTTTCCGAATAGTATAATAACTACACTACTTTAATAATCATTTTATGTGAGACCCAAGATAAAAGGATGTACTAAGAGTCACATGGACACCTCAATGGCGACAAGGGATCGCTGCAATGGGCATCACACGGGGTGAAGCAAGGCTAATGCCAAAGGAGTGCAAAGCGAAATCAATGATTCTATATTAAGGAGATAATATGAAAAAATACTTTAGTTTTTAACACTTAAAATATTTTTCAATCCAAAACATTAAAAAAAAAATATTTGTAATTTTATCAGATAGTAAATTCTCTTTTAGACAAATAGATTGAGTATACATAATGGTAATAAGATGTATTTATTCAAAAAATGCTTCTAGTATTAATCCACAACTATAAACTGTTATTACTGTAGAATCAGATAGCTACCATGGCGGGACTATACCGAGCCTTACTCTGCAGGTATCCTGCTCTAACTTGTACTATTATTTCTATCAATTAATTGTCACAACCATAAGCGGTCAAGCCAAGAAGGAGTATTAATAGCTGCTGCACTACGTCTAATGTTAAGATCAGATAGATGGATTCAAGGGTACTAATGTAAACATAATAACTAACGTTATATTTAATTAGCTGTGTTCATAATTACCGGATTTCAAAGTTTGGTTATTAAAGGTTTCTATTTGACTTTTTTAACTCAAAAAAGTGACTCAAAAAAATTTTATCGCTATTTCCTCTTCTATTTATTTTTTGAAGTAAGAAAATAAAAATTTTTCATGATAAATTACTAGTGAATTTTCTGTCAATCGAGATATTGAATAACAGCTCAGATAGTACCAAGTTTCCACTGTTTGATGAAGCACGGCACTAGCTTGAAAATCTCATTTAAGCAATTACCGCTTTTTAGAAAAGCAAATAAATACAAAGCATATTGAATGAATGAATTGTCGATACTCTTAAATAGTTTTCACTGACTAGATTATTCAATTTAATTAGGAAATATAGACAGAAAAAAAAAATTTTTTTTTTCCAATTTTTTTTAAATCATCGCCGAAGTTTTAGAATTAATCAAATTAAAATATTTGTCTAGCTAGGCTCACAGTCCTTGGATCACAACAAAGTCCTTTTTGAATTGGGCACTAATTGCTTTGTAGAAAAGCAAACAAATACAAAGAAGATCTATAAAATAAAAGGTTCTGCTTGACGCAGTCACTAAATATTCATTGACATGGATAGATTTTGATTTTTTCAAATATTAAAAAATAATAAAAAAAAGGGCTTTGTCTCATTTTTGTCAAGATTATCTTTATTCAAGATAATAAACAATTTTAGCACTCTTATCAACAATTTTCAAAATTTATTTAGATTTAGTCACAGATAGTAAAAAGCCAAGACTAAATAGATAAACGCTGCCAAAAATGATACTCCTATCATTTGTGTTTATTACTCTAACAAGTTGTATGTCTGCAAATCGAATGATTCAATTGAATCAAGTGAACATAACGGAAGAAACAGAGTACACAAATTACCTGTTGTACAAATTCGAGAGCAGTCACAAGCTTCAACTAATTCCGTCATCGTCTCACTTTGAAATAAAAGACTCTGATTTGTATGTGAGCGGTGGTTTGGACCGCGAGGCCCTGATCCAATCTTCCAAATGTGAAAGCCACTGTGTCCTAGGACTCAAAATTGCCAGCTATGACCAACACAACAGCATTATCAAAATATTCAATCTACCTGTATTGGTTCAAGACATCAACGACAATCAGCCAAAATTCCAGCAATCAAGTTACTCGTTGAACATCAGTGAAAACCTGTCCTCCAAAACAATTGTCTCGTTGGCCCCACCAACCGATCTAGACTCACATGAGCACTCAATACAAAAATGTGAAATTCTCACCCACACTGACACATTCTCGTTGGACCTTAGCAAAGACAACAAAAATCTGTTTCTTGTGATCGAAAGATCGCTGGACCGCGAGCACACATCCAACTACTATTTGAACATTTCCTGCACTGACAATTCGACCAGCACTCAGGCTCAGTTGGTGATCAATGTCCTGGACACCAATGACAATGTGCCGTACTTTTTGAGACAATTTTACAACGTGACAATAGAAGAAAACGTCAAAAATGAGAGCATCGCCCGCATCGAGGCACACGACTTGGACGATCCGGCCAGTCCCAATGCCCAGCTCATCTACACAATTGACCACAATGCACGTGACATTACGTCTCTTTTTTTCATCAATAAATCAACCGGGGTCTTGGGCGTTTTAGAGGAGCTCGACTACGAGCAAAGCAAGCGGCATGTCGTCAATGTCAAAGTGCAGGACCAAGGAGCCAACCCGGTGCCCATATTCACCAATGTCTACATCAATGTAGTAGACATGAACGACAACGCTCCCAGAGCCTATGTTTCTTTTTCCGACAAGTATGCCCAAAAAGAGAACAGATCAAACCAAACAATGTGGCTTTTGGAGGAACAGAGCTATGCGAGTCCGGCCAACCTGTGTTTCTTGACGCTCAGCGATCTGGACTCAGCCGAAGTGAACGGATTCAATTTGTTCGCCGAGCTGGTCTCTGTCTCTTTCTTTAACACTCAAACTGCATCAATTGAAGAGCAGCACGAGCCAGCCTTTAGGCTCCAGTCAATTTCTCAAGACTACAACAATGTCTACTACTCTCTTCAGCTGATTAAGCAAATTGACCGCGAAGAGAGCGCTTTTTTTGACATCAAAATAAAACTCAGCGACAACAACGGAATCTTCTCTCTGCACAATCAAATAAGCCAAGCCAGCTTTCTGAGCATAAGACTGATAGTCATTGACATAAACGACAATGGGCCAGCGTTCAGAAAAAACATGTTCCACTTTGAAGTTGGAGAAAATGTGATGGAATTCAATTTTGGCACTGTGGAGGCGTACGACCTCGATTTGGACCAGCAACTGGAATACCGCATACTCGACTCGGACAATGAAATAAATCCCAATTTTCTGTTTTTCATAGACCCGGGCAATGGGTCGCTGAGTTTGCGCGGGCCTTTGGACCGCGAAAAAAAAGAGCTGTACAGCTTTTCGGTCCGGGTGTCCGATGGCGCATTTTCCAGCGATGTGCTGGTCCAAGTCAAAGTCAATGACGAGAACGACAATGAGCCTTTTTACAGACAAAAAAGTGTTGTGCTCGAAATGGATGAGAATTTGACTCTGAACACAATAATTGCCAATGTGAAGCCCATCGACCATGACACCCACCCAAGAACACATTATTTGATTGAGCCGGTTGAGCTGAACAATTTTTTTATCATTGAACCACACACTGGAAATTTGAAAACAGCCAACAAAATCGATGCCGAAAAGCACGCTAACTTTTCGTTTAGAGTTTTTGTCAAAGACGCCGACTATCCGAACTACTCGGACAGCCTTAATGTAACTGTTCTAGTCAACGATTTGAACGACAACCCGCCCGCGCTCTCTTTGAACAACTTCAAGTCCGTTGTCAATGTTTTCAATTGTTCTGGTGTTAAGTTGAGTGATGTGGAGGTGACTGACTTGGACCGGGATGGCGTGAACAGAAACAACAGCATCAAATTGGGACAGATTAGAAGATTTAGTTGGCAGCTGGTCGGAGAAATAATTAGAAATTACAAAAATCAAAGCAAGCTAGTACAAGACTTGAGAGAGACAGTGGTTCGCATTGGCGCAGTAAAGTCAAAAAAAGTAAGCCTAAGAAGCCATTTTAGAATAAATGAGAGTTCAGAGCTGAGCATTCTGGAGCCCTGTGGCCTCAATGTTGGTCTGTACAACCTGAGCATTCTTTTAAACGACTCGAACACCCTGCAGACCTATTCGCTCAAAGTGTTCCTTTTGAATGGAACATTCGAGAATTTGACCCAATCTCATCTGGACCTATTGGCGCAAATTGTCCAACAATGGTGGTCTCTAAACCATGTCTTTCTGAGCAAACGTTTAAAGGACAATCAAGGCGAAAACGATGATCTAGAGTCGTTTATCTACTCCAACTTGACCAATTTTAATTCAAAGAGACTATTGGGCCTGACCGGCATAATCCTGTTCTCAAAAGGCTCTAATCTCTTGATTGTTACAGTGCTTGCTTTTATTCTAATCATACTAATCCTTCTAATTGCTATATTGTACAAATCGTTAACTTATAAGCCCAAATCGGGCCGAAAAATGCTTAATTTAAAGCTTGATTCGACCGATTCGAGCTCGTTGGCCTCAGCCAAAATAAAAAATATGGTAAGTGCAAATTTTTGTTTTTTTTTTATATGTTTTTTTTTTAATGAAGGTAAATCTCACAAATAAATTTTTCTTTTCAGCTAAATTTTGAACAGTGTTTATTAAAATTTATTAAATTAAGAAGAATATTTATTTGTTAAAATTTCTTTTACAGCTTTTTCTATCTGTAAGCTTAGCTCTTATTTTGGCCTAAAATTCAAACAGTATTTCTTTTTCAGTCCATATGCATTTTCTTCTCAATGTTCTTGAGTTGTTTGCAGTATGATGTATTCTTTTGTTCAAAGGTAGAGTAAGTCCCAGCATATTTTACTATTTTTTATTTGTCTCATAAAAAATATTTTGTACTTCATATATAACTGCTCTACGGTTTCCAACCTTAGAGTCTCCAACTAAATCTCGAAAATTTCTTAATGCCGAACGCCCTTTTGATAAGCATATTCTGTCTAATATCTAATTCACAGAGTTTCCTGTCCACAATAAACACATAATGGAATAACTTTAATAGCAGAAGACTTGAATCAATTAAATCTAATGCTTTTCTAAAATCAAAAAAATTTTTATTTTTTTATTTATTAATTGAGTTAACCTGCTTTTTATGAGATGTGAATTTTAAAGTTCCAAAAAAAAAGAAAATAAAGACAAAAATTGATAAAATTGATTTTAGTTTTTTGTCTCTAGCTAAGTTGACATGAATGTCCAGGTCTAAAATCATGCTGAGCACCAAAAAAAACATGATTCGACTCTTAGTGGCTTGAAATTTGTTTAGCTAAAAGCTTTTCAAACATTTTTACAATAGAAGACAGAACTGAAACAGCTCTATAATTGTTAATGTCTGATATATCACCTTTATTTTTGATAGAAATAAATTTTGAAATTTTGTATAAAAAAAATGGCCATGTGACTAATAATGTTTGCTTTTAAGAGCTTGAAATGTTCGAACAAAAGCCAAGATTCGTTTACAGTGATCACTGCACTGAGCGAAAAGACAAGAGCTGCGCAAAAAGAAGGCTCGATAAGTGAAGAGTCGTACGTGCGCACTTTGTCCTCGGCCAAAACTGACGATAACATACAAGTTAACGACATGGGCTATTACGGCAGCTCGGACTATTCGGACTCGTTTCAACAACGAAGCTGTAAAAAGCTAAAAAATGAGTCGTTTACGTCCTCGTCTGTGCTGTCGTCACCCTCGACTTCTTCCGATGCGTCCTCCACATATCGGCCTGCCGTCACAAATCTCTATCCGTACAAAACCACTGAGAACAAACAAGCTGATGTCAAGCTATATTTGGAAAGATTCGAGCGTATCTACAATTCGAATACAATCGACAATTCCAATCCGCTTCAAAATCGCATCACCACTTATTCATATGTTTGAAAGTCTTTAAATCAGAATTTTTTTTTTGTTAACAGTGTTTAATTTTTGTAAAAATGCCAAATTAAATTTTAATTTAATAAATTTTTGAAACAAATAAATTATCATTTTTTTTAAAGAGTTCTTATTACTAAAATCAATTAATCACAAAATTTGTTAAATTTTTTAGAAGAATTTTAAAATCAATTTTCTAACTAAAAAACCAAGCACCGATAAAATAAATTTTTTTTCCAATGACTGAGGACCTTATTTTCATTAAAATTAAAAAATAATTTTAAATTTTAACTTTAAAAATCATGCTAACGGTTAAATATAATCACAATATATATTTTCTAAAAGCTTTATTCTAATAATTGAGAGTTCTGAAGTTCTAGGATGGAATCTTTTTTAATACACAATAGGCTCGATAACAAGTGACATAATACTTATCTTTGTGCATAAGTTGAGCAGCTGATACTTAGGGGTAATATATCGCTCCACTAAAATCACAAGCAGGATCATTCCATTTCCAAATTAGTTTTTTTAATTCTTAATTAAAGTAAAAATTCAGTTATGAGCGAAAAAATCCCTCTTCCATCAATATATAAAAAAATTCAAATAAATATTGCATTGAGCTTGTTATAAATTTAATACCCTCAATAAATACATAAATAAAAGTAATAAAAAAAACTCTAATAAGAAAGAATTGATAAATATTTGACAAATTTTGAATTTCCATCCATTGCGAAATTTATGATATTTCAAAATTCAAAGTGAAAAAAAATATTCATTTAAGATGATCAAAATTTTGCTTGTTAATTCTATCAACTTATTTTAAAAGAGATTGATCAAACAATTTAAATTCGAATTGTATTTATTAATAATTTTTTTAATTTAGAGTCGTAAATTTGATAAAAGTAATTAATTTTTTGTTAGATAAACTTTTGTATCATTTTTATCAGGTTTTATACAAAAAATAAAATTTCTAATATTTGTTAAGCAGTTAGATTAAATAAAAAATTTAAAGTAATCAGGAAGGAATTATAAAAGATTAGACAGGTACTGAAGCGTGTTTTCAAGCTAGGGAAAATTCTGAGAGAGTACAAAGCCATGTAATTAGGTAATCAATAGTTGTGCAAGAGGATTAAAATAGCTGTTTAAAATGATGGAGACAAGATATATTTACTGAAGCGTACAAGCTGGACATTATGCTCGCTCCAAGTGTTTAATTAACTTTTTAGGCGCCTCTAGCATCCTAATTAAATAAATATGTAACTTATATGTTTATTATTAATTAAAAGAGGATAAGTCGAGCTTATATTTCAAATAGATAAATGTTTGTTCAAGTGTAAATAAAAGTTTAAAATAATAAAGCTTAGAGCACTTGAGCAGCAACATGCTCTGACTTGTTTATAAATATTGATTTTATTGTTTTAATTGATCAAAATCAATAAATTTTAGTCTACTTGCCCGCCCGTCTTTTATTTGAAATTTAATATCAAGCCTAATGACCTGATATATTCGAATTCCAAATGAGCCACTGTGTAAACTGACCCTTAAATTATTAATCTTGATGCTTTGGCAGAAAATTAAAATTCAATTTTTTAAATTAAATCTATCACTTTTAAAAAATAAAATGACAGGCTTCATGTTTAAAGATCCGCGTGAAAAAAACCATTAACTTGAAATAAATTCAGACAGTGAATAAAAATAAAAATATTCAACATGGTTTCTTTTTACATTGGCAAAGTTTCCTTTGAATTTCAATTAAAACAAAAGCCTTAATAAATTCAAAACAACTTTATTCAATTTAATTTAAATCAATTTTTTTTTAAATAAATTTTGTTTGGTTCTTTTTAGGTTTCAAATTTTTTCTCAGATCAAATTGTCAAGACCCAAGTCTGGACATATCTTTACTTAGATTAACTGCTACTAAAGCTCATTTTCTAGATACTTTATAAGCCATTGACTTTTTGTTTTAACTTCGGATTCCATTTAAAAAACTTTAAACTGAAATTATTTGTTTTATCTGAGACGACAAAATTTTAGATTTTTAGCTAACAAATGTTAAAACTGATTAGATAAATAATTTATCTTTTTTTTCAAATATCGGCTAAGCGATTTAATCGCCCGTAAGTAAATAACCATTTTGATATATGCCAAAAATTCGGCTTATTTTTAAAGGTATAAAAATGTTTTCTAAATATTTGCTCTTTAGATTTTTAATAGTATTTTTTATTTTAAACATGTTTGATATAATCTTTGAATCGATTAAACAGGGTTGAATATTTGTTTTTATTTGAGCGGTTCATTTTCATATTTCAGGTTCGTCCCAAAAATGACAATTATGAATTTTAAATAGACTGTGATTTAAAATTCTAAAGTAATCCTTGTCAGTCAATATTTAAAATTAAGATTTTTTTTCAAATCTCAAATGAATAAGAATGTGCTAAGAAATTTTGACACATTTGTCATCAAGTCCTTGCTAAAAATGTAATTTAACTATAACTTTGTATTTTTATTAAACCTTTAAATAAAAGATTAATTCATTGACGTTGACGTTTCTTTGAATTTTCTTAGCTGATTTAGAACTTTTCAACATTTTGATTCTAATCACGTTCACTTAAAATGAACAATAGAACAGTAAATTGACAGAATTTGAAATTTTAATAAATTTTTTTTTTAATGAAAATATCGGATAAAATTTTTGTTTAATAAATTAAAACAATCATTGTATTCTATTAGATTAAAAAAATTAAATTAAATTATTTTTGCAATTTTCAGAAAATTTAAGATTTGTTTATTTTTCAACTGAGTTAAGCTCCTTGAATTTGAATGAATTTTTAAACAGAAGGGATAGGCAACTTTATCTTTACCCAAAAATCGATGTCTTCAAAAATTCTAATATTTCCTGAGAAGTATAGTGCTGCTCTGATACCTTGAATTCACCATATTTTTCGTAAAATTTGGTATTAAAAAAATCAGTATTTATCGTTAAATAACGATAGTTATCGTAAATTATCCATAATTATTGAAAAATTCAGTGAAAAAAAAAATCCAAAATTTCTCAAAAAAACAATTTTTGAAAAAATAAAATTTTATTGAATTTTTTAACGAAAATTAATGTAAATTTCGTTAAATTTTTGTAATTAAAGGTGAAAAATGGTAAAAAATCAACAATAAAGGAAAAATGGATTTTTTTTATACAAATTATGAAAGTTAATATTTTAATTTTATTTACAAAATAGATTTTATTTTCACTAAATTCTCATTGTAAATATTTTTTTAAACAAGCTTTATATAAATGACGCAAAAAAGGTTTGTAGAGATTTTACTCATTATTTTTCAAAATTTAGGTTATTTATTTTAATTAATCGTCAATAAGTTTTAAATAAAAAAATCTTCAAATGTTTATCTCAGCAATAAAATAAAAATTCAAAAAGAAATTACTTTACATAAATCCTCTAAATTTCAGTCATATTTAGATATTTTTGCAATTATCTTATCAAATTTCAAATAAATATATTTAATTGAAATTCGTCACCAAAACTTATGACTTAAAATGAATTCTCTAAAAATCAAAATATCCAAAATTAATTCACTAGTACCTTTGAATTCTGACTCTTTTTTGCCAAATCAAAATCAAAATTCAACCGAAATTATTGAACATCAAAGAAAGAATGACAAAATTAGTAAGTATTTATTAAATAGTAAATTAATTGATAAATTTTAAAAGTCGAACTTAATACAAAATTGAGTAACAATATATATAGCAGTGTTGAACTAACAACCAATATGGTTTGTGTTGATTGGGAAAGAGTAAAAAGATATGCTGAAGATGAGACTAAGTATTTAGAAGAAACAACAAATAAATTAAACGAAATCGGAAAAAACTATTATAGTTTGATCTCAAATTTTGATGATCTAAGAACACTTGGAACTCTGCTACCTAATATCAATTCACACTACTGCAATCAATTTTTAAAAGAAATAAATAAATTTTAATTATTTATTGTTTAAAATAAATGGTTATAAACAATCGATAAACACTTTTTATTTATTAAATATTTAAAATTATTTTTATTTTTTATATTTTAATCAGATCCGTACAAAATCGCTCATTTCTTAAAATTCTTAAATATTAAAAAGCTACCTGAGTATTTCAAAATTTTTTATTTTAAAATTTAGCAATAAAACAATGTAAATTTTTAATTGTATATCAAATTACATTATTAGTTTAGTTCTAAGTCTAAAATAATATTTTCATGCATTTTTCCTATTCAAATTATCAAATTTCACTCGAAAGATATATTTAAGTCTCAAAATAAAATATAATTTATTTTAGACTTTTTTCGTCATCCAGTTCAGTTCAAAATTTGTAAATTAAAATTTTTTTTATTTAAAAAAAGATTTAAAATATTTTGTAGTAGATTTATATATTACGTTTGATATATTTTTAAGTATTTTTCATAAATATAGATTTTATATCTTTTTAAATAATTTATAATTAAAAACGATATAAAGATTTTATTGTTTAAAAACTTTTAATTTTAAAGATTAAGTAATTTTAATGTTTTAATTACAAGAGGTATATTAAATTTTTTTTACGCTTTTGTGAAATTGAAAAGAGCAGTACGGAAAGATAAAAAATCTTCACTTCTTCTTTTTGTTAAACCCATTTTCTCAAGGAATAATTTTGTTCGTGCATTAAAAAAAAGTTCTATAATTTTAGGAAACAGAACTTTTTCATTAACAAGATAGCTGATCGTTGGAACAATTTTCCTTACTTAATTATAGAAGCGAGATCTGGAAAATTCTTCAATTTCAGATATAATTTTCAAGCTAATATTTTGTTAAAAATAATATTTTGAACAAAAAAAAATCGAATGACTTTAGCCAGAGTTGACCTTATCATTGGTTCAGGTATAACTTTTCATGCTCATTCCACTACAACAAATATTGCATTGAATTATAATGAAAACTTTACTTGTTATGTAAATATTTTTTATTTCTAAACTCAATTTTTATCTAAACTTATTTGTTTATTTTTACTTATAAAATTTTAAAAAATTCAAACATAAGGGTCTAAACGAAGGATAATGCTATTTAGACGAACCCTACGGTTTCCTCTCAATTAAATAATTAAATAAATAAATAATAAATAATATTGCAATGATAATTCCTTTTTAAGCGAATTCCAGTGAATCAAATTTAAATTACCGTATATCCTTGTAAAGAGATGCATGCACCAAAAACCAAAACTCAGGTTGTAGCTCAAGCATCACGTTACATCTCGCCCATGTTAAACTTTCCCCCCTTTTGATGCGTGCATAAAAATGCAGATTTTTGATGTTTAACGCCGCGTTAAAACCCAAAACTCGGTGAAAAACGCCGCGTTAATTCCTGAAAATCGAATTTAAATGCGGCAACAATAATACATGTTGGTCATTAACTTATTTTTGAAATTCAAATTTAGATACAGGGTTAAAAAATTGAACCCTGAATCTTGAAAAATGAATTAATTTTTTTTTTCAATTTTTAAAAGGGGGAAAGTTTAACATAGGCGAGATGTAACGTGATGCTTGAGCTACAACCTGAGTTTTGGTTTTTGGTGCATGCATCTCTTTGCAATGGTATACGGTATTTGATAGGAATAAATATTGCCGGAAAATGCGTAAAATCTGTTAAAAATACATATGCCAAAGATATAATTTTTGAGAATCAGTAATATACTGTACTTTTAATTAATTTCTGATAAAGGTTGATAGTAATGGAGTGGGAACAATTTTGCAGAATAAGTAAAAAGTTTTTTATGAAAATATTTACATTTATCCTGAAATTAATAAAAGATTAAAATAAATGAACGGAATTCGTTGTTTGAGTTTTTGCATAAGCTGAATTTGGATTTAATAAATTTTTTTTCACCTTAAACAACTTTAATAAAAACTTTCCTTTATGCAAAATTGCTCATGCTCTATTGCTTTTTTTTACGGACCATAAGAGTCCGATGGGATCTCGAGATTTGATTCCTTTGAGTTCTTTATTTAATTGATAAAATTTGCAAATTATTTTTTGAATAGATAAAAAGATTAAAGTAATAATTATGTAATAATAATTAAAAAATTAGACCTTCTCAAAAAAAAGTAAAATTTGTTATATTTACCATTTAACTTTAAAAGTTTTACTCGAATTTAAGTAAAATATTGTAAATACCGAAAACCGTATCAGCAGTGTACAGCAATGACATGATCATTGAAACTTACCATTTTTTACGCAAATTTACTGCTGATACGATTTTTGGTATTTACAATATTTTACTTAAATTCGAGTAAAACTTTTAAAATAAAATGGTAAATATAACAAATTTTACTTTTTTTTTGAGAAGGTCTAATTTTTGAATTACTTTTTGGCCAAAATTAGGTTACAGAAAAAACAAATGCATTTAAAAAAATCTAAGTAACTAAATCTACAATACTTGATGGCTCTCTTAATTGTATCTTTTTCTTTTCTTTCTCATGTCCCAATTTTTTAAAGGTGAATAAAATTAATTTTTAAAAATTATTTGCTAATAGCTTTATATTTAATTCATTGTTTGTGTGAAGAAGCTATTATGATTGAAAGCATTAATATTAACTAAATATTGACGCTTAACTTTAAAGCGTTATCTGTATTAAATTTTTATTCCATATTTCAAAAATTTTATAACCATTGCGGTGTACTTTGGCATTATTTTTTAATAAATGATTTTCATTTTTATCAGTTAAAATCATTTTTGAAATAAGAATTTTAAAATAAGAATTTTAAAATAAGAATTTAGTTTATTCTAAAAAATACTAAATAATTAACATTTCAGTAGCAATCAATGGGAAATTTTAAATTCCCTTATTTTAAAACTAAAAACTGGAATAGACTTTACAGTCCCTAAATTTAGACTCCCAAACCAAAAAAAAGTCACAGTCTTAATAATCTACTTCCGGGCTATCCTCCCGCTTTAAATTGCATTTTCTTAAAAACTCTTGTCCAACCATGTGAATCCATTTATTGCTAACCCATTTGGTGCCAAACAAAACAGGACACGCTGCATGACGAGTCCTGTAATCACCATCTCCACTCGGATGCAAATTGTACCAAAACGCTGCCGAGCGTTTGATGGGATTGACTCGAACTCCAATCGGAGGAAATACAGTTGCTCCTCCAACTTCAGGAGAATCTAAATAAAACAGCCATGTTGCTATTCTATTTCCGATCTCGGAGCCAAACGCATCTCCAGGATCACTTTTCTGGAACAAAAATTTATTTTTTTAGATTACTTTTTTAAATCCTTACTCTAGCAAAATCAAAATGAGGTTCATATTGACCACCAATACCATAGTTAGCTATTTGCCATTCTTCCGCTGTGCTCATGCTCAAATTAGTCACTGCTGTCAACAGACTGGTCAAAAATCTTAAAGTCGGATGCTCATTGTCTGTCAACCAGCCACTTTTGCTTATTCGGTATTCAGCCGTTTCATACTGACCAGTAATAGGACTCCTTACTATGGCTCTTTTAAGCTTAGGCCTAGCTAAGTTTTTCATAATTTCAATTTGTTTTTCGGTTATTATTTCATGGTAAAGCCAAATTTTAGGGTCATCATTAACTAATTCTTCTTTTACAGGGGCAATTTTAAGCATAGGGTGATAAGTGGCATAGCGACAATACAAATTTTTAGGTATTTTTTCAGACGTCGGGTCACCTCGACACAAAGCTTCGTAAACATCTCGTTCTAAGCCAAGTGCGTGCTCTGGCCGAAGGTTTTTAAAAACAAACGGATTAGTGTATAGATCTATAGGATCACCCAACTCGCCTTGAAGCTTTTTTTTGTAATCTTTTAGCTCTTTTTCAAAGTAATCAATATTATAGCGAGCTCTTTCGTGTTCTGGTTCAATAGACACCAATTTTTTGGTCAAATCGAGCGCATGCTTAATATTTCCTTGCTTTAAAAAAATTTAATTATAAAATGCACCATTTATCAAGATTTAATGAAATTGTTTTTTATAAATAAACTAAAGTTAAGAACGCTTTTTAGTTTTTTCAAAACACTAAATGAAAAGTCGAATTTTAATCTTGTTTTAATATAACTATTAATATGACAAAAACATCTGTCAAATAACAAAAATGCTTTTTCCAAATTTATTAAAATTTTTTTTAATAAACTTACTTAAAATATTTGGCATTTAAACAAAAATGAAAAAATAAAATGTACAACAGAACTATGTTATATATTTTATGTATTCTCAAACTGGTTTTGACCAAATTTTTTATTTTTTTAAGAATCTGTTCTTTTTTCCAATGAATCCAAAAAAATGTGGTTTTTTAAAAGTTGGATTATTTTAGTATTTTAATAATATATTTAATTTTTTTTTTAAAGTGCTTAAAAATTTTCAGTATCATTGAAAGACAGTTAAGAAATTTAAAATAATTATAATGACCGGTTTAAAATTAAATTGGTAGATAATTATAAACATGATCAAGACCAAAATGCCATTTTATAAAGCTAAAACTAGATTATTAGATAATAATCAATTCTAAGTCAAATTTTTTAAGAAATTTTATTTTTTTGGTTTTTTGTTCCCTATTCACCTATGTTTTTTTGCAGCTTCTTAAAAAGACAAAATTCTGTACAAATTATAAGGCTTACTTTTAATTTAGGATTTAAAGCCCATTAAAATTTGACAAAAAATTTACAAAATATATTTTTTTAATATAAAAAAAAAATGAAAAAAAATAAATGATTAAGACACTAATTTCCATTAAAAAAGACTAAAGCAAAGTAAGAGAAAATTTGAATGGACGGACATTTGTTGGTAAAATTTTATAGGCTTTTAAAAAGAAAATTAAGCTGAACTATTTTTTCAGCTCAGTTACTCTAGTAAATTAAATTAATAACACCTTAAATTCAGTAAAATAAATGGTATAAAATAGAGTTTGGATTATCTTTGTAGATGTTTTTTCAATCAATCAATTGTTTTATTAAAAAATATGAAAATTTCTCACGAATTTTTAATCTAAAAACTTTTTGCTTATTTTTATTTTTAACTTTTTATTATTATTATAAATTACTGCGTGCATGTTTTAGAGAAAATGCGGTTTTTTTCGTGTCCTATTAAAACACTGACCCCCTTTTTTTTTGCAAATATTTTTAAAAGTTTTAGTTTAAGTTCATTTAGTTTGAATTTTTCTCTATTTTTTGGAAATTAAATTAGTTCTTCTCCCAAATTTTTATTTTTTGTGAAAATTGAATATTTTTATATTTTTAAAAACCTGACCCCCATTTTCCTTGTAGAGAATTTAACGAGCTTTCTAAAAATTGCTCAGTTTATCTCCAGGAAGTATAGTTTTTGAAATATTTTGATTAAAATAAAAGACCTTAGTTATTATTGAAATCGAATTTAAAATTTTTTAATACGACATACCATTCAATCAAGAATTTTCTTAGATTTTTGACTAAGAAAATTTTGTTTTTTTTGTTTTCTTAACTAAAAATTTATTTTTAATTTCGTTTAAATAGAATACGACTCAATTTTTTTAATCAAATCAATAAAACAAAATATATCAAATATTACAATTATAAATTGAATTTTCTTAATTTTTATGAAATAATTTGAAATTATCAAAAACTTAACTTCCTGTAGAAAAATTAAGCACATTTATAGAAAGCTCGTTAAATTCTCTACAAGGAAAATGGGGGTCAGTTGGGGGGTCAGGTTTTTAAAAATAAAAAATTATTCAATTTTCACAAAAAATAAAAGTTTTGGAGAAGAACTAATTTAATTTCCAAAAAATAGAGAAAAATTTAAACTAAATGATAGATTAAAACTTTTAAAAATATTTTTGCTTTGCAGAAAAAATGGGGGTCAGTGTTTTAGTATGACCTTTTTTTCAGAGACTGAATTTAAATTTTTTTACCCCAATTTCTGTAATTTTCCAAAATTATTTAGATAAAAATCTCCAATAATCTTGACTATTAAAAATCAGCTTTAACTTTTTTGTTTGTATAAATAAATTTTACCCAAAAATTACTGTTTTTAATGAAATTTTACTAATTTTATTATTTTATTAGAAAGAAAAAGATGAAAAAATTCTTCAAAAATTTTTGGTTATTTTTATTTTTACCAAAACTAACGAAAAGTAACGTCAAATTTCGATTATTTTTGACTTGAATGATTTTATGTTATTTTTCTTTGTAAAATTTTGTTAAACCCTTCTGTCATATCATCATTCTAGCACCTTCGATAGAAATTATATTATCATTCAAAATATCTCAAGCCTCATTCCTCTTAGCTTTACTCTCCCAAGATAATCGCATTTATGAATTTAAAATATTATATATAGAGAATTAAAATTAAAATAAATAAATAGAACTTTTTCTAGCTTAATTATTTTTTGTCTGACCAATTCTTTAAAATATAATTAAAAATCTAAAAATTTTACCTTTGCTGTTGTAAAAGCGTAGTAATCCAGCACTTGAACAAGACTCACAGAAGGGCTATCACCTTCGAGTTCCAGTTGGATCAGAGATTCATTCATCCATCTTACAGCATGATAAAAGTCTTTATTCTCATAGGCAATTCTGCCAAGTTCAAAGCACTCAAGTGCGCTTAATGGCCGTGAAGGGTGCTGGGTATTTAAATTTCCTAGTCTAATATCATTCGGTTTGATCAAATATGTATCCTCAAGCCGATGCATTGCTTTTATTACACCTTCATAATCTTCGTTTCCCGGAAGAAAAACATCTTCTTTTATGTCTCGGACAAGTTTTTTTAGCTCATCCATTGTGTTCAAGCTGTCCACAAAATTTTGCAGATCTTTTACCATTAGTTTTATTAAAAGAAATGCATTGACTGGATTGCCCACAATATTAGCTTGTTTGCTAGACTCTTGGGAAAATTTTTTAAATTCGTCAACAATTTTTTTAGCACTATTGAGGCGCTTTTGACAAAATTCGACAAAATTGCTAAGATGTTCAGCAACTTGGTGCTGTGAGTCTGCCAAGCGTTTCATTTCCTCATAGGAAGTAAACATTTCTGAGCGAACAGCGCCCAAGTAAAGCGCAATAAAGAAAAAACACAATTTCATGATTCTCTTTACAAATGATATTTTTTTCTTTTCTATTTTTAAATAAAAACTAGAGCATTAGATTTTAATAATAAATTGTAATTTAGGGCCGAAAAATCGTGGTTTTTATTTTAAAAAAGAGTATGAAAAATCGATATATTATAAATTCAATAGTCTGAAGTTTATTTCTTCAGTTAAGGGCTAACAGCATCGGCCGCAGCAAAAGGTCAGACATGCGGTGGTACTGATAATGATTTTCAGAATAATTTTTTTATCTGTATATTCATAAATTGTTGCTTTATATTTGTATATTTTTACATTATTATTATTAAAATCAGCATACTCTAATGCATCAGAGAAAAGAAATTAAATTGATCTTCAACGAAAATATTTTGATAGAATTAGAAGAGCTAAACTAACTTTTTCATGATATTTGGTTTTATTTTTAATTTTAATTAAAGACTACTGCTAAATAAATAAAAGATCCTTTGATTTTTTTCTGAATATTTATTAAATAAAAATTGGAGAATTGGAAAAATTTTAAAAAAGTCTCTTCAATCAATTTTACTTGCATTATTTTTCTTTTGATTGCCATGATTTTTTTTATTTAAAAGAAATAAATTGTATTTTTTGCCTAAAGAAAGAGTTAAATAATACTTATATTGACTAAATAACGTTTATGGTTTTAAAGAATAATTATTTTTTTTTTAAATAATTATTATTATTATTAATTATTAATTATTTTTTCTAATAAAGATGATAAAAATAACATTAAATAAAAAATTCATTGTAAATTTATTTCTAAGAAATGAATCAAAACTATTTTATTTAAATAGTCAAATACAAAATTAAAAATTAACTTAAATTGCTAAACAAGAAATTCAATGGAATGGAAAATTTAAATTCAAAAAATCAAAATCGAAATTTGGCCAATTTTCGGTAATAAATTAATTAATTTTTTTTTTGATTAAAAGCCTCTAAAGTTCTTTTTTAATATTGATTAAGTAATCTTTAATTTTTATTTAGCTTTCAAATTTTTTTTTAAATTCCGAAGATTTTTATCAATGATTTAAATTTTATATCTTAATTTTTAACGCTTGCTGGCACTAGTTATAACATTATTTTTTTTTTCAATTAAATTTTAGTAATAAAATTAATTTTCTGATTTTATCCAAACCATAAGTAAAAGTTTGGTCATTCAAAACTTTTTTGATTTTAATTTTTGTATATTTCCTCTTGTTTCAATTCATTTTTTTCAGTGTTGGCTTGTTTTTAATTTTTGACTTTGATCCTATTTTGCTTGTTTTTATGATATGACGTTCATCTTTAATTTTTGGTTGAAAGGTTGACAAAACCAAGTATTCTTCATATTTCTGTCCTATGCGCTCTCTCAATGACCTCAACACAGTTTTTATTTAAGAGCACCAAATTTCTTTACAATTCCTATATCCAAATCCGGTCGCACAAAGCTAGTTTTATATTTTCTTGGAGATCTCTTCGGTGTTATTAATAAAATCATTCAAAATTAAAGGTTATTTAAGTACCATTTTTAGAACTATCATTGAACATTATTAATAATAATAATAATGGTTCCTTTATCCTCATCGGTTAGAAGTTTGGAGCGAGATTTTGTCGCGCCAGTTCCCTCTGGTCTTCGACTCATCAACCCATTTTGACCATGTCAATCCTATCGTCTCACATCCTTAAAACTTCCATTCAATTTCTCTCAGGTCTTCCTCGTTTACTTTTCCCATCCA
The DNA here is from genome assembly GCA_019054805.1 of Brachionus manjavacas. Taxonomy (NCBI): domain Eukaryota; kingdom Metazoa; phylum Rotifera; class Eurotatoria; order Ploima; family Brachionidae; genus Brachionus; species Brachionus manjavacas. Next base: position 1,311,237 of record JAHQIY010000005.1, read on the forward strand.
CTATTTCTCTGAAAAGTATTTTCTTAGATCGACATTCGCCTCTTGTTACACCCGTTTAGCTTTTGCTATTCTGCCGGGCTACAAGTCCATGCCTCTACACCGTTGAGTATCGCCGCACTAACGGCGGCTTTTGTTAATCTTAGATTCAATCTAAGATTACAAAATTTTAATTAGATCCCGCAGCCTTTTCGATACTTCATGCTTCTCTAAAATCATAAAGAGAGACCCTCGGTCCACCGAGTCAAATACCGTTTTAAGGTCCACAAACCTTGAATAAAAAAATATAAATAAGAATCAATTATATTAATTGTTATTTTTAATAAAGTACTTTACTATGGCAGATATGATCTTTACTAAATCAAACTTTTCTATTCGTTCAGTATTTTTTGACTTTATTCCTTTACTTTTATTATTCTTGGATAAACCTTTCATTGCTGTTTTTTGACATATTACCTTTTTTATTTTAAAACGTTCGTGATCTTACGATTAATAAGAAAAAAAACAAAAGCTAGCATTTAATTTCTTCTCAAAATAAAAGTGATATTCAAATTCTTTTAAAATTTGAAATAAAAAAACAAGGATAATTAATAAATGATCATATTGAGTAATTTTTTTGCTAGTCAATTAGAAAATTTAAATAAAAGTGAAAATAACTCATTAAAAATATTCAATTTAAAATAAAGTCTTAGACACCTTTTCTATATGTTATTTATGAACAAATTAGTAGAAGATATAAAAATTCAGGCTTAGGATTTAGGTAAATCTAATTTTCGAGTCTAAATATCATTTTGGATAAATTAATTTTTCGTGTTCAAGTTATTTTTTTTAATAATATGTGTTTAACATATAAACTAATCTAGATGTTCTCACAGAATATTTAATAGAAACAGCTTTTGAATAGCGAATAAACCTTTGAATTTTACTTTAGTTCAAATTCTAAAAAAAATTTCAAGCTGGAAATTTTAAATTCGACATTTTACTCTTTAAGAAATAGAATTGATTTTGCTTTTAAATTTACATAAAATTTAAATTTAAATTTAATTCAAAAGAATAATTATTATTTAAAATCTAAATTTAAAATTTATTCGAATTTTTTGTTTAAAAAAAATATTTATTTTTTTATTATTATAGTAAATATAAGAATTAAATTAAGAAATTTGATTTAACTGGATTTTAGTCATTTTAAATTTAAGGAGCAATTAAATGTCAATCATCATACAGCTTTTGCATGGACCAGACCAAAAATTGTTTTGGCCACAATCAGGATTGATATTACGGGTGTCAAGTTAACAGTTGGTAAGATGTAATTAATTTTAAATTTCTACATTTTCACGTTTTTATATTCTCTAATATTTATGTACAATATTTTAGAAACTTTTAGAAAAAAGCTTACACATAAAAATTCAAAACTAAAATTTTCTAAAAAATTTCACAAAAAATATTAGAAAATTTAAAAAACTAAACATTATGCCTGACAGTTCAAATACTTGATTGAAATTTGAAAATTTACAATTGGAATTAGAACCTGTTTGATTAAAAATTTGCTTTCTTTTAAGAATTTGGTATTCAACTCCCCGTTTCAAAAATTTGACCTAGGTTTGGACAACCAAAAATAATTTTTTTTTCTAATATTTTATTTGAATTTTTCATCGCTCTTAAGCTATAGACACTCAGTTTGTATAAAAAACTAATATGTATTTTATTTAAAAATAAGTTTAAATATTTATTCTTAAAATGCGATTTTAAATGGACTTCTAGGAATAATTTTTCTACCAAAAGCCATATTACCTTAACAGAGCCTATGCGCCTCATATTTCGAATTTAACAAAATTTTGATACCAAATAAATATAAAGAAAGCCAATTGTTAAGAATAAATGTTTTCTTATTTATAATAAAATACACAAAAAGATACTTGTTGACAATAAACTTAGTCTCAAATTTTGATTGAAGTTTGTATGAAAAAATTCATATCTAAAAATAAGAATTATTTTGAAGACTGTCACTTTTTCAAAACAAAATTTATTAGTCTTCAAAGATTCGTAACTTAAAATCATGTTTAAAAAGATTTTCTTTTAGAGTTGAAAATCCGATTTCAGTTTGAAAACGAATAATAAGTTTATAAAGATTTTAAAAATTTCAACAAAAAAATTGCCAATTTCAATCAAGCAAAATCTTCATAAAAAATTTAAAACCTTTTAGTGTTTATTGAAGTGATTAAAGAAAAAAAATTATAATTAAAAATTAATTATCAAAAAATCTGTTCATTCTATTTGTTTTTTTTTTAAATAAAGCTTAATTTTAAATAATTTAGAGAAAAAAGAATTTCTAAAAAATAAGTGTTAATGCATTTGATGATTTTGGGACCATTTTGTTTACCTAAAATTCATTTAGTAAATAATTACTTAAACTAAAATTCTAATTTTGAAATCGATCAATTGAAATTAAGTTCCTGTGCTTTGCAAACACTGTTCCGAAATTAAATACTCAATAACAGTGGTAAAATTTCAGTTCTTTTATTTTTTTTGAGTTCTATTTAAGGAAAAATGTCTTCTTTAAATGAAACTGAATCGAAGTTCATGTGCCAACCCTACTTAAAATGGAAATTTGAATAAATTTAAGCCTAATCAAGTCGGAAATTGAAAAAAAAACTGTAAATATCATTATGTAATATATACACTCAGTTTTTATTTGCAAAATAAATCCCAACTGATACCAAGCGGTAACAATGAAAAAAAAACAATATTATTAAATTATCAGAACGAATTAAATGAGAATATTCAATCAACCATTCTGATTAATTTTAGAACTAAAATAAATATTAATTTGATGAATTATGTAAAAATTTAAATTTTTAAGATTTTCAGGTTCGTATTTACATTGCATGTAACTTGGATTATTTGATCGAGCATTTTTTTCCAACAACTAACATTTCCAAAAACTACTTTCAAATTATGCTCACAATTTCCAAGTATATTTATCCAGAAAAAAAAGTTTAAAAGTTTTCTACTTTTTTCACAGGTCTTTTTGCATTCATAAAATGCTATCTCTTTTGCGACTCGCTTTTATCTTCGTTTAATTAGTATGGCCAACTGTGGTAAATAATAAATATAAAGGTTTAAAAAAGTTATTAAATGAGAATTATTTTCTTAACTTCCAATGTATTTACCTGTTTATTTACTCAACGCTGTATAAATTTTTTTTTACGGATTCTCTTAAATCCCTGTATTTGAGAATTCTTTTCTAACACATCTCAACCAAAGACAATCTTTTCTATTTGTTCACAATGTTTCTGGTGACGTTTCAACAAAAAACTAGTTAATTTCAAAATTGTGTTCTTAAAAAAATTTAAATAATTTGAAAGTTTAAAAAATCCAAAATCAATTCGAATAAAGCTGTTTTCTTTAGCAAGAAGTTATTTTTTCAAATTTTTAAGTTAAAGCTTAAAAGAAAAATCTATATTTTTTAAAACAGATAAAAATTACTAAGCTTTAAAAAAAAAATTAATTAGTCTAGATTTGGCCACCACTAAACGCCTTCAGTAGCGAAATTTTCGCATTTTTATAATTATAGAAGCCTTCATTTATTTGCACACTCTTGCTGAAAACGATTTCAATTGAATTTTAAATGGTTTTGATATTTTAAAGCTAATTTTTGTTGGTAAGAATAGGCTGACTTATAAGTGCCAAATTTGGGAATCAATTAGATCACAATCGGAGGTCAGAATAGAACTCCAAAAAGTTAAAATAAACTGATTGCACTAGAAATTTGTGTTCTCAGCAACAAAAATTTTTTTATTTTATTTTTTTTAAACAAAATTAAGATCATATAAAAAAGCGGGCTTTGGCATAAGACTCGAAAAATTGGTATCTTCTAAATGAATGATTCATATGTAATCCTAGACTCGGCGAGCAATTAGCACTTTTTTCCTTGAAAACAATTTCAAACGAAGCGTTTGATCTGCCTTTTTAAATTATCTTTAAATTTTTAATTAAACAAGATAAAACTAGTTTAAATTTTGTTTAAATTTTGGGAAAAAATTACGCAATTGGCAGTACACAATTGAAAATTTTGCTTAAGATGCGGTCTCAGGTGAACAATGAATTTGATTTGTACACAATTCTTAGCGAGATGCAGACACAGCCCAAGCCATGCAGAGCTCAGCCCAAGCGTCACACAATAACGCACCAAAAAGTCCTGACCGCCTCGCTCCTTGATTCACATTACACTGACGGCCACTCGAGTTGGTGTTCACTAGAGTCGAAAATTGATTTGTACAGATCAAAAACTTCATGCATAGGAAGTTGCCGCAACGATCTGGGACCAGGCGAGCCAGTCTTTTTCGACTTTGAGCCCTTTTCCACCAGACTTAAATTGATGTGTAAGCTAATAATTATTATCCAAGGCGCAGTCTACGAAAGATCCGGCCCACCCAAATTGGTCCAAGACCGGTCGGTTCAGTTTCCTGAGCCGTCCGAAAATATCAAAATGAAATCAAACAGTATGGAAGATTTGCTCGAAGAGGTCAAACTGCCGTATTTGCCCGAGACCAAAAAAGTGGTGTTCAACTCACGGCTGAAGAGAAGCAATTCTCGCTTGGCAGAAAAGCGCCTGCGGAACAAGTCACTGACAAGCAATTGCTTGAGTGATGATGAATCGACTACGAGCTCTTATGTGGAAGAAAGCTTGACAATAAGATACTATGACACTGAGCAATATTTCAAATTTAGACTGAGTGGTTCAAATAGAGATTATACTAGTCTGCCCTATTACCAGTATGGTTCAAAACCAGCATCCTATTCAAACAAATCGACGGACACTGGCGATAAAAAAATAAGAAACAAGTCAACTTCAACTGATGATCTGATGACTGAGTCAGCCATGGACTATTTTTCCAAGAGACAATTAATGTCCTCTCTGAGTTTGCTTGAAAAAGTGTCTTTTCTTAAAAACTCCAAGACACATTTTGAGAACAGCAAAGGTCATTATATTCCGATAGACATAGAGCCCAGTCTAGCTCGAATTGAGTCTGATCCTGATAGCGATATTCATGATAAAAGAGGAGACAATGAAATGGAAAATAATGAAATATTGTCAAGGAGAGTTATAAAGTGTGACAAAACTGAGGGTATTGATAGAATATTGGAAACGCTTGATGAAAGCTTTATCGAAAGGTTGAGAGCTGGCCCCAAAAAATCTACAGAATGGTCAATGTTTAGCAAAAAAGACAACAATTTGGTCAAAAAATTGTCTAATTATGATTTTGATTCAACAAGCAAAATGACCCGCATGACCACGATTACCACCAAGACAAGCTCAACGACATCTTCCACTGAAGTTACCAAAGTTATCAGCACTAAATGAATTGAGATTAGTAATTTTTTACAATTTTAGATAGTATTTTTTTAAATAAACATTTTTGATATTTATTTGTAAATTTTGAATTTTTTAATATAATCATGAAAATACATTTGAAAAGAAAAAGATAAATAAATAAAATAAAAACTGGTAATTTTAATTTTTTTAGACAATTTCAGTAAAAAAAAAAATTGCCAAAATTTAAAAAATTTATTTTTCAAAGCATTTTGTACGATTTTATTTTAAAATTTTTTTCTAATATGGGCTGACTTGAAATTATGTATTTATGGTCAAACTTCTATTTAAGTTACAAGATAAAGTTTAAGTCAAGACTTGACTAAAATTTTAGTGAGTATCATCATTTTTTTTGACCAAAATTGATAAAAGTCTATATCAGATGTAATCATAAACAAATTTGTATTTAAATTTCGAGATAAAGTTAAAGTCAAGACTTGACTAAAATTTTAGTGAGTATCATCATTTTTTTTGACCAAAATTGATAAAAGTCTATATCAGATGTAATCATAAACAAATTTGTATTTAAATTTCGAGATAAAGTTAAAGTCAAGACTTGACTATAATTTTAGTGACTTTAACTTTATCTCGAAATTTAAATACAAATTTGTTTATAATTTCATCTGATATGGACTATTATCAATTTTGGTCAAAAAAAATAATGATACTATCTGAAACCTATAATTATTTTAAGCCATCTAATATAAATTAACGCTGGTTCTGTTAATAGAGTTAAAAAATTATACTAATTTTAAAAGGACAAAAAAACTTACTTCCTTTAAATTAATTTTATTCAGAGTGAAATCAATCTTGAACTCAAATCTTTTGAAGGGAGGTGAAGTTCATTAAAAAAAAAAGCAAATCAAAATATTTTAAAATTAAAAATAAATTAATAATTTTGAAATGTTTTGAATTAAAATCAAAAAAAATTAACAGTAATGATTTGAATCAAATCAAATCATTTGATAATAGGATCCTTGGTAAATTTACGTAATTTTTCGCAAAAATACGTAAATTTAAAAATGATAAATTAACTAAATTTTACGTAAATAAAAGTAAAATTACCAAATTTTTACGTTAAATTATGCCAAAATCCTAAAATACCAAAAAAATCTCAAATTTTGTAGTTTTTACATAAACGATTATTTTACATAAAATATCGTAATCTAAAAAAAATGAAATCGAAAATTTCAGATTATTGCTGTATAATTCAGTAAAATTAAAAAAGTATAAAATAAAAATTTTACTAAATTTTTTGACCAAAATTGGCGTAAATTTATGTAAATTTAAATTTAAGTATTTTTAATAATGTCAAGAAAATACAAAGAACACCTAATTTACCAGATTTAAATACGATTGAACTAGGTTGTTAAGATTGTAATTGACAGGAATGGTGACTGGCCATACCACTAAATTCCTGCCAAATGTATTTTAATATTAGTGCGTTTTTTTTTTGTAAATTTAAATTTTCATAAATTGTAAAATAATTAAATATTAGAATAAAAAATCCATTTTTTCTTTTTCATTTATTTTTTGTCATTTTTTTTTAATTTTACCTTAATTTAATTTTTGGAATTTTCTGAGTCATTTAAAAAGAAAACGAACAAAAAATTAGTATTAAAAATTAGTATGTTTTAGTTTTGATGTGAACTAAGTTTTTTTTAAATAAATATTAGAAAAATATTTGCAAAACTTAATTAATTATGACAGCTTACTTTTAAAAAAATATTAAGTCAAAATACTTTTATTTAAAGCTTTAAGTTTCTATCGATAATTTCTATTGTTCACTATTTTTTTGATAAACGCTTCTGGATGTTAACTTTAAATGCCTTTGACCAACCTACCTTGAATTAAAGATCAATAGTAGTTTTGTCAACTACTTAACCTTTAAATAAATTAAAATATAAACGATGGCTTTTCTAATTTTTTTTTTTGTCAATTATTTTTAAATTTTGATAAATTTTCCATTATTTATTTTTAAATTTAACACTTCCTGAAGAAGTCAAGATTTTTTTAAACAAATATAATTTTGTTTAACGCTTTCAGTATTGCTTTATCCAAATCTTCTTCGTTTTGTTCCACTCTATTCTCAGTTTGTTTTCCGCTCAAATTTTTTTTTTCGGAAAACATTAATAGAAAATAACATGGCCGTATTCTTTTGTTCGATATTAGTCAATTTATTGAATTAAATGTACTTCCTTTTAGGACGGATTGAAAAAAAGGGAATGCTAGTTCGAAAATCGAAAAAGGCATGAAAGTTAGAAAGCAAGGAAACACATCCGAAAATAATTGGACATGAGCGCGTAGCACTCGGGCAGTGTGTCCTTGTCGGGTATGTCCTGCTTGGTGTCGGTCGGGGTTGAGGTCGGATTCGGTTTCATCTTGCCCTCCGGCTTCGCAAGCGTGTGGAAAATTTTCCTCGCCTGCTCGCCCACCTGGAGCTTGAAGAGGACTTTGCCCTTACCGTCGTTAATCTCGTTGGCTTCCAGATAGAGCTTGAAACCCTCCAGCCACGCCTCCCAGCGCGGTCCTAGCGTGCTTGCGTCGCCCGCTGCGTACTTAAGTTGACCGTATGTCGCTGACATTTTCCTCGTCACCAGATAAAATAAAGTAAACTATTTTATTTAAGTTATAAAAACTTTATTAATTCTAAAAAGAAAAAACCGGGCCCGGTTGTCGTCGTAGACTGAACACCGGGCGGAAATATAAATCACATTATATAAAAGAAATATGAGGAAAAATAAAATAAATAAAATAAAAAATTATTAAATATAAATATGAAATACGCGTGCATGCAACTGCACAGCGAACCGCGTACATACACAGTGATGTCTTCATCACACTTGCAGTCCTCAACTTTTTGATAATTGTTTTTAAACCATTATCAAAAAGAATTAACATTAACGAATTAAAATGTATTTTAATTTAAAGTTTTGCAATAAAATATTAATTTTAATCTAAATTTGATTTTTGAATACTAAAATTTAGAAAAGAAAAGGAAAGAAGCTCTGAAATATATTTTGGTCATTATGAATTTTTCTTCTCAAAATAAAACCAAAATTATGAATAATTTTTTTTTTTTTGATAGCTCTATACTTATTTCTCATTTTAACATTGGAATTTTTTTTCCTGATTAAGATATTATCATAGAAAGTTGTAATTTGTGTTTAATATTAAGTTTAGTTGAAAAAAAATAAAGGTTTTGGGTATACCGATTTTTGAAAGTCGGGTTTTATAAACCCGACTGTCCTTAATGGTATAAAAAAAATCCGTCCTTTGAGTGATAATTTAGATTTTCTTTGAGTTCATTTATATTGACTGTAATTTTTGAGGTTTCAATTTTAAAGTTAGGTTTAATAGAATATAACTGTCAAATTGGAGGACGAAAATTTATTATCTAATTGCGTGGAACAATTAAATAGAATTGTGAGCCAAAAAGAAATCAAGTTTCTTGGTATTAAATTTGATTCTAAGTTAAACTTTAATATACTGGTAGACAAAATAAAGGAGCGCTGCAATGAAAGGCAAATTATTATTAGGATATTGTCAAACAAAAAATGGGGTCTTACTCAAAATACACTAGGAAATTTAAAATAATTCTAAATAAATCTTAATTCGGATCAATTTAAGACCATTCTTTTTGAATCCATTTTCAGAAAAAATTATCAAAAAATTACAAGTAATTCAGCATACAGCAGTCAGATCTTTAAAATATTACACTCCCTCCAGCATCGTGCATCATGAAGCCTAAACTACTTACAGTCTCGAATCGTCTTTTTGAGTTGAGTGAGAGATATGTTGGGACAAGACTGAGTCTTTCTATTCCAATGGTTGTAAGACTGGTGGAGGAATACAAAGAAGGTTTCGAATCAAGATATATTGAATACCCAACTCCATTGTGTAATTGCTACCTTACTATTTCTTCTTTTTTTCCTGAAACTTGAACTATTTAAACATGTGGCACATGAAACAATCTTTTCCAATTTATGTCTTTTTAACTTTAATTTTTTTTTAGCTTATTTACTCTATTTTGATTCTTTTTTTTTATTTTATTTTATTAACTTTAATTTTATTTTTATTTTTTTTTTATTTTATTTTTAATTTATTCTGAAGGAGCTTTAGCTCGGTACAGAAAACAAATAAATAATAGTCAAAATGGTAACTTATTTCAATGAACCATGGCTCGAATCTTACGACCCCAATAAATAATTTTATGGGGAATCGGGGGGTTATGAAGATATTCATGAGGATTTCGACGAATAAATCGAAGCTCATGACAACTTGAGGAACACTTTAATTGAAACTGAGGTAGGAGAAGATAATAATGAGACTACCCAGCAGCAAATTCCTACAATAGCGCTGTTATCCCATTTAATAATGTGGAAGCATATAATTGGTGTTGATTAAAGCCAAGGATTATTCAAGTCCTTTCCAGCTGAAGCTTGCGACATAACTTTAGGAAAATAAAGAGGAGTAGAACGACCAAAAAAAGAATTAAAATCATTAGTAATGAAATAATTGAAAATATTTTCTTAATTTTTTTATGATTAAAATTTTTTTTTGTGACTCTTTACTTTATTACATTTAATTTTATTATGTGATAACTAATTACTTAGAATGACAACTATTACTTTTAATTTACGATTCATACATTCAATTGACTAATTTTTATGTTGACGAATTAATATAAATAAATGACGATTTGATCTTTTTTTAATTGACGTTTAATCAGAATAAATGACACTTTAATATATTTTCCTCATTAATTAACTTTAATTTGATTTTTGATTTTGGTTTAATTTTTTTTTTTTTTAATTTATTCTGAAGGAGCCCTAGTTCGGTACAGAAAACAAAAAAATAAATAAATAAATAAATAATAAATAAATTTAAAAAAAGGCTTAACTTCTGAATCTTTACATTTCTACCCTACTCAAAAAAGACATCTCCCGATGTTGTCGAACTTCTTCAGAAGGGAAATTCATATGACGAGATCAGTTCTTTCTGTCTTTCTTGGTTATTTTAAGTGTTATTTATTGACGATGCTTTTAGGCGGGTTTTTGCAACTTTGTTAACAGGTGCATCGATGCATCATTTGCATCAAGCAAGTATTAAGATTTCTTTTTTGCATTTTCTGATTTTGAAAATTCCTTCAAGAGAGTTTATCCTATTCAGAATATATCTAAATCCGTTTTGGTCAATTCTTTTCAATACAAAGAATCGCTTTTTCACTTTCAAATTCGCCTTGCCTGCAGTAAGTGAATTAGTAATTTGAGCTTTTCTTCTTCCGGTTTGGACAGTTTGATTTATTTTTGATGATTTAGCGTGTTTCACCGTCATTGAAATCTTCATTATCACGTTTTATCTATATCCAAACGCAACCGTAGGCAATCTGATAGAACCAAAAAAAGAGGGTCTCGAAAACGAAAGTTTTTGTTTATAAGAATATTAGCATCTATGAATTCAACACCATCTTGGGCTAATTTTTGTTCCAAAAGTCTTAAAGATTTGTTCATATTTCTGTTTTTAATTAATAAAAGATTCCTTCTTTTTTAATTTCAAATTTTTAATTTCTTTAATAGTTAACCCACATATGCTTGAGAAGAGATCAAAAAAGAAATTGAAGCTGGTATAAAGAATAACTTTAAAAGCACTTTACTTAAATGGGAAACTTAACTTTAAATTCACTCCAGGACGATTTAGTTGCTTAGAAAAAAGCTGTTCTATCGTTTCTTTTTTATTTTTTTCTTTCTAGTTAATTTGGCAACACCTTGTGGTATTCATATGGGCATACAATTATCGTTCAAAAATAATATTTTTTTTATTCACCAAAAAAATTTAATCTAAGGCGAAACTTGATAACCAAAATTTAACACCTAATTCGTCTATCTTCCCGCAAATTTATTCTTAATTGACACCAAAAAATCACAATTACCTGTGCAAATCAAACCACTAATTCAAATTAGGTTATTATTTATTTATTTATTTGTTTTCTGTAACGAGCTAGAGCTCCTTCAGAATAAGTTAAAAATTAAAAAATAAAATAAAAATGAAATAAAATAAAATAAAAATAAAATTAAAGTTAATAAAATAAGATAAAAAAAAAAAAAAAGAATTAAAAAAAAGTAAATAAGCTAAATAAATGAAAATTAAGAATATATAAAATTGGAAAAGATTGTTACATGTGGCTCATGTTTAAATAGCTCAAGTTTCAGGAAAAAAGAAGAAATAGTAAGGTAGCAATTACACAATGGAGTTGGGTAGTCAATATATCTTGATTCGAAACCTTCTTTGTATTCCTTCACCAGTCTTACAACCAATGGAATAGAATGACTCAGTCCTGCCCCAACATATTTCTCACTCAATTCAAAAAGCCGATTCGAGACTGTTAGTAATTTTAGTTTATTAAAAGCCTCATGATGTACGATGTTGGAGGGAGTATCATATTTTAACTTAAGAATAGATCTGACTGCTGTATTCTGAATTGCTTGTAGTTTTTTGATATTATTTTCTGAAAATGAATTCAAGCAAGGAAAAGAATAGTCTAAAATTGATCCGACTAAAGATTTATATAGATTTCCTAGTGTGTTCTGATTAAGACCCCATTTTTTGTTTGACAATATCTTAATAATATTTAGCCTTTTATTGCAGCGTTCTTTAATTTCATCTACCAGTATATTAAAGTTTAATTTAGAATCAAATTTAATACCAAGAAACTTGATTTCTTTTTGTCTCTCTATTCTAATTCCATAAATTTTTAAGTTAAGATTATCACTCTCTTTTTTGTACCTAGAAAAGACTAATGAACACGACTTTTCGACCGATATCTTCATTTTCCACTTAATAAGCCATTGTTCTAATTCTTTGAGGTATTTATTGATCTTATTTTCTAGGTTCCCTTTTTTGTTATAAATGAAGAATGTAACTAGTTCATCTGCAAAAAGCAGAGAGTATTCATTATTTGTTTTGTTTCTTTTAGAGATGTCATTAATGTATATACTAAATAAAAGAGGACTAATTACTGAGCCTTGAGGAACACCTGCAGTTATTTGATATTCTTCGCTCAAATGGTCATTCACATTTACCTAAAATGTCCTAGAGTCTAAAAAGGATTTTATCCAGTTAGTCAAGTAATGAGGTGGATTCATTTTAATCAATTTAGAGAGAAAACCTTGATGCCAAACCCTATCAAAGACTAAAGAAATATCAAAAACAGGCAGCAAACTCTTTTGTCTATTTGATGACAACAATTTTTTGAATTAAAAAGAAAAGATTATCTGCTGTTCGCCGGTGTTTCCTAAATCCAGATTGCTCCTGGATAAGGAGTGAATTTTGCTCTAAAAAATTGTATAATCTTGAATATACTATGCGTTCCAGTAGCTTTCCTAAACAACTCGTTATACTAATTGGTCTATAATTTAAAGGATCGTGTAAACTAGAGGCCTTTTTTGAATCATAGTAATGTAAGATGTTTTCCACGCTTTCGGGACTCTACCTTCTCGAAGAGTTAAATTAAAAAGTTCTATGATTTCTATTAATGAATTTCTAGGTAAGTTTTTTAACATTAAATTATGAATTTGGTCAGGTCCTGATGCCGCTTCATTTTTTAATCTCTTTAAAGCCATAATTAATTCGTTTAAGCAAATTGGATCATTAAAATTAGACTGGTTATAATTCCTAAAGAAAACAGAGTTAGAATTTAGAATTTCGATATCTTTCTCAGTATCAATTAAATCAGAATTAGGACTAAATATTGACGATAAGAGTTCTCCAAAGCAATTTCCCTTTTCTTCATTAGTTTTGAATTCCCTTTCATTCAAAATCAATTTAGGAATTAAATTTGATCCTTTTTTTGTTCTAAATTTATTTATTTTTTTCCAAAAAGGTCTACTTGTCAGTGGGTTTTTTCCCATCTTCTCAATAAAATCAAACCAATTTTGATTCCAGAATTTTTTTAAAGAGGGCTTTAACTCAGATGTAAGTTGATTAAATTTTTGCTTGAGCTTTTGACAGCGAGTTTTCTGGTAATTTCTTCTTACTTTCCTACGTTCTTTTATCAAATTAACAATGTTTGGCGGAAGACTCGTTTTGTAGATTTTCTGAGAAAGATATGGAATGCTTTTATGTGAAGCAGAAATAATTTTTTCTGTTATTTTATCATTTAGTTGATCTATTGTGAGGGAACTTTCAGTGATATTCACTATTTGAGAATTTAAAATCTCGCTGAATAATTGCCAGTTTGCTTTCTTATAGTTAAACTTTTTAGCTGCTGATTTATTTTCTAATTGATAGCCCATAGAAATCGATGCTTCGATTGGGAAATGGTCACTAGTCATGTCTTGACTATTTAAGACACTAAAGTCGGTAATTTTGTCAATCAATGAAGATGAAACTAAGAAAAGATCAAGAATTTCAAAGTAATTCCTATTAAAAATATTGAAAGTAGGACGCTTATCATTGATTACTGAAAAGTCTAGCTCGTTGATTATTCTTTCTAATATTATCCCGTTTTCATTTTCCCCTACGCAGCCTATTTGCTTTGTTCTAGCGTTTAGATCACCACCTAAAATGTAGTTTCTACATGTTTTATTTACTGTTTTAAAAAACTCAAAGTTCAGAAGCACATTAGGTGGATTATAAAGACTAAATACAAACAGTTCATTATTCTTTCCTAAGTTCATTTTTATACAAAGGAGTTCGGAATTGAATTCCTCGTAAGAAAAATCTTGTATAAATTCGATTCCTTCTTTAATTAAAATAGCTACTCCTCCTCCGTACTTGTTGCGTGGTTTTGTTAAGAACTGATAATTTTGAAAATCAAGATAAATATTTGCCTCACTCAAATCTATCTTTAATTCATTGAGCAAAACAATGTCGGGACATTTTTGAGCTAAAAAATTGTCTAAGAGATGAACCCTACTAGGTAAATGAAGACAATTCCAGTGTGTAATTACTAACCTTGTTTTAATAAGAGGTTTTGTTCTTAAAGTTGATTTATTTAGCTTCTTGTTCATTCTAAATTTTCTTGACTGGCAGTTTGCTGACCAATTTTGTTAGATGATTGATCTACTTGAATTGAACATTCAGTTGTTGAACTGTTTGATTCAGACTCGAAGGTACTGTCGTTTTGATTTTCTAATACAACTAATGGTTTCTTTGATTCATTTTCGGTGAGCTCTTTTTCATTTGGATCAGATTCGGGAAATCTCTTGATTTGATTTTTTGTTTGGAAAAAGCTTCAGTCTCATTCTGATCATTTGAGAGGACATTGACAGGTCTCTGACTTATTGGTAGAAGATCGTTTAAATGGATTACCAAACTGTCTTCTAACACTGAAGTTTTGAGGTCTTGAGGACTAATTTCTGACATTACGTCATTGAGATTTGATGGCTGATATCCAGGCGTTTTTGGCATCAGATTTTCATCATAGTCTTTTAGGTCAGCTTCAATTTTTGATTGGGTTTCTTCTTGGTCAATGTAAAGATCATTGTAGTCAATCTTTTTCCTCTCAAGCGACTTTAGCTTTTCAGAAATGGAGCATTTTTGTGTTAAGTGTCCTTTCTGATGACACTTTTCGCATAGTTTTTCTTTGACAGGGCATTTCGCTATGTTGTGCCCTTCTTCATCACAAAAATAGCATTTCTGCTTTTGTCCAACAATTGACACAAGACACTTTAAACCATACATTATTGTAGGGCCTGACAAGCTTCCAATAATGTTCTCAACTTCTTTTGGAAATGATATTCTTACTCTTCTGACACCATTTTTCCTCTCGGGTCTATCTTTATATTTTTCTTCGGTAATGTGTTCAATATTGAGTCCATCAATTCGAACAGCATTAAAGAAGGTTTCAAGTCTATGATTCTCGAAATCAGAGGGCAAGAAGTGAAATCGAAAAGTACAATACCTTCCGAGATCCGGGACTTTATTTGCATCTTCAAGTCTGAAATTGGTTCCATTAATATTGATTTCACGATCGAAGATTTGGGTAACATTAAAAGCAGCATTAAACTCGATTATCCATACTTTGTTTGAAGAAAAATTGTAGACAGATGTGATCGCATCATTTTCCACCTGGTTTAGTACGATATCCAGTGAACCAAATAAGACCTTATGGCTAATCGGTTTGTCTAACCTCTTCAGATTTAGCTTGACCGAATTTTTAAATATCCACCGTCGGTTTTGGTTTGTTTTGTTGAGCGACATTGCCAACACACAACTTTCAACGGTTTTTTAACACGTGATGACGCTATTAATTAAATTTGATTTTTCAAACTTGCTAAGCCAAACGACAATTTTGAAATTAATTTGATCTTTTTTTTTTGATTTATTTTTGATGATTTAGCGTGTTTCACCGTCATTGAAATCTTCATTATCACGTTTTATCTATATCCAAACGCAACCGTAGGCAATCTGATAGAACCAAAAAAAGAGGGTCTCGAAAACGAAAGTTTTTGTTTATAAGAATATTAGCATCTATGAATTCAACACCATCTTGGGCTAATTTTTGTTCCAAAAGTCTTAAAGATTTGTTCATATTTCTGTTTTTAATTAATAAAAGATTCCTTCTTTTTTTAATTTCAAATTTTTAATTTCTTTAATAGTTAACCCACATATGCTTGAGAAGAGATCAAAAAAAGAAATTGAAGCTGGTATAAAGAATAACTTTAAAAGCACTTTACTTAAATGGGAAACTTAACTTTAAATTCACTCCAGGACGATTTAGTTGCTTAGAAAAAAGCTGTTCTATCGTTTCTTTTTTATTTTTTTCTTTCTAGTTAATTTGGCAACACCTTGTGGTATTCATATGGGCATACAATTATCGTTCAAAAATAATATTTTTTATTCACCAAAAAATTTAATCTAAGGCGAAACTTGATAACCAAAATTTAACACCTAATTCGTCTATCTTCCCGCAAATTTATTCTTAATTGACACCAAAAATCACAATTACCTGTGCAAATCAAACCACTAATTCAAATTAGGTTTCTAAACCAAATTAATTTATGCTTCACCAGTTCAATTTTTTATTCCCCAAAAATATTATTAATAGTATTTTTAATAATGTTTAACTGTAGATTATTTAAAGTAAATATAAATGATCACATTAGTGATGAATTCAAAATATCTGCTGGCGTTCCTAAGGATCAGTTATTAGTCCTTTTTTATTAATCTAATAAAGAATTTTCACTTCTCTTTGCAGATGATCTTGTCACTTTTTTTATTTATAAAAAAATGGAAATATAGAAAGTAAGATGAAAAAGTACTTGGTTGAATTAGAACATTGGCTTTTCAAGTGGAAAATGAAGATTTCGGTTGAAAAGTCTTGCTCAATGATTTTTACTAAAAACAACAAAGAAAGTTTTATGTTTAATTTAAATATTTATGGGAATAGAATCGAAAGCTTAAAAGAAATTAAGTTCCTAGGTATTAAATTTGATTCTAAATTAACCTTTTCTTCAATGATAGATGAAATTAAAGAATGTTGCAATTCAAGGCTAAATTTAATAAAAATCTCGCCGAAAAAAAATGGGGTCTTGACTTAAACACTTTAGGAAACCTTTATAAGTCTTTGATTGGATCTATTCTAGATTTTTCTTTTCCTTGTCTGAGCTCTCTTTCAGAAACTAATATCAAAAGGTTAGAAGTAATCCAAAATTCAGCAGTTCGTTCTAGACTAAAACTCAGATATGATCCTCCCTCTAACATATTCCATCATTAGGCATATAAAAAACTTAAACTACTAAAAATCTCAAATCGAATTTTTGAGTTGAGTGAGAGATATGTTAGGACAGGTCTGAAGATTTCATTGTGTAATTGCTACCTTACTATTTCTTCCATTTTTCCTGACGATCCTGGAAGAATCTTTAGAGTGTCCTATGGCCCGCCGCTCGGCTCAGCGGAAAAGAATAGCCTTCATTCTTCTATTCGATGAAGCTACGAACTGAGATCAAATCCCGGAATTTCAGCATTCTGTGTTCCTCGGCCAATATATTTGAAGGGAAACTAGAATTTATTTGACGCTAAGTTATTAGAGTGCAGAGTTAGACTCTCGTCTTATGATGCTAACTCCTCATACAATCTCGTAGTCAGCGCTTATTCATCAGCTTCCATCCTCGCCATACCAACAAGAGCGCGCAAAGCCCAGCTTAGTACAAATCCCAAGTGGTTCAAACCCAACATCAAGGCACTTACAAGGGAAAACTATAAGCTCCACTTGCTCTGTAGATCGGCTCCTCTCAATGAGGACTTGAAAGCCGCTTACATACAGTCCTGCTAATCGACAATTACCAACCTCTTGGAAACAGAATACAGGATAAGTGAAGGTATCGATAACTACTGGAATGTGCTAGTGGTTTTCTTGGATTTTGCCAAAGCTTTTGATAGAGTGTGTCGTGAGTCTCTCAGCACTAAAGTGGCTGTTTACTTCTTCGAGGACCGCTTAGTGAACTGGATCAGAGACTTCCTAATAGATCGGAAGCAGCGAGTTGCAATAGGACAGTATGTCGGAGTGGAGTCCCCCAGTGCAGTGTTCTAGGACCGCTCCTATTTGTTATCTACATTAATGACATGCCTTATATAGTAAACCATCAAGCTTTTCGCGGTTAAACGTAGAGATAGATGCAGAGATAGGTGAGGTATTGTTGTACTTGTTAAAAAGAGTCAGAAAATTACATAAGAATTAGAATTTTTGAAGTCATTAGACTTTTTTGCCTCAAAATATAATTTTATTTTTTGACGATTAATTTTTTTAAACTCCTTTCTTGCATCCCTATACTGGGATAGATTCTGTTCTGTTTTATCCATCATATAATTCTGATAGCAAAAATCAATAATACAACAATACCTCACCCATCTCTACATTTATCTCTACGTTTAACAGTATAATTTGGTAAATAAAGAAAAGAATGAGGAAAGAGTTATCTAATTTTGTTTCATTTAAAGAAATGATATCAAAATACTAAAGCAATACACTTTCATTTATCTCTATTTATCATCTTTCATATCATTTATCTTTAATTTATATTTAAATAAAGAATTTTTTAATTGATCTTAGAATTAAAACAAAATTTCTTTAACTGATCAAAATAATTTGGGTAAGAATGAGTATAACATTTATCTGCAAAAAAATCATCACTAAAGGGAAATACTTGATTCAGCAAATCACCTAAAAAGATTTCTTTATCATTGCCCTGATTATTAACAAATAATTTTATATGTTTCTCAAAACATTTTGGAGAAACATATTTTTTAAAACATTTTGGACAAAATATATTTGTTTTTTTCAGACATTATTAATAAGAAATATTAAGCAATTATCATCTAAGAAAAAAATATGTAAAACTAATTTACATAAAAAATTCTATTTTACAATTTAAAAAATGACTTAAGAAAATTGAAGATATAAAGAATAAATTTTTAAAGAAACTTACCAAGTCCAGCATAAGCAAGAAAAAGTTGAAATTTTTATTTGACGACTTTAAGGTAACTTCGCTGAGCAGAAGGCTTAAGTGAGAACGTCGAACTACCAAATTTAAAACTTTTTGTTTGTCACGTGACGACGCTAATATATTATCAAAATTAGATTTTGCAAAGCCATAATATTTATTTCAGTTTATTTTTTGATTCAAAAAATTATTTTG
The DNA here is from genome assembly GCA_019054805.1 of Brachionus manjavacas. Lineage (NCBI taxonomy): Eukaryota > Metazoa > Rotifera > Eurotatoria > Ploima > Brachionidae > Brachionus > Brachionus manjavacas. The sequence goes on from JAHQIY010000005.1 coordinate 1,330,248, forward strand.
CTGTAACTTTTAATTTTCTGTTGTAACTTTGTAAATATCCACTGGGAAAGATAAGGGACAATTATTAATTAATCAAATTTTTCCCATTAATATTTGAATCAATCTATCTTCGGCAATAGCAAGAGCTATTTAGTCCATTTTAAAGTAGCATATATTTTATTTAAAATAAAATAAATAGCATAATTGTTTGATATGAGACTTCCAAACTGAATAAGCTTCCTCAAAAAGGTCATAAAATGAATTAGAGCCCTTTATTATCCAAACTTCATATTTTTGCTAAAATTCCACATAACTTTGGACAAGATTTGAAAGGTGCATGCGAAAAGATTTATTTTGTATGAAGCTTAACAATTATTTTTCCGATTTAATGTTTTAAATATTTATCTGTTCTCAGGAATCCTCCTTTTCACCTCAAATCTTACCATAACACTAAAATCATCTTCATTTTCTAGTTCTGAAACAGGGTAAAAAATAAATTATTCATCTTCAACTAGAATTTTTCGATTTGATCATCAGCATAATTAAATGATGAGCAAAAGCCATTTTAAAATAATGCCTTGTTTTTTCACTAATATTTCAAGGTTTAAATGGGCATGAGAATTATTACTTCTAATTTTAACTTAATGAAAACATCAAAGAACTAAAAGTCGGAATTTGGCTCAGCAAATTTAAAAATTATAATTAAATTAAAAGTGTCATCACGTGTTATAAAAAAGGTTGTAAGTTAGGTGTTGGATATGATGCCTAACAATACAAACCAATTTCGACGGTTGATTTTTAAAATTTGGTCAAGCTAAATTTGAAAAGGTTTGAAAAATCGATTAGTCTTAAATGCTTATTATGTCCCTTAGATGTCGTTCTAGACCAAGAGGCTCAAAACGTAATACATCTGACCACGTATTACGCATAGTCAATATATGTTTTATTTTGAAAATATTTTTATCTAAATATATCTTAAATATATTCTGTAAATTTTATTTTAATATATTCTGTAAAATTTTAAAAATTAAATTTTTTGCTTTATTTAAAAAACTGTTTCGAGAATTTTCACATTTAATTAAAATAAAAATTTAAAAGGTTTAGAAATACAGTCGACTCGCGTTAATCAGAATGTTGATATATCGAATTGTTTCGATACGAACTGATTTTTTTCCCCTCCCTTGTCTTTCCAATACTAAATACATTTAAAAAGGGGTTTATTAATTCGAACGAGAGACTAGGAAAGGTTAGTTTTGATAATCGGAACTTATTTTTCTTAAATAATCTTATAAAAGCACATATTTATTTTATAAATTCTACATAAATTTGTTCATATGAAAACATATGTCTTTAATTACTTTGATCAAAATTAACACAAACATAATATTTTTTCATTTAATAAATAAAAATGGCTTTACAAATAAAGCAAAATAGAAAAAAGACGAGTTTTCGAATTCTAATAAAAGCAAGATTTGTCAATTTAGCGCCAAAAATCCAAATATATTATTGTTAAACGAGAAACGTTTTAAAAATATTAGCCTTAATGAGATTTTAATCGAAATGGCCCAAGATTTTGGTGTTATGTTAAGTATTCAAAATCGTAAAAGGAGTGTTTTTCTTGTTTAGAAGATTTGATGTTTAAGCTGAAGAGTGGATGTTATAGCTTTAACTGTACAGCGGAAGTGTTTTTGGATTTAGAGATAGATGAGCCGACTGGTGAAACACTAAGTGATTTTGATATAATTGATTTGGTACAAAAAAATAATCCAGAGGGAGAAAATGATTGTGATAATGATAAAGAAAATGACCATCTGCAAGTGAATCAAAAGAAGTTTATACAAATCAAGCCATATCATCATTTAAAATGATAAGAAATTATCTTAAAAATTGGTCAGGCTATGAAAAGTCTGAAATCGATCTGTAAGATAAGCTTGAAAATCGATTTAACAAAGCCAAATCAGATAAATTTACTCAAAAAAGTCTATTAGAGTATTTAAAAAAATAACTTTAAGTAAAATCCGCTTTGTTTTTGTTTTTCAAAAAATTGTTTAATTATAGAAAAGTATTTTATCTAATAAAAATATTTTATTTAAAAAATCCTTTTATTCGTATTATTATTTAATATTTTACAACAAATTCGGATTATTTTGTATATCGAATTATGCTAATCCAAGCTGAGAAAAATTATCCCAAAAAGTACGAATTAACGCGAGTCGACTGTAATATAATGTAATTAATTGAATAGTTTGACAGTAAAAATATTGAAAGAAATATTGAAAAATAATGAAAGTTTTTTTAGATGAAAATACGAATTAATTAATAGAATGCGAACCTTACATTAAGGAATTGACAATATATGAAAATTAGACTTTAGACTTTATTTAAGACTTTTTAACAACGTTGCTAATTGATTCTGAGTTAAAATTAAATTTAACTCAGTAATTTTTAAAATAAATCTACCTAAAAGACTAATGCTAAAACGCGGGAGATCAATATAAAAACGATCAATATAAGAATGAAATGTTTTGAAAAATCTCTGCTACATGTACTTAGACAGGAAAAGAAACTAAAGGACACTAAATCAGGTATCGATCTGTTAGATAAGCTTAAAAATCGATTGAACAAAGACAAATCAGATAAATTTACTCAAAAAAGTCAGTTCTGACCCGTCTAAATATCGACCAATTAGTGCCACTAGCTATCTTGGAAAAGTTTTTGAAAGAATTATTATAAGTAGGCTTTAAAATTTCCTTAAAGACAAGAGTCGCATCTGCAAAAAACAGTCTGGTTTCAGGCAGCACCGACCGACAATTTGGTATTTTTAACTCAAAAAGGTTTCCGAGACTTTGTTAAGAAAGAAAAAGTATGTTTCCTCTTCTTCGACGTCTCTCAGGCTTTTGACAAGGTATGGCACAGTGATTTAATCTACAAACTTACCAAAATTGGGGCCCCTCTCTTCATTCTGGAGTGGGTTGTAAATTTTTTAAAAAACGAATTTTTTTTGTGAAAATAAATAACTTTGTCTCCGACTCAGGTCCTATAGATACTGGAGTTCTCCAGCGTGCATTCATTAGTCATCTACTCTTTACTATTTATATTAATTATATCCCCAAGCAGGACAAAAAAAAACAGTCATTCCTTGTAATTTGCCGATGACCTGATGACCTTTTTTATCTTCAAAAAATATGGCAACATTTCAAACAATATAAATAACTATTTTAAATAATTTCAGCTGTGGCTACAAAAATGGAGGCCAAAATAAAGCTAAAAATGTAGCTACATTTTTTACTCTCTTATTTTATTCAAAAAACAATAAGCTTAGTCTAAAACTTTTTGGAAAGCACTGACTCCCCAGTCTTCCTTGGAATAAAATTTGACCAAAGTCTTTGTTTCAACTACCAGTTGAATTCATTCGTTCTAGATGTCATGATCGCTTATATTTAAAATTTAATCATGAATTTAATTAAAATTTAAAAAAACTTTAAATGCTATCTTTAATGCTCTTATATATTCCATTATAGAATTTAGTTTTTTCATCCTATCTCGTGTCTGACAGATCGTCTATTCAACTTTCTGGTCTTCTCGAGGAACAAAAGGTAGATAGAATTGAATCAAGACTCAGAATTATGCATGAATAGTACATGAAAAAAGTTTAATAAATAAAAACACACTCATTATTTCATTCATACATGATTATATTGATGTTCTGAAATTAAATTCCTCATTGTAAAGTCTCAAATGAGCTCTTCCAATGGACAACAGTTTTTCTGTAACATTTCTAATTTCTCTTTCAAATTCTAATTAATTTAGTTAAATTAATTTAACCTTTTTATGGACACTTTTTAAATTTAAATATATTATTAAAAAAAATAATACACTGTGCGAATGTTGTCATCAGATAAACACTTGACACAGAAATGCTCCAAAGTTGAAAGCTTAAGTCGATTATATTGTTTTTGGCATCAGATTTTCATCATAGTCTTTTAGGTCAGCTTCAATTTTTGATTGGGTTTCTTCTTGGTCAATGTAAAGATCATTGTAGTCAATCTTTTTCCTCTCAAGCGACTTTAGCTTTTCAGAAATGGAGCATTTTTGTGTTAAGTGTCCTTTCTGATGACACTTTTCGCATAGTTTTTCTTTGACAGGGCATTTCGCTATGTTGTGCCCTTCTTCATCACAAAAATAGCATTTCTGCTTTTGTCCAACAATTGACACAAGACACTTTAAACCATACATTATTGTAGGGCCTGACAAGCTTCCAATAATGTTCTCAACTTCTTTTGGAAATGATATTCTTACTCTTCTGACACCATTTTTCCTCTCGGGTCTATCTTTATATTTTTCTTCGGTAATGTGTTCAATATTGAGTCCATCAATTCGAACAGCATTAAAGAAGGTTTCAAGTCTATGATTCTCGAAATCAGAGGGCAAGAAGTGAAATCGAAAAGTACAATACCTTCCGAGATCCGGGACTTTATTTGCATCTTCAAGTCTGAAATTGGTTCCATTAATATTGATTTCACGATCGAAGATTTGGGTAACATTAAAAGCAGCATTAAACTCGATTATCCATACTTTGTTTGAAGAAAAATTGTAGACAGATGTGATCGCATCATTTTCCACCTGGTTTAGTACGATATCCAGTGAACCAAATAAGACCTTATGGCTAATCGGTTTGTCTAACCTCTTCAGATTTAGCTTGACCGAATTTTTAAATATCCACCGTCGGTTTTGGTTTGTTTTGTTGAGCGACATTGCCAACACACAACTTTCAACGGTTTTTTAACACGTGATGACGCTATTAATTAAATTTGATTTTTCAAACTTGCTAAGCCAAACGACAATTTTGAAATTAATTTGATCTTTTTTTTGATTTATTTTTGATGATTTAGCGTGTTTCACCGTCATTGAAATCTTCATTATCACGTTTTATCTATATCCAAACGCAACCGTAGGCAATCTGATAGAACCAAAAAAAGAGGGTCTCGAAAACGAAAGTTTTTGTTTATAAGAATATTAGCATCTATGAATTCAACACCATCTTGGGCTAATTTTTGTTCCAAAAGTCTTAAAGATTTGTTCATATTTCTGTTTTTAATTAATAAAAGATTCCTTCTTTTTTTAATTTCAAATTTTTAATTTCTTTAATAGTTAACCCACATATGCTTGAGAAGAGATCAAAAAAAGAAATTGAAGCTGGTATAAAGAATAACTTTAAAAGCACTTTACTTAAATGGGAAACTTAACTTTAAATTCACTCCAGGACGATTTAGTTGCTTAGAAAAAAGCTGTTCTATCGTTTCTTTTTTATTTTTTTCTTTCTAATTAATTTGGCAACACCTTGTGGTATTCATATGGGCATACAATTATCGTTCAAAAATAATATTTTTTTTATTCACCAAAAAAATTTAATCTAAGGCGAAACTTGATAACCAAAATTTAACACCTAATTCGTCTATCTTCCCGCAAATTTATTCTTAATTGACACCAAAAAATCACAATTACCTGTGCAAATCAAACCACTAATTCAAATTAGGTTTCTAAACCAAATTAATTTATGCTTCACCAGTTCAATTTTTTATTCCCCAAAAATATTATTAATAGTATTTTTAATAATGTTTAACTGTAGATTATTTAAAGTAAATATAAATGATCACATTAGTGATGAATTCAAAATATCTGCTGGCGTTCCTAAGGATCAGTTATTAGTCCTTTATTATTAATCTAATAAAGAATTTTCACTTCTCTTTGCAGATGATCTTGTCACTTTTTTTATTTATAAAAAAATGGAAATATAGAAAGTAAGATGAAAAAGTACTTGGTTGAATTAGAACATTGGCTTTTCAAGTGGAAAATGAAGATTTCGGTTGAAAAGTCTTGCTCAATGATTTTTACTAAAAACAACAAAGAAAGTTTTATGTTTAATTTAAATATTTATGGGAATAGAATCGAAAGCTTAAAAGAAATTAAGTTCCTAGGTATTAAATTTGATTCTAAATTAACCTTTTCTTCAATGATAGATGAAATTAAAGAATGTTGCAATTCAAGGCTAAATTTAATAAAAATCTCGCCGAAAAAATGGGGTCTTGACTTAAACACTTTAGGAAACCTTTATAAGTCTTTGATTGGATCTATTCTAGATTTTTCTTTTCCTTGTCTGAGCTCTCTTTCAGAAACTAATATCAAAAGGTTAGAAGTAATCCAAAATTCAGCAGTTCGTTCTAGACTAAAACTCAGATATGATCCTCCCTCTAACATATTCCATCATTAGGCATATAAAAAACTTAAACTACTAAAAATCTCAAATCGAATTTTTGAGTTGAGTGAGAGATATGTTAGGACAGGTCTGAAGATTTCATTGTGTAATTGCTACCTTACTATTTCTTCCATTTTTCCTGAATCATCATATATTTAAAAATATGTCAAAATTTAAAATTTTTTTTTTTTTCAACATTGGATACTTTTTGTAATTCAAACACAAAAAATAAATCATATCGTACCAGAATTTAATTTAAAAATTAAACTGATGGAGGAAGCTCTTTCTTTGTTAGAGGACTGGCCATCCGTCCCAGGACAAAGCATGGATACTTTGAAATAGATGCATAAGTATGTAATGGCGTTAGTGAGCATCGTGAAGGCTCAGAAGGAACAAAATTAAAGAAATGGCAACCGAGATAGCAGATTTGAAAGCAAATCCAGTAAAGAGAAATGCCGCCCCGGAGGTACTTGAGATCCTGAATCTAGATAGGGACAAATTGAAGTCCCAGTGGAGAATAAAGTCGACAAACGGCAGCCGTCTGGACAAGATAGTGGTCACGTTTAAGGAAACCATGTTTAAACAGCAAGCACTATCCAAGTCGAAGGATTTGAAAGATCGTACTGGTTTTGAGCAAGTCTACGTCAACCATGACCCAATGTGAACGAGTTCTCGAGCGTAACCTCAGAGAAAAGCGTAACAGACGTAATCAAGAATTGCAACCAATTTGCACCGAAGAGATGAACCGCTATGGTATTAAATCAAGTGGGCAAAACAAGAGTAAGAAATTCTACTGGGGCATCCGCTCGGGTGAGCTCAGAGAAATCTATAAGCAAGAATAACAAGCCTGCCAAGCCAAATAGCAAGTCAGTCAACGTAAATGTAAGTTCTATTAACCTTAATTTTTTCTACTCAAATGCAACCTCCTTGGTCAATAAATGGAGTAATTTTAACTCAGTAATTGACCACAATTTCCCATACGTAATTATGATCACAGAGACCTGGTTCTGCGACCACAGCATAGTCAACCTCACTAATTATAAGCTCTACAGTAGGAACAGACAGGCAGTGCGTGGTGGTCGTGTTGCTATTTATGTCCGAAGCGACCCAGAAATTTTGAAATTTATGAACATCGGCTCTTGAAAGTCAGAAGTGAACAAGTTTGGTGTAGGATCAGGATTCGCAAGCAGCCTCTGCAGCCTGAATACGTCATGCAACTTGCTGGTGCCCGTAGATTTCAACTTTCCAGACATTAACTGGGACTATTCAGGTGGTATTGCAAAAACAAAGGTCGTCCATCCAACCTTGATTTTCTCGACTGTCTGAACAAGAGCTACCTTACCCAGCACGTTGTGGAACCCACTTTCAAGGACAACATACTGGACCTTGTCCTGACGGACGATCCTGGAAGAATCTTTAGAGTGTCCTATGGCCCGCCGCTCGGCTCAGCGGAAAAGAATAGCCTTCATTCTTCTATTCGATGAAGCTACGAACTGAGATCAAATCCCGGAATTTCAGCATTCTGTGTTCCTCGGCCAATATATTTGAAGGGAAACTAGAATTTATTTGACGCTAAGTTATTAGAGTGCAGAGTTAGACTCTCGTCTTATGATGCTAACTCCTCATACAATCTCGTAGTCAGCGCTTATTCATCAGCTTCCATCCTCGCCATACCAACAAGAGCGCGCAAAGCCCAGCTTAGTACAAATCCCAAGTGGTTCAAACCCAACATCAAGGCACTTACAAGGGAAAACTATAAGCTCCACTTGCTCTGTAGATCGGCTCCTCTCAATGAGGACTTGAAAGCCGCTTACATACAGTCCTGCTAATCGACAATTACCAACCTCTTGGAAACAGAATACAGGATAAGTGAAGGTATCGATAACTACTGGAATGTGCTAGTGGTTTTCTTGGATTTTGCCAAAGCTTTTGATAGAGTGTGTCGTGAGTCTCTCAGCACTAAAGTGGCTGTTTACTTCTTCGAGGACCGCTTAGTGAACTGGATCAGAGACTTCCTAATAGATCGGAAGCAGCGAGTTGCAATAGGACAGTATGTCGGAGTGGAGTCCCCCAGTGCAGTGTTCTAGGACCGCTCCTATTTGTTATCTACATTAATGACATGCCTTATATAGTAAACCATCAAGCTTTTCGCGGTTAAACGTAGAGATAGATGCAGAGATAGGTGAGGTATTGTTGTACTTGTTAAAAAGAGTCAGAAAATTACATAAGAATTAGAATTTTTGAAGTCATTAGACTTTTTTGCCTCAAAATATAATTTTATTTTTTGACGATTAATTTTTTTAAACTCCTTTCTTGCATCCCTATACTGGGATAGATTCTGTTCTGTTTTATCCATCATATAATTCTGATAGCAAAAATCAATAATACAACAATACCTCACCCATCTCTACATTTATCTCTACGTTTAACAGTATAATTTGGTAAATAAAGAAAAGAATGAGGAAAGAGTTATCTAATTTTGTTTCATTTAAAGAAATGATATCAAAATACTAAAGCAATACACTTTCATTTATCTCTATTTATCATCTTTCATATCATTTATCTTTAATTTATATTTAAATAAAGAATTTTTTTAATTGATCTTAGAATTAAAACAAAATTTCTTTAACTGATCAAAATAATTTGGGTAAGAATGAGTATAACATTTATCTGCAAAAAAATCATCACTAAAGGGAAATACTTGATTCAGCAAATCACCTAAAAAGATTTCTTTATCATTGCCCTGATTATTAACAAATAATTTTATATGTTTCTCAAAACATTTTGGAGAAACATATTTTTTAAAACATTTTGGACAAAATATATTTGTTTTTTTCAGACATTATTAATAAGAAATATTAAGCAATTATCATCTAAGAAAAAAATATGTAAAACTAATTTACATAAAAAATTCTATTTTACAATTTAAAAAATGACTTAAGAAAATTGAAGATATAAAGAATAAATTTTTAAAGAAACTTACCAAGTCCAGCATAAGCAAGAAAAAGTTGAAATTTTTATTTGACGACTTTAAGGTAACTTCGCTGAGCAGAAGGCTTAATTGAGAACGTCGAACTACCAAATTTAAAACTTTTTGTTTGTCACGTGACGACGCTAATATATTATCAAAATTAGATTTTGCAAAGCCATAATATTTATTTCAGTTTATTTTTTGATTCAAAAAATTATTTTGCTGTAACTTTTAATTTTCTGTTGTAACTTTGTAAATATCCACTGGGAAAGATAAGGGACAATTATTAATTAATCAAATTTTTCCCATTAATATTTGAATCAATCTATCTTCGGCAATAGCAAGAGCTATTTAGTCCATTTTAAAGTAGCATATATTTTATTTAAAATAAAATAAATAGCATAATTGTTTGATATGAGACTTCCAAACTGAATAAGCTTCCTCAAAAAGGTCATAAAATGAATTAGAGCCCTTTATTATCCAAACTTCATATTTTTGCTAAAATTCCACATAACTTTGGACAAGATTTGAAAGGTGCATGCGAAAAGATTTATTTTGTATGAAGCTTAACAATTATTTTTCCGATTTAATGTTTTAAATATTTATCTGTTCTCAGGAATCCTCCTTTTCACCTCAAATCTTACCATAACACTAAAATCATCTTCATTTTCTAGTTCTGAAACAGGGTAAAAAATAAATTATTCATCTTCAACTAGAATTTTTCGATTTGATCATCAGCATAATTAAATGATGAGCAAAAGCCATTTTAAAATAATGCCTTGTTTTTTCACTAATATTTCAAGGTTTAAATGGGCATGAGAATTATTACTTCTAATTTTAACTTAATGAAAACATCAAAGAACTAAAAGTCGGAATTTGGCTCAGCAAATTTAAAAATTATAATTAAATTAAAAGTGTCATCACGTGTTATAAAAAAGGTTGTAAGTTAGGTGTTGGATATGATGCCTAACAATACAAACCAATTTCGACGGTTGATTTTTAAAATTTGGTCAAGCTAAATTTGAAAAGGTTTGAAAAATCGATTAGTCTTAAATGCTTATTATGTCCCTTAGATGTCGTTCTAGACCAAGAGGCTCAAAACGTAATACATCTGACCACGTATTACGCATAGTCAATATATGTTTTATTTTGAAAATATTTTTATCTAAATATATCTTAAATATATTCTGTAAATTTTATTTTAATATATTCTGTAAAATTTTAAAAATTAAATTTTTTGCTTTATTTAAAAAACTGTTTCGAGAATTTTCACATTTAATTAAAATAAAAATTTAAAAGGTTTAGAAATACAGTCGACTCGCGTTAATCAGAATGTTGATATATCGAATTGTTTCGATACGAACTGATTTTTTTCCCCTCCCTTGTCTTTCCAATACTAAATACATTTAAAAAGGGGTTTATTAATTCGAACGAGAGACTAGGAAAGGTTAGTTTTGATAATCGGAACTTATTTTTCTTAAATAATCTTATAAAAGCACATATTTATTTTATAAATTCTACATAAATTTGTTCATATGAAAACATATGTCTTTAATTACTTTGATCAAAATTAACACAAACATAATATTTTTTCATTTAATAAATAAAAATGGCTTTACAAATAAAGCAAAATAGAAAAAAAGACGAGTTTTCGAATTCTAATAAAAGCAAGATTTGTCAATTTAGCGCCAAAAATCCAAATATATTATTGTTAAACGAGAAACGTTTTAAAAATATTAGCCTTAATGAGATTTTAATCGAAATGGCCCAAGATTTTGGTGTTATGTTAAGTATTCAAAATCGTAAAAGGAGTGTTTTTCTTGTTTAGAAGATTTGATGTTTAAGCTGAAGAGTGGATGTTATAGCTTTAACTGTACAGCGGAAGTGTTTTTGGATTTAGAGATAGATGAGCCGACTGGTGAAACACTAAGTGATTTTGATATAATTGATTTGGTACAAAAAATAATCCAGAGGGAGAAAATGATTGTGATAATGATAAAGAAAATGACCATCTGCAAGTGAATCAAAAGAAGTTTATACAAATCAAGCCATATCATCATTTAAAATGATAAGAAATTATCTTAAAAATTGGTCAGGCTATGAAAAGTCTGAAATCGATCTGTAAGATAAGCTTGAAAATCGATTTAACAAAGCCAAATCAGATAAATTTACTCAAAAAGTCTATTAGAGTATTTAAAAAATAACTTTAAGTAAAATCCGCTTTGTTTTTGTTTTTCAAAAATTGTTTAATTATAGAAAAGTATTTTATCTAATAAAAATATTTTATTTAAAAAATCCTTTTATTCGTATTATTATTTAATATTTTACAACAAATTCGGATTATTTTGTATATCGAATTATGCTAATCCAAGCTGAGAAAAATTATCCCAAAAAGTACGAATTAACGCGAGTCGACTGTAATATAATGTAATTAATTGAATAGTTTGACAGTAAAAATATTGAAAGAAATATTGAAAAATAATGAAAGTTTTTTTAGATGAAAATACGAATTAATTAATAGAATGCGAACCTTACATTAAGGAATTGACAATATATGAAAATTAGACTTTAGACTTTATTTAAGACTTTTTAACAACGTTGCTAATTGATTCTGAGTTAAAATTAAATTTAACTCAGTAATTTTTAAAATAAATCTACCTAAAAGACTAATGCTAAAACGCGGGAGATCAATATAAAAACGATCAATATAAGAATGAAATGTTTTGAAAAATCTCTGCTACATGTACTTAGACAGGAAAAGAAACTAAAGGACACTAAATCAGGTATCGATCTGTTAGATAAGCTTAAAAATCGATTGAACAAAGACAAATCAGATAAATTTACTCAAAAAGTCAGTTCTGACCCGTCTAAATATCGACCAATTAGTGCCACTAGCTATCTTGGAAAAGTTTTTGAAAGAATTATTATAAGTAGGCTTTAAAATTTCCTTAAAGACAAGAGTCGCATCTGCAAAAAACAGTCTGGTTTCAGGCAGCACCGACCGACAATTTGGTATTTTTAACTCAAAAAGGTTTCCGAGACTTTGTTAAGAAAGAAAAAAGTATGTTTCCTCTTCTTCGACGTCTCTCAGGCTTTTGACAAGGTATGGCACAGTGATTTAATCTACAAACTTACCAAAATTGGGGCCCCTCTCTTCATTCTGGAGTGGGTTGTAAATTTTTTAAAAAACGAATTTTTTTTGTGAAAATAAATAACTTTGTCTCCGACTCAGGTCCTATAGATACTGGAATTCTCCAGCGTGCATTCATTAGTCATCTACTCTTTACTATTTATATTAACTATTTATATTTATTTTTAAAAAATAGAAATAATTAAAAAATTAGATTAATTTTTGTTTTTTTTTTTTTAAGCAAAGCCACGAATAAATAATTCAAATTTTTTTAATTATAATCAAAAGCTTTATTTTCATCTTTTCTTATTTTTTTGGCATTTAACGTGATTGATTTAAATTGATTACCAGTGTAGAACAACATATGATGGTTATCAATGATAATTTTTTTCTATTATAATTTTTCTATTTTTTTTCTATGTTTTTAAAGATTCTCGAATTTTTTGTTCTCTTTATTCATCCATCTTTCATCACTGTCTTATCGGAAATCTATCTCATCCTATTGTGCTTTGCAAATCCCAAAACCACTTCTGCTCTTTTGAAAAAGGCTTCCCGAGTTTCTAAACATCTTTTCGATTTATCCGACTCCTCTCGGTAATCAATTTTTTTCGACTCTATCTTAGTATTGTGCTGCATTCTGCTTTGAGTTTAGGATCAGCTAGGCGTCTAACATCGTATATCTTTTTTTTACTTTTCTGATAGACTTTACTCAGTTTACGTTCCTACAATATAATGATCACTTTAAATGTCAACAACTCAAAAGACTTTGGTGTCATTTAAAAAAGACTTCCATCTCTTTTTGAAAATTATATGATCAATTTGGTTTAAGGTTTTTTATCTCATTATTTCCTTCTCAGTTGGTGTATATTTTGTGCTGAAACAAAGATCCGCCTAAACTCAGGTTGTTGGTCATATCCAGGTTTACACACTTGATTCATTTTTCGCTGTAGCTTTTCTTGGAAAATAAGTTTTTCTTCGTGATTGGCTACGTTAGTCCGGGCATAGTAGTGTATGATGGACTTCTAAAAATACTTTTAACCGCGTGCGAATCATTTTTCGATTCTCGTATTTTTTGACTCCATCCCATCATAACATCCTTTGCTATGATTTGAAAGTATTATTCCAACCATGTGTTGTCTTGTAGTTCCAGTATAGGAAAAGTGCCTTGTTTATTTTCTTCAGCATGTCCAGCGACTTTCAGATATATCTAGCTCCTCTTAACGGTATTAAACCATAGCCAAAATTGCTTGAGCGCATCTTGATTTTTCAGACATGGTTCTGACATTCCAGGTTCCGACTCTTCATCTGTGTTTGGCAGTAAATACCACCTTTCTGCTTGCAACTTCTCTGTGATCAGTTTCGAGCGTCATGGCCCACGGTGTATCGGTCATTGGGATCTACGACTAAACCCTTGAGCTTCTTTCAGAGTTCTTAATTTCTTTGTACCTATATTTTATACTAAGGCGATCGGGTAGTTAGCCCTACGCACTTGCAGAATAGTCTCTGGTGTTGATAATCTTTTTTAACAGCAAACTTCCCATTTTTAACATTGTTCTTCGAATCCTTCCGGGAGGATTCGAACCTTCAAACTTTTGCTTTCTTCACTTATTTAAAGCTGTTGATCTTCATCTTGAATTCTGAATTTTCTTTAGATTTTCTCTTCGTTTCGATGTGTGTCCAGGCTTCGTTTTTGAAATAATCGAAGTGCAAATTGAACCGTATATTTATTACATGAAGAGATAAGTAAAATTACTTTCCGTTGTACTAGACTTCTCTCCCCAAATTCTCTCTTACTTATATTATATATCAGCCTTTTGATGAACTACAACTGACAAATAACGTGGTTTTGCTCTATTTCGCCTTTTTTGTCTAAGACTTTAATTTTTAAAGCTTCAAATTAACATATAAATATGCTTGAATTAAAAATGATCATTAAACTAGTCATGATCTATCAGAACTTTGCAGTCAAGAATCTTGTTGAAAATGAATTTTCTTGCTAAAAACTCCATTCATTTTTTATCTAAAATAATGTAATTATCCGAATTGAGTGACATGACTTTAAAATAGAGTATTCAATTTAGTGACACACTATAATTACATGTAAAAGATATTATAGTGACATGTCACCAACAAATTTAATGACATTTCACTAAATTGCGATAATTACGTTATATATTTCTAATCAATGTCCATTTCAAAGTTTAAATTTTTAGCTATAAATTAGGCTTTTAAATTTTTTAATTAAATTTAAAATTTGAATCACTCAGATTAATTTTCATTTAATTTAGAAGATCAATGTCAGAACAGTTTTTACATTAAAATTCTTCTAATAGATGAATTCTACAATAATAATAAAAACAATTTCAGTATTTAATATTAACTTGATTATTGAACTTAATTTTAATAAAATTTATGATTTGGTCAATTAAGAAAAAATGAAATGTAATGGAAAAAAATGTGCAGAATTTATTTTAAGTTTTTTATTGCCAAAATTTAAGCCTAGAGCTTTTAAAATTTTTTTTTGCAAAAAATAAAATTATCCTCTTGACTTTTGATTTCACTACATGATGGATTCGATTGAATGATGATTTGTCAGCGGATGGACAAATCTATTAATTTTTTTTCTGTTTTAATTCTGTATTTTTTATTATTAGATGCAAAATAATCTTTCTATGAGTTTACAGTTATTAATTTTACTTTCGTCTGAGTTAACTTTTATTTCTTTTAGAATATTTATTAACTCTCCTGAACAACTTTATATTTTATATTCGCTTTTGTGTTCAATTTTTTAGTCTGATCATTTCAAATTTGTTCCTTCGTATGAAAAATATTTAATTGATTTAAATGAAAAAATTAAAAAAAATTACTTTATAATAAAAAGGCCATTAAAAATTTTTATGAATTTTTGATCTTTCTGTTGTTTTAATTGAATTATAAATATAGATTACATTTTGAATTTTTTTTAAAATAAACTCATATTTTGATCTTTTTTCTATAATTAATTATTTTTTGATGCATTTTGGATTTTCTGTAATTTTTTTTCATAATTTGTTGTTTGAAAAATTACATCTGTTGGTAGCCTTTTATTTTTCGATTATTTTAAAAGCCTTTATATGTCGTGAATTTATGTAAAGTCGATTTTGTTCATTACTATCAACTGATAACAAAGGCTCTAATTTTCCATAAATAAACATTCAATTTTTAATTCTTATTTAACTCTAATTTTTATTTTAAATTTATTTAAATAATTATCAAATAAATGAGTAGTAGATGACAGTTTTTTTATATGAAGTAAAAAAGTGATTTTAAAAAATACTCGATTATTATATTTTAATAAAAACCTTAGTTAAAAACTAGCGTAAATATTTTTTCTTTTAAAAAAAAATGTATTAAAACAAATATTTACTGTTTTTTTTTATATTATATTATATCATTAGTTAAATCAATAAGCTCAAAATTTTCGTTAAAATTTACCAAAGGTTTGCTAGGCTTTTGGATTTTTTTGCATCGTCGATAAGAATTAAATTGCTGAGTGAGTGGTCTAATAGTTTTAGAGTGTTCAAGAAAATTTTCACATTCATCATAATGAAAATAGTTAAACCAAAGACTGCTTTCACGGTTGTGATTAGCTTTATTAAACTGGTCAACTATTGGACTCTCATTATTGTACAAACTTAGATGTGACTGATTTAGCTGGTCTCCAAACTGGCTTTCAATCGAAATAGCTTGGTCGCTGTTCTCTGAAATGAGATTTTTATTTTTTTCCAATTTTCTGCTCATTTTTCTATGAATGAAATTCTGAGTTTCTCTAGAAATCTTTTCAATTTTATTTTAGTTGAAAACAAAAGCCATTTCAAAAATGTGCCCAAAGCTTACTTTAAAATTATCTAAAATTTGTTCAAATGAAATCTTTTTGGTCATCACAAGACAGATTCGTGGCGTTTTCTTTATTTTTTTTACGCTGCGTGCCACATTGTTTTCCAATTTAGATGAAAGCTTCCTTTTAGGATATCGCTCATTTAACTGTACATAAGTATCATTGTTTATATATTTTTCGTAATCGAAACCAATGTATTTAATTTTACGAAAGCTGGAATCGAATTTGGTCAGCTCAAATGAATTGGTTAGCTTGGCCAAATGTTCGGATGAGTACAAAATGGTGAACGGAATTTTGGTCAAAAATTTTGTAAGCTTCCTATTCGGTTTATCGGGCTTTATTTCCGCAGTTTTTCCATTTTCTTGCCTAGATGCGTCTTTCGGTACCAATTCCAAGTATGATAATAGCTCATTATCAATCATCTAAATATTAATTCAAAATTCTAATATAGAACAGTGTGAATGAGTTTTAGTTTAGAAAAATTAAGCACAAAATAAAATGCATAGAAAACACAGAAAAATTAAGTAAAATAATATGAATAATTATTTTTCATCCAAAATTCAAAATTGAAAAAAATTATGTTTCCTAGCATATTTTATTCAAAAAAATCTCTTGCCAAAATTTAATTTTTAGTTCAAAAAAATTAAATTTAGCATAAAATATGACTAAAAAATATAATTTAATAATAATTTAAAATCAAACTTAATCCATTCGTTAAAGTATTTTTCTTTTTTGTGTTTGAATTAATTTTACGTGTTTCTATAAACAAAATCCCCTAAATTTAGATCCAGAAATAGAGTTGAAAAATTTAATTTTCTATTAGAAAAATTTTTTCAATTACATAATTTGCAAAAATTTTTTAAGTCTGCAAAATCTCTGCAAAAAAATAATTTAATGCTAAAGTTGCAGAGCATTGTGAAATTTCATACAAAATTTTCAAAACAAAAAAGAAAAAATTTTTAAACTTTTGTTCTGATGGTCAAAAATTTATTCTTTAATTTTTTTTTGCATCTAGTGTCAAAGTCTGCAAACACTCTGCACACAATTCCACACTTAATTTAACATTTTTATTTGGAGTGCAATTTTATAGAAATTTGCAGAGTTTTTGCACAAAATGCCTAGCTGTTGTCTTAAATTTGATAATACCATCTTCTTAACTGATGCACAAAGATAAGCCAGATTTTTACTTGTTACTTATCTCAGAAGTTTAATACTTCAAAATTCTGACAAAAACATTTATACATCAGCTCACATATTGCCTTAATTATAAGCCGGTGTTCTTGACACGCGCCTGATGGCATAAATTAGAATTCCATTCTTAGATAATGAATGCAAAGTTTCTTGTTATAAAATTGGACTCTAAGTTAAATTTTGATTCAATGAAAGATGAAGTTAAGGAACGTTATAATTCAAGGCTCAATTTGATGAAGATTTTGTGGAATAAAAAATTGCGTCTAAGTTTTAAAATTTAAGGAAACCATAAATTTTTAGTTGGTTCCATTTTGGATTATATCTTCCCATCTCTTAGCTCATTCTCAGATACTAATATTAAAAGAATACGACACTCCCTCCAACATTTTACATTACGAGGCCTTAAATAAAACTTATTTTTTACATTACATTAGCTTTTTTCTAAATAGATGAAAAAATTTTAAAATGGGTGAACAATTTTTAGATTAGGTCAAATTATAGTTCATAAAACCTGAGAGCAAGAATTGTTTCAGTAAAAGGTGAACCACAGTTTACCTAAGCGACTAGACCCGACAAACTTGGTTTTCTTATAACTTTAGTGATAGTTTACTTTCGTTTAGTGCATTTTAACAAATACTGAATTTATGAAAAATGGAAAACAGAGCGTAGATAGTTTTTTAAGCTACAAAAATTATCTTTAAGGAGCATCATATCACAAACCCAAATTCAAAATTTATAGAAAAACTAAGTTTTTCATGTTTGCAATACCAACTTAAATTTTTTTTTTTTGAAAATGAAAAAATATTTGAGCATCACACTTTTTTAATGTTATTTCAACATTGGATACATTTTGTAATTCAAACACAAAAAATAAAACTATATCAATCATCATAAATTTTTAAATTATTTAAAATGTTGAATCCAAATGTAAAATTTATGCTAAAAAATTTTCCAATTTGATTTTTTTTATATTTCTCCAAGTAACCTAATTTATGGAATCAAGACACTTGAGGTCTGTCACTGGAATTCTTTTTAATAGTAATAACGCTTAAGAATATTTTTTAATGAATTAAAACCATTCACAGCTTCAAACCGAATTCTTTGTTTAATGACAGAAACTTAATTTCTGGACTTAGTTCGTTTACATACATGAAGATCGATAAAGAATAATATTCGAATTCAATATTTTTACCGTATTTTCTATTATGTCCCAAAAATATTAGAGAAAAATTGGTTTTTTTGTGTAGCCGATATTTGTTACCAAAATAAGCTACTTGCATTCAAATATTCCTTATTATTATTATTATTTATTTAAAGTTTAAGTCACATTGACAATTAAATTATAAAAATTTAAAAATTCAAATTATTAAATAAAATTAATTTTTAAAAATTAGTTTTAAAATTTTTTTTAAATTCTAATTTTTCCAAAAGACTTACACAATTTGTCATCCGAAGTCATAATCAAATTTCAATTGATTAATTAATATTACGCCATTTAGATTAAAAAAAAAGTTCTTTAAGCAAGCGTGTTATTTTTTTTTTGGTGTAAAAAAAACATTTTATGTGAAAAAAATTAAAAATGGACAACAAGGAAAAGAAAATGGCTTAAGAAATAATTGTCAAATAAGAAAGAAATTAGAAAGCGTGGATATTTTAAAAAATAAATCTTTTTTTCGAGGTAAATTGTTGAAGTGGTTAAATCAATCCATTTTAAAAATTTTAATTCTTTTTAAAGAAAAAAGAAATATTTTGTACCTATTTTAGGCAATTGCTTTCTTTACTACGAAAAAAAATAACTTTAGATCAGCGATGAGCAAAAATAATCAAAATTATTTAAGATGTCTATAATTGAAAAAGTTCTATTGTAGAGAAAAAGAAATGAATAATAAAAATATTTTTGTCTTTAATTGGGATAATATAAAAATTAAAACAGAGCTTATTTCTTTTTTGTAATTTTGAATATTTAGTAAATTTAATTTTCAATCATTCTCTTGATAATTTAGGTGAATCCAAAAACAAAACTTTTGTCTTAGTATGATAAAAGAATAAGATTGAAAAACATTTTTATCTAAAAAATCAAGAAAAAATTTTGAACCAATTTTTACGCAATTAAACGCAATTCGAATGGCTTAAATATCGGTAAATAAATCTTTTTTAAAAGATAACTCTAAAAAGTAGCTCAATTATAAATAACATAAGACCTATTTCTAGCTGCTTAGCTCAAATCTTTGAAAAACTTATTCTTTATCATTCTCCTAATCTTTCAAAAGTTAGTAAGAATCAGGTTGTTTTTCGTAAAAAACATCTTGTAATCATACTTTTTTTTTTAAATTAAAGAAACTATTCTCAATTATGCTAATATGGATTCTTGTTGTAGAATAGCTTCTCTGGATGCTCAAAATGCATTTCATTATTTATGGTGCGATGGGATATTTTAAACTATTTAGACTTATTCCTAGAAAAAAAAATTCCAATTGGATACTTCTTTACTCTTATCCGTCCAAAATGGGTCAATATGTCTCAAAAATGTGTTCTTCATAACAAAGCATAGGACCACCTTTATTCGACGGAACAAATTCAATTTTTGAGCTCATTTTTTAAAAATATAAGTTTTTGTTTCTTAAGGTTCCAAAATGGAAAAGTTTTTATATTGAATGGTAAAGAAAACCACCATGTTTAAGAGCCAAAGTTGTTCCTTTTTAATTCACATAATTAATCTTAATTAAATTTACACTTAATCTTTTTTCGAATTATTTATTAAAATTGACAGTAAAATGACAACTTTTTAACACTTAAATGTAAAAAATAATAAAATATTCTCCTCATATTTTTTCTTCGGTCATTAAAGATTTTTTTATTTTGATTATTATCATTTTACAGTAAATAAATTAAAGCGTTGTCATTTTACCATGAGCCCAA
Organism: Brachionus manjavacas; assembly: GCA_019054805.1. Taxonomy (NCBI): domain Eukaryota; kingdom Metazoa; phylum Rotifera; class Eurotatoria; order Ploima; family Brachionidae; genus Brachionus; species Brachionus manjavacas. Next base: position 1,350,571 of record JAHQIY010000005.1, read on the forward strand.
TAATTTATCTTGGCAAGAGCAACGAAAAAATTCGAGAGCAACGAAAGTCTGCGATTAAATTGTCTAAAATTTGAAATTAGATATTGATGAGTCTTTCAAAAGGACTGTTGCAAACAGTTCTTAACGAACCTGACTAGATAAATAGGTACACCCAGGTTGACTAGTTTATAGATTAGTCCAGCATGCCAGACTTTATCAAAGGCTTTTGAAATATCAAAAAAGATACCACATACCTTGCTGCCATTATGTTTATTTAGTCGTTCTTGTATCTTTTGAGTCATGAATAAAAGATTATCAGCAGAGCCTCTATTATTTCTGAATCCAGACTGCTCGTCAATAATGAGTTTTTTACTTTCTAAAAAGTAATATAAACGATTTCAAATAACTCTTTCAGCTAGTTTACCAAGACAACTTAGAAGACTGATTCCTCTATAATCAACAGGATCAGTAGAGTAACCAGCCTTCTTTGGAATCATCGAAATCACTGCAATTTTCCAGAATTCAGGTATTCCGACACTTAAAGAGAGATTTATCAAATCAAGGAGGAGACTAATTGCCTTGAGTGAAAGCTTTTTGAGAAATCTGTTGTGAATGCCATCTTCACCAGGCGAAGAGTCAACTTTTAATTTGTCAATAATGTTCACTAGCTCTAAAGTGACACTTTTGAAAATTGGTCGTCACTGTAATCCAACTTTGACACAAATTCCTCTAAAAAGTTGTAGCAATTTGTATCAAAGTCCGTACAATCGCTACCCGACTCAGAAAAGGTCTTACTTAATATTGAAGCAAATAAATTTACTTTATCTTCATCAGATTCATAAATTCTTCCATCTTGGATAAGTTTCGGAATTCCTGCGCCTTTCTTTTGCGATCTTGCTCTATTTATAATTGCCCAAAAAGTGCTAGAAGAGGCGGGGTATGGGCAAAAGTGCTAGAAGAGACCTAAAGATCTACATCCAACAACAGGAGTCTTAGCATTAAGGTCTCCCAAAATGATCAGATCCTTACCCAATTCACAGTAACTCTTAATTAAATCTTTTTTCAAAGTGTTCGAAGGAACATATAAGGAAACTAAATTAAAACATATACCTTTGGAGTCAATTTTTATGCCAACATGATCAATGTCCAAGTCAAACTCAGAAATTTTAAAACAGTTAATTTTGTTGTTAACAAGTATTAAAACTCCACCCCCATGCGTAGGATTTACTTGTCGGGGTTTAAAGTGAGCAAAGTAGCCTGAAAATCTAATAAAGGTATTTACTTGTTCCTCAGTTAGTTTTACTTCTTGAATGTCCGGTTGAAACTCTTGTAGAAAGACACTGAGTTCTATAATTCGATCGCGTGTGAGTTTAAAGCAGTTCCATTGAATGATTGAAAGAGTGTTATTATTTTTTTTTTGCTAAATAAAAGACATTATTGTTTTTTAAGTTTAATAAAAATAAACAATAATGTCTTTTATTAATTTGTTTTATCCTAAAAAATTGATTGTTAATTTTTTTATTAGAATTTTTCACGGATTTAAAATCAAATCAGTCAACAATAAGAGAAGAAAAAAGGCAAAATTTATTTATTTTAGGAAAAGAAAAAATAGAGAAATAATATAATTAAATTAAAGAATAGTTAGGTCTTTAATTGCAGTTGTATTTTAAAAATAACATCACAGCTTATATATATGCATGTGTTTCTCACCTTCATCAATTTTATAAATTACACTATGAGTATCAGTATTTTTAATAAGCAAGGTTTGTAATCGGCGATTATTTTAATGATTTTAATAAGCAACTTATGATTTATCTTGCTGTAGGATTAGAAAAATTAAACGATGATACGACGTTACAGTCTTTTAAGTCTGTATCGTAGGGGGACAAGTTTCGACTGGGTAATAATTGCGGTGTAGATGATCAACTCGATGCAGGAAACCTCTGTTTAAGATCGGAGCCGTTGCTCAAAAAGGTACTTGAAAAGTAGATGAGCGCCTTCTCATTATCCACTAGGATAGAATAGGGACAATAATAATGCTTTGTTATGGGAGTATTATTGGATAGCTTAAACGATAGATGGGTCTGTCAAAAATAATAATTTATCTAATTGATTGATTGATAACCGATAACAGCTGAGTAATTGATCCATCCTATATTATGACTAAACTCCCATAAAATGTTGCCTTCTTTTTTTTAAAAGAATTTTATTTTGGAGAGTTGATAAATATAATTTCGCATTTTCGAAATTTCATAAAAATCTTAATATGTATGGATTATGTAAGAAAATTTTCTTTTATTTGTTAGTGTAGCTAAAACTTATTTTTTCTCATTTCTTTTAATTTTATTTGTATGAATTAATGTCTATTAGAAGGTGTAATTGAGAATTAATATCCTTTTATTAAAAGACTCCTGATTATTATTGAATAAAAGCTACCTAATCAAAATTCATGCAGTCCACTCTCTGAAATTTTGAAACTTGTCTTAAAAAAAAGATTGTAGTATTAATTAAAGAACGAAGAAAAGTAAGAAAATTTTTGAAAAACTAGATGTCGTTCTCTTAAGATAGCTCAGTCTTTTAGAATTTTGGAGTCGAAACTGACTTGATTTCATAATTAAAGGTGGAAAAAATCCACTGTCAACTAGACCTTTTTGGAGGAAAATAAATAAGCTTAGCTCAACAAAACTTACATGACCAATCTCTTCATTATTTAAAGATGGTGAGTAAAATAACTCAGATACATAAAGATACATAAATTCCCAAAAAAAAACTAAAAGAACTAGCAAGTTCTGGGTCTAGAAATTGTTTAAATTTTATTGTTTAAGATTTTCGACTTCAGTGACTTTATTTGTAATTAGTTTACTCTTATACATGAGTTTGGACTTAGGTCGAGTCCGAAAAACCTGAAAAATAGCAAATATAACTATGATGCCTAAGAAAATATTTTTCAAACCTATAAAAAGTATCATATAATTAGAAAAAAAGATGTCGAGTCTTTAAACAGTAAGAAAGTCTGTTGTCTTTATTTGGGGTTGTGAAATTCATTTCAATTCGATCTTTTCAATTCAGAAAAACTTGAATAACTTTTTTACTAAAAGAGATAATTTAGTTCTGTAAAATGTTTAATGGTTAAGCAATTTTGCTTAATCCAAAAAAAATATCTGTAAAAACTCTGAAATCACACTTGATTGGAATCCTTTATAATGGGGTTCAAAATGCAGAATATTTTAGAGTATTTTGCAGACTTGTTTTATTATTTTATTAATTTTATTAAGAAAACGTAAAAATAAAGAAACGTTTGTATGCGCTATCGATGCGAGTAAAGCTTTCGATAAGTTAAATCGTGATATTTTATGGGCCAAGTTAGTAAAAAGAATAGACCCTTGTTTACTACGAGCCTTAATAACGTATTATTTAATCTCCAAATGTCTTATCCAGTTAAGTTCTAAACGGTTTAGTCCTTTTAAAACGACACGGGGTGTGAAACAAGGGGGTCCTCTAAGTCCGTGTCTGTTCTCAATTGAAATAGATGATCTTAGTGAAAAACTCGATGAAAATGAATCAGTGATAACAATGGGCTCAAATAGAAAAAATAACTTGTTGTATGCTGATGATGTTTTATTACTTGCAAACAGCTCAAAAAAATTAAATGAATAACTGAAAATCACAGAAGAATATGGACTTGAACATGAGATTAAATTTAATCCAAGCAAAGCCAATTCAATGATAATGTTTCCAATAAAATATAAAGAAAATTCGAAGGACGAAATATTATTTCAGGGAACCATAGTAAAAAGAGTATATTCAATTAAATATTTAGGTGTTTGGATAGACGAAAAAATTAACTCTAATAGGTCACTCAAAAGAAGAATTAGAGCTTTTTCATGTGGATTCAATCAGATGAAAACAGCTGGTATAATTTGTGATATTGTAGACACTAATGTAAAATTGTGATATTATAAAACGTATATTAGGCCTCTACTATACTATGGTCTTGACAATTTGGTAATGAACTTGAAACAAAAGAAACCATTACAAACACCTGAATCATCGATAATTAAATTTATGTTTTTGTAACAGAAACGTACTAGAAGTACCAATCATTTCAGGGTTTGTAACATAGAAAAAGTAGATGAATTGAACACAAAAACAAAAATTAAATTTTTTAAACGATTGACAGATTTTGAAACCACTCATGAAATACTTAGAGAACTGATTTAGTGTTACAAAAAGGTAAAAAATGATAAAAAGAGCTTGTTACATGAATTATTTCAGATGGTGGATATTGAGAAAGAAGATCTCGGGTACATTAATGAGAAAAGCAGTGAGATACTCAGTGGTATGGAACTGAATGCTAAGTTAGATTGAAAGAAAGTGGAAGTAATGAAAGTGAGTAATACGTCATCGCTTGTTGGCTGTGAAAGAAGAAACACTTTAAATAAACTATTAGGAGTTAAGATATTAAAAAAATAATTATTAATTGTATAAAAAAAGAGTTAAATCTAGAAATAATTAATTTAACTTTTGCTTTTTTTTTTTTTTTTTTTTTTTTGTAAAACGCTAAAAAGGGATGGATGTCCATGATGATTATCCTAACCCCTAAAAGCCTTAGTTGCGGCTTTTTTTATATAAATAAATAATTAAATAAATTAAGCATTTTACAGAACTAAATTATCTCTTATAGTAAAAAAATTATTCAAGTTTTTATAAATTGAAACGAACTTCGCAACCCCTCTTTATTTTGAGATTTCTAAAGCTTTTGATGGAGTTTGGCACGATTGATTAATTTACAAGTCAATTAAAATTAATCTACCTCCTTATTGAATAAGGTCGTTTCTCCATCTAAAAACTTCTAGAGCCTTCAAGATATAAAAGGTCATCTTAGTGATTTTTTCCTTTTAAAGCAAGAGTTCCACAAGGGTAAGTAATTACTTCACTTCTTGTAAGCATTCTTTAAAATGACATACAAAAAGGTAATAAAAAAAATGCCAATATTCTCTTCTTTTTGCAGATAATTTTGGTTTTTTCTTTATCAAAAAAATTGGAAAACTTAATAAGTATCTAAATTAAATTGGAAAATGGCTTTTCAAATGGAAAATAAAAATTTATAATAAAAATTCATGTAACATGATCTTTAAAAAAAAATTTAGTTAAAATGGTTTAATTTTTTGTGTTTGAATTACAAAATGTATCCAATGTTGAAATAGCATAGAAAAAGTTCGATTTTTTAAATTTATTTTTCTGTTCCAAAAAAAAAATTTTTTTTAGTTAATATTTCAAGCATATTCATATTTGAAATTAAACTCTTTGGTGAAATAGAATTAGTTTAGATTTTTGTTTGGAAATTTGAAAAAAATATTGAAAATTCTTTTTTAACTTTTAAACAATTCAGTTATTTATTTTTTCACAGCAAATACTTCTTCAGAATAAATGCTTATGAAAAAAACTAAAAATGAGTTTAAATAATATAAAATTAAAAAAAATGAATAAAATGTAAAATAAAAGATAAATAATTCATTCAGATTATTCAAATATTATATATTCAAATGTTGAAAAACTGGGTCCAATCGGCTAGGTGAACTATAGTTCACTAATTATCCGAAAAATTGTTGTTCTCATGTTTTATGAACTATTGGTTATCCCTATTTTATTGTTCACGTATAGGTGAACTAAATAGAATTAGGTGAACAATTTTTAGATTATGTGAAAAATTGAATGAAGCTATTTAATAGAAAGCCTAATTCTCGAAACTGATATAAAAATTTGTTAATAATCGTTTTATTTTTAATTTGAAGGAGCTTTTGAAATAGAATCGTATTTGCTCTGATTTGGTTAACTTGGTATTACTCTTTCAACAATCCCAAATACCCAGATGCACTTTCTACTTAAATCTTTGGCTTTCAGCATGCAATAATAAAAATTAAAGAAAATTAAAATTAATTTTTCACCCTTTGAATGTTTTACATTAGGCAACAAAGATTCATCTATTTCGCAAAATTTATCTTCTCAGCCCTACGTTAAATTTCTATGTAATTATTTCCTATTTTTGATCATTACGTTAGCTTTTTTCTAAATAGATGAAAAAATTTCAAAAAAGGTAACTAATTTTTAGATAAGGTCAACTCAGAGTTGTTAAAAAGTCACAAAGACAAAAGACTTGTAAAAAAAAAATTTCAAAAGACTTTAAAATGACTTTTTTTTTGACTTTTACGCAAGTTTAGGTCAACTAATAGTTCATAAAACCTGAGAACAAGAATTGTTACAGGAACAGGTTAACCACAGTTTACCTAAGCGACTAGACCCGGAAAAATTTATTTTATCCTCATAAAATTGTGATTTTAGTGATAATTAAATTTCGTTTGGTGCATTTTAACAAATAGATTTATGAAATGAAAAATGGAAAACAGAGCGTAGATAGTTTTTTAAACTACAGATATTATCTTTAAGGATCATCATTTCACAAACCCAAAGTCAAAATTTAATAAAAAAAAAGGTTTTCAATAAACTTAGACAACTATCAGTCTCAAATCGATTTTTAGACTGAGTGAGAGAAGTGTGAGGGCAGGATTCAGTCATTATGTTCCACTGGTGGACAGACTGGTGTAAAAATAAAGAGAAATTTTTTAATTAAGATTTATCGAATATCCACTTCCTTTGTATAATTGCTCCCTTACAATTTATTCTTTTATTCTTGAACTATCAAATATTTAAACATGGTTAACGTCTTGCTATTTTAAATTTTTATTCATTTTATCTTATTTAGTTTTTTTTTAAACTTTATTTTCTATATTTTTTTATTTGAAGGAGCATTGGCTCTGTACATATTTACAATCAAATAAAAAAATAGAGAAAAAAAGTTTAAATAATTTAAAATTTAATAATTTAATAATAATTTAATCACTTAATTTTAAATTTAATAATGTAAGAATCAACAAAAAAAACTGTTGGATTCTTTAAAAGCAATTATGGTATCACTCAGCAAAACAAATCGCACTTAATTGATATCGTTATAGATGTAAAGATGAAAATGAAAATTTAACAAGATACGTGTTTATTAAATTGTTATGCAAGTTTGACTTTAAAAGAAGACCAAGTTATAAAATCGAGAGGACTACGTTCTCATCTTCCCAGTAGAGTGTTACTATTGCAAAATTTTTTGGCTCAGAATTCCCCAGATATTATGTTACTAAATGAAATAAAAATAGATGCAAATGAAGAAAATATTTTTTTGAACTACAAAAATTACCTATCAATAATCAAACTTTGAAATAAATATGGAGGCGGTGTAGCAATTTTAGTTAAGGAGGGACTCGATTTTGCTCAAGACTTATCATTTGAAAACTTCTCAGCTGAGCTACTTTGCATCAAAATAAAAATAAAAAATGACTACTTGTTTATCTTTAGCCTATACAACCCACCTAATAAGATTCTAAATTTTGAGCTTTTTGAACAAATCAGTAAAAACTGTAAAAACTTTATTCTTGGCGGTGATTTAAACGCTAAGTCCAAGCAAATAGGATGATTTGGTCAAAACGAAAATGGAAATATTTTAGAGAATATAATAAATAAGTTAAACATGTCAACTATAAATGACAAGTCATCCACTTTTAACATATTTAATAGAGAATACTATGAATTACTTGATATATTTTTAGTTTCATCCGATCTCTTAGACAAAATCAGTGATTTTAGGGTTTTATCAAAACATGATATGACAAGTGATCATTTCCCTATTGAAGCTTGCATATCAATTGAGCATTTTATGACTTCCGAATTGATTTCAAGAAGGTTAAATTTCAAAAAAGCAAATTGGTCATATTTTCAAGAAATTCTAAGTGTTCCGATCTTAAACTCAGATAGTGTTGACGACTATAATAATATAATCTCAAAAAAAATAATAAGTGCTGCCCATAAAAGCATCCCATTACAGTCAGGGAAAATATATAAAACTACCCTACCGTATGAAATTGTAAACTTAATAAAAGAACGCAGGAAAACCAGGAGGTATTTTCAAAGAACTCGCTCCCAATTAGCAAAGCAAAAATTCAACTTTCTAACCTCTCAGTTAAAAATCTCTCTAAAAAAATTTTGGGACAAAAATTGGTTTGACTTTATCGATAAAATGGGCAAGAATCCCTTATCCAGCAGGCCTTTCTGGAAAAAAATAAATAAATTCAGATCAAAAAAAAGTTCAAAACTTATCCCAACCTTACTGGCAAATAATCAAGAAATAGTGAAAAAGGAAAATTCTTTGGAGAATTCTTGTCCTTAACTTTTAGTCCCAATTCTGATTTAATTAATAATAATACAGACAGTGAGATAACTGATTTTAACTCGAACTTTTTTAAAAGCCACAAATCATTCATAATTAATGAACCTATAAGTCTAAAAGAGATCAATGTAGCTATCAGGAAATTAAAAGGAGAAGAGGCATCAGGACCTGACAAAATTCAAAATATCATGTTAAAAAATTTACCACGAACTTGTCTTCTTGATATTAAGGAACTCTTCAACCGAAGTATTCTTCAGGCTAGAATTCCCAAAGAATGGAAAACAGCTTTCATAACCATGATTCCTAAAAAATCCTCAGCATTAAATGACCCAACTAACAATAGACCAATAAGCATGACAAGCTGTCTTGGTAAGCTCCTAGAGCGGATTATCTACATTAGAATATATAATCACCTAGAAAAGAATTCATTGTTAATTCAAGAGCAATCAGGCTTCAGAAAATATCGACGAACCGCCGACAATCTTATTTTCTTGATTCAAAAAATTTCTGAATCATTCAATAGAAAGAAAAAGTCAATGCCTTATTTTTTGATATCTCAAAAGCTTTTGATAGGGTGTGGCATGACGGATTAATTTATAAACTAATTAAAATGAACTTGCCTGACTATCTTATCCACTGGATAAAATCATTTCTTGATTCCAGATCATTCAAAGTAAGTGTAAATGGTCATATAAGTGATGAATATTTAATAACTGCAGGTGTCCCCCAAGGTTCAGTAATTAGTCCTCTTCTTTTCAGTATATTCATTAATGATATTCCAAAGAGAAATAAAACTAATAGTGAATACTCCCTCTTATTTGCAGATGATCTAGTGACTTTTTATTTATAAAAAAGGGTAATCTAGAAAATAAGATAAACAAATATCTAAAAGAACTAGAAAAATGGCTCTGCAAGTGGAAAATGAAATTATCATTAGAGAAGTCTTGCTTTATGGTATTTTCCAAGTATAGTAAGGAAAATTCAAATCTTAACTTAGAGATATATGGGAATAAACTCGAAAGTCAAAAAAATGTAAAATTTCTTGGCATTAAGTTTGACCCAAAATTAACCTTTAACCCTATGGTTGAAGATATAAAAAAACGCTGCAACTCAAGATTAAATTTAATTAAAATTTTATCAAACAAAAAATGGGGCTTAAATACTTATACATTAAGTAATCTCTACAAATCATTAATAGGCTCGATATTAGACTATTCATTTCCCTGTCTAAACTTATTTTCAGAATCAAACTTAAAAAGAATTCAGGCTATTCAAAACTCAGCAGTTCGATTCATTCTTAAACTAAAATATGATACACCCTCTGACATATTACATAATGAGGCCTTTGATAAACTAAAACTGTTAAAAGTCTCTAACCGACTTTTTGAGTTGGCTGAGAGATATGTTGGAGTAGGACTGAGCCATTCTGTTCCATTAGTAACCAAACTGGCCGAGGAGTACACGAAGGGTTTCGAATCAAGATTCATCGAATACCCGACTCCACTGTGTAATTGCTACCTTACTATTTCTTCTTTTTTTCCTGAAACTTGAACTATTTAAACATGTGCCACATGAAACAATCTTTTCCAATTTATGTCTTTTCAACTTTAATTTTTTATTAGCTTATTTACTCTATTTTGATTCTTATTTTATTTTTTTTTTTTTTTTTTTTTTAATTTATTCTGAAGGAGCTTTAGCTCGGTACAGATAACAAATAAATAATAATTATCACATAAATATATTCACACGTTTTAATGAACAAGCTGCTGAAGAGTCAAAAAAAGATGTTAACTAGAAGAACTATCAAAATGAAACAACAAATTAGATTTTAAATTGAGAGTAGTGAAGTTCATTTCAAATCGATCGTTTCAATTCATAAAAGCTAAAATAAATTTTTTACTACTAGAGATAGTTTTGCACTGTAAAATGCCTAATGGTTAAACAACTTTGTTTGATCTAAAAAAACAGGTCTCTAAACACTCTGCAAAAGTATATGCAGACTTCACTGGATTAAGCAAATTTGTTCATAATCAAGCATTTTACAGAACTAAATTATCTCTTTTAGTAAAAAAGTTATTCAAGTTTTTCTGAATCGAAAAGATCGAATTGAAATGAATTGAAATGAATTTCACAACCCCAGAAAAAAATGTCGATCTTTTAGGAACAACCTTTAGTCCTCATCTTGATTTTGTTGAATCTGACGAAAATAGTAAAGTATCACATGAAATAAGATACAAAATAATTAAACCTATCACCCTTTTAGAAATTTTAAATTCCTAAAAAAAAAACTAAAAGAACTAGTGAGTTCTAAATTTAGAAATTATTCACATTTTATTGCATAAGATTTTCGACTTCAGTGACTTCAATTAAATTAGTTTACTCTTAAACATAAGTTTGGAATTAGGTCGAGTCCCAAAATCCTGAAAAATAGCAAATAAAACTATGATGCCTAGGAAAATATCAGTCAAACCTATAATAACTTCACAATCCTTTCAAATTGTAATTTATTAAAACTGAACACGAGGACTAAATAGATTTAATAAATTTTTATTCAGTTTGAGTCAGCATATTCGATATCCATTTGAGTTTGGGTTTGAAAGACAAAACCTCGCCTTATTTTTTAAAATTGAAGGGGAAGAGTAAGATTTTGAATTACCATAACTAAATTGAACATTCCCAGAGCGAATTATTGCTAATATTTCATCCGAATTAACTTATGAGAATTTAGAAAGTGTTAGAAGAAATCTAGCAAATGTCTAAAAAATGTGACCTCTAAAAAATGTATTTGAGCAAGCTATGAATTTATTTTATAAATGTAATGTATCACAGAACAAAAATTCTATAAAATGTAATAAATCCCATAATGAATCTAAAGAGTAAAGAAGACTTAGTCAGTTGATGCAGCTTTTTAAGTTGTAAAAAATTATCTTTCAAAAATTGTTTGCTTATTTTAATTACTATCTTACAAAAAAGTAAAAAAAATAGCTTTAAAAAAAAGTAAAAAAAATAGCTTTAAAAAAAAGTAAAAAAATAAAATTAAAAAATTTAGCAATTAAAATAAGTAAAATTTAAGTCACATTTTCAGACATCTTTTTAAAGATGAATCATAGAAATATGATTATGGGCTTATTTTAATCTTTTTTTATTGATCTTTAACTTAAACTTTAAAACATATAATATTTTTTCTTTTATTAAACGATGAGACAACTAGATTTTTTTTTTTCTTAATTATTAAAATGAATTAAATAAATGTACGAAATTAGTTATATTCGGTCAATAGGAACATATTTTTTATTTGTCAAAATTTTAATCATCCTTTTGAGAACACCTGTTAACTCTTAATTTTTGATCGGAATTTACCAATGCATATTTATAAACTTTTCAAAAAAAAGCGTTTTTTATTTATCTATTTATTTATTTTAAACCGAGCTAATGCTCCATCAGAATAAAAAAAATTAAACTAAAATAAAGTAAAATAAGCTCGAATAAAAAAAATTAAAAATATAGAAAAAATAAAAAATTTAAAAATAGAAGAAAATTAAAATTAGATATATTTAAATAAAGGGCTCTCGGTAAAATGACAACGCTATAATTAATTTACTGTAAAATGACAATAATCAGAAATAAAAATCTTTAATGACCGAATATAAAATAGGATGAGAAAATTTTTTTAATTTTTACATTTTAATGTTAAAACGTTGTTCTTTTTACTGTTAATATCAATAATTAATTCGAAAAAAGATAAAAAGTAAATTTTTATAAGATTAATTATGTGCATTATTAAGGAACAACTTAGGCTCCTATCACTTTGATTCTTATACTTAGTTAAACATGGTGATTTTGTTTATCATTCAATATAAAAATTATTCCATTTTGGAACCAAAAGAAACAATAACTTATATTTTTAAAAAATGAGCTCAAAAATTGAATTTGTTCCGTCGAATAAAGGTGGTCTTTATACATTTTTTTTCCTGAATGAGAATTAGCTCGGTAAATATTTACAAATAAATTACAAATAAAAAATCATTAACATGTGCCACGTGTAACAACCTGAGTTGAAGTTAGTTATCTTTAGTATATCTATGAAGATTTTTCTTTTTCTTCACACATTCGAGTTTGAAATATTAAGAAATAATATAAAATATTAAGGAAAGGAACTTAAACAAAATTTGTAGGACTAACCTTAATTTTAGTAATTGAAAATTAAATCTACAAATGATTTTTCAAAACGATTATTAGATCTAAACAAAAAATATTCAATACTTAATTAATTTTATTTTTTTCAACAAAGTGTACTTACTGAAAAACGATAAAACCATTTCTATTTTTTTTTGCATTTTTACTTAAAAGTTAAAAATTCAAATTTTTATAAATTTTAAAATATTCAAAACATGTTTATTGCATTATTATACGCAATTTTAATAATATTCAAATAATATTCCCTAAATTTCTTTTTTTATGATTTATAAAATAAAATTTTAAAATAAAATAAAAAAGCTTTAGATTTCAAGCTGAAATTAGACTGCGTTTTTAAAATTTTTTGATCAAATTTGAAATTTCATTAAACATTTTGCATACAATTGCAAAATATTAAACAAATAGTACAGACTTTAAAAATAAACTTAGATTTAGAATTGCATTTCTAAATTTACCAAAATTTAAAATTGTTTGTTTAAAAATTTAAAATTTTGAGTTTAATAAAAAGAAGAAAAAAAAAAATATCCTCTTTTTGATCGGAAATAAATGATTGAATTTGGTTTTTAATTAAAAAATGAAAAAGATAAAGAAATAAAAATTCATGACTCAAAATTTTCGACAAAAACAAAGAGTGCATTCTTAATGAACCGATTTCAACCAACTAATGATTTTGGTTCTTAAAAAGCTGATGGAAGACCCAGCATAACAATTTAATTTTGAAAAAATTAATTCAAAATTTCTTTAAACATATAATTCATCCTTTTTATTGAAGTGTTGGACATATAGTATTCATAAAGCATGAAAACAGCAAACATTACTATAATCCTTAAAAAGTCAAGCCGTACACAAGAATTATATGCCAATTAGTATGACAAGCTGTCTTGCAAAACTACTTGAACGCATTATCTATCTTTGGTAAACTATGCTTTAGAGCGTTAGTATTTACTGATTGAAATAACAGTCTGGTTCTAGAAGACACAGAAAAATTGACAGCGGTCTTTTTTTTCTTTGCAAAAAAATTTTTGAATCATTTGATAATATGAAAAAATCAGGTATTTGTATTTGTAAATAATCTCCTTAAAAAATAAAATTGAGAACTGAAAATGACTCAAAAACTTTATAATTTTTCCCCCACAATAAAGGTGATTAAATGCTTTATAATGATCACCGTCTATACCAATCTTGGAGTTTTCGAAATTATCAGATCAGAGCTAACAAAAAACAAGAAGATCAACCAAAAGAAAAATGTGAAGTTCTTAGCTTCACTTTAAACTCTAAAGTCACGTTTTTTTGTGGAGATCATAATCATTGCATAGTCACACGAGCAAAATTTTTCTTCGCTAAAACGAAACAAACAATCAATGAACAAGTCAAAGCAAAAACATGTATAGTCAAACGATTTTTCTAAAAAGCTATCAACAAAACAATCGCTGTTACTAAAAAGGATTAGCTCTCTACGCACCGAAATAAAAAAATATCGAAGAAAGTCTTTATGATCTGCGTCATCAATTTCTTGTTCCGTATCTTTCAAAGACAATTAATAATTAACAATTCGAGACATTACAGAAAACTACCAATGGCAAACGTTTCTTTGTTTTTGATACCGAAAATGATAATGAAAGCATTCGCATCTGATAAAGAACTTGAAATTTTGAGTCAATCAAAGCGATGGCACGTGGACGTTACTTTTAAGGAGCACCTTTAATATTTAAATAAAATCTTTCTATATGATGTTCTCTATTGTTCCCAATTTTTTGATATCTCCAAGGCGTTCGATAGGGTTTGGCTAATGGTCTTATTATAAACTAATAAAGATGAACCTTCCCTCTTACCTAATACATTAGAATTAATTCGTCTTTAGACTCAAGATCATTTAAAGTAAATGTTAATGGTCATATAAGTGATGAATACCAGATTACTGCAGGTGTGACTCAAGGCTCGGTAATTAGTCCATTACTTTTTAATATTTTTATCACTGATATTCCTAAAAGAAATAAAACAAATAGTGAATACTCTCTTTTTTTTGCTGATGACTTGGTTACATTTTATATTTTTTAGAAAAAAAGGAAATCTAGAAAATAAGATAAACAAATACTTAGACGAACTAGAAAAATGGCTCTTCAAGTGGAAGATGAAAATATCTGCTGAAAAATCTTGCTTCATTGTCTTCACTAAATATAATAAGGAAAATATTGACTTAAAATTAAAAATATATGAAAATAAAGTCGAGAGACAAAAAGAAATCAAGTTTTTAGGTATAAAAAATTGATTCAAAATTAACCTTTTCCCCCAATGGTTGATAAAATAAAACAGCATTGTAGTTCATGGTTGAATTTAATTTGCGAGGAACGAGCGGTGCGGGACGAGCATATTAAGCATATACACACGTGAATAAAAACAAATATTGAATAGTTATTAAAAAAATTCTTGACGTAAATCGTCAATCGACTATACACATTAATTGATAAATTACATGTTATTTTTTACTTTTTCGAAACTAATAAATTATAATAAACATGCAAATAAAACATAACATTAAAGCTGAAAGTTAACGCCTCGTTACTCGCAAATATAAATTATTGTCAAACAAAAAGGGGTCTTAATTATTGCACACTAGGAAACCTATATAAATCATTAATCGGATCTATAATTGATTACTCTTTTCCGTGACTAATTCATTTTCGGTGACGTACATTAAAAAAATTCAAGTTTCACAAAACTCAGCAGTTCGTTTTATACTTAAACTAAAATATGATACTCCTTCCAATATTTTGCATTATGAGGCCTTTAATAAACTTTACTAATTAACTGTCTCGAATCGACTTTTTGAATTAACAGAAAATAATTAACAACAAAACATTTTAATTCTAAATTATGTATTTTAGCGAGAGGACTGCGTCATTCTGTTCCGTTGGTTGTCAAGCTGTTTGATGAATATAAAGTGGGTTTTGAATCAAGGTATGTTGAATACCATACTCCATTGTGTAATTGCTATCTTACTTTTTCTTCTTTCTTTCCTGGACTGTTCAATACTTAAATACTTTTCACATGTAACCTCTTACAATTTATCAATTTTTATGTCTTTTTATTATTTTAACTTATTTTAATATTTCTTATATTTTTTCTTTACATTTTTATTTAATTTTATTTTTTAATCTGAAGGACCTTTAGCTCGGCACAGATAAAACAGATAAATATTAAATAAATAAATTATTGTTATAGTCAAGATTCATAGAATCAAAATAAGTCAGAAAAATTTAATACAAGACTGTCAGAAAAAAAAATATTATTCTTGACAATATTAACAAAGAGATAGCGATAATTTTATTATTGATTTAATTTTTTTATAGACTAGAAAAATTCTTTAATAATTCTATAAAAATTTTTAGCTAAAAAATCACAAAAATAATTGGTTAAAAAATCAGAAATAAAATATTGATTTTAAAAAATTTTCATTTTCAAAAGGGCATACAAATACTATATTTCTCCTTCGTTTATGTCCGACTTTATCAATCTTTTCTTCGTTCTCATGAACCTCGCTATATTTCAACGTATTAATACCTTAATGGTCTGTCATTTGAGATATCAATTTATCAAAATACTGTGCAAAAGTTAACACATTTTTATTGTATTGTTCCTGTAATAAAATAAATTATTATTTTTTTTCTTGTTTTTTGACAACTGTCAACGAGGCCCAATTGGATTACGCTCTAATACCCAAAATTAATTATATGCCGAAGGTAATGACGACAATGCTCATCATTAATTGTGGCATAAACATTATAGAAATAATAATAACAAGAAAATGTTAACTAATTTTATGAGCATTATTATAAATACAGAAATACAAAATCTGCTATAGATTTAATTGAAAATTTTGAAAACGAAATTTGAGAAAAATTTTTATTTTGGCAAAACTAAATCATTTTTTATCTCGTCATATGTTCAGTCAATTGTTGTTCACGATGCTCAAAATAAAAATTTTAACCAAAAGTGGATGATTCTGGATGTCCTAGATTGAAGATTTATGCTGTTTTTTTAGTCTTGACAAATTTTTCAAAGCTTTCAAATTCAAATCAGAGTTAATGATAAAAATTTTGTCTTTTTCTCATTACTCATTACTAATTTTTCATTACATAGTGCCATGTCAAATGAAATTAATTCTTGAATTGTGAGAATTGCATAAAAATAAATCTAATCTAATCTAAGTTACTAAATATGATAACTTTATGACCGAGAAATATAAATATGGATAACACACAATTTACTCCATATACCTATACAAAGCATAAAAAAAATTCCCCACCATATTATGCCAATCTTGACCATATCTTAGTCCCAGATCTTGGAAATATCTTAAAATCTATTCAATGTAACATTATAAGTGACTTGGGAAATCTAAGTGATCACCTCGTCCTTAAATTGGATGTTACTTATGAAAATCTCCAATGTGAGATTGAATCTCTTTATGTTAAGCCTCAAGTCTAACCTAGACTAAAACTTGAAATAGCTGAAGTATTTGAATTCTATAATAAAAATTTATCTTATCACTTTATAAATTCTTGTCTAAATTTCACTGATCCCTCGAAACCTATTTTTAATGCACAAGAGCATGTTGATCTCTTTTATAAATCAATCTGTGACTCAATCTCTAAAGCCTCTAATGAGGCATTAGACTCTCAAAATATTTATTTTTCCTCCAATTTAGCTAAGAAGCCAAAGAAAAACAATTGGTTCAACAATGAACTAAAATTGATAAAAGATAAGTTAACTGATATCAATCAAAAAATAAAAACGGATCCCTCCTTAGAACCTAAAAGAAGACAATTAAAAAAAGAATTTAGAAGAGCTCAACGACAACAAATCTATCTAAATGAACTAAAAGAACAAGCAAAAATATAAAATCTTTTCTATTTAAAAGATAGAAATAGATTTTGGAAAAGGCTTGCACAGTCTAAAAATAAAAGAAATGTTAAAAAAGAAATAACCCTCCCACCGGATAAACTCTTTTCCCCCTTTCTTAAATTTATTCAAAGCGGATGAATCTACTCTTTCAAGTGATCAGCTAAATATTAAAAAACATGTGAATGAAGCATTTTTGAACTACACTCGTCCTGATACTCTGCCTTTCTTTGAGCTGTCTCAATTAAAGAAAATAATATCAGAACTTGATAACTCACAAGTAACTGGCTTTGACAAAATCTCCTATAATTTTGTTGGTTTTCATGAAATTCTAATTGAATTCTTCAACCAACTTCTCCTATTCAATAAGATCCCAAAAAATTTTAATGCTTCAAAAATTAATCCTATTCTAAAAGACAACTTGAAAAACAGTTATGATCTAAACAATATAAGACCTAATACTATTTCAAACTGCTTTGCTCAAATCCTAGAAAAACTAATTCTAATTAACTCCCCTGAGCTTTATAAAGTTAGTAATAACCAATTTGGTTTTAGGAAAAAAACCTCTTGTAACCATGCCATTTTTGTATTGAAAGAAACAACTCTTAACTACATCAATAGGGGCTCTTGATGTAGGATAGCATCTTTGGATGCAGAAAAGGCCTTTGACAAGATATGGCGTGATGGCTTATTCTTTAAACTATTAAAGAGACTGCATACTTCCTACTAGGTATTGCTTAGGATTTATTATAACTCAGCCCTAGCTGTTTTATCTCTTCCAAATAATCTAACAACAAAATCCTTCAAAATTGAAACTGGTGTAAAACAAGGAGCTATTTTATCTTCATTTCTTTTTAACATATATATTGATGATCTTATAATAGAATGCCTTAACAATGAACTTGGAGCTCTTTATAAAAATCTTAATGTTTCTATCATTGTCTAGATGATATAGTCTTAATAAGCCCAGTTGACTCCCATCTACAAATGCTTTTGGATATTTGTGGGACTTATGGGAATAAATGGAGAATAAAATTAAACCCTAATAAAACAAAAATTGTTAACTTTGGCATTCAATTATTTAAGTCGGTATTTCTCCTTAATGGATCCGAACTTAAAGAAGCAAATCAGTTAGAATACTTAGGATTCATTATAGATTCTAATCTTGACTTTAACACACAGGCAGTTATTAATTTTAAAAAAGTTCAGAGCAGCTTTTTTGGAACTTCGTATCTTCTGCCTAAAAATAGTCCTTCCTCTTCACCTAAATTCAAATCATTTATATACAAAACATATTGCTTATCTAAATTCACATATGGTCTTGAGGCTCTCACTCTTAATTCGACCACAAAGGATTCAATAAATAAATTACAAAACAACTTAATTAGACAAATGTTTGGTTTAAAAGCCTATTGTCACATATCACGAGTCTTAAAAGTACTGAAAGTTTTCATCTTTGATGAACTTTATCTATTTTCAAAACTAACTTTTATTGATACAATTAAATATAATTATCTATCATCACAATTTTTAAAATATATGCTTAATGACCCCCCCTCTAATAAATCTTTTTCCTCTGACTTGGTTCTTATTTCCAAGTACTTTAAAATTGAAACCTCAAAAATTACAGTAAATACAAACCAACTTAAAGAAAATCTTAAGATTAATCTGATTTCTAATGATGGTATATCTGATTCAATTTGGTTATGTCTATGCAATTTAAAATTAAAACATTTCAGAACTCTCCTAAACGAGCTAATTCAAAATAAAAGAAATTCATGAATTTTGGTCCAAATTATCTTGCTTTCTAACTTTCATGCCTTTTTCTATTTTCGAACTAATGTTCTTTTTTTATTTTTTGTAATTTTATTTTTAGGTAATAATTTTTCATTTTTAAAAAAACACAAAAACACAAAAAATCTTTTTATGTATTTTTTTTTTTTTTTTTTTTTTACTTCTCCTTAAAGGAGGTTAATTCAATTCAATAAATAAATAAATAAATAAATATTTGAAAGCAAAAATAAAAAATTTAGTCTTTAATATTTTTTTAAAAATTAATTAAAATTAGTAATTTACGTTTCGTAATTTAAGTTTTTTGTTATATAATTTATTAGAGTTTTGAATTCAATAAAGTTTATCTAAAATATTTTTCTTTTTCGGCAAATTTTAAATTATAAAAAATTCCATTCATTCATTCAAATTCAAGCGGCATTTTCTGTATTCAGGCAAAATTTTCCCTTCGATTTATTGATTTACAACATTAAAAAAGTTTTGTGTACGGTCAGGGCTGTATTGATAGGAAAAAAGTATTTTCAATTTTTTCCTTTAAATTCGATTTACTTTAGAAGACCATTCTAGAGGTTTTATAAATGACTATAACTTTTACCTAAAAAGACTGTTAAGTAATTTTGAAATTAGAAATTTTTTAAGGGAATCAAAAATTAAAGTTTACAAATAGACAAAAATGTTAATTCATGTGCATCTTAAATTAAACGTTTAGACACATTTTGAATTATTATAATACTAAAATTAAAAAAGAAAACCCTTGTTTTTTAAATATTATTATTATAAAAATTATTGAAAAAATTAAAATATATTTTTAATAATAAAATAAAATATGATGTAATAAAATAATTTTTCATCGATTACTTTAGATGAATTACCCTAATTTAATTGTTGAATTTAGATTAAATGGTTCTTTATTCATTAATGATTCACCTATCAATTTTCATCGATTAGTCATCGTTTTTTTGTGACTTGGTATTAATTATTTTAATTTTGAAACTTTTTTTTAGAAAATTTTTAGCAAAAATTAAATTTTCGTGCTTTTTTAGAAATTTAAATCTAATCTTAATTTTTTCTAAGAAATTAAAATATAAAATCTTTCTTTAGATGATTTAACATTTATTTATTTTTCATTATATTTTTTTAAAATTTTTTAAAAAGGAGAAAAACTCTTATTCAAATTTCACAAATAGAAAACACAAATCAATTGGATTCTTTTATTTCTTATTGATTTTCATTAAATTTACTTTAAAATAAATTGTCTTCTCAATAGAAAATTAATCTTTCCTTAAAAAAATTTTTAATTACTTATATCGGAGCGGTCACAATAGCTTAAATTTCATTTCAGGCGATTGTTTTAAACCTCATTCAAAAGAAAGAAAGCATTAATGAAATAAAAATTCACACGATATCATTCCGTGTTTATTTTATAATTAAAATTTTTTTTATTTAATATTTTATTTTTAGCTGATAAATCTAATCAAATTTTTTAAAATTATTCGTTCTTTGTTTTTTCACACCTCTTATTTTTTCTTTTTCGTGCGTAATTTTGCGTTTTTTGGCATCTTTTTTTCGCTGTTGTTTTCGAATCTTCTTTGCAGCCGACATTTGTGGATCAACCACAGCAAGCTGTGCCAATTTCCGTTTTCTTTCTTCCTTGTATTCAACTCTTTTTTTGTTCGTCTTTGAATATATCAGACTAAAATCTTCAATTCCAATTGTGGTTTTTATCAAATTCAACACTTCTTTCGCCAAATGCTTCAGATTTTCATCATTCTGGTCAATTTCTGTTTCCCGTTGCAATAATGGTATTAGACATTGAACATAATTTTTGAGTTTTTCCTTTCCTAATTCAATAGAAATAGCTGCAAATAATTTAAAAATAAAAGTTCTTTTTATTGTTTCCTTAGGCTTATTGACCAACTCATATTTAGCTTCTTTTCCTATTTTTTTGATCAACCATTCAATGTTAATGTCATGTTTTAAGAGCTCATTTTGGTCATCGTTTTTGAGCTCGTGATGAATCAAAATTTTGGACATAAAAGCCAAATTTTTGACTATTTGCTCAGCCAGATCGCTTTCGAGCACAGGCGCCTTGAGTTGTTCGCAAAAATCATCAATCAGATTTCTAATTTTCAAATAATTTCCAATCAATTGATCCTCAATTTTGTGATTGAAAAAGCTAGCTTTGTCGCTAAGCAAGCTTTCAACCGAATTGTTTGCGAATAAAATACCAAACAACTGGCATGAGGCAAGACGAATCCATAGATGCTCATGACCTAAATAGCATTTGACTTGGTCATACAAATCATTGATTGTTACAGCATATTTTTTATCATTTAATGTTTTAACATCTGTAAAAATTTTGATCAGTAGCGATAGAAGATTGTACAAATATTGGTCATAGAATTTTTCACTTAGAGCTGCGTCCGTATTCATTTCAACATTCTTAAAATGAATTTAATTAAATAAAATTTTCAATATTTTTTGCATTTTAAGGAAAATTCTACAGAATTATTTTAATTTTTAAATTTATAAAAATTAAGTTTTGTGTTCCCCAGAGTTGTTACTCGCTATTTTTCACTGTTTTTCGGTTGTCCCTCAAATGAAGAAGCGGAACGGAAGTAACCCTAAAATGCGGAAAATCGGAATGGAAAATTGTCATAAAAATTGATGTCATTAAAAAGCGGAAGTCGAAACTAAATAAAAGTGGGTATGAAAAAATTAAGGAATCTAAAGAGCGGAATCGGAAAAATATAATTTTATTTATAAAAAAATTTTAAAATTTTTGAGTTTGATGAAAAAATCCATCATGTTATAGTAAAAATTATGAAAAAAATTTCAATACATGAAGTCTTAAGCGCTTGGCTATTTTATTTTTTATTTTCATTTTCTTTAATTATTTAAAAAAAAAATTGATGATTAAAGATTTTTATTAAAAAAACTATGCGAACAAAATTGCAAATAATTGCTAATTATGTGATGAGTTATTATGTTTAAAATCTATCAAATCCCGAACCGTGAAAATATTTCACATATTTAATGCTTTTAGCCAAGTGTAAAAATAATTGCAAGTCATCTTGGTTTTTGTTTTTTTCGGCATTTTGCACAAAATAATTTTTTTTAAATTAAAATTTTTCCATCGTTTACATTTACTTTTTTTATAATTAAAAACTTAGTTTTCTAAAAATTAATAATAAAATATAAAAATCTTCCGCTTCCGCATTTTAGGCCACTCAAATTCGTTCAAATTTTCCCTATTTTAGGTACAATCCCATTTTTCAAGTCTTAATTATTAAAAATAAATGCAGTTTTTTTAAAAAAAAAACAATCGAAAAGATTGTGGTAATAGCGGCTCGAAATATCAATCTTATAATCTTAGAGCTAAAATATCTTATGTTCGAATAGACATAACTTAATTTAAATCTACATATCCTGAAAGTGCTTAGTTTCATCTAAATAATGGTGTATTAATTAAATTTATTATTGCATAAATGATCAATATTTTGGCAAAATAATGGAAAAAATTTGGTATCTTCACTATTTTTGTATCTAGCCCGCGGTTTACTTCACAAACCCGATTTTTTTTCCAATATCTGAAACTTGAAAAGCTTATTAACAAATGTTGGGATTACTTTTTTATTTTTTTTAAAGTAAAAAAATAGATGAAATGAGTTTAAAACTAATTTGAAAAAGAATAATATTTTTTTATCATGTAAAGAGTCAAGAAAAATTAAAATTCTAATAACTGCAGGTTAATAATTGTCCCTTTTCTATCCTAAAGGATAATAGGGGACGCTCATCACCTTTTCTGGTACCTTTTTGAGCAATGGCTCTGGTCTGATACAGAGATTACTGCAAGTTGATCATCTACACCGCAATTTTTACCCAGAAGAAAACGGTTCTCCTTTTTTAATGAACGGTTTTAAAACATACTTTCCATTCTGCAGAGATATTTGAAGACTTTTTCCACCCTAAGCGGAACAACATACAAATCATTTGGCCAAAATTAACTGTAATTTTTTAATCTTAATCTAATAAAAAGTTAGAATCAAAAAAAGTGATTGTTCATTAATAAAGTTTTACCTAACTAAATAAGTAAAATTATACTATCCAATGGAGATATCAATATTCTATTATTTACTAAACAATTTGTTATAAAATTGGAAAAAATTGAAATAGCTCTTTTAACATTTGAGTTAGAATTATGAGTATTTGGGTTTAAAATTTTTTTTTAAAAATTATAGCTCCTTCAGGAGAAAATTAATTGAGTTCTTGAAAAAAGTAATTTAAATAAAATAGTAAAAATTAATGGGTCTTTTCTTGGTCCAACCAATTATTTGGTGAAAAAATTATATTTTAATTTTGGAAACAATTCTTAATCTCATAAAAGGTTTTAATATGCAAAGAGTTTTAAAATAAGTTTTATTTTTACTTTTTAAGTCTGTAAATTTTCGGAAAAAATTCTTTCTTTTACTTACTTTATTAAAATTTTCAGAATTCAACTCATCTTTAAGCACTTCGAGTACAATTTCGACTCTTTTTTCGAACTTTTCTTGCTCAGATTCAACAAATATTTTGATCAAAAGAGCAGCGATTCGTTTGTGCATTGGCTTTTGGTCATTTTTGAAAAGTGAAATAGTCATATTAAACAAATTGTCTTTTTTTTCCTCACTTATCTTTTCGATTAGAGATTTAATAGCGAGACAAGCTAATTTTTTACATTTGGCTGAGTCATCGTTATGCAACTGAATTGCCAAGGGCAAGTAGAAAAGTGCTGCATGTTCATTCAATTTGGCCATTGGAAAACTGCTAAACATGGTCGCGAGCATCTCGATAGCCGATTCGCGTCCATTTTCGTACTCATAGTTCAATTGCATTACATAAAATTCCAGTAATTTTACCAATTTTTTCTCTGCTAGAGAATATTCCAGCATATACTGAAGCATTGTTTGCCGCGATTGGAGTCTGACATTTGGCGAGTCTGCCTGAATGCTTAGCTTCATGACCTTGCCGAGGACTTCGGTCAATTCATCACAAGCCAACCTTCGAGACAATATGGCTTTTAGCAAATTAAAAGCCGATGATTGCTTCTGGTTGTCATACAAATTTCGTTCTGCGTAGTGCAAAAGAACCTGCAGTTGTTCGTCATCTAGATTAAATTGCTTGACATCTCTTATTAAGTTGGATATGACTTTGTAGCATATCATTAGAAGTTCGAGGTTCTCGCCACGTTCGCTCTCAGATGATGAGCTTGAATATGTTCGCAATAGGTTAAAAAGCTTGGCTGCTATGAGTTTACAGTTTTGGTCAATAGATGGAAGTGGACATTTTAACAGGCCACTTAGACAGCGTAGAGTTATTATTGTTACTTTTAAAAATTTTCCATCTAGATATTCAACAAACACGGGAATATAGGGATCAAGAAGCTGAACATTTTTCGTTTGATTGTTAGCATCGAACAGACGGTTTTGTCTCATTAATGAATTCATTAGCTAAATCAAAAAAGATATATTTTAAAAAAAAATTTAATAATTTAATAAACATAAGAGGAACATTTATTTACAAATTTTTTCTTTTTACAGCTTTTTCTATTTGTAATCTTAACTCTTGTCCTAAAAAATTAAACAGTATTTCTTTTTTCAGTACTTTTCTATGTGTAATTTGCAAGGAGCTACCATAGGTTACCTCCTAGCAAGCTAGTCTTGCTGTAGCTTATATATATTATTATTATTATTATTAAACTCTCAAAATTTGAAAAAAAATCAGCTAATTTTTTTTTCCATTCCAACTTCTAGACAATTTTTAAAGAATATCTTCAAGAACGTCAATCATCCAAAGAGTTCAAAATATTAATAAAAAAAACCTCCAACTTGATAAAATTATTTAAATTGAAAACCGATATTTCAAAAAAGAGTATAAGATTTTGAAGCAAAAATTGTAAGAGAATAGAGGACAAATTTTGGCGAAATTATGCAATATGTTTTTAGAATTCATAGTGTCGAATACGATGAAAATCAGTGGACATTAAGTAGATGTAGTTGCTGGAACTTGGTGAAAAACTAAAACTTTCACCATCTGATAGCGATCGTAGCAAGGAAAAAAGGATTTTCAAACAGAGTTTCAAAAGGAATCAAATTAAATTTAAAAGGTTATTTTTTAAGAATATTGGATTTAAATCTAATACAGTGTTAGAAATTATTTTATTCATATTAATAGTAGCTGGGGAAAAAATTAAAAGTTAAAATTCAAGCTAAATTTCTCATTTTTTTTGTAAAGCAACTTTCATTTTTGCCATTTCTTCAACTATTAATATAATATTAAAGTTGAAATTTAAAAAAAGAATTTTCAATATTTTTTTATTCATATTATTAGTTGATGTCTTGAATAATCAACAAGAACTTATTTAAATTCATTTTACCTTATTTGGCAATTTAAAAATGTATCTTTATTCTTTTTAAAAATCTGTTACGTACAGTGCTGGAAATTAATTTGTCATATCATAACATATGATATCAGTTGATATTATTAGATATCAGGAAAAAAAATTATTTACATATTTTACATGTGGCAAGTTTTTTTTTCTATTTTACATTTCTAAAAATGATTGCGTAATTATATTTCAAATTTTAAAATGCTTAAAAGTTCAGTTTTAATGAAACAACGTAATTTAAAAATTTCAAAAAAATTAAATAGAAAAAAAAACTTGTCATATAGAAATTCAAATTTTAATTCACCTGATATTATCTGATATCAAATGGTAAAAGTTGATATCAGCTGATACGAGGAAAGTTTTAAAAAATGATATTAAATGATATCAGATTTAAGATGTGACAAGTTAATTTCCGGTACTGTACTTGATTCAATTTATAAGCAACTTTTTTTTAGTAATATGAAGTATCTTTTAATTAATAAACAAATAGTTATAACAATATTTCTATCGTCCCATTATAAATTACAAGTGGATACATTTTGCGATTCAAACAAAAAAAAAATATACCATGTACATTAATAAATGCTAAATAATTGAAAGATTTTAATTTTGGTTGATTTTTTATTTAATTTCGTACTGTAAAATTAGATTGAACTTAATTATTCATTGATGATTTTAAGTTGAATTATAAAAAAAAAAAACTTTTTCATCATTATGGAAAATATTTTTAATTTTAGAACAAAAATTAAAGGGACTTTTGTAGAATTAATACCTTTGACTGTTATCTTTAAATTTTTTCTCTTATAATGCATCTTTTTTTAACTTATTTTTATCTATTTATTTATTTACTTAATTAAAGTAAAAGTCCCATGGAAAAATCGGAATAAGATTTTAAAATACAATTAAATATTTATTTTAAAATTAAGTGAAAAAAATGTTATATTCTAATATTAAGTTATTAATAATTCAATACCAAATTACAGAAAGAGTTAATTGCGAGAAGACATTATTTTTTTATTTAATTCATTTTAATCAAATATTTCAATTTTTCCACGGGACTTATCAAATAATTAAAATGATAAAATAAAAAAATTAAATTGAATAACATGGATTAATTTTTTAATTGATTTCAACTCCAATATTCAAGCTTAAACTTAGATCGCTTTTATTTTTTATTTTTATTATATTCTAATTTTTTAAATCAGATTTTTTTAAATATTTTATTTCAATGAGAAAGAGCTATGACCCGAAAAAAATTAGTAGCTATAAATTTCTGATGCAACTTTCAAATAGAAAATATTCAAAACTTACCTGCAAAGCAAATTCAATTATAATATGTTGATTGGTTTTAGCTTGAGTCTTAGGCTTATCGCCACCTCGTCTTGGCTCTACAGGTATAATGAGGCAGCTTTCGGGCATTTTTCTTTCGTCCATTTCCTCATCAAAATTGGCCGGTTTCATTTCATTTTGATCAGTAAGTCTCTTTCTCAGCTTTTTCTTATAAGCACTAGGATCCTTGAACGCATCAAATGTATCATTTATCAGTCCATATACCAGACACATAATACTGTCTGTATTCAGGCTACTGTTTTCCAGCAAACCATTCAGAATATATTTAAGGGCTTCTTCGATTTTCCTAATCATCTTTCGTGTCGTACACAAATCAAGCTGTTCCTTGAAGGGTTTAAGCAAAGTCAGAAGCTCCGATTGACTCAAAAACTTGGCAATTATTTGCAAAGATTGAAACGAGCTGACCGTCTTTGCCTCCATTAGCTTGGAAACAATCTGCTTAACTTCTTTTTCCTCAGAGCTGTCCGAGAATAGCTCCAGTCTCACACTATTCAACAAAATGGCCACACTAGAATCCAAATCTCCCACTTGAAGCTTGCTTTGAACATTTTTCAGCACAACCAAATTGGTGAAACAAAGCACATGCACTTGGTACCCTTTTAACAACGAATTGCCAAGCTCTTTGAAAACATTAAAGTAGTACTTCTTGTCAGGCAAGGTCTCGACCATTTTAATCAAACAATCTCTCGTAGTATTTCTTACACTCATGGCTCTTGACTTAAGCATGTCACACACTTTGTACAACAAGCCTGGCAAATGAGTCTCCAAAGTTCGCCTGGGCAAATTGTTGAGCAATTTCAAAATTGCCAGAGCCATGGGCACGCGCAAAATCTGCTCGTCCTCATCCTCATGCTTGTTAATTTTGTGCTCGCCTTCTGATTTAAGTTTCTTGGTCAAACACTTGAACAACACCGGAATTATTGATTTGGTCACCGTTGAGTGTATTTTGTTAGCCATTGCGGAGCCGACTAACTTTTTGCGTCTTCCTCCCTCTTCTATTTGATCAGACTTTTCTTCAGTCTCTTTATCCACATAATAGTCGGTCTCAGTTGACAAACTAAGATCGTAGTGAAAAGCGTCCAGTACTTGGACCAAAATTTTGATCACCAATTTTGGATTCATTTTGTTCTTTGGCAAAATTTTCAAATAGTACTCGACTATTTTGATGTATTTGGGCCAGTCAAGGGTGGAGCAAATGGCGCCAATTGTATGACAGGCGTCCTCGATCAAATAGTCGTATTTATGGTACATTTCATTGTCCAAAAATGATCTTACCAACGGCATCATGAAGCCGAGCAGGTTTTCATTCGAAATGTGCTGACAGTGCATTTGCAGCCGCTTCAAAGCCCGCGCTCTCCGGTGCATCTGAATGTGCTTTATGTTCTCAAAGAAATCTTTTTCCGGGTCTTCCAAATCGAACAAAATGTGAAAATCTTTCAAAAATGGCAAATATTTGCCAAATTTGTTTATAAGCTCAACAAAGATGATGATGTATTCGTGGCGACAATTTTCTGCAGAAGACTTTAGGCCCAGTTTCAAACAGGACATGAAGTTGGCTTCGAACAAATTTTTCTCCTGCTTATTTAGCTCAAGTGACGAGCTTTTGTCCAACAAAATTTTGATTGAATTGGTAGATGATTCTTTGATGGCCAAGTCGCCGATTTCGTTGATGAAATAGAAACAATTATAAATTAGAATGGCAGCTAGATTGATATCAAAACTCGACCATGACGCAACCATTTCATTAATTTGCTT
Source organism: Brachionus manjavacas (assembly GCA_019054805.1). Classification (NCBI taxonomy): domain Eukaryota; kingdom Metazoa; phylum Rotifera; class Eurotatoria; order Ploima; family Brachionidae; genus Brachionus; species Brachionus manjavacas. The sequence goes on from JAHQIY010000005.1 coordinate 1,379,244, forward strand.
GAAGGCCTCAAGTCTCAGCAAGTAGTCAGGCTCGTCTAGTTTTTTGGCATCCCATGCATTCAAATCACTGATCAATTTGGATACGCCATCAAAACTTGAGTCCAATTGCTGAATGGTCTTGAAAATGTTTACAAGCTCGATGCGTGATTGTCTATTTTTTATCACTAGGAACAGCCTGCTCAATGGAAGCACAAAATCGGACACTTTTTGAACTTGTTTCAGCAAGTAGTTGATTGAATTTAGTATGTTAACTTCGTTTTCTTCACTTTGGATGCGATTTTTTACCAAATATGGCACTAGGAGAAGGATAATTTTTTGACATTGAGTCTGAGAATTTGATGCAAATGAGCTAATGCGGGCTAAAATTTTTAAAGGTCTGCTTGGCAAGACCTTTTTGGACATGTTGGCAGAGACCAATTTTTCAATGTGATTGACTATTGAGTTGACATGAGGACGAAGAATGGAAGTGCCAAAATTAAGCTCTTCATTTGAATCTAAAATTATGCCAAATGGAAGTTGAAGTGTGCGCTCCGAGTCTGAATTTTCCTCTTCTTTGAAATCGGCAAAAGAGACCAGGTTATGCACTAGCTCAAGCACATAATCGATTACTTTTTGAGAGCATTTCTCAGTATCGATTAATTCAAATATTTTGGTTAACAAGGTTGAGCTACCAAGTGGTTGCTGGGAAATGATGCTTGGGTCCAGCACGGTAAAATCAGTCTTTTTAGTCACGAAAAGTGGAAAATATTTTGGTTTCTCACTCCATAGATGAAATATTTTTAGCAAATTGTTCACACTTTGGAGAGATTCAACAGGTAATTTTACTGACTGGGGCCAAATAAATGAGTCGAATATCAGGTAGTATTCACATTGGGTAAAATTCAAATGGTCAAATATATCGAAAAACTTTAAAAAAAAATACAGATTAAAAACTTTAAAGTTAAAAAAAAAATTGGTTAGCACATCTTTTAGCTAACACAATCATTCTAGACTAAATACCTTGGGACTTAAAAGTCTAGAAGATCGTAGATTAGAGGAGACCTTATTCAAATTAACAAAATAATCAATGGCTTTGAGAAAATTAATCTACTGAATGGTATCAATTCTGCTAAAAGTTTGGCACTAAATTTAAGAAGGGAGAATAAAATGAGGATTACAAGAGAATTGACCAAACGCGGCTCATAGAGATACAATTTCCTTACAAATCGAGTAGTGTCAAAATGGAATAACCTGTCACAGGACAGTGTCAGTTCTAAATCAATCAACAGTTTCAAATCAAGGATAGACAATGATTGACTATTGAGTTTGGCAATGGGCAAAACAAGAGAAGAAAGACTGTCAAAGTCTTCCAAGGGCTAAATGCCGACAAGCGTTAGTATAGCTATTCTACAGTCTCAATACTACTAATACTACTATTACTACTACTTGGATCATTGATCGATAAAAAAATTTTTATTCTTAGTTTTTTTTTGTTTTTAGAATTATTTAAATAAAAAATTCAATTTTTTGGAGATCTATAAACCTTAACTTTCAGGATTTTGTGAAGAATATATTTAAATCTAATTCCTGCTAAATTTGCAGAGTTTAGCAGACCTTGATATTTGATGCAACTTTGAATGTGGCGCTATTATGTTGCATTCATGGAACTAATTTTAGAAAAACATATAGAAAAAAATTGTTCAATTTTTTTGCATTTTTTTTTCTATCATTTTTATCATTTCGTACTGAATTGCACAAAACCACTATTAACTTGAAAAATTTTAATTCTGGATTCAAGAGGAAAAACTAGATTAATTTTTTTCCCTAAAAAGCCAGAACAATATTTTTTTTAACTAAAACTATAAATAAAACTGAAACTATTAGGCAAACTGAAGGTTATCATCAAATTTTCAAGATTATGGCCGAAGTCAAATCTGACTTAAAAAAAAACTATCTATTTTAAAGGTTTTCTTTTAAAATATATATATTTTTTTTAAATCTATTAAAAGTTGAAATAAGCTTACTTTTTAAATTTTTTCACTATATTTTTGACATAATATTTAATATGCTTTGTATAAATTTAATTTCTGACTTTAAGGTTTTATTTTTTTAGTAAATACTTTTTCGATAAAAAGATGACATTTTCCTATTTTAGAAATATACTAAGATCCACAGTTGTATAAAAGTTACAAGCAACAATTCCAAGTAAGTTTTTAAATTTTTTCAAATAATTAAATTTAGACTTGAAAAAAATTTAATTCTAAGTCTTTAATTTGACATAAAAGGCTCCTTTTTACTTTTTTTCATTTGGGATTTTATAAAGGTATGTAAAACGGAAAAATTTTCCGGACTAAGTTTGAGTTGTCATAACTTTCTCATTCTAAATCCTCAGAGTTAGTTTAATTTTATTAATTTGTTAAAAAGAATGAATTAAAGAGAGACCCTTCGAAATCGTATGCATTTTAACTATTAAAAAAAATCGTAGATTAGGAAATAAATATACTGTCAACCATAAATGGAAAATCCAATTATTACTCCGACAACAAGCAGCAGATGTCAGCTGTTTAATATAATAAAATATAATGCTTCTCTCCATCATTAAGTATCATTCAGAAAAAAATTTTATATTTTGCCCGACTTGGCGAGCTCTCATTACGCACAAGCGTCATTGGACTTTATGATCGTAAATTCAGTCGATTATGTCGACAAGGTGGATGACCCTGCAAATCTGCCTGAAGTATGATATTTATTTGTTATTTCTGTTGAAGATTTTTGGTCAATATTGAGAGGGAAAGTCTACGAGGATGGCTGGGAAGCGAAAAAACTTCATCAATTGAGGCTCAGGGTACTAAAATGTCTGGGTGAAACCAGCCTAGCATCAGTACAGACGCTAATGAAAGGTGTTAAAAGTTGGATTGACTAAATTCGAAGAAATGATATAATATAAAAAGTTAATAATAAACTTTGAAAAGCTTTGAAATCTCTTTCTAAATCACTTTGCCATATACTTTTTTTTTTAAAAATCACCTTTTGAAAAAATTCCGGAAGCTTTGTCTTCACCCGTTAAAAGAAATGGTAAAATAAAAAAGCAATTCAAAGTCTAAGCATTTCAATTTTTTTTTAATGTTTGATTGAAAAAAGAAATGATTTAGAATTTTTTTCAATTAAAGTTATTATATAATTTTTAAATAAATTTTCAGAATAAGAGATTTTTTAGAGATAGCGACCGCATTCAAAAAAAAATGATAAAAAATTTGTCTTTCTATGACATGCATTTTAGATAATTTAAAAAAAATCAATTATGAACATTGACTTTGAATAAATTTAATTTAAGACAATAAAATTTAAAAAGTGAACATACTTGTTTAAATCTTATTGAAACCTGTTGCTTGATCACTCTGGTCAGATTAACATGGTACTCATCAACCAATTTTTTATCTTTATTCATTGCTATAATTTCATCATTCAATTTAAGAGTATATTTTTGTATAAAACTCAACATAAGCAAAACTCGATGAGAAAAATTTTCCATTTGACGCGCCAATTTTTTGAACAAAATGTCCAATGTTTGCAAAATACCCAGTATTTTCTTAAATGGAATGCATTTTTTTGCATCATAAATAGGCGAATCTAGTTCCCCAAGTCTCTTTATTAAATTTATTAAAAATTGGTCTCTTGTAGCCTCGTCATAATTGTTATCGTTAAAATCAAATCGATCTGAGTTTTTCTCATCCAAATCCAAAAGTACCACATTAATTGAATCGAAAATTAAATTGAAAAAGTAGTTCAATTCGTACTCAGCACATGATGACAAAAACTGAATTATTGTCGATCTTTTGTTCAACTTGGTATCACGACTGGACGTGTGCGTAGTCTCATTTGAGTTGAATTTACCATACAAAATCCGCATCAAAATTGGCAACAATTTTTGCCTATGATCAGTATGAATTACTCCCGAAGACTCGTCTAGATTAAAAATAACCAGTTCGTGACGGAAATGTTTTCCTTCAAGCAGCTTTTCCAAGTGTTCTCGGTATGGCTTAACATATTCGTATTGGTACGTGTACAAACAGCTAAGTGCCGATTTTTGAACTGATGAATCATAATGGCATAAAAGCTTTTTAATTACATTAATTGATTAAAAAATAAAATTTTATCAAAATTTTTTTTTAAAGTTACATTTAGATACAGATTACGCAAATTTTCTTCCTGATGCCACGATTTAGGCGAGGTAAATTTGGCAAAAATGTCCAAAAAAGTGCACAAGTGTCTTAAAGTCGAAGATTACATTTGTTTTAAAATTTAGAATAAAAATTCAATTTGTTTACTTATTGAGTAATTTTTTGTTAAAATACTTTTCTTTTGATAATTTGTCATTCGATTTATCTAAAACAAAAAATGGTCTTTATTTAACAAAAAAAAAGCGCCTGGTTAGTTTTAGCGGGCAAGCATTTCCAAGTAGTCAAGTCAACTCATTTTATCCAAGTAAAAAATAAAAAATAAAAAAAAATTTAAAATGAATTAATTATTTTTTAGGTCCTGTGTTTTGTTTTTTTTTAGTATGAAACGTAAAAACTTTGAAAAGCTGTCTACGTGGTCGCCAAGACCGTATCAGCCGCGTAATTTTTATCGGCTCGAAAAATCCTATTTGGCGCAAGTACGCGATGCCCTAAGATTTTCAATAGAGAACGAACTAGTGGACCAAGTCAAGGAAATTTTGCAAACAAATAAATTTGTAGCCTATGCACAGCCATTTCCAAGATTCAAGGGCTTAAAAAAGTTCAAAGCTATCAAAGAAATAGACTGGTCTTTACTGTATCTGGACAGCGACTCAAAGGACAATTGTCTTCATTACGCTGCCAGACTGGGCAAAACCGGTCTGATCGACACCATTTTGGACTCGGTTAAATTTGAAGTGAATGCCCGTAACCCCAAAGATGATCAGAACACAGCCTTGTCAATTGCATGTGACGTTGGATGGCTAGACACTGTCAAAGTACTGATCTCGCGTGGTTCAGACGTCAACTATGAAAATTCCAAGAACAAAACACCGCTCATTCTAGCTACTGAACTTATCTATCCGTACGACTCTCAATTGGCAAAGCTGCTAATTAGCAACGGTGCTCTGGTCAATCACCAGACCAGATCGGGAAACACAGCACTATTAAGTGCGTCCAAATTTGGAAATTATGAACTTATTGAGCTTTTGATTAGAGCTAACTCGAATGTTAATTGTAAATTTTCCGATGGAGCTACAGCTTTAATGCGAGCATGCTATTACAACTACCCGGACATTGTGGAACTTTTGCTTGAAAACAACGCAAATGTAGAGGCCAAGAATCTGAGAAAAGAAAGCGCTTTGTATATAGCCTCATTTCGAGGCTACATGGACATTGTCGAAAGCCTGGTCTCAAAACATAGAGCTGATGTCAACAGCGAGGATATTGACGGTGATACACCTTTATCGGTTGCCTGCTATGAAGACAAACCAGATGTGGTCAAGTTTTTGCTGAGCAAAGGCGGTATGGTAAACAAAAAAGGCATTCGTGGTGACACACCTTTGCATATAGCAGTGGCTAATTGTTCCAATGATGTGGTAATTATGCTTTTAGATTATGGCGCTGATCCAGATAACATTAATAATGATCTAGAAACTCCACTCCACATTACCATCAAACATGGTTACAAGGACATTTTGCAAACACTGCTCAAGAGTTGCAGAAATTTGGACCAAGCATCCATTTTAGGTGGCAGAACCGCTTTCAAATACTTGATGGAGAATTTTAGTGTTGAAAAGCTAAAGATGGCTATCGATTTAATCAGAGCTGGATGTGATGTAAATAAAGGCTTTTCTGGCTCGATCGAAAATCGAGGCTATGACATTACCATCGACTCGCCATTTGAACATATTTTCAAGTTGGCCAAGAGCAAGTTTCGTTTTGTTCATCAAATAAATCTATTTGGCGATTTAGATAGAAAAGATGAGTCTGGCTTGAGCCATATCGGAATAAGATTTTTGGCAAGATTGGTTAATTTACTGATAAAAGCGGGATATAAACTAAACAGAAATGATTTTTTTTTGTACGAAAACTCATGGATGAAGGACTATTTAGTTGAGAATGGGGTTAATTTTAGCCAAATGATTAGTCTTGCCGATTTGTGTAGAGTTCGTATAAGGAGTATTGCTAAAAAACCTTTGGATGAAAGTGTTGATAGTTTGGATGTGCCCGAAAGTTTGAAAGATTTTTTAAAATTTTTTTAAAGTTACCTTTTATGTATTTTTTTGTCAAGTCATCATACGATATTGATAAGAGTCGATTCTCTTCTCTGTAGTATTCATTACTTTTTTTTGATAAATAAAAAATTTTTAATTTTGTATTTTTAAAAAGGATATTTATTTTTTTATTAATTAAATGAAAACTGATTTTTTAAATGTTATTTAAAAATTTTTTATTTACTGGTATAGGCATATTTTTCTCGTTCATTAATCGAAACATTAAGAAAAATGCTTACTGTTGGAAATATTGAAATGTATAATTTTGCTTTTGTGAAATCTCTTGTGATTTAGATTAAAAAAATTAAATAAAAAAGAACAATTGATACAAAATGTCTGCAATTAGTTTAATGTTTATTTAGAAATAAAATTATTGATCGTAAAAGTTTAACATGTTCGATTTTTGCAGCAATATTTTTATTAAATCAAATTCAAATTTTTTTACGCTGTTTTTACATTTTTTATAAATGTTCTAAATTTTAAAGTACTAATATTTTTAATTTAACATTTTTAAATGGTTTTCTGCAAAATTTCAAAGAAAGAAAATATTTTTAATTTAAAATTTTAAAAATATTAAAAATCAAGCCAAGTTTTGACTAGAATTTTTTAAAGCTAATTTTCATTTTTAGATTTCGCTGCAAAAGTTAAAAAAGTCACTTTCATTATTCTTAAATTACTTCCGATTTTCAGACTTTTTAAGTTTTAATTTAAAAAATTGCATTTTAAAATAGCAAAAATTTAAAACGACTGAGTCTGTTTTTTATTTTTAAAAAGATTTATTCAAATTTACAAAACAGAATTACTCGAGAATATTACACCTCTGGTGTTATGAAAGAGACTTAATTTAAAAAATTTTTTAGTCTCAACATTAATATTATCTTAAAAATTTAAATGGTTCTTAAAAAAATTTCATTTTGATCTTGAAAAATAAAGCTAAATTAGAATCCTTCTTATAAAGCTATTTCTGGATACTACCACGCAGATAAAAAATTGAAAAGCTTCATTTATCTTGAGAGAATATCTAATAATTTCCTAATCAAATAAATCATAATTTTACCAAAAATGATCATCAAAAAAAAATTTTTACATCAAAATTGAATTTTTATCATCAAAAATATTTTTTTACAACAAATAAAAATTAAATTAACAAAATATTTTTTAAAGAACAATTATTTTTTTGAGGGACCAGCAAAAACTGGAAAAACTGGAAAATTGAGTTGGTGGAAGAAAGAAATCATAATAGACCTAAAATTGTCAAAAATGCTTTAAAATGAGTTTTTTTTCATTTTATATTTTAATTGATTATGATTTAAATAATTTTTTAATTAATGACGAAAAAAATTTTTAAATATCTTTTATACTAATTTAAATTTACTAAATTTTCAAGTATTGATGATGAATTTTTTAATGGACGTATATTTTTTTTTTCAATAAATTTAAATAGTTTTGGTGATAAAAATAAAATTAATTTGATGATAAATTTTATTTTTTTGATGATCAATTGGTTTTGTGAAGTTTAGTACAAAAGAACAGAATAAAGTGTAAACAATTAAATAACTTTTTTCTTAAAGTTTAAAAATTAGTTCTGTAGATGCAACATTCAAAGTTGCATCAACTGTCTAAGTCTGCTAATTGCAAAATCTCTGCAAAATGAACTACGCTCGATTATATTGAAATTTATTTTCTGCAATTTTAGCAGATCTTGATATTTGATGCAACTTTGAATGCTGCGCTCTGTTGCACTCACATGACTAATTTTTTAACTTTTAGAAAAAAAATTATTTAATTTTTTTTCACTTTGTTCTGTTCTTTTTATCAATCTGTTCTGAATTTCACAGAACCTGATTAATTTTAAATAATTGAAGATATAATAAATGCCACCCTTATCTTAATAGTATTTTCATTCAAAAAACCATTTTCCCAAGCCTTATAAATAGCTTTAGTTATAAATAAATATTATAAGAAAAAACTGCTCCATGAATGATGAAATATAATATGAAATATTTTTTCGAATTTTTGGTGCAAAATTCCTTGAAAAAAGGCGTCAAATTAGAATTCGATTTGAGAATTTGAAAAAAAATTGTACCTTTTCATAAATACCAAGAATATTAATTAAAAAATAATTATTCGCTTTCTTAAAATAAATTTAGAATATTCGTGAACATAAGACCAGATCATGGCTTTTGGGATACAAATTTATTTAAGATTGATTTTTAGAATTTTAGAATTAAACACTTACCTCATAAATCTGAAGAATAACGGAACCAAAACTTTGGTTTTTGATTCACATATCTGCGCAAAGCTTTGCATCGATTTACACAACAAAAATCTATTATTCATATAATCAATGGATTCTGCATTTCCAAGTCTAGATTTGTCTAAATATTTCATCAGATCAAACTGGTCGACTTTTTTTTCCGTGTTTTCAGATCTTCGACACGCTTGCCCCTTTGACTCAATTCTATGGGTTAAATCAACCAGAAAATCATAGAAGATATTCCAAAAATCATTCTGCTTCATCGAATTCGCATATGAAACAATCATTTGAACAGTCGGGTCCCAGAACAACTTAAAATTTTCGTACAACAGACCAAAGATATATCGCAATGGCACCTCTTCAGTCAGCTCGTTATCAACCAATTTTTTGCTCACTATAGGGTCCAATTTTTGCAAATAATAAATTTTCTGTCTGTACTCATCCAAGCTTGCCGCAGTCAGCTCAATCTTCAAACACTGATCCAGCAAATTTTCATTATCTTCATTCACCGCCAGGCCACTGTGTTTCAATAAGGCGGACAATAAAAATAAAGAATTAATTCGGCATTCACTAAATGAAGATGATAGCTCAGATTTTAAGTGTCCAGTCAATGGTCTCAATGAATCGAAATCGTTTTCATTGTCATAAGAATATCTAAGCGCTTGTAGCAAGTGTTTTGAGCTTAAATCAATTGAATCTACATCATAGTTAATTATTTGCTTTAATTTAAGATTATTTTTTGCTTCGTTTAATTTAAGAACAAGTTCTACGATTGATTTTTGACACGACACTTTGGAACATATGCTCAGAGACCAAATTGTCAGGCTCAATAAATAGCAATTAAGCTCAAAATTGGTTAATTTTTTATCTTCAAAATTATCCATGTTCATTTCATGTTCCAAAGTTTGCATCAGTTTATTTGCCAGTTGGTTTAAATTTTCCAAGTTTGAGTTTTTACCCAGAATGAAATTGGAAATTAAAATTTTTATCATCAATTCCACATTTTCTACATTTTTTGTCTCTTTGTTTAAAAACTCGTCCAAACGTTTGGCCAATTCTGAATCCAAAAACAGTTTGTCACTTTTGAATAAACGGTTTAGAGTTGTTAAACCTTTGATTTGAATAAAATTCTCAATTTTATCTTCAGCTAAAGTCTCAGTGGCATGGTTTGGTTCGAGAATTTTTTTTTGTCTTAGCAAATACTCCGCTAATAGAGTCAGAAAACAATTTTCAATTTGGTTATTCGGCTGACAGTTGGTTTTTATTTGATTGTCAAAATAGGAAATCAAATTCGGAAAGATGTTCTAAAAATTCACAATTTTGAACTAAAAAAAAAATTAAGTTATGAACTTACAGTTTCAAAAAATGGATAGTCAAATAGAGCTCTGGTCAAGTCGGATACAAGTTGGTAGCCAAATTTGACTTGGTATAATTTATTTGGAAGAATGTTTATTTTTTCAATGGGAAATTTGATATTCTCGCTCATTAGGACAAGATTGGCTAAATTAAAAAAATGTTTGGTAAAATCTGTCGAAACTTGAGTGCTGTCTATTTCTATTTGTGCTAATTTAATCATGTTGTCCAAGAGAAAGTCTAGATTGTTGACCAGATAACAATTTTTTGATTCAAGGAAAATTTCTAACAACCGTAAAATAAAAGTTAATTTTTTTTTGTTTTCAATGCTTTCATCAATTGCTTTCTAAATAAAAAATTAATCAAAAAATTCTTTATTTTATTCTCTGCTTACATAGAAACAAGTCCAAACAATGGTAGAGTGCTCTTTTTTGGTAAAATCGGCCATGCTTTGGACAGTTTTTCCAATACACCTGAAAATAAGTTCATTTTTTTGCTCATTTTCAAAAAAATTGAGCTTGTTAAGCAGAATTTGGAAGGAAAACTCGGTACAAGTATTAAACTGATGTTTAATGCCTCTGAACATTTCGAATACTAAGCGTCCTATGCCACTGATTTCTTCAGGGTGCTCAATCAAACGTTTGGTCAACAGGAAATCGAAGAGCTCATTTTTATCCTGGATTTTTCGCATCAAAAAGGCAAAACTCTCAGCAGCAAAATTTCTTATATAGAATTTTCGCGACTCGTCGAATAGAGGCGAGTAGAGATCGTAGACTGTATGCAAGTCTTTGAGCATGTAGCGCCACAAGAACTTGAATAAATATGACAATGTTTGAAAAGCCCATTCTAAAATTTCCGTATTTTGAGTATCCAAAAGTTTAATGATGCTTTTGAAAATATCCGGAAAGTAAAAATAATAATCGCTTTGAAGATCTCTGGCCAATTGAGCTGTAAGACTTTGGTAAAATAGAATATAAAAATTTCAAATAATTTCTTTGTTTTTATTTAACTTTACTCTAAAATTGGTTGAAGAGACAGTTCATTCGCTTTTGCGATAAACTCTTTCAGTGTTTCAATCAAATGTTCCTTGTGGTAAATTAGCAAGGCCAAAGTTTGACATTTTGACTTAATTTTGTTGGTGAATTCATCTAAAATTTTATTTATATCACATTTATTGACTAGCTATTTGAGCAAAGAATGTTACAGAAGACTCCAGTATAGTTAAGATCGACCCATTTTTCCAGACATTGGTAAAAGTATGTCTCAGTTTCTTCGGGTTTTTGCTGAAAGCGATTTATTTTTTTTGTTACATCTACACTAATGTTCGCCAGGCGCTCATTGAGTGTCTGAAACCTGTACGAATTTTCGGTTTTGTGATGTCTTGATTTAGTTTGAACCATTTTATAATTTTATTAATTCTAAAATTTAAAAAATATTAATTTCGAATCCATGTGCTTATATATTTGAAATATTCGTTAATTGCAAATTTTAATTTTTAATTTTTTAGAACGTTTCATTTTTAGTCTTAAAAAAAATTAAATTTTTTTCTAAACAAACCATTTAAAAAATTAAATTTTAAAATTTTGAGCTTAAGAATATTTTTTTGATGTTAAAAAGACAAAAGATTTTCTTAAATTGAATTTTTTTCAATTAGAGCTCAGGTATCGGTTGTATTTTATTAACTAGAAAAATTGAAAGTCAAAATTCACGCCTTCCAATTTTTGGATAAAAATGCTTCCTAAAGCCGGCTCCCAAGGCTTAGAGCTTCGATTTTGAAAAAGCGTTAAAGCTTCTAAAATTTACTGTCAGAATTCAGTAAGATGTATATCATATGAAATTTTATTCTCCATAGATTTTCACGTCTATCGCTGAACCATCACTTTTATTAACATGTCTTTAATGCCAAAGTGATCGACGGAATTCTTCATCCTTACGGGTGTTCAAATTAAGATTTTTTTATTTATCTATTAGATACTATTAATTCAAAAATACAAAAATTACCAGAAAGATTTTTTTGCTTACTTTTTTTCATAAATAGTATAATAAAAGATAACATAAATCCGAAGGAAACCACATACAAAAACCGAAAAAGTTACAGTCCGAATATAAATAAATCCTCAAAAATTTTTGGTAAATTTGATCTAATCAACAACATTTACTGTGAAAACTACCTTTATTTAATTTTATATTTTTTTTTATGTAATTTTCTTATTTTTGTTTTAATATTAATAAATGGGACCATTCGGCTCGTGAGAGTCGTTGATGTGAGCCGCTCGAAAAAATTTAAACCTAATTTTTTTTAATTTTCTAGGATTCTTTTCATATTTAAATTATTTTAAAAAAAATTAGGAATCATCTTAAAATGAGTATTGTAAGGTGTTCTTACTCGGTGACTTAATTTAAGTTTTAAGCTAGTGTCCCTCTCCATAAAAAACTGATTAACAGTTCATTTATTCTAATTTAAATTTAAGTTTAAAACATTTTTAAAAAAATAAAATAAAAATTTGGTGTAATTATATATAAAAAAAAATCAAGATATAAAATGTAGTTGAAAAATTATAACTTTAAATACTTAAATTAAAATTTTTCGATTGTTTTTCACATTGGTTCGATTAGATTTTAAATTTTGATAATTTTGATCAAATTTGAATCTAAATATTTAGAATATTGAATATTTCTTCGAAATTTAAAATTTAAATTCAAAATCACCGATTTAATACAAAAGGTTAATGGTGTGAAGAAAAAACAGGCTTATAGGGTTTACCTCTTTTCCCTTTTTTTTTGTCAACTTTACCACGTCCAGTTACCCAAAATTTTACCCCTCTAGCCTAGATATTATGTTTTTTTATTTCATAAATCTTTAAAAATTGGTGTTGAGCTATTTTTATTTGATTTTTTTCTCGAATAAAATTAAAACACCATTTTTTATACACAAATGATTAAGTAGCAAAAAATTTTATATAGTGGGATAGATTGATTTTTTATTTATTTTTGGTAAAAAAAAACAAATGAATGTCATCAGAAAAAATATTATATATGATTTTTCAAAGGGGTTATAATAATAATATAATAACAAAAAACATCCTTTCGAAAGTAAAGAATATTATTCTGTGAATGAAAAAGTTTTTTTTAATTTTTATTTTAAATTATGAAATCCTAAAGACTAATAGATGATTAAGGGACTTTTGAGCTTCTCGTAAAATAATGTCAAATACATGATATTTTAATGAAGTATTTTTGTTTGGTTTTTTTTGATTTTGTTTTAGAAATATATAAACGAAGCTTAGGAACAGATTTTAGAATATTAAAATTCAAAAAAAAGATTATATAATATATTTCGGATATGAGTCCAGCTAATAGAGAAAAAATAACCATCATTGGTACAGGTAATTATGCAATTTCAATTTCGAAATTATTTTTACATCACGGTCATGAGGTTATATTTGGCAGCCGTAATCCTAATTTTAACTATTTGAAACAAAATCTTTCTGAGTACAATGAAAGAAATTTTAATGTGTTTAGTATTGAAGATGCTTGGATGCAGTCTGAAAGTTTTATTTTCCTAGCTATTTCGGCGGATGAAACCATTTATGGAAATTTTGCCGAAAAAATTTGCCAATTATTATCTCGATCATGTAAAGAGACTAGCAAAATTATAGTAGAAATTAGCAACTGGACGGATAAAAATCAACAAATATCAAATGCAGAGCGATTGCAGAATTTATTTAAAGATAAGCTAGATGAAAAATCTGATTTATCCAAAATAAATGTGATCAAAGCCTTTAATTTAATAAATGCTTTTTCATTATCAAGTCCATACGAAAGTCCTACCAAAGCCAACCTAGCCAATTTGGAATTCCGGGTTCCAGTCGCTGGTGACTCCGAACCAGCTAAACAAAAATTGATAGATTTATGTGCTCGAGTTGGTATATTGGCTTATAACTATGGTGATTTACAAGATTCTCTAAACTTGGAAACAACAAACACCACTACTTTTTCTGAATGGAAAATACCAAGTTTGATCTGTTTTGGCTTTTTGGCAGTCAATTTTATCTGGGTGTTTTTTATTTATTTTTATTTTCCTAAAAAACCTCATTCATTTTATGAGTACTTGGCTGACTTTTCCTTATTGAGTCACACAAATAAAGTGTTGGGCTTCACAACATTAAATTTACTTGCCTATGTTTATTTTGCTTATGTAATTGCTTCAATTTATCAGCTAAAATACGGAACAAAATACCAAAATTTTCCAAGTTGGCTGGATAAATGGTTAAAAAGTCGAAAACAGCTGGGTCTATTGACATTTTTGTTAGGTACTTTTCATGCCATTGCATCTCTTTTTGTCACAAACCCTCAATATTTGAAAGATTGGCACTATAAATTGTCAAACGGTGTTGGAAGAATGACTCTAAATGGAGAACTAAATATATTAACTGGCATTACTGCGTATTTACTAATGATTATTGTAGCCCTAACGAGCATTAACTCGATAGCCAATAGCTTGAATTGGTCAGAGTGGAGATTTGTTCAAAGTAAAATGGGAATTTCTTGTTTGGCTATGGGTCTAGTACACGATACACTTATGTATTTCCGAATATATAATGAAAAAGATGAGAATAACTATTCTTTTGTGTATCTAATTACTAGAGTCAAATTAATAGCAATCTATTTTCCATTGATAGTTTTGATTTCAAGATTTATTTTGGCTTATTGCACACCTATTAGCAAAAAATTGGAGCTAATTCGAAATGGTTCAGTAACATGTCATCAAAAAGAAAATTGATATTCATGCATATTGGCTCTTTTTTTAAAATTTAAAATTTAGGGTTTTTTAAGTTCATAAAATTTAGTTAAACTTTTCTAATCTAATTTATTAATAATCAATAAAAAGGAAATTTTTAAAATTTTTTGTTTTTAATTTTTTGAATAAAAAAATATGTTTAGTTTAAACAAGTATAAACTTAATTGAAAAAGCTAAATCTTTAAAAAAACTAGTATTAAAATTGTTTCAAATGAAACATTTAGCACTAGAAGACTTGACAAGTTTTTTTTAAGATTTTTTGATTTTTTTCGACTATTAAAAATCAAATAAAAAATGATCCAACAAAATTTATCAAATTTTTTTTCTCCAAAACATAATTTCAAAAAAAGTTACATCCTGAGATGTTAATTTGACTTTCAAAAATTTTGTGAAGTTTTTCACTAAATTAGTCTTTAGATTCAGTAATTTTCAAAATATTTGAATTATTTTATTAATTAAAAATATTCATAAAGACAGTGAATTATAAAAATATTTTTTTTAACCTGAATCTCGCAATTGTGGATCAAGAGTCTGTCAATTCTTTCTTCTAAAGTACCTCACTTGAAGCCTTGATTATCTTGATTCTAACAGAAAGTTCATTTAATTTAGAGCTCTAGTTAGAAAGTTTGCATTTATTTTGGAAAAATCGACTTGGATGACTCGAACCCCTTCACTATTTGCTTACAAAAAAGAAAAGGAATAATTTAAAAGAGTTAAGAAAATCTACACGCTTTATTTTACAGTGTGCTATCGTTGGCCGAGCAATCGCCTTTTTTTGTGGCAAAAATAATGATTTAATTTAATGTAATGAACTTTTTTTAGAAATTATTAATTTAATTGAATAAAAATTTTCTTTGTTTCTTGATTTTTGACTATTACTTTTGCTATTTTTTTTGAAAGAATCTCTGGTTTCAAACCAAACAAGAACAATTATATTTTATTATTTCTATTTTTTGTTAGTTTTTAAATAACTTTAACAAATATTTGATGGTTTTTTAATCATTTATTAAAAAATTGAATCGAATTTAAAACAGCTAAATATATTAAAACAGGCCGATCAGGCCGGCCATTTTGTCTGTATTTTGAGCAAATTCGAACCCTTCGAAAACTGTTGTCAGATCATTATCGAACATATTTATTTAAATTATATTTGAATATTTTTAAACAGTGGCGGAAAGAAAGTTGAAAATGGTGTGGCGAACTTCAAGACCAAAGAAAAGGGGATAGAATAGGTTCGTTGGGAGTTTTATATATAACATATTAATGATAAATCAGTCTTTTAAAAAAATGTTATTTTTTTTTCAAAATTCAAAACATGGTAGAGCAAAAAATTAAATTTATTGAAAAAATTTAACTAATTAAACAATATTTAATAAAATTTTAGTCTTCTATTCTTTTGCCTAGCAAAAATATCAACAATTTTTTAGGCGTCAATTTCTTGTAATTTAGATGACTCAATATTCATAAGGCTTATTTCATTTAATCTTTCTTGACCAGTCCTGGTTCGGAGACAATTTCTTATTCTTTATAAAGCAGAAAAAGTTCTCTCTGCCTCTGCATTTGAAATTGACTTTATTTAAAAGCAGTTAAGTTAATTTTTATCCGTCGAAAATATTAAGAAAAAAGATAATTTTTTCAAACAAATTTTTCCTTTTTAATTTAAAGTTTTAAAAATTTTCTCCTATGGCAGAACCACAATATCTCAAAAGATGGTGTGGCGATTGCTACCCTTCGCCATAACGTAGCTCCGTCACTGTTTTTAAAGTGTAAATTTTAAAGCCAAATCAAAATGAAAATATCTAGTTATTTAATAATCTCTATTCTCTTCATGTTTCTTGAATTTAATATCACTTTTAATTACTAGAATTTATATCTTCATTTCAAAGCTGGCAACAAAAAAATTAATGAAATTTTAATTAAATTTTAATTATATAATTATATACGTTAAATAAATATCAAGTAAATTTTATTCATAATTTAAAAAATTTTAAAGCTAAAACTTCAGTTATATCAAAATCAAATATCACTTTCCATTTAAAAAAAGTTTAAACTAAATTCTAGTATACCTATGCTAAACTGATGTGATCTTTTTTCCATAGGAAATTCAAATAACAAATTCTGAGAAATTAAAAATTTTTTTATTAATACGTTTGAAAAATTGGATATGTTTACCCAGATTTCATATTAAATTTGATAATTATTGTATTACAAACAAATATATTAAATTTAGACAATTAAAAATAAATAATTTCAACCATGAAATCGAATAATTTTTATGGTACATTTCAATGATATACGAAACTAGTATTTTTGTATTAAATGAAATTTTTCATGAATTAAATTTTTTCAAAATAGTCATTTTTCCTAAATAATTCTAAAATTTGAAGGCATCAAATCAACGTTACAAGGAGTAAAATATAAATGATTGTTTAGTTATTAATTAAATTTTTTTAACTTTAGATGATCTCAAGTAAAATATTTTTATGGTTTTATTTGAGTTTTTTCTCCATTTTTTTAAGTAAATTTATTGATTCAAATGATAAACACTGTTCTAAATCATCAGAGTTTTCCAGACTTGATAATTCTAGCAACTTGGTTTTCAAAAACTTTAATTCCTTTCAAAAAATTTGTTTTTTTCGGTTAAATTTGAGCAATTATAGTTTGAAAAGAATTTTAGAGTTTTGGCCAGCTCAAGATCTTGTACTAGACCATTCTCTTTCATTCAACGGAATCGAATCTTTATTCAAACCTGACCAGCATCAAATAAGATTATATTTTTATTTTATCAAAGGATTTAATTCTTCATATTTGCTATTTAAAGATTTAAAAGAAAAGATTACGCTTGTAGAAGTTTGTTTTTACCGCTCAAAATTTGGCAAAAGTTTTGACCAATCTTCTAAACAAGGACTATTTGATGGAATAAGTCTTTTGGAATTTACATTCACCGTCAAATATTCCCAAAATGCATGCCCTTTTATTTTCAAGAATTCTTTAATAAATCAATTAAAATTTCACGGGCTATCCAAAAGCGCTATTCGATTTAATCAGCTAAGTTTTGATGCATCTTTCACTAATGAACAAATAAATGCTTCTGTAAATAAGCTTGGATTCTTTTTTTACAAGGGAAATTTAATAAAAAGCATGATGATTTTTAAAACTATACAGGAATTAATAATATTTGGATTCATACAGTCAATTGATAGCAATGTTTTAGATTCGATAAGAATAAAAGTTATACAATTGTTAATTGACAATAAGTTGAATTTTTTGAGTCAAGGAATAGAATGGATTAAACGTATTAATGGAAATCTTAAAATAAATTTCAGCAACAAATCTGACATTATAAGTAACATGGACAAAACTACAATTATTTATTTTAAAGACTTCAAGTTTAATAGACAAACTGATTTAGATTGGTTAGATGACAAAAATTTTTGTATATTTAAAGATTTTCCAGATTATAAACTAGTAATACCATCATTTTCACCATATTTTTCATCAAATTGTACATGTCTAATGATATGGTTGTTAAAGAAAACTAGAATCGTACTAAAACATGTTCGAATTCCTCAAGTTAGAATAGTAAATTCATGTTTGAATGAAACTTTAGTCGAAATAATGACAAAAGCATGCAATTTTGACAAAATGAAAAATTTATGCTCGGTATCAAAACATCATGTTCCAAAAAAAGTTACCGAAATAGTTCTATTTTATAAATTTGAATTATTGGATCTTATTTTAATCTATCCTACCTATGTTTTAATCATTTTTGGCTTGATGACAAACTTATTGAATTTTTACATTTTACTAAAAATTATCAATTCGAATTTAAGAGAAATTTTTCTAGAAAAAATGATGTTTTATAATTCAATAGTGAATAATTTGTACCTTAGTACTCGACTGATTCATTTAGTTGGTAAATGTAACACTCCAAACGGGTATCATTGCTCATTTTTAGATAGAAAATTATCATTTCAAATAATTGAAATTTATGTTGTTGATTTTGGTGGATCTATTTTTAAATTCTGTTCCAATTTGACTTTAATAATTGTGTCTTTGAATCGTCTTTTAAATTTGGACCCAAATTTAAGAAAAAAAATTAAAATAATTAAAAATTCAAAAAATCTTTATTTAATATCAATTACATTATTTGTTAATTACATTGTCTTATCCTTTTTTAATCAAATTTTAACAAAAAGAGTAAATAATTTTCAAGCTCAAATTGATGATTTAATAAGTTATTCCGAATATCCTGACAGAGATTTCTCTTTTCCGAATAATCTAGCACCTTTACGTTGGTCACCAGCAACTTGGTTTGTCAAAAATTTTAATTCATCAACACTTATTATTGCTATTTATATCCTAAATTTTGTTGTTCAAGATTTTATATTTATGCTGTTTTTTTCTTTAATTGAAATCACAGTTTTTATTAAGATAAAAAATTTGCTTTACAAGAAGCAAAATCTCATCGTACATTCAATAAATTTAAAAAAAAAAGACAAATTGCAAAAAAATTTAAAAGTTCTGATTCTATTTCTAATTTCATTGATTACATTTAAATTAATTGACATTATTTTTAATTCATTTGTCTTATTCGAAAAAACTTCAAATTATCTTCTACGACAAAACATTTGTTTCAGTTTTAATAAAGTGTGTAGTATCATTAGAGAAGTAAGTGAAACGTTTTTTTCCATCCCGCTAGCTTTCCTTACATTCTTCTATATTTATTTGAACAAAAATTTTGGAATCGTTCTCAAAAATAATTTTCCTAATTAAAATGATCAATTTAAATTCGTCTTCTATGTTATTTGACCGTAAAAAAAACAATTTTAAATTACACGCTGAATTATTTGAAAATTAGCTTTCCCATGAGTGTACTTTTTATTTGGTTTTTTAAAATTCTTGTGTATCAATTTTTTTTCATTTTTGAAAAATTTACCATTTTTGGTAAATTTATAAAAAAATTAATTTAATTTAAAGCATTCATTTTTACTCGAGTATAAAAACAGTAATGTTCCGCTTTATTTTTTTACTGCAATTTATTAATTCATAAACACGTCCCAAAAAGAACATTTCAAAGAATAAATTGGTTTGAATAAGCAAAAGTTAATTAAATTTAAAAAGAGAGAAAATGTTCAAAATACTCTACATAAATGATATGCTAGATGGTTTAAAGACCAAGTGTAAGCTCTTTGCCAATGATTTTAAGATTTAGGCAAAAGTTAACAATGAAGTAAATGCTCAAAAACTTCAGAGTGATAAAGATTTTCTCTCAATTGGTCGAACAAGTGGTAAATGAGCTCTAATGCTTTGATGCATTTTGGAAAAAAAAATCTACGCACTTCTGTATATCACTATCACTATGTACTTTTGTACAAGATGAATCTTGGTCAGAGTCAATGGAATCCATGAACTACAGGAGACTATTAGTGAATGTAAAACGGGCATTATTACATCTTGTTAATGATTTAAAGTGGGAAAATCAAGTACGGAAATCAGCAAACAAAGCGAATCAAATTTTGGGAATGGTAAAGAAATCATTCAAGAATCATTCGATTGAAACAGTCCGCAGTTATACATGTCGTTGATTGAGACCACATTTGGAATATGCTATTCAAAGGTGTAGACCGTATCTTAAGAAGAAAATTGAAAATTTGGAATCGTTGAAGTGTTGAAAATGTCCAAAGGTGAGTAACTAGATTGGTACAAGCAGTGAAAGGACTAAATTATGAAGAACGATTAGCAAAGTTATTTAACATGAGATGAAGAAGGAAATTTGAGAGGCGAGCTTATTTTGCAGTACAGAATGGTAGATAAGATGCTATCTGTAAATTTGTTTAATGCCTCCAAACAGTTACAGCTTAGTGCTCGCAGACATGAATTCTCATTTCAAAGACAATTAGTAAGAAATTGCACCCAGAGATTCAACTTCTTGATACCAACAGTGTGATAAGCTTATGGAGCAGTCTACCATTAGAGATTGTTCACTTTAAAACTGTAAATGAGCTTAAGAACAAATTGGACAAGATTAACCTGGAATCGCTAAGAGTAACATATTAGCAAAGACCTATTATAACGTGAATCGCGCATTCCATGTAGTACTGGGATCCGGAATACCTAATACCTTACGATTATTATTATATCATTATTATTGTCTCTGATTAATTAATAAATTATTATTTTCAAAATATCATTTTTTTAAGAAATATTAACTAAAACTCATTCAATTAATTTAAGATTTAAAATTTTCATTTGTCTAATTTTAAATACATCGAGTCAATCGGTATATTGGCACACAGACCTAGAAACAAAGAAATTTTTAACTAAAAATCATTATTTTACTTATAAGACTGAATAGTCCGACATAAACTTTTCATCATGATTTGTACATTTTATTTTTCGAAATATTTCTGTATCTATTTCTATTAGAAGGTTGGCAATTTTTAATAATATTAAACTTTTCTCACAATACTTGATAAAAATAAACTAAAGTATCATTAAAAACTTGGCATATGTTTAGATTTGAATTTTTTTAGAATAATAATCAAGATCACATGAATTTTTTGAACAAAATTTTTTTTAAAAACAAACCAAAATGTCGAAGCGGAAACATGAAAGTTCTGACTTAGTAATTTTAGACGATGACTCGAGTTCAACCTCTGATTCCGAAGTAAAAATTGAATCTCACCAGAAGCCCCCATGTAAATACGGATCAAAATGTTACCGGAAGAATTCCGAGCATTTAAATGAATTCTCTCATCCTAAGCAAATGTTATCCAGAGAACGATATTCAAATGCTTCAAAAAAAATAAAAGTATTTCCAGGTCCAAAAGAGAATTTAGTTTTTTTGACCAAAGTTCATGACGTTCCGCATGCATCCGAAATAAACTCAACTTATTCAATAAATCTCAAGGATATTTTAGAAGAAGATAAACAAGGATTTGTTGCATCAGCTCAATTCAATTATATGCATGATCTTGGATGGCTGCTAGAACAATATCCAGAAAAAAATAGAGATAAACCATTAACTATCATCCATGGAAACTCAAAGAGAACTGAATTGGACCATTTAGCCCAAGCCTATTCAAACATCACTCTTATTAAAGCAAAAATTGAATCTTCTTACGGAACTCATCATACTAAAATGATGTTCTTATTGTACAAGACAGGACTCAAAATAGTCGTCCACACATCTAATTTAATTGAAGCAGATTGGAGCCAAAAAACCCAAGGGTAATTAGATACTCAAACTTAAATTATTTGTGATTCTTTAATTTTAATCTTTAATATAGTATTTGGATCAGTAAACTGTTTCCGAAAATCTCATCTGAGAGCAAAAAACCTCAAATAGCTTATGATTCCAAGACTAAGTTCAAAAGTTATTTACTTACATATCTCGAGCATTACAGAGAAGAAAAATTCAATTACTGGATGGATGTAATTAAGTCTCATGACATGACCACTGCTAAGTATTGAATTAATAAAAGTATTCCAAACCATGAATCAAAGTTCTCAAAAAAATCTTCTCAGATATTCTGAGCCGAAAAATTTTAGGAAAAAAAATTTTTTTTAAATTTATATTTCAATGTAAGGCAATATTTTTGAAAAATTTTAATGTAAAAAATTATTTTATAGTCTTTTTTTTTACATTTCTAAATCGGTATTATGTCATCATTATGATGTCATGTAAAAACTTTGACTTAAATTTTAAGTTTTTTAAAATATTATCTTCAAGGAATTAAAAGTACTGTTATAAATAGCTTCATGTAGTTTCATTTTTAGATACAAGAAACGAAAAATTAAATGCAAATTAAAATTTTAAGGTTTTATAACCTATAATAATTTGCTGAATATTTTTTTTTAATAAAATTTATTTCAAACAAAATATTAAAATTTTTTTAAAGGTTCAAATTTAAAATGACGAATTTTCATTATTTAATTAGACCGTAAGAATTTTTTTTAAAAGAAATCAAATGTTTAAAAATTTTTTAAAATAAAAATTGAATAAAAAAATTAAAATCTAAAAGTAATTTGTTGATATTTCGCCTTCAATTTATAAGTTTATTAACACAATTTTTTATTTAATTTTTATTTTTTTAGATTTAAAATTTATGAATCAAGACAAATTTTCTTTATTAGTTTTCCAAGATTTTCCTGAATTTGAAGATTTTTTAATTAATTTCATATAAAAAATTCATCTTATAATTTTTATCTTGAATTCCTTAAAAATATTGTAGAACATTTTTGATAGTTCACCAAACTTCGGTTCATGGTTATAGTTTTCTTATTAAGTTATTTAAAATTTTTAAAATATAAGTGTTTTTTTAATCGGTTCTTGTCCTGGACGTTTTCCAAGCAGTAAAAAAATATTCGGCCATGTTCGACTTCGTAAAGTTCTGAGCGATTATTTGAAAGTTTCCTCTCCAATTGAACATCCAGATAAGTTGATCTGTCAATTTTCAAGTATTGGTTCGTTGGGACCATCAGAAGATAAATGGTTATGTAAAGAGTTTAGTCAATCTTTGTCTTCGAGCAATAATCCATTGAATCCTATCATTACCAAACCTATCTTAATATACCCAAGTGTTGAAGACGTATTTAGAAGCTTTGAAGGTCCGTTATCAGGGGGTTCTTTACCGTACTCAAAATCAGTCGCTATAAAACAACCATATTTAAACAATTTTTTTCAGTTAATTTTGAAAGTTAAAAAATATATTTAATCTAAAATTTATATTTAGTCGGTGGAGAGCAGACAAAACAGCTCGAACAAAGGCAAGTCCACACATAAAAACATTTGCCAGATATTCAAATGATTTTAAAAAATTGTATTGGTTTTTGTTGACAAGTGCCAATTTATCCAAGGCTGCATGGGGTTCATTTGAAAAAAATGAAAGTCAGTATCACATATTGTCATATGAAATTGGTGTTCTGTTTATTCCATCTATTCTTAATGTAAGTTTTTTTATTTGAATAAAGATGCCCGAAAATCATAAGCTCAAGTTTTCTCAAAATGAAAAGATAATTAAAAAATGTTTATCTCTAAGAAATTCTTTCTAATGAAATTTCAGAAAAATTTTATTCTATTAAGATCCTTGCACAATATACTCAAAAATTAGACTTTTTGATAACTTTTTTAATTAGAGTTTATGAAGTTTGGTAAACTAAAAATTAAAACTTCTCCTCTTTTTAAGGAAGAAAGAGATTTTTTTGAGTTGAATGAATCTGAACCAGAATTTTTAGTACCATATGATTTGCCACCAACAAAATATGCTGACAAAGACAAACCATGGCTAGTAGATTATCTTTTAGACATTTAATTTGTAATAAAAGATTAAATTTTTATATAATCAAAATGAATTAATAATTAAATAATAAAATTTTTTTTTCTAAATTTAAATAAAGTTTTTATAACAAAGAGTAGCATCTTTGGTAGCCTTGTCGACTTTCTGTTTTATATTTTTTTCAAGTATTTAATAATGGTTTATTTGATTTCACAATGAGTGAGAATGAGGTTTTAGTTGAAACAATTAAATTTGATGAAGATCGAAATCAGGAATTTTTGTATAAAATGTTCGACTTTAAATAAAATTTTTTGTTGCTAAATTAAATTAAATTTTAAAAGTCCAATCAAAGCAGATCACACTTTAGATTTGGATCAATATGACAATTTATCAGCAACGTTGGCTTACTTGGATAAAAACTATTTTAGCAATATATGGAAAGCAACTAAAGATAACTGTTATCCTCGAAAAACTCAATACATTACCACGGTAAGTTTTCTCAAAAATTAGTTTTTTTAATAAATCTGAAAAAGTACAAGTCAAAGCCATGACTTTCGCTTCTGAGCCAGAGTTGACTTGTTGCTTTTAAACAAGTATGGAAAAAGGTCATATTTACAAAGAAATTTTTTTAGTTAATTAAAGTATTTTTTATCTTGCTAAAAATATGAACAATTTCTTAAGCTCTTAAAATAATACCTTAACCATTTGGTACTTATAAAAAGATATAAATTTCCATAACAATAAAATAGGCTGCGGCGCTGAAGTTTGGAACAATAATTGTAGAAATATATATTTAATTGAATCACAATTATTTTAATTATTGACATTTATTAAAAAAAATTATTTTTTAGCATTTAAAAAAAAATTGTTAAGTATAAACAAGAAATAAAATAAATAAATTTTTTTATTTATAGAACAGATGAAATATTTATAGAAACAGTATTTGTTTCCTACCCAAAACTTTATTTTGATTTTAATGCTAAAAATTTTTAAATTCATTTTTTAATTTCTAAAATATTTTGCTTTGCCTTAACTTTTTTGCTCCAAACTTCACAGACAATGAAATGGGTATTTCTCTTTTATCAATTTTCATCCTTTTGTGATATTTTGCGTTTAAAGTATCTCTTATCGTAAAATAAAGTCTTTGAGTAGGAAACTTATTTTATTGTTGTTTATCTTCATAACAGGAGCGTAGCCAAAAGGCAGCTGAAAGGATTGGCAAACCCTGTTTAAAATCCATAAGGGTTTTTTTTGGTAAATTGCTAAAGAAAGGACATACTAATATTATTTCAAGTAGTTTTCAACTTAAAGTTGATTTTATAAAGTCTTTTGGATGTTTGTTCACCAAAAATAAATATTTAATGAAATTTTGTTGATGTCTTATAATAAACAAGACGAGCTGGTATTTGTTTAAATGAATGTACGAAAGATCTAGCAGAAAGCTCATCATAGAATAATTTTAAAAAAATTCTTTTTTATTACATTATTTTATAAAACTATCAAGTATTATTAAAGGAGGTGAATTCGCTAACATTATATAAATCAATTAAAATTTATTGTAATAAAATGCAGATAGCAATCTTTTCTCTTATGAAAAGTATTGGTGACTATTCATGTGGTCATGCGACCGTTCAAAAACTTTTTGAACTAAGACAACAGCCATCTAAATGGATTTAGCTGGTCCAGTCTAAATTAATCGGACGGTCTTATTTTGAGTCCAAAATGGGTTAAAATTTTCAATTAAATTAAAAATTTTTTTTATGAATTTAAATAAATCGAAAATATTTAAAGCTGAAGGCATAGTTCCCCCTAAAAATTAATTTTCATTAAAAAAAATTAAAAAAACTCATTTTAATTGATAAAATTCACTTTCGTTTTCACTGTTTTTCGGGGTTGAAGGCTATTAACCAAAAAAAAACTTAAAAAATTTAATTTAAAAAAGCTAATCAACTTCAATTTTTAATTGTAATTAAATTTCTTTAAGATAAAAATATTTATTCCTTTTATTTTTATAGAATTTAAAGTATAATAAAAAATATTCACCGTAGACACTAGTGTTGGGCGCCGGCCAGCTGACTGGTCCAAAAAAAAATTTGACCGCAGTCGGACCACTGAAACGGCCGGCCATAAAAACGGCCATGGACCGCCATTTGGACCAGTCGTTTCAGTGGTCCGGCTGCGGTCAAATTTTTTTTTTAAGAAAAAAAAAAACTCTTATTTTTTTTGGAAATTAAAAAAAAATTTTATTCTGGCCGTATTTTGGATCGGAAATTTTGGATGCCGGCTGGTTCAAAAAGCGACCGGTCCAAATGGCGGTCCATGGCCGTTTTTATGACCGGCCGTATTTTAATGGCCGGACAGGTGGCCGCCAGATCTGGACCGCAAGTTGGCCGGTCAAAATTGACCGTTTGCCAACACTGGTAGACACACCATAATCCAGCGCTTTCACTTTGTATAAATGAATTTTTGAAAAAAATTTTAAATTTTTCGAAGCATATCATAAGCTTTTTTTTTTAATGTATCAACAATTGGCCTTTACTATTTTTATCACTAATTTGATAAAACGATTTTATAGATAAAGACTTTTTAAATATACAAATCTTTATCGATTTAAAAATAATTTCTAAGTCCGAAAAAAATTTAAAATATCTTATAATGACTTCTAAATTCCGATCGACGCCTTTTATTTATTTTTTGGTCTATAGCAATTGCTTGAATGTCTTGAGTGTTCATTCTGTCAATTAAACCACTATCAGGTTCACTTTCAAAATCAAGCATTTTAGAATTTATTGAAAAATTTCTATTCCAATTTTGGAAAAAATTCTTATATCAAAAAAAGTTTTTTTATATGAAAAAGTTTGTTTATCTATAGAAATTTATTTTAAAATTCATCTAGCATTTTTATAAAGTAAACTTATTTAAGTGATAAAAAAAGTAATTTTACCTACAAAAACGATTTACAGTCTCAATAACTTTGATTAATCGGGTCAAAAATTTAACAGAGCAAAATTTTCTAAAAGTTACAGCTCAAAAATTAATTTAATGTAACAAAAATTTCTCATATTGTCAACGATTTTTTCATAATAAACTAATAATTTTATTTTTGAAAATTTTTTTATAATTTGATTTATTAAAATTTAATTGTTGAATTTTGAAAAAAGGATTTAAAAACAGCGGCACTGGGTCTAATTTACAGCCTTTACGGACCATCTTATTTGAACAATGAAAAGCTCGAAATAAGTTCTCATCTAGTCGATCTTAGAAACTTTCATATTGAAAAAGGTGAAATAAAACTGCAATATTCTCTTAAAAAATTGTTCAATCTTCACGACATTTTGCTCTACAGTCCACGAACCTTAGATTCACATGAAAAGACTCTTTTTATTCTATATCAATTGATTAAATTCACCAAAAAAATTAATAGTCTAAATCTTAACATAAACGAATTGAAACTGAGTGATATTTACATCGATCAGAACTACTGGCTTCGGCTAAAACTACCCATTGAATCCATCTTGAACCTGTACAAAACTGAAAATAAACAGCAAATAGTCAGTCTTGTTGAAGAATCATTTTTTATTACCAATCAATTGGAGGAAGTTTATGATTCATATAAACACCTGACTCACCAAGACTTGGCCAACATTACCCAAAATTGGTGCTTTAACAAATTAGACAACTTTAACTATCTTCTAATGCTGAATTGTATAGCTGGTAAAAAATTCAACTGTCCATACAATCATCCCATATTTCCTTGGATCACTGACTTCACTTCCAGAACTGGCAATTTGCGCGATTTATCCCAGTCAAAATTTCGGCTAAATAAAGGTGATGCTCATTTGGATTTGACTTACCAAGCTAGTTTCTGTACAGGAGGGTATCATTTGACTGAATTTTTGTCCGAAATTTCATATTTTGTCTACAAGTCACGGATAACTGACAAAAATACTCTATGTAAGCACGTCAGGCGCACTTGGGTTCCGAATGAGTATCCGGCATCGGTGAACAGATTGTACATGTGGACACCTGAGGAGTGCATACCAGAGTTTTATTATGATATAAACATCTTCAAGTCAATTCATGAAGACATGCCCGATCTAAAGTTGCCAGAGTGGGCTGAATCGCCCGAACATTTCATCAAAGTAAATCGCAAACTACTCGAGTCAGAACCGGTTTCTAAAAATCTGCACCACTGGATTGACTTGGTATTTGGCTTTAAATTGAGTGGAGATGCGGCTGTAGAGGCCAAAAATGTGTGTCTGCCATTGATTGACATAAATCAAGGTATGAAAACACATGGTATAGTTCAGCTTTTCAATGTACCACATCCGGTCAGATCAATAAACAAGACATACCATTCAGAACAACCACCGTTTGTAAGAAACAAGTATCGGTGCAATGAAGTCGAAGTTAAATCAAGACTTCAATCGGTAAATTCTGAGTCGGATTTTAGGAAAAAGTATTAGAGCAAATTGATGTAAAATATGATTAGATTTTAAATTTTTTATTAGGCTTAGTGTCAAAAATGAAGAGTTAAATAATTCTGTAATTTATTTGCCAGAAGATTTCAATCCATTGGAAAGACTGGAGCAGATTGAATCAATGCTCAAATTTGTGAATAAAGCTTACCATTGTTTGCCAGATGGTGATGACAAAAGTGAATCACACAATGATGTTACATTCGAACAATTGGTTTTCAACGACTTGAAATGTTTGGGATGTATTCTGTGTGAAATTATTATGTTTAACAAACTCAAATGTTTGCCTCAGCAGAATTCCCTAGAAACGCGATATATTTTCATTTGCAAAACAATTCTTCAAGAGCCGCACATCATAACAGGGTATTTTCTTATTTATTTTTGGTAACAATTGTTCCAATTTTGAGCCGACTTTTTTCCTCAATGAAAAATTAAAATAATTTGAAGATTTCAAATAATCAAAATATGAGCAAGATTCTACAAGATTCTATTATGTGTAGAGTCAGACCTGGTCAATTCTGGCTCATCGGTTTCGCATTAAGTTTTGCGACTTATACCGTAAACAGGGATTTAAAAAAAAATCTATTTTTTCCGAATTAATAAGTTAGGAAGTTTATTTCAAAATAAAGTCAAATCAGTATTTATATGCAAATACAAAAATTAACTAAAAGTAAAAAAGAGTCTAAAGAAAAACAAAATTATTAAAATAGTGACACCTTGAAATGTTTTGACTCAAAAAATTTAGATGAATTCTGAAAGGATGTTTAAACTTTTCTTGAGTCATTACATTATCATCTTCAACCACCATGTTACGTCTATCTGTAACCATGTTGAGGAATTCTGAACAAGTTAGTTCTTTTAGGAGTTGCTATTTTTTATTTACTTTCATTGTATTTTGAAAAAAAAAAAAATCGTCTAGTTTCTTTTAAAAAATCGGTGATCCGAAAATTACATGTCCTAATGGAAATTCCGGATTAACCAGGTTTGATTGTAAAATTTAAAAACTAAGCATTAAGTTTTCAATTCCAGTCCAAAAATGAATTAAAATAAACAAAAACTAAATAATTTCAACTTGTTAAGTAAATTTTTTTTGTGCAAAATAGTATTTTTATTTTTTCAACAAAAGTAATTTTTTTCAACAAAAAGTAATTATATAAAACAGAATAATAAAAGGTAAACTAATTAATTTCAACATGGAGGTAATATTTTCTCATAGATAAATAAAATAAAAAACTATTTTATGAAAAATTAAAAAAAAAGCTTGCAATAATCAGAATAAGAGCAGAATTACTTAATGCTATTAACCTGTAGTGAACGATGAGGAACACTTTAGACTAGATTTGAAAATATCGTATCTTTTTTTTAACTGATTGACAGTTGAAGCTTAAATGACTTCCGGTGTTAAAACATTCCATTCTTTAATAACTTTATGAGTGAAGAAGTTGGCCCTTTGAAAGTAGTTGGTTGAAGCTTGACTTGAGATTCTTCTAATGTGCTCTTTGATTCTTTAATTGCTTTATTGAGTTTGAGGAATTGAACCATGTCGCTTTATAAACGAAGCTCTAAAAACTAATTGTAAAATTTCTTCAATAAATTGTTTAATCTTTATAATTTTCTGAATTTCCTGATTTTTTTTTTAATTTTAAATGAACAATTACTTTATTAGATGAATTAATTAAATTCTAATTTTTGAACTAGCTCTTTGAATACTGGTCATGGCTTTACGGTAATAAATTACAATTTTTTGATTCAAAAAAAGGAAAAAATTTAATAGGAAGAATTGGAATGGCCTAATCTCAAAGCCTCTACAAATATTGATCCTTTTAAGAATAAAAAAAGTACAGAGAATTTTACCTTTCTTGATTTAAGCTAAAATATTTATAAATTTAGCCATATTTAGGCCTAAATTAAAGATTAAAAAAATTTAACTAATTTATATAAAATATTTTGAAAAGCAAAATATTTTAAAATAAAATTTAATTCTTAATTCTAACTGAAAATTATTAAATTTTTACAATAAAGGCCTTTTCAACCTTTTATACTGAGCGTTCTAAAACCATTCAATGATTTAGCACTATCGGATTCAAAATATTCGAAAATTTTCAAAACTAAATCACAAAAACAAACCTATTACATGGAAAATATTATTAAGTACCAAACACATAATGTCACTGTATCTACATTACTCAATTGCCATTTAACTGTACTTCCATTCAAGCTTTTTTTTGAAAATTTATACAAATTTAACGAAATAGCCTATAAATTGGACTATTTAATAGACGAATATGAGCACTTGGAAAAAGCGTATATTCTTAAACAGCTAAATTTGGTAATCAGACAAACTGGTTTATTAAATATGAACCGAAACGTCGAAGACTTGACTTTTTACTCATCAGATGAGACGTCTTCCATGGATCAATCAATCAGCATTGACCAATTACATGAGCAAAAATTTTACTTGGCCCTTCTCTATTTACCAAAACTAATTTTCGACATGAGCGACCCAAAAAAGAATTTTTTGTCCCAGTCTATCTGCGTGGGAAACGAGTCCTATGAATTGATTATTCAATATTTAATCAATCTATTCGAAAATCCCAACACTTGTGTCAACTCTTTCTTGTTCTTGTTCAGCAAACTAACAAAATTTTTATCCAAAAATGAGATCCAAAAAAAATTTCTTCCAATTTTGCTTTCAGTTCTTAACATTGTTGACTTGAGCGAAACGATGGGTATTGATTTTCGCCGTGATGACGACAAAATTAAATTCTGCAAACTGTTTGATTATACTTTTATAAATGAGCTGAGAATAATTTTCGGTTTGGATGTTTTTTTGGGCCAAATATTTCCATTTTTGATCGAGGCGATTTCCGGCTTTAAAGATTTCGATTTCGACTCATCCTCGACAAAATTGGACAATATATCCACAATAGCGTTCAATTGTTTTCAAAGGGTTATAACAACCCTTGGACCTGTTCTAACTTGCAAATTTTGTTGCAACGATCTTTTTAAAATGCTTGCCATTTGTTACATGAACCAAAAATGTCTCATTCGAATAGAAAACTGTGACAACCCGTTAAACAGTTGTCACCCGATTGAAGGAGACCGCTTTGCCAATTTGATACTGGAATCTCTCAAGACTGTGGCTATGTTTTATGGAGAGCAAGTCATTGTGGTACAATATCTACCTTATGTATCAAACACTGTAAGAAATTCTATTTTTTATTAAAAATTTTTTAAATAATTTTTTTGAAAAATTCAAAATCTGAACATTTAAATTTAAATTTTAAATATTCAAAAAACATCATTATAAAAAGTTTTAAAACTATTTTTTAATTAAGATTTTGAAAAAAGTTTATTTAATTTAAACCTTAATTTAAAAAAAATATATTCTTTGTCTTATATCAGTACAATATGATACTCTTTTGAGGATAGAATAAAAAAAAGGTACATGTAATTTTTTTTATGAATACATTTTCATATTTTAATATTTTCTAATTAATTTTTGAACAATATTTCAGAAAATTTCTATTTTAGATTCCAAAAGACACTTTGAATTTTTAGATTAATTTCTGATGCTCAATGATCAGATCAAATAGTAATTTTTAAATATATTGTCATTTCTTCAATATAATTAATGCAAAGATATATTTTTGTATTTAACATACTACGCTAACATGCTTTTTTGCATACTTTTGTAGATATAACAAAGTATGGCAAGTTTTTTTTTCTATTTTACATTTTTAGAAATAATTGCGTAATTAAATTTCAAATTTTAACATGCTTAAGCATTGAGTTTAAATTAAACAACGTAATTTCAAAATTTCAATAAAGTTAAATAGAAAAAAAAACTTGCCGTATGTTAAAATCAAAAATTAAACTTTGCCATAATCCTAATTTGCATAAAAATTTCTTAATTAAAACTTGATTAAATTGATCATAAACTCCAAAGTTTTCTTTTTAAATATAAATTTTTTTGTTAAATTTCTAAATATTGCACAAAAAACATTAGAAAATAAAAATTGTGAAAATTTAAAATTATTTAAATTCTGATAAACAGTATAAATTTTATTTTTTATTTTTATTTTTAAATATTAAATTAAGATTTTTGATATTTTTAATAATTCCTAAACATCATCTTAATATAATGTGAAGATTTGATTCGAAAATGTATTTGCTTCTTTAATGAATTCAAATATAATTATATTAATGTCAATTTCAGTAATTGATTAAATAGAAGAAAATTTTTAGGCCTGAATTTTTTTCATATTTAAAAAGATTGAAAAATTTTCATTTTTTATTTAACCTTAAATAACACTTTCACATCTTATTTGTTTTTACAGAAATATTTTTAAAATTTTAAATTTTTTAATATTTTTCAAAATTATAGGATTAAAAAATTGAATCTTTCAGTATTTAAAAGTTAATAAATTTAATCTTTTCATCAAACCTTAATATTTAGATTTTCAAAGAATCAGATTTTTTTCAAAAATGCATAAGTCAAGGTTTAATTACCTAAAAAATTGACTTTTATGTTAGAGAAGAATTTAAAATGTGAAAATTTTCATGTAAATGCTAATTATATTTTGTTTTGCTTAAAAGGTTTCTGCTTGTACAAGTAGGCTTTCGAGTCGTCTGGAGGCCTCGTTATTAGCTGGAATGGTTCTTGTTAATTTTTCGATGAATTATGTCGACCTTAAACTATTAATGGATGAACTTGGAGTAAAATTTTTAATCAAACTTGACTTTTTAAATGATAAAATTTTTTTTCTTAAGTATGTAATAAGTCAAATTTTGATACCAGTGATTAAACTATACTCTAATATGAAAATAAAGTTTCCAAACGGGTACTTAATGCGGCAAGCATTAGCTTTCAAAACTCTGGACATTATTTTAATATTGAGTCTACGGATAGGACTTGAGCAAACTCGCATCCTTATGAAAGAAGTTTTGAAATATTTTTTTGATAGCTTTAGTCAAGTTAGATTCAATATAATGAATCCAAGTGTGTTTCCTTCGAAACCTATTCAAATTAAAAGTGAATCAAGGTACAGCAGCAAGGCATCTTTTTTGAAACCTCGCGTTTCGATCATGTCTTTTAATCAACGAAGCAGCAAGCAGGAGTTAGCATTAGCAAGCGATGAAGATGACTATTTAAAAGTTTCGGTAGACTTGTCCAATAATTCAGCAGGAAAAGGCATAGAGCTTAGTTCAAGTGGAACTAAATTCAGAACACAAAGTTTTGGCTTATTAAGTTTGAACAACGAAGACGATTCTGATCAACCAGATAATTCAGAGTTACAAGAAAGTGCCTTTGAAAATTCTACAAGCAGTTTTGGCTCAAACGAAGAGATGGTGAATACGTTCACTTGTGAGCTAGCTCATACAGCTTATCTTGGAATTTCTAGACTTACAAGCGGGTAGCAAGACTCTAGCTTATTTACTTATTTAAATTGATTTTATATTTTTAAAATTCACTAAAGAAATTACATCGATAATATACTTGCAAATGGAGACTTGATTCATAAGATGTGTCTTCTAAATGAACAAGCATCCAAACAATCAATTAAAACCCAACCCCTGAGTATAAAATGTAAGAATTTTATTTTTTACTAAAATTAAATTAAAAAATACATTTAAAAATTAAATCAATTTTTTTTTCGCTTTTTGTCCTTAATTTTAGAATCATACAAAAAAGCATATGGCAAGTTTTTTTTCTATTTAACCATTTTGAAATTACATTGTTTCATTAAAACTCAATAATTAAGCATGTTAAAATTTGAAATAAAATTTCGCAATTATTTTTAAAGTGTAAAATAGAAAAAAAAAACTTGCCATTTAAAATTTAAGGAATATATTTGATGAAGGTGTTGTGAAAAAATATCATTAATTTAATAATATTTACCTGCAGTGATTCACGGTTAACTCAACCTCGTAGGGACTTGAGAAAAAGTTTGAATTAATCGTCTACTAACCGTAACAAGGCAAAATAACCAAAAATATAGCAAAATTTTTTTTCTTTATTATAATGGGATATACTTTCGATTTTTTTTGTCTAATAGGAATTTTTAATTTATTACTTCTAAATTAATTTTGAAAAAAAGTTTTTTAAATGAGATATTTTTTTACTAAATTACTTTTTTAAGCATTTTTTAATTCAGTTTTTTTTTGTAAAGTCCATGGGACGAATATTTTGAATTAATAAATTATCTTATTTCTTTTTAAATAAAGGCTAGAGGCTTTTTACAGTCTCACTTTTTTACGCATTTTAAATGTATAATAAAAGTCTGGGATAAGTGAGAGTTTGTTTCAAAATAAAAATTAAAAAATATAATATTCAAATGATATTATTTAAATGATTTTTATCTAAAAGAATTAATACATCGAAAGAGCTGATTAAGATTGTTTTATTTTTGCTTTCAAATCCTTTAAATTAATAAAATGTTTAATAAATTATAGATAAAAATTAAAAAATTCACTATCTTAAGAAATTGGAAAAGTCAAGTTTGAATGAAATATTGGTTTAAGTACTTAATGAAAAACACGAATTAATAGATTTCTTATAGGATTTGAGATTTTTAATTAAAAATGATATTCTATAGGAGAAAAAAAATTTTGTTTGCGAGCGTAGTGATCAAAAGAGGAAAAGGGAATAATTGCGGGATAGATTATCAACTCGATACGGTAACCTCTGTTTCAGATTGGAGCCATTACTCAAAAAGGTACTATAAAGGGAGATGAACGCCCCCCATTATCCGCTAGGATAGAAAAACGACAATTTTATTATTAGTATTAAGTATTGCAAAATAATTGATATTTACAAAATTAAAATATTGAATAGAAATTTAAAAAAAAATAAATGGATGAAGGAATAAATAAGTTATTCAATTTTCACATGCAATCATTAAATATTGATAATTTGAATATACAATAAAAAATACACAATTTAAAGCAAACAGTTTTTATAATAGCGTGTTAGTTTCTTTTAACTCTAATTTTTGATTTTATCACTCAAATTTCACTTAGAGATTTTATTTTTATAGATAACATTTTAAAAATTCTCATCCTATTTAATAACACTGATTGACACAAAAATCTCAGATTAGTCTAAATTCTCTATTTTAAAAATATCTTCAAGAAAAATAAAAAAGGCTAATTGTATTGTATTCCAAGCGATGGTCTTTTTTTCTTATTTAATTTCGGCCTATTCGGTTGTCGGCAAAAAAACTATTTACTTAAATTAGTAAATATTGAAATTTAATTTGATTTTATAAAATGTTTAAAAAATTTAAATGTCTCGCAAAATTTCATTTCTGAGCATTTACTAAGCTTTTAATGAGCTTCTTCATCTTTTTTGGTCATCGCATTCGCAAATAATTCTTGTTCAAAATTATTTAATTAAATATTTGATTTCTAGAAAAGAAATTTTCGAGTTCAATACTTCTTTTTTTTAACTCGAGAAAAATAAATAGAGAATTGAGAATTCATCACGCGAAAATTAAACTAAACAAAATATAAATAATTTAGAAAATAGAATATTTGATAGGAAAATTACGAAATATGAAAAATAATTTTTTCATTTTGTATTTTAGGTGATGCAATTAAGATACAATGTTGACAAAAAAAATAAGAAAATGGTATTCTTTTATGACGGTCAGGTCAATTTCGAAGGGAAATCATAAATTTTCTTTTTTAATTGAATTTAAAAAACTGTCAATTGAAAACAAAATTAACCAAATTTTTTTTTTAATTCTTTTAAAAAATATTTTAAAAAAGTTAAATGCAGTTCATGTATTTATTAATTGTTCAATATAACTATTAAATAATTCAAGAAAAAGATTCTCCAAGTAAAAAAAAAGAATATATTCTTAATAAAAATAAAAGCAAAGCAAAAACTATGTATGATTTAAATTATTTCTATTGTTTACGGGTTTTAAAAAAAATAAAAATTTAGACCTTATCTAAAATTTTGCGTTTTAATGCTGCTTTGACTTGAAAGAATTTTAAATTTTTCTTTATTAGCAAGAGAGTCCGAAACGAGGAGTTCAACTGGAATTAGCATAACAAGCTTTCAGAGCCAAAGAACCAAATTTTCGAACTCACAAAGCACATCATATGGCTCATCTTTTAGCGAGCATGTAAGCATCAGTGGAAATCAAATTCAAATAAATTCTGATGATCTCAGTCCGACGCGGGAAGATTCAAAAATTTCAATAATTGGCAGCAAGTTAACTTTGAAATTTAGTGAAAATAACCTAAGAGAGTAAAAAACTTTTTTTAACTTAAAAATTTTATTTTGTTCACCTTAAAATTTGAATCTTAAGACAGAAATCAAAGCTGGATACTTCTAGACATCTGAGTGAAAATTGGCTTGCTTATTGGGAAAATGAGATTCGGTCTAGTTCCAAGGGGAATCTTTTCGATTTTAAACACATTGGTCTTTTAACCTTATCTGGACACACAAACGCGGTTAAATGCATATATTCTTTGGACAATGAGTCTTCGTTCATTAGCGGAAGCAAGGACAAAACAGTTAAATTATGGTCACTTAAACTTCACGGCGGGAACAAGAAAAACCAGCAAACTTGCCAATGGACTTACAATCATCATAAAAAGCCAATAAACAGTTTATTATTTTTAGACAGCCTTAGAATGTGCGTTTCTTGTGACGGCTCAGTGCATGTATGGAATCCCTTTGCTGGTAAAAAAATGTTCCAATTTGATAATCCGACAGTAACCTGCATGTCAAATTTAAGTTCGCCTTCGAGTTCTTTTGTGGTGGCTACAGTTGATAATTATGTTAGGTTTATAGACCTGAGAACAAAATCGTATGCATTTGAATTGAGGACTTGTTACGCACCATCCGGCTCTATCAAAAGTATTGCAACCACTGACAATTTGCTTTTAGTTGGTTTTTCAACTGGACTAATGAGCTTGATTGACATGAGGACAGGATGGATTCAGGAATCGTGCAAGACTTTAGATAATGAAATTTTACAATTAAAATTTTTTTCAAATGATCGATTTTTATGCTCCTACAGTGACGGTTCAATTACTTTATCGTCAATTAAGGACAAAGTTCAGGTACAAAGTATTATAAAGTGCTATAGTGAACCTGTGCCATTCATAAGCGTAAATCAAAATCAATTGATTACTTCTACGTCATCAAACAAAATTGGAATACATTCAGATATTGACAAGGCGAGTCAAGTAAATTTTTTAATAAAAAATTTCCAAAAATTTTAATTTTTATTCAGATTCCATATTCGGTGAATAAATTGCAACCAGACATTTTCAAAGGTGTCATTACTAGTCAGACTTATTTACCTTTAAATCGTTTGCTATTGCTTGGTTCAGATACTGGTGATATAAAGCTAATTTGTTGACAAGGTTGACAAGGAAATTTTTAATTTAATATTTTAATTTTAATTGATTTATTTATTTTTAATTCAAAAATTTGATTTTTACCAATAAACATTAAAGAAATAAATTTGAAAAAAAAATTTTTTTTTGTCAAAACTCTAAAATATTTAACTTAGTATATTTTTTAATGATTTATAAAAATTGCGACAAATTTTTTAAAGAGATTTATGATTAAAATAAAAAGTTAAAAATTTAATAAAATAAAGTTATTTCATTATATAAAAATTGAGTTTTTTTAAAAGAAAAAAATTTTTCAAATGAAATTTTCAAATTAATTAAAAGTAAGGAATTATGATATCTTATTTTAGAAGTCTCTTTGATAATATAAAGATTAGCTGATCGACTTATAATAGGTGATACATAAAATATCGTAAACAATCAATAACTAATTAAATAAACCAAGTAAAAATCTACAATCAATATTTTTTTAGGAAAAACTTTAGAGTTATTTGATTTGAAATTTTTTTTTTATTATAAAAAACTTTTAGCATTAATGATGATTAAAATATCTTACCTTCAAATAACATTTTCAGGTTTGATTTATGCAAAAAATAAATCTCTATTCAAAGTTTAAAGAATTAAAGGTGATTTAATTTACTCATTATTCATAGTAAATCAAAATTTTTTAAATTAAATTACCGTAAATGTATTCGAAATTTTAATTTTTTTTATACTTCAAAATAATGAGCTTAATTGATCACTCTAATTTTAAGTAATTTTAAAATCTCTTTTCTTAAAAGTTTTGAACATTATTACATTTAATTTTTTTAAAATGTCGTGAATAAAAAATCTGATGGTAGATAAAATTTTATTTGAGAAAATTTATTTTCCATATCTGAAAAGGCTTGTGATATGACACAGAGGTATTTGCAAGTTATTCTTTATAACTTTAGATTTTATAATTTTATCATTAAAATCACACAAGAAATCAAGCTTATTTTATTTTTACAGTATTTCAAATTTTTACGTTTTGCATTACAATTCTTGACATGAACATATTTTAATAAACAAATTTAATTTATTATTTTCTTTTGCAGAATACCACTTCAAAATTTTCTTGTAACTAAAACCTCTTTTTGAAATATGTTTAAAATAACATTTTGATGTAGAAAGACTGGATTTAACTTACAAACAGAACATGTAGGTTAATTGCACTCATCTATACACATTTTCCAAATTGGTTTAATCAACCCCTTTTTTAAGTCGATTGTTCTCTTTCAAATTTTTCACTTTTACTTTTCTCTCTTTTATTTTTTTGTCCTTAATTATTGCATGTTTTATTAGTATTTTTTTTAAAAGTTAATTTTTCCAACAATTTTATATTCTAGCCTTTAAACATATATATTGATCTTGATTTTTAAATTGCTCTGTTATAAGAAAATTTAAAATTTTCTATTAAATACAAATATGAAAATACGAGCAGAACGGTTTGATGAATGAGATTAAAGCTTAGAGTTATAATGCTTTATAATCTTACTAATAGGGTGAGTGCAAAAATACTAGGTCTAACAACATTATGTTGACCAAAGAGAAATTTTGGTAAAGTTGTATATATGTCTTAGTTTTTATGACAATTCAAAACAGGGTTAAATTGTATGAATCCTTGAATACCAGATATAATAGTTATCTTTTTGTCTTGAAAATTTTTTTTTCTAAGCCACTTGGTTGTGATGATTCCACTAGCTTGCTTCTTTTCAGTCTAAATTTTGAATAAAGATCCATTTCTAATCAAAAATGAATAAATGTTCATCAAAGAGAGCTCTTTAAATATTTAGAAGAAGAATTTGAATATCATTGAATATCAGAAGAAGAAAAATCATTTGGGACATGATCTGTTAATTTTTTTAATTTATAAACTTAAGGTAACTAGATGGAAGCGGTCGGTCTTAAAGAAAAGAATTCAATTTAAATATTAAAAAATAAAAATTATTAAAAATTAATTGAAATTAAACATTTTTCAATACATAAGTGTAAAAATTAATAAGTGCTTTGAAATACTTGTTGCTAATTTTTTTTATACTTTTGTCTATTTTGGATTTAACATGTAAAATAAGTAAAAATTCTTGAAATATTAACTAAGGCGAGCAAATTTTATCCAAAAAACTATCTAGAAAAATGAAAAATATTCAGCATTGTAGGATTTGACTAAATTTTTCTAGTTACCAGCGACACATATTTTAAATGAGACACGACTGTGATATATGCAAGTGAATATATAAGGATTGCTTAGTTTAGTTATGTAAAGGGCATTCTGATGTCTCCTATTTTTAGACTCTTTAATCATTCCAAAGCTTTTTGTTAAAAAAATTACTGGGGGTAATAATTCATGATTCATCAAATAAACTTGAATAATGCACGTTTTACCTTGGATAAAAACACAGAATATATTTTTTCTGTTAGATTTAGCACACCACCTTGTTGATTAAAAATAAGCTTTTAGAATATGTGCCCAGTATTAATGATTTATGCTCAAATAGCTAAGATATCGGTCAGAAACGATGACCAATTTACTCTTCTTTTATTTATTTATTTATTCAATGAACGCCTTGTAGGCGATGTAAAAAAAAAATTTAAATAAAATTAAAAATTTAAAGACAAAATAAGAGCAGCATTCGTTAATTTTAAATTTAAATTTAAATGTTTATATTTATTTTATTATCTATAGGAAGGAGGAAGTTAAAAAAATTTTTCCTGAAAATATAAAAAATAAATTTATGGGATTTTTCGGGCAAAAATTCCAAATCTGATATCGAAATTAAAAAGATTTGATAATGTGGAAGTTTTTTAGATAAAAACAGCAAAAATTTATGCCAATTTAGAGAGAATTCATTCTTAGATTTGTATTATTTCAAAATAAAGTTAATTTAAAGTATTGAAATCTTTTTAATTAAGATTAAAGAAAATTTTCAGATAATAAAATTTCACTCAACATGATCTTCTGCTTTAAAAAGCCATTTTTTCATCAAAATTGAGAAATTAAATTATTTCAATATTTGTCAAGTTTAATCTTTTAATAAATTTAGATTAAACTTATTCTTGGAGTCATTGAGATTTACCGAAAGAATGATTCTTTCCGATTTGTGTTTTTTTTAACGCTCCATATAAAGCAAAAAAAATAATTTCCTAATCCGACGAACAACAATATTATTTTATTGATTGAGAAATAGAACAATAGGTATGTAGAAAAACACAAATTTGATTAAATTTTAAAAAATATTTCGAGAATGATTTCAGCTTTTGTTATTTTAAAACTTTATTAGTTTAAATCCAATTCTAAGACCGTAGGTACCGCGAGGCCTGAACTCTCAAATTGAATTCGATTAGAAAATTTTCACTTTCAATATTATTTTTGTTAATTATTTATTAACACTTTAAGACGTTCTCGAAGAGAGAAAGAAAAGAGAAAGAGGCAAAACGAGCATAAGAAAAATATTTCAAGTTTATTTTAGTTGAAACAATAACAAACAAAACTAGTTATTTAATTGATCATCAAGCAAAAAATAACAATTTAATTTAAATTTATAAACTATTTATTTATTTCGATTATTTGCAATATTTTTTAACTTAATATTTTTTTAAAAGAAAAGAACTATTTTTTTCTGTTCAAACAGAATCGATCAATAAAAAGGGGAAAAAAAACTCAACAAAAATTATTTGCTTATATGAAATCGATTTTGAAAATATTTTTTATTAAATATTTCTATCAGGAACTTGTTGAACGAATCACAATTTTGTTAAAGTGTGTTTGTGTATTCCCAGTAAAATAAAATTTAGAAAGAACCATTATTTGTTTTATTTAAATTCTCTTTTTTTTCCATTTTCAAAAACTTTTCAGATCGAGAAAATAATTGTGAAGAAAATAAAATAAATTAGAAATTTGCAAATAATGGTATAATGACAGTGTAAGGATAATGGAACGTTTTTTAAATAAATGATAAGTTTTGGTTTTAAAAATTGAGGATTTAAATTTATAATTCTTTTTGAGAATGGAAAAATTGTAATAGAAAAAAGCTTTTAAAAATGGAATCTTCAATTAATTCCTGTTTAAATATTAATCCGCAATTTTGGCTAAAAAAATATATTTAATTTATAAAGAGGCTTTGGTTTAGACTGTTAGTTCATTTGAAAGGTTTGTGTTAAGTTTTTTTGGTGGGCTTTTGAACCTTGTTAATTGAAAGAAGTTCTGTTTTGAGGAAAAATATGGAAAGAAGGGAATTTTTTTTTAAATAAAAGGGATAACATTTTTCCAGAGAAAATAATTAAAAAAAAAAAAAATTCGATAAAAGTATAAAGGGTTCATCATTTTTGTAATTCAATCTATAATCATTTATGCCTTTAAATTCATTATTTGCTACTTACCATTAACAATTCTAAATCAAAATTGTGAAAATACGAAAAAAATTAAAAAGTGATATTAAAAAAAAAATTCATTTGTATTGTTGTTTCATTGAGAATCCAGTAAAATTATTTTTTATAAAAATAAAGCCATCGATTCACTTAAAATCAATTTTTTTTTATCAAAAACTCATCTTTTTTTGTTTATTTAAATTTAATAAAATGTTTTTCTATAGAATTTTTAATTTACATCTCAAGTTTTGATATGAAAATTGAAAAGAGAACAAAAAAGTTTTTGATTTTTTCTGGGGAAAAAAAATGTCTGTATTTATTTAACACTGTAAAGACCAAACTCAGAAAAAAAACTTTTTTAGAAAGCTAATTCCCGAAAAATCTCTTTTTAAATTTTGATAATTTTTATTTAATCTCAGTTAAATGAACAAAATAAAAAACACTTTTTAAAAGTCTAATAGAGCTTCCTTAACTAATACATAATAAAAGATCATGTAATTGTTTATCAACTTTTTCAGCTAATAAATGCATTTTAAAAGAATACATTGAGAACGCCTGAAAGATTCTTCTTTGTGAATTGGTTTCTATTTGGTTTTGAATGAATTGACCACAGTGGACGAGTTTTAAAGACTTTTCTCAACTTTATTTTTAACATTTGCTGATTTTTTTTCAAAAAAGTCTAAGGTAATGTTTAAATAAAGTGTTTGTGTTTGTGATAAGTCGTGTATCAAGGGTGTCAAGAGTGTAGTGTTACATCTAATAGTCTTATGAGTGTTCATTTTCTTAGCAGAAGCCTTTGCAGCGAATGGAAACAATTTTCAAGACTTAGAAAAAGTTAATATTTTATTATTCTAATTTTCAATATTTTGCATTAGCTAAAAAAATAAACAAATGCGATAAAAAATTGAAATTCTTTAAAACAATAATTTATGAAACTAATACTTTTTCAACATAAGGTAAATCACAAAGAACATATTTTCTAAAGCATTATTTTATTGGTTTCTCTGCACAAAAATTAATTCATATGAAAAAGAAAAAATAAAAAATATTTTATTTAGACATACAGAAATCGCTATCGAATCACAATATTTTTAACTAGCACTCAAGCCAATCCATTAATTCAGCCAATAAATTATTTTGTTTATCTTTTATACAAATTATTTTTTCGCTAAGAAGTATATTTAAAACTTATTTTTTTCTAATCAATATATATATATTTTAGAATTGAGCAAAAAAAATGTCTAATAGCACAAATATGGGAATCAACCCGTATCAATTAAACTACATACGCGCAGTTCAGATGGCCGCTCTGGCCGCCTCGACACCCCATCACCAGCCGCCAGAGCTAATGACCAATTTATACTTAAACATGTCTAGCACAATGCCCAAAGCGTCGCCAAGCTCCTCGTCCTGCTCTTCGCCTTACCAGTCCTCTTCAAGCCAGCACCAGAAGCCTCCATACTCCTACATTGCCTTGATAGCCATGGCGATCAAAAACGCGCCCGACCACAAAATAACACTCAATGGAATTTACCAGTTCATCATGGAAAGGTTTCCCTACTACCATGAAAATAGGCAAGGATGGCAGAACTCCATTCGGCACAACCTGTCGCTCAATGACTGCTTTGTGAAGGTGAGCCGCGAGAAAGGAAAGCCCGGCAAAGGAAACTACTGGACTCTGGATTCTAAATGCGATGAAATGTTCGAGAATGGAAATTACAGGCGACGCAAACGAAGACCAAAGCAACAGATCAAGGCGGACCAGGACGAGAGTGTGTCGAAAAAAATTAAAACCAGCCATGACGACGACGACGGTGACGAAGACAAATACTCAGTCTGCACCTCGTCGATTAGCTCAACAGTGTCGTCAGGCTGCAGGACTCGATCAAGCTCTGAGTCATCTTTCGATTCCTCAGTGTCCATTTCGTTCAAAAGGAGAAAATCAAAAAAAAAAAGACATGACAAAAAAGAGGTCGAAAAATCGGCGGACAAAAATTTGAACTCCACAGCCTCGTCGGGCACCAGCTCGTCTATGGACTCGACCAGGTCGAATTTTTCCATAGACAACTTGATGAGCCAAGAGGAGGAAAAGAATTCCAAGAGAGCAAAAACACCGCCGTGCTTGGGTAACTTGCCCATACCACCACAGATAGTGAGTGCGGTTCCTCCTGCGCCACCTAAAAGCA
Organism: Brachionus manjavacas; assembly: GCA_019054805.1. Classification (NCBI taxonomy): domain Eukaryota; kingdom Metazoa; phylum Rotifera; class Eurotatoria; order Ploima; family Brachionidae; genus Brachionus; species Brachionus manjavacas. The sequence goes on from JAHQIY010000005.1 coordinate 1,423,620, forward strand.
AGCACGAAACACCAGCATCCAGTGGCACGCTGCACAGCTATCAAGCAGCAATGACTGCGGCCTTGTTTAATCCGACTACTGCGGCCGCTCTAGCGCCATTTTTAGTCAATCAAAATCACTTGTTTAATACTTTAGCACAGCCGAGTCCGTACATGAACCAGTTGGCTCTATGTGCCAATTTGAACAACTTAAATTCGTTCAATTCGGCTACATCTGGCAAAAATTGAGAGAGAGAAAAAGTCAATTGGATCACTCTAAGCTTTAATGTGTAATCAAAATTTCTGAGATTTTTTTTTTGTGGAAATTTATTTATTTATTTGAGTATTTTTAGTGTTTCTAGATTCGTTTTATTTTCTTGTTTTTTTTTTCGTTTTTCTTTAGTTTACAAAAATAATAAAAAATTTTAAAAGATTCCCTAAAAATTCAAATGTATCAAATTAATTTTTCCTGATAAATTGAAAATACGACCCAAAAATTTTGGCAAATAATGTCTCATTAAGAATCATGATTAATTAATTTTTTTGTTGAAGGAAATTTTTGAAATAAAAACTTGGTCTTAGATTTTTATCTTTAGAAAATATTGATTTTCAAATTTTTTAATGAAAATTTTTAATTTTAGAATTAGAGAAAACTAAAGCTCGTTTTTGGTTTGATTTTTTTCTAATCGCTAAAATAAAAATTTGAATCAATTGAAAAAAAAACATAATTATTAAATAATTTATTTTTAATTCGAGTGTCAATATTTAACAAAAAAATTTTAAAGCTTTTTCATATAACTGGAAATCGAGACAGTATAAATCGTGTTGGCAATTTAATTGTGAGCCAAGCGAACAGTGGTATTTTAATATTAAAGAATTCTAATTATTTGAAAAGCAAATAATGTGTATCTATATTAAATTTTCTTGATAAATTTAAAATTAAAGCGACCCGAGAATTTTGCTAGTAAAACCTTATTAAGACTTGTGATTGATTAATTTTGCCTGTTGTTTTTGAAGAAAACTTTAACCAGGTTGTCTTTGGAATATATTGATTTTCAATTTTTTAATGAAAAGAATTAAATTTTAGAATTAGACAAAATTAAAATTCTGAATCATCATTTTTTGTTAGATTTTTTTTAGCTAACTAAAAAAACAAAATAAAACTAATAATAAAACTTTGAATCAATGAAAAAAAACATAATAATTAGAATAATTTTTGTTTGCTTGAGTGTCAATATTTAATAAATTTTTTTTAATTTTATTTTTTTCATAAGACTCAAAAATCGAGGCAATGAGCAGAGCGAACAGTGATATTTGAATACTAAAGAATTCTAATTATTTAAAAAGCAAATAATTAGTATTTATATTATAAAATTTATTCATTTATAATTAATATTTGCAAAACAGAAAAGAAAAAGTAGCAAAAATGAAAGGCAAACTTTCTTTCTTTTTTGTTAAATTAAAAATAAATTGAAATTTTCTTATTAACGTAAATTGTTTACTTAAATTTCAATTTCTTGATAAAAAATTTACAATCCAGACGAGGATTTTCTATAGTAAAAATCTTTCAAATCCATTATGCAACTTGTTTATCCTAATGCTTAATTAAACCCAATAAAAAAATAAAATAATAGAGATTAAGAAATTTAAAGTCTTAAAGGCACACAGGTCCAAATCGGATTATGGAGTTCAACAGGTGTTTTAATTTGCACTCTTTTCCAATATTCAGCCTTTTTTCCACGACTCATTTAACACAGCTACCAAATATTTCTTTGATGACAAAATCATTTTGACCGACATCGTGGGATTTTGCGTTACATAAACGAATATTTACTGTACGGATTAACTTTAGCAAATTAAAAGCTTATTTAGCCGTTCATCAGTGTTGAAAATCAATACAAATCGATTAATTTTGATACCGCTGTTATGGGTAAACACAAAAATACCTTAAAAAAATAAATTAATATTAAGTACTTAAGTTAAATTTGTTTGCCAACAGCGGGTCTTTTTGCTTATCAAAAAAAAAGGTTTCAATTCAATTAGAGCGGTTCGATGGTGTCGGTCGATTTGAGTCAAGCCTGGAGAACATGAAGTCTGAAAAGTTCAGCGACACTTTTGCCACTTGAGGAAGAAGCGTAAACAATTTTTAATGGAATAAAAAGTTTATTTGTTTTTTGAAATTAGTTTTTTATCGATTAAAAGATCTTACCTATTAATTCAAATCATCTGTAAAAACACTTTTGACTCTTTAATTTCAAGAGCTTCTAAATATGCTTTAATAAAATTAATATACTTTGTTTATTATTATTATTATTTACAAATAAGTAATGAATATAAGTAGGCAGTAATTTTGAAGACAAAATCAATAAGTCATTTAAACTATGAACAAAACTAATTTTCGAAAGTCAATTAGTAAAATTTTAGTATTTTTTTTCATATCAATAAAAATTTGTTAAATTTTTAGACAAAATTTTCCGACTTAAAATCGAAGTTTAGCATTTAACTTCTAAAAACACAAAAAGGCCAAATTTATTTTACGTTTTTATGTTATAAAAAAGTTTATTAAAAAAAATAATCGAATAATAAAACTTGTGCTTTAATATTCCCATAGGTGTATTTGCCAAAAAATTCGATTTGCGTAATTTCATTAGTCTGAATGTAAATATTTTTTTATTTTCTTTATTTAATAAAAGGATATGAATTCAGCAATTGTTTTCTTGTATTTTTATTTCATTGATCAAACAATCTCAGATACCAAAAGAAAATTTAAAAAAAATAATAAATTTGATTCCATAATAATAGTTAATTTTGCGTCAATACCTGAAGACATTAAGCACCATGGTATTTGAGATCTTCTTCTCTCATTCTACCATTTAAAAAATTAATATGTCAAATTATCAATTCACTTAAAAAAAAACCTTTTTTTTTAAAAGATATTTAATTTTTTCAGTAGTCCTACTAAAAAAAAATGATTGAAAAATGAATTTAAACCTCAGAGTTTAATTTTCAAAACCGGACAAATCAACAATTATTTTATTCTCAAAAATTCACAAAATAGAAAATACAAATAAAAATTTTCTAAGAGAGCAAAAACACCTGTGTTCTTGGGAAACTTTACACTCACAAAACTTACAGACAATATTGTGTCGAAACCAGAATCGACGGACATTTTTTCTAACATTTATATAATCAAAGCTTAAAAAACAAAATCAGACTATTAAATATTTTTATTAATCTTCAAGTCAAATTTCAAGATAAAGAATAAAGATTTTGACCCTCAAAATTTAGTCAATTTTTAAACTATCTCTTTTAAATTAAAAATTAAAGATAAAATTTTTAAAGATTTTATGTAAAAAAATTATTAAATGGCACGAAGTATTTTGGTAGATGTTTTAATAATCTCCAATTTTCTACTTTGAGATCTGGATTAACACTAAAAGTACCGATCATTTTTTCTTATTTTATTTTGTTGAAATATTTTAAACAATATTTAAGACAGCTTTTATTAGGGATAATTAAATTAAATTGATAACATAAAATAATTGAGTATGGAAATTTAAAACTTTGATTGATTAAGATTTCTTTTCTTTATAAAAGATTAAAAAATTTTAAACAAATTTTAGATAAAAATCTTTATTTATTTTTAAAACAAGAACAAGAACAGAAACAAGAAATTCGATATTTTCCAATGACTTGTTTCATTTTTTTCCAATGACTTGTTCATCAAAATTGCTGAAAAATCACATAACTTGATACGATTTATAGATGATTTATAAAAAAATTAATTCTCATTAACCAAATTTTATTAAAATCGAAGAAATCCAGCTGAAAATTGTGGATATTTGAATTTGTATTGAGCTCTAGATCAATTTTAAAAAACATTTATGTTATCGTTTTTTTTGATAAGTAAATATCAATAATAACGTTACTAGACGTTAATTTTGTTGAAATTATCAATTTTTCCTGTTTTTTCTATTTTTCTCGTAATTAAATGAAATTAAAAAGATAAATAAAGTAATAATCTGAAATAAATGAAATAAAGCGTAAATATTGATAAAAAGTTTATTTATTGGAGCAAATCGTATTTGATCCATGACATCTGGAATTATACAAGAGGTTCGATTTTCTACAACCGCATCGATCTGTAATACATTGAGATGCACAATTGCATCTTACCATTCCTTGACCACCACCAATTGACATTTCATTGAATTATTTTGTCTAATTTTTGTGCATAATTTTTATTTAGAAATATTTATATTAAAATTTACTGAAAAGTTAATATATTTTTTAAACTGTAGCAAGTTTTTTTTTTATATTTACGGTTGCATCAGTTAATATCAAAACTTACTTAGTAAAATTTGATAATAAGAAAAAATGAATATTATTTTCAAGATTTCCTAATAGATCAGTTTATTTTGATTTTTCCGTTTTATCAAAATTTACAATTACATATACACTATTTTAATTTTCATTTAGCTTTTTAAATGAATTGTTTTTCGAGTTCAAGTTAATCATTGTTATTTTATTTAAATCTCACAAATAGCCGATTTCAAAATCGGTTATTCAGAAATTAAAAAAAAATCTCATTTGGAAGAAATTTTAAAAATAACTAATGGATTTGTTTTAATCTAAAATTCGGTAAAAAAGTAAAGATTTAAAAAAAGTCATTCAAAAATAAACTAAGAATGTAAATGAACAACGACAGCGTCATGACCTCTAATCTTTAGAATTCAGCAGCATTAAATGCTTCTATCTTCTTATAATTTCAAAACCTAAATAAGAACAGGAGCTGATAAAGTGCTTTCAAAACTTTAATTCATTTTTTTGAGGACTACTTCTCCTTAAATTTTGTTTTTTAAGCTCAAGAGCTTAAATAAAATCATTAAAATAAATAATAATAATAATAATAATATAAGTTACAACAAGATAGCAAGCTAGACTTGCGAAGATGGGAAACACTAGGATATACCACATTTACCATTATGATAAATGTGGTATATCCACATTTACCATAATGGTAAATTCCAATTATTCTTTTCATGCTCAAATCCAAGTAATCAAGGCTCATGACCATAATGGTAAATGATATACCACTATGGTCATGAGGTATGTTGGTATGTACATTTACCACACTGGTATATAGGTAAGTGTGGTAAATGTTGGTATGTACACTTAGTCAGTAAAATTCATTTTGTCAGTATACAATTAGTTAAAATGATAACATATAATTAATTAAAAGTGTTTGATGATATTAATGTTTGAAGAGGAAGAACATTGTCGTGGCTGTTGGTAATTTGGTTCGATAATGAGAGGGATGGGGAACTCGAGTCCGATGCTCCAGTTGGCTAGGGTGATAGCGTATTCTGTGTTTAGATCACAGTCACTTCCCCAGCTATGCCTTCATCACACTGTAGATTGTTATTCGTTAGGTAACTATTCCCTCTACTACAGACTACAGATTCTACCGAGCCTGAGGACTTCATCCATGGTAGGTTTTTCCTTACGTCTTTACTTATCCAGTCTGTTCTTGAATTGGTTGACGGATTAATTGGTTAAAGGTTATTAAGTTTAATTATTTTGTTATATTTTAAATAATTTTCTAAAATTAGTCAATTTAAAAATTAGACACACGGTAACTGGTGGTGCATTCATCAAAACAAATTTCAACCTGTTCGCTAAATTTCACCAATTTACGGTAGCAGAAATTTTTGAATAATTTCAAAAAAAATTAAAATATTTTATTTTAAAAAAAGATTATTTTTAAGCTGATTAAAATTTTGAATTCTAAAATAAAATTAATACTTAAGCTAGCATAGCCGACTGAAATATCTGTTGCATGATCTTGGGTATATCAGTTGTATTCATGCAAATAAAAGCTCTATTTGCTGGTAAATTGTTCTTTAGATAAACAGCCTGATTTCCAAGTGTTCCAATAAATAGACAAAATACATTCACCTTACGATCTGTGTCGGTCATAATACGTGAAAAGTTTCTAGGCGATAGACCATACCTATCAAAATTAGCATCGGATAGGGCAATAACAAAATAGTCATCGGCTTCCTCTTTGGCCAAATCGGTAACAGCTTGCTTTGTAGCCTCAAATGTATGATCGCCAGATGAGCAAAATTGCGCATGAGCGGCCAGTGTGTGCAGAACTTGAAGTCGTTCTGCCTCATTTTTGGGTGCCTTTCCGGCCTCAACAAAAACAATATTGTAACCATCGCCTGAATGACCCACTATGTCATAAACAATTTTATTTTCAAAACCACTAAAAGATTCCATAACCATCAAAACAGATTCCATTTCACGTTCTAAACGATTGTCAACTCCGTTAAATCGATACATACTGCCACTCACATCAACAACTAATTTAAGTCTTTTGGGCTTTTCATGCTCAAATGAATTGTTGGCATTGGGATCTTCGCCACGTCTTTTGTAAATATTTTTCTCTCCAGTTATAGCCTCAACCAATTTTGCATCATCCAAATCACCTTGAGTCTGGTTCTTTAGCCACTGTCGCTCTTTTTTTTTCGCCTCTAAACTCTCAAGAATATTCCTCAATTGCTGAATAGGCCGCTTTACATTATTCAAATATTTCGAGTATATTTCATGCTCATAAGGACTCATTTTAATTTCTTTGAGGCGCTCTCGAAACGCTTTTTCACCCATCTCGCGCGCTGCTTTGCGCACATGCTCTGGCACATTCTGTTTCATTTCATCGCTCACTTGGAATACTTGATTACCAGAGTCTAGACGGTACGGTCCACCGACACCGCCAAGTCCGGCCGTATCGAACCCGCCGGACCCTCCTGCCCAAGTATTTCCTCCTACATGTGGTGCATTTTTTTCATCAATCTTACCATGCTTTGGACCATTGAACTCTTTTAATTCTGTGTTTGGACTTTCTTTGAAGTAATCAAGGCTCAATTTAGACGAATACGACTGGACCATTTTTTTCCACTTATCCAAAGAAAGTGAAAGTTGAGCCTTGTCAACTTCCCATTGATGCAAATTTCCGTAAAAATCAAGACTGTAAACAAAGTTTCTAGAGGCATCTAGCATAAATTCTGATTCATTTTGACCAGATTTTAGATCCCAAGAATCAAGATTGGTGAAATTAAATGCTTTGGGAACTTGAAGGTATTTTACTGTCTTTTCACTCAGGTCTATTATTTCAATTAAGCCGAGTGTATTTTGGTTGAAATCTTTTAACGAAGGGCGACTTTCAATACTTACTTGAGTAATAATTAATTTTTTTTCCTGGTCTACGATAGATGTTAATAAAGGAATTTGACTTTTTATTTTCGAGTTATCATTTCGCAAAGAGACTTCTCTTTGACAGTTCCATTGATTCATTTTGTTATTCCCACAGTCAGACAATAGAATAAAGTGGTCTTTGATAGACGGAATAATCAATGCATTGGGCACGTTTTTATTTGGATAAATCTTTAGAAAAAATGTTTAAAATTTGTTTAAAACAATTTTAAGTTTTAACCAAAAAATTTTTTTGATACATTACAATAAAGATTCTTTAAACTTCTTCTCAAAATAAAAATTTTTTTTATCTCTTAAAAAGTAATGATAAACCGATTCTGTTAAGTGCTGCATATTCTAATAATTTTCCTTAACCAAAAATCTATTATTGCTTACAATCAGCAATTTTATAAAATTTGCTCATAATAGAAAATTTGATACCTGATTAAAAAAAAAATAAAGGATTCTAAGGCTTTTTTTTAGAATTCTTAAAGGTTTTTTAAAGATTCTATAGAAATAAACTTTTTTGCACTTAAAATAATGATTAAAATTAGGATAAAGAAAGTCTTCTTTTTTAATTTATCTTATATTTTATTGATTTTTGTTTATTTATTTATTAAAAAAAAGTTTGAGAAAAGTCCAGACAGGTTGTAATGGAACTTAGTCCTTCCCTCCGGTCGATTTCTTATTGAGTTATTGATTTATTTAAGGAATTTCAAAGTATAAAAAATACTAAAAATAAATACATTTAAAAATAATATACAGAAATAATTTGTTTTGCAAGTTTTGAAACGTTATAGAAATTTACAACAAAGTCTCGTTTAAAATAAATAATTATTCTTCAAATTTCTTTTTCTAGCAGAATAACTTTTTAAAGAATCTAAAAGAAAAAATTTTAAAAAGATTTTAACTTAAATGACAAAAAGATTTAAGTTAAAATCTTTTTAGAATTTTTTCTACATTATTATTTAACACACTAGAAACTAGTGTGTTAAATAATAACACACTAGAAAATGATAAAACGATATAAATTCACTTATTCATTAATAATTTTCACTTATTATTAATGAATAAGTGAAAATAAAATTTCACTTAAATAATTTATATTAGGCACAGTAGTGATTTTACATAGGGATCTATTGTAAATTTACGTAATTCTACGCAAAAATATGTTAAATTTCCATTTTTTATGTTAAAATATGTAAACTCCAAAAATGCAAAAAAACTCTTAAATTTTGCTGTTTTTCATAAAATTTTTTTAAAAAATACAATTTGACTTCTGAAAAATTTTTGAAAATTTGGTTTCTTACTACTTTTTGCGTAAAAGTTGGTAAAATCAAAAATTCTAGAGATAAATTTTTGCAAAATATGGTAAAGAAAGAAAAAATTTCATCATCGAAAAATAATTAAGGAATGAGGATGATGTTTTGAAATACATTTTTGAATTTCAAAAAACTTATACACCTGATAAATGCAAGAAATTTATTAACCACTTAAAAAGAGTAAAGTCCATATTTTATTTTATAAAGTATCTTTAATATATTAATTAATATATAAAAAAGGAAATTGAGATTATTATTTAAAAAGTTGGTGATTGGTGAGACAATTAATTGCATTAAATTTCAAGAAATAAAAGTGTTATGTTACAAATTTTATTGTTTTTTAGATTATTTTCTTTTTTTACCATATTTTACCAAAATTTATCTGTAGAATTTTGGATTTTACCAACTTTTACGAAAAAATGGTAAGAAATTAAATTTTAAAAAATATTTCAGAAGTCAAAATCGTATTTTTTAAAAAAAATTTTATGAAAAACAACAAAATTTAAGATTTTTTTTGCATTTTTGGAGTTTACATGATTTTACGTAAAAAAAAGTGCTAATTTAACATTTTTACAATTCTGGTTATACGTAAAATTATTTGTCTCTAAATAAAGAGCAAAGTTGTCGCATTTGAAAGAAAATTGATGAAACTATCTTTGAAACAGTAGCCCAAGATCTGATGATAGCCAAAAAATGAAAAAAGAGTCATCAAAGATTGATTTTAAGTTCTACAAGAACTACAGAGCCATGAAATGATGATTATTCTACTTCAGTACATTGTTAATTCTGAATCAATAAACAATTTCAAAAACAACCTAGACAAATGGCTTAGGAAACACCCGAATTTACTGCAATAAATTCAGAGAAGCTTAGATATTACTTAAAGCTTAAATTTGAGCTACACTAAATGTACTTTTGGACGGTACGAATTTTTTAACGATTTTGATTTAGGGGATCGAGATATTAAAGAAATAAATAAATGATTTTTTTAATGATAAAATTTATCCTAAAATTTTGTATTGTTTTGTCAAAAGTTTTATTTCGATAATGTTTATGAACTAGAAAAATACTCTTATGCAAAAGAACCATTTGAGTCCACAAAATTCTTAGTAAAACTTTTGAAACATGATAAAATGTGCGTATAATTAAGAATTATTTATTTGAAATCAGTAAGAATGATAAAAATTTCATGCTATTAATTTAATTAATTCAAGAAGAATTTTTTTTTTTAAGAATTTAAATAAAAAAATTTGAATAAAATTTTAAATTAAATCTTGTTAGATTTTTTACTGTGTACTACAAGTTAATTTCTGACCAACTTATTATTATTAAATATTTTAATAATTAAAATAAAGTTTTTGTAGGATATGAAAAAAAATTTGTTTTTCTTTTGAAAAAATTAAACTTTAATAAATTCAAGTCAAAATTTAAAAAAAATTTTTCTCAATTGCTAACTAGTGAACTGAAAACTTAAGAATTTTACTAAGAGCATCCTAATTTTTGTTACAACTGTTAAATCTTTGTGTATCCTTCTTTAAATATTTTTTATAAAAAAAAATCACCTACCTCTAAAATATTATCAAAATTTTCATTTTTGATGTCTATCATGCTCAAAAAAGTATCACCATTGTCAAACATGTTCGATTTGATAAAATTTATTTGATCACTAAATATGTCGATAAAAAAATAGCTAAGATTTTCATTTTTTACCATACCACTATTTTTGATATCACTTGGATCATATAAAGCAGTCAGCAAACACCTCTCATTAATTTTAACCAAATTGTTAATTCTTAAACTCGGATCAATAATAATTCGCTTGTCTTCGTATGTGTTAAAGTTCAACACTGTAAAATCACTCGATCCAGTTTTATATTGAACTAAAATCTTATCATTAAAATGAACTAATCTATTTTGACTTGATTGAGTTTGAAAATATTTTGAAATTTTCGGCCCTAAAAATCCTGCCGAAAATTCCAATTTTTTTCCAGTTAAACTTTCAAAATCTAATTGAAGTGCTTGATTAGTAGATTCTTCGTACAGAACAATTTTTGAATTTACATTCATCATTTTAAAATTGGGATAAAAGTTTCGCCAAGCGCCCTTAAAATAATTTCCGACCAAAATTTCCTTTCCTTTGTTGCTTTCCAAATCAATTTCAACAATACTTAAAGGTTTAACACCAGTGACATAAGCGTGTTTATCTTTTACCATAAAATCTGATATTAGTTTCTGCCTGGCTCCCAATGACCAAATAGATCTTAGCTCCGAAAAGAAATCAGCTCTTTTCTCAACATGTTCACACTCAAAAACTTCACTTTCTATTTGAAACGGCGCGCTTAGACCAAATTTAGATAACTCCACAGAACTTGGTGATACTCTCTTTGTCACAACATCTAAATTAGATGATATCTGTGGAAGCTTTTGCATTTCCGAGAGACTAATTGAGAGACGCGAGGCTCCCACCGGAATTCCGTGTTTATTCATTACCTCTCTAAATGTTTCCTTTAAATTGTTTTGGTCTTCAAAGTGGTCAAAATCATAAACATTTGCCAATACATGTGGCAAAGAATCATCGGGATATTTTTCCATATGCTTTACAACATTGACTATCTCCCGAGTGGAATAGGGGTAAGAAATCAGGCCCTGGTCTGACATTTGTCTCAAAGTGCCAAAAGCAGAAATTAGTTTTTTTAATATTTCATCACTAACACTTGGCGCATAATTTCTGAGCATCTGAATCTCGGAATCTGGATCAGGATTGTCAATTGGATGAGTGGATAGCAAATCTCCTAAAATAGAAAAAAAATCATTTCCCAGAAATGGAAAGCCTGGCCGATTGGCAAGGATAATCATGCGGAAATCCGGGTGCATCTGAATGTATTTTTCACTGCTTCTTCCATTTAGGTTTTTTACAATCCGACGACCATCGCTGAGTATCATCTCACCATTTTCTATTAAACTTTTCAAAACACTTGTCACATGCAACGGAGCCTTGTCGGCCTCGTCAATCACCAGAACTTCACCAGTTTTTATTGCCTTTACCAATGGCGAGTCTTCATAAAAGACCACACCATTTTCGATGCATGGTTGGACTGTTAATGAGTGAACAGTAGTATCTCGATGTAGCTGCAAATATTCGCGTGGTGTTTGGGTCAGCATTAAAAATCTATCGACTAACTTATTTTTTCCAGTTCCTTGATTACCAATTAGAAGAAGATGTTCGCCAAGGCTAAAATCTTGGTACAAGTTGTTTAGTATTTTTGAATGCAGTTTGTTTTCGTAAAATACAACATCGGGTATTTTGGCCAGCTTTTCAGATTTTTGTTTTTTAGGTGCTGGAATTTGCACTGTTTCAGATGCATCTGATGATTCAAAAGTAAATTTGGACAGAAAGTCGTCAAGGATTTGTTTGTTCAAGCTGGGCATAAATTTGTATAAACAAGAGTTCAAAATTTCTTCGCTCAAATTTATATTTGGATATTTTTCGATCTTTTTGCACATACGGATTAGTTTGCGTAAAGTGAAAAGGCTTGAGACATGTTTTAGGTGGCTATCAGTTTCAGCAGCGGATTTTAGCTGACGGATTATTTCGAACAATTGTTGGTGCTTATCATTGAGCTGAAATTTTTTGCTCAAAATTTCGTGTTCATACTCTAGGCCCAGTGGGTCAACTTTTTCATACAAGAAAAGGTTAAGAACTTCAGAATTAAGCCATTCGATAGTGGCTTTATTATCTGTTAGACTGGAGGCCTCGGCAGTGCCGATAATTTTAAATGCCGGATCAATACGCATTGTTCTGCTTTTAATTCTTTGTTTTTCTTCATCACTCGCAGCCGAGTTTATTAATTCGTCGTACTTGTCATGACGAATTAATTTTCGTCCATCTAATAGATCTAACTCCCGGTCTTGGATCAATCTTCTCAAAGACATTAAAGTGTCATCCTTGAGTCGATGAATGCCATCTTAAAAAAATAAATATTGCTTTATTTAATATTTTATTTAAAAGTTTATTTTTTCATTAGATCCTTCAGATAAAAAAATTTGCAAAAAAATATAAAATAATGTAAATATTTGTTTTTTAACGCGGTACCAAGACCTAAAAATAAATTCACAAAAAAATAGAATTTAAAATTGGCTATTTACTCAAATTTTTTAATTTAATACGAAATCCTAAAAAAAAAAAAATTTAAATTATAAAATTATTTTTTAATTGCATTAAATTTGAAATTTGAACTTTACAGAGAGATAATTTTTTAAAAACTGTTTTTAATGAATATGTCTAAAGTTAAATCACTCATAACATAATTGAAATTGAAACAGTAATTGGCAGTTACTAAATTTATTAAAGGTTCAGCAAAAGTAAGAAATAAAAAGTTCCTTAAATAATCGAGATAAATGGTTCCGCACAAATACAAAAATTTGTGCTGAAAATTTTTTTCGTTGTGGGAAAAAGTTTTTGAATTGTGAGTGACAGTTTTTTGTTGGTGGGGACTAAGTAGACCCTTAAATAATCACTTCTTTCTTGACATCTTTTTATATTTTTCATATTACAAATCTCAATGAGAAAATTAGCATTTGATTAATAAATATAAAGAAATAAATAAGAAATCAATTAACCAGAAACTTGATTTTATTTCCATAATTTTTTATAAATCAGTACATTCTTTTTTAATAAAAAAAATTCATCAAACAAGATTATTTGACAAAAATTTTCATTTTACACTTGTTAATATTATTGTTAATATTATATTTCATTCATAATGCAGAGTGATCTTAAATTATATTTTATAAAGAAAGAAGCTATTTTTGATTTTTGCATCTAACGTAATCATCCGAATTGAGCTACATGTATTTTAGTGAATTACTATTGAGCACTGTTATTCAAAATTGAGCACTGTTTAAAAAAAATAAAAATTCAATTTTAGTGACCTGTAATAAAAAGTGAACAAATTTTAAAACTATTTACAATTGTTAAAGCTTATATACAATTCATTAAAAAATGAAAATTGAATTAACTATTAACAATGTTAAAGTCGGATAATTTTTCTAACATGGTTCAAATTTATTCATTTTTTTAGACATGTCATTAAAATTGAACATTAAAACCAGTGCTCATTTTTTAGTGACATGTCATTATTTATGTCATTATTATTTGTTAATTTTTATTTCAATTTGTCCATGGGACTTAAAATTTAATTAAATAAATTATTTTATTTATTAATTCAACCCTATATAATTATTTGGAACAAATAATTTAATTGCTACCTTACTATTTCCTCTTTTTTTCATGAAGCTTTAACTAAGTAAACTTCTGTAACATGTAACAACCTATCTCAATATATATCTTTAAAACTTTCTTTACATTTTTTATCTTATTTACTTTATTTTTATTTTATCATATTTTATTAACTCTATTTTAATTTTTATTTTTATTTATTTTTTTTAATACCTTATTCTGAAGGAGCTCTAGCTCGGTACAGAAAACAAATAAATAAATAAATAAAATAATAATTATTAGTCTAAAAATATTAATTATTTTTAAAATCTAAAAATTCTATTGAATTACATATTTTAATTTTGAAATATATTCATAAGATATTATTTTCAAATTGTAAAATTTGCTTCAAAATTAATGAAACAGCATTTTCAATCGATCATTCAGCCATTAGTTTCTGTATTAAAAAGAAGATCAAGATTTTTTTTGGAAAAATAAAATTTTTTTAATACATGGAAATTTTAAAACATAGATCTATGTTATAAATTAAAATGTATTAGTAAATACACGATTATAATAAAATATAAATTAGAAAATTAGAAAGTTCTATCCCGGTTTACCAAAGTTGAATAATAATCATGTCACTTCAAGTAATATTTCAAGTCTTCAAGTAAAAGTTATGATTTTACTTTTTTTAAAAATCATTTAAAGTCAAAATTTATTCTAATTTATCAAGAAAATATATTGTTAAAAAAAATTATTTTTAGTATTGCTTTAGATAAAAAGATACTAAAAAAAAAATTTCTGACTTTAATTTTTTTTTAATCCTACTCTGAAGTTTACTTTTTCTTACACTAAAATAAAAAAAGTTAACAAACCTAAAATCATAAGATCTCCATTAATGGCTGCTTCAATTAATGGCGAATTTAACCATTTTGTATCTCCATTAGTTTCAGTGATTCGTTGCTGAATCAAATCTCTTGCACTCATATCTTTAAATAGGTGCATTGACTGAGTTGAATAATTTAACAAACTGGCAAATTTATTAATTAATTCGGTCTTGCCACAACCAGTAGGTCCAATCAGAACAAAATCATGACCACTTGAATGGTTCAAAAACATGTTCACCAACAAATTCGAATGATACCTGTTCGTTATGAAGCTTTCATTGTCATTTACACTACTATTTCCTTTACCTACTTCCACAGTGAATAACTCAGAGCCAGATTTAAAAGTCACAAACTTGGAATCCAACTTATCAACTACGGAAACTAGCTCATTTTCGATAGATTGACTACACTGGTCTGACTTTGCCTCTATTCCAAATTTACCAAGCATATTCCATACAACCTTTTGTTTGCTATCATCATTTTGATAGAGCAGCTGAAATGGATAAATTTTCTCAACCAAACTTATCTCCTTAATTGGTGATACTTGTTTATTACTAACATTGTTGATTATTTTGACAATTTTGTCCAAATTTTCAATAGGAAAATCAACAAGTCCAATGTTAGTCATTTCCGGAGCATATAAAGAATAGGAAAAATCAAAAATTTTTTTAATGAGTCCTGGCTCGACATTTTCATTTTGTGATCGGACATAGGATAAAAAATCTTCATAATTTGGATAAGGAACTAGGTGAGCTTGGAATCGGGATCTTAGTGGAGGGTCGAGTAAGTTTCCTTTGTACTTTGGAACCGGAAGACCGATGGCAATAACCCTAAAGTCTTCATGAACTCGAAGCAAATTATTCATGTTCGTGTTCAAGTGCTTTAGTTTATCATATCTTTCTGGTGATACCATAAATTGACCATCGTCTAAATTGATCTCTCTGTTTTCGAGTAAGTTGTTCAAAATTGGTAGCAAATTTCTCTCAGCCTTTTCAATGCCTTCAATGATTAGTATGCGACCATTTAGGGCGGCATTAACCGCGCATTGATTTTCGTATAACACAGATGAGTCTTTTACTTCACGGCGCTGTTTAATGTCTGACTCGGTCGTGTCTCTTGTCAAGCACAAGTACTCGATTTCGCGTTTGGTTATTTCAGCATAGGAAAAAGCTAATTGACGCCGAAATGCACCTGGCGGTGAACCGATTAGGTAGCAGTCTTGTTTAAGCGAGTCTTTTTGCATCAGCCATCTTAAATTGTGTAAAAATGGTTGGGAATTTAGAGAATTGTTCAAAACGGCATAGCCTTTTGGAACTTTTTCTGGACAAGTTGGGCTTTTGAGCTCTTTTACTTGGTCGCCAAGACGGATGAAGTTTTTTTCTGGGATTTTTTCAGAAGAATAAACTCGACTTGAGCTTTGGAAGGTAAGTTTTTGACTGATTTGAGCCAATTTATGGATATTAGCCGGTTTAACTGGCAGCATTTAAAACTTTTTTTTTAAAATAAAATATCTTTATACTTTGTATTTAAAATTCGACTGTTAATAGCGAATTTGTGTAAAGAAAAAAAAAGTTAAATTAAATAAAATAAATTTATTACAGATCAGTTGGAGTTTTGGTTTGAAAAAGTTTAGTTAAGAGTCTTTAGGCGCTGGTGCTTGTTCGATCTTCTTTGTTGCCATTTCGGTAAAATAGGGTTTCCAAATGTACAGACTGACCAGTACGTTAACGCCAATGAATACTCCTACATCTATCGGTTTAAATCTTCTGAAACCAAATACCAAGCGACGGGACATTATCTGCTAGTTTTTTTTTATTTTTTTTTGAAAGAGCGTTCATACTTTAAGTTTAATTGTTCTAATATTTGTCCTAGGATAATGTTAAATAAAATAAAAAATTTGTTAATATTCTTAATTAAATCTTATTGAAATTTTTAATTTATATTCTGCTTAAATTGTTGTAAAAAAAAGCTGACCATCAATGTTTTGTAAACTTGGTAAAAAATTTCAAAGAGTTTTTGATTGTTTTTTTATGTACAGGATTTCACAAAGCCTTCGTCTGTAGTTCTAGTTTAGTTGGAATGCAAAATTGTCTTCCATTTAGGCCTTGTGTTTGAAAAAATTTTTGGTTTCAAATACAAAAAATAAAAATCTTTTGTTTCGCTGATAATAAAAAATAAAAAAATTCGAGTAAATTAATAAATTAAAAATTTATTAAAATTAAAAATAAATTAATTTTATTTTATTTTTTAATTTTTGATACATTCTATTTGTACACAAACATCGAACCGAAAAAAATTTATTTAATTATAAAATTAATAAGTGATTAAGTCATTAAAGGCAAGACATATTTATGATTAGGGCTGACATATTTTGTCAATTTGAGAAATAAAACTTGAGAAAACATTCTAATTCGAAAATCTGAATCACCGGATCTTAGGCAAAAAATACAGACACTTTCCCGTATTTTAACAATTGAGATAATTGATTCAAAACACAAGAAATTGAAAAACGCAAACCTTTCATTTATGACTTTAACTATTACTGTTATCAGCTATTTTTCTTTTTTAAGGCAAATTGAAGGTTCAGATCAAATTTTAAGATCAAATTAATCATTTAAAATTTTAAAACCAAATTAATCTAATTATTTTGATAATTTAAAAAAAAAGACACTAACCATTACTTGACAATGTTAAACTATTTAAAAATTTATTTTTTATCCTTAATTTAAAAAAAGCTAAATATAAAATAAAAATATAAAAAAGTAGAAAATAAATTAAAATCAAATATTTTGTTTCTAAATTACATCTATACGATACGATTTAAGTTAAAATCAAAATTTAAAAAGATTATAAATCATTTTTACATAAAATCATATTTTTAAAAGGATATTTTTGATTTCTAATTTTAAAAATTGGATTCATTTTAAAATAAATCTTAAGTCAGGAATTCAAATTTATAAATTTTACAACAAAAATTTTTTGTGTTTAAATGTGCCTTTTTATAAATTGTACGATTCAATAAAAAGTTTTGTATTTTTTTTTCAAATTTTTTTTACAGTCAATGATTACTTTGAATAAGCATAGAACAAGCAAAATAAATTATTTAGCTAAAATTTAAACCATTTAAGCAAAATAATAATCAATTTTTTTAATTTTAGTAGAAAGATCAATTCCACATTTATTTTAGCTAAATTAAAACGAATTTAGAAAAATACTTTTATAATACCATGCTTTGTTGCTAATTGATGCAACTTATGATTATTTATTTTTTTGATATAAGCAAGTATATTTACCGGATCCGCAGGTTCGCGGTCTACATCCGAAAGTGATACTTGAACGGTATCGCCAACTTTGGCCTCATCTAACTTATGAATGTGTTGCTCAGCGGCAGTCTTCAAATTTTCACCGCAATTATGATTATCGCTTATTTTTACAGCATTGGCTTCGAAACATGTTTGCTTCAATGTCATAAATTTCCGTTCTTCTTATCCTCTTCTAAATCATTAAATTTTATTCAGTATTTTTATTTGGGTAAAATTGAATTTTTTTTTTTTTATTTTAGCTAAATTGTATTCAGATTTAATCTAAATTTTATTCAGTTTTAAAGAACAGCATGGATTTGTCAGGAAAAAGCCATGTACATCTAATCTTATGGAAACTCTAGATTTCATCTCAATGAGTCTAGAAAAAAGTATTCCTGTTGATGTAATTCTGCTAGATTTTGCGAAAGCATTTGATACTGTTCCGCACAGACGACTAAAAAGCAAGAATTTTAATGTCACCAAAATCCAAGGAAGAGGTCACTGCTTCAAATATCACAAAGAAATTTCGAGGCTCCAACATAGAGATAACTTTTTTTTCAACAGAACCGCTAACATATGGAACTCACTGCCAAATCAATTAGTTGAAGCCCGAAATGTTAACAGCTTTAAAGCAGGCATTGATTGCTGGATGAGCAGCAATCAATCACATCAGCTGTCATAGTGTGCCTTATCAGCACACTCGCTGGCTAGCCAGCTACAGCCAAAACTACTACTACTACTACTACTACTCTTATTTCGGTAAAATTGCAATTTCTTTTTTGATTTTAACTAGATAATTTATTTTGCCTATTCTATACGACATATATATATAGTCATTTTCTCAATTTTAAAATTGGCTGAATTTCCAAATTAAATTATCTATTGGTTCGATTGAATTATAGGATAGATTGTTAAAATTTTAACGCAAAACTTAAAGATTTTCATTTAAAAATTTTTAAACAAAAAAGTGAAAATTTATTAAGGTTTCTGATTTCAAAATTACATGTTTATACTATTTTAAAATCGAGATGCGTATCTTAGGCTTTAAATTCGTCGATCCGGTTATCCCGATCTATACTTTGTCTAATTAAACTCAATGATATTGATCTAATTAATTTCATAAGAATTCTAACATTCAATTTAAAATCTGATATAAAAAATACAAAGAATTTTAAATAATACTTTGCTTTAACTAATTATTTATTAAATGCTAAAATGCAGCTTTGAATTAAAAGTTTAGTTTAGATTAAATTAGAATTTAAGGCATGAAAGCTCCTTTGACACTTGTCGCTTGAATTCCAACGCCTGGAGTTGCGAAGAGTCGTTTACCCCATTCGGTCAAATCATTAATGCTAGATTTCAACCATGTATATTCTTGACTTTGATCTCCACTAACCATATTCAATGGGGTTAGACTTTGTCCACAATCGTTACCATTGCCGGCCCATGACCAACCTAAGTAGCCGATTCTCTTGTCTCTGGCCAAAGTCATTAATTTGGTGTAATCGATGTTAACCCATGAGCATGATGGGTGTTCTGGATGCTTATCAGCAAATTCACCAAATATCCAGGCCAGTCCGGTGTTGTATAATTTGTTGACATAGGTATCCATATTGTATCGGCCTCCAATTTTCCAGTCCGCATAAGCATGAATAGAGAAAACAACATTTCCATTTTGATGATTATTTCTGTCATGATTTACCAATGATTGACCATGAGAAATAATAGCAGTTGGATCTTGAGCATAAGCGGGAGCGTCAACCACCAAAACACCTTTCCATCCTTTATTTCTGATAATGCTGATTGCGTTCTTGTAAGCATCGTGCCACACTTGGGCTGAAGTACCAAATGGACTCTTTTAAGAGAAAAAATAGCTCATTTTCAAAATTCAAGATTAAAACTAAATTTTACCCATTCGTTGGCAATGTTGATCATTAAAAATCTGTGATACCGCTGAAATACATAGAGATGATCGGCAAACCATTGAGCCAATCTGCTAACTTGAGATGGATCAGAACTGCCTGTGGCATCATGTAATTGAACAATAACAGCCAATTTATTTTTGATTGCAACTTTGATAGCATTTTCTAGATCATTTATTGTAAGACCACCGGACAAAGAAATCCTCCATTGAATGCGAACTGAATTGTTTAATTTAAGGATAGATCTGACTGCTGTATTCTGAATTGCTTGCAGTTTTTTGATATTATTTTCTGAAAATGAATTCAAGCAAGGAAAAGAATAGTCTAAAATAGATCCGACTAAAGATTTATATAGATTTCCTAGTGTGTTTTGAATGAGACCCCATTTATAATTCGACAGTAATCTAATAATATTTAGCCTTTTGTTGCAGCGTTCTTTAATTTCGTCTACTAATATTTTTAAATTTAATTTAGAATCAAATTTTATACCCAGAAGCTTGATTTTTTTTTGGATCATTATTCTGTTTCCATAAATTTTTAAGTTTAGATTATCACTCTCTTTTATGTACCCTAAAAAAGATTACTGAACACGACTTTTCAACTGATATCTTCATTTTCCATTTAATTAGCCATTATTCAAGTATAGATATGGTTTAATTTTTTGTATTTGAATTACAAAATGAATCCAATGTTGAAATAAAATTGAAAAAGTGCGATGTTTCAAATATTTTTTTCAGTTTCAAAAATAATTTTAATTTAATACTGCAAACATTTTCATATTTGAATTTCAACTCTTTGGTGAAATAGAATGAGATTGATTTTTGTTTGGAAATTTGAAAAAAAAAAAAGATTTATGGTCATTAAAAAAAATATTAATTAATCAGCAAAGCATTTCATACTGTATTCCCTCGTTCGATTATGTTGCACTACAAGCTAACACGTGCAAATTAAAACAATTAAAATTTTTCTAGAATGTGTGAGATATACTTTGGTGCATTGTCCAAAAGCTGGTAGTTTAGCTTATGGTGCAGCATAATTGAACGAGGGAATACGGTACATACTCACCCGAGCGATCTTAAAAGCCACCGTATTCTTGAGCTCTTGGCCTAGCGATACTAAACAAAAAAAAGAAAGAAAAAAAAAAAAATTAATTTTTTCATTTTATTTTATTTATGAAAAAATTCAAAACAAACATTTTAGTTAAAATTAGATAAATAAAAATTAAATTTCTCTGAAATTTTTGATTTTATCAAATTGGATTTGAAATACATTGTGCAAATCATCTTCGGTTAATTTTGACGAAGTCGTAGATTTTCTTATAGTGAGCAATGAATCATCAATTTTTTTGTTCCAATTAGTCAGCTCATTTTTGTAGCTGGAAAAAAATTGCTTCAATTCTTCATCATGATGTTTTTCAGCAAACCGAATCAAATCATTAAGCAAATCATTGTAGTGTGTATCTTCTTGATGAAGGTAATCGACCAATTCATAGGGAGTCAATGAATGCAGGTCGATTTTTTTCTCTTTTTCAACATCAAATTTGCTCGCAATCAATTCTTTCATATTAACTTGACCATTTCTTTGTTTAATATAATCTATGACTTTTTCGCTCATCTTATTTAAATCTTGGGCACACCAATTGAAAAAATCACACAAACCATATTTGTCTCCATAGTGAAAATGACTGATAGACGATAATGTGGTGCATTTATCGCTAAAGTATTTGAGATAATTGAAAAAATGGTTCAATTTTTCTTCGGTTTCGTTGTTTAAAGTTTTGGCTTGAGACATTTTTTAGTTTGGA
This sequence comes from Brachionus manjavacas, assembly GCA_019054805.1. NCBI lineage: Eukaryota > Metazoa > Rotifera > Eurotatoria > Ploima > Brachionidae > Brachionus > Brachionus manjavacas. The sequence continues at coordinate 1,445,313 of JAHQIY010000005.1, forward strand.
TTTAGAATTTTTAAGAATCTAAACTATTTAAACAAAAATTTTAAAATATTTCTATTTTTAAAATATATATTTGTGAATAGATTTATATTTTTAGATTCTTAAAACAATCTAAATTTACATTCTTAAAGTAAAAATTAAAAAAAAAATATCAAGAAAGTTTTTGTCATAATTTTAGACCACTAGCTATTTTTTTTATTTGGATTCAAATTATCAAAAAGTACAATCAAAAAAAATAAAAAACTTATTTTTTTTAAAAAGAAGAGTTGCTTAAAATTCACAAGTCTTAAGTCAACTCAAAGGCTGGCTTGAACATTAATTTCAGTGAGTATGCTTAAAATAGGGCGCCAAAATAATTAACAAGAACGACCATTCATCAGTCATGATTGCGGCCTCATAAATTTTTTGCAGTTTAAGGGAGTTATTTTGGCGGTAAAGTTTTAGACAAAGCTAAAATTAAAGTCCAGGTCCGCAATCTAAAAAATTATTTTAAGTTCGGACTTTAACTTGACATAAAACTTATGACTTTTTAATAATTAGATTAAAAAGAAGAAAATTTCCTTGTTACTTTAATTACAATTTTGGTGTAAATAAAAAATAAACGTTGAGTTGAATGATATTAATTTGAATTGCTAAAAGTAGATTGTATTTCTTTATTTTGAACTTATTACCTTTCAAGACAACGTATAATGATTTAATTATTGTCTTCTAAACGGGAGAGCTTGCTTGTCGATAATTTAACTGTATCTTGAAAAGAAAAGATCGGATAATTAAGAAACTGTGGCACCTATCAATAAAAAATAGTAACCGCTATCAATCCCATAAGCAAATTAGCGTACAGCATTATTCAATTAAACATTTTATCAATTAAGTAATTAGGAATGGTTCTTGAGAAAAATCTAAAAATCACATGTTTTTTGATACATCGCTAATAGCTCTATCTTTTCGACATTTCAAATTATTATTTTTTTATTATTAAATATATAATTGAGGGGACATTTCAAATTTTTAACTTGATTATTATTCGTCGTTTAAAAACTTATTTCTCACGACTTTATTGTCATGCTTGATTGATGAGACTTTTTAGTTAAGTCTAATGCTCAAATCTAAAAGTAACTTAAGAAATAACAATTAATATGCGAGGGTATTTTTATTTTTAATTTTTAAAATAGGAGATATGTAAATTTTTTTCATTTATCGGCACAATTAATAAACAAATAAAATAATAAAAAAAAATAATAGAGAATTTATAAAGAAATTACCATATATCTAAAACTTTTTGACTGTTAGAACAGAGAATATAGAGAAAAAACAAAGATTTTTTTTTATCTCTAAAACATCTCTATTGTTTCTTCAAAATAGGCCAAATTTTAGAGATTTTATTAAGAATCTTTAAAGATACTACAAAAAATCTCTATTAAATGTTTGACTGGGTGGTCTAAAATTATGACAAAAAGTTTTCTTGATATTTTTTTAATTTTTACTTTAAGAATGTAAATTTAGATTGTTATAAGAATCTAAAAATATAAATCTAGCTAATTTATGTCATGAAAGCTCCTTTGACACTTGTCGCTTGAATTCCAACGCCTGGAGTTGCGAAGAGTCGTTTACCCCATTCGGTCAAATCATTAATGCTAGATTTCAACCATGTATATTCTTGACTTTGATCTCCACTAACCATATTCAATGGGGTTAGACTTTGTCCACAATCGTTACCATTGCCGGCCCATGACCAACCTAAGTAGCCGATTCTCTTGTCTCTGGCCAAAGTCATTAATTTGGTGTAATCGATGTTAACCCATGAGCATGATGGGTGTTCTGGATGCTTATCAGCAAATTCACCAAATATCCAGGCCAGTCCGGTGTTGTATAATTTGTTGACATAGGTATCCATATTGTATCGGCCTCCAATTTTCCAGTCCGCATAAGCATGAATAGAGAAAACAACATTTCCATTTTGATGATTATTTCTGTCATGATTTACCAATGATTGACCATGAGAAATAATAGCAGTTGGATCTTGAGCATAAGCGGGAGCGTCAACCACCAAAACACCTTTCCATCCTTTATTTCTGATAATGCTGATTGCGTTCTTGTAAGCATCGTGCCACACTTGGGCTGAAGTACCAAATGGACTCTTTTAAGAGAAAAAATAGCTCATTTTCAAAATTCAAGATTAAAACTAAATTTTACCCATTCGTTGGCAATGTTGATCATTAAAAATCTGTGATACCGCTGAAATACATAGAGATGATCGGCAAACCATTGAGCCAATCTGCTAACTTGAGATGGATCAGAACTGCCTGTGGCATCATGTAATTGAACAATAACAGCCAATTTATTTTTGATTGCAACTTTGATAGCATTTTCTAGATCATTTATTGTAAGACCACCGGACAAAGAAATCCTCCATTGAATGCGAACTGAATTGGCGCCCAAAGCTGAAATTACTTTCAAGCTCTTTTGGGCATAGAACCTGCTGTAGTTGTCCCAGTCGGCATTGGCACTGTTGACTCCTCTGATTAGAAATTCTTTTCCGTCGCAGTCTCTAATCTGACGACCATAAACAGAGAAACCATAGTTAAATCTTTCACATCTCCAAAAGGCGTCATTATAGAAAGAGCAAGTAAGACCAGAAGCACAAGTCATGTCTCCAGTGTAGCCACTTCCACCACATTGCTTCCATTCTTGGACAACAGCGCTTGACAATTGAATCAACACAATTAAAGCAATAATCAATTTTAGCATTTTTTTTGCACTTTATTTTGAAAATTGATGCTTTTCCAACTAATCTACGATCCAATTTATAGCCTAATATGAATAAATAAAAGAAATAGATCAGAAGTTTAAAATCCTTAACCAAATAGTGCAACTTAATCTTGCATATTTTGATTTTTGTCGATATTGACAATGAACTTCACATGTTTAGGAATATTTTTTAACTTCTTACCTTACATTTTAGTAATTTTCGACTTTTTTTCTACTGTAGACATAGTCAACATTTGAATATCAAATAATAAGTAGTTTATTTTTTTTTAAACAAAAACTAATTCTTGTTTTGAGATTTAAATTTTTCATTTTGGCTATTTATTTTAAATTTTAAAATGAAATGTATTGAAAAAAGTAAATTATTTTCTGAAGAAAAATATTATTCAAATATTTTATTATGGTTTTGAAATTTAACTTTTTTTGAATAAATATTCCTATCTTTGAAATTCCTGGATTTGTTTATGAAATTTTGTTTTTAAAGTGTAGTTTAATTCGAGAAACTAAAAGAATTCAACAAAGAAAAACAAATGATTTTTTGAGATACTTCATAAAATTTAAACCACCAAAACCAACATTTAAAAAGCTCGTGCCAACATCGAACCAAGGAGACAAGTCTGAGCAGCACAGCCTGCCAATTAAGCTCAGTGGCAAGCTCTTTTCTCGACTCGCTGACCAACATCGGTAAACTTGATCACTCAAAGCTAATTCCAAATGGCATCCAGCAAGTAAAACTCTGCTCTTCAGGTGCTCTATGTAAGAATGCGCGGATCTTCATGACCAAGCTGTTTGAGCGGTGTGTGTAAAGATTGTGCTTAGAAAGACCTGATACATTGGATAAAAACCATTAGAAAATATTAAAAGGAAGACTAAAGAGAAAACAGATAAAAAAAATTTAATTTTTTTCTAATAAAATTAAGTTACACTCATAACGCAGATATTTTATTGTTGTATTTTCTTATTGAAGCCATTCTCGATCAGAAGGATCAGAGCTGATTCACGATTTGTCAAGCGCTGTTGTCAAAGAATGGAAGCAATGTGGTGGAAGTGGCTACACTGGAGACATGACTTGTGCTTCTGGTATTATTTGCTCTTTCTATAATGACGCCTTTTGGAGATGTGAAAGATTTAACAATGGTTTCTCTGTTGATCAGAGCTGAAGGTAGTAAGCTTTTTGTATTTGATATTTATTCATTTAATAAAAATGAAATTGAAAAATCATTCAAAATAAACTGGCAAAGTAATTCAGTAATTAATTTTAGAAAAATTTGAAATTTTTGAATGAGTGATCGATCCTTCTTATTTAGCACAGTTTTTTTGTGTTTTTTTTTTTTTGTAAAAATCTTGTGTAAATTAGAAACAGAGTTTTTTATTTTTTTTGATTGTACTTTTTGATAATTTGAATCCAAATAATAATAATAGCTAGTGGTCTAAAATTATGACAAAAACTTTCTGGATATTTTTTTTTAATTTTTACTTTAAGAATGTAAATTTAGATTGTTTTAAGAATCTAAAAATATAAATCTATTCACAAATATATATTTTAAAAATAGAAATATTTTAAAATTTTTGTTTAAATAGTTTAGATTCTTAAAAATTCTAAATCCAAACTAAAAAATGTCTCAAGCCAAAACTTTAAACAACGAAACCGAAGAAAAAATTGAACCATTTTTTCAATTATCTCAAATACTTTAGCGATAAATGCACCACATTATCGTCTATCAGTCATTTTCACTATGGAGACAAATATGGTTTGTGTGATTTTTTCAATTGGTGTGCCCAAGATTTAAATAAGATGAGCGAAAAAGTCATAGATTATATAAAACAAAGAAATGGTCAAGTTAATATGATAGAATTGATTGCGAGCAAATTTGATGTTGAAACAGAGAAAAAAATCGACCTGCATTCATTGACTCCCTATGAATTGGTCGATTACCTTCATCAAGAAGATACACACTACAATGATTTGCTTAATGATTTGATTCGGTTTGCTGAAAAACATCATGATGAAGAATTGAAGCAATTTTTTTCCAGCTACAAAAATGAGCTGACTAATTGGAACAAAAAATTGATGATTCATTGCTCACTATAAGAAAATCTACGACTTCGTCAAAATTAACCGAAGATGATTTGCACAATGTATTTCAAATCCAATTTGATAAAATCAAAAATTTCAGAGAAATTTAATTTTTATTTATCTAATTTTAACTAAAATGTTTGTTTTGAATTTTTTTCATAAATAAAATAAAATGAAAAAATTTTTTTTTTCTTTCTTTTTTTTGTTTAGTATCGCTAGGCCAAGAGCTCATGAATACGGTGGCTTTTAAGATCGCTCCGGTGAGTATGTACCGTATTCCCTCGTTCAATTATGCTGCACCATAAGCTAAACTACCAGCTTTTGGACAATGCACCAAAGTATATCTCACACATTCTAGAAAAATTTTAATTGTTTTAATTTGCACGTGTGAGCTTGTAGTGCAACATAATCGAACGAGGGAATACAGTAAGAAATGCTTTGCTGATTAATTAATATTTTTTTTAATGACCATAAATCTTTTTTTTTTTCAAATTTCCAAACAAAAATCAATCTCATTCTATTTCACCAAAGAGTTGAAATTCAAATATGAAAATGTTTGCAGTATTAAATTAAAATTATTTTTGAAACTGAAAAAAATATTTGAAACATCGCACTTTTTCAATTTTATTTCAACATTGGATTCATTTTGTAATTCAAATACAAAAAATTAAACCATATCTATATCATTTTTCAGATATAAAATAACTTTTTATAAATAAAATTTATTTTCAAAAAAAAAATTCATTTTTAATTTTAATTTTTCAAAATATTTAATGAATCAGGATTAAATTAGATTGAAGCGGCTGTACTGATTGTAGATTCATTCAAGATTGTACAAAAAGCCCTTTCACTTTTTGTTTTAAACGCTGAATGCTGATTGATACAATCTAATCTGATCTTGTTTATTTTGCACCTTGTAAAAATAAATTAGGTCGCCACGTCTTTTTCTGGTAGTAAGCTTTTTTAGCTTATGCTTTTTCAAATTTTCAAAATATTTTAAATCTTTGAAGTAATATATTCTCTTTTTCTGTCATAACTTCATACTTTTAAATATTAAAGTCCACTGGACTTTAAGTATGAATTTAGCTAGACTACTAATATCGTTCTGAATATGCTCCCTCATTTGGCCTATACTCGATTCATCAAAATTGCAGTAAATTTTCCAGTCATCCGCATGTAATTGAAAAAAAATCGAAATATTAAAATTAAGAGACATTTTTGGGAAGCAATAATTATTAAAAGTATTTCTTTGATTTATTTGAAACAATTATTATATATTTTAGTAAATTAATTTTCAAAAATGTTTCAAAGATCCTTAAATTAATGTACCGTTTGATTATATGTACATTTTAATATTATGAAATCTTTCTTTTAAATATTAAGAAAAGACCTATTCAAAAATTTTGAAATAACTCTTTAAAAGCAATCTTGACAAAATATTTAAAAGTGTAAATTATATTGCCTAAGTCTTTAGCCTGCGTTAAAATGTTGATAAATGAAGACGAGAAATTTAATTTTAGCAGCACCGGGTCAATAATTTGATTATATGTCAGATAAATACTTTGAACATCTGCCATTTAAGTCTTTGGGTTAAGCTTCTTCGAAGCCATGGCAGTAAATTAGACTTTTTGTTGAGCCATTTGTTTGATTCGGAATTGACGATGTATTGAGGTAGACTATTCCATTCATTAATTACTCGATTTGTTAAGAAATGATAACTTTGCATACAACTTTTCACATGTTCTCTAACTATCCATTTGTCATGTCTTCTTAAGCTATACTCATTTCAAGATTAATTAAGGCTATCATTTCCTACCTTCACTAATATATTTACAATTCGTCATCTAATTAATATCTATTCTTTATCTAATAAATTTCCTTTTGAGTATAATTATATATATCTACACTGATTTTATTTATTTGTTTTCTGTATCGAGCTAGGGCTCCTTCAGAATAAATTAAAAAAATCAAAATCAAAATCTAAAATAAAATTAAAGTTAATAAAATGGGACAAAAAAAATCAAAATAAAGAAAATAAGCTAAAAAAAATAAAAATTAAAGTTTAGAAGACATAGACTGTTACATGTGGCAAATGTTTACATAGTTCAGGTTACAGGAAAAAAAGAGGAAATAGTAAGGTAGCAATTACACAATAGAGTTGGGTATTCAATATATCTCGATTCGAAACCTTCTTGTATTCCTCCACCAGTCTTACGACCAATGGAATAGAATGAATCAGTCCTGTCCCAACCCAACATATCACTCACTCAACTCAAAAAGACGATTTGAGACTGTTAGTAATTTATGTTTATTAAAAGCTTCATGATGCACGATGTTGGAAGGAGTATCATATTTTAACTTAAGAATAGATCTGACTGCTGTATTCTGAATTGCTTTTAGTTTTTTGATATTATTTTCTGAAAATGAATTCAAGCAAGGAAAAGAATAGTCTAAAATAGATCCAACTAAAGATTTATATAGATTTCCTAGTGTGTTTTGAATGAGACCCCATTTATAATTCGACAGTAATCTAATAATATTTAGCCTTTTGTTGCAGCGTTCTTTAATTTCGTCTACTAATATTTTTAAATTTAATTTAGAATCAAATTTTATACCTAGAAGCTTGATTTTTTTTTGGATCATTATTCTGTTTCCATAAATTTTTAAGTTTAGATTATCACTCTCTTTTATGTACCCTAAAAAAGATTACTGAACACGACTTTTCAACTGATATCTTCATTTTCCATTTAATTAGCCATTATTCAAGTATAGATATGGTTTAATTTTTTGTATTTGAATTACAAAATGAATCCAATGTTGAAATAAAATTGAAAAAGTGCGATGTTTCAAATATTTTTTCAGTTTCAAAAATAATTTTAATTTAATACTGCAAACATTTTCATATTTGAATTTCAACTCTTTGGTGAAATAGAATGAGATTGATTTTTGTTTGGAAATTTGAAAAAAAAAAAAGATTTATGGTCATTAAAAAAAATATTAATTAATCAGCAAAGCATTTCATACTGTATTCCCTCGTTCGATTATGTTGCACTACAAGCTCACACGTGCAAATTAAAACAATTAAAATTTTTCTAGAATGTGTGAGATATACTTTGGTGCATTGTCCAAAAGCTGGTAGTTTAGCTTATGGTGCAGCATAATTGAACGAGGGAATACGGTACATACTCACCGGAGCGATCTTAAAAGCCACCGTATTCTTGAGCTCTTGGCCTAGCGATACTAAACAAAAAAAAGAAAGAAAAAAAAAATTAATTTTTTCATTTTATTTTATTTATGAAAAAAATTCAAAACAAACATTTTAGTTAAAATTAGATAAATAAAAATTAAATTTCTCTGAAATTTTTGATTTTATCAAATTGGATTTGAAATACATTGTGCAAATCATCTTCGGTTAATTTTGACGAAGTCGTAGATTTTCTTATAGTGAGCAATGAATCATCAATTTTTTTGTTCCAATTAGTCAGCTCATTTTTGTAGCTGGAAAAAAATTGCTTCAATTCTTCATCATGATGTTTTTCAGCAAACCGAATCAAATCATTAAGCAAATCATTGTAGTGTGTATCTTCTTGATGAAGGTAATCGACCAATTCATAGGGAGTCAATGAATGCAGGTCGATTTTTTTCTCTGTTTCAACATCAAATTTGCTCGCAATCAATTCTATCATATTAACTTGACCATTTCTTTGTTTTATATAATCTATGACTTTTTCGCTCATCTTATTTAAATCTTGGGCACACCAATTGAAAAAATCACACAAACCATATTTGTCTCCATAGTGAAAATGACTGATAGACGATAATGTGGTGCATTTATCGCTAAAGTATTTGAGATAATTGAAAAAATGGTTCAATTTTTCTTCGGTTTCGTTGTTTAAAGTTTTGGCTTGAGACATTTTTTAGTTTGGATTTAGAATTTTTAAGAATCTAAACTATTTAAACAAAAATTTTAAAATATTTCTATTTTTAAAATATATATTTGTGAATAGATTTATATTTTTAGATTCTTAAAACAATCTAAATTTACATTCTTAAAGTAAAAATTAAAAAAAAATATCCAGAAAGTTTTTGTCATAATTTTAGACCACTAGCTATTATTATTATTTGGATTCAAATTATCAAAAAGTACAATCAAAAAAAATAAAAAACTTATTTTTTTTAAAAAGAATTTTTTTTAAAACTTATTTTGCTTAAAATTCACAAGTCTTAAGTCAACTCAAAGGCTGGCTTGGACATTAATTTCAGTGAGTATGCTTTAAATAGGGCGCCAAAATAATTAACAAGAACGACCATTAATTAACATAAAAAAAAGTAACCGCTATCAATCCCATAAGCAAATTAGCGTACAGCATTATTCAATTAAACATTTTATCAATTAAGTAATTAGGAATGGTTCTTGAGAAAAATCTAAAAACACATGTTTTTTGATACATCGCTAATAGCTCTATCTTTTCGACATTTCAAATAATTATTTTTTTATTATTAAATATATAATTGAGGGGACATTTCAAATTTTTAACTTGATTATTATTCGTCGTTTAAAAACTTATTTCTCACGACTTAACTACATCTTGGGTGGTGATCTAAACGCTAGAACAAAGCAAATAGGCTGCGTTGGGGAAAATGAAAATGGCATAATGTTGGAAAGAATAATCAATGAGTTAGACTTTTCAGTAATCAATGATAAGCGTCCTACTTTCAATATTTTTAATAAGAATTACTTTGAAATTCTTGACCTTTTTTTTAGTTTCATCTTCTTTAATTGACAAAATAACCGACTTTAGTGTCTTAAATAGTCAAGACATGACTAGTGACCATTTTCCAATCGAAGCATCGATTTATATGGGCTATCTAGTAGAAAACAAATCAGCAGCTAAAAGGTTTAACTATAAGAAAGCAAACTGGCAATTATTCAGCGAGATTTTAAATTCTCAAATAGTGAATATCACTGAAAGTTCCCTCACAATAGACCAACTAAATGATAAAATTACAGAAAAAATTATTTCTGCTTCACATAAAAGCATTCCATATCTTTCTAAGAAAATCTACAAAACGAGTCTTCCACCGAACATTGTTAATTTGATCAAAGAACGTAGGAGAGTAAGAAGAAACTTCCAGAAAACTCGCTGTCAAAAGGTAAAGCAAAAATTTAATCAACTTACATCTGAGTTAAAGGCCTCTTTAAAAAAATTTTGGAATCAAAATTGGTTTGATTTTATTGAGAAGATGGGAAAAAACCCACTGACAAGTAGCCAAAAAGAAATCAAATTTCTTAGTATTAAATTTGATTCTAAGTTAAATTTTAATATACTGGTAGACGAAATTAAAGAACGCTGCAATAACAGGCTAAATATTATTAAGATATTGTCAAACAAAAAATGGGGTCTTAATCAAAACACACTAGGAAATCTTTATAAATCCTTAGTCGGATCAATTTTAGATTATTCTTTTCCTTGCTTAAATTCATTTTCAGAAAATAATATCAAAAAACTGCAAGCAATTCAGAATACAGCAGTCAGATCTATTCTTAAGTTAAAATATGATACTCCCTCCAACATCGTGCATCATGAAGCTTTTAATAAACTAAAATTACCAACAGTCTCGAATCGTCTTTTTGAGTTGAGTGAGAAATATGTTGGGACAGGACTGAGTCATTATATTCCATTGGTTATAAGACTGGTGAAGGAATACAAAGAAGGTTTCGAATCAAGATATATTGAATACCCAACTCCATTGTGTAATTGCTACCTTACTATTTCTTCTTTTTTTCTGAAACTTGAACTATTTAAACATGTGCAACATGTAACAATCTAATCCTATTTATCTCTTTTCAACTTTCATTTTTTTAGCTTATTTACTTTATTCCAATTTTTTTTTTTATCTCATTTTATTAACTTTAATTTTATTTTTATTTAATTTTATTTTTATTTTATTTTTATTTTATTTTTTTTTTTTTTTTATTTTTTTTTTAACTTACTCTGAAGGAGCTCTAGCTCGGTACAGAAAACAAACAAAACAAAAAAAATTGAAAAAATCACATAAACCATATTTGTCTCCATAGTGAAAATGACTGATAGACGATAATGTGGTGCATTTATCGCTAAAGTATTTGAGATAATTGAAAAAATGGTTCAATTTTTCTTCGGTTTCGTTGTTTAAAGTTTTGGCTTGAGACATTTTTTAGTTTGGATTTAGAATTTTTAAGAATCTAAACTATTTAAACAAAAATTTTAAAATATTTCTATTTTTAAAATATATATTTGTGAATAGATTTATATTTTTAGATTCTTAAAACAATCTAAATTTACATTCTTAAAGTAAAAATTAAAAAAAAATATCCAGAAAGTTTTTGTCATAATTTTAGACCACTAGCTATTATTATTATTTGGATTCAAATTATCAAAAAGTACAATCAAAAAAATAAAAAACTCTGTTTCTAATTTACACAAGATTTTTACAAAAAAAAAAAAACACAAAAAAACTGTGCTAAATAAGAAGGATCGATCACTCATTCAAAAATTTCAAATTTTTCTAAAATTAATTACTGAATTACTTTGCCAGTTTATTTTGAATGATTTTTCAATTTCATTTTTATTAAATGAATAAATATCAAATACAAAAAGCTTACTACCTTCAGCTCTGATCAACAGAGAAACCATTGTTAAATCTTTCACATCTCCAAAAGGCGTCATTATAGAAAGAGCAAATAATACCAGAAGCACAAGTCATGTCTCCAGTGTAGCCACTTCCACCACATTGCTTCCATTCTTTGACAACAGCGCTTGACAAATCGTGAATCAGCTCTGATCCTTCTGATCGAGAATGGCTTCAATAAGAAAATACAACAATAAAATATCTGCGTTATGAGTGTAACTTAATTTTATTAGAAAAAAATTAAATTTTTTATCTGTTTTCTCTTTAGTCTTCCTTTTAATATTTTCTAATGGTTTTTATCCAATGTATCAGGTCTTTCTAAGCACAATCTTTACACACACCGCTCAAACAGCTTGGTCATGAAGATCCGCGCATTCTTACATAGAGCACCTGAAGAGCAGAGTTTTACTTGCTGGATGCCATTTGGAATTAGCTTTGAGTGATCAAGTTTACCGATGTTGGTCAGCGAGTCGAGAAAAGAGCTTGCCACTGAGCTTAATTGGCAGGCTGTGCTGCTCAGACTTGTCTCCTTGGTTCGATGTTGGCACGAGCTTTTTAAATGTTGGTTTTGGTGGTTTAAATTTTATGAAGTATCTCAAAAAATCATTTGTTTTTCTTTGTTGAATTCTTTTAGTTTCTCGAATTAAACTACACTTTAAAAACAAAATTTCATAAACAAATCCAGGAATTTCAAAGATAGGAATATTTATTCAAAAAAAGTTAAATTTCAAAACCATAATAAAATATTTGAATAATATTTTTCTTCAGAAAATAATTTACTTTTTTTTCAATACATTTCATTTTAAAATTTAAAATAAATAGCCAAAATGAAAAATTTAAATCTCAAAACAAGAATTAGTTTTTGTTTAAAAAAAAATAAACTACTTATTATTTGATATTCAAATGTTGACTATGTCTACAGTAGAAAAAAAGTCGAAAATTACTAAAATGTAAGGTAAGAAGTTAAAAAATATTCCTAAACATGTGAAGTTCATTGTCAATATCGACAAAAATCAAAATATGCAAGATTAAGTTGCACTATTTGGTTAAGGATTTTAAACTTCTGATCTATTTCTTTTATTTATTCATATTAGGCTATAAATTGGATCGTAGATTAGTTGGAAAAGCATCAATTTTCAAAATAAAGTGCAAAAAAATGCTAAAATTGATTATTGCTTTAATTGTGTTGATTCAATTGTCAAGCGCTGTTGTCCAAGAATGGAAGCAATGTGGTGGAAGTGGCTACACTGGAGACATGACTTGTGCTTCTGGTCTTACTTGCTCTTTCTATAATGACGCCTTTTGGAGATGTGAAAGATTTAACTATGGTTTCTCTGTTTATGGTCGTCAGATTAGAGACTGCGACGGAAAAGAATTTCTAATCAGAGGAGTCAACAGTGCCAATGCCGACTGGGACAACTACAGCAGGTTCTATGCCCAAAAGAGCTTGAAAGTAATTTCAGCTTTGGGCGCCAATTCAGTTCGCATTCAATGGAGGATTTCTTTGTCCGGTGGTCTTACAATAAATGATCTAGAAAATGCTATCAAAGTTGCAATCAAAAATAAATTGGCTGTTATTGTTCAATTACATGATGCCACAGGCAGTTCTGATCCATCTCAAGTTAGCAGATTGGCTCAATGGTTTGCCGATCATCTCTATGTATTTCAGCGGTATCACAGATTTTTAATGATCAACATTGCCAACGAATGGGTAAAATTTAGTTTTAATCTTGAATTTTGAAAATGAGCTATTTTTCTCTTAAAAGAGTCCATTTGGTACTTCAGCCCAAGTGTGGCACGATGCTTACAAGAACGCAATCAGCATTATCAGAAATAAAGGATGGAAAGGTGTTTTGGTGGTTGACGCTCCCGCTTATGCTCAAGATCCAACTGCTATTATTTCTCATGGTCAATCATTGGTAAATCATGACAGAAATAATCATCAAAATGGAAATGTTGTTTTCTCTATTCATGCTTATGCGGACTGGAAAATTGGAGGCCGATACAATATGGATACCTATGTCAACAAATTATACAACACCGGACTGGCCTGGATATTTGGTGAATTTGCTGATAAGCATCCAGAACACCCATCATGCTCATGGGTTAACATCGATTACACCAAATTAATGACTTTGGCCAGAGACAAGAGAATCGGCTACTTAGGTTGGTCATGGGCCGGCAATGGTAACGATTGTGGACAAAGTCTAACCCCATTGAATATGGTTAGTGGAGATCAAAGTCAAGAATATACATGGTTGAAATCTAGCATTAATGATTTGACCGAATGGGGTAAACGACTCTTCGCAACTCCAGGCGTTGGAATTCAAGCGACAAGTGTCAAAGGAGCTTTCATGACATAAATTAGCTAGATTTATATTTTTAGATTCTTATAACAATCTAAATTTACATTCTTAAAGTAAAAATTAAAAAAATATCAAGAAAACTTTTTGTCATAATTTTAGACCACCCAGTCAAACATTTAATAGAGATTTTTTGTAGTATCTTTAAAGATTCTTAATAAAATCTCTAAAATTTGGCCTATTTTGAAGAAACAATAGAGATGTTTTAGAGATAAAAAAAAATCTTTGTTTTTTCTCTATATTCTCTTTAAAATTTTTAATCGGTTCTACCAGTCAAAACGTCTAAAGAGATATTTTGTAAATTCTTTCAAGATTCTTTAAAATTGAGATGTTTTACAGATAAAAAAAAATATTAATTAGAAAAAAAAATCTTTATTTTTCCTCTATATTCTCTGTTCTAACAGTCAAAAAGTTTTAGATATATGGTAATTTCTTTATAAATTCTCTATTATTTTTTTTTATTATTTTATTTGTTTATTAATTGTGCCGATAAATGAAAAAAATTTACATATCTCCTATTTTAAAAAATAAAAATAAAAATACCCTCGCATATTAATTGTTATTTCTTAAGTTACTTTTAGATTTGAGCATTAGACTTAACTAAAAAGTCTCATCAATCAAGCATGACAATAAAGTCGTGAGAAATAAGTTTTTAAACGACGAATAATAATCAAGTTAAAAATTTGAAATGTCCCCTCATTTATATATTTAATAATAAAAAAATAATAATTTGAAATGTCGAAAAGATAGAGCTATTAGCGATGTATCAAAAAACATGTGATTTTTAGATTTTTCTCAAGAACCATTCCTAATTACTTAATTGATAAAATGTTTAATTGAATAATGCTGTACGCTAATTTGCTTATGGGATTGATAGCGGTTACTATTTTTTATTGATAGGTGCCACAGTTTCTTAATTATCCGATCTTTTTTTTTCAAGATACAGTTAAATTATCGACAAGCAAGCTCTCCCGTTTAGAAGACAATAATTAAATCATTATACGTTGTCTTGAAAGGTAATAAGTTCAAAATAAAGAAATACAATCTACTTTTAGCAACTCAACGTTTATTTTTTATTTACACCAAAATTGTAATTAAAGTAATAAGGAAATTTTCTTCTTTTTAATATAATTATTAAAAAGTCATAAGTTTTATGTCAAGTTAAAGTCCGAACTTAAAATAATTTTTTAGATTGCGGACCTGGACTTTAATTTTAGCTTTGTCTAAAACTTTACCGCCAAAATAACTCCTTTAAACTGCAAAAAATTTATGAGGCCGCAATCATGACTGATGAATGGTCGTTCTTGTTAATTTTTTTGGCGCCCTATTTTAAGCATACTCACTGAAATTAAAGTTCAAGCCAGCCTTTGAGTTGACTTAAGACTTGTGAATTTTAAGCAACTCTTCTTTTTAAAAAAAATAAGTTTTTTATTTTTTTTGATTGTACTTTTTGATAATTTGAATCAAAATAAAAAATAGCTAGTGGTCTAAAATTATGACAAAAACTTTCTTGATATTTTTTATAATTTTTACTTTAAGAATGTAAATTTAGATTGTTTTAAGAATCTAAAAATATAAATCTATTCACAAATATATATTTTAAAAATAGAAATATTTTAAAATTTTTGTTTAAATAGTTTAGATTCTTAAAAATTCTAAATCCAAACTAAAAAATGTCTCAAGCCAAAACTTTAAACAACGAAACCGAAGAAAAATTGAACCATTTTTTCAATTATCTCAAATACTTTAGCGATAAATGCACCACATTATCGTCTATCAGTCATTTTCACTATGGAGACAAATATGGTTTGTGTGATTTTTTCAATTGGTGTGCCCAAGATTTAAATAAGATGAGCGAAAAAGTCATAGATTATATAAAACAAAGAAATGGTCAAGTTAATATGATAGAATTGATTGCGAGCAAATTTGATGTTGAAACAGAGAAAAAATCGACCTGCATTCATTGACTCCCTATGAATTGGTCGATTACCTTCATCAAGAAGATACACACTACAATGATTTGCTTAATGATTTGATTCGGTTTGCTGAAAAACATCATGATGAAGAATTGAAGCAATTTTTTTCCAGCTACAAAAATGAGCTGACTAATTGGAACAAAAAAATTGATGATTCATTGCTCACTATAAGAAAATCTACGACTTCGTCAAAATTAACCGAAGATGATTTGCACAATGTATTTCAAATCCAATTTGATAAAATCAAAAATTTTAGAGAAATTTAATATTTATTTATCTAATTTTAACTAAAATGTTTGTTTTGAATTTTTTCATGAATAAAATAAAATGAAAAAATTAATTTTTTTTTTTTCTTTCTTTTTTTTTGTTTAGTATCGCTAGGCCAAGAGCTCAAGAATACGGTGGCTTTTAAGATCGTTCCGGTGAGTATGTACCGTATTCCCTCGTTCAATTATGCTGCACCATAAGCTAAAATACCAGCTTTTGGACAATGAACCAAAGTATATCTCACACATTCTAGAAAAAATATTGTTTTAATTTGCATGTGTTAGCTTGTAGTGCAACATAATCGAACGAGGGAATACAGTATGAAATGCTTTGCTGATTAATTAATATTTTTTTTAATGACCATAAATCTTTGTCTTTTTTTTCAAATTTCCAAACAAAAATCAATCTCATTCTATTTCACCAAAGAGTTTAAATTCAAATATGAAAATGTTTGCATTATTAAATTAAAATTATTTTTTTTTTTGAAACTGAAAAAAATATTTGAAACATCGCACTTTTTCAATTTTATTTCAACATTGGATTCATTTTGTAATTCAAACACAATCCTGGAAAGAAATAAGGCCAAATTTTTCTAAAAAATTGTCTTATTAAAGTTATTTGATTCAGATTTGATTAAAGTTATTTGATTCAGATTTTAAATTTAAGAGTTTGGTGATATATAAATAATAACTCTTAGCTAGTTTTAAAATAGCTTCCTTAGAAAAAAAAACATAAAAGAGAAGAGCAAAAATCAAAGTTAAGGAGAATAAAGGTCTTAAAAAATTGGATTTTTACATAGGTTGCAAAATAGGAAATTATTTTGATAGAAAATAGCTTCCTTTTTACTTATAACGATAAACTACATGCATTTTTTTAGAATTAAGATTTTGATCAATCATAAAACCTAATAAACAAATTTTCTTAGCAACAAGGATTTTTTCTCCACTTATTTTGAATTTTTCAGGGAACAAAAATTTCTAATTTGCAAAAATCATACGATAAGTCTTAGATCAATTGATATCTATTTTATTGAAATTACACCATTCATTTAGATTTTTTGCTGTAAAATATAAAAACATCAAAAACGTTTCAAGATCTTTATCATAGATGCTTAATGTTGTATCATTGGCAAACATTTTGATTTTTAAATTTTTAGAAAAAGAAGAGGCCCTAAAACAGACCCCTAATTTTACACCTAATTTTAGTTTTGCAGTTTTACTTATTTCACTATCTATTCTTACTATCCAGGATCTATTTTTGAAATAGTTTGAAAGAAGCCCAACATAAGAATTATCAAAACTAAAATGAAAAAGTTTTAAAAGTAAATAATTTAATTTTAGTTTAATTCTATTTGAAAAATAAAAAATTTAACATTTTATGCTTAAATTTAAATTTAAAATTTTTTTTAAAATCTGTATAAATTAAGTTGATAGATATTATTAAAAATTGAAAGCTTAAAAGTAGAGTAGAAAATTTCAATATTGATCTCTTAATCACAAAGCTATTAATTTATCTCGAATAAAAATATCCAAAAGTTTTTTCTCCCCTGATTTTTATTGACATTAGTTCGATTTGATTCTCACTATTCTTTAGATTATAATTAAAATTTCTTGAGTAGTTTTCTAGCAATTGATTTTTAAGTTATTTAGGTGAATTTTAATAAAAAATATTTAATAGGAAAACGATAGCATATTCTTTAAAATCCTATACTGAAAAGAAAAAGCTTAATTATTGCATCTTTGAGAAATAACACAAAAGAAAGAACAAAAATCAAAATAAGACAAAGTTTGGAAAAACTGTATTTTTATCGATGTTGATAGATAGAATAGTCTTTTTAAACTTAAATATTTCTTATTAACAACAAAAAAAATACAATAAACAAGTTTTGAAGAATTTAGAATTATATCAGTAGCAACTTGTTATCCTATCAACATAATTTTTACTTAAAACTTGCTATTTAAAACATTCGTTGGTTATTTATTAAAATAACTGTTCAATTTATTAATCTACTATCTATCAGCAATCTTTTTAATCATTAAAATACAACCTTTTTGAAAAAAGAGCACAAAAAAATAAAAAAATATTTTAATTCATTTATTTTATTTAATTTTATTTTATTTTATTTTAAATTTGTTCAATTAATTCATTGTCAGCATTTAAGACTTATTCAGAGTGCAAATCAAATTTTTTCTTATTTTTTTTTAAATTAAAAATATAATTTAATATAAACGAATTTTAAATACTTAATTTAAACAACTTGAATTTTATTAATTAAAAAATTTCTCACTGGATTTTACAAATAAAAATTCAAATTTAAATTAAAACAAAAAACTCAAAATAAAAATTATCAACTTTCATTTTGTTTTGATTCAGGAGTTTCTGGATTTTCTAATTTTATAACTAAAGTACCCTGCGGTGTCATTAGCCTGATGCCGCGTTCCAATTTGGTCAAATTTCCAAATGCAGCTTGGCCAAATTGTTGCGCATTAGTCTGATTTCCTTGTTCTGTACAAGGCTTATTTGAATTCGACATACCAAAGCGGAATTTTCCACGTCGATCCAATATCGACAAGCTATTTGCCTCAGGGTCAATAATAATTATCTCACTACTAGGCAAAACAGCAATCGAACAACCAGGCTTGACATGTCTACGAACCCTTCGACCAAGTTTGTTTCTGTCAACTGGAGCATTTGGATTAGAATCTTCGTCAATGGAAGATTGACTGCTCAGGCATGGATTCGTCTGAAGATCTGTTTGAGTTTCTTTGGTGTCTGTTTTTAGTGAATAATTAGACGGAGGTGGTGCAGCTTTTTTCTCGAAAATGGACCTGTTTGTTGTCGCTAGGTCGTGAATCATTCGAATATCTGTCTGAGCTTCTGTTTCTCTGATCATGTCAGCCATCAAATCCCGAATATCTCGGTATGTTATTTGGGTTGATTTGTCCACAGTGTGCTCAGCTTGTGACACTTCGTCATAATCATGATCGTGGCTAGTCTCATCTTCTTCACCTGAAGAATACCTGGCCGAAATGCCTCTTGCTATACCTGATATGTAGCTCTCACTTTGCTCTACATTTTCACAATCTCCCAGAGTTCCTAGATGAAGCGATCCGGGCACAAAGTTGACTTTTTTAAGAATATTGTCAGGTATCGGATCCAATTTGATTTCTTCGAATTCTTCGAATTTGTCACACAGTTGCTTTTTTAGAAGCAAGAGCTCTATGTCTTTGCCATTGACCACCATGTCTGTCAAGTTACAAGTGGACTTGAGTTGATCTAAATAAGATTCAAGCTCATCCCGCTTGTTCAAATACTGATTTGTCTCGTCACCGTACAGACTTTTCAATTCTTCTACTAGGCTGGTTTCTTTTTGCCTAATGGCTTCTATAAAACTTAGGGCACAACTGTGTATTTCGTCTTGGGTGAAGAGTATTCTTGTTTCGCATTGTCTCAATATGTCCAAGCGATTTTTGATATCGCTTATTTTTTGTCTGCATTTGCGCAAATTGTCCTCGATGGCCTCCTTGTGGTGATCGATGCCAGATTTAAAATCGACCAGATCATGTTCCAAATGCTCTGTAAATGTGCATGGAACACACACACATATTTCGCATTGTTCACAATAGAATCTTACCTGCTCGTTCGGATGGTCTTTGCACATGATGTCTTTCTCATTTTCGAGCTCGAATATTGAGTGGTTCTGGGTGATTTTCATTGTTTGATGCTGGTGAGCGCAAGAGTCGCACATCAATTTTTGGCACTCGACACACTTGGACGTGGCGTCACGGTCTCGTTGGTGCACTACTTTACAAATTTCGCATTCGCGAATTTTAGATGGCTTTTTAGACAAAAGGAGCTCGTTCAAACTGCTGATGAGAAAATTATCGTTTAGTTTGCGAACGCCACCTGTGGGAATAACTGTCTTTTTTCGGCATATTGGACACGAGAATTCACGGTAATCCGTGTACTTGTACGAGCGTTGAGCACTGACATGCTGTTCAATACACTCTTCACAAAATGTATGAAGCTAATTGAAAATTGATTTTTTAATTTTTTCAAAAATTGATTAAAAAATAAAATTTAAATTGTTTTTGGAAAATTTTTTTTAGGCAGGGTATCGATTCATGGAAAAGTCTGATTGAATAACTTTTATCGAAAATTTATACATAAAGTTTTTATGGGAGATAAAAATTCAAAAAAATTAATCACTGAAGAAAAGCTTAAAACTTGACAAATTTTTCGGCGATAGTCTAATTGGTGAACTAAGAAAAAAAGTGAACTTTCTAATTTTTAATTGGTGAACATAGTTCACTTAATAAATTTTATATCAAAAAAAAAGGTAACTTGAAATATTGATTTAATTAGATAAGATAATATTAGATATGTCAATCGATAAATATTAATTAATTTTATTTATTTTTATGTATTTTTGAGATATGAATTATTAAGCCACGTTCATTTTGAACATGTTTAATTATTCCTTTTTCTTGGCATATTGTACACAAAACTTTGCTCTGTTCGGGCGTAGAACGTAGAACTTTGTGGACAGCTTCAGTGGCATCAGATGATGGTTTTGGATATATAAAACATTCTTTCTCCAGTTCAATGGCAGTTTTTAACATCCGTCAACTTTATATCGTTCAATCGGCTAACCATTTCGGACACTTTCAAGTTCATTTTAGACTCTAATGAGTTCGGTTTAGTAGGTTTTGATTCATGATCTAATATAGTTTCAGATAGATTTACAACTTCATCAGTCCATGTACCATCTTTTGACTCATCATCATCATCATCTTTAACATCTATTCTATTATCATCTTCATCGATTTCTTCTACCTCATCAAATTTAATAAATGATTTAGAACTGTCTGCTGGGTAATATTTAGCAATCTCTGCCAATATTTTTTCGTAAGCATCGACACGGCTGGTTGCCACGATTTGCCTCCATAGAAATTCATCAATAAAAGATTTTAAATGAACGCGTAAGCAGCCATTCATTTGTTTGAATGCTTCCTTAGCCTGTTTCCATAATCCCTCTATTTTATTTGTATGTGCACCTGTTGTGGGATCTATAAAATTATACTTATGGTTGACTTTCAGGTGACCAAAATTTAGTTGTTTGAGCTTTTCATAAGAAGACCAACTATCGGAAATGATGATTGTTTCAGGTTCAACATGTTCATATATTATTTGTAATAAGACCGACTTACGATCTGGCACTATTTGAATCAAACATTTGTGAACACCACAATTTTATAATTTCAACTACCAAGAGCATCGGAGTTTTAAATAAACTAAAAAAAGAATTTCTATAAACACTTTGAAATTTTTGACAGCCTGTATTGGTACACCTAAACGATGCTTGCACGCGGCTATTTTTATCTCTTTTTCTACCAACTAGTTCGAGTTTTGAGTTACAAAAGTAACAGCCTTGATTTGTTAGAATACCTTTTTTTTGAAATTCTCCAATTAACATGACTTCGCTAATTTCGATTTGGTGTTTTGGCATATTTAATTAAAAGCTATTTTTTTAGTTCACTTGTTTTTGAAAAGTTCACTTATTTTTCTAGCAAAAAAAAAAAGTGATCATTTAATTATGCTTCTATTCTTTTTTTTTAAGATCACAAGTTAGTGAACTTTTGTTCACTAATTAGACTATCGCCAATTTTTCAATAATTTAAAAAAATTCTTTGTTATGTTTTTCATTGTTTTCTCTCGTTTGGAACGAAAATAATTTGTTTTTATAATTATTTCGTCTCATAATTTTCTCTGAGATTTTTTTGGAATTATAAAATAATTTATTAGTCAATTAAAAATACACAACAAAAAAATGCACTTGTCAGTCGGAAAAACAAAAGCCATAAAATTCTCATAAATATATTTTTGACCTATAATTTCATGTTCTAGCTTTTAATTTTGATGTTAGCATTTTGATATCTTATAATTCATTAAATTAAAATATTAAAAATTTTCAAAAAAATTATCTTTTTAATTTTTATCAAAGAAAATTAAATCGAATTAAAACTAAATATTATTTCCGTCATAGTTCGTGATAGTGAAGTTTGGAGCAATTAATTTTATAGCAAAGCAAAATATTAAAAAAATTGAAAAACAAATAGATAATTTTCAAAATTTTGTATAAAAATCATATAAAAAATTAGGATATGATTTACCCGCAAAAATAAAATTAGAACAAATTAAACAAATTCCATCTCAGCACCCGGCTTTCATGGGGTCTAAAAAACTTGAAATTCTGGGGAAAAAATTTGGAATAAAGATCATTTTTGTTCCAAAATATCACTGCGAACTAAACCCTTTTGAAGGCCTATGGTGTTTTCTATATGTTCGTACTAGAACAGATCAGAGTTTTGATAAAATGAAAAAGTTGATTGATGATGCTCGAGACGATTTTATTAGAAAAGAAATCTATAAAAAATTAGTACGAAGATTTTGGAGGTCAGTTGATGCTTATTATAAAGGATCAACTTATGGAGAAGTTCTAAAGGCATATTTTTCAGGTAAAACTAAGGCAATTCATCAACAACATTTAAAAATAACAAATTCATTACTATAATTAATTGAATGTATTTTTTTTGAGTAATAATTGAAAAATTTTCAAAAATTTTTTTTTCAAAAAATGGACTCGTTTTGAGCGATTATAAAAATTTTTAAACTAAATAAATAAAAAAAATAAAACCATCATTTTGTTTAGAATCTTGTCTAGTTTCAGAATTTGTATAAAAATATATAGGTAAAGGGGTTTGCAAAAAAGTAGATCACGAAAAAGTTAAAAAGTGTCAAAATTTTTCCGATTCGGTCGAAATCCATGTCTGGAGATAGTGTGGAAGTTTTGCATCGCGCGAACTTTAATAAAGCAATAGTTTTTTTTATTTTTCCATTTTTAATTCTTCTTTTGATTATTTTTTAATTAAATTAATGATTATTGTTATCAAAATATGGTTCAACATAAAAATTATTGGTAAAATAACTTGATTACTGTAAAAAAACTGAATGCATGATTGAAAATTTAATTTGTGGTTGTTTTATTAAATTAGTGGTATAATTTACTATTTTTGTGGTTTCAGTTTACTACGGTCCAATACTGATAAACAAATAAATAAATAATAATATTTATTTAATAATGCTTTTTTTATAAAACTTAATAAAGACATATTCACTAAAATGGAGAAGAAAAGTGATTTATTGACATCCTTGTTGGTATTTCTGGAAAAGTTAACTTAACCATGAGCGTTTAAGATTAGAAACCATGACGGGTTTCGACTTGGTAATAATTGCGGTGTAAAAGATCATCTCGATGCAATAACTTCTGTGACAGATCGGAGCCGTTGCTCAAAAAGGTACTAGAAAAGGAGATGAGTGCCTCCTCATTATCAGCTAGGATAGAAAATAGAAAAATTATGCGAACGAAGAAGTCAGATCGTCTTTAAGGGTATAATTGCTTAAAAGAAGAAAATTTAACCTTAAAAACTATTAAAAGCTTCTGAAATTAAATGAAAATAATTATCTTTTTAATATTTTTTGGTCAAAAATAAAGTATTTTCCAACTTTCTGATAATAAATCTAGTAATTAAAATAAATTAATTTTTATTAAATATTTTACCAGATAATTGTAATTTAAAAATTAACCTGGAAATTGTTTTTGTTTAAAAAAAAAATATTTTAATATATTATGGCAAATAAGGTTTACAAATTAATAAAAATACATGGAAATGTTATTTTAACTCCACTTTAAATTAGCTTACATTTTAAAATAAAATTTCTTTCCTAATCTGATTTTTTTAGGAAAATGAAATTTAAATAATCAGTAAAGAAAGTCTAAATAAAGTAGATAATGTGAATTTTAAACAAAAAACAGAACAAGAATAAAATATATTAATATCTTTTTTTGTTGAAAAGCATAAAATCGCTTTCTTAAATTGTATCAACAGATACATTCATATCAACTAAATCTGGAGGATTAAAGTTAAGAGCAAAATCAATTTGCAGAATATTACATTTTAAAGTTGTTATAAATCACATTATTAATATAATGAATTATTAATTTATTTTAAATGAAAATAAATTAAAAAAATCTTAATTAAAGATCTGCAAGAACTCATGAAATTAATTTTAAATTTTCATTTCAGCATTGTATCATGGTACTTAAATGGAAAATTCAACTTTATAATCATTCTTTAAAATTATCACTAAAAAAAAGTTTATTAGATATTAATTTTACTTGAAATTTACTGCAGAACCAAATTTTCAAAATAAATAAAAAATGTTAAATTGAATTTTTTAAAACTGGTCTGCTTTACATGAAAATGTATCTCTGCATTTAATTTTATAATTTAAAATTCTTATAAAACTTTTATTAGTGATAATTTTACTATTTAAAAGAAATTGTTTTTATAATTCACTTAACTTCATTTTTTTCCAAAATTTTGTCTCTGTCATTCATTTTTTTTCCTAAGTATATTTATTTGATATTTAATTAAAAATTTATTTAAAAAAAATGCTGCAAACCAACTGCTACTAATCTATTTTTCATATTTAATTGATCGGTTTTTTGAATTTTGAGTGAGATTATTATAAAATTTTGGATGCTTTTCGACAAGAAACAAAAAAAATTAAAATTGTTACCGAATAAAAAATCCAGTGAAGTCTCAGTAAGAAAATAATTTTCTCATTTGCTTCATATTTTAGTAAAGTTTATTTTTTGAAAAAAAAATTAACCAAGATTAAAAAAAATGAATCTTTTTAAGAAAGATATTGATATAATATCATTTAAAAGACTTGAAAAAAATTTTCTTCTAACTGCTAACATAAATTTAAAAGCAATGAAATTTAAATTTAAAAAATAAAAGATAACTTACACATGAGAGACATTTTGGATCTTTGTAATGTTCGAAACAAATTTTGCATGTTAAAAACTCGTCATTAATTTGTTCGGCTAGTTGAATAGCTTGTGTTTGTGCCATCTTTGTAATGTATCAACCAAGTTAATAATAAATATTCAATAATAGTTGTCTAAATAAACAAAATAAAATTTCCTTTACGAAGAATAAAATAGCAGCTTATCGCAAATTAGTAACTTCACCTCAGAGCCTTACCCTCAAACAAAAACTAAAGAATAATTAAGTCCATAATTTGAAAGCTAATAGGTTAGCAAGCAAAAGTTTTAAGAAATTGAAAATTATCTTAGAGATATTTTTTTGTTTATCATAAATTATCTATTTCTTAAGTTCCACAAAAAAATAATAAACCCAGAATTCCTCATGAAAAAACCATGTCAGTCACTATAAATCAATAAAATAGCCAGACTAAGTCGAACAATTTTTTTCAATCTAAATTTGGCTCTGCCAGTTGGGGTTGAATTTTTCTCATTAATAAAAACAAATTTTATTTATTTATTTATTGAACTTAATTAAGACAAACTTCATCTTACTTAAAATATTTATTAAATGATAAAAATTGCAAAAATTAAATTTTCGTAATATTTAGGCACTGAATTCGCCAAAATAAAGTCTGAAAAATTACTAAAATGATAGAAATAAAAAAGTTTTCGAAGCTGATTTAAATATTTTGTTTTAATTTTTATCTTTTAAGTGATATCGAAAATAAATTGCTACCAAAATTTTTTTTAAATTTAATGATTTTTAAAATAAAAAAATTTAAACTTAATTTTAAAATTTAATCAAAACGCAAATTTTTTCAAATTTTTTAGGGCTGAAAAGTCTAATAAAATTTGACCGATTCTAAAGAAAAAAATTCCAAATTAGATAATAATTTGGCTTAGACTTCAGGAATTCTATTCCGATTTTTGTTAAAAATTTGAATTAAAAAGACATCTATTTATTATCATCACTTTTTTTCTGAAGAATCATTTACTTCTTTTCATGTGCTAGAAATAATTACAATGTAAAATTACCATAAAAAGATCAAAATTTGAATTAATGGTGTTTCAAATTGAATTCAAATTTAAATATCAGTAAATTAAGTAAATTTTAACTAATTGATTTAAATGTTGATTCAAAATATCTTTTTTTCTTACTTTTAAAATGTTGCTTAAAAATAAGTTATATTTTCTATTATCAGAAAAAAAAATTTTTCAATGAACTTTTTATATCAAAGTGATGGTCTAACTAATTAGAAATTGAATAAAGCTTATTGCTTAAGAATATATACAAAGAAGGTTTATTGATTTAATATATCTTTTATTTAAAAAAAATGAATATTCAATTTGAACCCAATTAAAAATACCGAATTTTCAAAAAAAATCTACCATAAAAAATAAACCAAATGTAAAAGTCTAAGCCTTAAATAAGTTTAAAAGGAAATAATCTACCCGTTTGTCCTTTTGGGGTTAAATAAAAATTAAATAAAAATTTCTAGTTTTATATGAAAAAGATATGTTTTAGCTCTAGATGCTTTTAGCATTGATTCATAAGATTAGGCTTAGGAGAGAAAAAAATTAATTTTCATATTATCTAGAAAATTTTGCCAAATTAATGCTATAAACTTATTATTCAATTCTTGAATTAGAATAATAACATTTTGAAATCAAAGTTTACATATTTTCTCAAACGAAATTTTTTAGTTCAACATTACTTTGGACTTTTTCTTTTAACATTCTCAAACTAAAAGAAAATATTTTATTAAAATAATCTGACTAATTCTGCATAGCAAATTGACAAAGCAATAAATAATCATCGATCCTTTTCTATTTGAAATTTCGAAATTATAAAAAAATCAAGTCGATGGATAAATTCTTGAAATATTCTTCATATGGAATTTTCTGGATGGTTTGAATAAATAAATATGAATATTTAATCGCATACTGAAAATGTGAATGATCATTGTTTGTAGATGTTTATTTGTTCTAAAATTTGAGGTTAAAAATGATCTCCAGATAGTGGAATGGCATGGTGAAACTGGCCATCACCAAGCGCAGTATTGTAATTTGATATTTTCTCTAAATTTTGATTCTTGATCTTTAGCTAATAATAAAAACATTAGAAAATTCAATCAGCTATTATAATAATCAATTTTTAAGAACCTAAAGAAAAGATAATCAGAAAAATGCTTTAAAAATATAAGGCTTACGTAATTCACCCAATCTTATGTTTCTCTTGCTATAATTACAACACAACCAAACTATAAATTTGGCTGAAATCACATATTCTCTTAATTATTTTATACCTCTAGTTAAAATTATTTATTTAAATCAATTAACGCAATCATTTTGGCATAAGATTTATTATTCGAGCCAATGTTTGCCAAGTCATTCAAAAAAGGAGTTCAAAATAGCTGGTATTTGTACTTTTTTTGTGGTTTTAACGATCCTTTAAGTTTGATATTTTTTGTATTCAATCAATTACGCAATATGGCAGGAGTATTTATAGACAATAGATTAAGAATTTTTCTGATGTGTTTTCTCTTAGGCAAGACCTACGTGGATTAAATGTGATGAAGACGCATTTAATGGAATTTAATTTGAGTATCAAGCTGATAAGAACAAACATCTAGTCGAGTTTAGTCTTGGAAAAAAAACTGCTTATTATCTTTAGATTTATATTCAAGCTATCAGTTCTATTGACGCCAATGGGTTTAGTATGAATCATAGATGGTAAACAACAGTTTAAATTTCCTTATCGGGTAGATGACTTTATAATCAATTGTATTTTTTATCTGAATATCTTGAGTAAAAGTGCAGTTTAATTTAATATTAAAGTTTATTCAAAAACTTTGTGGTCATGTCGACTTTGTGATCAAGTGTCAACAAAAAAATAAAATTAAAAAGCAATTTTATTTATACTATCGGCACCAAAGCCATTTATTTATTAAATAATTACCTTTCTTTCACGGTTTTCAAATTTAACTCGTTAATTATTTTTCCAATGGTTTTAAAGTTCTCCTCTAATGCTTTACCAAGTTCTTCTTCACTTGAAATAATCTCATAATTTTCTTAAATATAAAAAAATATTTTGCATGAAAAAAATTTTGGGGATCATGTTGATTGATTTTCAAGATTAAAATAATTTAAGTATGCGAAAATTCATAAACCATAGATAACGTAATTGCTCGATTTTAACGACATGTCATTATATCTGGGTATTCAGAATTAACGGCAGGGTCTTCTAACATTAAAACGATTATTTAACGACATGTCGGTAAATTCGAGCAAATACGTTAACAATTAAGAGTCAATTTAGTTATTTTATGGTTTTGTAAAATTCACTAATATTATACGTGTAAGAGCAGTTAAAAATCTGTAAATTATGAAATTCTATATCAATTTCTTTTAAATTTGTATGAAATGATTTTTCCTTTTTAACTTTTTATACTGAAAAAGATGAATTGGTTCTGGAAAATTTTAAATTATCAGCATTTTAAATTCAAAACTTAAATATCAAAAAATTCTTTTGTTAGTTTTTTATTTAAACTCTAAGATTTGATTAAGTTTCATGACAAAAAAAAAATTTAGCTTAAAAATATTTAAAATAAACAGAAAATTCAGAAGTTTTCAAAATTTATATAGCAGTTTTTTTGTCATCTATTGGGCTTTTCAACAATTAATCACATTCATTTTTTTACTTATTTTTTTTTTAATAAATAAACTTCATTTTATACTAACAAAATTAAATTAAAAATCTTTTAACATCAAAATTATAATGAATTTAAAACGAAAGTTTAAAAAAAATTTAAAAATAGTAGTGATTAATAAGATTTTTTTAAAAGCAAATTACTTATTTTCAATTGATTTGTATTTTTTTTTGATTTAACAAAAATTATTTTTTCTAAATTTGAAACATAAATAAAATAAAAAACCAAAAATTCCAAAGTAAGTATTGATAACATTATAATTACATTAATGGTGCATCAATCTAATTTGAGCTCTTAGTTAATTATTACTAATTCAAGTTACTTAACATTAAACTGACAATTCTCTAAAATGCCAAATAGACTGAAAAAATAAATTTGTAAAATTCTTGATTCTTAAAATAATACTTAAAAAGTTTCCTAGTCGCCCTTAAAAAAACTCCATGTCTAAACTTAAACTGTAACCTAATTTTGCATGATAATCCTGTCGAAAATTCCATCCGAAGCAAAAAAAATTTAGAAAATTATTTGAATTACTATGGTTAAAAATAATTTTTATCAGATATGTAAAATATTTACATTATTGTATAAAATGAGAATTTTCCTTGGTAAAAATCAACTTATACTAACAAAAAATGAGCAAAATAGTCCAAAGATTGAAACATATGGGATCTGAAGAAGGTCCGAGATTCGGAAGAAGTAGATCGGAAGAAAGAGGAAACTCGAAAGATGAAAATCAACTAAATAGATTAATGAAATTGATTGAGAAAGAGTCAAATACCCTTGAGGATTTAAATGAAAAATTAGCTACAGAACGCGGCGAGTCAAACAGGGCTCGTATCCATAGACTTATAAATTTACATAACAAATCGTTTTCCGATTTGAGCCAGTCTTATCGAGCTCAAACAGAAATTTTAAATAAGAAATACAATCAAAGGAAAAGTTCGAGAAGAAAGCGATCATCCCAACGAAGTTCGTCCAGTAGTTCAAGCTCAAGTTCGAGTTCGAGTAGCGAGTCTGATAAAGAAGAGCCTCGAGGATTTTTAAGAAGATTTCATTTAGCACGCGAAGGTAAAAGCGAAAAAAGCAAATCAGACGAAAAGCCAAGAAAAGTAGAAAAAGAAAGTAAAGAAGAAAAGGCTTCTAGAGAAGAGAAGAGAGCTAAAGCAATTGATGCAATGAAAAAAATGGTACCAAATAGAATTGATATGGGATTCTATTTGAACATCAAACACTAAAAAAAACAAAGTTTTAATTTTATTTTGAGTTGAATTTTTTTTCTAAATCTTAATTGACCGTACAATCTCTTAATTGTACAGAATAAAATTTTTTAAAAGATATTAATTTATACAATTTAGATAAGGTAAAATATTAAGCCGTCACATCAATGATAAAATTGTTATTTAAAAAAAAATTGATTGTCATTTAAAAATTAAAAGGGGTCCTGGACAGAGTCCTTGTTTAGGGATTCAGGTATTTTGTAGATTACAGAACTATTAGTTAAAATTAAAATTAATAATAATAATTAAATTCTTTAATTTAATTATCCATATGAAGATTTAATTATTGATATAGCGGGTTAATATGCATCCTTAAGATAATATATCTAATAATGAAAAGAGTTTGAAGAAATTTGATACTCATTAAAATAATTTAAAAAAATAACTTATTGGACTCAATACATATTTCAACATATTAAAAATATTTCACTTACCAATTATGTAAAATAGTATTTGACTTAAGAAAAAAACATAAAATATTTGATAGTGAAAATGCTTCTTCCATTAAACAGTTGTCAATTGAATTATTATTTTTTTTTATATAAAAATTTCAAAAAAATTAACTAAATAGATTCATTGCGCAAGAGAGATGATAAAAAGTTGTTCAATAACATTTTGGAAGTTTGCATGGAATAAAAACAACTACAAACAAAATTACTGTGTCCATAGATAAGGTTCGCGCGGTGCAAAACTTCCACACTACCTTAATCGAATAAAATAGACCTCATTTTTGGATTCTCCATAAAAGAAAACCTCCAAAAAATAAATATTTTCAGATTTTTTCACTAGACAATTACAAAGTTTTTGAAATTTTTAAATGTTGTTGTGATTTGGCCTTAGATTTTCCTGAGAAGTATGTTTTCAAACATCACCAAGACTTAAACCCTTTCCATAGCCAAGTTTTCTATCTTTTTGGTCTCTTGAAATGCTGGATGATCAGATACCATTTTTTTAAAAATAATCATACTTAATTTTTGATGGCACATCAAAAATTAAGAAACCTTTACTTCATCCTTTGTCAGGTCCATCAACATAAAAGAGATAAATCGTTTGTTCATCATTATTTTCATCACACAAACTTAATTTTAAGTATGGAAATTTAAAAAATCTGAAAATATTTATTTTGTTGTCTAATTTTAGTATTTAATGTCAGCATTTAATTTTTTTTAAAAAGTGAATCTTTTTGGACGCTTTTTAAATTCTTTAAAAATAAATAAAAAAACTAAAATCTACAAATTGTTCAGAATTTTCTCTAGTTTCAGAATCAGTATAGATCTGTACAGGTCCATTATATGTTATGGGGTAAACAAAAAAGGAGATCCAAGAAAACTGAAAAATTGCATAAAAATTGCCGATATTTCGGCTAAATTCGTTTCAAAATTTTTTTTATCCTTTTCTATTCACATCAAACTGTAGAAAAATTAATTTCTACATTTAGATAACGTCGATAACATCAATTTTTGGCGATAAAAAATTTTAAGTTGCTTTATGTCTTAATGGAACTTTTCAAGTTTATTACATTTTTAAACCACAAGTCTCCATCCAACCTTGTTTTTTCTTTATTCACTCCTTGTGGAGCATAGGGTCATTGCTTTAGATTTCTACTCAAGTCGATCTTTTGCCTTTAGCCTTGCTTCTCCCAATGTCATTCCATTTCGATGAGCTCTTTCATGATTGTTTACCTCCATGTTACTGCTGGTCGTCCTACCTTACGTCGCCCTTGAGGTGTCCATTGAAGGGCTCTTTTTGGTTTCCGTGTTTATTACTTAAAAAGTTTAACAATGTAAACTTTTTAAGTAATAAACACTTAAAAAGTGCTTATTACTGTGCCCAACATTTTTACATTTTTAAAATTTAAAAAAGTTTGGGAATCAACGTGATCCCCAACATTCACTTGCGTACATCAGTGTTGCTTTTACTACACTGTTGTATAGTTTAAGTTTCCTTTAATCTTAAAATTACTCTATTTCCTAGTTTTATGCAGGCAAAATACCATACTTACAGTGCCGATTTGACACGTGGATTTACGTAAAAATTGGTAAATATGAAAAGGCCAAAATGAGCTCAATTTTTTGAATTTTTTATTTTTTTTAATAAATTTTTAAAAAAGTAGTTTCTAGTAGTTTTTTGTTTTTAATTTTACCAATAGTTACTTTTTTTTTACTATTTTTTACTAATTTTTTAATAGCCATGAATCTTTGAGCTTAAAATTAGGCGTTTGCTTTCGAATTTTTTTACTAAATGATAGCTGATTATTGTCTCGACAAGTTTAGTATTTTTTTTAATCTAAATAAATAGCTCCTAAATGGAAAATAAATCGATTCAAATTTGATACATTTTGGTAT
Organism: Brachionus manjavacas; assembly: GCA_019054805.1. Classification (NCBI taxonomy): domain Eukaryota; kingdom Metazoa; phylum Rotifera; class Eurotatoria; order Ploima; family Brachionidae; genus Brachionus; species Brachionus manjavacas. The sequence continues at coordinate 1,477,659 of JAHQIY010000005.1, forward strand.
GCTTTCTTTGGCTGCTCATAACTTGCTAAAAGCCAGTCCTAAAAGAATTATCTATATATCAACTGATTCAGTTTTTTTCTCTTCTATAATTTGATACATAGATCATCATTATTAAACTAATTTGTTAGTTTAATCCAGGCAATAAAAATTTAAGATATTTTGTTGTTGTTGTTGAAATTTAAAACATAGCTTTTGTTAGGTGTTTTTGATTATAAGCTTAAAAGTCAGCATTTAAAAAAAATTTAAAAATTTATTTAATTATTCAATATTTTGCATAACAACGTCACCCAAAAATTCATAATCCTCAATTTTGTTGTAAATATGAGCAGAAAGCCTAACATAAAGCGAGTTTTGAATATACTTTATCGGAACTTCTATCGAATGGCTAAAATAAAAAAAATTTTGAACTACTTCCGCATCATTATAAGAAAAACTCGATTCTAAGTCATCTTTTTTGATTATGTTTCTCACAAATTTATCAGGTAGTCGTACACAAACCATTGTTGAGCATAAACTTGGATCAACCATAAAGCTTGTTTGCCACAAATTTTTCAAATACTTACTCGCTTGTCTAACCAAACTGTAACAATATTCAATTGGCTTGTCAAAACCACCAAAATAATTCAACCAGATGTTCAAGTTGGCGTATAGACCGAGAAAGGTCGAATAATCCTTTAAACCTGACCAAATAAACTCCGAATTAAAGCCAGCATTTATTCCGTGTGACTGTACTGAGGGCCTTATTGTAAAACTATTTTCTTTTACATATAAAAACCCTGTTCCCTTGGGTCCACAGAACCATTTATGACAATTAGTGAACATAATGTCAATATTTGGGTACTGATCCATTGTAAAAGCTTTTACCGAGCCGAGGCTGTGAGCCGCGTCTACCACAAATAAAACATCAGATCTCTTTGATTTACAATATTCAGAGATTCTATCTATCGGTACCAAAAATGGTTGATTACTAGGAATATGGTCTATCAAGACAAGTCTGATTTTTTTCTCTTCTTCATCGTCATTTAAAATAGACTTGAATTTTCCTAAAGTTTTACGCATTAGGTCTTCTTCATCAATTATCGGAAAGCTGATCGTTTCTTCGATTAGAATAGCTTTCTTTTTCATACAGTAGTCCTTCAAAATTTTCTTATAAACTCCATAAGTTGTACTAAATATGAAAATTTTGTCTCCTGGACTCAAGTCTAAGCTTGAAATAAGTGAATTGAATGCAAAAGTGCAATTATCTACCAGAGCCAATTCATATGGCTTGCATTTAAATACCATTGATGAAAATTTTCTTATCAAGTCGACTAGTAGGGGCATTATTTGACGATCATAAAATCTCAACGGTTGTGACTCAGCATAGCATTTCCATTCGTGAACATAGTCAAGCACTGGTTTAAATGATAGACCGAAGGCACCATGATTTAAAAAATAAAATCTATTGTCTAGGCAAAAAAGATTTTTCTTAAGATCTGATGAACCGAATTCAAATTTTTCGAAAACAGATAAATCAAATACCACATCAAGTTTTGGAGATTTGTATTCTGATTCGGGTGCATGAATTAATTCTTCCACATTTGAGCTGTGAAATGATCCGAAGTCTCTTTTAGCACCATTATTTTTTTCCATTTTTCCAATTATTTTTCAAAAATTTTAAAGAGTTATGCAATTATAATTATGGGCAAATATAAGTTAATATGAAGATAAGGAATGTTAGAATGTATGAAATTTATTCAAGTGTTTTCATTAATAAATTTATAAATATAATGTCTTATTGCATAAAATATTTATTAGAAAAATTCTACCAAAATAATCCGTAAGCTCTTTAAAATAAATGGCATAGGAATATTAATTGATACTTTAAAAAAAGATTAATAAACTAGATAATTTTGAAAAAGATAAAAAGTATGAATATTAGTGCATTTTTTTATCAAACAAAAAGATTTATTTATTTATTTGTTTTCTGTACCGAGCTAGGGCTCCTTCAGAATAAATTAAAAAAATCAAAATCAAAATAAAAAATAAAATAAAAGTTAATAAAATGAGATAAAAAAATCAAAATAAAGTAAATAAGCTAAAAAAAAAAAATGAAAGTTTAGAAGACATAGATTGTTACATGTGGCAAATGTACCTAGAGAAGACTACTGAACACGACTTTTCAACTGATATCTTCATTTTCCATTAAATAAGCCATTGTTCTAGTTCGTTGGTGTATTTATTTATCTTATTTTCTAGGTTCCCTTTTTTGTTATAAATGAAGAATGTAACTAGATCATCTGAGAAAAGCAGAGAGTATTCATTATTTGTTTTGTTTCTTTTGGGTATGTCATTAATATATATACTAAATAAAAGAGGACTAATTACTGAGCCCTGAGGAACACCTGCAGTTATTTTATATTCTTCGCTCAGATGATCATTCACATTTACCTTAAATGTTCTCCTTTCTAAAAAGGATCTAATCCAGTTAGTCAAGTAATGAGGTGGATTCATTTTAATCAATTTATGTCTTTTTTTGATCGTTAATTGGGATGTCCAGAAGTTCTTCGAAGGTATCCTCATCACTTGAATCGGATACCTGTTCACCCGGTTGAAATTCTAAGCATTCGACTGTTGTTTTTGGTCTTCCAGGTTTTCTTTTCTGTCCCAAAGGAATTGCTTTGACATTTGATGGAAACTCATATTTATTTAATCGTTCTGTGAGTCCGTTCTCGATTAAGTTCAAAAACTGTTTGATGGCTAATCGAAGACGCAAAGTTCCATCTTCTTTTATGTATCGGTTTGTAGACTCGAGTCCATTATTCGTTGAAGGAAAACCTGGCGCTTTACCTTCGAACCATCCGCAATTCTCTTCGAGTAACCAAAATTCATAAAACTTGTTTAATGCCATATTCGCTTCGCCAATCCATTTTGATAAAAGTAAGTCTTTAGCTTTGAAAAAAATCTCAGGTGAATGAGCCATTTGCAACTTTTTCAAGTCTTTAGTAACTTGGCCTCTTGTTTCTTTGTTTTTAATCAATGGTGCGTATTTCTTTCTGAATTTACAGAACGCATGAGCCCAGCAGACAATTCGAGTTGGCTTATATTTAAAGTGTAGTTCAAAACCATTTGTAATCGAATGAGCTTAAAAAAAATAATAGAGAATTAATTAGCATAAAAAATTAAAAAAAAAATAAATTTACCTGAATCGGCTAATAGATATTTTGGTTCATAATTAATCAAATTAATATTACTTGATAATGACGATAAACAATTGAACATAAATTGAAAATCTTCAGATTTTTCATTTCTTGTCAACAATACTCCAAACGGATGGAAATGACGTTGTTGATCGACTGTCCCAACGAGCATGAGCGGATACCCCTGCCAGTTCAACTTATAAGTTGAGTCTGTTGCAACTAGAGAATTAAATTTCGTAAATTGTAATAATCTCTTTGTGGTTAAAAAAATGTTTAATTTTTTTATTTTGTTCTTTGTTGATATTTTATAGCTAATACCACCGACAAAAACTTTATCCAAGTCTTTTGGTATTTCTTTTCGCTCATTGCACCAATCAACCAGCTCTAGGTAGGTCTGCGTAGGTCTGCTTAAGCTGGTCCAAATTTTTTTTTTTTCCAATAAGCTTTTATGTTACGTAATTGCATTTTTGTTATCACTGTTAAATTGCTGCGCTCTATTTCTTTTAAAATTTGACGATTTTTGTTGACGCCAAGTTCAAGCAATTGAATCACTTTTTCGCGAGTTACTCTAGGCAGTGTGGTGTTTCTATTTGATCTTGTTGGATTGTCATGTTGATGATTATTGTCCGAGGCATAAATATTGACAAACTCGTCTTCGGCATTTAGTAATATATATAATCTTTTTGGACACCCTTTAATACAAGTGTAAAAACGTTTTTCTCCCTCTTCCGTGTTGCGTGTGTCTGCGCGAGTCCATTTGACGAATTCGAAACCTTTTATAAACTCAATTGCATCATTTAGACTTATTTGTTCTGCAACTAAATCATATACTTTGTTTTTACCACGTCCTTTTTTTACAACAATTTGAGCATCATCTTCAACATCGGTGTCATCGGCGTTTTAATCGGTTTGAATTTGACTTACCGTTGGTCGGGTGTGTCTAGGTTCAATCTCGTAAGTCTCGGTGTCAGAATCATTGATGGATTCTGTGGAGCTGTCAGAGCTTATTGAAGAAAAGCTTTCATCAGAGCTCATTTTTGAAACTAAAACTTTAATTTGAGTTCTTAAAGTTCTTTTTTAACTTATATAGACCACATTTAATCAATTAAAAGAGATGTCAAATTTCAAACTAGTTTCAATCAATTTTTAATGTCAATTAATAGTTTCAATTAATTTTTAATGTCAATTAATATTTTTATATAGCAGATTCATAAGTTTTGTATTCAATTAATATTTCTTTATAGTTAAAAGCAATTATTATCTAGTAATATATTTTTTTTGATTGGTGTTAATTTATTTTTATAGTGTTTAAATTTATTTTCTAGTTATTAATTTTTTTATCTAGTAAAATAATTATTTTATCTAGAAGCAATTAATATTATGCAAATTTAAAGGATCTTGAAAATTAGAGGCCTTTTTGAATCATTGTAATGTTCGAAGTTTTCCACGCTTTCGCGACCTTACCTTCTCTAAGAGATAAATTAAAAAGTTCTGTGATTGCTATTAATGAATTTCTAAGTTTTTTAACATTAAATTATGTATTTAGTCAAGTCCTGATGAAATATTAAATTATTTATTTATTTGTATATCTGTACCGAGCTAGAGCTCCTTCAGATTAAAAAAAAAAAAAAAAAAAAAAAAAAATAAATAAAAAATTAAAATAAAGTTAAATAAAATAAAATAAAAATAAAAAGTAAGAAAAAAATAAAGTTAAAATAATATAACTTAAAAAGTAGATAAATATTAAAATTAAAATTAGATAAATTTTGATAGAGAGTAACAGAATACATATTTTAATTATTTGATGATTCAGGAAAAAAAGAAGAAATAGTAAGGTAGCAATTACACAATCGAGTTGGGTACTCGATGTATCTTGATTCGAAACCTCTGTTATATTCTTCCACCAGTCTAACAGTTAATGGAACAGAATGGTTCAGTCCTGCCCTAACATATCTCTCACTCAACTCAAAAAGTCGATTTGAGACTGTTAGTAGTTTAAGTTTATTATATGCCTCATTATGTAATATGTTGTAGGGAGTATCATATCTTAGTTTTAGTATAGAACGAACTGCTGAATTTTGGATTACTTCTAACCTTTTGATATTAGTTTCTGAAAGAGAGTTAAGACAAGGAAAAGAATAATCTAGAATAGATCCAATCAAAGACTTATAAAGGTTTCCTAAAGTGTTTAAGTCAAGGCCCCATTTTTTATTCGACAAGATTTTTATTAAATTTAGCCTTGAATTGCAACGCTCTTTAATTTCTTTTATCATTGAAGAAAAGGTTAATTTAGAATCAAATCTAATACCAAGGAACTTTATTTCTTTTAAGTTTTCGATTCTATTCCCATAAATCCTTAAATTAAACACAGAACTTTCTTTATTATTTTTAGTAAAAATCATTGAGCAAGACTTTTCAACCGAAATCTTCATTTTCCACTTGAAAAGCCACTTTTCTAATTCAACTAAGTACTTATTCATCTTACTTTCTATATTTCCATTTTTTTTATAAATGAAAAAAGTGACAAGATCGTCTGCAAAGAGAAGTGAATATTCTTTATTAGATTTATTTCTTTTAGGAATATCATTAATAAATATACTAAATAATAAAGGACTAATAACTGATCCTTGAGGAACGCCAGCAGATATTTTGAATTCATCACTAATGTGATCATTTATATTTACTTTGAATGTTCTACAGTTAAGGAATGATTTAATCCAATAAATTAAGTAGGCAGGTATATTTATCTTTATCAGCTTGTAAATTATACCTTCATGCCAGACTTTGTCGAAAGCTTTAGAAATGTCAAAAAATAAGCAACATACTTTTTTCTTTCTATTAAAAGATTCGACAACTTTTTGGATAAGGAAAACTAAATTATCAGCGGTTCTTCGATGTTTCCTAAAACCAGATTGTTCCTGAATTAGCAAAGAATTTTTTTCCAAGAAATCATATAACCTTGAAAATATAATACGTTCAAGCAGTTTACCCAGACAGCTTGTAATGCTTATTGGTCGATAATTAGATGGGTCTTGTGTAGGTGAAGATTTTTCTTAGGTATCATTGTGATATTGGCACTTTTCCAAGCTTTAGGAACTGTACCTTCTTGGAGATTAAGATTGAAGAGATGGTACTTTTAACAAATTAAAAGGGAGGTTTTTTAACATTAAATTGTGGATAAGATCAGGTCCGCAAGCTGCTTCTCCTTTTAGCCTTTTTAATGCTATAATCATTTCATTAAGGCTAATCGGTTCGTTGAATATTGGCTGACTATTATTCTTAAAGTATTTTAAACTAAAATGAGTTATTTCTGTATCTTTTTCAGTGTTTTCGAGGTCAGAATTAAGACTGAATGTTGAGGATAATATTTTTCCAAATAATTTCCCTTTTTCCTCATCTGTTTTGAAATCTTGGTTGTTCAGAGTTAAAGTTGGGATTAAATTTGATCCTTTTTTTGATCCAAACTTTTTATTTTTTTCCAGAATGGCCTACTTGATAGGGGGTTTTTCCCAATCTTTTTGATAAAATCAAACCAATTTTGATTCCAAAATTTTTTCAGGCTAATTTTAATTTCCAATGTTAAATGATTATATCTTTGTTTTGTCATTTGACAGCGAGTTTTTGAAAATATCTTCTTATTTTCCTACGTTCTTTAATCAAATCTACAATAAAAGGAGGTAGACTGCTCTTGAAAACTTTTTGAGACTGAAATGGTATACTTTTTTGGGCAGCTGATAATATTTTTTTGGTAATTGTTTCGTTTTGTTCGTCAATCGTCCCTGCAGAAGCCACTAAGAAATGTCTTGGGACATTTCTAACTTCACGAAATAAATGCCAATTTGCTTTCTTATAATTAAATTTCTTTGATAGAGATTTCACAGTAATTATGTAATCGAAAGCTATGGAAGTTTCGATTGGAAAATGGTCACTTATCATATCCTGATTACTGAGAACTCGTAACTCATTTATTTTATTTGTTACTGAGGATGAGACTAAAAACAAATCAAGAATTTCAAAATATTCTCTATTAAAGATATTAAAAGTAGGGGTTTTATCATTGATTACAGAAAAATCTAATTCATTAATTATCTTTTCTAAAACAATTCCATTTTGATTTTCTCCTAGACAGCCTAGTTGTTTTGTCCGAGCGTTAAGATCACCACCAAGAATATAGTTTTTACATTTCCTATTTATTTTTTCAAAAAGATCAAAATTAAGAATCACATGAACATTTAAATCACATGAAATATATTTTATTTTAAGTGTAAAATAAAACGATTACATATTGTAAAAAAAAGGCCATCAATTAATGGACTGACAAAAAAAATTAAATTTTACTGACAAAAAAACTCCATTTGATGACAAATAAATTAATTGATTAATTAATTAATTAATTGACTGATAAAATAATGATTTGAGTGACAAAAATACTTTTTTGACTAATTAATTATTTTTGCAACAAATTAATGATTTTGAGGTGACAATAAAAATCAAAATCTTGAACTATAGCACCAAAATCGGAAGGAAGTTCCAGACGATTATGACAAACCTTTTTGTCCAAATCTCATCATCAAGCCAGAGTCAACTATGAGAAAAAGTCACAATTTAAGTTCATTCCTTACAATCTTAGAGAATTACATTATTAAATAGTTTAATTAGAACTAAAATAAATTAAATAAAAAAAAATCTATCTGTAAAATAGGTTTTATTTTTTCAGTGCAAAATTATTAAATAGACATCTCAATATATATATATATAGATATATTTGTCAGTCGTTTAGTTTTTTGTCAGAATAATTAGTTTTTTACAGTCAGCTAAAGTAGATTAAATTAGTCACCACTTTTGGTTATTTTTGTCATCTTAAAAAAATTAAATTTCTCACTCTCAAAAAATTTAAGCCTTACAAAATGTATACTCAGTTTTTTATTTTTTTTTTACCGTTTCTTGAAATTGATCGGTAACAGCGCGTTTTTTATAAGCTCTTCATTGTTGGTCGCAATTTTATTTATCTGACTTCGGAGGTCTCCCACGTCTACGCTTAGCCTGAGTCGATTTTGCAGGTTGAACTTGATCATATTTAATATTTTTTACCACATCGGTTTCGCTTTAATAAAGTATTTCAATTGTATCATCAACTTGGAATAAAGCCTGTTTTTTGACTCGAATTTCCATATAATCTTCATAAGTTCCTCATCATTCGAAGCGCTAAGCATTTCTCCAGGTTGAGTTTCTAACGCTGTTTCTTTTGGTCTGCTGATTTTCGTTTCGGTCCAATATTGACTGCTGATGGATACTCAAGCTTTGTCATTCTTTCTGTGACATTTTTGCAAATGAAGTACTTCGAACAATAAAGGCAGCTACAATGAATCTTTTTCAATTTTGTTTATAAAAATTGATGAAAAAGATGGATGTGACTTAGTTAAAATAATCGTCGAAACTTGTCCATGACGGATTTTGCTGTAAAATCTTTTGTAAATTTCGGAGTTTAATTTTTCGCCTGTATAGCTTGAAGAAGGCACGAAAAACAATTTTCTACCATCAATTTTAAGTGCTATCACTTGTATTACTTACCCTTTATTACTTACCATTCAAACGAACTTTTGATCGAAAAATATGACAGAGCAAATGCTCCTTCAGAATAAAATTTAAAATTGAAAAGGATATGGGTCAATCATAAATAAAAAATCGAAAAATTAAACTTTTATATATTTTCTGGTAGATCTCGACGAGCTGAATCATAATCTATTTGAATTATAAAAAACTGACCTTCCAATCAAAAGTTACAGCGCTTCAAAGTTCTAGATTTTTTAATTACTGTTTTAAGTTAGACAACCGTATCTCGGTTAATTTTGAAGCTAATTAGACTTTTTGTATAACAAAATGTTCAGAATTGAGCAAGGAATCCGAAAATGGCAGAAAAAATAACTATAAAAATACTCGTTGATCCATTAGCCCTTCAAAAACTAAAATTTACACTTTATTTACTTTTGAGGTCTAAAGATACCCCATAGCGAAAAGGGCCATCGATAAAATTTTTTTATTTTTTTGTTCTACTTAGTGACTAAAACATATAAAAAAAACAGCTCCTAGAAAATTTTGCTTCCTTAACTAAATATGCATACAAAAAATGTCAATTTTTTTTTATTTTAAAAATTACAATTTTAGAAAAATCATGTAAACTGACTTTACAAAAGCATTCGATAAAGTCTCTCATTGACTGTTACTCTACAAACTAGAGGCTTATGGATTTGATGGTAAAATCGTGACATGGGAAAGGAATTTTCTAATAGATAGAAAACAGTGAATTGTCCTCGGAAACTTTGAATCAGAATGGTTGGATGTCACAAGTGGTGTTCCTCAAGGATCGGTTCTCGGACCGCTGTTATTTGTAATCTTTATTAACGATTAATCTGAATCACTTTGTAACGTTTCTAAGAATTATGCGGATGATATGAAGATCATAGTAACATTAAACAATTTGGAAGACAAGCTAGCCTTACAAAAGGATTTGGACACCTTGTCTGGTTGGTCAATTACGTGAGACACTGAATTGACCATTGAGAAAAGTAAAGCTATGCATATCGGACAGAAGAATCTTCTAAATGAGTACACAATCTTTAATAAACATGGTACTGAGCCCTTAAATACAACCAGTTTGGAAAAGGATTTTGATGTCTATTTTCAGAGTGGTCTTAAATGGAGGGCACAGGTTGACTACTCTTCTGGCAGAGCAAACAAGATACTGGGTATGATATGGAATATTTTGAGTATTTTGATGTAAATTTGGTTATACACATCATTAGTGAGACCGCTAATAGAAAACGGGATTAGTGTCTGGAGTCCATATTTTGAAGGTGAAAAGAATCAATTGAAAAAGTTCAACGTAGAGCGACGAGAATGATTCCGGGTTTTAAAAAAATTGAATATAAAGAGCGGTTAGCAAGGATGGATCTTATGTCACTTGATACAAGAAGAAGAAGGGGCAATTTCACAAGATCGTTAATGGGTTAGAAGCTGTCGAATGGTATTAGGTACATGTCACCAAAAAATAATTATAACTTGAGAGGTCAACGATTGGAACAGCTTACCAGAGAGGGTAGTGGAAGCAGCTTCATTAAATTCGTTCAAAGCGAAGCTTGATGACTGGTTTAGAACGAATGAACGTTCAAATGGTCTTAAGGCAAAGGACTTCCACAGCCTTATGGTTTAACTCGACTAAATTCGGGTCGCAGTTATATTTACTACTACTACTACTACTACTACTATAGTTACTACTATAGTTAAGTCAAAATTTTAATTATTTCTGGAAAAATTAAACTCATCTATCCTTATCAGAATACAAATCCCCAAAACTGTGGCATTTGATTTGGTTTTTAAGTTTTACAAGATTCAATCACATATATCTTATTTTTTATCTTATTCGCAAATTTGTTATCTTATTTGTCTTAAGATATTATATTTTTATTTTAACTATTTTATATACAATATAATGTTTTTTTGTTATTTTCTGTGTTTGTAATAAAAAAAAATTTATTTTTACTTTTTTTTCCTAAAAAATAACTCTTTTGCGAAAATTTATCAGATTTTAATTTTACAAAAATCTAAAATTTTAATTAAATTTTATTCTATTTAACTCTTATTTGAATTTTTTATTTTTTACAAAAAATTAGCTTACGAAATTGGTGAGTTGAGCTCTAAGTAGTAAATGATAAAATACCAACATATACTAGATTTAAAACAAAATACTATTATTTTAAGTCTTGATAGATGATGATTTGTCGAGTGATCATTTTCATATTCAAGCGTTTATTTCAATTGACATGCTATTACAGTTGATTTTTCGAATTTAATTTTGATATTATAAAATCAAATTGAGGACTTTTCCAAGTCTTCAAGTCAGCATAAGAGTTATACGAAAAATATTGAAGAGCTAAATGAACACATCCCAAAAACGATCATTCTTGCTGTTCAAAAAAGTATACTCAATTAAGGAACGAAGAAAATATTGTAACATCAATTGAGGAACGAAGAAAAGTAAGAAGACTTTTTTCAAAAATCTAGATGTCCTTCACTTAAGGTAGATTTTAATAAGCTTACACTTCAGCTACGTCTCAGTCTAAAAGATTTTGGAACCATAAGTGGCTCCAGTTCATAAATAAAACAAGAAAAAATCCACTGTCAAGTAACCCTTTTTGGAAGAAATTAAATAAGTTCAAGTCAAAGAAATGTTCAGGACAAATTCCATCACATTTTAAAGATGGCTAAGAATTTATTACGGCAAAAGATAAAGGAAAAATCTTTGGCGAAAATTTAGCCATTACTTTTAGTCCTCAATTCGTTTTCGTTGAACCCGAGGATAAGTGTAAAGTATCAGAAGATTAATGAGATTTCGAGATAAACCATTCTCTTTATCTGCCTCCAATATTATGTACCAAGAGGCTTTCAATAAACTTAAAATACTAATAGCCTCAAATCGACTTTTATTTTAACATATAGTTTTTAATTTTCGTTTCATTACTAAGACTTATTTTTACTTTTTTTTAAAGGATATGGGTCAATCATAAATAAAAAATCGAAAAATTAAACTTTTATATATTTTCTGGTAGATCTCGACGAGCTGAATCATAATCTGTTTGAATTATAAAAAACTGACCTTCCAATCAAAAGTTACAGCGCTTCAAAGTTCTAGATTTTTTTAATTACTGTTTTAAGTTAGACAACCGTATCTCGGTTAATTTTGAAGCTAATTAGACTTTTTGTATAACAAAATGTTCAGAATTGAGCAAGGAATCCGAAAATGGCAGAAAAAATAACTATAAAAATACTCGTTGATCCATTAGCCCTTCAAAAACTAAAATTTACACTTTATTTACTTTTGAGGTCTAAAGATACCCCATAGCGAAAGGGCCATCGATAAAATTTTTTTTTTATTTTTTTGTTCTACTTAGTGACTAAAACATATAAAAAAAACAGCTCCTAGAAAATTTTGCTTCCTTAACTAAATATGCATACAAAAAATGTCAATTTTTTTTTATTTTAAAAATTACAATTTTAGAAAAATTTAATAACATTTTTTAATAAAAAAGGGCGTAGGCATTTGAATATTTTTATTCTTAGATTGGAATTTCATCCAGTTGGGTGAAAATTACACTTCGGACATTGGGAATAGAGTGGAAACACTACAAATATGTTTGTTTTGATTGCCATCGGTATCTTTCAAATTCATGCACTAATAAAGACGAATTTATTAATAAATTGAAGCTTGAAGAGCTTATTGAAACTGAAAGTGATGGTTTTCAGGAAGACTTATTTCATATCGACCCTGAAATTGAGAATGTTCCTGAAGTTACCACAGGATCGTTTTGTCTCGATTATGCTTCTATTGAAGATAAGAGATGTCAAATTCTACAGGAATTTCAAAAGAAAACTTTTTGGAATTGTATAATTTCATATCTCATTCAAATATAACAGGATATGTCTCTTTAATTAATGCTCTAGGATTTTACCTCACAAAGCTACGTACTGGTGTGACATTAAAAGAGCTTTCGGCTTTTACACCAATTGCTTCTTATGACCAAATAAAGAGATCAGTTCGTCAGATTAGAAATATAGTATCAGAAATGTTTACACCATTATATCTCGGCTTTAATTCAACACTAAGAGATGAAATTTTATCAAAACATACCACTTAAATGTCCCAAATTCTTTTAAATGCTGATGTAAATGATGTAATCACAATTTGGGATGCAACTTATATATTTATTGAAAAGTCGTCATCCTATAAGTTTCAAAAACAAACTTTTTTAGATCATTAAAAAAGATGTCTAGTAAAATTTATGAATGTTTGCGCTACTTACGGTAATTTAATTGATGCAATCGGTCCATACCTTTCAAACGGAAAAAATAATGATTCAAGTATTACAAAAGATATATTCAATAAGACTGAAAATATAGAAAACTGGTTTTTGCCCGATGATGTGTTTGTTTTTGACCGAGGTTTTCGCGACTCATTGGAATTTTTCGAAAATAAAGATTATCAGACAAAAATGCCATGCTACTTGAAAGGGAAAGCTCAACATTCAGCAATAGAAGCAAATAACTCAAGATTAATTACAAAAATAAGATGGGTGATTGAATCAGCAAATGGTCGCATAAAAAGATGGAAATGTTTTAACAATGTAGTATCGAATAGAGATATTGGAACAATAGAAAAAGATTTAAAATTCATTTGTGCATTAATAAATAAGTTTAGACCTCAACTTGTCTCAGCAAAAGATTCAGAAAATACTGAAATTTACAAAGAAATGGTTGCAAAGGCAAATGAAGATAACAAATTAAAATATCAAGTTGAAAACTATTCCAAACGAAGAAAAAGTTCTAGAGTTGTTCAAGTTGAGGAAATTGAATTTCCAAAATTAACCGAGGCATATATAAAATCGATAACTTTTGGAGTTTACCAGCTTAAACAATGTGTTCCTTATACCATCTCGCATTTGGACCAAAATGCTGATTATGTATGCGAATTCTATGGTGAAAATGAAGAACTTGTCCGGGTCAAAATAAAGTCAAGATTTATCATTCTAAAGTTTAAACTTATAAAATGCAAAAATAAAGTTTTCTTCACAAGTTATTCATAACACCTGGATAAAATATTCAACTGTTTCAACAATGGATCCAATTCAAGAATGGTACTGCGATTTTAAAGCTGGTGCAAGGGTATTTGGTGCATGTTCTCATGTAACAAGTATCATCTGGTATTTAGGTATAGGACAAAATAGAAAAGATATGTTAGTTTCTATAAAAAGCGAAAATTTGTATTATTTTTGTCTGGATTGTGATAAAAAGTATCTCGTAGAGAATGATTTATCATTAATCCAAAATGAAAACGAAGAAAAAATTTCTGAAACTAAATAAAAGAATAAAAATATTCAAATGCCTACGCCCTTTTTTATTAAAAAATGTTATTAAATTTTTCTAAAATTGTAATTTTTAAAATAAAAAAAAATTGACATTTTTTGTATGCATATTTAGTTAAGGAAGCAAAATTTTCTAGGAGCTGTTTTTTTTATATGTTTTAGTCACTAAGTAGAACAAAAAAATAAAAAAAAATTTTATCGATGGCCCTTTCGCTATGGGGTATCTTTTAGACCTCAAAAGTAAATAAAGTGTAAATTTTAGTTTTTGAAGGGCTAATGGATCAACGAGTATTTTTATAGTTATTTTTTCTGCCATTTTCGGATTCCTTGCTCAATTCTGAACATTTTGTTATACAAAAAGTCTAATTAGCTTCAAAATTAACCGAGATACGGTTGTCTAACTTAAAACAGTAATTAAAAAATCTAGAACTTTGAAGCGCTGTAACTTTTGATTGGAAGGTCAGTTTTTTATAATTCAAACAGATTATGATTCAGCTCGTCGAGATCTACCAGAAAATATATAAAAGTTTAATTTTTCGATTTTTTATTTATGATTGACCCATATCCTTTAAAAAAAAGTAAAAATAAGTCTTAGTAATGAAACGAAAATTAAAAACTATATGTTAAAATAAAAGTCGATTTGAGGCTATTAGTATTTTAAGTTTATTGAAAGCCTCTTGGTACATAATATTGGAGGCAGATAAAGAGAATGGTTTATCTCGAAATCTCATTAATCTTCTGATACTTTACACTTATCCTCGGGTTCAACGAAAACGAATTGAGGACTAAAAGTAATGGCTAAATTTTCGCCAAAGATTTTTCCTTTATCTTTTGCCGTAATAAATTCTTAGCCATCTTTAAAATGTGATGGAATTTGTCCTGAACATTTCTTTGACTTGAACTTATTTAATTTCTTCCAAAAAGGGTTACTTGACAGTGGATTTTTTCTTGTTTTATTTATGAACTGGAGCCACTTATGGTTCCAAAATCTTTTAGACTGAGACGTAGCTGAAGTGTAAGCTTATTAAAATCTACCTTAAGTGAAGGACATCTAGATTTTTGAAAAAGTCTTCTTACTTTTCTTCGTTCCTCAATTGATGTTACAATATTTTCTTCGTTCCTTAATTGAGTATACTTTTTTGAACAGCAAGAATGATCGTTTTTGGGATGTGTTCATTTAGCTCTTCAATATTTTTCGTATAACTCTTATGCTGACTTGAAGACTTGGAAAAGTCCTCAATTTGATTTTATAATATCAAAATTAAATTCGAAAAATCAACTGTAATAGCATGTCAATTGAAATAAACGCTTGAATATGAAAATGATCACTCGACAAATCATCATCTATCAAGACTTAAAATAATAGTATTTTGTTTTAAATCTAGTATATGTTGGTATTTTATCATTTACTACTTAGAGCTCAACTCACCAATTTCGTAAGCTAATTTTTTGTAAAAAATAAAAAATTCAAATAAGAGTTAAATAGAATAAAATTTAATTAAAATTTTAGATTTTTGTAAAATTAAAATCTGATAAATTTTCGCAAAAAAGAGTTATTTTTTAGGAAAAAAAAGTAAAAATAAATTTTTTTTTATTACAAACACAGAAAATAACAAAAAAACATTATATTGTATATAAAATAGTTAAAATAAAAATATAATATCTTAAGACAAATAAGATAACAAATTTGCGAATAAGATAAAAAATAAGATATATGTGATTGAATCTTGTAAAACTTAAAAACCAAATCAAATGCCACAGTTTTGGGGATTTGTATTCTGATAAGGATAGATGAGTTTAATTTTTCCAGAAATAATTAAAATTTTGACTTAACTATAGTAGTAACTATAGTAGTAGTAGTAGTAGTAGTAGTAAATATAACTGCGACCCGAATTTAGTCGAGTTAAACCATAAGGCTGTGGAAGTCCTTTGCCTTAAGACCATTTGAACGTTCATTCGTTCTAAACCAGTCATCAAGCTTCGCTTTGAACGAATTTAATGAAGCTGCTTCCACTACCCTCTCTGGTAAGCTGTTCCAATCGTTGACCTCTCAAGTTATAATTATTTTTTGGTGACATGTACCTAATACCATTCGACAGCTTCTAACCCATTAACGATCTTGTGAAATTGCCCCTTCTTCTTCTTGTATCAAGTGACATAAGATCCATCCTTGCTAACCGCTCTTTATATTCAATTTTTTTAAAACCCGGAATCATTCTCGTCGCTCTACGTTGAACTTTTTTCAATTGATTCTTTTCACCTTCAAAATATGGACTCCAGACACTAATCCCGTTTTCTATTAGCGGTCTCACTAATGATGTGTATAACCAAATTTACATCAAAATACTCAAAATATTCCATATCATACCCAGTATCTTGTTTGCTCTGCCAGAAGAGTAGTCAACCTGTGCCCTCCATTTAAGACCACTCTGAAAATAGACATCAAAATCCTTTTCCAAACTGGTTGTATTTAAGGGCTCAGTACCATGTTTATTAAAGATTGTGTACTCATTTAGAAGATTCTTCTGTCCGATATGCATAGCTTTACTTTTCTCAATGGTCAATTCAGTGTCTCACGTAATTGACCAACCAGACAAGGTGTCCAAATCCTTTTGTAAGGCTAGCTTGTCTTCCAAATTGTTTAATGTTACTATGATCTTCATATCATCCGCATAATTCTTAGAAACGTTACAAAGTGATTCAGATTAATCGTTAATAAAGATTACAAATAACAGCGGTCCGAGAACCGATCCTTGAGGAACACCACTTGTGACATCCAACCATTCTGATTCAAAGTTTCCGAGGACAATTCACTGTTTTCTATCTATTAGAAAATTCCTTTCCCATGTCACGATTTTACCATCAAATCCATAAGCCTCTAGTTTGTAGAGTAACAGTCAATGAGAGACTTTATCGAATGCTTTTGTAAAGTCAGTTTACATGATGTCTATAGAATTTCCAGACGCCAATAAATTTGAAATAAGATCCATTGACACAAGCAAATTGGTACAGCATGCTGAACTATTTGAGGTGTATCTAACAGGGAGAGTCGAATAGTCGGTATACTTCAAACATCTTGGTCTCGCACTTTTAGCAATTAGAAGTGGTTTGATTTTATTGGATCCAGTTATGTTTGATGTAAGTAATAGCGTAATACGACTTTTATCTTTTTTTACACCCTTACATGCTTTATTTTTGTAGGCTATTGTGCGATTTAGACCAAGCCGAAAGTATAGTCCGTTATTTCGATTGTAATATTTTGTCTCTTTTTCTTTTCATTGTTAGTCATGTTATTTAATTTTTTATTTTTTATTTCATTTTTTTAATAGTGGGGATAAAAGCGCACGCTATTTTCATTGCTTAATATTTATTTGTTCTCTATACAAGTAGTGAAATAAGTGAATTTGGGGATATGTATTGGTGACAAAAGTAACCTAACTTTACATTGGTTTGAATACCAAGCCATCGGTTCTTAACTATTTTGGTGAAACAAGTCTATTGGGGACAAAATAATGTAGGGATAAAAGTGTGAGATTACTGTATCTATCATTTGGCAAAGAATATAAACGTAAGCATCTAAAAATAAAAATATTCTTTCAAAAAAAAATTTTTATTACTTTTAATTTTCTCTTACAATTGATTAAAAAATTGGGTAAAATTTTCAAAATGAAGTTGAAAAAAATCACCAGGAAAATTTCCATCATCAAAACTTATGCAAAATGTACAAAAATTTAGTTAACAAAGGTTTATAAAAAGGCCTAACAAAGCAAAAAGTGATAGAAGCGAAATAAAAAATTTAAAAAAAATTGGAATTGGATTCAGTTTGGTTCGTTTTGGTTTATTAGCTGGCTTGGCGACATTCATGAATGGAACCATAAATAAGAGGATCATAATCTGCAAAACAAACCACTTCAAAAAGTAAAAAAGTCCTTTGGGATTAAATTTTTTTCTGTTGTCTTTTTTTATCTTTAAATAAATATCTTCAATCTGATTAGCAGCTGAATTCCAGGAATGATTAAGAGCATTTTGACGACAATTATGACTCAAAACTTGTCGATTGTTTATAGCTTTTTGTAATGCTTGACAAGCATCATCAACATCGTTCGGCTTCCAAGTATAGCCATGGACACCATATTCAAAAAATTCTTTCATTTGTTTTCCTTCAGCCGCCACGATAGGTATTCCACTACTCATGGCTTCTAGATAAACTTGTCCGAAGGTTTCCGAAACCGATGCATACACAAAAAAGTCGGCTGATGCATAGGCTGAAGCTAGTTCTAAACCTTGTAAAAATCCCATGAAATGAGTTTGATTTGGAGGAAACAGCGGTTTTATGTGCTCAATGTAGGGACCGCCGCCAACTATACAAAGAAAAGCTTGCGGAAATTTGTTCAGAATTTCTAATAAAAATTCAAATTTTTTTTCAGGCGATAAACGTCCTACTGAGACCAGGAGGATTTTATCAGGAGCATAATAACCATTAAACATTCTGACTCGCATTTCCAGGCTTCTATAGGCCGGATTGAACATCTTAGAGTCAACACCTGTTTTCCAAACATGCACTTTATGCTTGATTCCATTTTGAACCAACAATTTGGCAAAATCAGAACTCACTGTCAAATTGTAATCAGCCAAATTCAGAAAAGTTCGCCGCAACTTTTGGTATATCCAAAGACTAAAAGGCGCAATTACAGGCTTGATGTAGAGTGGAATGTAGTAGTCTAAATTTGTGTGGCTAGACCACACAATTGGAATATGCAAACATATGGCAATCGAGGCGCAAAAGGTAGCTGCAGGGGAATGCTCTACACAATGAATTACATCTGGCTTGAAATCTAAAATAGCTTTTAAAATTCCATACTGAATAAGATTGGAATTAAAAAAAAATATCAGTGTTTTTTTTTAAATACCTGAGGTAACACAAAAGGCAGAGCACAGTCTAAAGAATTTTTGAATTCTAAAGCATACAATCGGCTAAATGAGATCCGAGACAAAGTATTTGGCTCATTAGTCAAAGTTTCACATCCCTTAGTAAATGTTATCAAAGAGGTTTTAATATCAGAATTAAATTACTTTGCACCCGGTAATGACATGAATTTGGTGACCATGTTCAGCTAAGCGAATTATGATCTCTTTAAACCTTCTCGCTATTCCACTCGTATATGGATGAAAACTTTCAGTGCAGATTAATATTTTTAGTCTCGTTGCTTTGTTTGGATTCATAATTTTTTCATTTTTTTGGTATTCATTCCTCATTTCCATTGCCAAGCCATTTGTCTGGTCTAACATAATTTCTAAATTTTAAGCATTTCTTTCAATCAATTTAGAAAAATGGTAACACATGGATTGTATCTTATGGAACAAAATTTAATAGACGATTAAATAGATAATAAAAAGAAAAATTATAGCTAAAATTAAATTTAAAAAATTTAAAGTTTTAAATTAGAATAAAAACAAACCTACAAATTTATATTACAAATATATTTTAATTTAGCTCATTAAATTTGAATGAAAAATTAAATATTTAACACAAAACGAGAAAATCATAAAACCCTAAAGAAATTTTAAAGCATCGAACGATTTAATGAAACAAAAAATTTTGTATTATGGAGCTCTCTTGAAATTTCAAAGTGAAGATTTTAGTTAAAATTTTTCTAAAAATATTTACCACTTAACTACAAAAAACTAATATTTAACTGGTTTTTAAAAAATTAAAACAACTAAATCTGAAGGTTTGTCTTAGAATTTACTAATTGATATTTTTTATCAGGAATCAAAAATTTTTTAAAAAGAATTTCAGGTTCTATTTAGTCTAGTCTTAATCTTTAGTTGTCATGCAAAAGACTCACGAAAAATTAAAAAAAATGCCTTAAGACCAACACTCTCAATTTTAATAATTAGTAATAATTGTCTTAAAGTTTTTGTTTGATTTTTTCAAGCTTGTTATTGAAATCCAAAATATTTGCATTAGAATATTATAATTTACTAAACCTCATTTTTCCAAGTTATAATTGCATAACATAAACCCCTTAGGATCATCTTATTTTATTCAGAAGTTAAAACCTATAAGATTTTTTAGTAATATTAAATAAAATTTTTGCCGACATATAATCATAATTATATTTAGATTTTTTTATTCAAAAAATTTTATGCTCAAATCTAAGGTGAGTTTAGTTCTTATAAACCAATTTCAGCAGATTACAATTCAAATATTTTTTCTCACAAACGCTTAATATAAAATTTTACCTTAGTTAAACTACTTATAAATTTTTATTTTCAAAGATTAATATAAGATCTTATTCAAACTTTTTAAGTCTAATTAGCAAAAAAAAATTTTTTTTTTGATTTTAAATATTAATTCATTATAATTTAAAATTTTCTTTTCGACTAATTTTTAATTGTCAAAAAGAGTTTTTTTTGCATTATGGAGAAAAATTTTTTAATATTAAAATCAAAAACTTGAATATTCAATTCTCTCAATTAACTCAATATGTCAAGATGCTTTTTTTAATAAAATAAAATTAAACTAAGTTTTCAGAATCGATTTTTATTTATAGATTGAAGCCTAGTAAAATTCATTATTTAACCCATTAATTTGGTCTAAAATTAATAAATATTTATTTTCCAAGACAATTTTTTTTCATTGATTTTTTTATCAAAGTAAAAAATATTTGAAACTCATTCTTTAATTAAATGATTTACTGAAAATTAAAAAAATCGCAATTTAGTATTTTGCATAATTAATTTTTCACTAAAAATTCTCCTAAAAAACCAAATTAAACTCTGAAATAAAAAATTAACTTTTTTAATGAAAATTTTAATTTTTAATATAAAACACAAAAGGAATTTCAATTAAATTTAATCACGTAATTTTTTAATCAACGAAATATTATATTTTAGCATTTTATCTTATCAAATACTTGAATTGAGCTTCCGGGAATCTTGAATTAATTCGAACAAGTTTATGCCAATTTAACAAATGAAAAAAGATTTATTAATTATTGATCTACTTAAGAGATAAAATACTAGGAATTTATTCACTAAATAAAAAAAACTTTTTCACAATAACTAAAATAAAATTTTTTGTAACATATCGTGATTAAAAAATATAGTTAAAATAGCTACTTATTATCAAAATTTTAATTGAGAAATAATTCACAAAGTATGGTTAAAATCATGGCTTTATAAGTTATGATTTCAAAGCAAGGATTTCAAAAATTAGTAATTAATATTAAATAAATTTAATTTTTAATTGGTATTTATATGATTATTCATGACGCTTGTTTTAAATGAATTTAAAGATTCAAACTAAAGTTTAATTTTGGATAATATTTGCTCTGCAATAAAATTTCAAATTAGGATTTATTTTCAAAAAATTTGAATTAAATCATTTATTACAGTTAAATTTTTCGGAATTAGATTTGAACACAAAACAAAAATAGACTTAAATACTAAAGATTTTAATAAAAATTATTCAGAATTTTTTTCATGTTCAATTGTGGCACTTGTGCTTGTTTTTTCTTTAACCATTTTATAAATTTCTTGAGTCTTTTTTATGTAACTCTTTCAAAAAATAGACTTAAATTTTGTTAAGTAGCTTATAAAAAATATTTTACCTTTATGACATCTAGTTTTTCAAAAACATTCATCGTTTCCAAAGGCTTGTTATTATACCGTCGTTTATCAAATGATTTCTCGGCTAGATTATCTATTCCCCACATTATTCTCGAAATATCTAGAACCTAAAATTGATTAAGCATTAGTAATTAATTCATTTTTTATTTGTTAATTAAAGATTATCAACAATTTTGAATAAAGAATAAAGTAATTTACTAGTCAATGTTATATGATTTTTCATGAATTATAAATATTTTTTATTATTATTTTCATTTTTTATAGTTATCATTGATTTTTCTGAACCACATCTATAGTTCCTAAGTTCTGTTGATTTATTTTCAAATAAATCCTTGGTTTATAAGAAATAAGAGTTGAATTTTAAGACTCTCAGAAATTTTTATCAATCTTTTTTTTACTAATTGATAAACTTTAAAGATTATTAAAAAATCTTTTTTAAAATTTTAAAAAGAACAGTTATCCAATTTCAATTCTTATTTAAATTTTCTTATGCTATTTATTTAAGAAATTAATAAGACTTTGTATTAAAAAAAAGTTAAACTTTTATGTTACTACAAATTGAATTATCAAAATTGAAAAATTATTATATTTAGAATTTTTTTGTCACAATTCTTATCTAAGAATTTAAAAAAAATCTAAGGAATAATGTAAAAAACAAAAATCTTTTTTATTTTACGTGATTTTCTTAATTAAGGAATCATTAATAATAATTATTTTATTTAATAATATAATTCTTTTATTTAAAAATAAACTTTGTTTTTAAAAATCAAAAGATTCAAATAATGTAAAGTATTCTGGAATCGATCCTTTAATATAAAAATACAATCAAATTTGTAGATAATTTATAATTTTTTTTTATAAACAATTTTTAAGAATTTATTTTTGATCATTCTACGATTTTCAACGATTTAGAATCCGATAAGAAATTTAAAGCCATCTAAAAAGAATAGGTAATAAAATTGAGTAAGTTCTTGTTAAGATTCATTCCTTTGGAAGTTATTTACTAAAATTATTTTCTTAAAAAAATTAAAAATAGTTTTTAATGATTTTAATTTAATCGATAGAAAATTTAAAAATTATGCTTGATTTTTTGTGAATTAAATTAAGATTAATTCATTGAATTAATCAATTAAAATGTATAAAAGAAAATATAATTTTATGAGATACAAAAATTTTGAGAAATTAAAATTTTATTATATTTTAAAGCCGATTGATTCAAAAATAACGCTAATTCTTTTTTTAATTTTAAATACCATCAAGTTTATTGGTACCTCTGTTATGCAATTTATTGATTAATTGGTCACAAATGATTCCTTTTTTTTTGATTAATAATGAACCTTCGTTTTAATATTTAAATAAAATTAGATGGTTTTTAAATTTTTTTTATTAAGTGACTAGTCCTCATTTTCCATCTAGTCATAAAATTTTGTAATAACAAAATTTAGTAATTTTTGTTTCCATTCAACTAAATATCTTTATTTTTATAATTATTTTCTAAAATTTTGTAAAAATAAAGCTTTTAGAATATTATTTTTTTAATTCAATAAAAGAGTTGAAATAACTGAACTCTTTCGTATTACAGAATAAGTTTGTTTGTTTTTTTAAGTTAACAACTATGCTTAAATTATATTTATTTGCTTAAATGTTAAAATGAAAATTAGGGTTCAGAATTTTTCAGTTTTAAACCTATTTTTTAATTTTAATAAAAAAGTTATTTAAAATTTAGAATTTGCAAATAAAACTTACACGCTCCCGTTTTTTATCGCCATCTTTCATCAACGCTTCCTCGGCTCTTGAGTTTTTTAATTGAATTTGCTCTTTGACTTGCATCAATTCACCTAGTCTACTATTTATAGTCATTTTACTAGCATTGTGATCGATTGTAAGTCGTTCATATTCAGTTCTTAGCTCTTTTAGTTTATCAGAATTAGCAATCAAATTTTCAAATAAGTCCAGATTTGTGTCGAACAATGTTTGATGTCGCATCATAAGACTGGCGTATTTCGATTCACCGGCCTCTAGATAATCTAAACAAAAATTACGGTACATTAGTAAAAAAAAAAGAAAAAAAATATTTTATTTTCTACTTTCTGGAAGCATGTCGATTACTTTAGATAGAAATTCTTTATATTGTTTATTTTTTTCTACTTTTTTGGTATAAGAATGATGACTGTGCTTGACTTCTTCCAATTGCTTTACCAACAGATCGTACTCGAGCATTTTTTGTAAACGAAGCTTAAGTTCTGTTTGGTATTTAGCTATCGCTCTTTTTCGTATAGTCTCCTTTTCGTTGATATACTGCGAGTACTGTCTGATCAGTTGCTGATTTTTTTCTTGCTTGACCATCAACTGAGCGTGTCTGTCTTGGCAAACATTGATTCGATTCTCAAATTGCTTTCGCTTGGAAGATAAGTCTTGCTTAACCTTGTCTTCGTCGTATCTGTACTTTGCCAGAATGTTTCGTTGTAGCTTGAACTCAAGTCCTTCTTTGAGGACTCCAGTCTTTCCAGTGTTCAGTGTTTGTATTTCGGTGGTTCCTTCATCCTCTTCTCTGTGAAAATTTGAAATTACGACAGCAAAAAATTAACTAAATTACTTGTCATTAAATTGAGTCAAAAAAACCTTCGGATTTTCGTACTCTCCTTTTTTTTCATCTATCAATGATATTATGTTTTTGCGAATCATGCTACGAACCATTTGGTTGTCTTCGTCAGATATAGCCATGGTCATTTTCCGCAACAACAGCAAAAAAAGTTCTAAAAAGCTTAATGCAAAATTTTGAGAAATTTGTGCTATAATTTATTTTTCTCAGGAGCCATTAAACTTGTAGAGATTGAATTTTTTTGAAAAAATATATTTAATTTGTTGTCAAAAGTTAAGCAAAAAAAATGCTCAATTAAATCTGAGGAAAACTTTGTGAGCAAACAACTTTGTACCGATATTCGAAATGGTTCAAAATATCGGAAAGAGATTAAATAGTCGATCTACTTTTTGCTCGATTACACAAAAATTACAAAAAACACAGGTATTTCTAGTAAAACACGTCTTTTAACTTAGGTACTTGGAAATTTTAATTTACACTTAATTAGCTTACAATTAAAATCTTCAATATTCAAGTCTGTCATAAACTTGTTGTTTATGAAATAAAAAATACTGCTACAAGAGTTACTTTGCATAAAAAACAATTAAGACTTAGTGATTCACAAAATCCAAACAATAAAGGTAAATTATTTCTATGCTCCTGACAAATCCTTTGAAGCATTTTTTTTCTAAATTTTTTAAATTGATGATAATTTTGGGCCAAACAAAACACTATTAGGTTTTTGATTATTTTTGTTATTTCTTTTGTTTATTTGCTAAACAACCGTGTTTCTCAGGATGTTAGCTTTGAACAAAAAAGCTACTATTTACATTAAAAAGTTAACCCGAAATGAACAAAATACTGACCCAATTGACTTCAGACTAGATTTAGTCTAGAAGTCTCAGAGATCAGTATCCGTATTATTGATCAGGAGATTGTTATCCTACTTTTTGGACAAAAGCTGATTGTGAATTCTACTAGAAATAGTTGTCGCTGAAATTGAATTTACATTTCCTGATGAAAAAAATATTAAAAATTTTCTGGAAAAAGCTAATTGACTTAGTTGCTACGTTTTTTTAACCTAATTGGATCTGAAGCTCCTTCCAAATCGATCGAAATTCAAAAGCACTCCAATAATCCTTTAATTTCGAGATTAATTGAACCAAGAATTAAATAATTTTAAATTTATTTATTTTAACTTAGATTAAATAGCAAGTTTTTTTAGAAAATTCTAAATGGAATAATGTGTTTTTTAAGCTACTTTATTTCGAAAAATAATAAAAAATCCAAAATTAAGTTTTTTAATTTTTAAAAATTTCTAATGCGCCATGGGGTCTTTAATTAATGCTAGCTTGTCTAAATAAATAAAATGTTGTTGTTTTTTTCAAAAAATATGTATTTAAAAAAAATAAATTCAATTTAAAATAAAAAATAAAAAGTCTAGGGTAATCAAATATTAAATTAGATTAAATATTTCAATTAAAAATTACAAGACTAGTGGGAAACAGATAAACTAAAAATCACATTCGTTCATTTATTCTGAAATATTTAAATATCTATTTTAATTGAAATCTCAGTCTTAAAAATGGTAGCAGTAATAAATAAAATCTAAATTTTTAAAATATGTAAGCTTAATAAATTTTTCCAATTTGACTTTTAAATATTTGAATTTCGTCAAATGAATTATTTTAAAATTTTCTTGAGTCTTAGCTGCTAATCTGTTAAGCAGAATAAGAATAATTAAAAAAATATTTAAAAATTTACAAATTGAATCCTTACAACAACAACAAAATAATTAATCATATAGACGTCTCGTAAAGTTAGGCTATTGTGACTAAATTCATGAAAATATGATCCAATTTTTAGGATTAAATAATTCCATATTTTTCTGTGAGCCAAATTCTAAAAATCTTTAAAAAATATATGCATAACAAAAACTCTTGATTAAAATAACAAAACCGAACAATTATCGCAGCTAATTTTATTTCTTAAAATTAATTGCTTATTGAATTTAACTGACCAGTCTGGGCAAAAAATTTTTGAAAAATTTATTAAAAAAAAATTACTAAACAAAAAAAATATACACCTTTTTATAAACTATTTAGAGTTTCAATAATCCAATTGGAATAGGCTGTGACATTCATAAAATAGAATGGCTGTGAGCCATTACACTTCCTCATAGTGCTATTTGTGACGTCATTTCCAAATGATATAATGCCAAAAAGATACCATTTGTGGTTTCTATAAGCAAGAACTGGTCCTCCCGAATCCCCAAAACAAGTACTCTTTGGTGTCTGAGTTTCATCGTATGCACAAGCAGTCTTCTCTTTGTCCCATCTGTCACCAATCATGCCCGTATTACAATATGAACTATCTTGCTTTTGAACTTTAAAAATGGCTTGCTGCAGTGAATTTTTCAAGTAATTTGAATGATCATAGTCCTCGGAATATGTTCCCCATCCAATGGCCACGACCCAGTCATCATATCTTAAACTTTGCTGCACAGAGTCCCCGTCAAAAGGCAAGCAGATCAAATTAACTTCAGGTCTGTTTACTTTCACTTTTCTTCTCAACTTAATTATGGCCAAATCGTTGAATAGAGAAAAGCTGTCCTGGTTAAAATCAGGATGCCAGTTAAATATGTCTATTTTGTAAATATTCTCGTCAGTTAAATCCATAGGATCAGTGTCGTGGTCATGTATTCCAACATGAACTTCGACAAGGTTCAATACCAGTGTCAAGTTATAATTCAATGGCTTGAATAAAAGCCATAGACAATGAGCTGCAGTGAGCACATGCATCTCTGAAATAAGGTTACCACCACAGACATGGTAGCTTTTATTGGCTATCAAGCGAATTGAGACTAGGAAAGGCCATGAATTTTTGACCGAGTCTTCGCCGCCAATAATCCGCTTATGCCGATTTGAGTACTCAAATTTTGAAAGATCGATGCTGGGTTTGTGCCATGTTTGACCGCAGTCGTCCCAGTTGAATTCAAATTTTGAGCTTTGGGATCTTTGCTCAAGGTACATTAGCATGGCGATTGTGGCCAATGCAACCAGGAAAAATGCTATTAAAATCAAAAGACACTTCTTTTTTTTGGGCTGTGGTTTTTCGCTTTTTCTTAGTAATGAACGATTTACTTCGGCACCAGGTGAATCCATTTTTCATTTGAAATTCGAAAAAAATCTTATTAACTTTTGATATTAATTTGAAATTTGAACATTTAACAAGATATCTTTTATTATTTTAATTAGTTCGTTAAAGGTTAGAAAATATCTTAATTAGAACTTAACGCTTCACTTTTAATTCTTATTCCTTGGCTTGAATTTAAAGATCATGTTTCCTGGTAAATTTATCAAATTATTTTCATTAGCTGATGAACTATCATATTTTGTGTTTAGCAAAGAAAAATATATTTTATAAATCAGCTTTTTGGGTCGTTTATTGTTTTGAATAGACTGACTAGAAAAAAATATCTCGGCAAGAATTTTGATGCAAGTTTTTTGTTTCTAATAAGAAATTTTTTAATGACTCGAAAATTTTTTAATGCTACTTGTTTCATCAAAATAATTTTGGAATATTATTTTTCCAGGTACCTAAACCTAAAAAGAACTAAAATATACAAAAATTAAAGTTCTTTTGATTATGATTTGCCTTATATTTTCTAGTTTTAATTAAAACTAAAGAAAAAATTCAGATAGTATCACTAAATATTCACTAAAAAAACTGAGCTGATTAAAAACTTATAATTTTCGGTATCAAGATATTTTTTCTGATTTTACAAGTTTTTCTCATTCTAAAAAATTTTGCCCAATTTGAATTAGGAAAACAATTTTTGGATATTTCCGGAAGATTTTATATTTTAAAACAAAGAATTTTTTATTTTAAAATACCTATTTATATTTTTAAAAATTGAAAAAAATTTATTCGATCATCAATAATATTTATTTAAAAATTTTGATAACTAGAAAAAAGACAAAACATTCAAACTGAGTTGAAATGGCTATTTAAAATTTGCTTTAGTATGTCTCTTTCAATCATTAAGCTAAAATAATACGAAGACAAGGTCATTTTAATGAATCATATTGGAAGATTCTTTGCCCATATTTAAGGGTTGTTAATGGATCAAAAATTATTTTTATAAAAACACAGCTAAAATGCTTTAGTTTATACAAAGAATCAAAATTAGTAATTAAAAAATTTCTTCCTGATATTAAACAAAAATCTTTTTATTAAATTTTTATAAATTAAAAATCAATTCTACCTATGACTTATTTAGCAGATCCCTTTGATGATATGGCCGATAGTGACAATCAATATTAATCATTTCTTGGTAACGTTTTTAATCCCAATATTTAGCTCTGTACAATAATCATATTTTGATTGACAAATAATTTAGCATTTAATTTTGAGTTTTTAGTCTTTATTTTTTTGTAGTCGAAATGATTAAAAAAATTTTGAATCTTAATGCAAAAAGTATAAAAAATTCAGTAAAAGCGTTAATAAGAATGGGCTGTGAAAATTCTTCTTTAGCCAAGTGATCGAATTAACTGAATTATAAAAAAATTCATGGTAGTATAAAGAAGGACTAAGATAGATTTTTTATTCTTTTAAAAAAATAGTTTCTCCAATTTTATAATTTTTGCTGTAATTTGAATAAATTCTACGATTTCAAAATATTCAAAAATAATGATTTTAATAAAATTTTGAATTCCAAATGGTTTAATTTTTTGTGTTTGAAATACAAAATGTATCCAATGTTGAAATAACATTGAAAAAGAGCGACGTTTCAAATTATTTTATCAGTCTCAAATAAAAAAATAATTTTAAGTTAATATTGCAAGCATTTTCATATTTGAAATAAAATTCTTTAGTGAAATAGAATGAGTTTAATTTTAATTTTAAAATCAGAAAAAAATATTGAATTTTTTTTTTTAATTTTTAAATAATTCATTTATTTATTTTTTCCCGAGCAAATGCTCATTCAGACTAAAAAAATTTGAAAAAACTTAAAATATCGTTAAATAATATAAAATTAAACAAATAAAAAGAATAAAAATGGGCATTAATAAGAAAAAAAATATATTCAATCATTAAAAAACTGGATCTAGTCGGTTAGGTGAACCATAGTTCACTTTTTATCCGAAATTTGTTCTCAGGTTTTGTGAGCTATTGGTAAATATTTTGAACAATTTTTTTGTTCAAAATAGAATTATACGAAAGATTTTTGGATTATGTGAACAAATTGAATAAAGCTCAAAATTTAATAGAATGCCTTATTTTCGAAATATTCTTAAATTAGTTAATAGTTTTTTAGGTTTTTTTTTTTTTGAGGAGCTTTAGAAATAGCATTTGCTATGATCTGGTTGACTTGGTATTACTCTTTCCATAAATCTTTGCCTTTCAGCAAAAATAATAAAAATTAAAATAAATTGTTCACCCTTTGAGAGTTTGACTTTGGGGAACATAGATTCATCTATTTCGCAAAATTTTCCTACTCCGCCCAACTTTAAATTTTCTATGTAATTATCTTATCTTATTTTCATCATTGCATTAGCTTTTTTGAATTAGGTGAACTAATAGTTCATAAAGCCTGAGAATAAGAATCGTTCCAGTAACAGGTGAACCATAGTTTACCTAACGGACTAGAAACGAAAAACTTTGTTTTCTTCTTATAAAATTTTGACACAAGTGATAATTTACTTTCGTTTGGTGCATATGAACAAATACTCAATTGATAAAAAATGGAAAACAGGGCGTAGTTATTTTTTTAAACTACAAATATTATCTTAAAGATCATCATATCACAAACCTAAAGTCAAAATTCATAAGAAAACACCAAGTTTTTCATGCTTGAAATATTAGCTTAAAATTATTTTTTTATTTGAAACTGAAAAAAATGTTTGAAACATCGCACTTTTTCAATGTTACTTCAACATTGGATACATTTTGTAATTCAAACACAAAAAATTTAACCAAATTTATTTTAATATTAAAAAAAAATTTTGGCATTATGTTTGATTATCATCTATTAATGAAAAAATAAATTAGATTTAAAATAGATTACAAATTTTTTATAGCCAGATTTTATCTTTGACATTTATCATAAATCGATTTTTAATATAAATTTTTTGCAGTTTCTGAATAAATAGATGAGATAACTTTTTTTGTCATTGAATTTAGAGCCCGTAAATTTGAACCAAAATGAAGCAATTTGAATAAAAAATATTAATAAATTTTTTTTTTTAATTATAACATTTTATAAAGTTTTAATTAACTGTATTATTTTTGCTAAAATTATTTTAAATCTTTTTATGATAATATTAGAAATAAAAATATGTTTTTCCCAAGTAAACCTTTTAAAGATACGAAAACGGGAATTATCGATATGGTCTTTAATTCATGTGAATTTTTCACTCAGACTTTATAAGTATTTAACTTCAATAAAAATTTTTAATTTTGCGTAAATTTAGTAAAGTTTTTAAAGAGCCAAAAATAGCTTTTTTAGGAATTTTGAAGATTTTCTGGTTTTTGGGGAAACGAGTTTTAATTTTTAATAAAATACGTTATTGTATGTAAATTAACATTTTTTACAGTTAAAGGTGGTAAAAAGGTTAAATAAAGTAAAATTTTATTTATACAAGTTTTTTTTAAAGTGAAATAGTAAAAAAGAAAAATCATGTGTCTTTTTTTAAGTAAAAAAAGTTAAAAAAAATTGGGTTTTAAAATCACAGTTTTTGGAAAATCAGTGATAATATTATCAGAAAATATTATAAAATGCAAACTTTATTTAAATTTTTTCTAAGCTTTTTCATTATTTAAGAACTATAATCCTAGCACCAATGTAACATAAATATTTAAATATTTTAATAAGTTAGATGATTGAACCTGATAGAACTGATGAAAAACATTTTGCAAAATAAATTAAGTTGTTCAATTTTAAGAGTCCAAGAAGTTTAAAACGTTAAAAAGAAATAAAATTTTTTTTAATGATTTCAAATCTAAAAGTAAAAATTAACCAGAATCATAATCAAGATTCTGCAAGATTTTTCTAAAAAATTTTTACAAATTTTGCTAAAAAAATCCCATGCAAAGACTGTTTTTTACTTTAAGGACCTTTAAATATTTTAAATTGATGCCATACATAATTTACAAATTCATTTTAGTCTAAATTTGAGTTCGAAAAAATTTAGATAAAAGAAAAAAAAGTCCAAAGAGAATTTCAGCCCAGAAGGCTTTTGAGCTTATAAAAATAAATCCTAATACCTAATCTATTTATTTAAATCAATATGATATGAATTTTGATGATTAACAAGTTGAAAGTAAATTTTAAGATGATTGTTCAATTTATTTTTTTATTTATTAGTATTTTACGTACTAAATCAGATGGGACCTCGGAATTTGATTGCTAAAAATAGGTTTGCATATTTTTTTAATATGATAAAAGAGAAAATATTACCTGAATGTTTAAAATATTTAATATCTGTCTATTTTTTTTATTTTTATTTATTTTATGTCTAATATTTTAAATTGAGGAAAAGACGTATAAAATATTTGCTTATTATTTATTTTATTTGACAACCAACTTTTTTATTTTATAAAAGTCATTTTTTACAAAGATATTGTGAAACATTAAATAAAAAATCTTGAATAATCAATATTACTTTTTACTGCTTAGCTAAAGTACCTTTTGCTTTCGACTTACGACTAACGGTTTACTTTAGTCTTCGGTTCAACTGCTACATGTATGTATTTTGTAGGTATTTTTACAAACTTTAAGTTTACCGCTAAAGCTATAATATGGTATCAATAATAATTTTTTATATAACAGGCACAACTACATCTACTTCTTGACCTTATCCTTGAAATGAGTATTGTACATTTTAAAAGTTAAACCCCAGAAAAAACAACATAAAAAAATATTTTAAGAAAAAAAAAGTCTTTAAAAATGTAATTCCCAAATCCGACACTTTTTTTAGACAAAAACTAAATTGTTTAGCGGTGCATGTAAATAATAGCCATAAAAAAAAACAGCTACAATTTACATTTCATAATAATTCTTGGAATCAAAGCTTTCTTTTAATTTCATTAAAAAACAACTTTCTTCATTTTCTTAAATTTATAGTATACTTAGAATCTTACGTTTTTGCAATGAGCGCATTCATCGAGCTCCCAACCACAGGTATAGTCTACATTCATTTCTTAATATTCAATTCTTGTGCATACACTTCTGGGGCAAAAAATTTCAATTCTGATGGCAGCTCTTTGATTGCATTCAAGGATCAAATAATTAGTTTCTGACATAACTTGCGGGACAAAGGGCGTATAATCGATAACATATCTTACTAGTATCTTGTAATCCTGTATGATTACTCAACAGAGTATGTTGATGATATTTATAAAAAAATTTAGGTATGATGATGAAAAAGATATGGATGAAATGCTAATAGACGGGGCTATTGAGTAAATGATTCAAAAAGTAAATAATAATGAAGTATAAATTTTTAGAATTTAGATAAAACTAGTTAAAGTGGAATTATTAGGATCACAAAAGATAAATGTAAATGAAATTAGAAATTTGAGTTAAATCAATTTCATAAAAGAACCTAAAACACCTATATATATTTAAAATATATAAATAGAAAAAGGATATATTTAATTTTATACACAATTCTTATAAGGTATTTTAAAAAATCCATATTTTGCGTGTTAAGGTATAATATAATAAAAATAATTTAAATAAAATATAGGAGTTTTTAAATTATAATAATTATTATATTCTTTAACCTCTTTTATTTTAAATAGATAAATATCATTTATGAACCATCATAAATTGGACTTCTTTCTAATTAAAATTTAAAAAAAAAAGGGTAAAATTAAATTAAAATGTTTTAACTATTTTATTTTGTTTAATTTGTAGCGAGCTAATGCTCCTTCAGTTAAAAAAAAAAATAAAAAAAAATAAAAAAAAATAAAAAAAAAAAAGCTAAATAAGATAAAATAAAATAAAAATAATTGAAAATTAAAATAAAAATTTCTCCCATAAAATCAGGCTTTCCATTTTAAAGTGCTAATAGCCTATAATTTTGTCAGCTAATATTTTTGACATTTATCAAAGTAGAAATCGATTTTGAAATGCTAACATTCTTTAAAAGTATTGTATTTACCGATAAAATTTTATCTCAAAATTGATAAATATGATCGCGTTACTTTTCAAGAACAAAATCTAATCTAGAATGCCTTTCACAGTTATAAACTTAAAGCGCTAATGATCAATTAAATTTAGACATCTCATAAAAAATTATCTTGTAAAAAATCGAGTGTAATGGTCAGCTTTAAAAAAGTGTTAACAATCTTTACTTACTAATTAGCAACAGATTAAATATCTTTCAGTAATCTGATGTAGCGAAAATACATCTAGTTGTTAAATTTTAATTTTATTGACATTATTCGAAGTAGTCTGAAAATTCTTTGCTATAAAAATTTGTGGAAATTCAGGATTTAATAACAGGATGATAAAAATTACACTAATGGAACCTAAATTATCTCATGTTAAAATCGTATACAAAAATACAGTTAAATTGATGACAGGATTGGAAGAAAAAACCACTTTTGAGGATTTGATTAAAGCTATCTTGGTTACTAAAACTTCGGAAGATTCCAAAAAGCAAAAATCAAGCGATGATTATGTCATTTGTCAATGTGTGAATGGTGTTGAAAAAATACTTGGTTCAAATAGCCGAGTTTTAGAAGAGATGCGCCAAATTCAACGGGAAATAGAACAGTTTGGAACGAACATTCAAATTTTTTATCTAATGCGATCTAAAAAATCAGTAGACACTTTTGGTAAAAAGAAAAGTCTATTTAAAGAAGATGATACGTTTACGTCTTTGGAAAAATTAATCAAAAATTTTGATTTCTATATTCATGAAAGACAAGTTTATATTGATTTACTGGAAGATTATTTGACAACATTATCTTTAATAGATGACCAGAGCCAAACTTCAGCCCTTAAATTTGATACCGAAGTTTAATTTTTTTGTTCAATTTTTTAAAATCCAATTATTTTTAAATAAATTTATAATATTTCTTTTAATTATTTTTTTTTCTAAAAACCTATAGTTCGATTAAAATTAAACTTATTTAATAAAAAAAAAACCCTATTCTTTCTCAAGATTTTCAAGTTAATGAGAGAATACAATGAAAAATATTGTAATAAAAATCTTGTATAATCTACATATCTAATCAATATTAGATAATAAAGACTGACAACAACTATAATTTTATTTTCTCCAGTTTTGAAATTGTTTAAAACTTAAGAAATTTTCAAACTTCATGGTTTAAACGATGATTTTTGCCATTCAGACGAATCCTGGATTGTTCTACCAAATATATATTAAATATTTATT
Organism: Brachionus manjavacas; assembly: GCA_019054805.1. Taxonomy (NCBI): domain Eukaryota; kingdom Metazoa; phylum Rotifera; class Eurotatoria; order Ploima; family Brachionidae; genus Brachionus; species Brachionus manjavacas. The sequence continues at coordinate 1,512,382 of JAHQIY010000005.1, forward strand.
TGGTAGAACAATTATATAAATAAACAATTATATAAATGAACAATTATCGTTTATTTAATACTCTATTCTTTTTGCAGATGACTTAGCTACTTTTTTTTTTAAAAAGAAAGGAAATCTCGAGAGTTTAATTAATAAGTACTTAAAAGAAATTGAAAAATGGCTTTTCAAATGGAAAATGAAAATGTCTGTTGAAAAGTCATGCTACACGATCTTTGAAAAAAACTCTAGAAAAAAAAACTAATCTTGACCTAAAATTATATGAAAACAGTTTAAATATAAAGGAAAAAGTTAAGTTCTTAGGAATTACATTAGACTCAAAGCTTACATTTAGTTTAATGGTGGATGAGATAAAAGAGCGCTATAACTCAAGACTAAATATTATTAAATATCTATCGAAAAAAAAATGGGGCCTTAAACCCAAAACATTAGGAATCTATACAAATCCTTAATAGGATCAATTCTCAATTATTCTTTTCCTTGTTTAAATTCACTCACAGAAACCAACATTAAAAAAATACAAGTGATTCAAAATTCAGCAGTTAGATCCATCTTGAAACTAAAATATGATACTCCCTCCAACAAAATGCATCATGAGGCATATAATAAACTTAAACTCCTAACAGTCTCAAATCGACTTTTTGAGTTGAGTGAGAAATATGTTAGGGCAGGACTGAGTCATTCTATTCCATCGGTTGTCAGACTTGTGGAGGAATACAAAGAAGGTTTCGAAGCAAGATATATTGATTACCCAACTCCATTGTGTAATTGCTACCTTACTATTTCTTCCTTTTTCCCTGAAAAATCAGACATTTAAAAAAATGTATCCTGTTATTCTATCAATATATCTAATTTTAATTTTCTTCTATTTTAACTTATTTTATTTTTTATTTTTTTTTATATATATTTTTTTTCTTATTTTAAACTTTATTTTATTTTTTTTTTTTTTTTTTTTTTTTAAATTTTGAATTTTTTTGGTGCGTAATTAATTCAAAACAAAAAAAAATAAAATAAAAAATACTTTGATATTAAATAAACATAAGAAAATAGATAAATAAATTAAGAATCATTGATAATGAATTTTGATATCTATGTTTCGTCGTTCTTAATTCAGAAAACTAATTTGAATTTTAAAAATTTATTTGTTTTTTTGTTGTCATTTTATTCTGTTCTTTTGTATTGAATTTCTCTTAATCGTGTAAATCAAGAACTGGCTTCATAAAAAATTTTAATTTAGAATTGAAACTTTTTTAATAATCAAATAAATTTTCTTAAGTCAATGGAACTGAATTTATAAGTGATTTTATAGAGATGAATTTTAAAAATTTCTCATTTAATCTGCACTCAACCTAACTGATTTAAATTAGAAATTTTTTCTCAAAATTCTTTTTGAATTGCACACTTTAACTTTTTAAATTCTATTCATTTATTTGTTAATCCGTCCCGAGCTAAAGCTCTTTCAGATTTTAAAAAATTATTAATGGCGCTATCTTTTTATTTTTTAATTATCATTGCATTAAAAATCATTAAGAATATCGGAATTAGCTTTATCCGTATAGATTATTTGAAAAAATTATTAAATGGTTTCATCAAATCTTTTCTTTATACTAAGATATTTAAAACTAAATAAGATTCGAAATAAAAATAATAAAAATTTTACTTTATCATAAATGTTAAAACCTTACTTGACACTTAAAAAATTAATTTTTTTTTCTCTTTAAAATCAATTTATTAAATCTATCTGAACGGTTTCAATCGGTCATATTAAAGTGACTGATTCTTGTAAATAGACACATTTAATAAAATTTTTAAATATTATAATAAAAGATTAAAGTTTATTACGACAAGAAAAAATTCAAAAAAAACAGATAAAATAATTATTTTATAAAATGAATGAAATGTTTTGTTATTTTCTAATGCCTCGCCCAAAATAACCAGATCAGTAAATAACTGGTTATTAATTCAATTAAACTAGCTCATTTGATTTTATGTACTACCTGTTAAAATAAACGTAAATTATTGTTTAATAATCTATTTAATTTCTTTAAGTTTTTATAAATTAATTAAATTTCAGAATAGAAAAAATATTTGAAAAATAATAATTCAAACGATTTAAAACTTAGAATTTTTATTTTCTTTAATTAAAAAATATATTTTTACAATTCCTTTGGAAGTTTTAACATTTTCAGCATGGGTTATCAAACATTGACCAATAATTCCATATGCAAGAGTTGGTATTCCTAGATAATTAAAAAAATTAAAGGTAGAACATTCCTTAAATACCTCAAATACCTAGGTTAAGTATTTTGATGAGACGAAAAAAAGAATTTTGATTACGAATAACTTTTTCATCAAAATTCTTTTTCTCTTTTTGGTTTAATCGAGTGCAGTGGTACTTGATGAAAGGAAAACAACCTGTTCGTAAAATCAAATATTCATGTTCGTCAGTTTTATTGATAAAATATGTCTCTTTAAACTGATCATTGTAGACACTTTTTTGTTTCACAAAATAAGACGTCCAAGGTGGATAGTTTTGCTGTTTTAAATAACAGTTCAGTACTTCCGATGCTCTGGGAAGATTTCTTGGAAAAAATTTATCGAATAATAAATAAATCATTTAATGATTTTAGCAAATATTTAAATTGAAATATACTATAGTTAAATTTAGATTTTAAGGCAAAAGAAAAATAACAAAAATTCCAAATTTGTAGCCGCGAATTCAGAGCATTTTGTATTTTATTAATATGACATGAAAATTTAAATCGATTTATTTTATTTTCAGTTTTTTTTGTAAATCTGTATTGAGTATATTCTCTTTCATATCGAAATAAAGATTAAAAATATTAAAAAAGTTAGATTTTAAAAAAATTATTTAAAACTATAGACGAAATTTGATGGTAAATCAATTGAAACAAATTATGTAACAATAAATTCAAAAAAATTAAATTTAACTTAATTTACAATGGAAATATTTATGATTCTTTATTTTTCAAGTTAGCATTAATCTTATTTAATTGAATCAAAATAAATATTGATTTTTAGTATTAAATAAAAATCAAAGAATTTTTAAAAATTTTTAATTTAATCTTTGAATTGCCATTAGAAATTAGTTTTTTGTGGTAAAAATGAGGAATCTTAATATTTCGATCCACAATTTATTTTTTGATCATAAATTTTAGTTAAATTTAGTTAGAAGTTTTTTTGTAATTTTTTTGATCAAGAATAATGCTATTATTAAATGTTACCATTTTAGTCAGTAAAATTTTACAAACTTTTTTTATTAAAATTAAAATTATTTTTATTAAAAAAATTTCGGATCGAAATATTAAGATTCCTCATTTTTACCACAAAAATCTAATCGAATTTTAATTATTGGTGCGGCCTAAAAACTAAAGTTTTCATAAAAAATACTTATTTTTTCTTGCTTTTTTTTAAAATAATTTAAAGCTTATTTTCTAGACTTTAGTGACGAGAATGATGATCAAATGAAGAAATATTTTTTATAATATTTTTTTTAATGTGCCTTATCAGCACACTCGCTGGCTAGCCAGCTACAGTCAAAACTAAATTAAATTAAATTTCATTTGATTCATAAGAAACAGCCTTTTTTATACTCAACTGCAGTAAAATAACCCCAGTTTCAAATCAATAAACCTAATTTTATTTTTATTTTAACTAGACAATTTTGTATCCAAAAATTTTTTTTCTTTTTTTTTTTTTAATAAAATTTTTTCATAACGAGATTCTCAAAAACTTTAAGTTTAGTTAACTTTCAGTTAACAGAACGTTATGTTTTACAAAATAGATGTAAATTCTCAAGTCTTAACTCAAAATTCAAAAAAGTAAATACAGTAAAAAAGATTGAAACAGTTCCAAAGAAGAGAGGAAGAAAAAAGCGAGATGAAAATGGTAAAATTATCAGACCGAATAAAATTTAACATTTCATCTCTTAATCATTCATTAAACTTAAACTCAAATTCAATTATCGAATCGAATAGAACAATTTTTTTATAAACTCTTTAATTTTACCTTTAATTTTTTTTTTTAAATGCTCTTAGAGTTTAGTTCAAAAATAGAAATAAGCCTAAATTTGACTTAATTTCTATTTCTAAATTAACTCTACAATTTTTTCATTTATTATTTTTTTTTTGAGAGTAAAAGTTAAATTTGGGCTTTATTTTTTGGAATAAATATCCCAAATGCAAGGTATTTTCTAGCTAATTAAATTTTGATTATTAAAACATAGAAACTATGTAATTAATTCTAAAAGAAAAAAGGCTGGATTTGGGCTTTACTCTTAGAGTTGTTAACACGAGGTTACGGTATTTTAAACAAGCCGTTTAAATGATAACATTACACCCGCATAATAAAGAAAAAATTTGAGAAAACTAGATAAACAGTTAAGCAAAAACAAGAGAACTAAGCAAAAAAACAATATCTTCTAAAATTTATTTTTATCTATTTTTAATCTCAAACTTTTTTATTTTTCTCATTTTTGATCAAATTTAATACTTTAAATTAAAATATTGACTTGAAATTTTAAAATTAAAATTTTTCTAGATTATTTCAAAATAAATTTTAGTTTTACCGAAAACTAAAAAAAATCGGTCTTAGAGTTTAATTTTCAAATTCTAATTTAAATTTTTTATACAGAACGTGTGTAGGATTTTTGTTGTTTGAAGTTCAGTGCTAACTAATAATTTTTGCATTTATTGCCTTGTAAAATATCAAACATTCGGTTAAAAGTGCGTGAAATAAAAATAAGTCGATTTTAATTTTTTTTTATTTTTTACGGTTTTTTTTTCATTAAATTTTTGGAGAGGTCTTTTCACCTGTTGAACTTTTCTCGTCCATCCTTTTTAACTTTTTCTTTTTCATTTTACGTTCTTTGTTTAATTTTTCCACGTCCTATAGAAAAAAATTAAAAAAAAAATTTAATAAGTTTGTAATCGCTTTACAATTCCTTCCAACAAAAGCATTTTTCTTTTATTTATTTTTTCCTTTTCTCCAAAATCTTCTTCATCCAATTTCTGAAAAATAAATCAAAAAACTTAGCAATTCATCTTTTTTTTGTTAAATTACTATTTCAGCTTCACTTCTAGTTACTGATACTTCAGTTAAAATCTTCAAAATATCCTTTTCATTTAATTTATATTCTTTTAAGCTTAAATCTACAAAAAAAAATAAATTTATTTAAATAATAATTTCCGAGTATCTAACTTATTTTATTCTCGATCTTATGCATCAAAGGAATATCATATTGTGTTACTATTGTGATGGCTTTTCCTCCACGACCAGCTCTTGCAGTCCTCCCAACTCTGTGTATGTACTCTTTAGGCACAAAAGGAACATTTTCATTTATGACCAAATCTACAGTAGGAATATCGAGACCTCTACTCGCTACATCGGTAGCGAACAGTATTTTTACTTGGCTTGATTTAAACTGCGACAGAGATGCGATTCTGAGTCTTTGTTTCATCAGAGAATGAATCTCCACACATGGCATGTCGAATTTCCTAGCCATCAAGGCTAATAGCTGACAATTACGACAAGTGTTCGTGAACACAATTACGGAACTTTTTGGATGGGTTGCAGCAAACTCTTTTAGTAAATGAAACAAATAGGCGTCTTTTACTTTACTTGGCGACAAAATATAAAATTGTTCCAGTTGATCAACAGTCGCCTTGCTGACAAAAAAATTAAAAAATTTCAAATAAAACATTCTATTTTGGACTTACTCTGATTGAGCATCAAATATAAATGGCTTTTTTGTTGACAATTCTTGAAGCTTTTTAATTGTATCTGTAATGGTTGCACTAAATAAAAGAGTCTGTCTTTTTTTTGGCAAAATGTTAAAAATTGTTTGTAATTGGTCACCAAAATTATCTTCCAGCAATCTATCAGCTTCGTCCAAAACCTAAAAATATAATTAATTGAGAAAATCATTCAAAATCAAATAAAAAAAATACCAGCATTTGAATTTTACTAAGAGAAAAATTGGTTCCACTTTCGATGTGATCAGCCAGTCTGCCTGGTGTAGAGATAACAACGTGAGGCTTTTCGGACAGTTGAATTGCTTGCTCGGTCATTTCGATTCCGCCAGTAATAACACAGTCTTTGATATTTATTGGCTTAGCTAAGATTCTGAATTGATCGGCTATTTGGTAAGCCAGCTCTCTTGTTGGTGTTAAAATTAAAGCAAATATGCCATAAGGGTCCTCGGAGAGCTTTTGTATGATTGGTAATGCAAATGCAGCTGTCTTACCAGAACCTGTTTTGGCGCATCCGATTACATCTTCGTCATTTAAAATTCGAGGAATGCAGTGGTATTGAATTGGTGTTGGCGATTTGTAGCCAATTTGCTTGCATTGTTCCACTAACCAATTGCTTAGTTTTAAATCTTTCAGTGGAACATCAACAAAATCTTCACTCATTTTAATCAATTAGTATTTTTTCAAAAATAACAAAATTAAGCGTGAATAAAATAATATATATTTTTGTTTTCCACTAAAGATGAATTCAAAATAAATTTTATGTTTATTCGCATTTAAGTTTACAAAAGTTTAAAAAATTTGATCTAATTTTGGCCCTAAATTATTTGCTTAGCCAGTTTGATTTTGACTCTATTGAGTTCATGATAGGGAAGCTTTTACATAAAAATTGTTTTTAGATTGTTGAAAGCTGAATTTCCTATCAATTAAGCATTTAAAAAAAAATAAATGATTTTTAGTTCTATACATAAAAAAGTTTCAAGAATAATCAATAAACTGACGAACTTGCCCATAAAAGACCGATTAACACTTCATTTTCTAAAATTTAAATTTTATTTTAATTTAAAAAAAATTATTTTTTTATTGTTTTGCTGAAAAAATTTAAAATTTTTTTTAATGTAAAAATTAAGTTAATATTATTTATTTTCGTAGTAGTAGTAGTAGCAGCGAAAGCTGTGACACATGCGCATGCGTGTGTGGAGTGCAGTTTATAAGGCTACACTATATCAGGTGGTGCCTTTTCTCGCTTTATTCAATTAGGGTTTGAAATACTGATCTTCTTAATCGATCTGCTTAAAACTGTTCACCGACTTGGCGTTCACTACTCTGGATGGTAGTAAATTCCAGTTGATGGCAGTTCTGTTGGTCAAGAATCTGCTTCTCCCCATGCTTTCCTTACAGATTTCTCTAACCAAATGGAATGTATGTGACCTGTTTCTGCTATTTTCCCTCTCTAACCCTATATCCACCTCCTCTAGTCCATTGAATAATTTACTGGTCTATAATTCCCAAGATCCTTAATCTTTCATAATAATTTTTCCTTTTATTTCTTCCATCAACTTCGAAGCTTTGTGTTGAACACTTTCTTACTCTGTATCCTCGCCTGTAGACATGTTGTTACAGGTTGCTGATGTTAATTCTACATGTGGCCTTACAAATGTTGGGCATAGTTTCTTGAATGGGTCTATTTTAAAGTACTTGAATGTCCTCCTTATTCTACCTAGTATCCAGCTAGCCTTTTTAACGGCTGCCTCAACCTGTACTCTGTTCTTTCCGTCTGCGGTTATCATGATTCCCAGATCCCTTTCTTCTTTCGACGTACTCAGCTCCTGCTCCCCTATCTAGAATTTTTTGGATTAATTATTTTAAATATAGAATATTTCAACATTGATCTATTGATCACAAAGCTATTAATTAATTAAAAATATCCAAATGATTTTTCTCCTTTGATGGTTCTCAAGTTGGTTTTGGTGAAAGTTGATTTTCACTTTTCGTTAAATCATTACTCAAACTTCTTCAGTCATTTTTTTAAGAGTTGAATTTTAAGAGTCATTTTTAAGTCAAAATTAATATTTCAGTTATCGGGCTGATTATTTCCCTGAAATTGAATTTTTACCGTTCCATTTGGCGAATTGAACTTATGACCGACAGGGGGACTTTACTAAGAGAAAAGATAAAGAAGTAAACATCATGGTTTTGGGTTGATTGTCACTTATTTTGATGCAAATTTCGAATCAAAAATTTTACTTAGATTGACCAAATTTTAAGTAAGTTGAAAAAAAAAACAAAAATTCTCCAAATTTTTTAATAATTTTATCCTTTTTTTAATATTTTTATTATGAAATATATTAAAATAATAGTTTATTAATTAATCAGTATTTTAAAGCATTCAATTTCACATTATTTTGATAAATACAAATTAAATAAATAAAATTCCAAAATTTACATTTTCCAAATTAATTAAAAAATTTAAATTGATCGTTAATAATTTAAATATATTTGCTAATAAAATATGAGGCAAAATTAGGCCTGGTAGATCAATTTGAATTTTGAACTGGTTTCTAAATCGGTTTCATAATACCTCTTTAAAGGCAAAATATAAGTAATTTTACAATTTACGTTCTGATGTTTTTTAATTTTTTTAATATTTATTCAGTTTTCTAGAATTTTTTTTTTTATTTGGGAAAGATAATTTTCAGATTTTTGACATATTGTACAAAATATATAAAATTTGTAATCCCTAATTTGAATTTTAAATTTAAAATTTTTTCAAGTAAATAGAATTAATCATTTAAATATTAGAGAAAATTTGGTTAAGACTCTTCTTTATATTTACCAAAAAATGAAAATTTTACCAGCTGTTAACCATCTAAATGATAACTTATCTTTACAGCGCGATATAGATACTATTTCAAGTTTGGCGATTACATGAGCGACTGATTTAAACGTAGAGAAGTGTAAAGTTATCCATATCGGAAATAAAAATCCTCAGTTTGACTACACAATTTTTAATAAATATAGAACAGAATCATTTGATAAAACAAATTTTGAAAACGATTTGGGTGTGTTTTTTCAAAAAGATCTAATTCTTGGGGTGCACATGTTAGCTACTCTTCTGGCAGAGCGAATAAGATTTTGGAAATGATTTGGAAAAATTTTAAATTTTTGGACGCCAATGTAGTTAAGCTACTCTATACCTCATTACTAAGACCTATTATTGAATTTGGAGTTAGTGTTTGGAACCCAAACCTGAAAGAAGATAAGAAGGAATTAGAAAAAGTACAACGTAGAGCTACGAAGTTGATTCCAGCCTCTAAGAATCTTGAGTATGAAGAAAGATTGAATAGAATAAAACTTACATCTTTGGATACGTGAAGAATAAGAGGCGATTTGATTCAGTTTTTTAAAATTTTTAATAGTCTAGAAACTGTTAAATTGGTAGGTGAAATCAGGTGCATTCAAAGAAATAATTATATTTTGAGAGGTCATGCAAAGATAGTTACAAGAGAACTTATTAAAAATTGTCCACCACGGTTCAACTTTATCACAAACAGGGTTGTTAACGACTGGAACCGTTTACCAAAAAATGTTTCAGAAGCAAATTCGCTAAATTCCTTCAAAGCAAGACTTGATGAATGGTTTATGGATCAGAAACTGTTGTGATTGCAAACTGACACAGTTTTACGGCTTAACTCGGCATGCTCGAGTCGCAGTTATTTTACTACCACTAAATATTTGAAAAAAATTGGTATAGACTTTACTTTGTATTTACCTAAAAATTCAATAAATGATAGACAAAAATCAATTTCAAAACCAGTTTTAAATGCAAAAAAAAATCTAAAGAAAGTTTAAAAGAAAAATATTGAAATAGATTTAGACGTATTTTTCATTTTTTTTTTATATTTGGGCTGTTTCACCATTTAGGTTCAGCCTAGTTTATTGATTAAACAAATAGAGATAATATGTTTAAAAAAATAAGTATTGACGTTTTTTTCATTTATATCAAAAAATGTATTTATCTTGTTGAAAATTTTATTCTAATTTTGTTGTAATTAAAATGAAACAATTTTTGGCTTTCAAAAATTTGAATAACTAGCAACTTATTAAATTAGAGTAAATGAAGCATACTCGAATATAAAGTCTAATCAATAAACATAAAAATATCGTTTGGTTTTTTAGATTCCTAAAGAATGATTAATAATCTTTTCGATATCGAGAATGATTGTTTAATTTCTTAATTGGTTCACTTTTTTTCCTTCCCTCGTAATATTTTTTTCTTTTCCTTTTTTAAATCTTTACTTATTAATAAATTTATTTATTTATTTAAAAAGAGAACAGGTCTTGCATTGAACGTGTTTATATTTTTATGCATGGGATGATTTAATTTTTGTTAATGAAAGTTTAAGTGAAATTAATTTTTATAAATTGTTTATTTCTGAACTATTATAAACTGAACATTAATAAAAAACATGATAAATTTTCTTTAAAAATAAACTAAAACTTTTTTGATAAAAATTTTACAGTTGATTTTTAATTCCAATGCATTTGGTCATTAGCCTCAATTGAATTGAACAAATAAATAACATGTCTAATTAAAAGCTCTAAAAAAAAAGATTAACAGCTGTGCTTGTACGTAAATTTACGTAAAATTACTAAAAATACGCTTGTCGTAGCAGTACTGTGATCTTATCTCTGTAAACAAAATTAAAAGCTAAAATATCTCTTTAAATTTTCCAAATTTCCTTTGACTTTATTAATTTAATTTTAACATGAGAAAATGTTAGAATAGTTTAAAGTGAAATCTAATATTCGAATTTTGAAATTTTATCATAATTTCAACGTGTTGTTAAATTTTTGCTAATAAAAACAAAGTCAATATTTTGCCAAAAAAATAAAATAGAAAAATGTCAAATTCGGGTATAAAAAATTGGCCAGAAGTTCAACGAGCATTCGAGACCAAACGCTATGAATTAATTCTTGTGGGAAGTGAAATTTCGAAGCGAATCGAAGACAACGGAGGACAGCTTGATGAAAGTATTTTCAAACTGAAAAACCTTAACTTTTTGGAAATTGCTCGAACCAAACTGAGCTCGTTGCCAAAACAAATTTCTCTAATAGAAAATCTGACATCTTTTTTGTGCCACTCAAACGAATTGGCTGAAGTACCTGCTGAAATTGGTCTTTTGAAGCATCTAAAAAATTTGGATTTATCAAATAACAAAATCGTTCAGTTGCCAGCTGAGGTCGGCAATTTAACTGAATTATTTACTGTAAATTTAAGCGGAAATCAGCTAACTTCCTTGTTCCCTCTGAATAAACTTTCCAAACTTGCAGTTTTAAATATTAGCCGAAACTGCTTTAAATCGTTGCCAGAAGATTTAGGCTCGGATAAACTTGAGCATTTGGCTGAATTGAATGCCTCATTCAATCAGCTAGAAGAACTGTCCGATAACCTAGTCCAACTAGCATCTCTAAAGCTCTTTAACTTAGAAAACAACATTCTCAAACAAGTTCCAGCTAACTTGTGCCAATGCATCAAGCTAAAAGATTTACTTCTCAAAGAAAATAAGCTAAAAGACAATAGACTAAAAAAATTGGTCGACCAGAATAAAATGAAGCCTATCATTGAATATTTGGAACGGATTTATGCGGAAGAATTGAAAAAAAAATCCCAAGATAAGTCCAAAGCTCAAAAAAAGAAAAAACAACAAGACCAAGTGACTGAATATGATCTGATAAAAGTGTATCATTGTCAGGACCAGCAATTTGTCAGCAAAGAAATTAAAATAAGTGATTCGGTAAATGATGTCAGACCGTTCATTCTCTGCGCCATATTTCGCTCCATTGACCTAGAGACTGCTGGAAATTTAAAAAAATTCCTAAGCTTACAAGTAATCTAGAAGATTCATTTTTTTCGAATAAAATAAAAGATGTTTAAAGACAAAATTGCATGAAGAAGATTGCCAAAAACGAACACTGGCCACAATAGCCACTCATGATTTGCAAAACGTTAAGGACAAATTGTGCTATATGGCCGAAGATCCCACTAAAATAGAGGTCTTTTAAAAATTGATTTATTTTCTAAAAGTAAAATTAAAGTAAAATTTTTGCAGCTGGTTCCATTGGGTAGAAAGTATCCAATTCAGGCAAGTGAATATTTTTTCAAGTTGCTGGATGAAGCTGAAGCCGAACGCAAAGCAAAAAAACGCAATCAATTGTCAGGAATCTATAAGTATCTTACACTGGTAGAGAAACAAAGCAAATTCGCCTTTTTAGAAGACTCAGAAGCGATTATTTCTCTTCCGCCTTTGACAAACGCTGACAAAACCCGCATGTCTCCAAGCACCAAAGAGATTTTGGTCGAAATCACAAGCTCTGATTCTATCGATTCCTGTAAAAAAGTAATGGAAAAACTAATCATTGGAATGCTCGAGGCAGGAATCGTGTCTAAAGTTGATCTAAGTCAGCAAGTTGAAGATTTAAAAATAGATCAGAGTGATGAACAAAAGTTGAGACACACAATTTTAATTCAACAAGTTAGACTAGTCGATTCGAATTCCTGCTTGAAGAGTGTTTATCCGTCTAGAGTTGATTTAAATTTTAATGAAGTGATCGATTTAAAGACTCAAATCAAAGTTTTAAGAATGTATGAAGAAAATTAGGCTGTTTTATTCAAGTTAATAAAATAATTTAAATTTGATTCTTTTTTTTCTCTAATTACTGTTTTGAAATTGATAATTTTAAAATGAATAGGACTTTAGAAGAAATTGTGCAAAATTATCAAATTAATTATTATTAATAAATTAATTAAGTTTATCAAAAATTAGAAAATAATGAAATTTTGTTTTTTTTCAATTCTGTTAATACAAGCTTTGTATCATCCTAATTATGTCTACTGCAACAACATTTAAATTATGTGATTACATTTAAATTTAATGCTTGTTGCAGAGAATAAACTTAAATGATACAAAGATTGTTTTAGCTAACAAATTTTGAAGTGAAGAGTTTTAGATATTAAAAAAGGTTTTTTGATTTAAATTGTTGTTTTGAATTGAATTTAAGGTATTGTTTTTATCTTGTTCCAGAAATGACAATACCTTAAAGAAATAAATTCTCATTTGGTTTATTTAAGCTGTTGCTCCAAAAAGGTGCTTGAAAAGGAGGTTCCCTATTATCCGCTTGGGTAGATAATAAGTCTATTTCTATTTTAATTAAAAAAACTGATAATTAATTTACAGAATCGCAATAAATTTGAATAAAAATAAAATTTATTTTTCAGGACAAAATTTTTGTTGACTGATGAGATTCATTCTTTATCTGTTTGTGTCTCTGTACAGGACTCTTTCAAACTGAAATATGAGCCTTTAAAGACATGGATTCGACGTTGAAAATTCGAGGTGCTGTCTCTATACCTAAAAAAAAACTTATATTATCTTGTCTAGTTAAAATTTTTGAAAAATTCATAAGGTATTTTACCTAAGCCTTTTAAATTATCAGCTATTTTTCAATATACATGGCATTATAAAAGCTTTTGGAAAAAATATAATAAATGGCTATGCATGAAGTTCAAAATATAGAAATAGAAGAGTTCTCTTTATTGAATTGTTTGTAAAATACTTAAATTTGGAAAAAAAAAAAGAAATCAATGAATAATATACAAACTTTGTTGCTAGTATTCGGAAGAATAATTTTGAGATTTTAAACTTTATCTAAATTCCAATTAATTTAATATGAATAAAGTGGTTAAAATTTAAACTGAATTATTATTGTTCGCTAATTTATTAAACTATTTTAATTTAACTGACAATATAATGTGCATTTTTTCACTTCGAATGAATAATCATATAAGAATTAGAACAAGTATTTTTATTTGATGCTTTAAAGCATACTATTTAAACATTAGAAAAATATTCATACATTTAAATTTAAAAAAATTCATTTTAAAAATAGAAATAAGCTAAAAAAGGAGGATAATGATCTTTTCGTCAACTAAAATTTTCTTGAGTATATTTGCAATTAGCTTCCAGATTTTCAATATTAATGCATTGGAATGTTACGACTGCGAAAATTGTTTAACAGTTAATTCAAATGACTTAAAGAATTGTACAAAAGAAGCAAAATTTTGTCAAATATCTGTTTCTGCAAACACAATTTCTTTAGGAAAATTACCCACTGTAGACAGAGATTGCATGTCTAGCTGTGTTAACTCAGTTAATATTGTTAATGATCAAACTATAACCAAAATTTGCTGTGATACCGATGGATGCAACAACAGATCTTACAATTCATCTCAAAAAGTTTTTTCAAACTTTTTTCTTTTAATATTTTTAAGCATTTTGGGTTTAAAAATATTATTTTAAATTATAATTTTGATACAAAGAAATTAGTTAGTTAAATTTTTCAATAAATTTTTAGTCTTTTTAAATCTTTTTAATTTTATTTTCATCGGTTAACATAGTAAAGTACGATTATATGAATTGGAAGAAAAATCATAAATATAAGCTTGTATATTGAGAGGAAAAAATGGAAATAATTGAGAAGTATTTTATTCAAGCTAATTTTTTTTCAAATATTTTTTTTAAAGGAAAATTGTTTTATTCACTAGAAAATTATATTGTTATATTTTAAAAACAACGAAACAAAAAATTCTAATTCTAATTCTAATTCTAATCAATACTTTCACTGCATAATCTTCATTATTTTCACTTGGTTGACGTTTTAATGCAGGCCTTGTTTTTGATGGTTGACCTCATTAAAGTTTTCGGCCTATTGGTAAACATTTTGCTAGTAGAGGTTCTTGGCAGAGATTTAGTCTACTTGACACATAAATGATGGCCAAGATCAATTTAGCATGTTTTAGCAATAATTTTTGCACTGTTGTTTTTCAATTCATCAAGATAGATTTTCGAAATGGAATAGTGAAATAAAGCTTCCAAATAATCAAGCTTAGTAACTTTTTTTCCAGAATAATCGACACATGAATAATTGTAAAGTCTTCGAATTTTATGGACGATGGCTTTTGACGAATAAAAAAAAACTTTTTAATATAGAAAAACTTTGTAGAATAAGAAAATGCAACTATAAAATGAAAAAACTGCAGTACCTTTTTGCTATTTTTTTAAAATAATTATTAAGAAAAAAAATTAGAATGGGAATTGATGTTTATTTCTTTTTTAAACTCCGGACATAAGTTTTCAGAAAATTTCTAAAATTTTTATTCAAATAAATATAGAAGAATGTTAGGAAAGCTAGTGGAATTGTATAAAATATTTCACTCACTTCTTTGGCTATGGTACACACTTTATTAAAGCTAAAGCAAATATTTAACCGCAATAAGTAATTTGACGTTTTTTCGTATAGCACAAATGAGCTGATAATTATGTCAATAAATTTAAAAATAATTAATGAAATTAGAAATAAAATTAAAATTTTTAAATTTTTTTGTAAATTATCTGTTTTTTTTTTACTTATTGAATTTTCGACGAGATTTTGTTTCATGTCAATCAAATTTTTAACCTTAATAAAAACTGTGATTTCAACAACAGTGAAAAACAGCATAAAAAAAACATCTTGAATAAAAAAATTTATGGCAAAAATCGCAATAATTAATTTTGATGAGAAAATCCCTTTGACAATCCAAATAGCTGGAGACAAACTTACAGGTGCTAGATAATTTGAAAAAGAAAAATCTTTATCTGGATATTCGGAATAATTGATTAAATCGTCATTTTTAGCTTGAAAATTATTTATCCTTTTTGTAAAAATTTGATTAAAATAGGATACGAAAATGTAATTTAAAAATGATATAATAGATATTAAATAAAGATATTTTGAATTTATAATTATTTTAATTTTTTTTCTTAAATTAGGGTCCAAATTTAAAAGACGATTCAAAGACACAATTATTAAAGTCAAATTGGAACAGAATTTAAAAATAGATCCACCAAAATCAACAACATAAATTTCAATTATTTGAAATGATAATTTTCTATCTAAAAATGAGCAATGATACCCGTTTGGAGTGTTACATTTACCAACTAAATGAATCAATCGAGTACTAAGGTACAAATTATTCACTATTGAATTATAAAACATCATTTTTTCTAGAAAAATTTTTCTTGTATTCGAATTGAGAATTTTTAGTAAAATGTAAAAATTCAATAAGTTTGTTGCCAAGCCGAAAATTATTAAAACATAGGTAGGATAGATTAAAATAAGATCCAATAATTCAAATTTATAAAAAAGAACTACTTCGGTAGCTTTTTCTGGAACATGATGTTTTGAAACTGAGCATAAATTTTTCATTTTGTCAAAGTTACATGATTTTGTCATTATTTCGACTAAAGTCTCATTCAAACATGAATTTAATATTCTCACTTGAGGAATTCGAACATGTTTTAGTATAATTCTAGTTTGCTTAAACAACCATATCATTAAGCATGTACAATTTGATGAATATTGCGGTGAAATTGCTGGTAAAACCAGATTATTATCTGGAAAATCTTTAAATATACAAAAATTTTTGTCATCTAACCAATCTAAATCAGTTTGTCTATTAAACTTATAGTCTTTAAAATAAATAATTGTAGTTTTATCCATGTTATTTATGATGTCAGATTTGTTTCTGAAATTTATGTTTAAATTTCCATTAATGCGCTTAATCCATTCTATTCCTTGACTCAAAAAATACAACTTGTTGTCAATAAATAAATTTAAAACTTTTATTCTGATAGATTCGAATACATTACGGTCTATTGACTGTATTAATCCAAAAATTTTGATTTCTTGTATATTTTTAAAAATCATCATACTTTTTATCAAAGCCCCCTTGTAGCAATAAAGCACAAGATTATTTACCGAAACATTTACTTGTTCATTAGTGAATCCTAGCTGATTAAATCGAATGGCACTTTTGGATAGCCCGTGAAATGTTAATTCATTAATTGAAGAATTCCTGAAAATAAAAGGGCATGTATTTAGGGAATATTTGACAGTGAATGCAAATTTAACAAGACTTATTCTATCAAATAACCCATTTTTAGAAGTTAAAGAAGATTGGTGACAGCTTTTGTCAAATTTTGAGTGGTAAAAATAAACTTCGACACCCGTAAACCTTTCAGTTAAATCCTTAAATAATAAGTATGAAGAATTAAATCCTTTGATAAAATAAAAATATAATTTTAAATTAAAATATTGGTATTGATTAGGTTTGAATAAAGATTCAATTCCTCTAAATGAAAGAGAATGGTCTAGTAAAAGTTTTTGACTTGGCAAAAACTCAAAAATTCTTTTCGATCTATAGCCGCTTAAATTGTAGCAAAAAAAATTTATTTTTTGAAATGTATTGAAGTTTTTAAAGATCAAATTGGTTGAGTTATCCAATATCGCAAACTCCAATGCTTTGGAACAGAATTGATCACTCGAATTAATCCAATTACCAAAAACTATAGGAAAAATACTCAAACAGAGCCATAAAAGCATTTTACTACAAAAAATCTAAAGGTGAAAATAAAATTTTACAATTAAATAAATTTCAATTTTTTGTTTTAACAAAAAAAATCTGAAATATATAAATAAATTTCAATTTTTTGTTTTAACAAAAAAAATCTGAAATATATTAAATAAAATCAGCAATTAAAATACGAAATTCAAATTTCATTTATAAACACCCAAAATTTTTTAGAATATATTCTAAATAACAATTTAAATTTAATCTTTTTATATTAAAATTAAAAATAGAGGAAATCAAATATGATTTAAAATTTTGAATAAATAAAATTTGAATCTAAGTAAAAAAATCAAAAACTTTAACTTTCCTATTGCAGATTTACTTTAAATAATAATAATTATAATAATACAAGAAATCGAATTTTTCTCAGTAAGATCTGATTTTATTCCTATTAATTTCATTGTAGCTTTAAAAACATGTTTTTTTTCTAATCACAGTCATTAACACCTTAAATTTCTACTTCTCTATTTTCCTCATCTCAAAAAATATCATCTATCTTCATTGATCCAAGATAAATTTATATTGGAGTTAACGTTGTTAGTTATATGTGTTTCAGGTGTATTAATTTTTAAAAATATCAATCATATTAATAACAAAAATTTTAAAATTAATGTAAAGATATTTATTTTTATTTTATTTAAGAAATATATGAAAATCTAGCTAGTCTTCATTAAAATTATCCAATGTTCTTGCCGAAAATTAAATTATACTTAATTCTTGAAGAATTTGAAATTCGCTTTATTTAATTCTTGAATTAGTTCTTTAAGTTATTTAAATATTTGAAAAATTCAAGGAAAATTTTCTAAACATTATTTCAATTTTAAAAAGAGCTTAATTTTTTTTTTTAATTTTTTAAATATTTTATTCAAATTTATTTTTTTAATTTAAATTTTAGAAATTAAAAAATTCGAATTCAAGAATGAAATATAAATATTATTTTATTTTTAAAAAAAAATCAAATATTAAAAAGTTTTTTTTTATTCGTCAAAAGCCATCGTCCATAAAATTCGAAGACTTTACAATTATTCATGTGTCGATTATTCTGGAAAAAAAGTTACTAAGCTTGATTATTTGGAAGCTTTATTTCACTATTCCATTTCGAAAATCTATCTTGATGAATTGAAAAACAACAGTGCAAAAATTATTGCTAAAACATGCTAAATTGATCTTGGCCATCATTTATGTGTCAAGTAGACTAAATCTCTGCCAAGAACCTCTACTAGCAAAATGTTTACCAATAGGCCGAAAACTTTAATGAGGTCAACCATCAAAAACAAGGCCTGCATTAAAACGTCAACCAAGTGAAAATAATGAAGATTATGCAGTGAAAGTATTGATTAGAATTAGAATTAGAATTAGAATTTTTTGTTTCGTTGTTTTTAAAATATAACAATATAATTTTCTAGTGAATAAAACAATTTTCCTTTAAAAAAAATATTTGAAAAAAAATTAGCTTGAATAAAATACTTCTCAATTATTTCCATTTTTTCCACTCAATATACAAGCTTATATTTATGATTTTTTCTCCAATTCATATAATCGTACTTTACTATGTTAACCGATGAAAATAAAATTAAAAAGATTTAAAAAGACTAAAAATTTATTGAAAAATTTAACTAACTAATTTCTTTGTATCAAAATTATAATTTAAAATAATATTTTTAAACCCAAAATGCTTAAAAATATTAAAAGAAAAAAGTTTGAAAAAACTTTTTGAGATGAATTGTAAGATCTGTTGTTGCATCCATCGGTATCACAGCAAATTTTGGTTATAGTTTGATCATTAACAATATTCACTGAGTTAACACAGCTAGACATGCAATCTCTGTCTACAGTGGGTAATTTTCCTAAAGAAATTGTGTTTGCAGAAACAGATATTTGACAAAATTTTGCTTCTTTTGTACAATTCTTTAAGTCATTTGAATTAACTGTTAAACAATTTTTGCAATCGTAACATTCCAATGCATTAATATTGAAAATCTGGAAGCTAATTGCAAATATACTCAAGAAAATTTTAGTTGACGAAAAGATCATTATCCTCCTTTTTTAGCTTATTTCTATTTTTAAAATGAATTTTTTTAAATTTAAATGTATGAATATTTTTCTAATGTTTAAATAGTATGCTTTAAAGCATCAAATAAAAATACTTGTTCTAATTCTTATATGATTATTCATTCGAAGTGAAAAAATGCACATTATATTGTCAGTTAAATTAAAATAGTTTAATAAATTAGCGAACAATAATAATTCAGTTTAAATTTTAACCACTTTATTCATATTAAATTAATTGGAATTTAGATAAAGTTTAAAATCTCAAAATTATTCTTCCGAATACTAGCAACAAAGTTTGTATATTATTCATTGATTTCTTTTTTTTTTTCCAAATTTAAGTATTTTACAAACAATTCAATAAAGAGAACTCTTCTATTTCTATATTTTGAACTTCATGCATAGCCATTTATTATATTTTTTCCAAAAGCTTTTATAATGCCATGTATATTGAAAAATAGCTGATAATTTAAAAGGCTTAGGTAAAATACCTTATGAATTTTTCAAAAATTTTAACTAGACAAGATAATATAAGTTTTTTTTTTTAGGTATAGAGACAGCACCTCGAATTTTCAACGTCGAATCCATGTCTTTAAAGGCTCATATTTCAGTTTGAAAGAGTCCTGTACAGAGACACAAACAGATAAAGAATGAATCTCATCAGTCAACAAAAATTTTGTCCTGAAAAATAAATTTTATTTTTATTCAAATTTATTGCGATTTTGTAAATTAATTATCAGTTTTTTTAATTAAAATAGAAATAGACTTATTATCTACCCAAGCGGATAATAGGGAACCTCCTTTTCAAGCACCTTTTTGGAGCAACAGCTTAAATAAACCAAATGAGAATTTATTTCTTTAAGGTATTGTCATTTCTGGAACAAGATAAAAACAATACCTTAAATTCAATTCAAAACAACAATTTAAATCAAAAAACCTTTTTTAATATCTAAAACTCTTCACTTCAAAATTTGTTAGCTAAAACAATCTTTGTATCATTTAAGTTTATTCTCTGCAACAAGCATTAAATTTAAATGTAATCACATAATTTAAATGTTGTTGCAGTAGACATAATTAGGATGATACAAAGCTTGTATTAACAGAATTGAAAAAAAACAAAATTTCATTATTTTCTAATTTTTGATAAACTTAATTAATTTATTAATAATAATTAATTTGATAATTTTGCACAATTTCTTCTAAAGTCCTATTCATTTTAAAATTATCAATTTCAAAACAGTAATTAGAGAAAAAAAAGAATCAAATTTAAATTATTTTATTAACTTGAATAAAACAGCCTAATTTTAACAGCCTAAGGAACAAGAAAAAATATAATAAATGGCAATGCATGAAGTTCAAAATATAGAAATAGAATAGTTCTCTTTTTGGTTTTGAAAAAAAATAAAATCACTGATTAAAATACTAACTTTTTTCAATTTAAGAAGGAATAATTTTGAGATTTCAAAATTTCGTCAAATATATGCTACTGTTTACACATTTTTTTTAGGAAAGTTACCCACTGTAAATAGAAATTGCGAGGCTAATTGTCATAACTCAGTGAATATTATTATTAGCTGTTTTAATAACTACGTTTTTGATTATCTAGCCCGTAGCTAAATGGTATGCGTGTTTGTCATGCAAGTAAAGGATCGAGGGTTCCAGACCCCTTGAAGGTGAAAAAATCTCTAAAATATCTTTGCAATACTTGCCGAATGTTTAAACCTTTCATCATAAAGATAGGGGGACTAGTTTCGACTGGGTAATAATTGCGGTGTAGATGATCAACTCGATTAAGTAGCCTCTGTGTCAGATCGAAGCCGTTGCTTAAAAAAGATACTAGAAAAATAGATGAGCGCCTGTCATAATTGATAATGATGATGATTAATTTATTTCAAACTATCATCTAATCAATACCTGAATATTTAATATCATATAGAGTCTTATTTCTACAGTTCTCTTATAAAATTTTTTTGTACCGCATTTATTAAAATGGTATAATTATAGTTTGGATTTTTCGAACAAAAATATATAACAGAGCATTTTTCCATATTTAAATCAAGGAGCAAGTAAGAAATCAGCTTGAGATAAAATCAAAATATGTCTAGAAAACATAAGATTTAAATATTATCGTAAATTTTTAAATGAATTTATAAGGCCTAAATGAATTGCATATCTTGAGGTCCAAAAAGTTCAATAGAAACTATCTTCCTTTTCATTTTCAAACAAATGTAATATTTTCAAATATTTATAAATGTATTATCTTTTTCTTTTTTTTTTCTTTTTTTTTTATTTGTACTCTCTTCTTCTAATTTTTATTTTTACTTCTCCTGAAGGAGGTTAATTAAATTCAAATAAATAAATAAATAAAATCTAAATCTTTTTGAATTGAAAATTTGTCGTTTATTTGGAAAATTTTTTCACATTTTTTCTTCAAACCATTTGATAAATCGTTTATAAATATTGAAATAAAAGGGGTCCTAGAACTGACCCCTGTGGCACTTCACTAGTTACATCTAGCCATTTAGACATCGATGAACCCAAGACTACTCTTTGTTTTCTATTAGAAAAAAAATCAATTATCCAGTCAGTTATTAAACCGGTAAAACCACATGCCTTAAGTTTGAAAATTAGTACTCTGTGTGAAACTCTATCAAATCCTTTCGAAAAGTCTGTAAGACCTAATGTAACAAAATCTAATGATTCTAGAAGATTTGTCAAGCACGATCTCTCTGACATTAAACCATGCTAATAATCTGATAAAAGATTGTGTTCTTAGAGATATTTCATCAAATAATCTTCTAATTTTTTCAATAATAGAATTGCTATCTTTTGGAACGGCCTACCAGACGAAGTCATCAACTCAACTACAGTCAACTTATTCAAGAACAACCTCGACAAGCATCTCGCCACCGCTACAGGGCGTCATCTACTGTTGACGCGCTCCGCATGATCAATTTCATGCCGTCGTTTTTTTACTACTACTACTACTAATAAAGTCTTAAGAATCTTAGTTGTAATCGTTACGGGACTATAATTACATGAATTTAGTTTTCTTCCTTTCTTGAAAAGAGGCTTACTTCCTTGAGTAAGAGATGGGCGAAATAACTAAAAAAATATGTCTAGCCACTCTGCTTTCTTTTTTAAAAACCAGGTCTGGTCAACACGTCTTATTTACATCTAACGAATTCAGCTTTTTCATTACCTTCTCAAGAGTGACAATTTGATCAATATCGTTTGCACATATGAGATTGCTTGCACTTTTATATCCAACATTGGATATGGTTTAAGTTCATCATTCCTAGAAAACGTCGATTGGAAATACTCATTTTAAGACTCAGCAATTTTGTCCTAATCGTTTACAATTAAGCCAAAATAAAATAAAAAGCACGCAGTTTTTGTCAAATGGACTCAAATTTTTTGCTTGAAACAAACTGGCCAACGTTTGGACAAGGAATCGTATCTGGGCATTCAAAAACTTTGCATGAATGGTGCGGTAATATTTCGAAATTCGTCCTGGAGCTTTCAAATCATGTGAAACATCTAGAGGAAAGAGAAATTGAGAAAGACATTGATTTAAACAAACTGAAATCTGAATTGGCAGCAGCAAATAAAACAGCAAACTCATCCAACATCAGTAGTCAGTGGGTTCAAGTTGTAAAACAAGGGACAAAAAATGCAAAAAAACCAGCCGACCAGATAGCTGTAGCAAATGCAACCATCAGCGAAATGAATGAAAGAATCAAAAGAAAAAAAATGTGTTTTTTATGGTGTGCCAGAATCAAAGAAAGAGATTCTAACAGACAGGAGGGCAGAAGATGAAGAAAAAATCAAACAAATTTTGACCACTATTGGAAAAGGTGATGTCAAGCCAGCGTATTCAAGACGCTTGAGATCGAAAGACCAAAGTAAACCAGGCCCAATTCTAGTAGAACTCAAAGAAGAAGCAAACAGAAATCCACAACTCCTAGCAGCCAAAAAGTTGCGAGATTAAAATAATTTCAAATCTATTTATCTTAGTCCAGATTTGACTGAAACCGAAAGAGCTTTAGACTATGAATTGAGGAAACAAAGAAACGAAGCAAATAATGGTCTTTCACAAGACTCGCCCTTTTGATATGACATCCGTGGAAATCAGATCGTCAAATTCAAGAAGCAATAATCGTTCATCAAAAGCGTCATCACGTGTGGATAATCTCGAATCTTTAAAATGTATGTATTTAAATGCTACTTCCTTGGACAATAAACTTGATGAATTCAGTGTTGTTATTGAAACATATAGCCCACAAATTGTGGCAGTTAGTGAGACTTGGTTTAAGAGCAACTCAAATGCAAACATTAAAGGATACAATTTGTACAGAAAGGACAGAAGTGATGGACGCAGAGGCGGGGGTGTATGTCTCTACATTGATGAAAATATCGATTCATTTGAATTAAATGATGCAGGTTTTAATTTAAGTAAAATAGAACAAATTTGGGTAGTTGTTAACTTTAACTATGAAAAGTATTTAGTTGGCTGTCTTTATAGGCCAAACGATTTTGTTGATATGAACGATTTTGATTTAAACTTCAAGCAAGCTAAAGACTATGTGGATGAAAGAGGTTTTAAGGATATTCTAATAATGGGTGACTTTAACTTTCCATCAATCATCTGGTCAAATGGCTGTGTTTCAGAAATCTTAAACGAAAATGGCATCGAACATAAATTCAGCGAGAAGCTAAGCGACACTTTTTTATATCAGCATGTAAATGTTCCAACATTTCAAATGTCAAACGAAAAAGCTGTCAACACTTTGGATTTGATTTTTACGACTCAGTCTGGCAGTGTGTATGCAATCGATACAAAATTTGTGCTTGGTTACATTAATAAAGGACATCTGGTTATCTTTTTCAATTTTGTACTCAAAAACAAGGTTAGTAAGGAATCATATATTATTGAAAAATTTCTTTATAGTAAAGCTGACTTTGAAAAAATTTCTGATTTTTTATCAAATATTGATTGGGTGCACTTATTTGAGAATTTAAATATTCAGGAAATGTACAATGAGTTTATTTTCTATGTCAGCGAAGCTAGTAATCGATTCATTCCAGTGACGGATGGCTCTAAAAAGAAAAGTATCTCGAAACCTTGGATAAAAGATGATCTCAAGATCTTAATTAGGAATAAGAAAAATCTTAGATACAGGAACTGTTCATGTAACTGTAAGGAAATGAATCTTTATAATGATTACAATAGTATCTGTAAATTAGTTTCTTCGGAAATAAAAAGAGCCAGACTAACTTATGAACAAATTTTAGTAGATAAAGCTAAGAAGAATCCAAAATTATTATACAAATATCTAAATGATCAACAAGTAATCAGAGAATCAATCAAAGCATTAAAGAAGTCAAACAATGAATTAACGCAAGAACCGAAAGAGATATCAAATCTACTAAATAAATTTTTTCAAGATGTTTTTGTTATTGAACAAGATGGGGAGCTGCCACCTTTTGTAGCTGAACTAAATGAAAACTGTTCAGAATTTATTGACATTGAACCAAATGATATTAGTTATGAAGTGGTTTATAAAAAATTACAAGACCTTAATCAAAATAAATCATGTGGTGTAGACAAGCCTCATCCGCTATTGCTAAAAAACTGTGCAGAAGCCTTTACTGTTCCTTTAACTTTAATTTTCAGAAAGTCTTTATCAAATAGTCAGCTTCCAATACAATTCAGATCAGCAAATATTACTCCATTGTTTAAAAAAGGTGATAAATCAACGGCCAGCAATTATCGTCCCGTGTCTTTAACTTCAATTCCGTGCAAAATAATGGAAAGCATAATAAGAACCAAAATGGAAGACTATCTTTATAAGAACAATATTATATCTAAAGAAAAGCATGGATTTGTCAGGAAAAAGTCATGTACATCTAATCTTATGGAAACTCTAGATTTCATCTCAATGAGTCTAGACAAAAGTATTCCTGTTGATGTAATTCTGCTAGATTTTGCGAAAGCATTTGATACTGTTCCGCACAGACGACTAATAGCTAAATTGAAAGCGTATGGCTTTGATGGTCTGACACTAAAATGGATTGAAGCTTTTTGAAAAATAGAAGACAACGAGTTGTTCAAGGTGAAATTTTGTCGGATTGGGTTGAGATTTTTAGCGGTGTACCACAAGGATCAGTGATTGGTCCACTTTTGTTCGTTTTGTATATCAATGATCTACCAAAAGGAATAGAGAATATTGTCAAAATTTATGCAGATGATACAAAAATATTCTCGCAAACGGTATCAGAAATATGCGCAGTGAAACTTCAATCAGATTTTGATTTAATTTTCAAGTGGACTCAAGATTGGCTTCTTCTCTTCAACACATCAAAATGTGTGGTTATGCATTACGGTCATAAAAACAAAGAATTCACTTATTCTATTAATGGTAAACAGTTATCAACGTCTGAAACCGAAAGAGATCTTGGAGTTATCTTCAATACAAATCTCAAATGGAAAAACCAAGTGATAGAGGCTACAAACAAAGCAAATCAAATGTTGGGTCGCATCAGGAAATCATTCGCTCGTTTTGATTGTAAGTTATTTAGTTCATTGTATTTAACTTTTGTTCGTCCTCTTTTGGAATTTGCTGTGCCTGTATGGTCTCCATTTCTTAAGCCGGATTGTGAGAATCTTGAGAGGATTCAACCCAGAGCTACGAAATTTGTTTCTTCAATTAGAAACAAACCGTATGAAAGCAGATTGATGGCTTTAAACATTCCAAATCTGGTGGAAAGAAGAAAAAGAGGTGATCTAATTCAATTATACAAGTTCATGCATGGAATAGAATTGGTTGAAAAAAGCAACAATTTTAATGTCACCAAAATCCAAGGAAGAGGTCACTGCTTCAAATATCACAAAGAAATTTCGAGGCTCCAACATAGAGATAACTTTTTTTTCAACAGAACCGTTAACATATGGAACTCACTGCCAAATCAATCAGTTGAAGCCCCTAATGTTAACAGCTTTAAAGCAGGCATTGATTGCTGGATGAGCAGCAATTAAATTGTTTTGGTTCAAAATACCCAAAATTGAATCAAATATTTTTTTTCAATTTTTGATTAATTTTTTTAGTGATTCATGAAGCCAGTAACACTTCACAATCAATTTTAATTGTTCATGAACGTTTTCTTGGCTTTAATCTTAATAATTCAATCATAATCAAAAAGATGATTCATGGATGAAACAAACAAAAAAAACCAAAGAAAAAGAAGATCATTTTTTATTAGTAAAAAATAATATTTTTTTATATTCCTAACTACTCATTTGGAGATCAATTAGGAGTTTAATAGTCAACTAGAAAAATTATTCGGATAATCAATCGATTAAAAAAATTTGTCGATTATTGGATCGATTATTGATAATCAATTGCCAACACTAATAATTGCCCCTTTTCTATCCTAGTGGATAATGGGGAGGCGCTCATCTCCTTTTCTTGTGTCTTTTTTGAGCAACGGCTTCGATCTGACACAGAGGCTACTGCACCGAGATTATCTTTTACACCGCAATTATTACCTAGTCAAACCGGTCATTTTTATGGTAAATAATCCAGAGATACCAACAAGGATCTTGCTAAATCACTCTTTCTAAAAAAATCAATTTTATTATTATATATTTATTTGTTTATCAGTATTAAATTATACCACCAATTTAATAAAACAATCAAAGACTCAGTTTTTTCCACTAATCTATTTTTTTACCAAAAATTTATATTTTAAACCATATTTTGATTACAATAATCATAAATTTAATAAAAAAAATACAAAAGAAGATTACAAATGGAAAAATAAAAAAAACACTATTGCTCTATTTATTCAAATAATAAATTAAGTATTTTTATGTTTTGGTAATATTATCGCTCATCAGTATTTATCTAAAAAAGCCTCCTTCAGATTTAAAAAATAAAAAAGCCAAAAAAATTAAAATAAAACGAGAATTAATTAAGATAAAATAATTAATAAAGGAAAATTAAAAAAGACAAATTAAAATGAAGGTTTTGAACAGTTCAGGAAAAAAAGAAGGTATAGTAAGGTAGCTTTTACAAAACGAAGTTAGATATTCGGTATATTTCGATTTATATTTATTCACCAGTCTGTCAATCAATGGAACCGAATGAATCAGTCCTCTCGCTATATATCTTTCGCTCAATTGACCACATTTTTTTTGAAAAATTTTTTATAAATTTTAGCCGTGTGAACTATAACACTGTTAATGAATCAAAGTTAATGAAATTAAATTTACTGTAAAATCAGTTAATCCTTTAAGTGAAATACCAAAATATAATATGAAAATACCGAAATATGAATTTTGCTTTCATATTTTGAAAAAAAAGGTATGGCTTCCGGTTAAGAAGAGGGAAGCCTCAGTGAGTATCTTGGCTTATCAAAGACAGTAAACGTTAATAATTTTTATTAATTGGGCATCATTCTCACGCCTGATTTTAAATTCAGCTCACAGTCGGCTCATGTCGCATCAAAAGCTAACCAAGTTCTAGGAATGCTAAAAATTACATTCTAGTCTATGGATGTGGAAATATAAGCCTAACTATATCGCACCTTCATTCATCCGCATCTGAGGTTTTCAGTGTCGGTTTGGAACCCATATCTTAGAAGTTACATTGGCACCCTTGAAAAAGTCCAGAGAAGAGTAACGAGAGTGCCCACTGCTTTGAAAGGCATGGACAACGAGAGCAGACTTGAGCGGATGGGTCTTACATCTCTGGAGACAAGACGACAACGTGGTGACTTAATCCAACATTTGAAAGTCAACAAGAGCAAAGATGACATAACGTGGTACAACAAGCCTGATTAGTCGGCTCCGGGAAACACGAAGAGAAGTCAACTAAGGCGTGAGATCGTGGTGTTTTGCCAGCAATCAGTATCAATCAGATAGCAAGGCGGTGTAATGTTTCATAGCATTTTATTTTTCATAGCATCTTTTTTTATAGCAGACAAATAAAATTTTCAAAGCTTTTGTCGAAAATTTCATAGCAATTAATTATACATTAAAACAAATAAATAAATTACATGACTTAAATTATACAAAAGAATGAATAAAATTTTGTAAAGCAATTTTCAAATTTTTTGCCTTCGGTAAAAAATTTAAGATCGAGACGTAAAGTTTCAGTTTCTGATAACGCTACTACTCTTGAAGTAGCTACTGAACAAAGTGATCCAAAAGTACTAGACGAATTAGTGTCATGTTTAGAAAATACAAATATCAATGAGGATAATGTCGATTCAGATGATGCTCAAAATGGAGATAGTGACGATTCAGATGACAATGAAAAATTTTATGATCGTAAATTTAAAGCTGATTTTTTTGTCTTAAAGTCTTTAGCTTATGTACCGGAATCAGATATTAGGTTTGCTATAAAAATTTTAAATTCCTGTCTTCACTCTTCTTTGAAACCTTTATTAATAAAGTATTTTGAGAAGAATTAAATAGGCACCATAAATTCCAATGCAAGATACCCAAT
This sequence comes from Brachionus manjavacas, assembly GCA_019054805.1. Classification (NCBI taxonomy): domain Eukaryota; kingdom Metazoa; phylum Rotifera; class Eurotatoria; order Ploima; family Brachionidae; genus Brachionus; species Brachionus manjavacas. Next base: position 1,541,220 of record JAHQIY010000005.1, read on the forward strand.
TAAAAGTGGTAAAGAATTTGCTCGCGATGAGAACCAAGCCAAGTACGACAAACGTATTTTCCATATTGTTTCTGGCTATCAAAAAGATGATTGCTTGGAATATCTAAAAAATATCAGCTTAGTTACAATCAATTAAATTAATTCAATAAACTATAATTAATCATTTATAATCATTTAATCTATCAATAAAATATCAATAAAATGTATTATTTAATCAATCAATTATTTTTTTATTATATTAATTTGTGCTATGAAGAAAAATGCTATGAAAAAAAATGCTATGAAACATTACATGCTATGAAAGATGCAGCCCCGATAGCAAATGTATGAAACGGACTACCAAACGAAGTCGTCGCAACTGAGACCGTTAGACTCCTATAAAATCAAATAAAACCAACACCAATTGAGACGACCGCTTTGAGGAGCATCCCTGCGAGCTCGCTTCAAGGTCTTTACTACTACTGCTACTATAATAAAATAAAAATGATTGAAAAGGAAATTAAGGTTGTTATACACAGTGATCGAGATCACTGATTATTCTGGAAAAAAGTTATTAAGCTTAATTGTTTGGATGCTTTATTTTACTATTCCATTTCGAAAATCTATCTTGATGAATTGACAAAACAACAGTGCAAAAATTATTGCTACAACATGCTAAATTGATCTTGGCCATCATTTAGGTGTCTAGTAGACTAAATCTCTGCCAAGGACCTCTACTAGCAAAGTGAAAAAATGCATTTTGCTAATGCTTATTGTTTGTAATTTAAATATTTTACAAACAATTTTTAAAAGAAAACACTTTTATTTCTATATTTTGATCTTCATGCAAAGCCATTTATCAGTCAATTTAGTTATTTCATTTTAAGCTTTTTAGTTATATTTTTTCCAAAAAGCTTTATAATGCCATTTATAATGAAATATAGCCTAGAATTTAAAAGGCTTAGGTAAAATATCTTATTTTTTTTAAATTTTTAACTTAAGTTAAAAATAAATCTGTTTTTGGTGAACCTAGTGCTAAGGTTGGTGTTCCTGTAGTATTTTATGTTAAATTTGGTGAATTCACAGTTGACTGAGTTTTTGGAACAGTTGATGTTTCTTATTCCTGAAATCTATCTTCATTTTCAACAGCAACAATTTGTCCAAACAATTATTCATCACTTTCTATAAAATTAACAATATCATCAAATTCATTTATATCATCAATATATTCATCATTTATATATAGCTTTCTTAATTCCGTTTTTATATTTTTAGAAGAAACATATATTTTTGTAACTGCATTATTTTTATGCAATTTATTTTTCTATTTTTAGACTAATTTTTATGCAAATTAATTCATAAGGTTTGTTTTTTTTTTTTTTTTTTTTTTCTAGACAGTTTCAAACTTAACAAAAAGAAGGGAAGAAAAAGATAAAAATTGTCACACTCATAAAAGAAAAAAGAAAGAAAAAGGAAAAAGAAGAAAGAAAAAAAAGAAAAAAAAAAGCAAACTAAATTTGCCGAAAGGGGAGCGATCGATCTCCAAGCGGCCTACCGACGAAAGTTGGTTATTTTTAAATTTTAAATAAATAAATAAATAAATATATTCATTGGTAATGGTATTATTTTTTCAAAGTTAGTCTAAACTTGTATGCAAATCATATTGTGAGATTATACCACACTCATCAAAACTATTTTAATTTCAAATTGAATTTTTTGTTTTATATTTAACAATTTAATTAGTTAAAAATAAAACAGACAGTTAGAAATTAATATTTCTAAAAAAAAACAACAAAAGAGTTTACCGCTAGCAACAACTTCCTGTCAAACTAGATTCCAAATCAAGATTTTATATTTTGAAAGAATTTGTTTAAATGAGATTTATAAGTAGACTTGGACAAAGTAAATAAAATTAAATATCTAGGAGTAGAAATACCAAATAACTTTGACTATCATAATATTGCAGTAAATAAATTTATTAAAGTACAACACGCCTTGTTTTCTCTCTCATATTTAGAGTTAAAAAAAGGGGAAATTTCTCCATTTTTACAAGCATTCAAATACAAAATTTGTTTGTATGTTTTTTTTTTTTAAATATTTAACTTTTTTTTTATACTCTTTCTCCTTCAATGGAGGTTAATTTAACAATGAATAAATAAAATAAATAAATAAATAAGTAGCTAAAATCACGTATCAGTTTTTTTCGTTAAGCAAAAAATTTAAATAATTTTTGAATGCAAACCTTAGCAAAAATTTTTGTGAAGTTATGGAATTGTTGTGAAAAATTGGATTCAAGATAAAAAGAATTTTAAAATGACATTTTTTAGATTCTTTTACATCTTGACATAGGTTGGTCGACCCGTTGGAAACCTAACCGATTTTTAAAAATCAGTTTAAAAACTAAACATGTTTTAAAAAAATAATTATTAACAAAACCGGTTAACATAAATTTTCTTTAAGATCAAGTTGATTTTTTTAAATAAAAAATAAACCTTTTTTTCATTCAGATTTCATAAAATATTAAACTCTATGAACATATTTTCATTCAAATAAATTAAAGACACAATTTTTTAATTTTATTATTATATGTAGTAAACACAAAAATTGGTGCGTAAACATTAATTTTAATATTTAACAAAAGTTTATGCTGAGAAGATTTTTATTTGTGGGTCAGATTTTTCATTGTGGGGACACAGTTTTTTTTAATTAAAAAAATCAAGTCAATTTAAAAGAAAAGTTATGTTAACCAGGTATACATTTAAACGGGTTTTATATTTAAATTAGTTTATGTTTCAGATCCGGTTACCTCTAGCTTGTCGACCAAGCCTAATCGTGAAGCCTCCTAAACAACCTATATGACACTTTGATAAAAAACTAATTTATTTTGAAAGAAAATTAATTTTTTCATTATTATTATTATGTATTCTATAAATAATTGATAAATTCACTGACTGACTTTTTATTAAAATATTTGGTATTTTAAAAAATTCGATTTATAAATAAACTCTGAACAAATAACTTCTGAATAGTATTTGAAGCTGAATTTTTAAAGTTAAAGGACAAAAACTAAAAAAAAAATCAATTCAAATTTGACAGGTGCTGTTCGCAGAAAATCGTCTATCGAACTTGGATTAGACCAGCTTCGATTAATTTTTGAATTTTTGCCTTAATTGCTGGGTTCTTCAAATGGTCTTGGGCGGCATGTCGATCGGTCTGCATTTGTTCCAAAATCAAACGCATTGCAGGATCACTCAAAATTTGCTGAACCTCAGGATCTTGCATTGCTCTCTTTCTAGTCTCTTCTGGATCCGAGCTCATGGCACAAGATCTATACCCTTCAATAGCTTCTTGACAATCGGGATCCAACTCAATAGCTTTGGCGTATGCAGACATGGCTTTAGCTTGTTCTTTCATCAGCATCAAAATCGCGCCTTTTTGCACATAGGCTTTGACAAAACTAGGGTCCAACTTAATCGCTTGGTCGCAGTCATTTAAAGCCAATTGGAACTCCATTAGCTTCGAGTATGACAGAGCGCGATTTCGGAACAGCTTTGCATCGTTTGGATTTCTCTTGATGGCCTCATTGTAATGTTTCATGGCAGTTGGAAAGTCTCCTTTTTTAAATGCCTCGTTACCAAGATTTTTTTCTTTTTCCGCCTCTGTCGGATTGACGTAAGCGCGCATCTCTTCTTCCTTAATCTCTTTTTCGACTTGTTGCTTTTTTTTCAATATATCTGGATTACGGTGCTCCGATAGAGAATGGTTGTAGTATTTTAAAGCACTTTTTAAATCCTTTTGTTTATAATAAGCATTTCCTATTCGTGCATATGCCCTTTAAAAAATTTATAAAAAAAATGTATCTATTTTTTAGAATGAATTTAAAATACTTTGCTATTAAAGTGAAATCAGCCTTGTTTTCGCGACCAACTTCAATTGCTTTCTCACACAACTGGATACACATAGACAGCTCATTTTGCTCAAAATAGACAGCTGAAAAATTAAAATCACTTAAAATAAAGTTTAAAAATAATTTTTTTTTCAATTTTTACCAGCTTTGTTTGTCATGTATGTTATGTTTGTGGGTTCTAGTTCAGAGGCACGGTCATAGTGCTTTAGAGCAGTTTCAAAATCTTTTTTCTTGTATGCCTCATTTCCCAAGTCTTTTTCCCTGACCGCTTCACGTTGTTCCGGTGTTCGGTCATCTTTTGGCTCAGGCTTTGGCTCGGGCTTTTTTTCCTCAGGCGCCGGTGTTGATCTAGATTCTTCTGTCTGCATTTCTTCATTATCAAACATGCCTCCGCCGCCCATTCCACCGAACATGGCGCCCAAAAGCTGTGAGGCCTTTGGATTATTCAACAGCTTACTTCAATTTTAAATTGGTCATTTCATTTTTAATTTAAAATTAAAAAAAAAAGTATCCAAACTTACGCGATGTCATTCGGATTCTTTTGCAAATCCTTGAGTAAATTTTGAACCTCTGGGTCACTTAGAAGACCTCTGGTCTTTGGGTTCATGGCTAAATTGGCCAAAAATTTTGGATCAGCGAATGGATTCATGCCACCACTGCCGCCAAAGCCTAGCGGAGTTTCCAAATTATCCTTGCAGTTCTTTACGGCGTCTTTTAGCAACTGATTGTTCGGATCGAATTTTAGACCTTGTTCGTAGGTTTTTAAAGCCTCGTCATGTCTGCCCAAAAGCTCCAGGGCTGCGCCTTTTCGGGAATAGCCCTTTGGCCAGTCGCTCTTCAAATCGATGGTTTTTTCGGCGTCCTCAAGCGATTCAGTGTACTTGTTAACTTTGGCGTACGCGGCAGAACGGTTGCTGTACAAAATGTGATTGTTGGAATCTATTTGAATGGCTTCGGTGTAGTGTTTAATCGCCTCATCGAATTTTTCCGCTTGTAAGGCAGCGTTACCTTTTGCTTTTAGTTCATCAGCAGTACTCATTTTTTTTTATGTTCTAAAAAATTAAAGCACGATGTTAGCTAATTTTTAAGTTAAATTAATTTTAAATTTTTTTGTCGAAATTTTCGAGAATATTCTAGAATGGTTTATTTTAAAAAATAGTTAGGATGACTACCGATGCTTGTTAGTATTTTTAAATTTTACTCTGTAATATTTTCAAAATTTCAAAGCTTTCTTTGTATTTAAATCAGATATGAATGAAATAGAAAATTCAAGAAATTTCAAGACAATTTTTTGGCGCAGCTTTTTTTCAACGATAAACCACTGAATATTTAGCTAAGTTCCCGAAAATTCTCGAAATTTTTACAATTATTTCAAATAAATGTACATTTTAAAATATTTTTAGCTCTATTAAAATAATTAATAATTCAAACTATTTTGACAGACTAAACGAGTTATCTTAACTCATTTTGTAAATTAAAAATGAAGTTTTAAAATGAATCAAATCTATTTAATGGTGTTTGTCTTTTCCTTTATCGAATTATCTTACTCTAAAATTAAAAAAATTATTTAAATTAAATTAAATTCCATTTAATACTAACAATAAGTAATAATTATAAAAATAATTAATAATAATAAAAGTAAAAAAATAAGCTACTACTTTTTTATTGTGATTTTACAGATATTCTATGAAAATACGCTTAGAAATATCTGGTTGAAAAAAAACAATATTTAAAGAGAGAAATTAAATTGAGTGTTCTTTTTAAATTTATATCTTTAGATCTTGATGAAAACGTTTTTCTTTGTAAATATAATAATTTATAAGTTAATTTTTTTATTTAGGAAGCAGCAAAGATTAAAAAAAAGCAAATTAATAATCCAATATATGCCAAAATCTAGAATTCAGTCCTCCAAAAAATGGCACACGTGTATTCTTTGCACCACATACATTTTTATATTCTCATATTCTTCTAACTACATTTTGAATATCCAAAAAAATTTAAGTATCTAATCTGGTAACTTCAAGTCAAGCTCTAAATACACAGCAACGAGATTGGTAACTTATAATATTAATACTAAATAATTATTATAAGTAACTAATAAACAATATTTTTTATTTAAACTCGCCAACAATTTAATACTCTCTAAAAAAAATTTAAATAATAATAAATAGCTTTGAGACTTTCTTTTAAAAATAATAAAATAACAATAAATACCATAATCTTTGACTGAAGCTTTTTATGTGCACAAATTGTACTGAATTTCAACGCCTTCAAAAAAGAATATTCTAAGAAACAAAAGTTCAAAAAATTCTTGGAATTTTTTGTTTTTTAAGATTTAGTTATGAAATTAATAAAAAAAAATAAAAATTTTGTAGTACAGTGTCAGCGTCCAAAGACAAAAACGTCTCTAGACTTCCATTTCATTCCAGCTTTGGTTGTGATGGGCCGAATTGAAGAAAATCTTTGTTGACTTCATCTTTTTTATAAATTTTTAGCTCAAAAAATCCTGTGGCAATTAGTGAGATTTAGTCAAATTTTGAATTTGATTTCGGATACTTTTTATCACGAAAATGCTTGACTTCAACCAACCTAATTAGACTGCTAACTTATCTAAAGTTGATGATACAAATAAAAAAATATCTTAGCATCAGACGATAAGTTGATGTTCTTTAAAAGGGTGAATATCTGAAGTAAAGAGATAAGTAGGTTTTCATCCTTTTATTCCAAAAATTCACCCAGTTTAGCCGAAAAATAATCCATCTGACTTTAGACCAAATTTACTATTAATAAATCATTTCTAGCAAATTATTTTATAGTATTTTTTTCATTTTTTAATGATGTTTAATTTATTTAATTTGATTGTACTATTTTACTATTCTGTTTCATTTATTAAAAAATTAGAGACGATTTTAAATATTTAAACTACTAAAAATGTAATAAACTTAAACGAGGCGAATTTTTTTTTAATTTTTACTATCTTTTGTCTCTTTTATGTCATCTACGTAACATATTCTTTCGAAAATGAACTTTTCTTTCTGGAAAAAAAACAGACACATTTTTGAAAATCTCGTTAAATTTTCTCCCAATATAAAGATGTTTAGTTTGGGGTCAATCAAAAATTTGAGATCAGGTTTCAATAAAAGTAAATTTTTTTGTAATTTTTAAAAATGTATAAAATGCTAATTTATAGTTAAATTCTTTACTATATTAATAGATTTTTTAAGTGTGTAAAAAAAAATCAAATTTTAAAATAATAGAAAAATTTACGGGTTAATTAAGTTATTTTTGGGGCAAGAAGCTGAAATTTCGGCTAAACGGGTGAGTTTTCGGTTTAATTCTACAAAAATGGGGCAATTAGGCTAATCCTTTTTCTGACTTCAATTCTAAATATCTAATGATAATTAGCTTAAATTTAAAATTTTTTCAAAATGGTTCACCCGGTTAGGTTAAGATACAATATTTAAAAAGTAATGACTTTTTGGGGATTTTTTTTGTATTTGGATATTAAAATAAAATTAATGATTGTTTAAGGGAATTTTATTTAATAATGTTCTTCCTCAAAATTTCGTCATAAATCTTTAAATTTTCAATAATTCTAAAAAAGATTCGAATCATTGACTTTTCATTAGTTTTTGGTTGTGAATTATTCACCATGCTGATTTTAAAGAATTTGTTTTAAAATTTCTTCAGTAAAAAGTTTTTTTTATTTTGTTCTATTGTTTTGTACTTAATTTTTCAAATCCTGAGCAAAAATTTAAAGATCATGTTGGTTCTCAAAGACTAAAAACATTCTTATGCTTTTGCTGGAAATTTTGTCAAGCTTTTTGCAGATTAATTTTTTGAGAAATAATTGTTTCAGCACACCCTCGAAAACCAACAAACAAATTAGACTTAAAAACACTCTAAACCCTGTTCAGCACACATTTTTTTAACTTTTCAAAAAAAAAAATTCAAGAATTTATTCTGTGTTACTGAGTTATAGAAAAAAAATTCTAACTATTTTGTAAAATAAAAATTTGAGGTATAAAATTTCTTCGAAATCGTTTGAATATTAAAAAAAAAATTTCAAAATTTATTTACTGTTATTTTAGTTATAATTGAAAATGGCCATCAATTAATGGACTGACAAAAAAAATTAAATTTTACTTACAAAAAACTACATATGATGACAAATAAATTAATTGACTGATAAAAAAATTATTTGAGTGACAAAAATACTTTTTTAACTAATTAATTATTTGTACAACAAATTACTGATTTTAAGGTGACAATAAAAATCAAAATCTTGAACTATAGCACCAAAATCGGAAGGAAGCTCCAGATGATTATGACAAACCGTTTTGTCCAAATCTCATAATCAAGCTAGAGTCAACAATGAGAAAACGTCACAATTTAAGTTCATTCCTTACAATCTTGTAACAATCTTTTCCAATTTATGTCTTTTCAACTTTCATTTTTTTAGCTCATTTACTCTATTTTGATTCTTTTTTTTTATCTAATTTTATTAACTTTAATTTTATTTTTATTTTATTTTTAACTTATTCTGAAGGAGCTTTAGCTCGGTACAGAAAACAAATAATTAAATAAATAAATCTTAGAGAATTAAATTACTAAATAGCTTTTCTTTTTTTTTCCTCATTCACTCCTTGAGAAGCATAGGGTTCATTACTTTTGATTTCCACTCAAGTCGAACTAAATAGCTTAATTAGAAATAAAATAAAATAAAAAAAATGAATAAAATTTTGTAAGTGCAAAATTATTAAATAGTCATCTCAATATATATATATTTGTCAGTCGTTTAGTTTTTTTGTCAGAATAATTAGTTTTTTATTGTCAGCTAAAATAGATTAAATTAGTCACCACTTTTAGTTATTTTTGTCATCTTAAAAAAAATTAAATTTGTCACCCCCAAAAAATTTAAGCCATTGAAAATATTACCAAAAATCTTGTTTAAAAATCTGAGCAATGTTCTTAATATAATGCAAAATTTTGCTGAATTGATTCAAATTTTTTCTTCAAAAGGTCAATTAGAAATGATTCATTTTGAAATGAGTGAAAAGAACTTAACTCTGGATGCCCAGTGTACAAAGAATTCATTTGTTTGATTTTTTTCTGATGTTAAAACTTGATTTAAAATGAAGAATTAAGTTTTTGCTAATTTAAATAACCTTTATTTATTTCAAAATTTAACCCAATTTTTTTTAAGAAAAATTAAATTTTATTTAGAAATATTTATTACAATTTATCGAATTTAAATACTAAAATTTTATCTAAGTTTAATTTATTCTATAATACGATAAGACTTGGTGTTTAAAAATCTATTTGGGGCAGTTTTACTGAATAGTGTCACATTCATTATATAGATCATTATATGTAGATTCGTCAACTTTAATGAATCGTTTTTCCTTGAAGCTAAACATATAAACATCATTGGTATTTGTATCGGTCCACAAAGCATAACCTCTAAGCAATTTTTTGGCTATCTTATCTTTTAAAAAATTATAGTTATTCACATTTTTCAGTTGTTTTAGGGTATTAATCTGAAAAAAAAATTATTATTCATCCAATAAGTTAAGAATCATAGAACATTACCATCGAAAATTTATCCCTAGGGCTAAATTGATTCTCTGGGTCAACATAAGCTTGAAATTCATTTGGATGTCCTTCAGAAAAAGTCAAGCATTTATTGAATCCACTTCTTTCAAACTCTTTAAATTTAGTAACTGTATCGCTTCCATTTAATATTAGCCATTTTTTTAGAGCACTTGAATTATCAGTAGCATGATTATCCAATTTATCTTTCATATCATATAGCATATTAATAGGCTTAAAGAATCAAATTTAATAAAGCTTTATTAAAAAAATTGAAAGTCATACTCTTGAATTAGAATGTCCAAAAACAACTATAGTATTAGCATTGTTGTTAACACATGCAAGCTCAAGAGCCGCGGGAGTTCCGCTTGCTACACTGTTTTCACTAGACTCAAATTTTGGAATAAATCCACCAGGCGATCGGATCAGAAAAAAGGTGCCTGGTTGAGCCTGAAGAAGACGAGAAACCACAATTCGACTATCAATGCCGGTAACAATAGCCATTTTGGGAGAAGGCTTGTCTAATATTTCTCTAAATATTGGTAATAACTCGGCTTTGATGGTTTTTTGATATCTTAAGATACCGTCAACAATTTTGCCCATTCCTTTATTTACGGCTGTCATTTTTTAAAATTTTTTGCTCAAACTCAAAAATAAAATCTTGATCTAAATTTGTTCTGCTATTTTTATTCAGAAAAAAATGTTTTTTTTTAGAAAAACCGGTATTTTAAATAAACAAAATATTTTAGAACTGGGTGGATTCGAAAGCATAAACGAATAGAACAATTTCTGTGATAAACCACATAATTATAGAACTTGGCATCTTGTTTTTGCTTTCAAAAATAAAATTATTTTTTTTTTTTAAATTTTGCAATGTTGCAAATTAAAATTAAACTTTAAGTATTGATACATGCTGAACAAAAAGATGATACAAAAATTTAGAAAATTAAAATAATTTTTTTCTGATGTTACAAAAAAATATTTTTTTAAATTTTAATTAATTTAATACAAATAAAATAATCGTTTATTATTGCTCTTTAAAATTGGGTATAAAAAATACTTATTTTTTTTGATCTTGGTCAAACATTTGTACAAAAATTGATAAAATTCGGTCAATAACATATTTTTTTTAATTTGTCCAAATTTTGGACACCCCTCATTTAGACGCAAAGTCAGGACTCGAGTTAAGACATTGGTCATTTCACTAAAGTATAGATTTTCCTTGATTTTAAGGTTTTTTTCTTTGGCACAACCAGTTCTAGTTTTTGACATTTTAATTTTAATTTGTTTTATTATTTGATAGTTTATAAATATGAAAACCTAATAAAAATATTCTATTAAAATTGTTGGAACTTTTTTGCGTTAAATTTAATTTAAGTTAAACTTTAGAATGAGCATTAGCAATTATTTTAGAAAATCTAAGAGAATAATTTGACACAAAATCCTTAATAATTACTTAATTAAAGTATGATGATATTGATTAATAAATTATGCCCTTAAAAGGTCCAAAACAAAAAATCAAATATATTTTAAATTATTTTGATACATCTTGAAAAAACTTAACAATTTTTGTAAAAATTTTATTCTAAAATTTGTTTCTATTATTTTTCATTATGATTTTGATCACTTTTATCATCATTATTGTTTTCAATTTCTATTAAATTGACATTCTTTAAATAATCAATCCACAATTCATATAGCAAATCAATAAATATTAAATTTCCAGCCACATTTTTAACTAAATGTAACATCAGAACACCGTCAGTATTCAAATAGTGTTTATAAAAATCTTCAACATTTTTTTTCAAATCGTTGAATATAACTTGACGTTTAGTATTTTCTTCGTTTGATCTGATCATATTTTTTCTAATATTCAAATACTTGTACAAAAAACTAATTTTTTCTGAATAAAGCATTTCATAAGCCCATGCCAAAATGTTCATAATTGTAAGAAATAGAAGCAATACATACCAAAACCAGAAAATTACAAATATTTTTTCGATTAGAATATTAATGGACAAAAGACATTCGACTGAATACCAATAAATTTTATTCAAATTGTTATGGACAAAAAAGTCACATATGGTTCTGATCGGAAATTGAGTTGTCAAATTGTAAGGGTTTCTGTTTTTCCACAACGAAATAAAAAAATCAATGCCATATGAGTAAAATTTTTTGCCAAATATTAAATGTAACAATATCAACTGGAAAACAATATTGGATAAATTTAACAATTTTAAAATCATATAATGCCTGGTCAAATTTCTTAAGCCCTCGTTTGGTCTCATAAAACTCGTTATTTTATTTTTTGAAATAATGGTTGTTTTTAATAAGTTTTTAAATCTATGTTTTAAATTCTTAGAAGAAAAAGAATCGGAATCACTTAGTTCTTTTGAATAATATGAAGATTTTCTCTCGTGGGATTTTTTTTTCTCGTTCTCTTGATGAACTATTGAATTGAAATTGGTTGTGAAAGTTTTTTTTAACTCATCATTGACCAAAAGAGGAGCCATTTCAGTCTCCCTAGACATTGAACGCAATAACCCTGTTGTTTTTGGTGTATTTTTTATTGATTCCTTTAGAACATTTTTTTTATTTAGTTGGTCCAAAAGCTTCTTTACATACCCTCTAGAGTTTGATGATATTATATTCCAAGCGAAATCAGGTAGCATAAATAACAACGCTTGACCAAATAGGATGAAAAGAATAAATTGATAGTAGTGAATAACATATTTAGGACTTTGAGGGAACAAATCTGCATCATTAACTTTTGGATAATAATAGGTATTGTTAATCCAACAAATTTGGTGAGTGTAAGCTGTTTGACTATCACTTAAATGCGTCGGAAGCCAGCAGTTTATACCACGTCCATCTCCCAAACGTATTAGAATGACAGCTATGGAGACAAATATTACAACAATTGAATATTTGCTGTGAATTTTATCAATAAAGTCTCCACGAATTGCATTATTTTTTACTGACTGATAAGCTTCTAATATTTCGTCCATTATCCAAAAGTGTTTAAAATGTTGAGAAATTTAGAAAACAAAGTTTGGAAATCCAAGATAAGCTTGAATTTATCAAAAATTTAAGATAAGCTAAGTTAAGTGCTTTTTATTCATAACAGAATTTCATGATTATATTTTATTTCTTTAAATTATTACAAATATTATATTATCTTATTTATTTATCATTAAACTGATATAGGACCAAAGTGTTTTTTGAAAATATTTAACTAATAGGTTTTTTAAACAAAGGTTAATTTTTTTAAAATATTTTTCAAATTATTTTAAAATAAACTATTGATTTCATAGACTTTATAATTTTTTTACAAGATGTAGTCCAACAAAAAAAGAAAAACCCGCATAAGTTTATCATTTTTATTGATCATATGTTCTGCCTTAAAAAAAAACATGAATAGATGAGAGAGAAAAAACGTGATGCTATTTTTAATCAGTATTTTAAAAATAAAACAAAAATTGTTTATACTTTGTCTTTTTTTTACCTGCCGATTTTTCTTTGATAAGCAAGTCCAATAGTTTATAATTTTGATATTTGAAATCAAGCTTTTCAAATTTTTTATTATTTTAAATTTTATATTAAAAAATAAAAAAATTGAATTTTTTTTTGGACTCAATGCGGCATAAAGGGAAATTTATAATATATTTTATGAAAATATGCAAAAATTTCATCGGATTAACCTTGAAAACTCTCCTACAATTACATAAATGTATTTTACCTAAATTTTTTTTTTTTTTTATTTTTGTAGCAATTGAAAATTACTACAAATTAGCTCTGATAATTATTTATAGAAGGATAAGTTAAGTGCAAAAGTTCTTCCTTAACTAAAATTGCTACTTCTCCTTCATAGTTATTTCTTATTAAACGATTATTGATTGATTATTTTTAAATCGGAAGAAATATTTGTTTCACTCAAATCAATTTTTATTTAATAAGATTTACAAAAAAATCGTAATAGTTTGATATACTGGCCTCTTGGTTTGATAAATCTAAATGTCCATTTGATCCAGAGTTTAACGCAGAACTTGCATCTCGTAAAATTACTGTTAAGGCTGTGACTTTACGAGATGCTTGTTGCTATACGAAAATTCTAATTTCCATAAAAATATTTATGACATGAAAAAGAAAAACGAATATACTGCTCCTTCTGTTCCATCACTCAACTGACCCAAAATCGTATATGGAATAGCTCACAAAAATTAAAATGATTCTGATGAATTTAAATTAAAATTCAATTTAAACTAATAAAAACATCCAATTTTTATAAAACTTTTTACATCAGTCATATTCCAAGTCTATTTATTTTATTTTTATTTTATTTTATTTTATTTAAAAAGGAAAGCCGCAACTAGGGCGATTTTGGGAGATGGAACGTCAATCGTGGACCTCCAGTACTCTTATTGAAATTACTAGTATATTTATAATTGTACAAAAGGAATAATAAAATTTTTTTTAATAAAATATATATATAAAAAAAATAAAATAAATAAAAATAATTTCCTTTTTTTTTTTAGCTATTGATTAGTACTCGATGTGTAGCAACTGATTCAACCTTATTCTTCTATTGTCTCCTTCTGTCTCCAATGCCTCCATTATATCTATTACTTCATCATCTTTCCTGCAGTCCTCAATTCTTTTAACTGTTTGTCATATTTTATCATTTTCATATTTTATCATCTCTTAAATTGTTTGTCTATTCGTAATCACTGATATTTCGTTTAGCAGACTTTTGTTATCTTTGCTTAATTCGGGATCATTTACCATTAGCTCGTGTATTATTCATTTTGTAAGTTCAAATTCTACCAGTCTTATTAGGAATTTGACTTTTGTATTTACTATAAGCTCATCTATTAGGTTGTTTAATAAGTTTTTTCGTTTTTTTCTAGACTTTATTTATTTATAAAAACTAAAATAAAATATAATTAGTCACTAAATTATTTCCTTCGCTAGAAATACATATCTCCCATCTTTCTGGCATTATTTTGATCCCTCGCTCGTAGAAGCTGGCTGGTTTTGAGGTGAAATATTGACTGATGTCTTTTTTGATTTCCTCCAAGTCTGAGTAACTTTTTTCACTGAGGAAGTGCTGCATGGATCGGAACAGATGGTAATCTGAAGGAGCTAAGTCTGGTGAATAAGCTGGGTGAGATAAGACTTCCCAGCCTAGATTCTCTATCGTGTTCCGAGTCGTTTTTGCAACATGTGGCCTAGCGTTGTCATGTAAAAGAATCACTTATCGCTCTCCTTTAGCTTTGTGTGGCCGTTTTGTTTCCAAAACGTGACTCAAACATATCAATTGTTGTGAATGAAGGTCTGCGGTTATCGTTTGCTTGGGTTGCAGTAGCTCATAATAGATTATACCCTTCTGATTCCACCAAACACGCGTCATCAGCTTCGACGGTTCTCCCAACGCGTTCTTTGTCATTGAGGTCGAAATCTCCAGCTTTGAATCGAGCAAACCAATTTTGACAAGTGCGAACAGTCAGAGCTTCGTCACCATATACCAAACAAATCGATTTGGTAGCCTCTGTCGCATTTTTTCCTTCGTTAAACTTGAATAACATGCAATGGCGGATATGCATTTTTTCGTCATACATTTTTATTTAGGTAATTATTTAGAAATTTAAAAAGCAAACATATAATCTTATATATCATTTGAAAGAACAAGAGTTGCTCTTTCAAATGATGTACAACATTGCATAAAAAACTTTAATCTTTGATGAGATTTTTTCATTTAAAAATCGACGAAAAAACTTATTAAACAACCTAATACTTTATTTATATTTAGTGCTCTTAAAAAATGAGTCATTTAAAAATTTAAAATTGCATTTTAACACATTTTTCTGTTTTAAATCCCATTATCCTTAACAAACAGACCACTCTCTTTATCTTAGCAGGACACCACTGTAACTGGCTCCCACCCAGACATGACATCTAATTACGCGTTGTTTTTGGTCTGTCAACAAGAACAGATTTGTTTGATAATTGGGATTGGAATTATGTATACTTCGAGTTTGATAACCAAGAGTTCATGTCACACTTTGTCAATTCTAAAAGGTTGTGTTTTTTTTATATAATTAACAGATTGTGCTTAAAATGAAAAAAAAACTATTGAAAACTTTGTATATGTAACTAGATTTCAATGCATCCAGCTACCATAGATGTTTTCCTTGTAAGACATCTCCGCAAGCATGCTTGCCGTAGCTTATTTTTATTAATATTATTACTTTGTCAAATGTTTTGGCAGTCTAGATAAAACACATCAGAGGGTTTCTTTAGTTCAAAATAAAAGTAATAAAATCATCCAGAAAATCTGTAAGCACTTTCCAAGTAGGTAACTTTTAATTTTGCCTTTGAGGCTTAAATAATATAAATAAAATTACAGACTTGTTTTTAAGTCACAGTTTTAAGTCTAAGTCAGAAAAATTCAAGACAAAGTTATGACTTGACTTAAATTTTTTTTATTAAGTCAAAGCCAATGTCTTAAAATTTTTTTTCATTTTTTTAGTGAAGTTTAGTAGAGTCAACTAATTTTCTGATTTTAAAACTAAACTTTTTTTGGATTAAAATAAGAAATCATATTTATTTTTTAGTTTAAAAATCAGAAAATTAGTTGACTTGACTAAACTTCACTAAAAAAAAAAATTTAAGTCATTGACTTGACTTAAGAATTTTGACTTAAAAACAAGTCTGTAAAATTATTTGAAAGCATCTTGTCTAAATAAAAACTAATAAAAACTTGTTTTTTGAAATTTAATTAACACTTGTCTCCCAAAGTAATTACATTTTTAGCATTTAACCCTGCCATCCCATCTAACTGACCTTATCGTGTAATCTATTTGATATATACATATAGAAAATCTTTATATTTTTTCCAACTTAAAAAATTTAAAGAATAAAGTCAAAGTCGGTGGGTCAGAACGGCAAAGTTACCGGTGGCCGTCCGACCGAAAATTTGAAATAAGAGAATTTTTGAATTATAAACTTAATCAAAAAAATATTCAATATTTAATTTTTGAAAAAAAAATTAATTTGATTTGATTTAGTTATTAACATTATGCTAGATTTTCATCTATCAACACAACTCTTCTACAGTGCTTTTATAAAAAGGTCCAGAATCGGCTAAATTACGTAATTTTCATTATTTCTAGTAAGCTTACGTAATCTAACGTGAATATTAGTTGGTAAGAACATGTAATTTTACGTAAAATTACGTACGCTTACATTAAAAATGTAACTTTTAGCAAAATTATTCCAAAATGCTTACGACCAAAAAAAAATAGGTTTTTGGTAAGAAAAATGTATAAATTGACTGTTTTTGCAAAATTTTTAAATAATTTTTTTGTTTTAAACGATACGCAATATTGAGCTTTTTTTTATTTTTTTCAAAAAATAATTATTCCAAAATTTTGGAAAAACAGTCAATTTTTACTAAAAATAATGTAAAATAACGTAATTTAGCCGATTCTGAACATTTTATAAAAGTACTGTAACTAAAGTATTATATTTTGAAATTTACTTGATTTTTTTTCTGCAAAATGAATGCTCTAAAAAATATCTTAAATCTTTATGTGATAAGAATTCAAATATTCAGTTAACTTTTTTTCAATACCTAATTATTTTGATTCTGTATATTTTTAAATTTAATCAGTATTTTTGAATCAAACTAAATCGAATAATTCGATTGATTTGGTTCTTGTAGTATTCAATGAAAGATTGCTTGTTGTTCAAACAAACAAAATATCTTCTAAATAATAATTTGTTTAAAATTCTAGAGATAAATTTAGACTGAAATTAATTATTTTCCCAAAAATTATCCAAATAAAAAGAACAAAAAAATTCAAAATTTGGGTAATTTAATTTTGAAATTTTTTTGAATAGAATTTTTATTTCAAACTTCATAAAATCACATAATATGAAATTTATTTTTAAAAACAAAACTTTTTGAAAATAAATTCGCCTTAATTATTTCAATCATATGCATAAATAGAACATAAGATAGACAAATTGCGAAAAAGCCTCAACATTTTTGGTCCCTTGAAATAATTAAAAAAGAGTTTTTTTTCTTTAAAAAACAAACTAAACAATTTCATGTGATTAAAATTTATATAATTTTTAAAAACATAAATTATCTGGATTTTTGCCTAAACTTTGGTGCTGCTTTTTAAGGCAATTAATGCAAGCCAGTCTACATGGAAAATCGCACCGTGCGGCCTCTTTCACTGACTCTAAAATGATAAGTCAAGAAGTAAAACCAATGCGCTCGAGTTCGATCAACCTCTCTTCAAACTTGCCAGTTTTCAATGCACCTCAGTCTTTCGTGTCCATATCAAATAAAATATTCAACGATTTGTCCCAAGCCATTCAATTAGTGCAAAAGTCATTTTTGGAAAAAAACAGCCAAGACAAAAAAATGACCAACAGCGACTACCAAGTTCATGAGCTCTGTCAGCAGTTCGATTACGTATTTCTCCTGGGCTTACGAAATCGAGATGAAGGCTACTGGAAAGTTGTCCTCGAATTTACGCACAAAGACGTGTTAAAGGAGCTTAAAAAATTACTAAACGTCAACACTAACATTGGCCGAGGACGAGCCTGGATCTATCATGCGCTCAATGAAAACCTAATGGAAAGTTACCTGAGATGTTTTTCGGATAATAAAAAGCTTGTTTCAAAATTTTATTCACCCGGTGTTTCTCTTGTTTCGGATGAACAGGTAATCCGTATAATTTAATAAAAAAAATTTTTTTTTCCAATTCCAATAAATTTAAGTCTCTGTCTGTTTTGGTCACTTTAGTGTCAGGCCTAGAAAATGTTGAATTTAAGTTGTTCAGTGATGTGCCATATTTGGACCATTCTTGCTGGCCATCTCACCTAAAGCTTAAAAGACAAGTCATTGACCAAATTTTGAATTCGCCTACGCACACACTCACGCAGAAAATGGTCGATTTGAACAAGTCCTTGATGGAGGCGTCCATTAATCTGAGTCAATCGCCTCCAAAGGAGAAAACCAAGCACCGTCCGGCCAACAATGTGTCTATTTGTGAGGATAACTCAGATAGAGTTATTGTCAAGCCAAAGGTAAAAATAAGAAAAAAGCCCAGAAAACAAGTGTCCATGGATGCTTTGTCCAATGACGAAATTTCGTCCAGTGAACAAATTGACAGCGAAATAGACAAATTGAGGAAAGAAAATAGCAAAATACTAGAAAAACAAACAAGCGAAAAAGTGATTTCAAAATCTTATGTGCCAAATGACTTAGCTGCCAGATCACTTACGGCCAGCAGTCAATTCGACTCTAAAATTGAACACATAGAAACATATTCGAAAATAATCGAAAATGCGACCATGAACATGGACGCTTTTGTCAAGGACATGAGCGATGTGTACCAAAACTATGAAAAATTCTACCAAAGCAACGAGGTTGATCAAGATCTGTCAACCGAAGCAGAAAACGAGAACAAAATTAACAGCGTTTATGACGATTCGGTCAATAAATCTATCGACTTGGTCGAATCAAACGATTCAAGTGAAAAAGATAAGGATAATAGGAACGTTTTGTTTTTTTCTTCTTCATTATCTTCACTGCACACCAACAACACCAACTTGGATGAAACTAGAAGCAACTCAAAAGATGACAAGGATCACTATTCGGTAGACTCGAAAGCTGAGAACGAGAACAATTATCTTGATGACACAAATTGTATGGAAGATCTAAGACAAGATATCAGGTTAGAATTTTGGATGAAAATTCAGAACAAAATTTTAAATTTTTTTTAAGAGTTGACAACAATACCAAACTTTTACTTTCGCTGGAAATTTTGCAAAATGGTTCAAACGAAGATATTCTAAAACTCTATCAGTGTACTCGTGGCCACAGCCAAGGCGAAATAGAATCTATTTTTCTTTTGATCACCACATATGGTTTGTATATTTTGAAAAGCCAGCAGTCTAACGAACTTCAAAGTGAGATTAATGTACAAAACGCGATTAAATATGAAAAGGAATTGTTTATGAGCCATGACCAGATTGATTACATAGAAGTTTCTTTAGGTGATCAATCTGTTCACTTTGTTTGTTTTAATAAGCGATCAAATTTTTGGATAACCACTGCATCACGCATTTTGACCAAGTAATAATTAAAAAAAAAAAATTTTCTATTTTTTATTTTTTGCATTAGTAATTTGTTGGAAAATTTACAAACATCTCGAATTCAAAATAAATTTTTAAAATTCACCAAAGTTCCTGTTTTTCACGAAGCAACCCAACAAAAATTGGCTTTAAAAAAATTCCTATCTAGTGAAGAAAATGTACAAGTAATTGATTTAAAAAAAGACACGAATTTTTGCTTAATCCTAAATTATAAAAAATTTCTCTTTATAATTTTAAAAGACTTATTCTAAGATTAATAAGTTGTTAAATTTTAAATAGATTTTATTTTTACAAAGAATTGAGTTTGCCTTCAGAACCCTTGTAATTTTTTCAATTTTAATTCTATTAATTTTTATTTAAATTTATTCTCATATTTTTTTTGAAAAAATATTTAACTGTAACAAAAAATTAAAAGTAATTATATTTCAAATTTTAACATGCTTAAAGATTTAGTTTTAATGAAACAACGTAATTTCAAAATTTCAAAAAAGTTAAATAGAAAAAAAAACTTGCTTCATATTCGTGATCCATATTTTTGGAATTGTTTTATTAAATAAATTATTATTAGAAAAAAGAAAATTTTCTGTTAAATTTGAGATAATCTTTAAAAATTAGAGATAATTTTAATTTAGTTGAATTAAGCAAAAAATTTTTAATGCTTCTAAGATTCGATTTAAATTTGCTTTTACTTTAGCCACAGGATATAGAGATAAATGGATATTCATTAGTATTTTGGGAGGACCAAGCATCAGCTATTAACCAAATCATACACAAAGAAGGAGTGTTAAATTATTTTTTAAAATCAAAAAACTCGAGCTTATCAACAGCAGAATGGAAAAAAGCATATTTTGTTTTAAAGTAAGAATAATCACTTAATTGAATTTTTAATTTACTTTTCAAAATTCGTCATTGTTTCAATAAAAAAATATGACTTTAAAAAGTTAAAAGCTATTGAATAGGAGCAATGTTCAGAGTGATAATAAATTTTTTTCTCAAGGTTCTTAAGATAAAGTTAAAATTGCTCAAGCTGAAAACAAAATTGTTGAATTTAAATTTATTCTGTGAAAAACTCGGCATACTAATTTATTTATTCTATTTATTAATAAAAATACTTTTTATTTCGAATAACATTTTGGCTATTCAATGATTAATTTTGGACAATACTTGAAACATTACTTGAAATTCTTAGTGGCATCATTTAATTTTGTAAAAAATTACTAACAATCTGATAAACAAACAATGTTAAAAAGAATACGAGTTATTGCAGCGATTGATAAAAAAGTTAGACTTAAGACGTAATACTTTTTTAAGGTATTGGAGACTTTCTGCGGTTTCCTTTAAAGAAATAATTAAAAATTGTCGAAACATAATGAACTTTTTTTTAAGTCAAAAGCTTAACTCAAATACCGCCGCGACCATATGAATTTTAGACCAACCGGAAAAATAATAAAAATATAAAAATTAAATAAATTTAAAGCTTAAAATTTAATAAATTTTAAAATTAATTTTTAGGCCTAAAATCAAAACTTTTTTTTTTTACTTTTTTTTATTTTGTCCCTTCGCCTTTTTCAAAATCAGAATCAAAAATAAATAATTTTTGATTATAAGCTGAATCAGAAACAATAATTATAAGTCTAAAAACATTATTAACATGTCACAGTATTCAGCTTGAAAGATCTTTCCAAGCCTTCTTCATCACGTAGCTTAGCATAGTCCCAAAGATCGCTTTATCACTTCATTTCAAAAATAATTCAAATCATTTTATTTTTAATCTAAAGAATGTTAAATGATTTACCATGTTTATTTTTTTCATTTAAAAAATATATGCTGATACAAATTGTATACTAGCCTCAGTATCTTTGTCTCAATTATAATTAATTTTAATTTTTCGAATTTAATAGTATCTATTTGAATTATTTTATTTTAGAAATGATGTTTTGACCAAATATAAAAATCAAGGTGATAAACGTCCACTTCAAGTGATAAAACTAGAGTATAATATTTCCTCTAATTTTCTTATTTTTTTATAATATTTATTGGTATATGGTTTTAGTGGTGAAGAATTTTCTGGGTGCCGTAAATGCAACAAAATGTCACGATCCCATACCATAGAACTTATATTTGCAAATTCACATTTGTATCTTTCCACCAAAAATGAGGAAGAAGCAAGCGATTGGATTCAGTGCTTTTGCAAGATCATTTCTCTCGGAGTAAGCTTATTTTGATTAATTATTTAACAAGCTTTACTAACAAACTAACTTCTTGAAAAAACTCACAAGGATGAAATAAAGGTAAGACTAAAAAAATCAAGCTTTTAATCAGTCAATATTACAATTTTAAAATTTTCGAATAAAATTTCAATTCAAAATAAAAAATAAAACTTTTCATCTAGAATTATCAGTCAACAGATGTTCCGACTTTGTCTTGTCTTCCATGTTGTGCTGTTACTACTGGTAAAAAATTATATTTTTGTCACGAGGATTTGGTAACTGGATTCTATCGTTTGCTTGAAACAATTAAACTTGAGGAAATAAATCGAGTCTCATTCGATAACGACAATCCATTCTATTGTATTTTGGTAAGAGTTTATTTAATTAACTTTTCCAAATGTCAGCTAATTCACAGATTTAGCATGATGATATGGACTCGTCAAAAATAAGATACTGGTTCGTTTATTTTATTGACCGAAATGAGCGAAATGAGTTTGTAACATACTTGAAGAAGGCATGGGAAGAAGTTTTCCAAGTTCAATTGACAGTAGAAAAATTGAAAAATATTGAAATGAGAAAAAGATGCATAAAAGGAGTTAAAATGATACAAAAATCACTTGAAAACTCTACCGATTTAAATTAAAGATTTTTTGTGTGATAAAATATTAAAGCTTGTTTGTTAAAACAAAAATTGTTCATTATTTTTCGAAATATCCATTTATTTATTTTTATTAATTTCGAATAATTTCAAATAATTAAATAATATTATTTTTGTAAAATTTTAATTGAGAATTTTTTCATGAAATAAATACAATCGTTTAAATACTCTTTTTTTATTTTAAACTTTTCATAAGTAAACAAATTAAACCATTCTTAAGCAATTCAATTATTAATATTTAATAATTGAAAATCTATTGATTTATTTATCAATTATTTTTTCAATTAAATTTTTTCTTACACAGAGCTGCTATGATACGACAACATAACTTTTTTAAAGTCAAATATCGTAATATAAAAACCCTATTTAAAGTAAACATTCGCCTAACAAACGTTGAGGGATGTGTGAATCTGACAAGAAAAGCCTGAACACATTCCACACTGGAAGCCTGCGGAGGATCCTCGAGATACACTGGCCTGAAACATTGTCAAATTCTGACTTGTGGAAATCAAAAGTAATGACCCTATGTTCCACAAGGAGCGAATAAGGAAAAAAAAAAGAAAAAAAGTAAACATTGATATTGATGGTAGATTTAGGATAATTTTTTTGAAACTTGGAGAAATTAAAAAAAATTTTTTGGGAATTTTTAAGAATTTCATATTATTGAAAAAAAGATTAAGAATATGTGCTTCAATAATAACTTCACTGACTTTTTTGACAAGAATTTAGATTTTTTTAATAATGTTTTTAAAATTATTGGTAAAAATAATAAAAAAATTAAAATATGGGATCAGAAACTGATAACTATTTTAAATATCAATTTATGTTTGTATAATTGAAATGAATTTAAAATTTTATTTTTCACCAAATTTATCAAAAAAACTTTGAATTTACCATCATTATAAATATTCTAAGTTAGATGCAGTTTTTATTGTACCATATTTAAGATCAAAAAATTAAATTCATCGTATCGTAGTACCACTGTATTTTTTTAGCTAAAAAAGATTAAAACCATAATTGTTAAATCTGAAAAATCTCTGATAAACTGCACATATTCTTCATCGGAGATTAATTAAGTTAATTTTACTTTAATTTTCTTTTTCATATTATTAACTATCAATGATAATATTCTTTTTTTACATAAAACTGATTTAATTGAGTTATTTATTAAATAATTTCTGATGTTAAAATTTTTTTAAAATTCTAAATTTTCGTAAATGAAAATTAAATAATTTGGAAATTTTTTATTATTGATCATGACAAGTCTTAAAGTTAATATTTTTTAAGAATCAAGTGAAAATTTTACAATTCTCCTCTTGCATATTTAAATAAATTAACGCATGTTACTCCAAAAGAGGCAACGGTACCAGCGAATACTACGGTTACCAAAAATTTATCGGCAGTAGTTTTCCACCAAATTGGAATACCATCTTCAGTCTACAAAAAATGGAAAACTTAACCAAAAATTGTTTTATTCTTTATTTATAATACTTACAGCGTACATCTTTTGCAAATTTTGCTGTTTTTTCACATTTTTTTCAACCCAACGTTGAGCCATAGTTTTGTCGGCCTCGTACACAAAAGTACTTTTGCTTCGGCCTGTTACTTGACGGAAACGATTGAACAAAATTGAACCTCTTGAAGCAGACATGTTTAGTTTAATTTTATTTTAGGTCTAAAAAAATATGATTTAAATCGTTATTGTAAGCGTCGTTTATTAGAAGATATAGCATTTGCTGATACTTTATGTATATAAAGCTATGTTAAAAATAAAAAAAAGAATTCATATACTACTTTTTATTTTGGAGTTAGAAAATTAATAATTTAAAAATATGGCTAAATTATGAACAATTTTCAAAATTGATTTAACATTAATTTTGCTCTGTTTAGTTTCTAAAGATAAATTTTTGCTGTAATTTTTTTTAGCTAAGATTCCAATAAATTTTTCTGCTTTTTGGAGTTTAATTTAAATTTTCGGTTTAAAAAACACCTTTAGATTTTATTTTTAGGTTACAATAATAAGCATACATTAGTTAAAAATGATATGTGAAATTTAGCTTAGCTTTTTGGTGAACTAAAATATCGAATATTTATCTTTTAAAAAAAAAATAAAAACAACGAGATAAAATAAAACGGTTCAAAAAATTTAGAATTTTTTTTTCTAATTTTTTAAATGATTACCTTTAGCTTTACATATTACAAAACTCTCACCAATTCGTTCAGAATTTAAGCCACATATAATAAATAACTATTTTTGAGATGTTTAATTGAAGTTATTTTGGTGTTGACCAATTTGGAATCCATAAGTGACCATAAATTTTCAATTGGATAAAGATGAGGCGCAACATGGTAGAATCTATTTCTCAAGCTCATCAAATCATTATGCTGGTGCGCTATCTTGAAAAATCCATAGATTTTCTTAATTTAAATAGACTGTTTTCCATTATTTCGATGTGCCAAGAATAAATTTTTCATGCTTTTTAAAAATTATACATCCTATCTACATACTGGCCCTTCCTCATTTTATAACATTGGTAAACAAAATTTAGGTTGATATATCTTATTTTTAAAACCTTTATACTATTGTTCTCCGTTTAAAAACCTTAAAATCGCATTAATCACTAAAGATTATCGTAACTAATTCAATTGACCAATTTAACATTTGATACACCACTTATATTTTTATAGAAAGAAGAGGCTTCCTTGTGACCATATGACATTGTTTACCTTTACCTTTAAGAAATCTCATTGCGGTTTATTTACTAACAATGAAAATGATTAGGAAATCTCCAAAGAAAAATGTACATCTCAAAACAATGAAAAGACACTATTTCAAGAATTTCCGTCAGTATAAGCAGCATTCGAATGGTTCTTTGACCAAAAATATATTCAAGGCTGAAACAAGTCAGAAAAGTGGCTGGATTTAAGCAAAATATGCGAAATTGAGAGGCGAACAATGTGCTGCAAAAGTTTGTTTGTAATTCAATGCTAACTTTTTTATAATGATGCTAAGGATGTTCAATTTGCAGTTTGTAAGATACCAGGACATCCATCTTCAAGCAAAAGAAATTCGAGTGCAACTGGCAAGCAATATTCCTTTGAGAAAATATCAGAATTTAAATAAAAATCATCTATTGCAATAGATCTCAAAACAATTTAATAATCTAAAACACACAATGAACTTATTTTAATCACTAACTTTCGGAAAATTATTGATACAAACAGCAGGATTTTCTATATTTTAAAATATTAATTGAAATTGAAATTTTTTATTATTTTACAACAATTAATGAACAAAAAAATTATAGCAACCTTTTTGATAAAATTATAAATAAAGTTTGAAAAAAAGTGAAGTAGAATTTTATATGCACTCTAATCAAGTAAATGAAGTAATTAAATTATTTTTCATTTAAATCAAACAAATGATAAAATAAATAAAAAACAAAAATGTAACAACAATTTAAGCATTAATTTCCAACAAAGTTTCTCAAAAATTCAATAAAATAGTCCTTAGTTAAAATTTCATTTTGAGCATCAAATGAGTCTAATGGGTCATTTACTTCATCTTCATTCCATGTCCAAACGAGACCGTTCTCATAAAATGACTTTGGACTGGCAAAAAGCCATGGATCATTAGGCACTGAATAAGTTGACTGATTTTTGTCCGCTCTATAATAGTATTTATTGCCAGTCGACTTCGATTTTACGATAGACCACGGGCTTTGAATACTTTTGAGAAAATAAACACCTGTCGGATAAACATAAAATTCACTTGCAAAATACAGAGGAATGTGGATAGCCTGTTTTGATTTTGGATTATATTTTCCTGATTTAGCGACTAAATTTTCTACTATAGTTGATTCTATGTCATCTATATTGAACAAATCTTTAAGTCTTATGGTGTTCAGATCGACTCGACTTTTTTTTTGAATTGCTTTTACAAAAATTTTAAGCCTCGAATGTCTTGACAACATATAGCCAAATTAAATATTTATTTTACAATCAAAAATGTTTACCTTTCTTCAAAATTTTCGATCTTGCTATTATCTATCAGCATCATTTCCCCTTGTATAAATAAGGCATCTATTATATGTATGGCATTGAATTTTTGTTGTCCCTTTTCCTATTTAAAAATCAAGTAAACTATGATGTATTTTATATAAGCTACTTACGAATCCTCTGTATTCAACAACTTTCTCAGCTAACAATAAAGTATCTTTAGGTAATTCAATATTAAAATTTTCAAGTTTTTTCCATTGCTTTGTTCTCTCTGAATTGAGATTAATCGGAGAATTCAATTCAAGTTCATAAACCACATTTCGACCACAGCCAATTAATAAGACTAAAGTACCACATGTCAACGCACATTTATAGTCATAAATACTACTTTTTTTAAAATTTTCATTTATCGAACTTTTGGTTAATTCTTTTATGTGAGTTTTGGCAAACGATGACAGATCCCATTGCAGCTTTGAACTTCTAAGCTCGTTATCAAGCTTGTCAAGCGTTTTCTTGAAATCTGGCTCTGGCGGTACCACTTTGGTGCGAAACTTTTCATTCTTGTCCTTCAACTGATCTAATTGCTTTTTATCAGCATAGATTAATCGCTTTTGATTTGGTAGCTTCCAATATTGTAAACAATCTTCGATCAGTTGGAATTGTCTAGAGTCTCTCAGATTTCTTTATTAATTAAAATATTTCACTAAAAATTTTTAATGTCATATTTTTTGATAAAAAAAAAATTTTGAAAAATAGAACAAAAATAATTTTTATCTGATTTAAAATAAAATAGTTAAATCAGATCTATTTTAACAACATTGCTAAAAATCATTTCACCATTTAAAAATATTTTCTAAGTACTTTTCTGAGATTTTGATAAGTTTTATTACTAAAAAAAATTAAAAGTTTTAAAAAATACTAATAAATAAATTTTTCAAATATGGAGTCAGTGGACTGGAAAAAAGAATTTGTTGGACGGAATTTTAATGAATGTTATGCAAGTTTTCTGAATGAGTATCTACGACTTTATGAGAAACATGTACTTGAAAAAAGAGAGAATTTGCGAAAGAGCGAAAAATGGATGAACTACGAGGTGAATAGAGTGATAAAACTTAAGCATCTTGCTTGGTATAGGATGAAAGCATGTAAAAAAAGTTTATTTGAAATAGTAAATGTGATTATGGAAAAGCATGTAGAGAACATTTTGAGAACGGACTCTCTAAAAAAGCAAAAATTATTTTTCAAAAAACTTTGTTCCGTCTTTAATAAAGAAACCAATGATACTATGTCTTTTTTTCCTTTACGTACTTTTGATATTGAGAATGTCATGGGAATTTAACGAGGATCTTGTTGAAAGGAGACTAGAGAAATTAGATGGCAACAAATCGATAGAAACAGATGAAGTTAATCCACTATTACTGAAAAACTGCACAAAAACGATGTTACTGCCATTTAAGATAATTTACGCAAAATAATTTGAGACAGAAAAGATCCTAAAAAAGTGGAAAAGAGCAAATGTAAGCTCTTTTAATAAGACTCAAGTACCACGTTGATTAGGTTTTACAAAAAATTTAAAATTAAATCAAGATACTTAAAAATTTAATAATTTTTTAAGATTCAATAATTTTGCAAATTTTTTATATTTAAGTTCTTTTTACTTAGATAATATTTACAACAAAAAAATTTCTAAATTAGGCAAAAACTTTTGACTTTTCAAATTCAATAAATTTCCAATTACTAGGAGGAACAATTTTCTGACCTTGTTTTTTTTCAAAAATTCTTTTTATAAATTATGTTATCAAATTCGATGAGAAAGTAATAAGAAAATCTTTTATGCTTATAAGATTATGTACTACTTAAGCAAAAAAGCATGTTGGAAATATTTTTAAGAATGTTAAAACCACATACACTAAATTAAACTTCAGCAAAAATTGAATAAAAAAAAAACAAAAATTTACAGAGTATTTGCAGAATAAATTTTTAAAAATTGAAATTCTTCATCCTGATTAGTTTTTTTTTAAATACAGCGGTTAAGTTTGTTATAGGAAAGAAAAATATTTTTAAAATTGATTGACGATTTCATTAAAATCAAGAAAAAGTTTTATTATGCCAGAAAAAAGTAAAAAAACCTAACATTTAGTAATGTTTCTATCAATATTCGATCTATTCTCTAAATTAAAAAATTTATTTATTTTTTTGCTTCTATTTACGTTTAGAAAATTTCTTTTTTAAATGTTAATTGAATTAAAACTTGAATTCAATCTGATAATACATATTTTGCTACAGTTTTTTCTCTGAACTTCATCGCCGCTTTAAAATTAGCGTAATCATCCGAATTGAGTGACATGTCTTTAAATAGAGTACTCTATTTTAATAAAAAGAAATAAAAATTCAATTTTAGTGAGATGAAATAAATGAAATAAAATTTGAACACATTTTAAAGCTATTAGCAATTGTTAAAGATTATATAAAATCCTAAAAAAAATGAAAATTAAATTAACTATGTTAAAGTAAGACTTTTTTTTAACATGGGTCAAATTTATTCATTTAAGACATGTCATTAAATTTGAACATTAAATTCATTCTTTTTAAAACCAGCGCTCATTTTTAGTGAAATTATTTGTTTTAGTAACATGTCACTAAATTCAGATAATTACGTTACTTATAAAAATTTAAAGATCTTTTTGCTAAAAGTAAATCACCTAGCAAGATGAAGCAAAAATTAGATTACCTATTGGTTGCAAAGGCTTGGATTTTCGTCAAATTTAAGCATTGAATTATTCCAATTGTTTCATTTGAATTAAAAATGTATTTATAGAATTCTTCATCATTCTTAAGAACACTTAATGGAACAATAGTTTCAACATCATACGATGAATTTTCGTCGCGAAATGTCTTGTTCAAGGTCTCATTTATATCAAACAAATAATCACATATTAAGTTTTTAGAATCTTTTGCACCTTCGCAAATTATATAGCGCTCTGAGTTGGCAGGGCGGCTCGTCACTGGCTTGTGTATGCAAATACGCTCAAAGCATAAATACATCAAATACACAAGGCCAACACTGAACGGGGTGAACAGATCAAAAAGTTTGCACACAAAGTTGCCACCCAGTCTAAGGACCGACAATGCACACAAAAATTGACATAAATACAATTGTTTGGAAAGAATTTCTTGGATATTTTCGTTTCCTTCCACCGAAAATCCCTAATAAAAACAAATTGATTTTTTTGCTGATTAAAAATTTCTTTTTTAATTTACTCCATCTGCCATCATGAAATGAACTCCGGCATGATTTGTCTGATCCACAATAAACTTTTGAAATTCTTTTAAATTTTTTGTCTTTGTTACGTCGCCATCACCATTTAGACCATTAGTTCCATAGTGAGGCTCGAAGAGTTCCGGAGATCCGGCAAGAAATTCTTCAAGCTTAAAGTCATTTTCAGCTTTTAGCGTGAAGCCAAAGCCTTTAGCTTTCCATTTTTTTCGCCACAAAACATATTCTGAAAATCCACCAGGACCAGCACAGACATCGCAAAAATAAAGCGGTTCATCTTGTTCTACTTTTGAAGTCTAAAAATTTTAAAGAAAAATAAAATTTTGTCTTCAACCAATTTTTGATTGTTATACTCCGTCTGATCTATGTGGATCCGTAAATATAAAATCAAACACGGCATCTATGTTGGCCATTTTCAAAGCAGCTCTATTTTGAAAAAATTGTGCACCAACTCTTTCAAATGGATTAGCTCGAGATCTTGCATTTCTCATTTCTTTGTCTTCTAAATTATCAAAAATGGACTTGCACTCAAGGACTTTTTGCAGTGTTGACTGCGAACAAAATTGATATTCATCATCAAGGGTACGTTTTTTGCTTCCAATAACTTTCCATCCTTTTAATACTTTTAGAGAAGGCGTCTCTTTTTCCAAATTCTCTAGCCAAAGTGGGGTTTCAATATGAGTGACTGGGTCGGTTGATTCGTCCCAAAAATCAACCCGTTTTGCAAAATTTTTATCTCCGAAACCTAAGCCTTTACGGCCAAGTTGATTCGACTCTTCAATAGGAGCCACTATGCCTTGACTGTGACGGCCAAGTCCAGACCCCTCTTTGTAGCCCATTTTCCGCATCATTTTTGATGCAAAGTCGTCAGAATCAGATTGAGTGAGTTTTTTGCTAACAGATTCATTGTTGATGGCTTGTTTAAATTCATTTGCCAAACTTGATGACTGCTCTGAACTAAATGGTCGAACTCTTTTCTTAGTCGGCGAATCTTGGTCATCGCTATCACTCAAAGTTTCTATAGTTCTTTTTGAAGACATTTTTTATAAAAAGAATTTAAAAATTCAATTTTACTAAATTGCTTTTAAACTTAAATTCGAAATTTTTTATTTGCATAGAGCATTAATTTAGTCCTTATATAAATTTTTTTTTCTAATTAGAGATTGTAAATTTTTTGTTACATTTTGTATTACTCTGATTTTCAGATATTTTGAATAATCAGGTGAATTTTTTATTAAAGATAGAATTTTTTAGAATTAATTTTTTTTATCAGCCAACTATTTTTAAAGTTAAATATGTTTAATTCATAATAAAATGATAAATAGCAATACATTGTTGTAAAAAATATAAGAAACGCTTGCTATTTTTTTGCTTATGCGCCTTTATATTTGTTAAAGTATATGAAAGGATTTTCATTTATAATCATGAACCGTATTGATTTGATATAAGGATTTTACCATAAAGTACGTTAATTGCTGTAAAATTCTAAATTTAAAAATTTACGAATTTAGGCCAAATTTTTTTGAAAAATCTTTTTTCTTGAACAATTTAAATTTTTAAATTATTTTTTTAAATTAAATGAATTTCTAGTTTTGATTTTAAAAAAATTAATTCGTTAGATTTTTTTATTTCAATGTATTCGTTTTATACTTTTCTAGTAAATCATATAAATAAAAAATTGAATAAATAAAAAAATAATCTTAATTCCTTAATTCATTAGAAAAGAAGCTTGAAACAAAATATTTAGTTTAAAAAGGCAGATTATCTGAGGCAAAAAAAAAGTAAAAATCATCTAGTAATGGTAAATAGATAAAAAACCGATTCTGTATTTGTTTTATCTGTGCCGAGCTAAAGCTCCTTCAGATTAAAAAAATCAAAAGATCAAAAAAATAAAATTAAAATAAAAATTAAGACAAAATAAAATAAAAAGCTTGGCCAAAAGTCCACTCCGGAAAGTGTCACTGGGAAAAAGGCTCGGACTAGCAGGAAAAACAACAAAAACACCAAAAACAAAGAAAACGAAGAAAGTATGGACTTTACGGACAAGGAAATTGAATCAGAAGCCTCAAAACTTCTCAATCTCAGTTCAAGCAAGCCAAATTCTTAATTAATTTCAATTTTTCTTATTAAATCTTATTTACTTATTTATTATATTTTTATTAAATTTTTATAAAATGTCTAAAAAAAACCTTAAAACGCCTGTTCTTAAAATTGTCCATTGGAACTGCAATTCACTGTCCAACAAAAAAGAACTTCTTGAGCTTCTAATTATTAAACACCAACCCGACATAGTCATGCTAAATGAAATTAAGTTAGATAAACAAAAAGCAAATAGTTTACTCAATATCAGGGATAATCTGAGCATTCACAAATGTAGAAATTCTAGAGGGGGTGGAGTTGCAATATTAATAAAAAATAATGTTGAGTTTAATGAATTGGTAGAACTCGATTCACTAAACTTTGAAATAATTGGAATTAAAGTCCCGGTAAAAATTGGTTCCCTAAGGAAAAACATTAACTTAATAAGTATCTACCAGCCACCAAATCATAAAAATCTATTAGACCCTAGTATATTCGAATATATTGAGAAACACTTCGATTACTTCGTAATTGGTGGTGATTTAAACTCGAAGCTAAGTAGTCTAGGTAACAAAACTAATGATAATGGTAAAATTTTGGAAGATATTTTAGAAGACCCACGTTTTCTAATAGCGAATGACGACTGTCCTACCTTTACACTTAGTCATCGTGATTACTCCTCTGTTTTAGACCTCTTCATACTAAGTAGTAATTTAGGCTCACATTTTAATTTTTTTCGGGTAATAGACGATGACTTGCTAAGCGATCATTTTCCTATTGAGCTTGAACTTGGATTTGAGCCACTGAAAATTGAAAGTAATCACAGATCTACTCTCAATTACAGGAAAGCTAACTGGGAAAAATTTAAGAGAAGTCTGGACTCTTGTGTTTTTGACTTGCTGTCAGGTGACATAAATCACATTAACAGTCAAATTTCTACTCAAATACTAGAAGCAGCAAATTCTGCAATTCCTATATTTCCACCAAAAAAATTTAAAAAATCACTTCCGGCCTACATAGTAGAGCTAATTTCCAAACGCAAAGTGTTAAAAAGTCAAAAACAAGACAAGGTTAACCAGGGCGGAGTGTAATAAGCTTACTAATAAAATCAGATTTGAAATAGAAAAATTCAAAAGCGAGAATTGGGATACATTTCTTAAGTCTCTTGGGCCTAATCCAAACTCTTCCCGTCCTTTTTGGAAAAAAGTTAATTCGTTTAAAAAAAACTCCTCCGGCAATGTTATCCCCAAACTGGTCCTCAATTCAAAAGAGTTTAACACAGATTCCGAAAAAGGTACACTTTTTAAAGAGATTATTGGAGAAACCTTTACTCAAGAAAGAAATGATTCCTTCGACAATAACTTTCGAGACATGGTCGAAGATTTTGTATCAAATAAGGATTATCTGAAAGGCAATCATTATTTGAATGCCGAAAAGTCTTTTCCTAAAATCACAATTGAAGAGCTAAAAAAAAGCATTAGAAAACTAAAAGACGAATCAGCCCCTGGACCTGACAACTTATGTAACCGTATGTTGAAAAATCTCCCTGACCCGTTCATAATCGGTCTAGCGAGTTTTTTCAACCTCTGTCTAGCTACATCCGAAATCCCAGATGCTTGGAAAACATCTAAAATAACAATGATCCCCAAAAAAAAAGTTAGTTCTGATAATTTGTTGTCTTTTTTTTGGCATTTTTAAAGCATTTGATAGAGTTTGGCACGATGGACTAATTTACAAGATAATTAGAATTAATCTACATCCTTATTTTATTAATTGGATAATATCGTTTCTTCATTTGAGATCTTTTAGAGTAAATGCAAATGGACATCTGATGAATCAAAACCTTATTAAAGCAGGAGTTCCTCATGGGTCAGTAATTAGTCCACTTCTTTTTAGCATTTTAAAAATTACAAACCAAAAAGAAACAAAACAAACAGCCGATATTCTCTTCTTTTTTGCAGATGATTTGGCTAAATTTTTTTTTTTTCAAAAAGATTTGAAAACTATAAATATGGTTAATAATTACATAAAATGAGTGGAAAGATGGCTTTTCAAGTGGAAAATGAAAATTTCTATTGAAGAGTCATGTTACATGATCTTTGAAGAAAAAAACAAAATTAAAATCAAATTTGACCTTAAAATTATAATTAATGGTAATAATTTAAATAATGAGGAAAAAGCCAAATTCTTAGACATCACACTAGATTTAAAATTTACTTTTAATCTAATGGTGGATGAAACAAAAAGGTGCTGTAATTCAAGACTTAAACATTAGGTAGTCTTTTCAAATCTTTGAAAGGATAAATCTTGGATTACTTTTTCCTTGTTTAGATTCATTCTCATAAACTTGCATCTAAAAAATACAAGTTATTCAAAATTAAGCAATTCGATCTATTTTGAAGCTGAAATATTTTATATATTTTTATTCTGAAAGAGTATTACCTTGGTACAGATTCACAAATAAATAAAAAAAAATAAATAAACTTATTGAATAAACTAGACCAGTGGATCATGAACTGAATGAATTTATCAATGATTGGTAAATGTTTGAATTATCGAACAGCTGGCCATTGAAAGCATATGTAAGGTTTATCTCTTGTCCGGATAAGGCTGCGGCAGATTGTTGTAGGCCTAAATGGTTAGACATTTTTCATCTAGCTAAAATTACTAAATCGATTTGTGCTCTACATTATAACTATTTTATTGTCAGATTCAAAAGTTTTCACATTCATTACATTTTCCTAGACAAATGGTTTCAAACTTCAAGCATTTAGTCAAGAAAATCAAGCCATGCTTTTTGAAGCCTTGTTTTATCAAACATCGTGCTTTTTTACCACTTGTTTTTAATTAGTGAAGTTGATTTTGCTTGGTTTTGTGGTCTGCTAATTTTGGTTAGCCAAAAGTCTTTAAACCAGAATTCGATTTATAGACTTTATTTTTAGTTATTCAATTTTGTTCAAGACGAATTATCATTTAATTTTTTCTATTAGACGTTTTTGGTCTAAAAGTTGTTTATAATTGTTACTAAAATTAAAGAGATCTGAAAAGTAAGTCGAGGAATGGATCGTTGAACAAAATAAGCAGATCAATCTCTCTTTTAAAATTAAATTGATTTTCTCATGAAGCTTCTTAAACTTTCTCACTATCCCCTTGTTTTACAACAATTCTAATTTGTATCGGTTATTTTATCATAAGTTAATTTTCAAAGCTAACCCGATAGCTTACAAAATCTGTCCTGAGTTTTTTTTGATCATAACGAATTGGCTTATTTATTATTCTACGAAATTCTGTTGGACTTTTCCACCTAGCCAAAAATTAAACAATTTCTTTGAGTAAAACAACAAAGTAACTAGAGAGTTTTTTCACATACAGGCTACCAACTTTGGGACCGAAGAAATGTAGAAATAAAATTTTGAAGAGATGATGTTTGTTTATGAAAATAAGGCCATTTTAGATTAATTTAGCACATGAAATTAAACATACTCCTTTTCAAATTAAGAAATTTTTTAAATTTTTTAGATTTTATTTAATTTTTTTTGTAATTAATAAAGACAAATTATTTTAAATTTTTATTAAAATTTAACCTTCAAGAATCCTTTTCAATAAACCGTAAAAATGATTTTTTTTATAAAATTATAAGAATTTATTTGAATAATTTAAATCGAAACTTACAGAAACAAATTTTTAACTTAATATTTGGCTTACCAATTTTTAGCTTACCGAATTTTTGGTTAACCGGACATTGATTAACCAAAATATACAATACTAGTTAAACAAGCTGTAAATAACCAACATAACTAGTTTTAATGACTTACAGCAAAATTTTTATTTTGGGCTTAATGTGTACTAGTCGCATTTGACCTAATACTCTGTTGGCTTCAGATGCCGCAGATGAATATTGAAGTGTCGTGGTTAAGAGCATATGTTCTTAGATTCTTGTGTTCTTTTGGCTAACATAAAGTTATTTCAGACAACTTGTTTGTTAGTTGTCACTTTTAGCACCTTAACTTAATTTTAACTTTATTTTATGTATAGTCAAACGGGGTAAAACCGTGAATTCTTTTATTTGATCGCTAATTAGTTGTGAGATTTATTTTTTTATTTTCGAAGAAAATATGAAATAATAAAAGAGAATACTGTCTTTAATTTAAAAAAAACTTAATTTAAAATAAAAGAACGGTTCAAAAGTTATAGTTAAAATAAAATAAGTTCTTTCATTAACGTTTCAACGCTTACATTGGGGTATGTCCGTGAATTACATAAATTCAAGCAATTAAAATACAAAAAAAAGTATAAGAAAATATATGTATCCTATTTTAAAACAAAATTTATCTATTTAGAACACTTTTTTGAACAAAAAAATTCCAAAGTTAAATCAAAGCCTCTTGGAAGGCATTTCCCACAAGACCAATAGTTACATTTCTCACAAGAAATCCATTTGTTTTGATTTGCTTTGACTCTTTCAAATACTGTTTTACATTTGAAACAACTTTTTTGGTCGTTTAGTGGAGATATTTCAATTTCAAACTCTTCTTCATTTTCTTCATCACTGATTATTGTCACTTTTTTCCTCTTTTTGTTCAACTTTTTTGCCTCTTCATCTTCTAATTGTTTCAAAACTTGATTCTCAGTCAAAACTTCACCGTTCTTTCTATTAATCCTCGTTTTTTTTGTTGACGTTTTCTCTTTATTTGCTGGAATAGTGTTTCACAAAGTTTCTAATGCTAGCAAAATTAATACCATGACCCCAATCAGCTAATTGTTTGATCACTTCAACTAAAAGCGTTTCAAATTCTTTAGGGATCCATGGAGTAGCACCTTTACCATTTGCAGGTCTTTTATACTTTTCATTGATTCGGTCGTTAAATTTTGAATATGAAATGTTAAAGCGCACAGAAGCTTGATGTTTGATTAATTTTTTAGCTTCAATTTCGGCAATGGCTATTTGTAAAGTTTCTTCGCTATAAGTTTTTTGAGTTTTTTGGAAGTTACTTCTCGGCATTTTTAAAAAGTTTTTTTTTTTAAATATCAATCAAATAGAAAATTCACACTATCTATTGCAATAAATGAAATTAACGGTTTAACCCCAATCCCATTTTTTTCTTTAACTTATTTTATTTTAAAATAACAGAAAATCGGTTAAGTTTTTGAATTTTTCAATAAGAAATTCGTAATCAGCATCAAAAAATACATTTAACAGTATTCTTTGTTCAAATTTTTACCAATTATCAAGAAAGTTTTTTTTTTAGGATCGGCATTTTCTTTTTTAATCGGCAAGTAGCGAAGATTAATCGTTTAAATGAAAAAAAAAAAATAAAAAATTCTTTTTTATTGGTCATTTTTATTAACAAAGACGTTTTTTATATTTTTTTTTTATTTAAAAAAAAATTTTTTTCAAAGAAAAGTTATAGTCATTCAAAGAAGAATTCACGGTTTTACCCCATTAACGGTTCAACCCTGAAAATTTTTATTTATTTAATTTCATTGTATGGAATCAAAATTAAATAAAATTTAACTTAAACATCAATTCTCTGAGTCACTACCTAGTCCTCTTAAGATAATTCAAACATTGTTTGTACCATTTTGGGTCATTTTCTTCAACAGTTTCTTTAAGGGTCTCTGTCTCATTCAAGATTGGAACTGTATATTCAGTTTTATTTTTATTTCGGCCAATTTTCATTGTTTTATACTTTTATACATTCAGTCCAGTAGACCATTTTGTTGTCCAGTTATTTAATTCGAGTCGATCCTGATTCATTCCTATTAAAAACTCCCAATATTTTTAAATCGTCTGCAAATGATAGATATGGAATTTGAATTGAATAAAATAGATTATTTATGTAGATAAGGAACAAAATCGAACCTAAAACCGATATGTTTAAATTTAACAAACAGTTAATTCATTTTTTCATAGTTTTTATAATCGGTCACATTTTTAGTTAATGTATAATCATTAAAATAAATCAGTTTAATTATTTACTCAATCTATTAATTTAAACCATCAATTTTTTTAAATCTTTTATTTAAACAAATTTTAAT
Organism: Brachionus manjavacas; assembly: GCA_019054805.1. NCBI lineage: Eukaryota > Metazoa > Rotifera > Eurotatoria > Ploima > Brachionidae > Brachionus > Brachionus manjavacas. Next base: position 1,579,133 of record JAHQIY010000005.1, read on the forward strand.
TCGAATTTGTCGATTCACTACACTACACTATAAAATAGTTTTATAAATCTTTTATTAACTTTTATTAACCTGGGCAATTAGTTCATTCTAAACTATCAAGTAGTTTACTTTTTTTAATCTTTTTTGAAAATGATAAATTTCATATTTTAAATTTTCAAGATTAATTACGTAATGTAAATTGTGACTCAAAAGATAAAAAAACATGTGATAAAAAAACTTTATTAATTTAATGTTTAATAAAATATTTAAAATTTATTTTTTAAACATGTACTACAGGCGCTTAGACACATTAATCTACATTTTAGTTGGCCTAGTTCCTGTTGGATTCATGACCACTTATGTAATAGCGTTAATGAATGGGCATGTTGAAGCGTTTCTTCCTTATATTAGGTAACTTTTTTTTTAATAATGCCAGAAAAAGTTCAAAATTTAGTACTTTTTAGTGATACAGGAACTGAACCACCGGAAAGTTGTATTTTTGCACAAATTTTGGCTCTGGGTGCATTCCTACAAATACTTATAGCGTTCATCCGATACCATCATGTCAAATTGATAATTAAATTTGTTGGAATATCAAGCCTTCCAACAATTAATATTTTAGGTTTTTGTATCGGAATAGTGTCTTCTATTGGTGTTACTATCGTTGGAAGTTTTCAAGTAAAAGAGGATTAAATAATTTTTTTCCTGAATAAAAATTAAAAATTAAAAAGGAAACAAATGTGGTGACAATGCATTTTTTCGGTGCTGGATTAGCTTATGGAGGACTCTTTTTTTTTTCATTGATACATACTTACATTTCATACAAATTAAGTGAATTTCTAAAATCTGATCGAAAGTTTCTAATAACTCGAATAATCCTGCTAATTATTTCTTTTACATTATCAATGATGTGTAACTTTTTTTTAATATTTTAATTTTGTTCATTTAAATTCGCTCTTAGTTTCCATTTTCAGTTCAATATCTAGAAGCAAGTTTGATGGAGAAAATCCTAGAAAGTGGCTTCCTTCTGATGGAGTAATACAAGACAAAGTTTAACTTTACTAGTTTTAATTACATAATTAAGGGCTATTTAGAGCACATAGTGAGCACAGCTAGTGAATGGTTTTTGACTTTTTGTTTAATGGGCTTGTTGGTGAGTTTTTCATTTGATTTTAGATTAATAAAAGTGGCATATCCATCTGTTCATGACCCGAATCTTGAAAAGTTTAATTCATCTGGAATCAGGAATTCAAATTATGAAACATTCAATGAATGAAATTTTTTAAAAAAATTATTTTTTAAAAGAAATAAAATAAGATATCCAAACTTTCATTTTGATAGATTATTTTTTAAGATTAAAAAATATAAATTTGATATTATAGTTCATTTAAACTCTTTGCTTGTTAGAAAAAGTCAATTGAGTGATGTAAAAAAAGGGTTATGAAATGATTTAATACTCTTAAACATCCGAATAAATTACTTGACAATTTTTTTTTAATTTAAAAGACAAAAATATAATAATATAATTGGAACGAAATCAAATTTTTTATTTATGCTTATGATTTAGGAACATTTTTTCATTTTCTTGCTTCATAAAAAGAACCTTTCTTTGGTCGAACAAAAGTTTGGTTTGTTTTTTCAAAGCGTGAAAAGAACTTATTTCCTAAAGCACGTAGAGCCATGGAAAAAATTGAAGAGCTAAATGGAATTGAAACTGAACATATCGCTCATTCAGCTTATAGTCTAGACCTTTCTTCTTCTGATTATAATCTTTTGGCTCACCTTAAAAATCAAGACCAAATTGAAACTAGATGTCTTGAATTTTTTAGTTCTGAAATTCCTTGATTGTACAATAGAGGAATCAAATTGCTTGTTGATAGAGTAGAATGATATATGTTCATAAGTTAAAATTGTATGACTCACTCTAATTTGTAAAAAATAGGAAATAAAAATTTTGTTTTCAATATTTATAGAATTGTTTATTATAAAATTTCAGAAAGCTTTTTACATTTAAATTTAAAAAAATTAAATAACCGTTTTCTGCTCAGAATTTCAGCCTCATAAAAAAATTTTTGTGCATGCAATTAATAAAGGCATATCTCCCGTCTAATAACTTTCTTAACTTATACCGCATGCTCCAAAGATGTGTTTAAAACCTTCACAATTAAAATATTTAAGTTAAATGCACAACTCAAGCTTTAGATTTCTTTAGAAAAAAAATTATTTTGGCTGCAATTTCGAACAAGAGAATAAGGTAATTTTTTTTTTTTGTTCTTTTTACCCAGTCAAAGCAAATTTAAAGAGATAATAGAGAAATTTGTAGAGTTTTTTTAAAGGTTATTGTAAATTTTTTTCAAAAAAGTCTTCAAATTTTTTTTTTCAATTAAGATCATTAAACCTTAAATTTGTTTATAAACGAAACAATTAATGCCCATTGAAATGGTTAAGTGCCTCAAATGAATTGAATTTTCAAGGATTAAGACAGTAAAAATGAAAATTATGATTGCCAAAGCAACTATAGAGCTAATTTTTTAGTTTTAAATATAAATCATTTATTTTTAATTTAAAGAAAATGCATAATAAACAATTTAAAAATTAATATTAAAAGCTTGATTCTAATAATCGATTTTTAAATTTTTAAATTTTTATTCTCATTGAAGGTATGCATAGGCTTGAAGTACTACCTGTTCTTTCGAAGTTTTTGTTGGCATTAGATGTCAATATCAGAAAAATAATAAATAAAGTATGATAAATTGAAAGCAAATGATATTTTCGTTTTGAAAATTTTTGAAAATTTACCACTTCTTAGAAATATCTCAACATTTTCTCAAATAAGTTATTCACTAAAGATTTTTTAAATAATCGTTAAAGAAACTGCAAACGTTAAAATCTCTGTAAAAATTTGACTGGGTATATAAATTTAAATTTGTTCAATTCAATTTCTTATTTAATCATTAAATTTTATTAAAGATTTTTGAAAAGTAAACATGCTCAATTTTTTCTGAACGGTCAAAATTTTTTAAATATTTTAATCAATTTTAAATCAAAACTTTTTTCTTATTATTAAAAAATAAAAAAAAAAAAAATTTAAAGTTTATTTTTGGTAACACAAAATTTTTTAAAGAACAGTTTTTAATTTTCTATTTTTTGAAGATAAAAATTTAAAAATGGCTTAGTTCAATATGCTTTTTACCCATAGTTAAATTGGTTTTATTTGAGACAATATCTTACAAAATAATTTAAATAAAATGCTTGTTTATGTTCTTTTGGTTACACTGCTTGGTAATTAATTTCTAATAGATCTATAAACAAGAATTTTACATGATTAAATTTTAAAGCTACTAGAGGAAATGCTCAAACATCTAGTAAAAATTTTAATTTTGGCTAAAAATTATCAAAATTTTTAATTTTTTCCCGAAGAATTTTGCGGCATTCGATTTGAAAATCGCATTGTTGGTGGTTCAGAATCAGCTTCAAACTCTTGGCCGTGGACAGTAAAACAAAAACAAATATAAGATAAAATATTAAAAATCTTCAAGGTATCATTAAACTACAATTTCAAGCATATTTGTGGAGGAACCCTAATAAACGACCAATGGGTCTTAACAGCTGCCCATTGTTTTCCGTAATTTAAAATAATAGAATAATTTGGAGTATAATAACTTTTTATAAAGAAATTTGGCAGCATCTGCATATAGAATTATTTTAGGAACTAATGATATTTCAAATTGGGGTTTGAATGGAACAAGATCGTCAGTTTCTAAAATAATTCTACACGAATCGTACACTGCATCTAAATCATTTGATATTGCTTTGATTAAACTAAAAGTTAAATTTTAGATATGTCTTATGCGCTAAATGATCGAATATTTTTATTGTAGAATCCAATTTTGTTTACAAAAAAGATCTTTCCAGCATGCATTCCTAATATTCATGACAATTTTGAAGGGAAACGTTGCTTTTTTGCCGGTTGGGGCCAGACATACTCAGGTTTTTGTTTTATATTTTATTTAATTAAGATTTTTTATATTTTTTAAAGGTAGTTCGGTCCAGGAAGTTCTTAGAGAATTAACTCAGGTTGTTCTGAGTGAATCAGAATGTTCGGTTCATGTAAAAAAAGACATAGAACAAAAATATTGCACTGGATATCCTGGATCACCTGAAGATACATGTGAAGTTGAAAAGAAAATTTAAATAAAATTTCAAATTAACGAAAAATTCAATTAGGGCGATTCAGGCGCAGGAATGCTTTGTGAAAAAGAAGATGGAAAATGGTATGTAGCTGGAATAGTGAGCTATGGTTTGGGATCTTGTGATGATATTGGCGTTAATGCCAGAGTAGATTTTTTTTCTAAATGGATTGAAAGGACTATTGATAATAATTAAAAAATCAGAATAAAATTTTATGATTTTCTATCACTTTTATTTGCCTAATTCAATATTTTAAATGTTAAGTTTAAAATTCGTACCGGAAGGACATTTTAATTTAGATATTTCGAGTTCTGTGGAAAATGTGAACATAATTTCTAGTCACATATTTAGTGACCAAAATTATTAGTTTAAAAAAAAATACCCACTTTAGATGGAATTACACTTTAGAGAAGTTCTAAATAGACCAGAATCTAAAGCGTCCTTAAAACCTGGACCAGCAAGCACTGACCTCGATATTGACACCGAAGTGCCAAGTGTGAAAGAAATAGAAATGCGATAAAGGCTCTGAAGAACAGAAAAGCCCCAGGTATTGATGGAGTCACAGCAAAAATGTTGAAAGCTGACGGTAGGATCACAATAGGGATATTGCAAGACCTCTTCAGCAATATATGGCGGCATGAAATCATGCCAGAGGACTGGTCAAAAGGCCTAATAGTCAATTGATTTGTGACGATTGGCAAGGAATAACACTGCTACCAATAGCGAGCAAGGAACATCATAGAACAAAGCCTGGAATGCAATAGCCCGCTGTATCTAAACTTCATTGACTTCAAGAAAGCCTTTGATAGCATACACAGAGAAACCTTGTGGGACATATTAAGGGACATATCTTATGGCCTGCCACAGAAGATAGTTAACTTGATTAAACTCTTCTACGAGAAATTCGAGCGTGATTCTGGAAAAAGGACAATATGAGAGCTTCATTATGTGTACAGGAGTCAGACAAGGGTGCGTTCTCTCTCCGACTCTATTCCTAATATTGATTGACTATGTCATGAAGAAAACAATTGCCAGTGCGAGGGGTATACAATGGGAATTAACAGCAAAGCTTGAAGACTTAGACTTTGCGGACGATCTGGTGCTAATATCTAATACAGAAGCACATATTAAGACACAAGAGTTGGCGAACAACGCTAAACCAACCGGGCTCGAAATAAATGTGGCCAAAACGAAAGTAATGTGCATAAACACCAAATTGGATACACCGATCACCATCGATGAAACACAAATCGAGTGTGAAGTGAATTCACAAACTTAGGAAGCACTATCAGTACAGCGCTGGGAACACACAGAGACATTCAGAATAGACTTGCCAAAGCAAAGAGTACTTTTGCTAAACTCCGACCAGAAAGGAAATCAAACAGCTATAGCAAGGAAACAAAACTTAAACTATACAACAGTGTAGTAAAAGCAACACTAATGTACGGAAGTGAATGTTGGGAGATGTGTGAATTTGACAGAAAAAGTCTTAACACCTTCCACATTGGAAGCCTGCGGAGGATTCTCGGAAAACACTGGCCTAAGACATTGTGGAATGCTGACCTATAAAAAAGGACAAATTCAGCGCCATAAAGACTACAATGGCTAGGACATGTACTTAGAATGAAAGAAACACGGATACCAAAAAGAGTCCTTCAATAGACACCTAAAGGGCGACGTAAGGTAGGATGACCAGCAGTAGCATGGAGGTCAAAAATCACGAAAGAGCTCATCGAAATGGGAATGACATTTTTTTCTGATTAATTGACCACATTTTACTAAGAACTCGATATTTCAATTGAACTAAATCATCAATAAAAAGTTTTTTCTTAAATTTCTTATGCATTTTTAAATTTTATAATATCGACATAGAGTTTTTGGTCAATAATACTTTAAGATGTTACAATGCTTTTTTGTTGAGTAAATTTTGTGATAAAAGATCAATAGGTTGACAATTTTCAAGAAAAAAATAAAAAGTTTTATAAATAAATTATATTATTAAACCGGAATATAATTTGTTCAAATAAACAACAGCTAAGTTATAATTAAATAATCAACATTTAAAGCCTTAAAAGCACTTTGACAAATTTACAAAATAAGCACAAAAATACACAAACGATTTACTTTTTTAACAAAATCAAAACAATTTTTTTAAGCTCATAATTGACTTTTTACAAATAAAATAATTTATCACACAGTAAATTATGATGCTCTTTGTGTAATGACTGTCCAACAAGGTAGGCTAATTTATGAGCATACTGACACGTTGCTGGTACTCGGATAGTTCCCGGCCAATTATAATACATATGACACATTTTATAAGTCATCTTTTGATACAATTCTGGTGCAAGATTTAATTTGTCGTAAACAACATTGAAATGAGTCGGATTTACGGTTCCCTGTGTGACACATTGTGGAATTAGATAGAAATCAAACCATTCCTGTCTGGTAACAACAGTATCAATAACAGTACCACATGGCGGATTGTCCAAACCTCTTCCGGTTGATGCAAAAAATCTGGCGTTCACTCGTTTCTTGACAACAATAAACGACAGCAATGGACTTTAAAAAAATTAAAATTAAATTCATTTGAAATTTTTAAGATAGAAAATTTCACTTGTATTTTGGATCAATTAAGCTAAATGCTTTTTGAATTTGCGGAATTTCAGATTCCATAACTAACTGAAGCTGTCCATCACTGACACCGTCTCTGTATATAACTATCCGTTTAGGAAATGTCTGATTAGCTCTGTAAAAATGTTCACAAGCCGCTTAAATAATAAAATTAAAAAAATTAAAAAAAATTTAAATTTTTTTTATTACATTTAACAGTTAAAGTAAGATTGTAAGCCAATTCCTGGTGCGTCTCTTGGATCATTGCTCGCGAAAAAAATCTACTTTTATTTTGGTTGTAAGTAGCAACAAAAGCGCACACGCTGCGGTTCTTTTTCGAGCTGTCATGATAAGTATCGATTCCACAAATCATGGTATCCGTCAATGGAATGTTAACAGCCCATATTTCTCCGCCAAGTTTGGCATTCATTTGAATAGCTACTTTGGTTACAATACTCTTGTGTTTGCGATCATCCTCTAAAATTTTAGTAGTCACTACTTGACTAGGCACAGGGCTTTCCAAGCAGCAAATTCGCTTCACGGCGTCGTAAATGTCTTTGCGCTTGGATGTTAGCAAAACAACAGCCATTTGTGTCGATTGATTGACATGAGATTTGAGTGCGTTGACTAAAGATTCGGCATTGTCGCGGGGAATTGAAATTTCTTGAGGAGCATCGGCGAAAAATTCCATCGGTTTGGAGACCGATCGGAAAGTGTTCAAAAATTGTGTGGCTGTGTTTCGTTTGCTCTGCGGAAATATGATGATCCAATTTTTTAGCTTAATTGTTTTTAATAGAGGACACCCTTTCAAGTCATTGGTCCAGTCTGCACGTTCGTTCAATTTTTTAAGTATTTCCTAATGTAAAAATAATTAATATTTTTTTAAATAAAATTTTTATAATATTCATTTTACTCTGCCAAATAAAAGTGTTTCGAATTGAAGTATTCTTCCATTTATCTCGACTGGTTTTGATTCGAAATCCATTTGCCATCGTTCCAACTCTCCTTTTACTTTTTCATCTACCCTGAATCGCTGCACAAATTCGGAGAGGCGTTTGCATCGATCATTTGGTCCGACTTTGGAAAAGGTCTCCACAGCTTTTTTAAAATTAAAGTCCATTCGCATTTTGTCATCGACTCCTGTTAGTATGCAAAGTTCGGGTACTAGCAAAATAGGCCTAGTTACACCTCTACGTTTATCTTTTGCACTGGGCAGAATGCTCAGCAGTGGTTGTGCCGGGTCTTTAATTTCCAGTTGATAATTCTTAATAAAAATTTTACTATTTTTTTCAATAAAAAACAAATGGATTCAAATTTAAAAGCTAATCTTTGAATTTAATTATTAGAATAGTGAAGTTTAGAGGAATGGAAAGATTTTCAGTATGAAAATAAATTTACTATGAGGTGTTAGAAGACTCAAGAAGTATTTTAAGCTTGTCAAAAATTCTATACTGTTTTTCACTAATTTTTTCCTTGGATTCAGCTATTTTACAACTATTTGTGTGGTATGGCATAACTAGATTTTGAAAAGCAAATCACTTCCAAGCGAAGGTCCAGCGGGTGGCATTCGATGTCATCAACATAAGATGAGTAAACAGCTTATCAGGACAAAACAACGAGACAACTTTCTGACAAATAGAGTAGTGAACAGTTGGACTGCCTGCCGAATTAATCAACACACAATCGAAGAATAGCTTTAAAAACCAGATGGATAATTTTTAAAAATTAAAAACGATTACTTTACTTTGGTATCTTTCTATTATTTTTTTTATTTATTTATTTCATTAGACGCCTTAAAGGTGATGTAAAGTAAAAAAATAAAAGAAAAAAAGAAAAAAATTAAGCAGTTTAATTCTATTTTATTTATTAAGTTTTTATTCTATAACTTCAAGATAACTTTAATATAACTTTATAACTTAACGGTATGTAAAACCAGACACCTACCATAAGGAGGCTACGTCTAGCCTTGCTCCGCAGGTCTCCTTATGTAGCTTAATTTTTTATTTTTATTATTTGAATTAATCGCTTCATATTCAAAATAATATAGAATTGTAAAATAAATAAATAAAAGAAACCATTGTAAATTAAAAGAAGCTTTTTAGACTTTTTTACCGAAAAAATTGAACTTTCAAGTGTTAAAAAAATTTAAGTTTTTAGAATTTAAAATAAAATAGTTACATCAAAATTCAGAATATTACACGTATTTTTAATTCAATATTTAATAATTAAATACAAAGAAAATACATAGTTTATGAATTTAGATATAAAAAATTTGTTTTCAACTTAATCGGCATAAGTTGTCAATTTTTCATGGGAAATCTAGAGATATTTTAAAGAAATTTTTTTTTTTTTAAATTATTTAAAAAATTTTGAAGAAAATTTCTTTATTTTTCTTCGAAATTAAATTTCGATAAGTAAATAAAAGAGTTTTCTATATTATAAATAGAAATTAGCTTCGTATTTACTTCAAGAAAATTTTATAATAATTGTTTTGTTTTAATTCGGAAAAAAGTAAATTTTTGTTTAATTTAATTTTTCATTTAAGACCTATTGTGGTGATGTAATTTAAGATATAAATAAAAAATAAATTTTATATTGGACTTAAGCGTTAGAAATTATCATATGTTAATATTTTTTTTATTTGTGACGAGCAAAGGCTACTTGAGAAAAAAATATCTAAAAGTCACAACAAAAGTTAAAATACAAAAGGACAATTATGTAATAAATCATCAATAATTAATTTTTTTTTTAATTTTCTTATGATCAAAAATTATATAAATTATGATCACTTTTTGTTTAATTAAATTGTGATATCTAATAATCGTAATAATTAAATTTAATTGCATATATAAAAATAATCATTAATTAGGTTTTAAAAAATCATTATTTTTATCCGATCACATATTAGACATATTCTATACCAAAATTACTTTAAATTTTAAAGTACTTTCAAAAAAAAATATTATTATTCTGCATTTTGCTCCTGTTCCGTTGATCTTAACCTTAACTTCATTTCTCCTTAAGTTTTGATAATTTAAAATGGTAGAAGCTTTTTAATAAAATATTATTTTTAAATTTTTGATGTCCTTAATGTTTTATTGCTTAAAAAACCTTAAAAACAAGTAACCTAACCCTTTTTTTTGTTGACACAAAATCTTAAATATTTCTAAAATATTAGTTTGATAGTTAAAAAAATCGCTTTAAAAAAGTAGAATTTCATTTTTTCATACTAACGGATTTTGAAAAAATCCCAAAAATCTCTTATATTCGGATGACAAATTTAAATACGATTTTATTACAAGACAATAAAGAGTAAAATTGATTATAAAAAGATATAATCGGGCGAGACACAAAGTAGACTTTGTTAGAGGTCAAAAAAAGAATTTAAAAATCTATTTTTTTCAAGATCATGAGATTAAAATCCCTAAAGAAAATTATCTAAGATTAATTTATTTGAATTTAAATTGGTGGTTAATGATAGATGAAATTAAATTAAAGTTATTATAAATTAAATTTAGGTTTTATTCTTTTAGGAACAACTTCTCGTTTAAATAATCCTGCAAATTTTTTTAAATTTTACTTCTTTATGTTTAAAAGAATTATAAATAAAAATATTTTTTTAGCTGAAAAACTTTTTAATTATTAGATAAGGCTTGCATTCGAATTAATTTTCGATAAAATTTTTCTTTGCTTTAACCTATCGCTTAAACAACTTTTCCAAAACGAGATCCAAATGAATGGTCCAACTCATTTATCCAAAGTTTAAGAAAGCATCAAGAAAAATTTCCTCTGAATACATGCCAACCCTAACACTTGATAATATTCTGAAAAAGATAGAATTTTTTTTCTTTTTTTGAGACACTGGTACAAAAATATTTAAATTAAATTTTTTTACCTTTTTATAATAATCTATAAATGTTGTTGTTCCATATAAGGTTTCAAATTTATCCGATGGTTTTGTGTCCCAGTCGATATCGTTAATTCTATAAGTCTTGTCATTGTATTTGGTCATGACAATACGTCCAATTAATTCATTCGAACATAGCTCTCGGAATTCGTTGTCATTACGAGTTCTTTCATACAAATCCATCATTACCTTGAACACTGATGTCTTATGCAGCAATTTGTGTATCATTTCAGCATTAAGCAACAAGTGATGTTCATACAAAGCAATCGAGGTGGCAAATCCATTTATCAATTCCAGATTGTAGCGCTCAATTGTTATCTTATTTCTCAAATCATAATAATTTCGGTCGATTTCTTTCATACCATACAATTTAAGACACCTTCTGAATACCAAGTTGAACAAATGAACAAAATTTGGAGACTCGGGCACAATTTCAGCAATCCTCTTTATTTTTATTGTGATAATAGCTCCGTCACTTTCTCTCTTGCTGGCCACTTCGGTGGTTTCATTGTGCAACTTTGTGAGTGAGTAGAGAGTGCTGCCATCGAATGCTTTGTTCATGGGAAAAAGGTGGTCATGGTTGCGCATCAGGCCAACTCTGAGTTTACGCGAGTCGATCTGTGGCGAAAAATCCACATGATACTGGTACAAAACCCAGTCTGGAGAATTAATAATCTTGAAATAGTTGCACATCAATTTGACTGGTTGGCCACCAGTTCCCACAGTATTGACTCTATCTTGAGGCCTGGTGCGGTACACTTGTTCAATCCTCATTTCGCGTTTGGCTTCAGGCTCACCTTCCCGCAAAGACATGCGTTCCAATTGACCGATTGCAGTTGATGCTCCCGCTTGAGCAAAGGCGCCTCTGACCGAGGCTCGTCCTGATGTTGTCGAAGTTCTCGGCGGCGAGTGCTGCTGGGGTGGGCTCTCGCCGCTGCTTCGACTCACTGGTGAAATTTGTCCGCTCTGCATGCGCTCCTGCTCTGCTGCTATTCCTCTGCCGCGTCCTGTTTGTTCCGCTGGCGGAATCGGTGCTCGCTGAGGAGTGGTCACCTTCGGAGTTGTACCTTCTCCTGGCGCTGGTATTGGTGTTGGCTGTGGCACTGTGCTAGTGCGAGCTCGACCGCGTGATCGACCTGACATTTATATAAGGATTTTTTGTGTCTTTCTAAATTTTAAAGCTTATAAAAAAATGATTTAAAAGTTTTAAATTAGATACTAGAGGAGTCATGATGAAAAAAAGCACGTTTTTCTTTTTAAACATTTATGTATTCTCTTGAACGAGCAATGAATCAATGGAACATATGCGAATACAGTGATCTTGGATATTCTATTAATAAAAAAATGATGAAATTTTCTTAGCGAGGATGCTTTCAATTTAAGAAAAAAAGCTTGATTTTAAAATTTTATTCATTATCTAGAGACCCATTTTGTTTAGATCATAATTTTCATGGTCAATCTTAGATTAATGATGCATTTAAGAATTAAATTTAAAAATAAAAACTAATTAATAAATAAAAATTAAACAAAAATATATTTTAAAATATTGAATAAATTTTCTTGTCCAAATTCACAGTTGAAATTGTGCTAGTAGAAAAATTCAATCTACCATTGAGGCGAAAATGAATTAACTTATGACGGTCAATTGAAAATCTAGATAAAAAAAGACTTTCCATCATCTGGACACCAAGTTATCTCAAGACAAAAGATAAACTTTGATTGACGTCTACTCTACTTAAAAAAATCTGTTTAATTCTCTTTTCAAGGCCTGATTTTTTAATAATGATCAAAATGTACTTAAATTTTTTTTTACAAAAAAAAGACTTAAAAATAACTAAATTTTCTTAGAAAAATAAACAGTTTCTTGGTTATATAACAGTTAAGACAGCTTTTATTCACCTTCAGTATTTATTTTAGATCGTTCATCGAGCACGAGTTTGCTAAATTTCTTTCTTTCTCTCATTCAAAAAGTCTTCTTCTTAAGGCCACCATTTCAACAAAGCTTATTTAATGCGTAATCGCACCGATTAAAAAAACAATCACCTGATGAAATATTTGTTTTATTTGGTTCAATCGTAGCAATTGCAGCTTGTTTACCAAAATGGAATTCTACTTCAAAAATTTTTAATTAATTTACAAAGCATTAATTGATAATTTAATTTTAATTTTAATTTTGTTGTATTATCATATCAGGAATTATTTTTTTTTTCAAATAAATTTTTACCACTAGATATAGATATTATTTTAGAATTACAACCAAATAAAAAAAAACAAAAAGCATCTGAATTTTGATTTTGAAGAGAACAGATTTAAAATTTCTCATCTACTTTTAATTTTACATAATTTTATGTTTTTTGGTTGATTTGTCGAAAATTACAAGTCGTAAAATTCGCCAAAATACACGCTAACACATAAACAAAATAAAATAAAAGCTTTCAGGCTAAAATTAGTTTAAATAGATAAAAAAAAAATTTCAAAAAAAGTCATTTAAAATTTTTGCCAACAAAAAAAGGATTTTTATTCCAATACGGACACCAGCCAGAATGAATATATCAAACAAGGATAAATTTATTATGATGAACATTCTTAATCAGAGCACATCGAACCGTAAGTTAAACAAAAAAAAAATCAAATTTCTTAAATTTCCTAGTTCCTAAGCATCCTCGACGACTAAGTGTATTTCCGGAAAGATTTCCACTCTATGTAAAATCTATAATTGAAAAAATCACTAGCTAAACACTTTGTTATAGGGTGATGTGAGTTGTTACATTGAGCTTAACAATATAAACGAAATCGAGGACACATGTGAGAATTACAACATGGTGGATTTTTTGCACTTTACAAGTTTTGCTGCATCCCTTTTCACCAGCACACATAAAAAAACTATCACCTTAGCAATTCAAGATTTTTGCACAGTCAACTGCAAGAATGCTTTTCTCCTAAAAGGGATAATTCCAAGTAAGTAAAAGAAAGAGCCTAGAGTTGTTTACTCAAAATTTTATAGAAAACGGCAACAATAAGTCTATTTTTTGTTTTCAATGGTTACCATTTTAAATTCAAAAAACGTTCACATTGCTTTTGCCAAACAGACTAAATGTTACTAGCTATCTTTGGTCGCTAAAATAGCCAAAATTAGATTAGTCAAATATTTGATACAATCGAATCCGGTCCGATTAAATTAACTAGTAACGAGGCCATGTTTAGCGATTAATTAAATTCTCTTGTTTATTCATCTACAAGTTTCAAAAATCGATGTTTTTTCTTCGGATTAAGCTACAATTTGTTTTCTTCAATGACATTTTAACACTGCGTACAAAAAACAAGTTTACTTAAAATTTTGCTATACAAGTGTTTTTTGTATACTTGTTTACCATGTTGTTATTTAAGTCCTAAGTTCCATTGCGTCAGAAAAATAACCCATAAATTTTGCAAATTTTTAAATTAAACTTTTTTGCTGTGTGAGAGTTAGCCGAGAAATTTTGCGGGAAAAAATTGAAGCTTACTTTAACAGTCAGTAAATAGAAAATTAATTAAATTACGCAGAACGTGAGAAGGTGAATTCGGAGCAAAATCAGTTTCAAATAATATTTATCTAAAAGCGTTTAATAATTTATATTTTAATTAGGAATCTTTAATTTTTAAGGTACTTGTTTTTGTAAATCCAAATAACAGCTTATCAGAATAAAGGCAAAGAATAGTTAAATTTTTCTATCTTTTATTTTTAGCCCAGGATATTGACAATCTCTCAGTTGGCTGAGAAAGAATTTTTTAATGCTTAATAAATCTAAAAGAATTGTTACGGAATCAAATTAATTTGAAATGAAGTGGGGTGGGGGGTTCATTCCGAATCTATTTTAATTTTAATTTTTTTTGGAATTTTATTTTCTCTATGTCATATCACCTCGAAACAAATTTTTAAGAGTAATATAAGACTAAATTTAAATAATTTTAAAAAAGTTTGAAGAATTTAGTATTTAATTTTTTTTGTGTAGGTCAGGTCCTTTCAACTTTATTTGTAAAATTAAAAAACAATTTCGGATTTTGAATTTTTAATTGCATTACACTTTGTGTTATTTGATCATGGTTGTTGAAATCTTTTCTTATTAATTCAACATAAATAATTAGTAACTTAGCTCTAAATTTACTTGAGAGCGGGATAGATAACTTAAGGCAAAACAACTAGTTCAAGTATCCCAAGTTATGCTTTAGATTGAATTATAAAATCTAGACAAATACACGGTTTATTTCGAGCACTTAGATTATCTATGTTCATTAGATTATCCATGCCCAGATTAATTCAATTCAGAAATGCCGGTCTGAAAATTTCTCATGAATTCTAGCTTTTGGAAAATTTCTAATTTCGGTCAAAAAATTGAATAATAATAATTTAAGCTACAGTAGAAGATCTGCTGAGCGAGGCTACATTTAAACTTCGCCTTTTAGCTATTTTATTTTGAACCATTAAAAAAAATTTAATAAATAATAAAAATGTTTGTCTTCTAAAATAAATAATTTATTGTAAATTTAATAAAATAATTTCATTGTGATTAAGTCTAGCATTTGAAGCTGTTCTGCAAAGGCACATTGATTATTTCAGCGGAAAGCTCATTCCAGTCATTGACGAATTTTTATTGATATAAGATGAAAAATTAAGTCTTGGACTGTGTCTATTTGCCAAAGTTAATTAGTTGATATCAAATTCCAAGCTAGAATTCTATTTTTGTTAATAGTGTTTAGAGAAAGATGGAAATTTAAGGCTTTGTTCCTTTAAAACAGAGGTTTTTTTAATCTTTACAAATAGCATCACGTCCGAACTTAATCCAAGCGTATCTTTTTTTTTTCAAAAACAACATGTCAAAACTTAAAAAGAGAATAGAAGGAAATGAACATAAAACAGAAGGAAACGGTTGCAATAGAAAGAACGTGCTGTGTGCATCGAGACCAAATTTATAAAGATACTACTTTTGATTTAGTTAAGACATGGATCATTCATATCGGAACGGCATATCACACTTTTATTTTTTTTTAAAAAGTCCACTTAACTTTTGGTCCTAAGTTAATCCAAGATTAGTTAATTAATGCTGCCCAGTCTAACCGGGGACTTAAAGGAAGAGACAAAGAAGTTTTTTTTTGGTGTGTTTGAATTAAGATTTAGACAATTTTGTTTTAAATATAAATTGCATAAAATGACTTTATTGTGTAAACAATCAGCCAGGTAAATATTCTTGGACTGGTCAAATATTTATATTTTTTTTCGACACAACAAAAAATTGAATAAACCATTCAAGAATAATATTTTTTATATTATCAAAATTAGAAAATTTTTTGAACTTAAATCTTTTATTTTTATTTTTTTTTAAATAAATGAGGATATAAAATTTTAGTAGCCATTGTTGTAAATTCAACTAATGGTTTGCACTCTTGAAGTTCTAAGCAAAAAGCTGAGCTGGTTTTTGCTAATTGAGAATTCAGCAATTTCATTATTTGTCAAATCAAATGGACAAAAGGATCATGCTTTGAATATTAAATTTTCAAAACTAAGGCTTTCTAAATCAAGCGTTAAATTTGAAGTTTGTCAAAATTTGCAGCCTTAGATTGTTTTTCAAGCTAAATTATATAAAAAATTAAAAACGAAGCACTATGAAAGTTAAGATTGAAGCCTGAGCACAAATGTTAAATAAACGCGAAAATTTTAATGATTAAATTTAATTTTGGGCAAAGAAATCACAAGAGTGAATTCCTTTTCAGTTAGTTTAAAAAATTTAAATTATTCAATCATGTGACAATTAGTTTAAAAAAATACTAACCGCTCAAGAGGGTCGCCAATAGGGCTCAAAAATATTTTATAATAATTTGGATAGTTGGAAAAATTTGGTTGAGCCCATGGTCTTAGTCAAAAATTTCGAATGGCATTTGAATCAATTTTAGGGACAAATGCCTTCAATGAGATAAATCAAATTTTTCAACAATTAGCTTTTATCTATAAAAAATAATAAAAAATAATTTTTTTTCCAAAGGTAATGCAATAGAAGAAAATTGCCATTTATTTGTATTCAAAAATTCGATTTATCACGTCAATCACGAATCAATTAATAATAACGAATCGACCAGCACCCAGGTCAATACTAATAAGTCTGTATTGATCGGCTATTGTGACATAAAGTATTACAAAGATAAATATATAACCCTTAGTGAATTTCTAATTCACAGTGTTTACGATACTAAATCTCTGGCAAACGAAATTGGAAACCATTTTTCACCATACGAATATTTGAGAAATTTTCAGCACTCACCACTTGATCCAGACATTGTGGACAATTCTCCATTTCGAAATTTTTATCTAAATTTTTTCAACAATCAAACAACTTGTAGAGACAACTTAACACTAGATGAAAACTTGGCCAAGTCATTTAGACACATTGATATACCAAAAGATTGGAGTCTAATAGGTCAAAATTCATCAAGCAAAAAAAGTAAAAAAAATAATTTAACAAAATAAAAAATTAAAAAATTCATTCAAAATTTTATTAAATATTTTTATAGAGCTCTTGAGAGAAAATCTTCTGCATTTTGCAGCTAGACACAATTTAAAAAAGTTTTGCTCGATTATAATCAATTTACCTGGATCTGTCGAGGGCTTGGAGTGTCTTAACCTGGAAAGTGAACTGCCATGTCAATTGGCAATAAAAAAGAAGCACAAAGATATTGCTGAATTAATGTGAGTAGCTCTTGATAAATTAAATTAAAGGACATTTGTGGACAAAAAGTGTTCTTTTTTGTTTTTCAAAGTTCACCTTATCATTGCTCACCAAATAGGAAGCCTAAGTAAAATTTGATGTATTGCCAAAAGTATAAATATTTGCGTAATTCAAAGCGATTAGTCTTTAATGGTTTCGTAATATTTTCAAATGATAAAGAGATTAAGGCTTGAATTGTCATTGTTTCATTGAAATTTAAAATTTAATAAGCCTTTTAGGATTTTATGAATAATTAAGATTGTACAATAAAATAAAATATTTCGCTTGGTTCGGGTTTAATTGCTCGCTTTCACGAAGAAAATCGATTTTTTTCGTCAAATCGAGTCGTCATTTTTCATGAGCCACATAGGTAGAGTTTTTTGTAGGAGCATAATTCATCCATTTTATGTCACAAAATCGAATTTCGTTTAGAATTTTTTCCGTAATTTCAAAATTTAATTTTGGTCATCATATATCAAAAAAATCGAAATAGAAGCCAAAGAGCTTTTATTTAGCGTAGATTTTTATTAATATTGTTCTTTTTAATAAAAATTGGACACCTTTAATTTTGTTATTTGATCAAAACGAGTCCAATTCGCCTATTATGTAAATAAGTTTTCGGGTCCATAATAAATATTTGTGTTTTTTAGTTTTTAAAAAAGAACAAAAGAGGGCTTGAAAATTTTCATGTCAAAAATTCATGATAAATTTTTGCCATACTTCATCTTTTTATATTTTTTTCTACATCTAGTTAAATCATCTGTGGTACCTAGTACACCTTTTTGTCATGGCAACTTAAATACAAACTTAAATATTTAAATTGCAGTATTTCTGAGCTTTGAAGTAGTTAAAATTCAATGACCGAACAATTTTTTTAAAACCTAATATTTGATTAATTAATAAAATTAAAATTATTTTTTTCTAATTTTCAAGCTAATTCAGTGCTGTATGATCAATAAATATTTTAGTTTTAAAAAAAAAATTTGTTGTTGTAATTTTAATGCATTCGGCAATGCTTTTTGATCTATTTTTTTTAATTTTATAAATAATGGATACAATATACTTCATGAGACTGGCTTCAAGAGATTTTTGATGATTTGAAATCAGCGCAGCTATTCTAACCAAAATGTATTCTTTTTATCCAGTATTAAGTCAATACATTGTATTAGTTTAAGTTAATCTGAACAAAAAATGGTTTCATTTAAAAAGCAATGTAAATGTTAAAATGAAAATTTGGACAAATATGAAAAAGGCTTCTAATTTTCAATCAGTTTTTCTTTATTTTTCAGAATAAAAACATTTAAGAAATTTCAACTTACAAGTATTCCGATTTTTGTAAATTGGATTACTACAATTTTAGGGCTTTAAAGTTTTCGTTTTTTTCAGAATTTTTTTTCAATTCAAAGGACTTAGATAATTTAAATATTTGAGTTTAAAACGAGAATTATACAGAAACCTTTAAAGAACAAAATTTCGAGCATTTCTATTTCGTTTCAAAAATCTTAATCAGATTTGTGGCTAAGCTGACTCGTTTCTAAAAGATGTTGCTCTGCATTGTGGTCACATGCGACCGATTTTGTTTAATAAAATTAATTTCAATGAAAAAAATCCAAAAAATTTTTCTTAAAAATATTTCTTTTTTTCTGCCTTTAATCCTCTAAGAGTTTTGATCTTCAAGAATCCGATTGCGATTTATTTCAAAATCGCTCTCAATAAAGTGTCCATTTTCATGACAATATTAGTTTTAAATTGACAGCTTAATTAAAAATCTGCTAGACTAGAAATTTCTAAATGAAAAGTTTTTCAAGTCAAAAATTTCTAAGAATTTCGAACAATTAATTTTTTTTAAATTGAGTTTACTTGGAAAAGCAAAGTTATTAAAGTTATTTTGGTGAGATAAAAAATTTAGAGCCTATTGAAAATCTACTACGAATCATCAACATTAGTTAAATAGAAACACATCGTGTACAAAGTTCTTAAATTTCAATTTATATTCTCTAGTTTAAAATCTATTTACAAAAATCTTCAAGTCTACTTCATGTCTATTTGAAGTCTCTTTTTATTATATTAACTTAAATTATTCATGTTATTCTTACACGCTTCTATCTAGCACATCATAAGCTTGTATATTTTGTTTCCAATACAGACACTTAAATTCAACTTGGAAATATTTGACATTAGCTTTTTTTCTATCTTTTAAAGGTTCGATTTTTATTCAAAAAATGAAAAATTAAGTTCCAATATGTCACTAACTTCGTCGCCAAGAACCAAGTCCAAATTAGCGCAAAAGTACTCGGCAATCTCTTCTTTGATGAGCATGCCGCCTCTGCCCCACAACTTGCATCACAATCCACATCATCACCATCATAATCATCATCATCATCAATCCAATTTGTCCATTTTTGACATTAAAAATTTCTCTTCCAATCTATCCACAGCTGAGCCCAACGAAGCAATGGACTCGCCCACGGAAACAATCAAGCAATCCATATTTACCGATCGTCCCATTAGCACCGAAGACGTCATAATTGTTGATGATGATGACCAAATAGTCTGTAAGCTAAAAAAAAATTTAAAAAAGGCAAAATTTTTTGTTTATCAATTTTCAAAAAATTCAAGTGCCAATTAAAAATTTATCCCGGGAAATAAAACACAAACACAAGTCCAGCAATGAAAGCTTGTACTCAAAAATTGTAAGTATTGTCCTAATGGGATGGGGTCAATATTTGCGGAACTAATTCTAATCTCGTTAAATATCCCTCTTGTTTGCTGAAATATTAGTTACGCTTATTCTAGTCATTATCAATTATTAATCTCTCATATGAGTTTATGTTTTTTAAAGTCTAAACTTAAATCAATTTTCATTTCTTAATCGATAATTAAATTATGAATCAAATTTTTTTGCCCAAGTATCCTTTTTCCTACAAGCTGGCCAAACTCAATTCTTTTAATGAAGGTGAACAAAATTTTAAGGTATGCTTTCCAATTGCAACCATATTGACCCTAATAAAAAGCAATTAAAAAAATTTTTATTAAATTCTTTTTTATAAACACAAAAAGAAGTCTCCTGACGCCGGTGATATCTTGGCAGCAAAGACAAATTCAGCAAAACCACCTCAACTGGGTATTCTCAAAAAACATCGCAATACTTCCACCTCATCTATGCCTGAAGAGTCCAAACGAGTCATGGAAAAACACGTGCACAAATTGAAATCAGACTCGCACAAATCGGAGTCGATGAGGCTCAAATTGGACACTAGCGATCCGACCAGCTATAAGCCAAGAAGTCTATTGCGCAATAAAACGCGAACTTTACGCAAGGCCACGGAGAACAAAGAGGAAATATACTGTCAGATAAACGATGACTACGAGGAGCTAAATGAGAACTCGATTTACGAGGACATTGACTCGGACGGATCCGAGCTGGATAACACTAGCGATGAGGGCGAGCATTTAGACACAAATCATGATGCTGAATCAGACGTGTCCATTGATTTATCTTGCTTTGACACGGCCAAAGAAAATAAAAAAATTGACGACACTGATCCAAACGAGTCTAAGATTATGTGCCCGGTCAAACAAGCTCCTAAACCTAAAAACAAAATAGCTAAATTGTTTAATACATTTTCTAATTCATTGCAGCAAGAGTCGGCTCTTTTGCCACCTTTACCAAGACACAGCATTCTACCACAATCGATCACTGTTGCCCCCTTGACCAATTCTCAGAACGATTTTGATCGTAACTTGAACACTAGGCGTTCAAAACGCTTCACCAAGCCTAGCAATTTAGCCATACAAGAAATTAGTATCAGCTCCAATAATTCACCAACTAATTCATCTTCTTGCTCGCCAGTGTCGACTAGTGGATCTGCTGCTATTAATTTGCAGAAAGCTGCGTCCACTCCATCTATTTTTGACAAAATTAAACATGACCACAAAGCCAAAAATGATGATTCTAATGACAAAATTGGACAAAGCACCCAGAGTACTTTTTCTAGTTCTTCATTGAACACTGTCGACTCAAATAAAAATAACAAAAACGGTGAGTAAATTGTTGATTCAATAATTCTATTCAAATTTTAAAATTTTATAATCATTAAAAAAATATCGATAGCACAATTAACTTGTATATATAGGTACTTTGAATTTAATGAAAAATTAAACTGAAATGCTTTAATTATTTTGTTTAAAAAAAAGCAACTAAAACTTAGCTTCTTTTTGTGAAGTTTGAAGCGTTATTTAAAATTCTTTGAAACAAATTTAAGAAGAATATTAAAGTAATTTTTTTACCAAGATAAGTTTATTTTGTTAAAATGTGCTAGAGTTATTTTTGAATATTATAAAGGCAGAGAATATTTTTTAACTAAATTGACAGTGTTTACTAAGATAGAATTTTAAAGAAGAAAAATAAAGTTGAAAATTATTAATCTGAAAAAATCTAAAATAATACTCAATTAAATAAAAATCGTTTAAATTTTTGGTTTCATTACTTAAAAAATGTGAACTCTATCAGGATGGAAAATCTATCATTTGTTAAATACTTATTCATTTGGATCAAGTCTATTAATTGATTTAGATAATGTTTCATTCAAATTTTGTATATTTAAGAGTTGAAAATTTCCTTTCCTTAATTTAAATTATGTGCAGTTTATCACAGTTATTGGAAAGAATAAATTCCGACTTTTCTGTTTGTAAATTTAGTGATAGCAATAATTTTTTTAACGAAATATCCGCGTCTTATCTCATTATCAAAAATCATGATCAAATTAATAATAATAAAGGCAAAACTTTTTGAAATTTTTAAAAAGAATTCTTAATGCATAAGATCAAATTAAAACTTGTAAAAAAATCTCACTGATTCTTTCCTAGTATTTAAAAGCTTTAAGATTATTAATGTAAATGAAAAATAATTTATAAAATTAATGTCTTGATTTTTATTAAAAAAATTGAACCTTAAAAGGCTCAATTAATTTTAGTGATTAATTCTTCTTTTTCAATTAGAATGAATTTTTAGAACCTGAAATAGTAGTCGAATAGCAACATCTATTTAATTAAAAGCTTTTATTATAGTATTGACGAAAAATTAAAATTTTGCTTTTTACTAATTTGCTTCAGTTCAGAAATCATCTTGGTAGCTCTTCTTTTTCCCTTTGGAATTTTGTTCATCTGATTTGATAATTTTCTTAAAGAAAGAAAAGATCTTTTCCTTTATTTTATTAGTTTTTTAAAAAAGTGAAAGTTTTATTTCAACTTAAGATGTAAAAATTTTTATACTTTTTTATTATAAATATTTTCTAATTATTTAAAAAAAATATTTGTGAAAAAACAATTTTAAACTAGAAATATATTCAAAAATTATCTTTAAAAAAAGACTTATAGAATTTTAAAAATTATTTTTTTCCTTAAAAATTATTCATCTAAAATTTCAAAAATTGTTAAAATGATGGTTTCTATTTTAAGTTTCGGATTTCAAATAGGACACGATTTAGTTTTGTTTAACGAAGAGAAAAATTTCTTCACAATTTATTAAAAATATTATGTAAGGATATCAAATTCAACATATAATTAGCCAATAATTTTTAAATTTATTTAAATAGGCTCAAAAGGTATTAAACAAAAATTTTAAAAATTTTGCCATAATTTCAAATTTTAGAAAAATCTCCTAAATTCATAATTTTTTTATTTTTTAATATTAAACACCTTGTATTTTCATTCATTTAGATTGAATTTTTGAGTCTAGTAAAATCTGCCTACTAAATTTTTAAAATGAAATTTTCATGACTTCCTCTTTCAGGCAAAGATAAAGCTTATTTTTAATTTTATCACACGCATACAACTGATAATAACAATTTTTTTTTAAGAGGTGAAAAATCAGAAACTGAACAAACGATGTGAACACAACTTAAAATTAAGGTAAACATTTTTGACTATGATAAAGCATAAAACCTGAATAGATACAGTTTGTTCGGCTTTAATTTGTACATTCACATGATATCTAAAAGCATGCTTTTTTTGGCCAAAACAAGGTCTATAGTGTGTGATGATTTAGCGCATCACACACACAGCTTCATAAATAATAGCTGTGTTGCATGTTTTGTTAGGACAACTTTTTTACGAATTTTTAATGAAACAAGCAAATTTTTTTATTTATGAATTTTAAATTATTAAGTCAACACAAAACGGAATCTGCACCTTCAACGCAATTGCCGTTGTTTCAGACTGAAAATTGTGCCAACTCAAATGAATGTCAGCTTTTGTCTAACTCGGCATCAAAACACGTTCTTCCAGTGGACACTGGTTCTCCAAGTTCCAAAAAAGAATTGGTTACTGTAAACGAATTTCTCAAGGAATTCGAAATGGCACAAAAAAAGTAGTTGAGCATTTTTTAGTTAATTAAGCCTTAAATTAAATAATAATTTGACAAAAGTAATGAAATTAGCCAAGTAGAAGAGCCTGCATACTTGATCCCTTTGGGTTCTAGCACGGCTACAAACTCAAAGTCAAGTCTGGTGTCTCAGGTTACCACTGAGCCGGCCATGGTATTTACATCTCCTGTCAATCGGTCACCTAATTCTTCAGCATCCTATGATCAGCTGATCTTACAACAATCTACGCCTCTCAAAAATCAACTAGACTCTCATGCCAAAGCTTTGTCCAAGTCGAAAAAACTCGGCAACATCCTCAAATTGGCCAGTGTTCGAGGCGTAAAATCAAAGTCAATGAAACACAAATACTCATCACAGATACACCAGCATGCTTTCGTAATCAAGACTGTTACCAGTGAAACAACTTGTGACACATGCCAAAAGAGTTTGCTTAACAAAAAAGCACTCATTTGCAAAAGTAAAATTAATTATTTAATAAAATATTTTTTTTTAATTTTTTTTTTAATTTTTTTTTTAATTTTTTTTTTATTTTTTTTAATTTTTTTAAATACAGACTGTCAAATAATGATTCATGATTCGCCATGCAAAGATCAAGTAATTCAGTGTTTATTTTACAAGAAATCAATTTTTTCACAATCAAAATCGAACAGTTCATCGACGAGCGCGTTTAATATAAACAGAGTCAAAATTACCAATGACGACAAGACAAAGCTAGATGAGACAGATGACAGAGATAATTTGATAGCATCGGGTTGCTCATCTGGAAGTATAATTGTAGGTCTAAATGGTCTAAATCCTTCTAATTCCATAAAAACAATTCACATAACCAATAATCGACCAAAATCAATGGATATAAGCAAATATTTTCAAGTAATGATTTTCTAATAAAAATGCTCATAAAGATGAGGTTTAATTAACATTTTAGAATACTAAAAAGGCTCATTTGTCTAAGTCAACGTCAAATATGTACAGGTAAGAGACTATTCTAACTAATGGTCATGATTGGGTTTTGCTTAGTCGTGACAATAAGCGGCTTTAAGCTTTTTTTTCTTTTTGAATCCTCATTAAGAGCCCTAAAGTAATCTTTTTTATTCAAATAATTTTTTCTATTTTTTTCAATTATGTAAGATGAGGAAATAACAAGAAATAGAAAATATCTAATCTCGTTTGGTTGTTTTCACTCTATTCTATGTCCTTTCTGAACTATTGTACTAGTTTTTTCGTCGAGGTAGTTTAGGACTTTCTTAATCCGTGATTTTTATCTTTATTATGAAAAAATTAAAATTATTTTTTACAACAAGTCTCTCAAGTTTACCCTTTTCAAAATGCTTATTCATTTACTAAAAAAACAAAAGAAATTGTCCAATTTCCGCTCAATGTAGACATGGACTTTTCATTTTAGAGGCTTTTTTAATTTTCAAACTCGTTGAATATGTAAAGGGGCATTTACCTATGTAAAGGAAAATGTTCTCTTTTTGTTTGTATTTTATTGTGTTCAAAATGAAATTCTAAGTTTTATAAAAAAGCTATTAGTTTTAAAAAATTTTATTAATATTTAGTATCTAAAATGAAAAAATGATAAAACCACAGGATAATAGACTCCAATTTAGTTGATAAAAAAAAATATCACAAATGCTCCTCGGGGCTAATCAGGTTTGTGACCCATTGGTCATATTTTTTAGCAGTTTTATTCTTAAAGGTAAATAATATGATCAAAAAAACCATCAAACTAACAAAATTTTTGGCTTTATTCTCAAATGGTAAAAATGTGAAAAAATTGAGATTTAACTAAATTTTTTAATCTGAATAATAAAATGTAATATTGTTAGTTAAACTGAAAATTTTTAATTTTTCAAATATCATTTTTTTCAAAATTTTTATTAGCTCATATAAATAATTAATAATCTTACTGGGGTAAAAAATATGATCAACAGTTTACGAAATTCATCAGCTCTGCTTTCTTTTCAAATCAAGTTCCTTTTAAGTATTGGGATTTTTTTTCTTCATTAAAGTATCTCAATAAATTAGGCAGATAATTTGAACAATTTAAAATTTAAAAAGAAGAAAAACCATTTTATTAAAAAAAGTTGGTCTTTCTTTTGAATTAATAGAAAAAAGCTTTTAAAAATTTGTATTTTTTTGAGTTAATCTATAAAAAAAAGTCCAAAAATTAAATAAAAACAATAAATTGTTTTTAATTTATATTTGTTTTAGTTTTTAATCTTTGAAATAAGTTTTTGAGCGCGAAAAAAATGATTTAAATTCAAAATTATAAATTCTGAAATTTAAAAAACTTTTTCAAATTTATTCCTAGTCGCTATTTTTCGTTTCCAAAGCTTTTTCTTCAAATCAAGATTTCCAAGTGAGTCGACTTATTCAGGTATTTACTTTTTGATCCCAAAATTTCCGATTTGTGCACAAAGTCTGAAGTGAGTTTGTAGCAGTAGGAAGATTGCGAAAAACGATGCCGATTAGCATGGGATAAAAGTTTTAGATTGTTTGATTTGGTCACAATGGAACTCTTAGAAGCTTGCTAAGTGATTATTAGGTTTAGATTAAAATAAAACAAATCGATTAGCCGAGCGGTTGCAACTCTTTTAGAAACCTTGATAGTTTATTTAGAGTTTTTGAAGAGGCCATTGAAAATAATCAGGTTAATAATTTGGAACAATTCTCGTTCTCCAGCTCATATCGATATCAGTTAGGTAATCGTTTTCTTTTCGGCTACTTCGAACAAAAACCCACAAAAAAACTCTTAGAACTAATTCTACTATTCGATTAAATCCAGGTCACAACTCACTCACACACTCTTTCTCTCTCTCTCTTTATCGCGCTCTTTTATCGCTGAAATTTTTCTCAATTTTTGTTGACAAAATTCCAAAAATTTTAAATCTCAAATTACAACTTTATTTGCGTCCTACTTACAACGCATTAAAGTATTTCCATCGCTAAACTGGTCGCCTTAGCTCAAATTTTTCTACAGCTAGATAATAAGGGATTTAAGTATGATCTTCTAGAACAATGCAAGATAGTGCCGTATTCGAAAAGAACAAAAAAAGCCGGACGCACAAGACCAAGCGTCCCAAGTCCGCGTTCGGTCCATTGCTGCACTCAAGCGACTCGTTGAACGCGTCCCTGAACGAGTCGCTTAACAACTCCGTAAATGGCACCAAGTCGACTTGCTCGACCCATTCCATTCAGCCAAGCAACATAAACTTGCTCAAATACTTGACCAAAGCTGACTCTAAAACAAGTCTAAACGAGCTTTTCTCGCTGGCAAACCGCCTCGATTCCAACTCATATACCATTTGTACAAATAAGAAATATCTTAAAAACTTAAACACATCATCAAATTCGTCTTTAAATTTGTTTCTCAAAAGCTCGAGTAGCACTAGTTCATCGACTAGGAGATTTTTTTACCGCAATAGGTACCCAATAATGACCATTTAATTTTTTTTTTTTGAATAAAATTTTTCACTATTTTTTTTCTTAATTTTTAGCAAGTCGATAAATGAAGAGTGCGCTGATTACGAAGCGATCAAGTCGCTTAGGGAGTCGACTGATTCATTGAACTATAAAATAGAGAATGAGGCCAATTTGAATCCGACAAACTCGTCAAGTTCTATGATCAATTCGGTGCTCAACCAGAACACAGTATCTAGCAATGGATCTTCGTCTTCAAACGCTTCCATCTTCTCTGGCACCGGCCTAAATTCAAATTTTAATTATTATATGAATGAGCTGAATGCGGAATTCTACAATTTTGAACTCGAATTCAGTGCCAATAATTGGGCCGATCTGCAAGACAAGGATGTATGGAAACAATTTTTTGAAATATATTTTACCTTATTCTTTTTTCATTAAGTATCTGCAATCTCTGAGTAGACAATTGCGCAATAAACAAGAGAACATATTTGAGTTTATCAAGACAGAGGTTAATTATTACAAAATTTTGTGCATGTGCCAAAGAGTAAGTAGGCTTTTGACAAATATTATTTTTTAAAAAGTGGATCAGGTCGAATTTAGAATTTTTCTAGCTTTTTTAAATTTAATTGATGAAATTAATAATTGTTGAAAATCATTTGAAATTAGCTTAAGCTTGTTCGTCCAAGCTTTGTAAAAAGATATGTTTTTAAAATCTAAATTTTAATTTTGATGGTAAAAGAACTAGTTTCAATAAAACAACATCTAATTAGATATTTTTAAATTTCATTCAAATTTTCAATACAGCAATTAAAAAATTGATATCAAATGAGACTTGAAGAACTTTAAGTAATGCCACATCTAACAACTTTTCAACTAAAAAATGTCCAGAAAATTGAAATAATCAATTTAATAGTAAAAACTAGTACGTAAATTTACGTAAATTATAGAAATTTTTTTTTTCATAATTTTGAAAATAAATATTGAATGGTAAAAAAAATTCCTTTTTTTTTTTTAAAAAGTGCCAAATTATTTCAATTTTTTGGACTTTTTTTTTTTTTACAAAAATTTACGTAAAATGTTCAAATCTATCAAATCTGTGCAAACTTCTTAAATATTTTAAAATAAATATGTAATTTATTAGCCGAGTTTTTACATGAAGTGAGACAAAAATTATTTCACATTGTTTTTTTTTCAGAAAAAATTTAGAAAATTACAGCAAACACTTTATTTTTTTTGAAAGACTGAATTAAATTTCACAATGTCCATTTAAAAAATCGAAATTTTATTTCTGATTATATTGAAAAAATTTTTGTAAAAAATGGCAGATAATGCAAAAATATGTATAGGAGTAGAAAATTTATTTTAAGTTTTTGAAATGGTTAGAACTGATAACTGATTTTTAATATATTTTTGATATGATTTTTGAAAAAGAAAAACAATCTGAGTTTTTTATCTTTCTTATTGCATCTTACTCAAGATAATGTGGTTAAAATTGTAGTGTTAATTCGAAATTTTGAATTTCCGAACAAAGAACAAAAAAAATTTAAAATTGAAATAACTTTTTGTGTTTTTGCAAAATGTGTGAGCTTATGAAAACTCTTAATTACCAAATTAAAGTCTCTGCAGATCTTTTTTAAAAAGCATTGCATAAAATTAATTTTCAGAGACTATATTTGAATGATTTGAAGTCTTTATAGGCTAATGTATTTTGAAGATCGAATTTTAAACCTAAAAATAAAAAGCTAATTCAATTTAAAATTCCTGATATTGTAGTGTTCTACAAGATTCATTATTTTTTTTGTTTTGCTTTTCCTTCTTTGTTCTTTTCGATTCCTTTAACTGTCTTAAATATTAATTTATTGTTCCTTTAAAATCTTTACGATTTGATTATGAAATTCAAAGAAAAGAAACCTCATTTGTAAGTTAAAAAAATTATCAACACTAACCAAAAAAAATCTAAAAAATAAAAAAAAATTTAAATATGGATGCAGTTAAATTTAAACAAAAATAAGAATAATTCAAACAAATTTTTTGTTGTTTCAATTTTTTAAAAAACTTTTTAAAACTTTTTTTCACTAAATTGTCTGCCACATCAATTGTTGAAAAAACTAAATTTTTCTTTAAAAAATATCTGATTGATTATTTTTTAAGATGTTCAAGAATATTTTAATAAATGACTGTCGAATAGAGTCTAAAACTTTAGAGCAAATTTTTCCAGATCTTGAAAGACTCATGGATTTGCATAAAGTTTTGTTGGATCAATTAATTGACCGGTACAGGTCCAGCAAAAATAAATATATCGACTACATTGGTGACATTCTCTCAAATATTGTAATTATTCATTCACAAAATTCAATTTTTTTTTAAATTTATGTAATTTTTTTTTCAATAGTTAAGTGAAAAAAATGAAATGTGGGTTTCGTTGTACAGTAAAGTTTGCTGCTCACATGTAACAGCAAAACAGACTTTCAAACAATTAAGCACATCTAATAAAGCCGTAGCATCATTTTCGATCGAAATATCCAAGCATTCTTGGTTGAAAAGATACCACATTCCGGATTGCCTGACTATCATTACTCAACGTTTAACCAAGTATTTAACATTGATTGAAAACATACTTACAAATAGCCAAGACGACAAGGTCGAGATCGATCTGTTGAACAAATCGTTGGAAAATTTGAGATCTATCCTAAGCAGAGTCAATGACGCAGTTGCATTTTATCAAAATTATAATGAATTTAAAAAATACCTGGACAATTTTGATCAAAAATCGCATACTAAATCTTTTGTCAAATATGAGAAAAATATCGAGGAGCGAGCCTTTACGGTAATTTTTTACTTTTCAATAAACATTTAAAAAATAGCAAAAAGATTTCTAAGAAAAAATTAATTCGGATAAGAATTTAAAACACATAAAAAGGGGAATTAATTAGACAAAAATTAAAAAATTTATGTATTTTGACACCTTTTTTTTAATTTTTATTTCTTATCTTAAAAGTCCCGATAAATATTTATTTTAAATTCTATTTAAAAAGAGTTAAAAAATAGCTAAAGGGAAAAAAGGACCCCTGAAATAGTAAATTTAGAGCTTGAGTTTTCAAATGAATATAATAAAATGACAAGATGTTTTTCATTACAGAAACACTTTACATTGATCATTTTTATTAAATTTATTAGATTGAAATATCAAATATTAACAATTTAACAAAAATATATTTAAGATATTAAGAAAAAGGGAAATATTTTGACTAGAAATTTTTTTTTATATCCAAATTTTAAATTGTCTGACGGACATTAAAAATGAAGCTTTTAATAATTTATTAATTTGAATAATTAATCTTCAAATCTAACTAGTTAAAAAATTCAAGTGTGCAAAAAATTTAGCTTACCTTCTAGTACTCTAGACAGTTTTTGAAACTAATATACTTAACTTTGGAGAATTCCCTCAAAGAATATATCACTTATTTAGGGTCAATATTTAAGAGAATATTTAATTCTGAAAATCACGGTACAAAAAAATATAACAATAAATTAATGAAATAAATTTAAATGAAAAAACCCTAGGAAAAATTAAAAAATATTTAATAAGTTCTATTTTTGGCTTTAAATACTTAATAGGCTTTTAACAGTCTCGAGTCTTTTGAAATGAGTGAAAGATAGGTTTAGGCAGGATTGAGTGATTCTCTTTCATTAGCTGCCAAACTGGTGGAAGAATATAACAAAGGTTTCGAATCAAGATATTTCGAGTGTTCGACTTGATTGTGCAATTGCTATCTTATAATTTCTTCTTTTTTTACTGAAACTTCAATTATTTAAATTTTGTTTTACTTAATAACTAATCTTAATATTTATTTTACTTTATCTTTTTACTTTATCTTTTACTTTGTTTTTTTTTAATTTCATTTTATTAAAAAATTTTCGATTTTTATTTCAAATTTTATTCTTAAGGAGCTTTAGCTCGGTACAGATAAACTAATGAAAAAAATTAACTTTCCTAATTTAAAATGTTTAGCATGTGAAATCACTTTTTTCAAATTCTATTTATTATTTTGTCTACCTTCATTTTGTAATAATAAAATATATGATAAGATTAAATTTTAAAATACTCGGAATAACAAAACCCTGAGCTTGAGACTTTAATCATTTGACTCAGTTAAATTAGATGAATCTAATTATTTTCTTTAAAAAATTAATGAATCAAATCTGTATATTGTTAAATTTTCAGGATAAAAATTAGGTAAAAATACAAGAATTTTTAATTTAGTGCCATAATTAATGGAGAGGTTTAATAACTTTGAATTCAAGATTTAAATCTGAATTTTGAAAAGAATAATGATTATCTAAAATAATGAAAAGTTCTGTAAAATAAAAAATAATTTATTTCAAGAAAAATTGAAATTAAGGAATTCTCAAAGCAAACTTTTTTCCTTATAAATACCGTCTTAATTTTCAAGTGTTAGAAAGTTAGGTTTTTGCATAATAGATTATTATATATAAAATAATTTCACAAAAAATGAATCCAAACACAATCCTTAATCAATCTGTTTACTTAGAATTTTATTTTTAATAATTAGAAGAAAATCTAAAAATAAAATTTAACAAGTCATAAGACATCGTTTAAAATGATATGGAAACTCTAATATAAAATTTGGCATTAATCAATGATCAAAAAGGTAAAATATAATCATCAAATAAACCATTAAAAAAATTCAAAATCTGTATGGTTTCAAAAAAACCTCACAGAATTGTTTTTGTGATAATTTTCATACAAATTATCCTGCTATTTTTAAATAATCGCTCGTTTATTTCAAGGTTTTAGAGATATTTGTTATATTAATTTCTTTTTTTTTAGAAATCAGATTTGACGAGTAAACCAAATCGAAAAATAATCAGCCTTAATCAGGTAACAGTAAAAGTGATGTCAATGAAAGGCAAAGAATACAAAAATGTTACTTGTGTTACTATGAATGATATGATTGTTTTCCTTCAATACAATGAAAAATCATCCAAATATACATTTATGAATGATACAGTAATTTTATTTATTTTTTAATTTTAATAAAAAAAAATTATAAAAATTCTCAATTTTTAAAGAAAAGTGTAATTATTTGCAATTATGGTATACTAATCAGACCAAAAGAAACTGATATAAATCATCTTCAGAGCCAATCGAGTCAAATACACCATCAGAGGACAGTAAGTCAATCAAATTCGATTAAGCTAAACCAAGCAAATGCAAATTCTGGCCAAAGTGCATCCACCAAATCGTATACTCATGAATCTCTGATCACATACATTGCTCATACAATTACCAACGAAATATTTGAAGTCAAATTTCCGGACGAGATATCCAGAAATCAATGGCTAATTTTGGTGCACACACATATTACGCCATTTATAGAAGTGAACAAAGAAAATGTGGAAGATAAAGTGACCACTAGCGAACCGCCGCAAGACGAGCTCACCATCAGCTCGGACATAGCTGGGCTAATTTTAACATTTAACAATTTGCTCTCAAATCATTTGACGGTTAATTTGATGAGAAGTGCAAGCAGTGCCGGAGAGACCATAACCAAAACAAGCCAGGATAACCAAATAAGCATACCAAAGCGGGCCGAGACTTTCAATGGCGCCTCGTCGTCCAAGGAATCTCAAATGTCCATAATTAACATCAATTCAGAATTGTTCCAAAAGTCGAAAATTTTTCAAACATATAGTCCAAAAAATTGCGACACTCTGTCCACTACCACAAATACTGAATCGGATTATTCGACCACTACGAACAAATCAGCCGATTCTGGATACCAATCTAAATCGTGTTGTATTTACGCTGATCTCGATCAATCGATTTCAGCATGTATTTGTAGTGACAAAGCAGATGCAAAGAATGCATTTTTTGATGAGAATGCACTCCAGTCGATGCCAAGAAACAGCTTTGAACAAATGCTCAGAACCATATTGAACGATTACACCAAAACCAAGAAAGAAAATTTCGAGCTAAAAAAATCAATTGAAAACAAAGACAAGTCAATTGATTTGCTCAAAAAAGCATTAGATGAATACAAGGTAGAATTTGTAAATTTTTTAATTTTTAAGTTTAGATTTTTTTTATTTTGAAGGTTCAACTCGACAATGAGAAACAAGACTTGGAAAAAAAGTACATTGATCTTGAAAAAAAAGAGGTAACGAAGAGTTTTATTTAATCCTACTATCAAACAGGCTTATCTAGCCTAAACTAACACCCACAAACACAGCACTATTCGCTTTTTAAATGAATTTCTATTCAAAGAACTTAGATGCTACTAGTGGCACTGCTAATATAACACGGCTTTCCCATAATATTAGTCAATCTAGCAATAATATTCAAATAAATAACTCAATTTATTCTACTAAAAGCAATCAAAGTAATCTTTTGTCGGACGCAAGCAATAACAACAACGCCAATAGTCAATCCATGTCAAACAAAGTGTCCATAATGGTAAAATGTGAACGTTCGCTCCTTTCGTCTAATGCTCAGGTAAAAAAAGAAGATGACAAAAACGGATCCGATTCTTCAATTTTATTTTTATAAATATTCTCGTCCGTAAATATTTCTAAATTTTTGCTCTTTTTTTTTTGAAAAATAAAAATTATTTTTGTTTTCTATTTTTTTTGTAATATTTTTGTAGCCTTTTTTGTCATTCATATAATTTATTTTGCAAGACCTTTAAATATATTTAAAAAAAGGCATGAATATACAATATTAACAAGGTTTTATTACCAGAATAGATAGACCTATTATTTTTTGTTCCATTATTTATTGTGAAAATTATTTAAATTATGCAGAGTTTTTATTTTCCCTTTGAATTTATTAAAGTAAAAATAATAAAAAATTAAAAAAAAAATTTACTTTTATTTTTTAAATATTGAACTATAATACTTTCTTAAGCTATTTCAAAAAAGAATGGATTGAGTCTAAAAATTATGCCTGGTTTGAAGGTCATACAAGCAACTTTCCCTCAACTGACAATGGTTTGGAAAGCATTAATGGTAAAATAAAAAATATTCATACTCTGCGTCAACGTTTGGCAGTAAATGTCTATTTAAAAAATACGTTCAACATGCTTAGAAATTGATCATTAGATGAGTCTGGGGATAAGCTAACGACTATACCAACACGGTATATTCGTCGCCATCGAACCAAAGGCTAAAGTAGGTCGCAAAGCTAAAGCGAAAAGTTGTCCAGTAAGGCAAAAGAGTGAAGGGACAAAATGAGCAGCTCAGGGATAATAGAAAAACTCAAATAATTGGCATGAAAAGCAATACAATTTTAATGATTTAATTTGAACATTTTTATAAAAAAAATATTTGCAGTTAATTTATTTAGTAAAATTGTTAAGCAATAAAAAAATAAAGTATAGCGAAGATAACACTGGCTTTGAGCCGCCAACACGGTTAATATTGGTTTTAGATTTTATTACGAAATAGAATAGACTTGACAATACTTAACATAACCCTGTTTTTACTAATCGTTTAGGAATTTTATATTTGATCTGTTTATTGAGATTACAAATTTTATTAGCCAGTACCCCATGGTAATAGCTGACGATAAATCTAATTTAAATAAATCAATAAAAAATAGTTGTTTATCTAAGAAAAATAAATCGAAAATAGATAATAAAAAGCTTTGAGAAAATGAGCAGCTCAGGGATAATAGAAAAACTCAAATAGATGGCATGAAAAGAGCATACAAACACATCGAATTATATAATCGATAATAAATATGAAAACTTCTTCCAGTAATTAATTACTTAATTAATGAACCCAATTGTTACTGTGCTTCGACTCAACAAAAACAACACAACAAAATTTCTTCAAAATTTCAATAAAAATAAAATAAAAAGATTTTCAGACTAAGAGGTTAATAGGAATTTTGAATAGAAAAAAGAAATGTGAAATAACACTTGATTAATTCAGGTCTGATTAATTCCAGAAAAGGTACCAAAACCGCCATTGCGGCCAATAATTAGTGCAAATGACTTTTAAATAGTCTTAAAGACGATTGAGTGCGTCTGAGAGCCTTTTCGTCTTACTCAGAAAATAAAATCAATCAAAATCAAAGATAAGATTAGATAAAGAGAAAATATTGCCATTTAGGTTCAATTGGACTTCTCGAGTGATCATTAATTACAAACAGAAATCGCTGAATCAAATATGCACAAAAAAATTAAAATAATTTTAGTTTTATTAAATCAATTAAGAGTCTTGTTGAATTAAAAAGACAAAAATCGATTTGTCAAGAACACTTCAATTTTTGATCTGAGTTGTTTTTGAGTTTTGACTATTGTCTCCTTGATGCAACTGGACTTTTTTTGACATTTGAATAACATTGAAAATTCTGATAGATTCTAGTTTAAACTATTCTTAAAAATAAATTCTTTAGTCTAGATTTAAAATGAAAATTTTATCGTTCCTAATTCTTGTCAGCTTGATAGTATCGACTAGTCCCAAAAAAAGCGGCCGAAAGGATAAAAAGGCTGGATCAAAAAAAACAGGTAAGAAATTAATAATCATTGGCAAATAATTTTAGATTATTTTTTTTTTTTTTAATTATTGTTTCAATTATCTTACAACTTAAAATTCACAAGTGTGAAAAAAGTTAGTTTTGACACTTAAAAAATTCAAAGAAAAAAATTTTCCCATGGTCTTAAAATATCAAATAAAATTTTACCCACATTTTATGCAATAATCTATAACAATAGACAGTAATCTCAGCGTATTATTTTATTTTATTTTTTTTGTTACTGCATCAATCAAATTTAAAAATGAACCGAAACAAAGATTATCAATTTACGTTACAACAAATGATTAGAAGATATGTCAACGATGGTACTAATATAAGAATTATATTAGTGTTGGTGTCCGTGCAAGCGGGCAGCAAACGGGCCAAAAATTTTAAAAACCGTGACCGTATTAAGCGTCCCAATTTAGGCGGGCGGACTTTGGCCCGTTTAATAACCGTTTAAAGTTAAACGGTATAAGTGCATCGCTACACCAAGACCCAAAGCCTCTTCTACAATTAATAAATGACAACCTTGGTTCATCCCTCAGCTTTGAAATTGAACAAATGCTCTTCGCTAAATCAGATGATCAAGATCTGAACATGAACAATACAATGGAAGATGAAAATGAACAATTCTAAATTTTTAAAGATTTTGCATCTCAACTGTCAATCTATTCAAAGCGACTCAAAAAAAATTCAAATTTTTGATTTAATTAACCGGACTAACTGCGATGTCCTGAGTCTAAATGAAACTTTTCTCAAAAAAGATAACAATTTAAATTTTAATGGCTATTTAACTCTACGATCAGACAGAATTGAAAAAAAAGGTGGTGGATCAGCTTTATGTATTAAAAAATCAATAAAAGGTTCTCCAATTAAAACAGACAATTTTCCTGAAACTGTTGGTTACAAAATCAATTTAAAACATGGGAATGAGCTAGCATTATTTTCGCATTACTCTAGCCCATCCACTGAACTCAACGAAAAACTTTTTGAATATGCCACTAATAACTTCAAATCTTT
This sequence comes from Brachionus manjavacas, assembly GCA_019054805.1. Classification (NCBI taxonomy): domain Eukaryota; kingdom Metazoa; phylum Rotifera; class Eurotatoria; order Ploima; family Brachionidae; genus Brachionus; species Brachionus manjavacas. Next base: position 1,615,937 of record JAHQIY010000005.1, read on the forward strand.
CATAATAGTTGGTGATTTTAATGCATGGAATTCAAACTGGTTTTGTCTTAAATCCAACAAAAAAGGAAATGTTTTGCTTTCTACGATTGAGAAACTGGATCTATTTATATTGAATAACGAGACACCAACATACAAGAGAAGTAAGAATATTCTTGATCTTTTTATATGCTCCAAAAACATGTTAGAAAATTTCGAAAAATTTGAAGTACTTCCTGCCTCAATAAGTTACCACCTACCAATATCAGCCAGCTTCAAAAATATTTCAACTGATCCAAAAATTTTTTGAAACAATTAATTGGCATAAATTTAGAGAAGTTCTTAGATCTAAACCACCACTAAATTACCCTTTACTCTGTCCAAAAATTATTGACACATAAGTCCAAAATTTGACAAATGATATCCAGGAAGTCATAAAAATCGCTAATGATCGATACGAAATAAAAAACTTTAAAAACAATAAATTAGCGGTTCCTTATCACATTCTCAAGCTAATAAATTTCAAGAGAAAAATCAGACGGTTGGTTCAAAAACACAACAATCCAGCACACAAAAAATTATTTAACTATCTTGAACGTAATTTGAAATTGGAGCTATCTAGACATAAAAATCATATTCTTGAAGACAAACTAACTTTTCTGAAAGAGTTCAATCAATCGGAATCGAAGCATTGGCAAGCACTTCTGAGCATAAATAAGGAAAATAAAAGTAAAAAAAATTTTTAAATCTGAGAAATGATAACCATTCTACCACCGATCCAGCCGAAATTGCAGAATTATTTGCATTGATTTAGAAAACATTTTTACTGATAGTCAAACATCCGTGAGACAAGGCTCGTCTATCTTTCCAATAGGAAGCTATATGCATATAACTAGAAAAGAAATGATGAAAACGCTAAAAACAACCAAATCAAGAGCAGCAGCTGGTTTTGATCTAATATCCAACAAGGTATGTAAAAATCTCCCTTTTCCAAAACTTGTTGAAATACACAAAATATTCAACAGCTCTCTTAATCATGGCCACATACCCTCAATTTGGAAAAAATTAAAAATTATCATGATTCTTAAAAAAAATAAACCTCCAGATAGTATAGACTCTTACAGGCCTATCTCCCTCCTCAGTTGCTTAGCCAAATGGCTCGAAAAAATTGTAAATCAAAAGATTCAAGACTGTGCAGAAAACTCAAAAATTCTCCCAACTTGTCAGTCTGGCTTCAGAAAATCCAAAAGGACCCAATATCACATATTGAGATTAAACCAATCAATAGCAGATGGATTCAACCGCAATCAACTAACAGGAGCTATCTTCTTCGATCTTGAGAAAGCCTTTGATAACACATCACACAATGGTATAATTGCAAAATTAAAAGAACACAATCTTCATAGAATATTTCTCCAATGGATTGAAGACTTTCTCACAAACCGCTCTTTCAGAGTCAGCTATAATGGCCAGACTTCAAAAGATAAGTTTATTAAATGTGGAGTCCCTCAGGGAAGTTGCCTATCCCCTACCATTTTTATTCTGTTTTTTAGCGATATAGCCAATAGTATTCCTCCTGATGTAAAAATAGCCTTGTTCGCAGATGACCTTTGTATCTGGGTATCCAGGACCAGTAAAAAGGAAATTCAAATAATTCTTCAAAAGGCAGTGAATAGAATCATTGAGTACTGCAAAAAATGGGGATTCAAAATTAACGAAAAAAAAACTTGCTACACAACATTTCCCAAAGCTGGACTTCGAAAAAATTATGAGAAAAGATATGGAATGAAAATAAAAATTGGGAACTCACATATTCCTCTTGACCCAAATCCAACATTCCTTGGTATTAAACTAGATCCCAAAATCAAATTCAAAGAACATTTGAAAATTATCAATTCAAATGTCAATTCAGCGATTAATGATATTTAACGATCGTCGATTTTCGATTATTTTAAGATTTTAATCGATTAATCGTCGATTTAATCGCCCGAAAATGCATACAAAAAAAATTTTTTTTGTTGAATGAAAACTTTGTTTAAACAAATTAGAAAAAATTAGATTTAATTGACATAAATTCTTGATAGTGATCAGCTTTTAAATGGTTCCATAAATTTGTAGTATTGTTTTTTCTCAAAATTGATGAATCTTTCTCTGTTTTAGTTTATAGGCATATTTGACAGATACCGATGGTCGGATTGTCAGAATTCAATTTAAAATGTCTCCAAACAAGAGAAGAAAAAGGTGAACTCATATTTATTTTGACAAAAACTGACAAAAATTTGAATAATTGAATACACAAAAACTAAATTGAAAAACTAATTGAACGAATTTTATGTGAATTTTTTATAATAGAAAAAAGAAGCGCCAAAATTCATGATAAGAAAATTTAGAATTGATATTAATTGATCGCGATTTTGGACATCATGATCGATCGATTTCGATTTGAAAAATCGCGCGCGATTAATCGCGATTAATCGAAATCGCTGCAACACTAATTCAAAACAAATTTCCAAAATAAACCTAATCAGGAAAATTAAAAGTTTTAAATGGAGATCATCTTTTAAAATCAACATAATTTTATACATGTCGCTCATACGATCATTATTCGATTACTGTTTTATAATACTTCAGTCAGGCACTCAGAACATAAGAGCCGAAATGCAAAAAATGCAAAATCGAGTGTTGCGAATCATAAAGTATTTTCCACTAAAGACAAGTATCAAAACAATCAATTAAGAGCTAAGAATCGACTTGATTGATGACAGAGCAAACAAGCTTTTTTCTAAATTTATCACCACAAGGCAAAGCCATGAAATAATAGCTCAGGAGATCCAGGACTTTCTGCTTCAAAACTCCTCCAGAAACAATTTAAAGTACAAAACACCCTTTGATTCAGTCATTAACACGCCAAACTCTTAGCAAAAATTTAATTTAACAATTTATATATAATCTTTTATATGCAATTTATATAATTATACACATATGATTAATACATATCTTAATCATATTGCAACCATGTGGGCTGAAAAGAAGGCTCTGCCATTCGGAACTGCCCTTGAAAAAACTTTTCCTAAATTATTTTTTTAATAATAAATAAATAATTCATAAAATAGAAATGAAGAAAATTAAAAAAATTTAATTGAGATTTTTTTCGGATCAGATTCTTCAATTTTTTCAAAAAATTGTTTTTTATTGGCATAATATATGTAATAAAATAGAGAAATCGTATAATTTTAACAATACCTCTAGGTCTTTACTTAGATTTTGATTGAAATTTTCATCATTTGGAACTCTTTTTCTACATTACCTTGTCAATTTTATTTTTAACTTTAATTTTCTATTTAATCGATGAGATGACATTAATTTGAGTCTTTGAATATGTTGATTTTACTCTTGATTTTTTAAGAACATTTTTTAGAATATAAAAAGTAGCTTAAGTTGACATGATAGGGTTGCTAGTGTTACTCCTAAAGTTATTTGCTAGCAACAACACGTTTAAGTAAATAACCCTTAAATTCGTAAAAATGAAAACATCAAACATCTATTTTAATTTGTTTGGCAATAGTACTAAATGTGCAATATATTTCAGCATTTTGTTATTAAAGAAAGATTCCATTAAAATAGTTAACTTGATAGACTTAGAAAGCTCTTCATATTTCTTGAGTTAATTTTTTTTAGTTTTTTTTCTACATTATTCATTTTTTATTTCATTATAAGAATCAATAATTTTGTCAAGGTAATTTTTTTTAATTTTTATATTTTAATTTTTTGATCATAATGAGGATTTTATCTTGTAATTTATTGAAAGCTTTTCTAAAAAAAAATTTTTATTTTTTTTTCCAATTTTAAACAAGATTCTAAATGGAATGAACTATTTCATTAAATCATATGAATTTATCTATGCATAAAATTCTGATTTAATCAATAAAAATTTAGGCTTAAGCTATTTGAGAGGAAAAAAATTTCGTTATTTGCTTAAAAATAAGCTTTTACCTCCTAAGACATTGAAATAGGGTAGTTTACTTATTTATTTGAATTTTTTTACCAACCGTAAGAGTTTATATATTTATATAAAAATTAAAAAATATTGTTGTTCATTCTTTAATTTAAACATATTAGAATGAATTTTGATTTGATTGTTATTGGAATAATTTGTCCAATTGGTAGTGATAAAAAAGAAATTTACCGATTTTTTGATCAAAAGGCAAATAATTACAAATATGATGTGAAAATTATTATACTCAGAAAATTCTTGGAACGCCTTACTGAAAAAAAGTACCAAAGTTCGCAAACAAAAAATCCAGAATATTATGAAGAGCTGATGAATGTAGCAAACAACTTTAGGAGTAACACTAGCAACACTATCATGTCAACTTTAGCTACTTGTGATATTTTAAACGATGTTCTTGAAAAATCAAGAGAAAAATCAATACATTCAAATACTCAAATTTATGTCATCTCATCGATTAAGTATCAAGAAGACATAGATGAATTAAAGCGAATTTTCGGACTTAATTTTTTCATTATTGGATGTGGATCTTCAAAGAGACCAGAAATAAACCAAAGTAATACCGAAAAATTAGATGAATTATTTAAGAAAGACAAAATAAAAAAAAATTTTGAAAAGAGTGATTTATTTTTAGATCTTGACGATAAAACGATGAAAGAGAATTTAGAAAGATTTTTTTATCTAATTTTCTCTAATCCATTTTGTACACCAACTAAAGACGAATATTTTATGTCACTGGCATACAATGTTGCTTCAAGATCATCCTCTCTGAACAGACAAGTTGGAGCTATAATAGTATCTAACGATTATGACATTCTTTCTGTTGGATGTAATGAAGTTCCTAAAAAAGGTGGAGGTCAATATTGGAATTCTGATGTAAATGATTCACGAGAATTTAAAATCATGAGAAAATATGGACTAAAATTGGACTCTAACAAGAATGAAATAGAAAAATTGAAACAAAGTTTGAATAACAAAATTTCTGGTGGAAATAATGGTCAGAATTCCGATTTGATTGATCACATTTCGAAAAGTATTGATGAGTCCGAGATAAGCGACTTGATTGAATTTTATAGAGAGGAGCATGCTGAAGAAGAGGCTTTAATTGCCTGTGCTCGGAATGGTAACATGACAAAACAATCAATACTTTATTGCACAGCATTTCCATGTCATTTGTGTATAAAGAAGATAATAGCTTCTGGAATTGAAAAAGTGATCTACATTGAACCATATCCAAAAAGCAAAATACATCTATTTCAAGATTCAGTTAAAATTAATGATTCTTTAACTAATTCTAGAAGTGAAGAATCTTCTACGGAAGAGAAAGTTATTTTTGAACAATTTAAAGGTGTAGGTCCAAATAGATATCAAGATTTTTTTTCTTTGAATTTATCCAATGGAATCAGGCTTAAACGAACAGCGGCTGATATATTCAAGGCAGAATCAAGTTTTACAACTCCCAGAATGCACAAAACAAGCTTTCTAAATCTAATTGCTAATTTTTTTGAAAAGTATACACCTTTTGATCCGTCTAAAATTGAAAATCTTGATGAACGGAGAATTATTTCAGAATTAAAAGAAAAGATTGATAAATTAGAGAAAATTTTTGAAGATATGAAAAGATGTTTTATCGAAACAAATAAAAATTTTATCAAAAAAAAACCTTAAAAATGAAAATTTTAGATTTTATCTTTAGAAAACATTTATCGACTCATTAATCCTTTGATTTTATTATTAATTAATTTTTATCACATAAAATAAATAAATAATTTAAAAAAATACTTTTTTTACATTATTTAAAAAACGCTGACTAAACAGAGACTTGCAGATTTTGGTTTACAACCACGTCCAAATAAATTTCAATTTAAAATCTTGCGAAATATTAAATGAATTAAAATGAAATTTTCTGGAAAAATTAATTTTATTTTGAAAAAACTTAAGATAAAAATTAAGTCTTATCATACACCTAAAATTTAATTGGAACAATTTTTTAAAACTTGATGCTTTAACGTAAACTTGAATTTTTGTTTTAATTTATTGCTTTTAATTTTGAATATTAAATAAAGAAAATTAAATAAGTGGATTTCAAGTTTTTTCTCATGTTGCTTTTTAATCTATAAGAATATTATTTTCTAAAATTTTCTTCGGAAAAAATTAAATAAAAAACTTTTTGATAAAAATGGATTAGCCGATCGAGACCGATGAAGCTAGTTAAATCCTTTATCTTAATCAAACTTTCTCCTGGAACTGTTTACAAAATTTTATTAGAATTTAAGACATCTGAAAGTTTGTTTACTCAAAACATTAAAAAAGTTAAAAATGGATTTTTTTTTATACTCTCCAAAAAAAACAAGTAAATAAATTATCAAAAAACAAAATATAATTTTTTTTCCAAAATAATTTCTAATTGATTAAGGCGACTGGAAATCAGATACGTATAGGTGGAATCAAAATGGGAAAGCAAATGGCATGCTAACAAAAGTTTATTACAAAGTAGATCTGGGTGAAAAAAAGTATTTTTTTCAATCAATTTTTGAACCAGCCAAGCAGTCTCAACAGGAGTATATCAAGGAATCAGTACGTCTTGAAAATCCACATATAATTTATAAAAAAACAAGAAATTTGTAGAAATTTAAAATAGGTTCAAAAAATGAAACATAAAGTAAATACTAATGAAAGAATTTATTTATTTGTTTATTTGTATCGAGCTAGTGCTCCTTCAGAATAAAAACATAAAAAAAAAAATAATAAAAAATAAAATGTTACAAGTTAAAAACGTTATGTTGAAATATTGAAACAAAAAAAAATTACTATGAAAAAATAAAAAACAAAAGTTTAATTTAAAATGCTCAATTTTTTAATTTCAATAATTATTATTCATTTTTACTTATTAAAAACCATTTTGTTTTAATTTTTTTTTCCGCTTTTGACTAGTTCAAATCGAGCCAGGAGCCTAGATGAGCAGACCCTCAGCGATTGTTACTTCATTCATTCAGGGTAAAAACAGATTTTTTTTTTTTGCAAAATTAAGTTTCTGTGAGTTCAGGAAAAAAGGAGGAAATTGTTAGGTAGCAATTACACAATGGAGTTGGATATTCGATATATTTTGTTTCGAAACCTTCTCCATATTCTTCCACCAGTCTCACGACCAGTGGGACAGAATAACTCAATCCTGCCCTGACATATCTCTCAAATTCATATCTCTCACTCAACTTAAAAAGTCGATTCGAGACTGTTAGTAGTTTAAGCTTATTGAAGGCTTCTTGGAGCATAATATTGCAGGGGGTATCATAGTTCAGATTTAAGATGGATCTGACTGCTGGATTTTGAATCACTTGAATTTTTTTGGTTGTCCCTAAAAGGCGGAATGCGGAAAACGGAATTCCACAGGCCAAATTCCGCTAAAATTTTTCAAAAAAAATCCGCAAAATTACCTACTTAAAAGAATTTCCGGAATTTCCGCTTTTTAGTAGCAAGTTAAATTCCAGCGGAATTTGTCTTGCGGAATAAAAAAAATTTAAAAAAAATTTGTTAAAACGTTAATAAAGTAATTTGAAATTTGAAAATGTTCTATAATTGTTGTAATTTAAATAAAAGTTAAACTTTGTTTGCCTGAATCTCACAATATTACATAACAAGTTATTAAAATTAAAATTAAAAATAATTAGAGATTTGAGAATACTTAACCTAAATAACCAAAAATGATCGTGTTTTCCACTGAACATAATCGATTATGTTATGATTATGTTCAACAAATATTCACTGATTTTCAACCTGAGCAAAAAAACATACTCATGAGATAAAATTTCCTGAATCAGGTATATTTAACCGTAAATAATAAATATATTTAATAATAATAATTAAATATATTTGTAAGGCGATGTATTGTTATATTGGACTAACAGTCCTGAAAAATACAATGACTGGTCAAGAGATGGATTTAAATGGCGAAATCAAGGTGCCAAAAAAGCCCTTGTACCAACCTCAAGTGATGGTCCATTAATTTATAAAAGCTATCATCATCTTAAAATGCCAGATATGTCCATCAATAAAAACGTGATAAAAAATGTATATTATTATCAGGATCAAGAAACACCGATAATTATACACTACTTGGACAAAAACAAACCAGATGAAAATGTCTTGATAGAATACGAATCAGGACCACATGGCAATACCTAAGATAAAAACAATGCCGAAATTTATCAAAGAGTATTGCCACCCGTTTTAAGTCAAATAAAAGAGAGAGTAACCAAAAAAGCACCAAATTTAGTTTACAAAGAGTCTTTAAAAAAAAAAGGACCAAGAGACTTAAAGCAATGCCAAAACTTACGCTATGTATATTTACTAAATTTTTCTTATTTGTCTAATTTATTTTAATTTGAATTTTATAAAAATATTTTAAGGCTGTGAATAAACTTAAAAGATTTACATATGACGAAATTGCAAATTGTCATTTGATGCATATCTCGTTAGGCTTTCCAAATTTGATTTTAAGAGCTCCTGACATAAGAATAATATGCATTGATGATGATTTGTTACAAGAGACAAAAAAAGCAATGAATGCTTTTGATTCTGAAAACAGAACATGTTTTCAATTCGATACTACATTTAATATGACTGGCTATTATGTATCCGTGCTGTCATATATACATCCAATTCTAGTACACAATAACTCAGAAAAAGCTCCTTCTGTAGTTTTAGCATTTTTTCTACACGAAAAGAAGTTTGAAAGGTCTCACAATGAGTTCTGGCGATACATGAGTGAAGTACTACCTGAGTTGAGTGAATTAGGATATATTGTTACCGATTCTGAAGATGCTTTTAGGAACGCAATTAAAAGATACTTTCCAAATGTACCTCTTCTCAGGTGTTGGAACCACTTTTGGAAGTCTACAGAGCGGTGGATAATTAGTAACAAAAAATTGTCAACAGACGACGTTGGATTCTATTGTGACTCGTTACGTGAGTTATTTTTACAACCTAATAAAAATTTGTTCGATTCACAACTAGACAAAAAAAAAACAGGCTATACAAATAGTTCGGGTCAGTTGATTCCAGCTTGGAGACAAGAATTCATCGATTATTTCAACAAATGTATTATGCCAGACATTGAAGGTTTAGCCGCATACTCAGTAAAACCTATTGCTAAAAGATTTTTTAATCATTTCACTGGGATTACTACAAACCAAATTGAAGGGCTTAATAACTTATTAAAGTTAATTTGTGATAGAGTAGAATTGCCTTTAGACGTGGTAATTCTTGGTTTAAACCAGTTATCAGTTTATTATTGTAATGAGATCAAGTTTGGCTTTGGTAATCGTGGTAATTACCGATAGAGACCGGAATTTAAAGAAAAATGTTTTTTAGACACTTGGTTCATCAACACCAGAGAAACAATGGAACCATCAGAAATTGTAAAATCTTTGATAGCTCATAAAAATGAGCTTTTACAGTCATGTGGTGTAAAATTTACAACAATTAGTAACAGTGAAAATAGTTCGATTGAAAGTGATCTCGAAACTATTGCGTCAAGTAAATTACCAAGTTTATCAAACAGTTTAATTGAAGCAAACGATGATCCGCAGTCTTCTTTTTGTGAGATCTACTTTAAATGATAATGTTCTAAATGTTCATGTTGAAAATGATGATGTATCGCAAAAGACATTAACCCAGTCAACAAAAACATCTTCAACGCTTAACGCCATTACATCTAATACATCTGACGATGATGATTCTGATATAGAAAATTCACCATTCGAGCTTAGAAATCGTTATAACTCTAAAATAAGTAGGGCATTATAGTTTGTAAATAATGGCAAAGTAAAGCTTGACACTGCCTTAAAAATTTACTTTGTCACTGACGAAAAAAACAACTGCTACCAAGTAAAACTACTCCCAAAAGCAACATGTACATGCTTAGAGAAGAATTCTTGTTGTCACATATTGGCTGTACAATCAATAAATGGAATTGAACCAGCATATAAAATACCTAATCTCACAGATTTAACAAAGGCCAAAAATTCTGGAATTACTGGAAGAAAAAAAAAAGGCCATTTGGTAAATTCAGTGGAGCCTAAAACTAGTACAAGTTCAGCAATTGATAGAAGCTGTGAATTACTGTAAAAAGAAATATTAATAGAAAACTTTCATGGTGATATTGCTGGTATTCTTGCTAAGACTGTATTAATAAAGAAAAATATGTTAATGATTTTAGTGTGCTTAGTGACAAATTTCTTAATGTAGATTTTGGGAAGTTAGAGACTTTTTTAAATAAAATAAAATGGATAACTATTAAAACTTTAATTGAGGAGAAAAATAAGCATTGTATTTGTCCTATTTGCTCGATTATTTGCTAGGAACATTCTATCGAGTGTGAAAATTGCAAATTTTGGTATCACTTTGATTGTGGTAAAGTAAGTCGATACCATAGATCTGGCAAAAGTAAGTCTTGGATTTGTGAGAAATATGGCTTTAAATGTATTAATAATTAAACTTTATTAAATTATTTATTATAATCGACTAAATTAAACATGTTTATTATTAACATTTTATTATATAAGAAAGTAATATTAATAAAAAATGTATTAATAAATTTAATTTTTTTTTATTCCGCAAGACAAATTCCGCTGGAATTTAAAAATCTATTTTGCGGAATTTTTTAGAAAAGTTTTAGCGGAATTTGGCCTGCGGAATTCCGTTTTCCGCATTCCGCATTCCGCCTTTTAGGGACAACCAATTTTATTTTTTGTTTGTTTCAGAGAAAGAATTTAAGCAAGGAAAAGAATAATCTATTATTGATCCAATTAATGATTTGTAAAGATTACCTAATGTTTTGGATTTTAAGCCACATTTCCTATTTGAGAGATATTTTATTATATTAAGTCTAGAATTACAACGTTCTTTTAACTTATCCATCATAGGACCAAATGTTAGTTTTGAGTTAAAGGTAATACCTAAAAATTCAACTTTTGTTGCACAATTTAGATTATCATCGTCAATCTTAGGGTCGGGTTTAATTTTTTCTTTTAGATTTTTTGCAAAGATCATAAAGCACGACTTGAATAACAATTAAAATTTTAAGAATAACATCTGATGAGCATTTAAATGTGCATATTTTGCATCAACAAATAAGTTCATTCATACAATAAGTACAGTGCCTGATTTATTATTGCTTTTGATCATAAACTTTTAGAAGAATGTAATAATATGATTTAGTGTGCTAAAAAAAGTTTTGTTCTTTACTTGGCAACTAATTCTAGAAATCATTACAATAGAAAGGCATAAAAAAAACAAATTTTTCGACAAACTTAGGCAACCTCATCCGGACAAGAGATAAACTTGGCCACTAATTTTACATTTTTAATTAAAAAAAGAAAAATTTTATAAACATAAATTATTGAAGAAAATTTCATAATTATTGGATCAATTCTGCATAAATCCCTCAAAACACCAGTCATCAGAATTCGTGTGCGATATCAAAGTCTTCCAAAAGGCCAAGATCTAAGACTGGTCCCGATCAAAGCTCTGTTGAACTTCAATTTGTTGAAATGTCTGAATTCTTAAGGTAGAAAAGTAGAATCAAAGTTTTTGAAGGCCTTGAATGGATTGTTAAATCCAATGATCGTATTTTCGAAGGCCTTTTAAATAAAATTGTCACGAATTAACAGTTTCTTGAAAATTTTTCTAAGAGATTAGATGAATTGGAGAGCAAGGATATGGAAAACATGAATGTAATAGAGAGGTTACACACAAAAATAGTTAAACTAACACAAGAGTGGAAAACCTGATAATAAACAACGTCATGAAAGACAGTGAGCTTAACGCACCTCAACCAATTCTGGAATAAGAAAATTCCTCTTCGACCGTTTCAATTCCAAAGACAAAAGCAGCAATTATGACGTTGCAATAATTAAAAAAGATGCGAGAGTAACAATAGCGAAAGAAAATAAGGCAAGCAATATTTTTATTAGTGGTATTGCTGATGCAAAAAAATGATTGAATAAATTAGATGTCGAGAAAGAAAATTAGCAACAATTGAGTTGCTTTAGGAACTTGGCATAGCACCAACGGCAAATTTCGTTAAGAAAACATACAGAATTAGCAAAAAAAAAGGATATTAACCTACCCTACTTAAAAGTGAGTTAAAAGATAAACAAGCTGCAAATAATTTTCTAGCCAGAGCTAAGAGGCTCAAAGAAATTGAAAGATATCAAGGAGTTTATGTCAATCGAGACCTCACTAAAAATGAAAAAAACGTTGAACGGGCCTGTCGAAAAGAGTGCTTTGAGCGAAAGGAGGAATTGAAAATTGTTCAAGGGAGGAATAAAAACGAAATTGAATACTTCAGGGGACTCAGATCAGGTAAGATGTGTAAAATTAATTAAATTAATAGAACAACAAGGAAGATCATCGCTTAACGATTAAATTATGCAATTCCATAATTTTAATCAAAAAATGAAAACTGTTTCCCTAAGATTCTAACGGAACATCACTCGTTAACAATGGGCTGATCTCAATTCCCATCAATCCAAGTCAATAATTTTCCACACAAAGTTATGGTTCCTAAAACATAGTTCAATTCAAATTCAATCAGACAAATCAACAATTGCTCTTCAATAAAGATAGAGAGCAAGTAATTGGTGGGGCCGTTACTATTTATGTTACTATTACAGCCAATAATGGCTAAAGGAAACATTTTTGGGCGAATTTTTTATGATGTCACGATAAGAATGTAAGGCATTAAAGAATGATCATAAGAAAAAATGTAGAGAGCTAAAAAAAATTGGTCAAATCTACGCGTTTTCTGTTAAAAAAAAAAATTTAAAAGATAAAAAAAAACAAAATTTATTCTTACATCAATAATAAAGAAAGCAAGTCAAAATAAGATAACTATCAAAACCGAAAAGTGATTTAAAAGTAGACAAGAAACAATTGAGAACTTATTAAACGATCAGTTCCAAATTGCATTCAGTATAGATTTGAATGCAGTCCTACCATGTGTTCAGATCCGGTGTTCAAATTCCTGTTTAATTGACTAAGAGTTTTTCTTAGAGACAAACATCCTTAAACATCTCAATAAACTTGATAAAACAAATTCTGTGGAGAGGACCTTATACAGCCACATGTTTAAAGAAACTTCGCGGCAAACTTTTTGGAACCTTTTTTTAAAAAACAAGTTTCATGTAAAGATTTGCCAAATATGTGGAAAATATAACTCCTTTCTTTATATAAGGATAAAGGGCTGAACCGATTAAATACAAACCGGTCACACTGATATCAGTACCATGTAAAATAATGGAAAGAATTATAATGGTGGAAATTATTGCCCATCTCATAAAACATGACTTAGCTGCCGTTCAGCAAAACGGTTTCATTTCTAAAAGATCATGCTTGACAATCAAAATTAAATTATCAAACGAAAGTGTTTTTTTTTGTTGTCATCAAAGTTTAAAATTGGCGCCATTTTTACAACAAATCAACGATTGATTGAGAAACTTAATTTGATCAGAATCGATGATTATCATCAAATGACAATCAAATTCCGAATTTTTAAAAAAATCATCTTTTGCCTATAAAGACTCCAATCTCTATACTCATATTATCGAAAGCTAAAGACATTTTATAGTTCAATTCAAGAGAGAAGAGATCGTTTTGTAATTAGTTATATGTCTTTTTCAGCTCAATATAACAATATATTAGCAACTTAAATTATGAACTTAGATTATTAGTGCTCGGTTTAACATCATTGAAAGTGGGAGAGAAAGAGGAAACCTTATAGAGTTTTTAAATGAATACGGCTAAACTTGGTCATCTCGATGAATACTATACTTATATGTAACTCCCTTACAACGGACGGTCCTGCAAACAATATTCGAGAACACAAACAAAGATTTACAAAACAACTTAAAAATTTTTTGACTAATAGAGAAGTCAAGAGCTGGAATAAGTATCCCAGTGAAATAATAAATGCTAGGTCCTTAAACAGTTCAAATTACAGATTGACAGGTTAAGGAGCGAAAAAGTAGCAAAGAATAAGCAACAAAGAATAATTAGAAAATATAAGTTAACAAATTTCAACAAAGTATGACAACCTCATAGAGCCCGTTTAGCTATCAAAATATCAAAAAATATCCATGCAATACAGGGCGAATGTTTAAACCTCTTTCATCATAAAAATAGGATGACCAGTTTCGACTGGATAATAATTGACGTGTAGATGAACAACTCCATGCATTAGACTCTGTGTCAGATCGTAGTCGTTGCTCAAAAAGGTCCAGTAAAGCTTACTTCGCTTGTAAAGGAGATGAGCGCCTCTCCATTATCCACATAGACAGAATAGGGTCAATTATTTATGACAACCTCATCCGGACAACATATAAATCTAAAGTTTGCTTTCAATGGCCAACTGTTTGAAAATTCAAACATTTACCAATCTTCGATAAATTCATCCAGTTCATGGTCCACTAGTCTTGTCTATTCAATAGAAAGCTTTTCTAACATAAAGACGAGCCGGTGGACGTTTGTAAAATGTAATTTCTAATTTTTTTTACAATGTTGAATTTGTTTTATTTTTTGATAGGCAATCTTATTTTTTATTTCGAAGAGTAAATTGTAATTTCTTTTATATAATGATAACAATTAAATTAATCTAATAAAATTTTTTTTATTAAAATTCTGGCACCTAATTTTCTAATTTATATACTTACAAGAAGAGCTCACTTAAAGATTGTTTTTGATCTAATTCCTTTTAGAAACTGTATTCCTTATATCAATTAATTGTGAATTTAGATAATTTTCACAATAAATAATGGAACAAAAGATAATTTGTCTATCTATTCTGGTAATAAAACCTTGTTAATATTGTATATTCATTCCTTTTTTTAAATATATTTAAAGGTCTTGCAAAAAAATTACAAAAAAATGATATACCTCCAATATTACATATTTACAAAATATATAGAATACAACATGTATTTTTCAGGAATCAAGTGTAAAAAATTAGTCACTAGGCTTTTTTAAAATTCTACATTACCGAATTGTACTGTAGAATTAATAATGGTTTGTTGTGGGAGTGTTTCTTAATTTTGAGAGTACATTTTTTTCTACATTTTTTAAATCCCTCCAAAAATAAAAGCAAGATAGCTTTTGGAAAAAGTTTTTGGTTAACAATAAAGAAAAACCAAAATTTTATTTATTTATTTATTTATTTATTCAATGAACACCTTGTAGGCGATGTAGAAAAAAAATAAAAAATAAATAAAAATAAAATTAATAATCTTAAGACAAAAGAATTGAAACATCCGATAATTTTAATTTTAAATGTTAATGTTTATTACTTTATTTTAATTTCAATAAATATTGAATAAAAAAACAGATGATGATTTTTTTCATCTAAACAAAATAAAAAGCATCAGCTAAGACTATTGAATATAAAATATATTTAAAAATACTTTTTCCTTGAAAAAAATAAATTTTTGCGACTTTATTGGAAGTGCAAGAAAGGCTTTTAAAAAAATTTAAAAAATATTAACAAAAAATAAACATACAAAGAATCTAAAAATATATCGGGAAGTTTCATATAAAATTGAAAAAATGACAAAAAACATTGCTTACCAATGTAGCTAACACCAAGGTTCGAATATTGGGGAACATATCGATCCATAGAAAAAATGTTAATAGAAAAAAGACAAATTTTTGGTCGAAATCTTCCATAGAAAATTTAAAGTAGAGAATTAACATATTTTTTTTTATTGTAATTCTTTTTCAAAACATATTTAAATCATATTTTATTTTTTTTTGATTCTTTTGCATGTAATAGATTTAAATAAATTCAAAAACAATTAAGCCAAAATTTTTTTTTTTCTTTTTTTTCTCAAAAAATCTAAGAAAATTAATTGAAAATTAACATAGAAAAAAATACATACAAAATATATTTATTAATTTTTAAAGTATATTTTAAATAATAAAAATTTATAAAAATAGAGAAAAATAAAAATTGATTTAGAGGTCTTTTAAATGTCAATAGTGAAATAGTGAAAATTCACTTGCAAAAGAAGTGTTGAATAATAAAATTTTAAAAAAAATATTTCTGGTTCTCAACGAACAATTTATTTTTTATTTGATTAATTAAATTGTTTTAAAATTTTTGTTTTGTTAATTTTTGTTTTATTTTTTTATTTTTTGTTATTCTTCAGTAATAATGACCAGACGAGGCTTTGTATCCGGTTGCTTTAATCCAAATTTCTTATATTGCTTTTCACAGCTATAAGTTTGTTTTTGTCCTAATGTATAAACGGATGCCTTACAGTTGGAAAATTCCATATTGTTGCAACGCCTAGTTAATTTTCCATTTTTGGATTCATTAGCTATTTGGTATTCAAAGTTCGTTTAGCAAATAAAAGCCAACCTATATTTCGTAACATCTTTTTTTTTTTTTGATGAACGTATTAAATTTAAACCTTAGTCAATATTTTCCGAATAATTTTTTAATTCATCCATTTTTTTTTCTTAAATAATAAAAAAAATTAAATTAAAAAAAATGTTGCCAAAATGAATTTTTTTTATTAGTTTATTTAATAAATAATTTAAAGGGCTCCGAGTAATCAAACTCCTTTCGCCATTGATAGAAAATTTTTTTTAAATACAGTTGGCAAGCTTTTTTTCTATTTCGGCAAGCTTAGGCTTGTCAATTGTGTAGGTAAAACCGAGTGAAAAATGTTTATAACCTTTTTTTTTGAGTTGTAAACAAATCCCAACTTTGTTGCGTCAAATCAGAGTCCATAACAAGGGAGTTCAATTCGCGTATTAATGGGTCGATTGATTTGGAAGATACTGGATTTGCATTTTCTTTCCAGTTTTCAGCAGCATGATTTTCATCCTCGTCAATCAAAATGTTGTTTAAGTAATCCTCATTGTCGTGAAAATCGAAAGATTTAGTAATAGAGTCACTGCACATAATATTCACTATTAGAACGGAGTCTATTAGCGATCGGAATATTAGCATTCATTTTAAATTTCATTAAAAAAAGCAAGATGTTTTTTAAATATTTATTCCTTTCAAATAAATGTCTTATATTTTCTATATTTTTTCGACATTTACTTTTTCTACATTTTACATATTTCTATATTTTTTGTCTTCTATATTTTTTTTTCTATATTTTGATATATCACCGATTTATCAGATTTGCCTAAACATTTTCAATTAATAAGACATTTTCAATTAATACTTCATTAAAGAAAGTCCTAAAAGAATTATCTATATCTAAAATGATTCATTTTTTTCTACTTTATAATCTGATAAATAGATCATTGGGAGTTTTATTAGAAATTAAAAACTAAACACAAAATTTCAATCGTCCTTTCTTAAACTTCTATTTTTCAAAAGACTACGATGCTTTCACAAAAAAATTCTCAATTTTGTTTTTAATTTACACAGACCACTCTTTTCTAAATTAAAAAAAAATAATAAAAAGCAAAAGAATATTTATACAATTATTTATTTAAAAATCATTAAAAGCAAGAATATTTTTAAAAGCACTAAACTTTCAAATTATGTTCTACAGCGTTTTTAATAAAAACGTAACGCCAGCGATCCGGCCGGCCGGCCAACGGTAACTTTGGCGTTCCAACAAGTCCGACCCGTTCGAACCGTCCGACCTTACTAGACGGCTGACCTAAGCGACCTTTGATTTAAATTTTAATTTTATTCTCCTGATCATCAGATTTTTGTTTAAATCAAAGGTCGCTAGGGTATGCCGGCAAGGTCGCTTGGGTCGGCAGCCAACGTCGCTTAGGTCGGCCGGTTCGGAGCCGCAAACAGGCCGGGACGGACGGACGCGCCGGCCGTTGTTTGGTCGCGGCTTTTTTTGCGTTACTGTTTTATTAGACAGGCTGTAGATAACTAAATTATTAAATATAATATATGGTAATTATATTATATATAATAATTAAAGAGTTTTTCTCGTAACATTACGTATATTTAATTTACGTTTAAATAAAATTCAAAAATTAAACTCCTTAAAAATTTAAATGATAAATTAGAGATGTCTGATGCAGTTGTACTCCACCTAACCGTTTATAAAAAATTCAAGAAACTACACAACTAAACTTTAAAGAATTTTTTTCCAAATTATCAACTTTTTCGAGCCAAAGGTGTTGTTTCTGCAGCAAAATCGGCCCAAAAAATTTATATATTCAATTTAAGTTTTATAAGTTGCAAACTTACAATCCATTTAAAAATTAAAAAAAAATTTAAAGATCTTAAATTAATTCAAAAATTAAAAAGCAATACAATTTTAATGATTTAATTTGACATTTTTATAAAAAAAAATATTTGCAGTTAATTTATTTAGTAAAATTGTTAAGCAATAAAAAAATAAAGTATAGCGAAGATAACACTGGCTTTGAGCCGCCAACACGGTTAATATTGGTTTTAGATTTTATTACGAAATAGAATAGACTTGACAATACTTAACATAACCCTGTTTTTACTAATCGTTTAGGAATTTTATATTTGATCTGTTTATTGAGATTACAAATTTTATTAGCCAGTACCCCATGGTAATAGCTGACGATAAATCTAATTTAAATAAATCAATAAAAAATAGTTGTTTATCTAAGAAAAATAAATCGAAAATAGATAATAAAAAGCTTTGAGAAAATGAGCAGCTCAGGGATAATAGAAAAACTCAAATAGATGGCATGAAAAGAGCATACAAACACATCGAATTATATAATCGATAATAAATATGAAAACTTCTTCCAGTAATTAATTACTTAATTAATGAACCCAATTGTTACTGTGCTTCGACTCAACAAAAACAACACAACAAAATTTCTTCAAAATTTCAATATTAAATAAAAAGATTTTCAGACTAAGAGGTTAATAGGAATTTTGAATAGAAAAAAGAAATGTGAAATAACACTTGATTAATTCAGGTCTGATTAATTCCAGAAAAGGTAACAAAACCGCCATTGCGGCCAATAATTAGTGCAAATGACTTTTAAATAGTCTTAAAGACGATTGAGTGCGTCTGAGAGCCTTTTCGTCTTACTCAGAAAATAAAATCAATCAAAATCAAAGATAAGATTAGATAAAGAGAAAATATTGCCATTTAGGTTCAATTGGACTTCTTGAGTGATCATTAATTACAAACAGAAATCGCTGAATCAAATATGCACAAAAAAATTAAAATAATTTTAGTTTTATTAAATCAATTAAGAGTCTTGTTGAATTAAAAAGACAAAATCGATTAGTCAAGAACACTTCAATTTTTGATCTGAGTTGTTTTTGAGTTTTGACTATTGTCTCCTTGATGCAACTGGACTTTTTTTGACATTTGAATAACATTGAAAATTCTGATAGATTCTAGTTTAAACTATTCTTAAAAATATATTCTTTAGTCTAGATTTAAAATGAAAATTTTATCGTTCCTAATTCTTGTCAGCTTGATAGTATCGACTAGTCCCAAAAAAAGCGGCCGAAAGGATAAAAAGGCTGGATCAAAAAAAACAGGTAAGAAATTATTAATCATTGGCAAATAATTTTAGATTATTTTTTTTTTTTTTAAATCACTGTTTCAATGATATTCAATTAAAAAGAGGAAAATAATTCGGAAGTTAATCTATTAATAACTAATTCATAAAATAGAAATGAAGAAAATTAAAAAAATTTAATTGTGATTTTTTTCAAAATTTGATATCAATTGTTTTTTATGGGCAAAAGATATGTAATAAAATAGAGAAATACTCAAATTTTAACAATATCTCTAGCTTTATTCTTTAAAATGGTAATTAGCATAATTGAAAATGTCCATAATTTGGAACTCTTTTTCCATTGAACCTTGAAAATTTTATTTTTATCTTTAATTTTCTATTAGAGAAATTTCCTAAGAAGATTCCTATTCCACAAGCTTTTATTAAGGTTTAATAAAAAAAATTAAATGAAGATTTGAATTTTTTAGTTATTAAAATATATTATCTTATATCTTATTCTTTGTATAAACTAAAACAAAATTACTTTTGTTTTACTTTAATAAAAATTTTTTTTTGTACATTAAAACATCTTTTTTTATGAATTCTAAATATTTTTACTCTTAATTTTTATTTATGAAAACTTCTATTTTCATAACAAATGGGGACTTAAAAGAAGGCACTAAAGAACGCCGTCGGGGACAGTCCTAGGGTTAAATCCCTAAATAAATTTATATTTTAAAATAAAAAAAAATTATCTTATTAGTTAAAAAAACAGAATTTATATTTTCATAAAATTCTTTTTATTTCAAAATGAGTCTTTAGTATAAAAATATAGATAAATTAGATTGAAAAGCAACAAATTAATGGTAATTAAAAAATTCAGCAATCTAAATGGAAATTTAATTTACTATTTAGCCGGTATGGCAGAGTGGTTTTTGGGTTACTTAAACATGAAAAGTATCAAAGGAACTTAAACAAGAACCTCGCTGAGGGATGAAAATTTTTTTTAAAATGTCTCTATAGTACTTAAAAATGTCTCTAAACCCATTTCGTCATAAAATGGGGTAACAGTTTCGACTGGGTAATAACTGCGGCGTAGAAGACCAACTCGACGCAGTTACCTCTGCATCAGATCGAAGTCGTCACTCAATTTTTATCGAAAAGAAAATGTGCGCCTCTCCTATTATCCTGTAGGATAGCATGGAAAAAACTATTATTATTCTTTTATTATCTATTATTATTAAGCTTAGTGTATTTAGCAGATGTTTTAAAAGAGAACATTAATTCAGTAAAAAATTCTTGTTGTTCTTTGGTGCGTATAATTATCACAAAAATAATTTAAAAATTTCATTTTTTTTTCTCTTTGTTGTGCCTAAATTCACAATTTGGTATTAACTAAAATATTTTCAGTTCTAAACAATTTGATTTTAATAAATTTAAAGTATTTAAGCAATAAATTGAAAAATTAGAAAAGAATCCGAGGAGAATTTTAGAACAAAAATTGAAAAAATTCAAATTTTTTTCCAATAATTCTAAAAAATGCTCACATTAAATTAAGTAAATTACTTTACTTTACAGAGTATCTGTAGGAGATGGAAATAGGCTATACATTGAATGTATCAACTGATACAATTTACAGAACGAATTTTAGGAAAAAAAAATTTTCTCTAAATTTAACAATGGTGAGAGTTTTGATGAACAGAAGGAGTCGTTAATCGTGTGTTCTTCGGTAAAAAATAAAATCATCCCCTTTTTTTATCCCGAAAAATTATCTCGTTTCCTTTTTTAATAAAATTATGCTTTTTTCTTAATTTTGAGAATTGCCCTGTTTTCTTATTTAGTAAAAGCATCCCACTATTTAAATTTAGAAAATTATGCTTATTCTCATTGTATATTTAGTTTTCTTTTCCAAAACAAGAACCTGAAATTCAATTTAACAAATTAATTCAGTTTTTTACTTTGAAATAATGTCAAAAAAATTCTTAATTTTGATTTTTTACTGCTTCAGCGTAAAAAATCTATAAATTAATTAATAAATTAATTAGCATAGCAATTGTCATTATTATTATTATTATTATTATTATTGTTATTAAAATAAAAAATAAAATAAAAAAAAATTTGAAACTTAACGAGTTCTCAGCAGAAATAGATTTATGATAAAAATTTAGATAGAATGAGACATGCCAAAAGAAAAGAAATAGAAATCTTGGAAAACCAATTACTGACATACTAGCATCCTTGGCATTGTGAATTTTGGCACAAAAAAACAAAATGCTAAAGCTTAAGTTCTGACGGACAAAACATGTTCTTTAAATTGTATCTGTATCACCACTTGAAGTTGTCTTGGATTTATAATGTAATATAATGTGCCAAATTCACAATTTTCAGAATTTTGCAGATTTATTCCACAGTTTTGCAGAATCAGTATATTGGTGGTACAAAGGATGTTTCATTTGCTACATATTAGTTAAACAATGGGATATAAATTAATTACTATTAATTTTTTAAATTAAAAAAAATTGTAAATATTAGTCTAAGATAAGAAATTAAAAAAAAACATTTAAATTTATTTTAGATCTATTTCCCATTGAAATTTTTGTTTGTAATTAAAATATTGCTGATTTTTGTTAGATCAATTTTTAAAAATTCTTTAATTTTTTAATTTGCTCTATTTTACCAAGTGGCCAGTTGTTTGAAGAAAAAACTTTTTGTATTCAATTCTAATATTTTAAACAGCATTTGAATTATAGAATCGCTATTAATTTCTTAAAATGGGCCTTTTTGATATTTCATACAGCAAATGTCATTAGAAAAATATTTTATTCTAGGCTAAACAATTTCATATTTATTATACAAACTGTTTGATTTAAAAATTGAAAATATATCTATTAAAATAAAAATTTTATATAAGCTCAAAATTGAACCAAAGTAGAATTAAACGAACAATTTTTAGATTATGTGAATCAGACTTGTTTTTAAGTCTTAAGTAAAGTCAATGACTTAAATTTTTTTTTCCAAGTCAAGTCGATGGCCTAAATTTTTATTTTTAATTAAATAAATTTCTAAATAAACCATGATCTTAAAATTATATCGGTCAGAGTTATCTGCATTTATCCATAAGGTTCAGCCTTCAGACAAAAAATAAATAACGAATAACGTACATTTAAAAATAGGTGATACAATCTTAAAGAAATAGAATTTTTTTAAATTTCATGACTTTTGTAATCGTTTATTATAAAAAAAAATTTAGTTCAAGTCATAACTTTGACTTCAATTTTTGTGACTAAGACTTAAAACTGTGATTTAAAAACAATTCTGATGTGAACTAATAGTTCATATAACCTGAGAACAAGAATTTTTCCAGTTGCAGATAAACCATAGTTTACCTTACCGACTAAGACCCGAAAAACTTTGTTTTCTTCTTGTAAAATTTTTACTTTAGTGATAATTTACTTTCGTTTGGTGCATTTTAACAAATACTTAATTTATGAAAAATGGAAAAGCGTAGATATTTTTTTTAAACTACAAATATTATCTTTATTTATTTTTATTAAAAAAAAATATTGATTATTTTTTATTAAAAAAACTTGTAAAATATTGAAATATTTTCACAATTCAAAAGAGTAACTAAATTTTGATTCTACATAAATTGATCCTACTCAAGCAAATTTCAAAAATTTGTTCTACACATCTACATAGTCCTAATAAGATGGGGTCAATTATTAACAGCGGTATTATTCAGTTAAGAACCGAATGTTCATTTTGAATGGTTTGCGAAAAAGCATGAAATCTCCCGTGAATTGGAATGAATTTCTTGTATCAGGTCGTTTAATCTGCGTAGCAATTAGTTTTGTAAATAGAGTAATTTTTGCTAGCTTACGGACCTAAGAAAGGCTAATTAAAATCTTGTACATAACATGCTGAGCTTTAATATGTTCATTTGGCTCAGACTCATATCTAAGATTTCTACAGTAATTAGGAACTTAATCTCTAAAATCGGTCAATAATTTCAAATTTCAAAAAATTAGGACTTTGAGTTTATCCGTAAAGAGAAACTTTAAGATTGTCATTTGTTTGTCTTAGAAAATCCAAAATTTTTAACTTTATCTTAAAATGTTTTTATCGCGGAATTAAAGCCAAGTATCAATTAAAAAATGAAATTGGATACTTGGAATTTAATTTGGCTCGTGAAAATTAAACACTTTTAGTTTTAATTGGAATTTCAGGCTTTTGGTAATGAACAGGCGGATGTTTATTTTAGGCAAATTAATGAGAAGAATTTACTTGTCAGTTTGGTGGATATTTTCAATAGGAATAAATTAATTTTTTTTGCTAGGCACACAATTGTCTGTGGAATAGCTTGTACGTGGAGCTATCATTAGACAAATGTCATTATTTTATTGGAATATTTTTGCTTTTATCATTGAAGTCGAAATTAATTCATTGTTAATTATTTGATTACTATTCACGAATGAGTGAAAAAATATGGAAATTTTAACTTTTTTAAAAAGGTAAAATTAAGTTTAAACAAGCTACACATCGTTTAGCAAAAAATAAACTATCTAACAACTATATTTTTCATTCAGTCGTTATAGCATTTTTGCATCAAAAAATTAGTAATACTAATATTCCTAGATTACTAAATGGTTCCGAGTATAAAACTAGGCATTAAAATATTTAGTAAAAAAATTATTTCTTTTATAAAAAACTTTTTAATTCTTTAATTTTCTTTCCGCTAACTTCCTCAAATTTGAGTCGGTTTTTGATTTTTAAAAAAGGAGCTCAAAAATCTCAGATCAAGAAAAAATTCGAAAAGCAAAGATTTTTAAGTGGTTTCCTATAAGACCGACACTAGAATGAAAAATTATTGTGTCAAGAAATTAAAAGATTCACCTTGGAGCGTGGTAAGATCCTTGATAAAATGCTGTCCAAGATTTTGAATTGAATTAAGTCATGGGACTTGAGACTAATGTTCCTAGATTATTTAATAGTGTCGGGTACAAAAGTATGTATTTAGATGATGCTTAGATTCATGCTTAAAATTTTAAATTTAAATGGAAATCATCAGTCATTAATGAAGTATCGCGCAAACAGCTCATTTGCATTCATATCAAATAAATCATTTAATTCTTTTCAAATTGATTTATATTCCGAAAATCTTGTTTGTTTAAAATTAAAATTATTTGATTTTGAAGATTTTTTTATTTATTTTAGAAAATCTAAATTTTGTTTTCAATTGAGTTTGAGAATGTTTTCAACCGATTTAATTTTTTAAGTTATTTTTCTAGAATTACTTAAATTTATGGCACAACAATTATAAAGAAAATCTTAGTAGTCCATTCAATTTTAGTTTCATACAAGAATTTGTTTGTTTTAGATTTTAATTTAGTCTTTGCTTTAAAAATTAATAATTTAGAATTAACCCTAAATAATAATTCAAATATCAATTAAATTTAACTTAAATATCATGTCTTGTTGGAAAGGAGATAATTGTTTAGTTATTCATCTGTATCAAAATTTAAGATAAAACATAGGTATCTAGCTAACGTCTTGATATTTGAGTAATTTTAAGCTAAATGAACATTTTAAAGTATCGATTGAGATTTTGGTTATGTCTAGTAAAATTCTTTTCATTCAACATAAAAATTATAATTAGCCGCTAGCCTTAGTCTCAGTGTTAATTTAATTTTTGGGTATATAAAGTATCTTCGGGCTCTTTCTAAAAGTATTCTTTTGAATCATGGTATAACGATCTAAACCTATTAAAAAAATATAATAAATAGAAATAAATTAATTTATTTTTTCTAGGCAGACTTAAAATTAGACTCATATTTGAATGCTTTTAAAAATGTTTGTTTTGGTATAAAATGTTGTTAAAATTTTTTCCTATTGTTAGAATGATTAAAAATTTTTAAATTACTATAGGAATAGTGTTAACTGTTAATTGAATTTTATAAATTAAAAAGATCATTCATAGAATTAGTTTATCGTAATTATGTCTACTAAAAATAATTATTTTTATTTTTTTTTATTTAACAAACATTAAAATACTTGATCTTTTAATAAATATCGATTTAAAAAAAATACATAATTATACGGCAAGATATTTTTTCTACTTTACATTTTTCAATAAATCTTAGAGTAAAAAAAATTCGAAAAATGAATTGACTGGTACTGTGCTCAAAGCATTCAAGTTCTTCAAGAACCATTACACCAAGCTGTTTCTTTTAAGAATTTAAGAAAAAAATGAAACAAATATTTTAATAAAAAATTGGTGTTTCAAATTAAAAAAAAGAATAACAACAGAAAATCGGAAAATATATCAAATTATTTGATTTTTTTATAAAAGAAATATTTTGAATATTATCTTGTTTATTGAGATATTTTTTATTAATAAAACCAATTCTTTTTTTTGGGCCTTTTTACTTTAATATTTATCGAAAAATGTAAAATTAAAAAAATCTTAGAATAAAAAAGAAAAATTTTTTCAGTGTCATTGTTTTATAAAGTGATTTTTTATAAATAAGTTTTTTTTATTTTATTTCAATGAACGCCTTAAAGACGATGTAAAAAAAAATAAAAATAATAAAATGTAATAAATAAGACAAAGTTTAAGTGTTTTCTAAAAAAATTGAATAAAATTATTATTTCAAATGTTAAAATTTTTTAATTTCAATAATTACTTTGAAAGGGAGAAAATGTTTTCTTTTTTTTAATTTTCAAGGTTAATCAACACTTTATCTATTTAACAAACAGATAAAAGAAATTTTCAAAAATAATTTTTTCAAATAACTAATCTAGAAAAGTTTGTATAAACAAGATTAAATCTATCAAAATTTTTTATTATTGATTTAAAAAAATTAAAGCTTTGAAGCGATTTAAAGTTAAATTAAAAAGTGAGTTAATAATTTTGGGAAAAAATTGTAGAAACGTTAAGTCTCCAAATGTTGAGTATGCTTTGGTAAAATAAAATTATCAAATCTCAAATTTTACTTAAGTTTGCTTATTTTAAATCATTTTAAGCCAATTTTTTTGTCTAAAAGATGAAATTTTAGCCTAAAAATTGTAAAACTGTATTTAAAATGAGTAAAATAATTTTTTTTAGAATGATTCTATTTATTTAAATGCAAAATGTAGATATGTGCTTGACAAAATTTAATATACTGAAACAACAAAGCAATATTTTATTTTAGCATAAAATTAAATTTAATTCAGTTAATTTTTATCTAATATTTTACTCAGTGCCATGATGATATCGATAAAAAAATTACCTAATTTAAAAGTAAAATAAAGCATTTTTATGTCAGATAATGTTTTCTAAGGATTTACAAATTGATTTTTTTTTTACAAATTTTCAGCTTCAAAAATTTAAAAGAATTGATTTTTATTTACAGACTCAATGAAGAAAAATGCTTCAAGTCAAGCAATATTGTGTTTGGAACTCTGTTAATAATGTCAAATATGTGTTTTTAGTATGATTAAATTAGCATGCTTGATTTGATGCCTGTTGATTAGGTCTCATTGATAGAAAAGTGGCCATAGCTCACGTAAAATTCTGAAGCAGAAAAAAATGTTCCGGTCCTGTTTACGAGACAATGACACAGATTCGTGATCGACAAAAATCGGACTCCAACTTTTGTTTTAATTAATTTTTTGTATGCCACGAAAACATACCTGACGGATCAGAACGTGTTTGTTTAACATTGTCGATTGACGAAAAATTCAAGCCTTAAATTTTGTTTAATCTTTAAAGAAGCTAATTACGCTCAGATTATAAAAACAATTTTCTTAAATGCTCATTTATTTAAAGAACGTAAACAATAGAAATTTTGTACGGCTTGTGCGCAAATAATTAGAATTAATTGTAGCGCTGATTCAAAGACCTAAATTACTTGAATTTGAATGGAATTTGAAACCGAAAAGTTCACCTTAAAAAAAGAACGGATCCGAAAATTGGAACCGCTACTTGAACAGGTATAGGAGTATTGATTTTGCGACTTGGTAGACTCAGCAAAATATGTGTTAACACAAATCAAGATTTAAATACAACATAGTTTAAAATATTTCTGTTTGTTTTAAATTTTAAATTATTTATTATAAGTGGACTTTTTGTTTTTAATAATTAAAATTTCTTCAAGATTAATTGTATACAAAAGAAACTTATTTAAAATTCTACAATTCCTTTTATTAGTAGACTTATTTCCACCATGAGTCTTGAATAAATAAATAAAAGAAACGGGGCGAGCTATGGTAGCTTCTTTAGTAATTAACTAAATAGTGATAATAATAATAGCCTTTATAGTTTATTAATCAATTTTACAATTTCAATTTTTACATATTCTTTTTTCAATTACAATTTAGTTAAGTAATAAAAATTTATAGGGTAAACAAGCTAGAGAAATTGGAGATTTTTTTTATTAAATTTTGTTTATTCAATACAGCAAACAAGCTAATAAAACCAAGATAAATTTTAATAAAAAAGTTGAAAATCTCGAAATTTTCTTGTTTGTCCAAGCTATTGTGGTCAGTTTGCTGAGCGTTTGATTTTGATTTCCAATCGGATTATGATGATTAGATCTTTTTCAATTCATCTACCTCGACAATCTCAGAAAATATTGGATTTCGTTCGCAATATCGAAGGGAAAAAAGTTTTTTCGTTAACTCCAATATTTAGTTTAAATATTAAGGAAATTAAACATAGTATGATAATCCATTATATATAGGTCTTTTGATAGATTAAATTTTTCCCGAATTTTTCTAAAGTCATTTTTGAGACCATCCGACATTTCTGTAGCTAGAAAAAATGACAGAAAAAAAAACAATTTACGATCATTTTTTGTAGTCTGGTAGAATTATCTGAGCTTTTTCAAACCATTTGTATCTAATCGGACTATTTACCATCAATCAAACGGTGTAAAAGATTATTTTAGTCTACCTGTGTTAATCCTCACCTATAGGTACTCTGGATTGATGAATTTTTTAGGTTATTTGTAATTATTTATTTTAAGTTCAATACATATGATTAGGCATTTTGAGCCTTCCGTATTTTAATTTAACTCTAATTATCAAATCGATTTTTAGTCATATATATCTTTATTAAAAGGCTGTTAACTGATTTTCCACTTAATGCATCATTGACTATAAAATTAATGAACTTTTAAGAAAAACAAGTAGATTATGGATTATTTGGTTCATGAATCGCTTTTCTTTTTAAAGTGTTCCGAAGAAATTGTTAAATTTACTTTTTATTAGAGACATGAGTTGGTTTTTAGATTTTTCAATAATTATTTTAATTTGTATATTTAAAAGAGTTTTTAATCGAAATAAAATATTTTTTTTTAAATATAAAAACTACTTGAATATGTCGAAATTTTATCACTAGATTTTGTAACAAGATTTAGGTCGATGAATTTTTTACAAAAATTTTAACAACTGTTTAAAATTTTTAGATAATTTTTTCAAAAGTATAATACAATATGTTAAATGATTAAAGGTTTACAAATAAAATACGAGTGAAGCTGGTTGCTTCAACGCTATTTTATTATCAAAATTAACAAAAAAATTTAAAATTTAAAATTTTTTTTTTATTCAAATTTCTACTTTTCTAAGCTATAAAATAAAATCTTATAAATTTAAAATTTTCAGTAAAAAACAATTGATACAAGAATCAATTAAGCCCTTAATTTTATGGTTTATTTAAATATCCATAACGTTAGCGCCTTTCGTTTTCTCTTCTAGTTGTTTACCAAATTTTCCACTTCATCAAGATCAAAATTTCCTAATATGAGTTTAATTATATATTTTTTAGGTGAATTAATTTTATCATTTATTAATAGATGAAATGCCAAACCAAATATCCTTGATAGCATTCTGTGTTTTTTTTTGATAGTTTAGCTAAATTTATAAAGAAATTTACTTTTTAGTGTAGATATGAAATTTAGACAATTAATTTCTTAAAAACTAATGGAATAAGTATGAAAATGAGTGTATAGTTAAAAACATTTTGATTGATAGGCAAAAATAAAACAAGAATTAAATGTGGTTAAAATAAAATTTAGAAAGATGTCTATTTTTTTATAATGTTTTACTCAAAAGATAAGAAACAAAAGTTGGGGTTTATCGAAAAAAAATTAAGAAATAAGACTTTGATTGAGATGTAACACGATTTCAAACTCGGTAGAGAATAAAAACACGAATTATAAATCAATTTAAGCCCAGTGTGATCGGGAACCCGGGGGAAAAAAAAAACTTACGAAAAGGTTGCTGTTGCTTTCTAATGACAGTCATTTCAATTCGGAAATTAAGATCCGATCAATCAATAAATCAATATATTTTGTCAATACTAAAAAATCCTGCTCGAATCCAGGATTATCTTTATTTCAATCAACAATAGCCCAAAAATGATGAATCTATTAAATCCATGCTACGGCTATCGATACTGTATTAATTACAATTTTAATTTAGAAAATTGAGTGAGCATATGCTCGAGTTGTTCTTGTTTATTTTCTTAAAAAAAAGCTTATCGTTTTGGCTAATGTTCATCAACCGGCTGTATACAAAAATAACATTAGTCTAAACGAATGGTGCTTATCTTGGTCATTTATTTTGATGAGCAGCTATATCGCTTCCTCTTATCAAAAAGATAATTCAAATGTTGCTTATCTTCTAGATGAAGGTTGAGTTTAAATTTATGCAAATTAGCCATGGGTTGAATTATTGCCAGACAGAATCGTTTCCGTAGAATTTTTTTGTCAAATATTTTATTTAAAATTTTACGTTTTTAATGCGAAAATCATCACAGATATCATTTTTGTTTAGATTTTTATTGTTGAATTATTTGTCACGATTTTTTTAATCTTTTCAAAAAATGACTTTAAAAAAATTCTCATAAAATATAATGAAGTGTATCGAATAATGATTTTTTAACATTTACACTTTAAATACAAAATAAGCTGAAATTAATTTAAATATTTTTTTTTTATTGTCTTTTCTATTTTTCGAGTAAAACTGTCAAAAAATGCACTACAAAGCTGAACTTCTTTAGAAACCAAGTAGCAAATGAGTGGAACAAGTTAAATAGAAATAGTTTAACAAGCATCTTTAAACAGATTAAAGAATAAACTAGGCACCTATTTTTTTATTAAGTAAAGATTTTTCATTGAATATAGCGTAAATAAGCCGTGCAATCCGTTTAAGGATGACTTAATTAAAAACAAGGTTATAGAATAAAGATGATTATTATTAATCAATTATTTTTGTAATTAAAAATCTTAAAAAATTACTTAAGATTCATTACATTTCTCTTCGTTATTAACTTATTATATTTTAATAAATTTAATTTAGATTTTGATTGTTTAAGTAAATCTTATCGAAACTTTGTAATTCCAAAAGAAATGGGACCGAATTTATTCAAATTTTGTAAATTAAAGGATCCAACCTTGAGGCTTTATCAAGCATTCTATAAAAATTTGAAATTATTTAAATTATTGAATTTTTTGTTTGGACTTTTTCATAAGAAAATGCTTGTCTTTTTTGATCGCTAAAAATAAGTCATTTTTTGTTTTTTCGATATCTCTTAAATTCAAAATCCTCTTTATACTATCTATCCGAAAAAAATTACTATTCCTTAACTAAGACTTTTTCAGTCTTAGACAAAGACCATCCTTTTAGATCAATGTCCGAAAAAAATAATTATTCCCTATGTTTTTTCATTTTATTATAAATTTAAAGTTTCATTGACAATTTTCAATTCACTATTGATTTCAGTAATCCTTACTAAATTTGTCAATAGTTTTTTTGGAATTACAAATTTTCTATAAGTTTAAAAAAAAAAAAAGAAGATACATAAAATACAAACTCTTCACTATTTTTTTAGATAAAAAAAACACTGATTAATCATTCTTTTTCTCTCTTTTTAAACACATCAAAACACTACTAGGATATTTTGGGAAGTACTTGAGACTGAAAATACAATAAATTTACTTAAAATTAGGATATTTATCAAGATAAATTAAAATAATAGAAAAAAATGTAATTTAATCAAATTAATAGGAAAATTTAATTAAAGAAAATAATTGTATTTTATTAAATCATAAATAATTTTAGATTCTAGTCAATAAGTCAAGACTCAATCATCTATATTTTGAAGTTCGATTTTTGAATAAGAAAAATAAGACCGAAAAATTGTTTAAATTTTAAAATTATAAGTTATCAGGTAAATTAACAAGCCTTTGGAGTGCTGGCCTTTTGAATTTTAAATTTCAAAAAAAAAATATATACGATATCTGTATAAGAATAATTTTTTCAAATTAAAAAATTGGATTAGACTTTGTTTTATTATGTTCTAAATTTCGAATTGAAGACTCAATTTTTAAGTGACATAAACAAATAAAACTTAAGAATTAAAACTAAATCGAAAATGTCGGCAGATTTGTTTTTAGGATATAAATTGTAGACAAGCTTTGGATTTAATTTAAAAAAAATTTAATTTTTTACAATGTACTCAGATAATTCTTTAACAACAATTCGAAAGAAAAATAAATACTGTACAACAAAATATTTATTGAATAAGTTCATTAATTCATTAATCATTCTACAGAAAAATTTAGTTTAAATTTTGAGAGATTGTTCAGATTAATCAAAATTATTTTAGAAGCTAAAATCGTTATGTAAATCAACTACATCTGATTTTTTAATTGAAACTAAGAAATTTTCCGAAGGTCTTTCAATTTAATCATCTAAAGATCTTATCTCATTGCATTTTTGATTTAATTTATTTCAAATTTTACCGTATAATTAAGATGAATCTAGAAAAACTAATCATCATTTTTTCAATATCCTTATTAATCAGCTTGTCAGTAAATTTTGTTGCATGAATATTTTTTAAATTTAGAATTTTTAATTAATGAATTTATGAAATTGGTCTCACAAACTTTAAAGATTTTACTTTATTTGAAGCAAGAATTTCAAGCAAGCAAGATATGAAATTAAAACCTTTATTTTAAAGCTTCGAATTTTGTTTAATTTTTTTAAAAAAAATGCAAAAAATTGGAATTAAAATGTTAATTTACTTTAATTCTTTTATTAAAAAATATTGAAGAAGAAAAAAATAGTATTAATAGGTTTCATTTAAATGATCTTTATACTTAAAAGCTTGAATTCAAATCATTTAGATTTTTTGAAAAAGACCAAATTCAAAAGAAATAAAGTCTGGCAACAGAAATTTATGGTTTTTAAATTTTAAATTACTATCAAAAATTTTCTTTATACAATGACTACTTTTTCACAATAGAAATTTGAATCTAAATAAAACGATTTCAAAAATTATTAGAAAATTTTAGTAAAAAATTTTTTGTTTGTTCAAAATTTTTATGGTAAAATTGAAAATTGTCTTAAAATTTTACTACCTTGGTTTTTATAAAACCTAGGGAACGAAACCTCTTAGAGCTTTCTATACTAGCTATCAGTTTGTAAAAAGTTCACTGTGCTTTAAAGTTTTTTCTAAAATTTCTTAATTTTTCATTTCATTTAGCTAGAACTACGCCTGGTCGTAGTTGATTCCATGGTTCTTAAAGTCAGTGCTCATAGACCTTCAAGTTTTCAAATGGGTCATCAATTAATTGTGCCAGTGTACATTGTCAAGTTCTTTAGAATAATTATTTTTTTTGTAAAATTTTCTTTTCAAACAAAATAAATAGAATAATATTCTTGTTTGTTTAATAAATGATCTAAATAATCGAGTCGCAGGAAGTTGACAATTAAATTGAGCTATTTTGGAGTAAAAAAATTATTTTTGTTGTTGATTACGAATAGAAATTTAGTTAAGTATTTATAAAAAATTTTATTATTGATCAAGATATTAAGTTTAAGAGTAATTACTGAGGAAATTGAAAATCGAATCGATAAACCCGAGAAAAAAAGCACAAATTGAAAACATATTTTATTTTTCTCAATGAAATATAAATTATATAGCTTAAGCTTGATCTTGATAAAACACAAACAATTATTGAAAATTAGATAAATATCTTGGAAGCGATATGTGCGGGCCTAAAACCACATGTTCTCAATGAATTTGATTTGATTTAATGCCGAATAAGGAAAATTTTAAATAGCTATCATAAGTCAACAGAACTGGATATTTTAAGGCGATAGAGAACTTAAACGGACTCAATGTTTGTCTAAGCTTCTCGCTTTTCTATTTGCGATTTGCCTCAAGTCCAAACACTTGTCAAAACAAAGCCGAATTAGTGCTGGTTTTCAACTATTTCGAGCGAACTAAATTTAGGTGCACAAATTGGCTCGAAGGCCAAAAAACTAAAAATATTCAAGAAAATGTTCTTTGACAATTCGTTTGAACTAGAGCGATTCTAAAATATGTTTTTATTTTTTTTCCACAAATAAAAAACACATTCAAGAAAATTGTCCTAAAATGAAAACGCACATGGCTCAAAAACTCATTAGCCAAAGGACGTATGTGGTGTTGGAGAGTCGCGATAGAAACGCGGCCCTAAAACGGATGACATATTAAGAGAAGGAAATTTGAAAATTTCTTCAAATGTATTCTCGATCCGACACGGATATTTGATGATTAAATTAAATGACAATATTTCTTCAGTATATAAATCAAACTTGGCTCGACTTCATTTATCCGAGCTCAAAAAAGACTCCGATCCATCACGAAATATACAAATTTTTTCGTTAAGATATTTTAATTATTTATTTACACGAGATTATTTAGAGGGTTCACTATTTTCAGAACTAAATCAAACAGCTTTATTTACAAAATCATATTTATTTTTTATTCTCATCGAAGCATTCAGCCTGGCGGTCCATGTTAGCTCAAATTTGTATTCCTACTCATCTTTGTGTCCTCAACAATTCAAGATTTTAGATTGAAAATGGATTAGCTTTTTGAAGAATTTATTATTCAATGACCAGTGGTCTCTTTGGAAGCGATTGACCACACTTGAACCATTTGACTTAAATGATTGATTGAAAAAACGATTTAGATTTGCTATGGTAGCGTAAAGGAATTATTTTTTTTTCTAAATATTGGCTTCTAAAATAGAAATTAACAATATTTTTTGAACACTTAGGAAGCTTTAATGGTTAATTTGAGCTAAAATTTATTTTAAATTAATCAAAGTTAGATTCAAATGAGTTAAATTTTATTTAGAGTATTTAAAAAGAAATAAATTTTGGCTAGCAAACTTATTGACATATTTTAATTTGTAGAAAAATTTAATATTTAAAAAAATTAAGTTAAAAAAAACATTATTTTATCTATGTTACAAGTATTTTTTATTTTGCCTAAATTTATCGCTGATATCCAGTTTTTATCTTGTTAAATAGGCTTTTTAGACCACCGTCGACATTGTCTTTGAGAATTGTGTACTTAAAATGTAATAAAAAATGAATTTTTCGGTACTTGAAAATTTCTAGGGCTTGAGAACAAATTAAAAATTAAATTAATTAATTAGAATTTTGTTTCAAAAATTTAATTGAAAACAGTACCACAAAAAACATTCTTTCTTTTTGCTGTGAGTATATTAACTTATCTTTTAAATTTTAAATGTCTGCTTTCGTTTGATTTTAAACAATCTCGACCCAGATTAGCTTGACTAAGTCTTGACAAATTCTTTTTTAAGGTTAAAACCGGTTCTTGTTCGTATGATGCTCTTTATTTGTTTGAGCTATAAAATATTTTATTTAATTCCTAGTTTGTTTAAATTGAATAAAAATTGAATCGGTCTATGTAAGTTTTAAATCATTTTGTGTAAAATAAAATAATTTTGTAGGTAATTTATGAGTTTGACTTTTCTTCTTTAGAGTTTAAGATTAAATTTTTAAATAATTTTATTTTAAAAAAATTTATCTATTCCAAAACAAAAGCTGACGAATTAGTAACATTTACTGTTTTTTAGTCAAGTAGCGTAAAATAGTTATTTTGTTTTTAATTAAAAAATACTTAACTATTAATCACAATAGAAATAAAAAATTTTAAGTCTTTTTGCTTTGTCTTTTTAATTTTTTAAAAATAAAGTAGTCTCTTATTTGGAAATTTGACTTGAAAAAAATGTAAATTTCTCAAAATTTATAATATTTTACCATACTAAGTGAGTTTTTTTTTTAAAATCAACTTAGTTTAATTTAATTTTTCTAGCTTTCAAACCAAATTAATTTCAGTTTAGAAAAAAATTGATTCGGTTGCTTAATTTTTAATGAGAAAGTCAAGCAAAAAGTTTATCTTGGGGTAAAAGATGGTTGCTATTTATCGCCTAATTGAAGTAATATTAAAGCAATAATTTTATGGTTATTTAAGGCTATCTATTCAAAATTAGAATCTATGCTAGTTATTTACTGACCATGTGTTTTAATTTCTTTTAGTATCTCAATAATTACCAATAAATCTATTGGAATCGATTACCATTGGTATTTCTTTACAAAGCTGAAATTTAATTTAATTGATCCTTTATTATTTTTTTTCAGATGATCTAAATTATTTGCACAATGAATTTGAAAATTTTAACTTTAAATTTGTATAATATTTTCTTGTGTACAGCTACATATCTCATGCCTACGTTCGATCGCGCCTTCGAAAATCTCACAGTAATTATAGGAAATTCTGCCACTTTGCCATGTTTCATCACAAATCTAGGCGACCATAAAGTAGCATGGATTAAAGTGTCAAATATGGACATTTTGACCATTGGTGATTACAAAGTCACAAATGACGATCGGATCAGGCTTCCTCAGGGATATGTTTCAGACTGGTCACTGTCAATCAGTTCAATTAACGAAGATGATGCCGGCGAATACATTTGCCAAGTAAACACCGAACCTCAAATTATATCAAAAATATTCCTCAATGTTCAACGTAAGGGCTTAAAATCATAAAATAATTAAAGAATTAATTTTTTGTTTTAGTTCCACCAAAAATAATAGAAGAAAGGTCGACCATTAACCCATCTCCGATAAAAGAAGGCGAAGATCTGAGGCTTTATTGTCATGCAGAAGGCATACCTGTCCCTCAGGTGTCATGGTTTTTCCGCAAAATACGCATTAGAAATGAAAGAGTTTTCATCCAAAATCCTAAGACTTATGACCATGTAATTCATGAAGGCGATACATTGGTTATTCGAAATATTTCACGGCATCACACCGGAGTATATGAGTGTATTGCTAACAATTCTGTTTTGCCAGCGGCTTCGAGAAAAATAAAGGTATCTGTTGAATTCGGACCAGAAGTGCAAACAGAATCAAAAATTGAACAATTTCGTGGAATGGATGCTCGACTTGAGTGCAAGATAAAATCAAATCCTTTAATAAACCACTACTGGATGAAGGGAGATCATGTAATTGTAAATGGAATTGATAGAAAAGAAAAATATGATTTTGCTATTTTTAGTCACAGTGACTATGTGACAATTAGTATTTTGGTAATTAAAAATTTAACTTCGAATGACTATGGCAAATATGAATGCTTTGCTATTAATGGAAAAACCGCCTCTAAGTCTGAAATTTTTTTGGATGAGTTAGTCTTGCGACATTTTACATCACCAAGGCCTATAGTCTCCAGGATAATGGTCTATCAAGACAAATTTACAATTAGTGGGTCTACGCATGTTAAATTGCATCGAAAAAATTCCAATTCGTCTAAATTAATCAAAGACAC
Source organism: Brachionus manjavacas (assembly GCA_019054805.1). NCBI lineage: Eukaryota > Metazoa > Rotifera > Eurotatoria > Ploima > Brachionidae > Brachionus > Brachionus manjavacas. The sequence goes on from JAHQIY010000005.1 coordinate 1,653,073, forward strand.
TAAAGTTTCTGATGAAGAATATCTAAATAGAATTTTTAACAAACAAGATAATTTTCTATCCGTTTCGTCGCACATTAATTCAAAATTTTTTTGCTTAATTGGTCTAACTATTTGCTTTATAATAAATTTTAAACAGTAATTAAAATTAAAAGTCTCTTCAATCGTGTAAATAAATATTTATTTGAATTAATGTTTTTTTTTTATAAAATTTATTTTTTAAATTTTAATTTATTCTCGTTCGCATTCATATTAGTTTTAAATAAATAATGTATAAATAAAGTTAATTGTTTGTCTTTTAATTAAAATATCTATCTGTCAAATACAACGAAATTTGATCATTTTAAAAGATGCAGTTAATTAAATGCCATTCACTCTTCTGCTAATTCAAACTAAACAATTTCGAGATTCAAAATAAGTCAAAATAAATTTTCTAAAAATTCTAAATTTAAATTTTTAATCATCAATAATAATTTGTTCTAGACCATTCAAGATCAATTTTCAAAGTTTTTTTTTGGATTTTTTTAAAAATTTTAATAAAAAATTTATTATTTGGTGCAGTAAGCAAAGTCAACATAGAAATGTAGAATGACTTGCTGTAATCACTAAATAAATGTGAACAAGTCAGAAAATTTTAAATTTTACATGATAAACAAAATTAAAAGCATTTTAATATTCCAAAAATTCAACGGGGTTATGAAGTTCATTTCAATTCGATCGTTTTAATTCAGAAAAGCTGAATAACTTTTTTAAAAAAATAGATAATTTAGTTCTGTGAAATGCTTAATGGTTAAGCAACTTTGCTTAATCCATAAATATATGTCTGCAAAAAATCTGCAATGTAGTAGTAGTTGTAGTAATAGTAGTAGTAGTGTAAACTGCAGCTTGGAGTCAACCAAGCAGAGCTCTAATGAGCTATAGCAGTCGCTTCAAATCGTTTCGCCATCCAAACATCAAGATTTGCTTTGAAACTGTTTGTATTCCTTGAGTTGATAATTTCTTCCGGTAGTTTATTCCACTCATTGACAACTCTGTTAATAAAAAAGTTAAATCTAGGAAGACAACTCCTAACTAGCTCTCGTTTAAGGTTCTGTCTGTGTCTTCTCAACTCATATCTTCTATTATCCATCTTGGTGTTTAGACTATAATTGATCCCGTTGGTAAAATTCACAATCTCTATATCATTAACTATCTTAAACATTTGAATCAAATCGCCACGTACTCTTCTTGTTTTCAAGTCGGTTAATTTTAACTTTGATAGTCGTTCCGAGTAGTCTAAATGACGCAGTTCATGAACTAATTTTGACGCTCTTCTTTGTACTTTTTCCAGCGCATTCACATCTTTTTCAAAATAAGGACACCAAGAGCTAATCGCGTATTCTAAGTGCGGTCTGACAAGTGAACAGTATAGTAACCTAATCAACTCGAGCGTAGGGAATTTAAACGATTTTCTAATCATTCCTAATAAACGATTTGCTTTCGACGTTGCGTTTTTTACATGAGTGTTCCATTTCAAATCATCTTGAATGTAAATTCCTAAGTCCTTTTCACAATCTGACTTATTTAGAGCCTGAGAATAAATTGAGTAATTAAAATTTTTATTGCTGTGGCCTATATGAAGAACTTTAAACTTTTCAACATTAAGCTGAGTAGACCAATCTTCAGACCATTTGCAAACTTTATCAATGTCGTTTTGAAGCTCAAGGACTGTAATTGCACCCTTGATTAGAATACTTTTTAATGGCGTGCAAAATGCAGAAAATTGTAAAGTATTTTGCAGCCTTATTTTATTAAAAAAAAAATAAATAAATAATTTATTATTTTTAAAACATTGGCTATTTTTATTATATTCAGAAGGAACAAATTTGATACAAAAAGAAATAAATAAATAAAAATTCGTCTTTTATGAGCTTATGTGAACTTGATAGATTTTTAAACTTTGTTTTAGTACCAGTCGTGTCTTTTTTGTCCCTTAAAATTTGATCGACAAAAAGACCCATTTCCGTCTCTTAATTCCAATATAAAAAATTATTAATTATTAATTTACCATTACTGTAATCGAATGAAATAAAAAAGTCCTAATTTTTTAAATTTATTAAATTTAGATTAAGTGACACGCACTATGGAGTAGCACTAAAGAAAAATTTCGCAATACGGTTTTATACTTCTTTTGGTGAACTATTTTAACAGAATTAAAAGATCAAAAGAAATTTAGACAATTAGTTATTTAAAAATCTTGGTAATATAAAATATTTCTTTAAAAATAATCTTTTCATTCTTCTAAATTTCAAAACGACCACATGGTCAAAAGCTAGCAGACTTTTGTATTACATTCAATTAGATAATCAGTCACTTATCTCTCTTAAACTATTAAATTATTTATTTTTGTGAATATCTAATCTCTTTTAATTTTATCAAGTTTTCTAAATCACATGAATAAAATTGTTTTTTATGAAAATATTTAATTGAAAAGAAATTTAAGTTATTAAAAATTTAACTAATTAAAAATGATAATTGTTAAGCTCTTTTTATCTTTAACAATAATTCAAAATGTTTTTGGCCAGTGTCCCTTAGTTCCATCTCAGGGACCTGATCCAATTCCTTCAATTCCAAGCAAATTCCAGACTCGTGTCGAAGTCAACACTGAAGGTCAAAATCAAATGAAGGAATTCAGGTACTTTTACAACTATGAACAACGCCGTGCAGCAATTGAAACGCGAGAATCAAACACCAATACAAAACTAATATTTAATTATGATACTGACGAAATTTACGAGCTAAAGAGTATTATTTAAAAAATTTATCAGAATTTTAGAGATCAAACTTAATTTTAATTCTTTTAGATAAAATAGATATTTTGAGTGATCCATTGCACTGGCCTCCGGATGGTCGGCCTGAATTTCCTACCACTTGTACGACATACAAACTTTCGAATAGTTCACAACTTAATTATTTTTTTGGATTTACCTTATCTGGTGGATCAATTTTACCAGCTGGTCCAGCACAAATTTTCAGCTTTTCACCTATAGTAAAATGTTTTTCAGTATTATAAAAATCAATTTTTCTTTAAATATTCCTCAAAGACATATGTCGGTAAAGAAAACGTCAGGGGTATTCCTTGTGACGTTTATAAAAGTTGTGCAAAAGATCCACTTACCAATGCAGATTTTGTTATTACTCATTATTTTTCAGGTATTTTTGATAATAAAAATTCTAAATTTTAATGCTTTGTTTTATTTTACAGATAAAAGCTTTACTTTAGCTGGCGGTGACCAAACTTTCAATAGATTACCTGTGAGGGCGGTTTATGAAAAAAAGTTGAATGTTGAGGATGCTCCAGAACAACTTATAAAAACATATTATGATTTTCATGATTTTAAGTCATTTATAGAATGGTCTCATACCTTTGATGTATAATTTAACAATTATTTTATTTTTTGCTTATTTAACTATGAAACTTTATTTAGACCCCTTCAAGTGTTTATTGTTCAAATCGAAAGGCAACAAAGCAAGTACCGAGTGTTACAATTGCATTTGGCTTTAGCCAAGAGATAACATCAGATTCTCAAATTCAATATGTCAAAGATTTTTATAAATTTGATAATTTTTCGCGCTACGAAATTCGAAATCCTAGAAAAGAAGAGGCCACCTTTTACACTCAAGATCCAGTCGTTTATATATCAGAATTAAGCGCTGGAATTCAATATGGAATAAATCAACGCCATGGAAATTGTTCAGTAAGAGGCATCAGAAGTGATACAATTTATATACCTAAGTTGAACCAAACTTTTAATTCACTTCTGAATTTTTTGGCTCAGGTCCAGTCTACTCAATCATTTTTGTCTTTTGATTCTGAATTTATATATACTGGTCAAAAAATTTCAAATGGAATTTCTTCTGATCGTTTTATCACAAATAAGACATCAGGAATATATGAATACACATTTTCCGATGAAGATTACGTTGTTTTCAGTAACTACGAATCGGAAACTCGAGTACCCTTAAGCCTTTACATTGATAACAAACAAGTATTTAAAAGAAAATATTTAAATAACTAAAGTTTTAAATTTTTTATTAAAGAGTAAATTGAGTTCTCATTCTAGTTTTTTTAATTTTGAAACTCTTCCGCCTTCTAACATTCTCCGCTTATTTGATATCAGCTCTTGTTTTTATCAAAATGAGACCATTGATTTTGATATTGTTTTCCCGTATAGAGGCATCGTTTTACCAGAAGATATTCTCCAAGAAAAACAATTAGATATTGTGATGTATGGTTTACTAAATGATTTGACCGGAGAAGCCACAATAAGATTCAAATCGCCGATAGTAATTAAAAATAAAATTTAAACAACTAATAGACATACTTTATTTTTGGAAAGATTTCAGTAAGTAGTGATGGTAATTTATATGTTAGAAGCGCAATTTTCCCTCTACCAAATCCAATTAGTAAAAATAGTTTTAATTGCAAAAATTTTAATTGATTTTATTTACTTTTAGCTTTTTTTACTTTTATTGAGCGAACACTTATTTATGGTTCGTCACTTGCGTATTTTTTTAATCTCCGAGATGTTGAAGAATGTGCCGAAAAATGTTTTAACAATGTGAAATGTTTAAGTTTTGATTTCAGCTCTGGTAAATCTGGTAAATCATGCTATCTTTACAACAGAACTGTTACCGATGGTTCTTCTTCATCTTCATCTTATTTTGACCACTACACAAGTAAATTTTAAATAAAATAAAGACGGTGTTTCTATAGAAAGCTCAGAATCAGTTACATTTTTGTAATCGATTCCTTCATACAAAGCTAAAATGAATTTTTAACGATTTTAAAGTTTAAATGTTTTTTCATCTAAAATAATTTTTTCCATTAGCTTTTATTTGATTTATCTATTAATTTCTATTTTCTTAGTTGAAATTTAATGATTTTTCGAAAATTTTTTATTTGTGTGATTGCGCATATCGAAATTCATTTTTCTATTAATAATAATAATAATAGTTTAGGCTATGACAGGGTGTCCACTTTTTAGTGAGGATGTCCCTCATAGTCAGTATTTTTTAGCTGTTATAGCTCACTTTAAAGCTGTTCTTTCTTTTAGCATGAATTGCTGAAGCTGGAAGTTGCTTCAAGTTTGAGCAATTCGGTCTGTTATAAAGAATTGTCTTTGACTACAGTTAGATATAAATCTTATTAATATATGTTTGATTCCTCTAATGGCACTTGCTTGGCCATCAACTGAGGCCATTTCCAATTTTGTTTTGTTTGTATAAACATTCTCTGATTTTATTTTTTGCAAAGGTTCTTCTCAATTAATACTGTTTTTATAATTCCTTGATTTTTATACATTCTTTGCAAATGGAAAGATTTTTTTTCTATTTAATTTTATTTAAAAATCTTTGAGCTCAAAGATTTCAAATAAAATTCGTTCAAAGATTTTATAAAATCAAAGATTCTTATATGGGAATCGGCTTTGTCAAAAAAAATCAAACGGGATAAAACTCAAAAGATTAATTGAATTTTAAATAAAAGTTTAAGTTATTCTACTTTAAAGAAATATAACCGAAAAACTTTAAAATGAGTTTATTTTATCAAATGAGTATTTTTGAATTTTATACTGTTTGATTTTTTATTAATAAAACAAATAATTCTATGGAAATTTTTTACTTTATTGAAAAATATTAAACAAATCTTTGCAAATTTGAAAATAACAATCTATTGAGTTACCTGTAGAAAATTCATTAAATGAAATTTTTTTATTTATTTTTCTTAAATTAAGGAAATGTTCCTGAACAAACAGTTTACAGAAATAATATTGAATTGTTCAATACTATAAACAATCTGGTTGTGGATGGAAAATTTACACTTTTTATTTCATCAAAAGATGAAAACAATCAAGCTAAACTAAAAACCTTAAAAGCTAAAGAACTAATCGAAACACGTGATAGATTCGATAGATTTGGAACAAGTAAAAAAATAATTAAATTCTTCTCTAAAAATTAAAAAAAATTTCCAAAAAAGCATTACTTTTGTCAAAATACAGTCTAATTCATCCAAATTCCAAATTTATTACTTTTCAAGAAGTTGAATTTAGTCAGCTTAGTATTGATGACTGCGCCAAAAAATGCAATGAACAAGTTGGATTCGATTGTAATATGTTTGAATTTTGCTACCAAACAGGTGATTGCAGATTAAGAAGATACACTGAAAATGAGAAGCCTACAAACTTTTCCACAGATCTCAATTGTGATATTTATGAAAGTATTTTGATTTTTGATTTTTTGGAAAATTTTTTAAATTAAATTAAAGAGGATGCTTTGAGTCACTATAACCGATTTAGAAGTCACGTAAGTGTAAATGAAAAAGATTTAAAATACGTGCCGGTAAATAATCCAAGTGAATGTGCCAGAAAATGTGATAAAGAGTCTAAAATCAACTGTAAATCATTCAACTATTGTCCTTTGACATCATCATGTTACCTTAGCGAATCCCATTTGACAGATGCATCCTCTAATCTTGACAAAAATTCAACTTGTGATCATTTTTCAAGGAAGTTTCTCTCAGATTTTACTTATGTAGCCACCAGTGAAATAAAATTAATTGGCGAAGTTGTTTTCAACGACGCTAATCTGGAAGCATGTAGTGCTTATTGTGTAACAGCTGAAGGAATCCGATGCAAGTCATTTGAATACTGTGAATCGAGCAGGACTTGCATATTGAATTCAGGATCGTCAAATGTTATTATAAGTCCAAATGTTCCTACAGATAAATGTGGACATTACAGAAGTATTAAGTTTTTTAATTTTTATTGAAAATTTAAAGTTATTTTCAAAAGGAGAGTATTTTTATGAAACAAATGAATATTACAATTCCAAAACAAAGTCGGATAAAAACAAAGGTGTTTTGATAGGCTTATCAATTACTTTTTCGATTATCAGCGTTACTGGTGGTATTTTGGGAACAATTTTCTTCTTAACAAAAATAAATCCAGTTTGAAAATTTGAAATTTTAATAGTTAAATATTTCTATAAACTTGAAAATTTAATAAATAGTAAAAATATTATTAAATAAATGCTTAAAATATATGGAAATAACAAAGATTCTTATTTTAAAAAGAAATACTGAAATACTGACTGAAGTTAGGGTTTTTTTAATCAAAATTACAATTAAATGATTTAGATTATAATTAAAAAATGTTCAATTTTCATTTAATTGCTACAAATTAACTAAATGGGATCAATAGTACTTTAAAAAATTATAAATTTAAATGAAACAAATTTTTAAAGTAATCACAAAAAAAGAGTTACCAAATATCACCAAACTTTTTCATTTATCATTAACTTTTTAATGATAAATGAAAAAGTTATCTTTTAACCAACTCATGATACAGTACTGATTTAGTTAAAATACTAAATTTTAAGCGTGAATTCATTTTTGATACAACTATTTTATTAAAAAAATCACAAAATTGAAAATGTCCATTAAAATTAAGAAAAACAAATTTTTTTTTATTTCAACACAAATTTATTAAAAAAAACTAATTTAATTTTTCTTAATTCACAAAAATATTTTTATCCCCACAAAAAATTGATAAAGAAAAATTTTTTTTTAACAAACAAAATATTTATTATCATAATTAAAAAACAAAAATAAATTATTTCTTAACACATTTATTTAGACAAGCCTAGTTACTTCTTTTCATAATTTTACTGCCTAACGCTTAATAATAATAATAAAAGCTACAGCAGACTAGCTGCGAAGAAAGGCTATTGTAGCTGCTATGGTAGCTGTCTGATTTCAACATAATCCATCATAATGATACACTTATGTAAATAAAATAAAATAATTATTTTGTTTCAGAATTTGTTATCAAGTTTGTTTTAGTAATCATTATAAGATTTAATATAATTTTGCTTTTATATTGAGTTATTTGGTCATGTTTAAAACATATACTCATCAAGATTGCAAAAAAAAACAACACCGGGTGTAAATCGCCAAAATATTTGTAAAAAATTTCAAATTTTTTTTGAAACATTTATTCCTAAATATCTGAATTTTATTGTTCACCCATTTTCATCTAAAAAAAATTTTCATCACCTTTAAATTTCGAATGACAAAAAAAAACAACACAAAATACCCAAAAACACCCTCATAACTTTCGAGATACATCCCAAAGCTGATTAAATTTTTAAATAAAGCATAAAAATATCTACTAAAAAATTTAGTTTTTAAAATAATATGATTTTGCTATTAAAAATCGAAAAAATAACTTTTTTTGCTCTTCTACAATACACACTGATTTAAGGTTTAAAGTAAATTTTTCAAATCATTTTTAATTTTTAGACCAAAATTTTTTGTGATTTTTATTTAATTAAGTGCTAGACTTTAATTTTATGGATTATTTTAAAAATTGTGTTATTCTATTAAAAAATTGTGTAATCGATTTTATTAGGCCAATTTAATTAAATTTATTTGAATTTTCACTCCTTTTCAATCAAAATTCACTCCTTATCCAGGAGCAATCTGGATTTGGAAACACCGGCGAACATCATATCTTTTTAATTCAAAAAATTGTGGAATCTGATCCAAATGAAAAAGAGCTCACCGAAAATGAATCAAAGAAACCATTAGCTGTCTTAGAAAATGAAAACGACAATACCTTCGAGTCTGAATCAAACAGTTCAACAACTGAATGTTTAATTCAAGTAGATCAATCATTTAGCGAAATTGGTCAGCAAAATGCCAGTCAAAACAGCTTTGAAGAAAATTTAGAATGAACAAGAAGATAAATGAATCAACTTTAAGAACAAAACCTCTTAATAAAACAAGGTTAGTAATTACACACTGGAATTGTCTTCATTTACCTAGTAGGGTTCATCTCTTAGCCAATTTTTTAGCTCAAAAATGTCCCGACATTGTTTTCTCTTATGAGGAATTCAATTCCGAACTCCTTTGTATAAAAATGAACTTAGGAAAGAATAATGAATTGTTTATATTCAGTCTTTATAATCCACCCAATGTGCTTCTGAACTTTGAGTTTTTTAAAACAGTTAATAAAAAATGTAGAAACTTCATTTTAGGTGGTGATCTTAACGCCAGAACAAGCAAATAGGCTGCGTAGGGGAAAATGAAAACGGCATAATGTTGGAAAGAATAATCAATGAGTTAGACTTCTCAGTAATCAATGATAAGCGTCCTCCTTTCAATATTTTTAAAAGGAATTACTTTGAAATTCTTGATCTTTTTTTAGTTTCATCTTCATTAATTGACAAAATTACCGACTTTTGTGTTCTAAATAGTCAAGACATTACTAGTGACCATTTCCCAATCGAAGCATTTATTTCTATGGGCTATCAATTAGAAAATAAATCAGCAGCTTAATAGTTTAACTATAAGAAAGCAAACTGGCAATTATTCAGCGAGATTTTAAATTCTCAAATAGTGAATATCACTGAAAGTTCCCTCACAATAGATCAACTAAATGATAAAATTAGAGAAAAAATTTTTTCTACTTCACATAAAAGCATTCCTTATCATTCTCAGAAAATCTACAAAACCAGTCTTCCCCCGAACATTGTTATTCTGATATAAGAACGCAGGAAAGTAAGAAGAAACTTTCAAAAAACTGGCTGACAAAATCTCAAGAAAAAATTTAATCAACTAACATTTGAGTTAAAGGCCTCTTTAAAAATATTCTGGAATCAAAATTGGTTTGATTTTATTGAGAAAATGGGAAAAAAAACACTGACAAATAGACCATTCTGGAAAAAAATAAATAAATTTAGATCAAAAAAAAGATCAAATTTAATCCCAAATTTGTTTTTAAATTGACAAGGAATTCAAAATTAATGAAGAAAAGGGAAAATGCTTTAGAGAACTCCTATCTTCAATATTTAGTCCTAATTCTGATTTAATAGATCTTGATAAAGATTTCGAAATCCTTAATTCTTACTCTGAATTCTTTAGAAATTATGATCAGTCTAATTTTAATGATCCAATTTGCTAAAATGAATTAATTATGGCTTTAAAAAGATTAAAAAATGAAGCGGCATCAAGACCTGACCAAATTCATAATCTAATGTTAAAAAACTTACCTAGAAATTCATTAATAGAAATTATAGAACTTTTTAATTTATCTCTTCGAGAAGGTAAGGTCCCGAAAGCGTGGAAAACTTCGAACATTACAATGATTTAAAAAAAGGCCTCTAATTTACAAGATCCTTTAAATTATAGACCAATTAGTATAACGAGTTGCTTAGGAAAGTTACTGGAACGAATAGTTTATTCAGGATTATACAATTTTTTGGAACAAAATTCACTCCTTATCCAGGAGCAATCTGGATTTAGGAAACATCGGCCAACATCAGATCATCTTTTCTTTTTAATTCAAAAATTTGTGGAATCATTTAATAGAAAAAAAAGAGTTTGCAGCCTTTTTTTTATATTTCTAAAGCCTTTGATAGGGTTTGGCATGAAGGTCTACTTTTTAAATTGATTAAAATGAATCCACCTCATTACTTGACTAACTGGATTAGATCCTTTTTAGATAGTAGGACATTTAAGGTAAATGTGAATGGTCATCTGAGCGAAGAATATAAAATAACTGCAGGTGTTCCTCAAGGCTCAGTAATTAGTCCTCTTTTATTTAGTATATATATTAATGACATCCCAAAAAGAAACAAAACAAATAATGAATACTCTCTGCTTTTCGCAGATGATCTAGTTACATTCTTCATCTATAACAAAAAAGGGAACCTAGAAAATAAGATTAATAAATACACCAACGAACTAGAACAATGGCTTATTAAATGGAAAATGAAGATATCAGTTGAAAAGTCGTGTTCAGTAGTCTTTTCTAGGTACAAAAAAGAGAGTGATAATCTAAGCTTAAAAATTTATGGAAACAGAATAATGAACCAAAAAGAAATCAAGTTTCTTGGTATAAAATTTGATTCTAAATTAAATTTAAAAATATTAGTAGACGAAATTAAAGAACGCTTCAACAAAAGGCTAAATATTATTAAGATATTGTCAAACAAAAAATGGGGTCTCAATCAAAACACACTAGGAAATATAAATAAATCTTTAGTCGGATCAATTTTAGACTATTCTTTTCCTTGCTTGAATTCATTTTCAGAAAATAATATCAAAAAACTATAAGCAATTCAGAATACAGCAGTAAGATCTATCCTTAAATTAAAATATGATACTCCCTCCAACATCGTGCAACATGAAGCTTTTAATAAACTAAAATTACTAAAAGTCTCGAATCGTCTTTTTGAGTTGAGTGAGAAATATGTTGGGACAGGACTGAGTCATTCTATTCCATTGGTTGAAAGACTGGTGAAGGAATACAAAGAAGGTTTCGAATCAAGATATATTGAATACCCAACTCCATTGTGTAATTGCTACCTTACTATTTCTTCTTTTTTTCCTGAAACTTGAACTATTTTAACATGTGCCACATGTAACAATCTTTTCCAATTTATGTCTTTTCAACGTTCATTTTTTTAGCTTATTTACTCTATTTTGATTCTTTTTTTTTATCTAATTTTATTAACTTTAATTTTATTTTTATTTTTTTTTTTTTTTTTAACTTATTCTGAAGGAGCTTTAGCTCGGTACAGAAAACAAATTAATAAAAAATAAATAAATAATAATAATTTTTTTTTTCGAAAATTTATCAAAAAAAATCTAAAAATCAAATTCAAAAACAAGCTAAAATCTAGCTTTTTTTGATGAGCTCTCGAGTATTCAAACATGTCATTCTATTTTCAGATAAGGCTAAATAATTGGCTTCTTGAAACCAGAATCTTTTGGTGCTCTCGACAAACAAAAGATCAAATCCTTAGAATCGGACAATCAGGTATTTCTGTCATTAACGGAATTTATAAAAAGGATGTCATTTTTATTGATATTGAGGAGGCCTTTTACAAAGTCTGGCATCCAGATTTACTTTATAATAATGAAAAGTTATCCTAAGCTATCTCAGTGAGTCATTAGACAACTACTTGAATGAAGTAGCTTTAAAAATTAAGGCTAATTACACAACTATGATCTAGAGACAAATCATCCTCCAAGGAATCATCTTAGGTCAACCTCATTTAATATAAAATTGACGAAGCAATTTTTGCAGACTTTAGAATATGGCAATGTTTTAATAACTAAAAATATATCTCCATAAGGCTACAGGGGAATCTCGGTAAAATCTACAGCTGGATGTGTATTTTGCAGCTTAGTATCAATTCAACTAAAATTATTGTTATCTAATCTAATAGAAATTTTAAAACATCAACCATGAGCTAAAATTAAATTAAAGCGAAAAAATTCCTATGAAAAAAACCCAAAATTTCTAGGTAAAACTCTTGATCTTTGGCTAAATGAACATGCTAAAATTATCAAAGAATCGTCTTATCAATCTAGCTACGACTGAGCGGCTGGCAGACTTTTCCGAAAAGTCACTTCCGATAAGTCATATCCGATAAGTCACTTCCGAAAATTTTTACTAAATGTAATAACGCAATTATTTTTCAAAAATTAAAAGTTTTGAAATTTAATTTTAGTATTATTATCAAAAAAATTCACAGGATATATACGACTATCGAATTTTGAAAGATCAATCAACGAAAATCTAGATTAATTATTTTACTAATAATTCTAATATCGAACATACCCGAATCCCTAATTCAGGGCTACACCTCGAACCACGTTTACCTAAACCTTTAATTAGTTAAATTTAAAAAACCAATTTTATTATTTAATTTAGTTAAAATTGTCGGATATGACTTATCGGAAGTACATTTGTCTGAAAGGTCCGACTACCATCAGAACAACCAACTTAATAAGAAATGATCTTAAAACATTTAACATTGAACAATATAACTATGACGCTAGACCAACTGTTTTTGGATTAATTGTAATAACAGTCTATTGATCAGTCAAGATTATCATCAATACAATAAAGAAGAATTGAGATATCTCTAGATAGAAAATAATCAAATAATTCTAATTGATTTGCTTTAGATTCACAAGGATCATAGTCCCGCATTGCTCAAGTGACCTTTTCACAAAAAATATCAATCATTATTACTCATTTATCAATTTATCTATATGTCACCAAGTTTTTATTACATGACAACTTAATTTTAATTTGGTCTAACAATATCTTTTATAAAAACCTTTTGAGTTTTTATTTTTTTCTAATTTTGAAGGAGCTTTAATCCGAAACAAACAAATGAATAAATAAAAAGTAATCTTTAGAGACTGTAGAATGATAAGTTGAACAAAGCCAAAGTATCAGAATTTTAAGTTTATTTTAAAAAGCAATGGTGCATGGATGGAAAAGATTTGGACAAAAAATCGTTAGAAAGGCGAATATGTCAACAGCCGAATTTGACAGATTCGTACAAACGACAAAGGCTATCTAAATGAGTTAGAAAAAATAAGCAAATAAGTTTTAAATGGAAGCAAACCAGAGATTATCAAATGAAGATTCCATGATGAAAAATTACGCAATTCGGAATTTCGAAATTTTACCTTTAAATAAATGTATCGATTATGTTCAATCGACAAATGAAGCTGTAATAAAATTTATTTTTTTAAGGTCAAATTAATTTTTTTGTCTTTAATTTTTAATGAAAATTTTAAGTTATTTTTTCTTTAGCAATAGAAGATTTAAAAATTGTTTGATAAAGTTTAACATTTTATTTTACTTGAGCTCCATTAATGTTCCTCGTTTTTCATAAGTTCCTAGTTATTACAAAAGTATTTAAAAAAGTATTTAAGAATACAGATTTCTAATTAAAAACATGAATTAAATTTAAATTTTTAGTGTTTTAAAAGGTAATCAAAAAATTATGATTACTTGGTGAAAGAATTTATTTTGGGTTACTAATCAAGTACAAGATTAAAATTAATAAACATTTTAAATTTTCTACTAACGAGCAAATAAATCCTGGATGTTTGAAAGATTCATACTTCTAAGATAAATATTAAACTAAGAGATCAAGTTTTATAACATTTATTGCATTATTTTATTAATGATTAACTTTTCTAGTATAAATTCATTTGATTTTGTAATAAAGTTCAAAATGAATGAAGAAAAACTAAGCGTTGAAAACCAGTCATCAATTCTTGATAAATTTAGCGAACTGTTTAATAAAAAACAAAATAGCTTAAGTTCGTCAAGTAGTGATGAAGAAAACAATGGTAAAAATAAAAGTTTAACAAATGAAGAAGATGTGAAAAAAAACGAAAAATCAAGTGAAACAGATCAATCGACTGACTCTCAAAGTGAAAATGGTGAAGATAAAAAGTCACGGAAAAGACATAAAGAACACAAGAAACGCAAAGATAGAAAGAGAAGCTGTTCACGTGAAAGGAAAAAGTCCCACAGTAGAGATAGAAAGCGAAGCAAAGATAGAAAGAGAAGCTGTTCACGTGAAAGGAAAAAGTCCCACAGTAGAGATAGAAAGCGAAGCAAAGATAGAAAGAGAAGCTGTTCACGTGAAAGGAAAAAGTCCCACAGTAGAGATAGAAAGCGAAGCAAAGATAGAAAGAGAAGCTGTTCACGTGAAAGGAGAAAGTCCTAAGCATAATGATAACAAAGAAAAAAGTGAAATTGTTTTAAAAATATGGACAAAGAACCAATTTAGCTACTTTTGATAAATTTAAAATATAATCAGAAATTTAAAAAAAAATCTTCAAAAAATTAAATAACATAAGAAAGAGACAAAAGAAATAAACAAGAGTTATTAGTCGTCAAAGACGAATAATTAATTAATTAAAAATTTCATTTTTTTATTTAATCATTAATAATAAAATAAAATGATGAATCATCTTGTTAAGCCAACAAGTTATTTTCATATATTTACCTTTAGTAGTTTTTGCTGCTACATTCTAAAAAGTATAGTGTCTGACCCAGTCACTGCTTTTTGACGGTGTTGTGCTGAAGCAGCTATTTCTGTTAAATATATTTAAAGCCGCCTTTAAACTTTCAATTAAACTGAACATTACTTCATTCAGCGTGGAACCCCTCTTTAAAAAAACAAGCCTAGCAAACACAGCTGCTGCAAAAATTTTCCCTTTGAATTGGAGCTGGTAAAAGTCAAAATTTAAAGTCAGAATCGTTAAAAGTCAAAGTCTTTTCTTTTTGATATTTTAGCATGATTTAGTATATTTTAAAGATAATGTATAATTTATCAAAATATATATGAATAAATTTTTTTGAATTCATTAAATTAAATTTTCTCCGAGCTAAAATGATCCTTCCTATATATGCGGTCCTTTATGTATTATTTTTTTGTGTATCAAGAAATTAATTTTAAATTTTTTCAAATTTTAATTTTAAAAGTGAAAGAAATTAGGGAAATTTTTCATCTAGATTAAAAATTAATTAATGATTTATTTCAATTAAAAAATTCAAAGAGTCATTTTGACCATTTAAGTCTTAAACATTTCAATCGTATCTCCTCTACCTTTTCTTTCAATTAGTTTTTTCAATCCCTTTTTCATTTTATTAAAAAAATAACTTTCTGTCTTTTTTTAAAGTTTTTAAAGATTAATTGACAAAAGAATTTTTTTTTCCAAACAAAACTTTAGTTAATAAAATCGATTAGATTTTAAAGTACTAATAAAGGATTTTAAATTAAAAAAAAAAATTTTAAATGATATTTTCGTTTACTTTACTCATTTGTTCGAAAAGTCTATTTTTTTCTCGATTCTGATTGTAACCAGATTTTTTCTGATCTCTAATCATTTTACCGCCAGCAGCCTTGGAATGTTCAGCACAGAGCCATAGAATTTTTCCATTCTTTAATTCGTATTTATTTAGACCAAAAAAAGATTCATTTTGATTGCCACTCAATTCTTTAGAATAATAGAAGTCATCATTTTCATATTTTTCAATAAAATAGCTCCTAAGACTGTTATACGAATCCTTTATATTAGTTGAATTCTCAGCTTCTTTTTCTTTTATTTCTTTTAGTAAATTTTCGCTTTTTTCTGAAATTAATACCCCGAATTCACTAGAAAAACTGCAATTCATTAGTATGGTCATGATTCTAAGCAAATATACACAATTTGAAGCTAAGACATTGGGATACGAAACAAAGAAATCGGAAAAATGCCAACATTCATCATGTTCACACATTGAACGAATACAAACAAAAAATTTTTTTGAGTCAGACATTTCTTCTAAATCCATTGATAATTTTTCTTCATGATCTTCTTTTTCTACCTCGGATTGCTTTTTGTATTTGAAATTTTGAATTTTATCTTCGTCTATTAAATCTAAGAAGAAAAGTCGAGGATATGATCGAATTGTCGAAGCTGCGTCTGAAAATTGGATTAATTGACGCAAAAATTTCCGCTGAGTCAATTCGTACAGCTCATTGTAAGCATTAATATTAGAATCTTCTGCACAAATTTGATCCTCTGAATCATTGTTGGTGCATTTTTCCTGGATATTATTCAACTCTTGTTTCACATAATTTAAAAGAAGCGGAAATGCCTCTAAAATAGTTAATTTTAAATTACGAAAACATAAAATTTGGGTCTTTAGTGATGAATGACAAGAGCCAATAAGCCATTTATCTTATCCTAGCAATGATTAGTATTAGTTGACCAAATGAATAAATTTGTGGGTCATGGGAAATATGGTAAATTTACCTTTATTTAATCATTAAAAAAATTAAAATTACATATTTGACATTTTAATTTTTTAACATTTTTTTATCATTAATATTACTAAATTTTGTTTTTCTATCAAAAATTCGGTAATTTTTTTTTGAAAAATGTGCAAATTATAATTTTTCTTTAAAAAAATCACTAAAATTCCCCAAAATTTATAAAAAAAACTAAAGTTGTGCTCTATATTTATTTTTTTTTAAGTATGGTAAATTTGATATTTTTCATTTTTGTAAACTTTCTAAAAATTACTCTATTTCACATAAAGTAAGGTAAATTTACCATATTTTACGTAAATCGTTTTAAAATCAGAAGCAGAGCATCATTGTGGTTGTTTTTTTTTTTCAATTCAATAATGGAACTATACACATATTTTTGAGATTTTTTCCAAAACTTCATCTTATTTATAGGAATTGACAAAAAATTATATAAATCAACAGTATATACGCATTTATAAGATATAATTTTGACAATCGATAATCTAAATTAGTATATTTTTTTATAGTAATATTTTCATGTACTTGAATAGATCTCCAAAAAGAGACTTTCAGGATGCATTTATACCAAGGTATCCTATTTTTAGTAACCTAAACCCTCCACCTTTCTATGTTAACATGATTTGTCAAATAATTAAGTGGATCAGTTCTAGCCACACACTATGTGACCTTCAATCTATGACTAAAGATCTAGAATTTTAATCATTTTTTACCTGATGTCTCATATTGAAAATTAATTTCGGAATAATTGCCAGCCAAAAAAGCTATCTCAGTTTTGCGCCATTCATTACCAAGGCCGACTACGGCTTTTATAATAGGCAGTTTGAGTGATATGTGAGCGAATCTAAATTCTAATTTACAATTTTGTGACTCGACATATTCGTCTGAAACACAGGCCACAATAACTTTTGCCAAATTCATTCCTCTGGTTATCTCGCCAAACATCTGAGTTGTCGAGTCCAAATTGTCAATATCTAGCCATGCATTTATTCCATTATCAGCAAAAAATTTCACCAAACTTCTCGGATCTAGCCAGCCGAGACTTTTATTTGTGCCCTTGGACCCCTTTTTGATAGCTTCATGTGAGTTAGCCCAACAATAGCTTATAAATACATCAGGTTTTTTAATCCCTCTTTCTTTTTTCGGATCAACTTGAATAATTTTTTCTATTGATTCCAATGTATCGGCTATTTTTGTTGCATATCGCTTTGGATCCTGCATTATGATCCGAAAGTCAGCACAAGACGAGGCAAAAATTGGATTCAAAAGCCATTTTCGGGCTCCCAATAATCCGAACTCAATTAGTAAATAGGTTTTTTTTATAAGATTCTTGGCCAATTCAAATATTTGAATACTTTTTGAGTCCCTGGAAAAATTGTCTGACACTCCGAATATAACTAATTTGGACTGTTTTATGATGCTGGTTATTTTATCAAATTTTTCTCTAGATGGAGTATTACTGTACCATATTTTGTATCCTTGAAACTCAATGGCTTTAATGACATTCAAAGGATCAATAGATTTTTGCTGGTCAAGAACTGTGTCTTGCTCACAATACCAAAACATAATGTCAAATTTAAAATTATCCCTTAGCTTTTTTAAGTCCCTGATTGAATACTCGAGATTCAAGTCCATGTTGTTCGATTCATCGATAGGCATTATAGCCATCATTTCCTCAATTGATACTGCATGAAAATGTTTGGCACACTGCAAAAAGGGTGCTTTTAGCTCACTTGCTCTTTTAAGCAGGACAGAACTAAACAGATGAGGATCAATCGATTGGGAGTCAACACAATCGGGACAGGGAAAGCTAAAGTCATATTTAAGTCCATCGAATGAATCATTAATTAGTGTCTCAATTGCTTCATGTATTACCAAGATAATATTTTCTGGTTTTATGCCTTGTACTATCACTTGAATGTGAGGAAGATTATCCAATTGAGTAATCATAGCCAAATGTGATTTTTTTTTCAACAGTGATCCTTTTTTCCAAATGACCGAGTTGTCTCCATATTGATAGAGTCTGACTTGAATTCGGTTGAACAAACCGATGGGAAGATAGTCAAAAGTGTACATCACTCTGAAGTGTTTAATTTTAATTGAAGATTTGTGATCTATTTCTGGCCACTCGAATTCAGGTTCAGTTTCAGGCAAAAGGCATGGAATTATACTTGTTTTGTTGTCTTGTAAAGAAAAAGTAAGATCAAATTCTTCGGTTAATTTAAGCATCCATTCATGTAAATTTTCTTCATAATCCGACCAAACTTCTTTTAACTCGTCAATAGTAAATTTTCCATCTTTAATACTTGTTTCTTTGACTGAAACGATCTTGGCAAAAGCGTCAATTATCCATTGAGGATTGATGACTAATCTATTTCTTAAAATTTGGTTCTCAAAAAACTGCACAGAACCTAGATCATGTAGAAATCGGATCGATTGTTCTAATTCACGTTCTTCATAAATACCATTTTTTTCGGCTAACAATTTAATGTCTTCATAAAGAATCAAAGGCTTTTTTGATGCATTCACTTTTATACTGTTTTCAAAGTCTATCCATGCTTTCTTAAATTTTTATTTTATTAATTACAGTTTTTTTTTTGATAAAAAATATAGGCAATATGGGTTATTTTTAAAAAAGTTCAAAGTTTCATGGATAAATTATTTGCGTCCGTTTATTTACATTTGGTTTCAAACTTCAATCATTTTTTTCTTTACTCCTTATCAATTTTTTCCTCGGCTTGAGTCAGGGTCCTCAAGCTGCTTCAAATTTAAATAAGTATTTTGAAGAAAAACTTATTTAACTTATTTAAAATAAAAAAAATTCCAGTTGATGTTTCTGAATAAATTTAAGTGATTTTAAATAATTTTTTTCAAACAAATTTTCAAATCATTTTTATTCAGTGAAGGCTTTTATAAATCATTAAGCACATTTTATTTTATATTTACAAAAAAAAAACACTTTTGAAACAAATTGGATTTTTGGAGTTAAACTACTTATTTAATATTTGGAATATTTAATAAAAATGATCTTTTAAAATAAGAAAATAAATTATTGTAAAACTGGCTTAGTGATCAAAAGCCACCAATTTCCCATAATATTTATTTAATTTTTACAGATTTTAAGGCGAAATTTAGCTTGAAAAACTTGTTGTTAAATTTTTTTCTAAATTTAAACTAATTTAACTTTAATTAAATTAAATATTTTTAAATATTTAAAAAACCCTCGTTTTCTTAAAGAGAATTTTACGAGCTTTCTAAAAATGTCCTTAGTTTTTGTTCAGGAAGTTTACTTATCGAGATATTCAGCTTAAAATAAAAGAGCTTAATTATAATGAGAATTTGATTTTAAAAATATCAAGATCTTAGAAAAATAAAACACTGTGTTCTTAAGTTAAAGAAATAAAAGAAAGAATACAAGTGATAGATTTCTAGTACTTTGAAGCTTTTTGAAGAGTTCCCGTGACTAATGAAAAATTTTTAAGAAATTTATTTCAAAGTTTTTTCTAATCTGTGAATCATCGAAAACAAAGTTTTAGTTTTTAAATTTTTCAAATTTCTCATATTTTATAAAATAATCCCATCACCAAAAGATTAAATTAAAATAAAAAGGGAACTAACTTTCCTTTACGAAAATGAGAAAAAAGAGGCAAAAGATTGCTATAAAAGAAATAAAAAATTTTGCCTCATTTAAGTTTATCAAATTCTTACGCAATTAAAAATTTAAGACATAGACTCTTTTTTTTTGTTAAATTAATAAAACAAATATATAAAATTATACAATTATAAATTGAATTTTCTCAATTATTATGAAATTATTTGAAATTCTCGAAAGCCATACTTCCTTTACAAAAATTAATCACATTTTCAGAAAGCTCGTTTAATTCTCTTCAAGAAAAATTGGTGTCAGTTGGGGGTCAGTGGTAAACAATTGGGGTGAGGTTTTTAAAAATTTTAAATATTCAATTTTGGCTAAAAATAAAAATTTTGAAGAAAAACTTAGTTAACTTATTTAATATTAAAATTTTTTAATATTCCATTTAGTTTGAAATTTCCTCTATTTTTTGAAAATTAAATGTTCACTTTCTAAAAAAGTGCGGGTCAGTGATTTAGTAGGACCCGTTTATTTTTCCCCTTAGCTATTTAATTCCACATAACAATTCGCAATAATTTTGTTAAAACCAATTTAAATAATGAGTACCCTATTTATTTTTATTCAAGACGAAAAACAATTTATTGAATTTAAAAATATTTTAATGTTTAAAAATTTTGACCCGATCTGGCAATAGAAATGATATTTCAGCTTTTCTATTCCAGTCTCAAAGAAAATTTAATCCTTGATCAATTTTCAAAACAATTTCAAATTTAGTTTTGTCCAAATTTTCGCATTTTTGTATGTAAAAATTTTCGCTGAATTAATTATAAGTAAATATTTACTCACAGGAATCTTTTCTCCGATATACTTTTCTTTTAGAGTTATGTCAACAATCTCTTTTCTTAATTGATCAATTCCATATCTTGTTGTGCATGATACAAAATAAAATCCGACAATATTTTTAAATCTAGATTTTAGATTTTTCTGATTCAGAGTATATTTCGAAACCTAATTAACAAGTTTATTTTTTGAGTGAAGTAAAATTTATCAATTACCTGATCAATATGGGTACCAACTATTAAAACGGGTGCGCTTGGAGAATGACAACTTATGCTACTAAGCCAAAATTCTAATCCAGCATATTCGCTTCCCAATCTTACATTCCAAACTAACAAATAAACGCTTCTTGAACTCAAAAAAAATTGATGTGTGTTATAATAGACACTCTGGCCTGCAAAATCCCACATTGAAAACGAAAGTTGAGACCCATCGTCTAGATCCACATGCCAATCATCAATGCTTATACCATCGGTAACATCGCATTTTTCTTTTTTAAAACCTTTTAGAGCTCTTGAAAGTGACGTTTTTCCTGCCTGGCCTAACCCAACTAGCATTAATTTTGTTCGCTTTAGCTCAACCGAACCTGATATTAATTTTTTCAGGTAAGTCATGACTGAGTCCATCCCTCGATCTACAATTTCAGGTGGTGGAGTTACAAGAGAAAGACAATTAGATAAACTTAGCTTTATTAATGACAAATTAGCTAATTTAGGACTGATGCTTTGCAATAAAATGCAGTTATTTAGAATAAGGCTATATAAATTTTTCAAGTTTTCTATTTCATCTGATATTTGTTCAATAGATTGAAAGCTTAAATCTAAAGTTTCCAAATATGTCATTTGTAAAATAATATTTGGTAAGTCAGGACCTAAACGCAAAAATCTTTTGAAAAGAAAAGCATTCAGTTTTAAAATTTCATCTGATTCCAGATATCCATTCGAATTTGAATCAAAGTATTTAAATAGTTTTTTTGATTGATCAGAACTCAAAAGCTTTGTTTTGGAAATCTCTCTGGTATAGCTTTCCTCACCAATTAATGAACTGTTTTTGAGACATTTTTTAAGGTCAAAAAGTGCTATGCCAATAAATTTTAAATTTATAGTTTTCAGAGGCTTTAATTTAAAAATGAAATGAGAGAATGAAGATCGAGAAATTTTGAGATTTTTTATCGCACCCGGAAGGCGTACTTTGTGTTGTGGGTCTTTTACTTCCAAATTTTCTAGTTCCAAAGTTTCAAGACTCTTCATTTTGTCAAATTTTAAACAATCAGCATCTATTCTATTGACAAAAGAAAAACTTTTTAATTTTTCAAGCTTGAATATAGATTTAGGAATTGAATCTAGATTGTTATTCCACAATTTTAGATAGATCAAATTTTCTAAATGTAGAAAAAAATTCTGATCATCAATTTCCAAAGGCACGCTGATTAGAATTAACTCGACTAAATTAGGAAAATTTTTAGCAAATTTTGCTTCAAGATTAAGAATTCTATCAGAAGCTACTATTCCAAAGTGGAGACAAAATTTTGAATATTCATTAATTTTTTCGTTCAGAGAATATTCTTGTCTACTTGAATGACTGTATTTATAATCAGCTAAAAAGCAATAATAGCATCTACCCAGTGGAATCGGACTCTTTTCAAACTTGTATATAGTTGATTCCTGTTTACCGATTGCAACTGAGTGGTATTTTTTCAAATCAATAGTAAATATTTGTGATTCCATTTGGCTAAGATTTAAAAAAATACTCAATTCCTCAAATAAATACTTCAAATAGTCTCGAATATGTTTAGTTAATTCGTGTTCATCAATGTTCGTATCTTTGTCATCGAAAATTTGACAATTATCAGGCACAATCGAATCAAACTGAAAAATTAAAATATTAGATTAACCATAAAAAAATCTAGCCTTATAAAGAAATGCATTTTGAAAATTTTTTCTATAATTTTAATAATAATCTTTAATTAAATCACCAATTTTTTTATGAGCTGAATTTACATTTACAGACCTCAGTGAATACCAAAATTTATTCCATCGTCAAAATTTACAAAAAGACTAATTTTCTAACTTTTAACTTGATTAATTTTTAATTTCTTAAGAAAATTCTTAAATTATATTCTTTTTTTGAAATTCAGTAAGAATGAAAAATATTCCTTTGACTACAATTTACCAAAGTACAGTAAATACACAAAATTACAGGTATTGAACAATTCATCAATTAAATCGATTTAACATTTCAACAGCGACACATCATCTTAAAAACTCTTCATTTTTATTTGTATTCAAAAATTTTAAAAATTATATTAAAAGATCATTTTTAATAATCTATTTTCTTTAAATAATTAACTCCTTCTCAAATGCATCAAAAATTATTTGTCTTTCTACAATGAGCTGCTTTCACTTTTCTCTGAAGTAAATTCCTATTTGGACGATTTAATAATTTTTATTTTCTCTTACATCTTCTAAATATTAGTAAGTTTCTAAGTTTTTAATTGAATTTAAGTTCAATAGTATAATAAATTATATAACTCAGCCATTTATGATTGTTTTCATTAACTAAAAAAAAGGTATAAAAAAATTTCATTTTTTCCAGAGTTAAAAAGTAAGTTCTTAAAATGCAAAATAGTGCAACCAATATTATTGCTTATTCGGTGTTATTATTTATTATTTATCATTTGCTAAAGACAATAAAAAAATACAAAATCCAGCTGGATTTCTGATGTCAATATTCAAAAGTGATGAATTGAACGAAAGCCTTGAGTCAGAAAATGATGATATAAAAGGTAACACAATGTCTCAACAAATATCAAATGAAGAAAAAACATATCTTGATCGAGATGAAAATTGCCTAATAAAAAGATCAGCATCTTTAACTTTAAATGAATCCTTAATTTCTAAAAAGCAATATAACCCTTCAATCGATGTTTTTTTTTTACATGTGCCTTGTTGGGGTGCCAATTTTTGTAACAACAATATAAATATTAGACTCACTAATACTTGTACAATTGACTATTTTTTATTAGGACTTTGGTATTCCAGTAAGCTTTCGTCTAAAATATTACCGTGTTTAAACAATTCGTCATCAAATATTAAGGACAAGTTACATGAGCTTATCAATTATATCGAAATAAATGACTGGAATATTGCCCGTAAATTCTGGCTTACAGATATTTGCATAATAAATTTTGACTTAGTCGCAGAAATACCAACAAAATATAATGTGAAAATTGGTAGAAGAAATAAATTAGTCATATCTACTTTCGGAAATGAATTTGAATTTTTTTTTGATTATCTTTTTCATTTACAAAAATTCGAAGTTGTAAAAAAATGTTCAAATGAATTATGCAAATACCAGTCTGTTCTTCCAATTAGTCACTTTTACTTCGAAAAACAAGATGATGATATATTTTGATTTTGTTGTATTCTTTTGTACTGAATTTTTGAAAAACAAAATTTTTAAGTGTTTAACTTTTTTAGAAATATAAAAAAAAAATTTACTAGTTCATGAAACATTATGGAAAGTGTGATGCTTTAGAGTGAAAGACGGATCAAACTTAAAAATTCAATATCCCATTAATGCAAAATATTTAGTATTTTTTCAATTGTTAAAATTTTAAAATAAAAATTGATCGTAAAAGAGTTAACAATTTTTTTTAAATTCATCTCATATATTTGGTTACCATTAATATTCACAAAACAGAAAATATGCATTCTTCAAGATACTTATAAAAATAAGTGAAAAATTTAAAAATGTCGGTTTTTAGAAATTCAATTCAAAAGAACATAAAAAACTTTGTTATATAACTCTTTTTGTAGTTTCTTCTAGGTATTTTTTTTACCAAATTAAAAATTTTTGTACATTTATTTAATATTTGTAGCATTCAAATTAAATTAATGTTCAAAAAATAAATAATTTCTGGTAAGCCTCAAAAAAATAATTGATAAATTTTGAAAGATTTATTAAAATGGAAAAAAATTTCCGCTACCATTATGTGTGGAATTATTAAAAATATTTTTACTTAGTGCATATGTAGATTAAAATATTAGAAAATTTAGATCTCAAATTAAATTTGTTTTTACAAAATGTATCCAATGTTGAAATAACATATAAAAAGCGCTATTTTTCAAACATTTTTTTCAGTCTCATTTAAAAAAATAATTTCAAGTTAATATTGCAAGCATTTTCAAATTTAAAATTAAACTTGTTAGTGAAATAGAACAAGTTTAGTTTTTATTTAAAAAATAAAAAAATAAATATCTTGAATTTTTTTTTGTGTTTTGTGGTTCATCCTAAACACTTTAATTGTGGTTCGTTTAATGTATTTTAACAAAAACTTTTATGATAAAAAAATGGAAAATAGAACGTAGAAACAGGTCTAGAAATAGGAAATAGGTCTAATCAACGTAGTATTATTTTAAGTGTTCATTAAATCATAAGCCTGAATAAGTTTGAAAAAATTTTAGTTCCAAAAATATCTCCGTTCAATTTTCTATTTTTCATTATATAAGCTTTTGTCAAAACAAATTAGACAAACATCATTTAAAAATTTGAAAAAAGGCTTTTTAATGATTTTTTTTAATTTTGATATTGTGAATTTTTAAATGCGGAATTAAATTTCATTGCATTTTTAATAATTACAATCCTTCTTCATGATTTAAAAAAAAAAGCTTTGAAATTTAAAAAAAAATTTAAAATCTGCGATGAAATTTAATTACACAATTATTAAATTTTTTGATTAAATTTGAAAAATGAAATTTGATCAAAAATTTCACTTCGTTCAAATTATTTCCTATTTTGATAAATTGGTATTGTGAGGTAAAGTGAATTTCAAAAACAAAAGAACATTCAGTATATTATGTATAATTTACTGAATGTTCTAAATCACCTTTAAGGCCTTCATTTAAATAAATAAATAAATATATAATAAATTTTGATTTATAAAAAAGAAAGAATTTTTTTTCATTTGTTTTTGAAATTCACTTTACCTTCAATTATTCAAACAAAAACTAAACTTGTTCTATTTCACTTACAAGTTTAATTTTAAATATGAAAATGCTTGCAATATTAACTTGAAATTAATTTTTTATGTGAGACTGAAAATAATGTTTGAAAAATCGCACTTTTTCTATGTTATTTCAACATTGGATACATTTTGTAATTCAAACACAAAAAATTAAACCAAATGTTTAAGTGATTTAAAAAAAAAAACTTCAAAATTAATCAGAAATGAATAAATACTAAATTAAATACCTTTGAATTGTAGACTAAATAGCTGCTTATCAATATAACAGTCAAATCATTCATATTTATCATTTCTTTTTTAATAGATATGCCCTTTACATTTAGTAAGTGTGCATATAAAGTTTTATCGTCGTTTAATCTGGTCATACAGCACATATGTAATTTTAAGTCGTCTAATAAAGAATACTTTTTTGGTTTAATTAGATCTTTAAATTTTTGAGGTAAGAGTAAAATTCCTCTCAATGGTGCAGATATTTGATCATATTTCATTTTCACTTGTTTTTCTATCATATAAACCGATTTTTGTTTCATATAATCATTAATGTATTGTAAATATTTTTTTGAATTCTTCAAGCAAGGTCTTTGAGCAATGTCATCATTGTTACCTTTGAATTCTGAGAGATCCATTCCACTTTTTTGCTCCTAAACATAAAGCGAAAGTAAAATTAAATAAACATTGTAATTTAAAAAGCTACAATTGTAAATAAATCAAATGGTACTGCCTTATAGCTATTTTTTTTAAGAAATTCACTCCATTCAAATTCATGGTTTAATTTATTTGAATCTTAAATAAAAATTTTAAATGTTAAGCTTTCCAAAATAAATAATTTTACTCATAAAAGAATAGAATTTAATGTTTTTATTTTCAAGTTGATTAAACAATTCATTCTTCTCCCTTTTTTTCTTTGTATAATTATACCAGCCAGCTGGTCTCAAGTCAAGATCACTGATATCCGCCCAATAATCACAGTTTGCACGCGTTAAATGTACTAGCACTGAATTTTCCTTGACATGGACTGCCAAATATAATTGTTAAATTTTAAAAAATAATTTAATAAATTGACTTCTTATACTTATTTTAGCAGTTGTAAAAATATTGCTCTTTTTACGGTCTCTGGCTTCGAGGTAATGATCAATTAAACAATTTAATTGAGTTTTGAAATATTGAATTTTTAAATAGCTATTTTTTTTTAAATTTTTTCTATATTCCGATTTAACATAAAAAGTATCTCTAAATGATCCAAAATGAGGCACTAAATTACAATCGATAGATTCTATTTCTAGCAAACTTAAACCATTAAGACAAAGTTTAATTCTTGTAACACTTTTTTTCTTTAAAAAAAATATATTATATTTCTTAAAATTTAAATCTTTAATACCTCTTTTAAAAATTCGATTTTAACAACATCACCCATATTAATTTGATTTTTTAAATCAGACTTTTCAGACAGTAAGCTATAGGTAACACTAATACTTTTAGTTTTTACAAATTTTATTTCCATTTTTTGCAAAAAAATCCATATTTCTGAATTTTCAGCATTATCTCTTAAAAGATATAAACTAAGGAACAAAAAATATTTTTTAATTAACTTACGTAGATAAACAAATAAAAAAATCTTGGACCATATTTTCGCTTGTAAAATCGAGAATAAAGACACTGTAATTTTCATTTATGCTATGTATTTCTGGTAGGTAACAGTAAAGCTGATCATTGTTTCCATCTAAAAAATGATTTGGTCTTTTTTTTGATACTCTGCTTAATGGTACTTCAAAAAACTTCATAAATAACTCAAAATATGCATTCTTTAGTTTCTTAAATTTGTAAAATTTCAAATCACAAACGTTGCATTTTGATTCATCTTTTTCATTTTTCTCAAAATTATGTTGACTGATTTCGAATAAATTCTGTAGAAAAGATAAATCACTAGACCAAACTGATAGAATGGTTAGTTTCATTATTTAAATTCATATTTTCAATCTTAAAAATACCTCTTTCATATTCTTTTACTTCTTTATCATCACAAATTGGATGTTTAAAACATTGGCTATCTAGTTTTAGCTAAAAAAATGTTACAATTAAAAAAATCACTAAATTTAAATTTACTAAATAAATTGAGTGAGATTTGAATATTAAATATTTTAGGTAAATATAAAAATTCATATAAATTGTCTTGAAGTGGTTCAAAAAAGATTTATCAGTTAAATTAAAATATCTCTCTGGGTCGAGCATTCTAACAGATAAATAGACTTTAAAAAAAATCATTAAGTGATATTAAATTAAGAATAAAAAAAACCTTCTTTTTCCGAGTATCTAACCAAAGCATCAAAATGAGTATCTTGATACAAAAAACCATTTTTGGATAAGTTTAGACACGTCCTGCTATCAAAAAACATTGATACAAATTCTGAAAATACATTGAAAGGCAACGGAGAAAATAACTCCCATGAAATTTTATATTCCAAGTCTGACCATTTATCACTCCATTCATCCTTAATCATTTATTTTGTTAGATAAATAAATATTTAAAATATGTTCTCTAATTTCTTACAAAAGCTGAATCTTCATTTTTACTCAAGCAAAAAATTGGAATTATTTCCTCTTTATCAGTGACAATTATAAGACTATTTTCTTTTAAAAATGAGATTAAATAATCAAATATTTGATCAGTTGGACACAATTTTTCTAATTGTTCTCTGAGTTCATCTTTATTCCAAACTGGGATATCTGTGCCCAAAATATCATTCAAATGTGATTCATTTGTCTCTCTATTTGACAAAATATCAAAGACACTTTTCAGCCAAATTAAATCAGTTATTATAAATTCATTTTTTCGTTATAGAAAAAACGACCACGAGCACTCTGAGCTCTGGCGTACCTCAAAGAAAGCTGCTTGAATTGGTTCGATTGGTATTCTTTTAGCTTTTCATTAGCCAAAAATAGTTGATTCAGTTCGTCAATTGTTAAAATAGGCTTATTTTTTAAATTAATAGATTTTGTAATCAATTCATCTATTTCTTTTTCAGAGCTTTCGTACTTATCTCCATAATAAAGATTCCATTTGAACATATAAAAAGAATTGTCGAACAGATATGCTCTTAAAGTTTTATATGATGATTTTGGTATAGAATGAAAATCTTGATTTTCTGACGAAAAAATTTGAAGCTAAAAAAATTTAAAAAAATTGTTATTTAATTCAAAAAAATCTTAATTACCATTTTCAAATTAAAACAATAATTATAAACGCTTAGTACCCATTCACATAGCAGAGACGCTGCCTCAGATATTTCGCCAATGTATGTAGGATTGAAATTTTGCATTTGTATATATTCTTTTAGGTGTTTGAGTTTGTAATCATTCACTGTATTTAAGTCAAAATTTCTAAGTTGAATTATGAAATCGTTTGAATTGATTAATTTGGCAAAATTTTGATAATTTGGTGGTCTGGCGAATAAATAGCAGATAGCTTCTCCGACTGATTGTACTGCAGCTGGTGGTGCTGTAAATCCTTTCATACTGGCTAAGTTTTTTCGATTTAATTTGTTCATTATTTCTTCGATTTTTTTCAAGTTTTCACTTAAAAAATTTAAAATTTTTTCATTCTTTGGTCTAATTTTTGTGCATGTAAATCGATCTGGTACATCGAGATTTTTTTCTGGGTCTATCATTCCAAAATTTAAAATATTTAGCACAAGATCTATATGTTCGTTTAAATTTAACTGATTGCTTAACTCAATTTGAGAATGAACATTTAACTCCGAAAGTTTCCTAGATAAATAATATTTTTTTTTTAAATTTACGATTTTATTTTGTCAAAAAAAATACTTCAAATAAGTGTCGATTGTTTTCTTTAATTTTTTTTTAATTTTATTCAGACTTTTGTGCAATTTGTTGTGCAATTTTTCTATCAAATTTTGGTCACTTTGGCCAACACCAAGTACAAGAATTCCACGAGGAAGAATATTTTTTGCCATAATCATGAGCAAACGTGATATAATGGAATTAAGTGTTTTTTCTTCATTTTCACTAGTATCATAGGTTAACACAGCCAAATTTCTTTCAGAGGTAAACAAATCTGCAAGGGACTTAAACAAATTTTTTTTTATTAATTCATAGAGAATCTAACAAATTATGTATTTTACTTGATTGCATTCAAAAATATTCAAAAATTTGTTTTTTGAGCTCTTTAATTTAGAATATCTAAAAAAAATCTGTGATGGAAGATTAGCTATTGATTTGTCAATTTTTTCAGTTAAATTTGGGCTAAAGTTATCTGAATTTATGATTACACACTTAGCGTGATCAAAAAGATGCTCTATGTTTTAAAATTTAGTATATAATTTTGAATTGTTTTTAAAGACATCTTACCATTTATAGATAATGATTCTGAATTGTAATTTAAAGACACCATCAAGCTTTCAGATATCTTTGGACAACATGATAAAAAATTGTTCAACTAAAAATAGATTAAAAGTTTGAGCTTTCATTTAAATTAGAAATTACTTTTTCTGATGGTAAACTAAATAAATTATTATTTTGAATTTTATTTAAATAATGTAAAGCCCATATTGATATATTTGAACATCCGTTTAATATAAAATTATTCGGTATTTTTGCTTTTAGGCTTTCACTTCCAACAGAAGTTTGATGCAAATTCCAAAAAAAAAAATCCGTAACATTTTTTGTACCTGATAAATCAAATTTTCCCTCTATATAATAATCGAATTTATTTAATATGTCAACATCTACAAGATTGTTTCGAAAGAAAATATTGTCGATCTGATGCTCAATTTTTAATGAATCATTATCACTTTCTTCTGAAACTATTTGCCGCACACTACCAGCATCATTGTTGGGAATTATGTCAGAAGTGTTTTCCATTTTATAATTTTCAAAATGAAATTTTTTTCAGACCCTAATTTAATCTAAAATTTAGCAAGTTTCCTTGGTAACTTAGATAAAATTAAATGAGTAAAAAAGTAAAAGATATGTTATATTAAATATTAAAATACATAAACTTTAAAAAGAGATGATTTAAAGCTAATAAATTCAAAAGAAAATAAAAACCTTAACTAGGAACTCAGACTTGTGATGAACATAGATTTGGATATTTTTTTTGATGGAGCAAATAGCCGCGTACTTTATTTGAGACTTGTTTAAAAGTCACAAGTCTCAAGTTAAGTCCAAGTCAAAGATATTTTTGATTTTTATATTTTTTTTCTAAAGGAGATTTAGTTTATAATTAATAATTTTATCTAAAGTTTATATCTCATAATTGAATAACTAATATTATTTAGCTTATAAATCAAATTAATGACTCATATTTAATAAATTTTGAGCAAGCATGAATAACAATCTGTAAACCGTTCATAAAATAAAAGATTTTTTTAAAAATAAATATACTCTTCTAGTAATTTTTGAAGACTAGACAAGTTAAAAAAAATCAAATATTGAACAAGAAAGGATTATATAAAAAACCTTAAATACTATTTTATTAAAATTTCGAGATTATTTTTTTTTTATTTTAATTTTTAAATATTTAATTTTATTTGCCATCAGCGAATCCGGCGTGATTTTTTAAATTTCTTAAAGTGGTGTTCCGCATTTTGTATTTTACCTTATTTTACGTAAAATATTGTAAATTTTGGTAAATTTACGAATTTCAAGAACACCACTGTAGGTGAATTCATAAATTATTTATTTTTACGCATTGTTTAGAACAAATAAATTAATAGTCTTAAAGAATAGTTTAGTCAATCTGAATAGTTTGAGTTATTGAGAGGACAATTTATTTTTCGTTTTTTAGCTCAGCTAAAAATCCTTGATTGAACTTGGAAATTTTAATTGAGCTTTAAGAGACGAATTTATGTTCGATCAACCATATTCTTTTTACTTTAGTATTCGATCAGAACTAAAATGAAAAAAGTATTTTTGAATTTAATAGGAATTTAAAAAATTTTTTAATTTCTGAAAAATTATCAGCTTATAATTTTTTTTTTCTAATGCATCTGTTTCTTTATGATAGTCCGAATTAAAATATTTATATTTCAAGGGCAAATTTGAGTGATTTAATTAAAAATTTTTGATTGCAAGTTAATATAAAATTTAGAATAAACATTTTAAGGATAGTGTTTCAGATAAAGCTCGTATGTCGTGACTTTAAAGCTATTAGCAGTCAATTATTATATCAATTTGCTTTCTTGAATTCGGCTATAAAATTTGGATTCAAATAAATTAAAATTTATCATCTAAATTTATTAAAATGTCTATTTTTTTTCTGCTTTTTTACTTAACTCCTGTTTTTATGGAAATAAATGGATATTTAATAAACGAAACAGGTAAAAATATTCAATTAACTAAAGATTGTCAAGATGCTTGGAAATTTATTAAAATAAAAGATTTAACTATACATCTTTTTGTTGATTTTCATAATTTTAGATCATTCGAGCAGATAAAATATTTTTGCTACTCAAATCTGTTAAAACCCATAGAAACCATTAATTTCAAGCCAGAAAAACCTTTATCATTAGATAATACGTTCAAAATTTTATTAAATGGTAGTTTATTTTTTGAAACTCTTTTTCTTAATTTTGCATATATCAAAAATTTTGGAAATTGTTTTAATATTTTAGATAATCAAGAAAATGGAAGACAGGTTAAGTTGGAACTATTATTTGTTTTTTCAAGACTGGAGTTACAAATTTCTAATGCCAACTTTTCTCAAAAAAATTGTTCAAATTTCAAAAAAATTTGGAGCCTTAAGATTTTTAACAATTGCAAATTCAGTCAATTAACTGATCCGCTAATTTTTAAAAATAGTGAAATCAATTTTTTATCGATTGCTGGTTTGGTTGATACTCTTGTTAAAAGAAACATTCTTGGTTTCAGCAGCCCAAAAGTAGATGTGAAATCAAAAATTCGGTCTTTAAAACTCAGCTTTTATCGTGGTCATTTAACTGGTAAATTATTCATGCACAACATTTTCAAACAGGCTACATTGATCAATATAGAAGGACGCCTTGATAAAATAGATGATGATATATTTAATAATTTTAAACATATTAAAGAAATATACATGGATAATTTTGTAAATATCTATCTATTTGGAGTGAAATTTTTGAAAAGTTTAAATGCAAATTTTAGCGAAAATTTGAAAAATAATACTGTTGGATTTAGTATAATGAACTACTTTTATCCAGATGAAGATTTTTGTTTTTTCTCTGATTTTCCTCAGAATAGACATATTCAAATAATTCCGATTTCATTTTATTTGGTTCCAAAGTGTAGCTGCTTAAT
This sequence comes from Brachionus manjavacas, assembly GCA_019054805.1. Classification (NCBI taxonomy): domain Eukaryota; kingdom Metazoa; phylum Rotifera; class Eurotatoria; order Ploima; family Brachionidae; genus Brachionus; species Brachionus manjavacas. The sequence continues at coordinate 1,686,495 of JAHQIY010000005.1, forward strand.
TTTCTGGCTTTTGGATTCCTTCTACTTCGATCACGGAAGAGAGATAATCAAAAATAAGAGGATTTGTTTGAATCTAAATGATGCAAAATTATGCAATTATCAATTGATGATCTCACGATGCAAAAAACGAACTTTTAAAAAAATTCAAAAAAATGATATAGATTACTTTTTTGAGGCTCAACTCTTGAATTTTTTCATTCTAATATTTATTCCCTTTTTTAGTTTATTTGGTATTTTATCTAACCTGTTGAATATAATTGTCATCAGGAAAATGGCAAAGTGTGGTTGCTTTGCCAAAAATGATCCAAAATACATTATTTATAAAATGATCAAATTCAATTCAATAATTAATTTAGTATATTGTATAATTTGTTTGTCTCATTTAATGAACATTTGCACTGTGGTAAATGGTGTTTATTGTCCAAACTTAAGTCGATCAAAAATTGTGCAGTTTCATGAAATAATTGTGGTTGACTATTTTGGCGGAGTGTTTAAAACTGCTTCAAATATTTTTAGTTTTTTGGTATCTTATGAGAGATACAAAACATTAAAAAACAACAATTTGACTTTCTTGTTTAGAAAATCAAAAAAATTTCAAAATTATTTAGTTGCTTTTTTTGTTTTTTTCTTAAGTGTGGCAATGAACATAGAGAGACCATTGACAAGTGCTATCAATGAATTGGATTTCGATGGATTTGATGAAACATCTAACCACTATCCTGATTACCCTATTAGAAATAGTTTTGAAGGTATCTTGGACCAAGATTTGCCATTCGTGACAGCAAGATTGCATTTAAAAAAAAAAAATCCAATATACTTTGCTTTATTTTTGTTCAATTTCATATCTAATGATGTAATTGTATTCATGCTTATTCTTGTAGCTGACATTTTTTTACTGATTAAATACAGGAAAAAAATAGAAGAAAAAAAAAAGGTTCTATCTAGTCTTTTTAAGGATTCGAAAGAAAAAATAGCAAGAAATACAAATTCAAGTATTCGACTTACAGCCATCTTACTGATTTATTCAAATATTTTATTACTTTTTCGTGCTTTAGAATTTACGATGAATGTGATGAATTTTATGCGAAGTCAATATGGTGGAATTTGTACTTTCATGAAATCCACATGTACAATTTATTATCAAATCGGAAATTTTTTCTTTCTAATCACATCGTCATTTTCAACATTTTTCTACTTTTCTTTACACAAAAAATTTAGACATAATCTAAGAAGTTTGTTTCCTTACTTTTTTTTCTATATAACCAAAATGAAAAATACTTTTTAAAAATTATAGCTTAATATTAAACCTAAATAATTTTAGTTTTTTGTTTTTTTTTAGATATTTCTTTAATAAAATCTCTTAAAAAATTTTATTAAACTTATTAAATTAGTTTAGGAAGCTATGCGCTGAGTTTCACTTGTCAGACCTATAAATGATGTAAAAAGTCTAAAAAAAATTTAAAATCTAATAAAAATTTTTCTTGGATTGATAGTTATAAAATGTCTTGAAATAAAAATTGAAATTGAAACGAATTTGAATGATTATTAAATAAATTTTAGTTTATGTATAGACTGCCCTGGATTCTAAATTAAATTCGGACTAATTATAAATTTTATTTTCGTTTGTAAAAACAGCTAGAATAGCGAGACTAAAGCTAATCTCTCTCGGCAGGTATCCTGCTCTAGCTAATCACTATTTTATTAATATTATTATTATTTTCTTCTGAGTTTGTTGACCACAATCTTGGTATTAAAAAGGTTTTGTAGAAATCAAATTTTTCTTTTCAAATTTGTAAATTTCCAAATAAAATTCCTATACAAAATTTAAATTCTTAACTTTAGAATAAAAATATTAAGTTTTATGTAAAATAAAATTCAATTTAAATTTAAAAAGAGAAAAATCCATAATTTATGAATTAAGTGATCAAATTTATTGATTTAACTCAATTTGGTTAAAAATTCAAGAAAAAAATCTTCGATAATTCTATTAAAATTTTCTCCAAAAATATTTTACTAAATATATCATTTTTTTATTTCTAAAATAATTTCTAAAATAAAAATAAGCAAAAATTTAATAAAAAAGGTTTTATTTTATAGATTTTTTTTTCAATTGTTTTAAATTTTTTTTATCTTTCGGCTAATTCATCTAACTGATTGATTTTTTAATTTCTTTTTTTTTTTTTCGTTGTTTCGTGAATTTACAATTTTTTAGGATTTAGGATTTTTTACAATTTTTTAAATCTTAAAATCTTGAATTTTTTTGTCTAAATAAAATAAAAATTCAAGATTTTAAGATTTAAAAACTCAAAAAATTATATTAATGACTTTTTTAAATAAAATTAATTATTTATTTATCTTCATTTCTTTTCAAGGGCTTTCTGAAAATGTTTACAAATAATATTGATGACAACTAAATAATTTTGATTTACATAATTTAATGACCGCCCGCCAAAAAATTACTAAATGCGGACTTGATCATGCTTTTGAAAATTTTGGCAGGTTAAGTGTCCGCTTGTACGGATCCCAACCCTACTTAAAAGGCACGGAGGGGCTTTTTTCTTCTAAAAATATATATTTTTTAAGCCTGTTCCTAGAAACAAATTTTTTCTTAAGTTTCAATTTATTTTGTTATTTTTAAGCATATGGGCTGTTTTCGAATACTTTTTTGATAATTTCTGCTTGATTACATTAATTTTTTAGCTTATTTTAAAAGATGAATATTTAAAATTTGATTTATTTGAAAATTATTCTTGAACTTAAAAATTTTTTTGTGTTAATAAGATTTTAAATATTTAAAATTTTTTCTTTGAAGATGATTAAGGAAATGTTAATATATATTCAATTCGACTCTTTCCAATTCGTTGATAAGGGTATTTTTTTCTTGCTCTATTGGGTTAGTTGTAAAATTTTCCTGATCACTTAAAATTTCGGCATCAGTTTGCTCACTGTGCTTTTTACAGAGCCATAAAACTTTAGCATTTCTCAATTCACAGTTTTCCAGTCCTAAAGGTTTATTGTTCCAATTCCCACTTAGCCATGAAAGCGAAAAGAATCTGTCATTTTCAAACTCCTTGATAAAAACGTTTCTAAAACTATTGTAGGAATCGCACAGATCAACTGATTCATTTATTGATTTTTCCATTTCGCTGAACAATTTGTTACCTTGATCTGTTAAAAAAACACCTAATTCATTTGAAGAACTACCATTTTTTAGAATTGTAATCAGTCTAACCAAGAAAGGGCAAAAGATATTGAGCAGTTCTGGGAGAATAACGACACAATCCGAAAAATGCCAAGATTCTTCGTGTTCACACATTGGTCGGATACATGGAATCAATTTTGAGCTAACAGCATTTTCTTCACTAATCTCTGATTTTTCTGAATCAATTTTCTCAGCGCCTATAGAAACGCTTTTAAAATTCTTTATGAACTTGAGTTTAGATATTTTGTCTTCGTCAATAAAATCAATGCAAAACAGTCTGGGATATGAGCGAGCGGTTGATACCATGCTTGAAAATTGAATCAGCTGACGCAAAAATTTGCGCTGAGTCAATTCGTAAAGCTCTTGAATTGCTGTATTGTTTGATTCAATAATAATATTGCTTTCACTAGACTCTTCAATTGTTTTGGTCTTGTTGAATTTTGAAAGCGCTTGTCGAACATGCTTTAAAAGTACTGAATATGCCTCTTAAAAAAAAATTAAGTTTAAAATTAAAGAAATTTATTTTTTAATTTGAATCCTATAAAGAATATGGGAAAATAACGCAACAAGAGCTTTATTACCAAAGAGGAATTTCAATTCTTCCTTCAATTTGATAAACTTTTGAAAAATAGTTTTTAATATATACAAAACATTTTTTTAAATCATAACAAGTTTTTTTTATATTTTTCATTTTTCTACTTAAATCTTAACGTTTTAAATTTTTTAAAGAAAAAATGTGGTCCCATAGAGACTTGAACTTCGCCCAAAGAGTCACTGTACCAAACTTTTTCTTTCAAATTTCAATAAAAATTGATTGATTATTTACCTTTAGATTTAATAAAGTATGTTAAATCTAAAAATGTATCTCTATATTAAATTCATTTAAAAATAAAAAATTATCATTATCTCATAATTAAGACAATCAGAATTAAAAAAAATATTAATCCTTTCTGTACTTTTTGTTCTTAATCAAAATACTATTTTATATGGTCCTGTTTTGATAATTAAAATAAAGATTTTAATTAATCAATAGTTTAAATATTAATTTAAAATTTTTAACATCTATTTCTCTAACCTTCAGCATACCTGAATCCTTAAACCATGAAATATTTCTGATAATAATATTCAAATAAAGTATAAAAAGTACACAAAGTACGGAAAAGAAAAGGGTTTTTTAAAAGTTTAATTTAATTGTCTTAGTGTTATAGTAAATTTACATCCCAGTAAATATACATATTTACTGGTCGATCGGTAAAAGAGTGAAATTTAGAAAATTTAATTAAAGCATGAATGTTTACTGGTTAGATTACATAATCACGGTCTCACAAGTTATTTTCTGTAAATTTCTATATCGACTTAGTAAAATATAAATTTAAATTTTCTTAGAAACTAGTAAATATGCCTCAATCCGAAAATATAGATAAAAAATTGAACAAACTCGAGTTAATAAATTCAAATTTTACGTGGTACGCAAAGCACAAATAATAGAAGAAGCATCGGTCTTGAAATCTAAAACAAGTATGATATAAGCATTGTGCATGGTATAGCAAGGCATCCACAATCTCAAGGTGGTGTTGAAAGACCAAACCCTAATATAAAGAAAATGCTCGCTACTCGCTTTTTTTTTTTTTAATAAATATTGAGACACATATTCTGAAGGTGCATTAGCTCGGTACAGAAAAACAAATAAATAAATAAAATAAATACATGAATGCGTGAAATTAAGTCAACTAAATGGTTAATTGGTGTCAAGTTTGTCCACTTACGTAAACTTATATTAATGACTTATATGCATATTTACGGGAATTGTAAACTTACTATAGCATTTAATTATATAACTGATTAAATATATAATTTAAAGTATATCAAAATTAAGACACTTGATCAATAAATGATTATTTACGATCAATCGGCTTTTTTATCTATCTCCGAGAGTAAAACTACAAATTTTTTAGTCATTTATTTTAACTTCTTTTGGCTTTTGTTTAACCTTTGTTATCTCCTTATCTAAAAAGGAAGTTCAAAAGCTTTTTAAGTTGATACTTTCATTATCTTGAAAATTTCAAGATATTTAAAAAAAATTGAATCTTTAATTATTCTTTAAAGCCCAAAATTATAAACTGTAGTCAGAAATTTAAATTTCAAGTTTAACAATCTCCATCATATTCTATAAATCTCAATGATCTTTATTATGGATTAAAGCTGGTAAATTTCTTTATAATTCATGAGGAAAATTTTGTTTACTAATTTATGTTACCTGAGTTTAAATGTCTAAATTAATAAAGATAAAATTTCTGAGACCACGGCTAAGGACACTATAGAAAATAATCTTTTTTGAATCATTATTAATTTCTAAATTATACCGTTTTGAAAAATAAATATAAAAAAGTGGATAGTCAACCTAATCATGACATAGAATTTTTTTTTTGCTTTTAGGTAAAATAAATGAGAAATTGTTAGTGAATTTTTTACCTTGAGTTTCATATTGAAAATTAACTTCAGGATAATTACTTCCCAGAAAAGCAATCTCATTTTTGCGCCATTCATTACCAAGGCCGACTACGGCTTTTATAATAGGCAGTTTGAGTGATATGTGAGCGAATCTAAATTCTAATTTACAATTTTGTGACTCGACATATTCGTCTGAAACACAGGCCACAATAACTTTTGCCAAATTCATTCCTCTGGTTATCTCGCCAAACATCTGAGTTGTCGAGTCCAAATTGTCAACATCTAGCCATGCATTTATTCCATTATCAGCAAAAAATTTCACCAAACTTCTCGGATCTAGCCAGCCGAGACTTTTATTTGTGCCCTTGGACCCCTTTTTGATAGCTTCATGTGAGTTAGCCCAACAATAGCTTATAAATACATCAGGCTCTTTCACTTCAATATCTTTTTTGGCTCCGTTACTAATTATCTTTTCTATAGATTCTATTAAATCGAGGATTTTAGATTTATATCTTTTAGGATTTTTCATTATTACTCGAAAATCAGCACATACAGAAGCAAAATAAGGATTTTTAAGCCATTCTTTGTTACTCATCAGTCCAAATTCAACCAACAAGTAAGGTTTTTTAAAAACATTCTTCACTATTTCAAAAATTTCCAAACATTTCGAATCAACCGCAAAATTATCTGATATACCTAATATTACCATTTTTGCTTGTTTGATAATTTTAAATACAGTATCAAGTTTTTCGCTCGAAGGATCTTGAGTAAACCAAACTTTTAGCCCCTGAGACTCAAGATCCTTAATAGCATTTAGTGGGTTTACAGAATTCTCTTTATCTAGATTGCAATCCGCTTCGCAATACCAAAAAATGATATCATATTTAAATGCACTTTTTTTAAAATTATTCAAATCCCGAATGGTGTATTCTAAATTCATTTCCATGTAATGAGTATTATCTATTGGCATCATAGACATCATTTCTTGTACAGATATTACGTGAAAATATTTTCTGCATTGCAAAAACTGAGCCCTCATTTCATTAGCCCTTTTGAGCAGCTTTGAACTAAATAGATATGGTTCGCTTGTCTGAAGCTCCATACAATCTGGACACGGAAAACTGAAGTCATATTTTAGACCATTGAACGAGTCATTTATCAATGTCTCTATTGTTTCGTGAATTACGAACACAACATTCTCTGGCTTAATACCTTGGACCTTGATTTGAATTGAAAGAGTGTCTTTAGACTGTGTTACTAATGCAACATGTGAATTTTTTTTCAAAAAAGATCCTTTTTTCCATATAAAAGAACTGTCGCCATATTGAAACAGTCTTACTTGAATTCGATTGAAAAGTCCAATCGGTAAATAATCAAATTTATAATTAACTTTAAATTGTTTTATTTTTATTGAACTTTTTACATCTAATTCAGGCCAGTTAAAAGTTGGCTCAGTGTCTGGTAGTAAACATGGTACTATGCTCATTTTTTTTTCTGGCACAGGAAAAGTCAGATCGAATTCTTCGGTCAATTTGAGCATCCATGCATGCAGATTTTCATCATAGTCTCTCCATATCTCCTTAATTTTATCATGTGTCAGCTTTCCATTTGAAATGCTTGTTTGCTTAACAGAGACAACATTGGCAAATGCGTTCACAATCCATTGAGGATCGATAATAACCTTGTCTTTTAAGCTCTTATTTTCGAAATATTGCAGTGAGCCTAAATCGTTCAAAAATTTTACCGCTTGCAATATTTCTTCCGAGTCGTATATTCCGTTTTCTTCGGCAAATGGCTTCAAATCCTCGAACGAAAGAATCGATCTATTGCTAGATTGTTGTTTTAAGCTTTGTTCAAAATAAAGCCAGGCTTCCTAAAATAATAAATTTTAAAAATTTTGAACATTCATTTATCATATTTTAGGATGACTTACTGGAATTTTTTCGTTTATATAGCTTTCGTTGAGTGTTTTTTCAAATAGCGCTTTTTTTAGTTCTTCAACGCCTTGTCCTGTAGTACAGGAAACAAAAAAAAAACCAGCGATATCTTTGAACTTTGATTTTAGATATTTTTCATCAAGAACATAGTTGAAAACCTTCAAAAACATTAGTTTAAAATTAGAAACTTTTTCAAAATTATATGGAAACATTTAATAGATAACAAAATGGCGACCAGTTTTACAGTTTTTATTTAAGCTGATAATGTCTGACAGGATTATAGTTCATCTTTTTAATCATTCAAATGTAAATCTTTGAATTTCAAACGGTTTTTTCAAGAAAATAATCAAACTTGGCCAAAAGTCATTAAGTCAAAGTCAAGTCAAGTCAAATGACTTAAAAAAATAATTTTTTTTTTCGAAAGATGTAGCTTTTTTTTTTAAATTAAATGTTGATGTCGAACACTTAATGTTAATTTTTTCTTTTTTTTGATATTTAAACTCAAAATTAAAAAAAAAAAATTTAAAGTCAAGTTAAATGACTTTTTTTAAAAAAATTCAATAAATGAAAAAAATTCAAAAGTCAAGTCAGTGACTTGACTTTTAAAAGACTTGAAAATTACTTTTTTTTTACTTTTTCCGAAGTCTGAAAATAATGCAAAATTTTAATTGTTTAATGATAAACTATTATTTACATTTTTTTTCTAGCAAAAATAAAAGATTTGAAAAACTTTATTTTAAAATCTTCTTTACATAAATTAATATTTCAAAACCTGTTGGTGTCTTATCAAAATAATAAAGAATTTTTTTTCTAAATTGATTTTTTCTAAGATAATGCAAAACTTTCATAAAAATTAGATTTTTCTGTCAAAAAAAATTTAAATTAGGAAAATTCAAAGAATAACTATTCAGGATAATAATTTACAAATCTCATAATAATTAAAATTTATTTTATTACTCTTTTCATCTAATTAACCAGATTTTCTATTCCAAAACTCAGCTTTAGACTCCGTTTTGCCACTGACTTTGGTTCGCTGATTTGTTTAAACAAAGTGATTCAGAATTATTAATCCTAAAATTAGCCTTAATTTGACAAAACAAGCTTTGCAACGTCTTTCGCTTAGTCAAACTATTTTTAATTTTAATTATATTTTGATATTTTTTTGAAACTAAACAATTCTTATTTTCTTGCTTTAGATAATTTAAATTATTTTTAAAAAATCGAATTAACAATATTCGATTACTTGGTCTATTAAGAGTTCTGTCCATGACTGTTTAAACAAAAAATAGTTATTTTTTCTAATTTTCAAAAGCAATTTATTATTTTTTAATCTAAGTTTTTGATTGCATCACCATAAATACGAAAACAAAAATAATTTTTTGTGATTAAATCTCAATTCTCTTTTTTTATTTTTCTTGAGGTAGAATAAAAAGTAATTAAATTTAAGATTTCTTTTCTAGAAATCAAATGTTAAATTAAATAATTTTGTACAAGAATTATTTAGCGAATGCGATCAGTGATGGCGCTACGTTATAGCGAAGTGAGGCGATCTCCACACCATCTTTTGAGGTATTGTGGCGCCGCTATAGAAGAAAATTGTTAAAAATTTAAATTAAAAAAGAAAAATTTGTTTTAATCTCTTCTTTTTTCAGACAATTATAGAAAAAAAATAAAACAAAATTAAAAAACAAAAACCTTCATTTTTTGATATTTTGAAAATCCAAAAATACATGTACATGTGTACTTAATTATGCAATATTTGATTAAAACTTTTTATTTTATTAGAAACTAGTGGCTGAATGTTTTTGATCAATAAAATAAAAATCTATAATAAAGCAATACGATTTTTTTTTAAATGCTCCTTTTTCTTATCTAAAAATATTTGTGTTTTCTTAATATTTTCGGCGGATAAAAAATGTATTTTGTTAACTTAACTGCTTTTAAATTAAGTTAATTTCAAACGCGGAGGTAGAGAGAACTTTTTCTGCTCTAAAAAAGATAATAAATTGTCTCCGAAGCAGGACAGGTCAAGAAAGATTAAATGAAATAAGCCTCATAAATAATGAGTCATCTGAATTAAAAGAAATTGACGTTTACAAAACTGTAGATATTTTTGCTAACCAAAAGAATAGAATACTTAAATTTTGTTATATATTTTATTTAATTTTGTTTAATTAGTTAAATTTTTAACTTTTTAAACTATGTTTTGAATTTTGTAAAAAAAAATAACATTTTTTTAAAAGACTGATTTTAAAGTTTAATTACTTTGTCATTTAGCTCCCCTCAACTCACCAATTCTATCTCCTCTTCTTTGGTCTTAAAGTTCGTCGCACCATTTTCAACTTTCTGGCGCCGCCACTGAATGCGATTACCAAAAAAGATTAGGAAGCTCAGTAAAAGCTTAGTAAATACTCAGTAGATTTATATTACTAAAATAAATGAAATTTTGCGATACATCTAAATTCTTCAAACTATTTACTAATTTCGATAAATAATAATTTTGGTCAAAACTAAGCTGAAACTAAATTGGAAAAAAGACCATCGCTTCGAATGCAATGCAATCAGCTTTTTATATTTTTTTAAATATTTTTAATAAAGAGAATTTAGATTATTCTGAAATTTTGGTGTTAATCAATATTATTAAATATAATAAGAATTTTAAAAAGGTATTTATTAACATAAAATCGCTGAAAGAATTTAGTGATAAAATCAGAAATTAAAGATAATAACTCGCCATTTTTAAATAGCTAAAGTTACCAGTAAAATCTAACATTTAGTAGATCAGAACTTGAGCTTTCAAAATGTATTGCTTTAATATCATATAAATTTTACAACATATAGTTTGCAATAAAAGCATGCGAGGGATTGTCACAATTGAAAAATTGAAAAATTGTATTTTTGGAAATTTTCCAAAATTTGATTTTGATAATGGAATCGTTGAAGTTTGGATTGCGTACAAGTTTTGAATCGACTGAACCTTAAATTTCCTAATATTTTTTTGTATAATTACAAACTCTTATTTTGTTTTTTTTTTTAAATAATTTCAAGAATTAATTACAGAAAAATATTGAGAAAAAAATTTAAATTTAAAGCTTTTTTTGTAGTTTTCAAACTAGTCGAAATTTTATATCAAAATTAAGCTTGTTTAATAAAAACCCGCATATACAGATTAGAAAATAAAAAAACAATAAATACTTGATCAATGTGAGTTCCAACAATAAATATTGGCGCTCCAGATGCATGAGACGATATACTATTAAGCCAAAATTCTAAACCAGCATATTCGCTTCCTGATCTTACATTCCAAACTAATAAATAAACGCCTCTGGAACTCAAAAAAAATTGATGTGTATTGTAATAGACACTTTGACCGGCAAAATCCCACATTGAATAAGTAAGAGTAGACCCATCTTCCAAATCAATAACCCAATCATCGATTTTAATTCCATCAGTCAATTCAGGTGCATTTTCATGATCGAAACCTCTTAATGACCTTAAAAGAGACGTTTTGCCCGCTTGACCAAGGCCAACTACCATTAGTTTTGTTCTTTTTAATTCAATTGATCCAGTTAAAAGACGTCTTAAATAAGTTTGTATTGAATGAATGCCTCTATGAACAATTTCTCTTGGCGGAGTTGTTAATGAGATACAATTTGTTAAGTCAAGCTTGCTTAAAGGTAAATTTGCCACTTTCGGACTTAAGTATTTTAACAGTATACAATTTTTTAATACAAAAACGTTCAAATTTTTTAAATTTTCTATTTCGTCCGGAATCATTTCAATAGATTGAAAACTCAAGTTCAAAATTTTTAAATTGTTCATTTGAAAAATTTCTTCTGGTAAACTTGGACCTAAACGACAATATCTTTTAAATAGAAATGCATTTACTTTTATCATTTCTTTAAAATCCAAAAAACCATTCGCATTCGAATCAAAATGACTAAAAAGCTTAGCAGCCTGATGTTCGCTTATTAATTTAGAAGTGTGTATTTCTTTTTTGAAATTTTCAGCGCTAATTAATGAATTACTTTTTCCATATTTGTCCATGTCTATCAACGGAATAGCTGACAATTTAAGCTCCTGAATTGACTCCGGATTCAAATCAAAAAAGAAATAATCAAAAGAAGACTTGGAAATTTTCAAAGTCTTGACTGAATTTGGCAAACTTATAATTATCTTATTATTTGCTGGTATTTCGACATTCTTAAGCTCTAAGACTTCAAGGCTGTCCATTTTCTCAAAAGAGACATTTTCTAAATTAATTATATTGTTGAAAGAAAGCATTTTTAAACCGCGCATCTCAAGGAGTGAATCGGGCAAAAGCTCAAGATCGTTCTGGATAAGCTTAACTTTGGCTAAAGAGCTGAAAAGTTTGAAAAAAACGGGAGAATCAACAGTAACCGGAACGTTTATTAAGATAAGGCTCGTTAAATTAGAGTATTTTTTGGCAAAACTAGAATCCAGATTGAGAATGGTGTCTGAATCTATGATACCATACCGAATAAAAAAACTAGAGTAAGCACCAAATTCCTCGTCTGATAAAATATCAATTTTATTTGCGCATCGATTATTTTCGTTGGCCATATGACAGAAATAGCACTCTGCTAAGTTTGAATTTTGTGAATATTTTTGAAATTTAAAAATTTTTGATTTTTGCAGATCAGTTGGCACAAGTTTTAGGAATTTTTTGATATTACATTCAAATTTTTGTTCTGACATGTGTCTTTCGTTGACAAATAGTCCCAAGTAGTTAATTAATTGTCGTAGAAAATTTCGAATATGTTCACTTATCTGATGTTCATCCAAATCTTCATTTTGATCAATAAACAGTCTGGAATTTTGAGGAATGATTGATGTGAACTTGAAAAAGTGAAATTTTAAAAAGAAAAAAATTAGAAAAATTAATTTACTTGTGAGAACAAGATCAAATAGGCAGACACTATGATAAGTACTAGGTCATTTGAATCAAAAATCTTTTTATTGAGTATAATTCCTTCAAAGCCTAGCATGTGAGCGTATAAAGTTTGATGGTCATTTGACTTGTTAAAACAGCATAAATGCAAATTACAGTCTTCTAATAATTTTTTTCTGTCAATCGATATTATATTATTAATGGTTCGGGGTAAAGGAATGAGACCTCGGGTTGGAATGGCTGCAGCTCCAAGAGTTGTTATTATGTTATTTTCAATTAAATGTTCCAAATTTTTATCTATAAATTTTGTGAGATTTTTAATTTTTAAGCTGGTGTTTGGCAAATTCAAACATGAGGTCAAGACTTGTTGGTTTTTGTTACCTTTAAAATCCGATAAAGTCATTCCAAATTTTTGATCCTTGAAAATAAATACTGCTTAAAAAAGTCTAAAATTTCAGATTTCAATTAAAATAAAAAATAAGAATATTTTAAATAGTATAATATGCTTGTTGTTAATGATTTATTTTTGATAAAAAAAAGTTTACAAAATTGGAATAAAGTATTTGAATTTAATTTTCCAAGTTAAAACCTGAAATCTATTGTACTTGAAAAATAAAATTATTAACATATCTCTGAGGCAGCTGGTAATGACTTGAACTTTTGATTGATAAATATAGTGTTCTTAATAGTTTTAATTTTCTACATGATTGACAAAAATTTCCACACAATTTTGTTAGAGTTTGTGTAAGATTTAAGTATCTCGTTTTATAGACTAATTATTAAATTAATAAAATAAAAAAAAAGTATTTTACGGTAATTTAGTTACCAAATTTTTTTTAGGTTTTTGAAATGAGTGTGGGAATTTATGACAATCGATCAATAATTTATTAATCAGAGAAGTATTCAAACAATTTCTCGTTTAAAGCTTGCTTTTAAATTTTTATTAATTTAATTTATCATTTATTTAAAAGACTTTTTGGAACTGTTTTTTATTGATTTTCCTTTGATGCTGATATAATTATTTGTTTGAATTTAGAAAAAAAAAATTTCTTCTGATTAAAAAATTTAATTTCTGCTCAATTACCAGATATTTGTAATCTAAAAACTTTATTAGACACCCATGGTTTATGGTCGCAATGCGTCAATTGCATTTTAAATAAGATGCTTTTAATATGTAAAATACGATATTTTCTAAAAAATTATAACTCATTTTATTTAGAAATAATTTTAAGAACTCAAGAACTCGAAATGCATCGTGAATTTTGGAATAAAAATTTAAAATTATCAGAATGAGTTATTTCACTTTCAAATTTATTTTTTGTTTTTTACTCCAAAATTCACGATGCCTTGCTTTTGAGTTCTTAAAATTATTCCTAAATAAAATTAAAGTTAAAAGTTAAAATTTTCTAGAAAATATCGTATTTTACATAGCAAAATCGAAATAACTTAAAATCTTTGACTTTAAAACAAGTCTGATAATTATTTTATTCAATCTATTCTGATTTTTTCAGGCACTATCACAGAAAAATTATTATTTTAAAATAAGTAATTAAGTAAAAAATTTAAATATATAAATTTACTAGAGTGAAAATATCAAAAGGTACTGCTTTAGCGTTTTTCTCAAGCAAATAATTCTCCCACGTAAAGTTCCTGCTTCTATCGTTTTTATAGTCTTTAATTAAAAAAATCGAAGATTTTATTCATTGTATTCAAATAAAATATAAAAGCTACCTATCGGAGCATCAAATTTTATATTTCTCAAGTCATAATCAATCAACCATTTTTTCTCTTTGATTTTTCTTTGATGATACTCAGACCAGCCAACTGGTCTCAAATCAGAGCTTTGAATTTCAGCCCAATAATCATAAGTAGTCGCCCAGCCGTCAAGATGAATTAATACTAAATTTTCTCGGATGTCAACTTTTAAAGTTTTAAAGTAAAATTATTCTTATTTTGCTTTATTTAATCAATTACCAATTGTAGCAGGAGAAATTAAATTTGGATATTGTCGATCTATTGCTTCAAGACGATGATTAACTAATGGATTCAGATCATTTTTGGTGTATTTTTTTGTTATTATGGAATTGTTGTATTCAAAGCATTTGGACAAAAAGTTTGTATTGACGTCTTTTGAAAGATTTAAAAACGAAAACATTGGAATCAAATATTCATGGGTGTATTCAATTTCTAAAATTTTTATCCCATTTAAAGCAATTGTTGCTGCATTGTGCTCATTTGACTAAAAAGTAAATAATTTTAATTTATATTTTTAAAAATTCTATTAAGATTACAATTCTTTTTATTTTTATCAATATTCTATCTCCTAACTTTATTTGATTGTTTAAATTTGAATTTACTGACAAAAGAGAAGATTTAACTCTAAAAGCATCAGATTCTTGGTCATATTTGATTTCCATTCTATTTAATTCGATCCAGATTGCATTTACTTCGGCTGAGTCATAACTTTAAATAAAAAGTATTTAATTTTTAATTTAAACTTTAAAAATTAAAACTAAATTTTTTTTCTAAATTACCAAGTGAGTATTAAAAATATTTGTTCAGCATTGGTCAAACTGTTTTCAATGAATTTGAATGAAAATATTTCATTATTTTGGTCAGTAATCACAACCTCTGGCTCCAAAGCAAAAACCAAATTTCTATCATCCGATTCATTTGTCCCCCAAAATAAAGGAATTTTAGTTTTCATTACATTTATTTCGTTTAATTTGGTATACAACGTAAAAAAGGCGTTTTTAAGTTTGGTTAAAAAATCAAAATCTAAGGCACAGTCAAGACACTGTTGTCGATTCGAATCAATTAATTTAAAATTATGTAAATATTTTCCAACTTGAGTTTTGTAAAAAAGCTCGTCATTCTTGCTCATCAAATCATAAATGGTAATTATGTCATCTTTTAATTAATGAAAAAAATTAACCAATTTAATTATTAGGTAAAAAATTAAAACTCGAAATTTCAATAGAAACGAATTCATGTACAATTATTTGGATCTATTTTCAATCTGAATTTTTAAATATAAATATTTTATTTCAATAAAATTCTCTGTTTTCGTTTATGTAATAAAATTTGATTGAAATTGAATCTATACTCTTTGCAAATCACTTCTAAATAACTGTTCTACACACAGAAAAATTTATCTACACTTTTCCTTATTTTAAATTTTTATATAAAAAGTTAAATTTTAAATTTAATTCCGAAGTAGTTTGACTTAAAATAAAAGTAAAAATATAATTCAGTAGTATTATATATTTTTTTTTTCAATTAAAATTTTGATTACATCAAGTCTAAACATTTTAACTTTTTTCAGATTTTTTCATATATTTTGAGTTTTTTTCATTTCGAAAGAAAATGAGTCTGTGTTTCAATGACTTTAAATGAAAAAACCATTTCTCTTATTTCCCTAAAAGAACTTTTGAACGAGTCAAGGTAAAATTTTTGTACACAACGTAACACAGTTTAATAGTTAAGGTATAAAAACGCAATTTGACCTACCTGAATTGTCTTTCAAAATTTTATATTCACCATTTTCGATCTGAATTGGATGATTCAATTTATAATCTTCTTGTTTTAACTTAATTTGAAATTTAAATTATATGATCAAATTTGTTAAAGCGTATTTACTTTATGTGGTACATGATATTTAATCAATAAATGTCTCAAGTAAATGTAAAAATTCATATAAATTGTCTTGAAGTGGTTCAAAAAAGATTTATCAGTTAAATTAAAATATCTCTCTGGGTCGAGCATTCTAACAGATAAATAGACTTTAAAAAAAATCATTAAGTGATAGTAAATTAAGAATAAAAAAAACCTTCTTTTTCCGAGTATCTAACCAAAGCATCAAAATGAGTATCTTGATACAAAAAACCATTTTTGGATAAGTTTAGACACGTCCTGCTATCAAAAAACATTGATACAAATTCTGAAAATACATTGAAAGGCAACGGAGAAAATAACTCCCATGAAATTTTATATTCCAAGTCTGACCATTTATCACTCCATTCATCCTTAATCATTTATTTTGTTAGATAAATAAATATTTAAAATATGTTCTCTAATTTCTTACAAAAGCTGAATCTTCATTTTTACTCAAGCAAAAAATTGGAATTATTTCCTCTTTATCAGTGACAATTATAAGACTATTTTCTTTTAAAAATGAGATTAAATAATCAAATATTTGATCAGTTGGACACAATTTTTCTAATTGTTCTCTGAGTTCATCTTTATTCCAAACTGGGATATCTGTGCCCAAAATATCATTCAAATGTGATTCATTTGTCTCTCTATTTGACAAAATATCAAAGACACTTTTCAGCCAAATTAAATCAGTTATTATAAATTCATTTTTTTCGTTATAGAAAAAACGACCACGAGCACTCTGAGCTCTGGCGTACCTCAAAGAAAGCTGCTTGAATTGGTTCGATTGGTATTCTTTTAGCTTTTCATTAGCCAAAAATAGTTGATTCAGTTCGTCAATTGTTAAAATAGGCTTATTTTTTAAATTAATAGATTTTGTAATCAATTCATCTATTTCTTTTTCAGAGCTTTCGTACTTATCTCCATAATAAAGATTCCATTTGAACATAAAAAAGGATTTATCAAATAAATAATCAGTCAGATTTGTATTAGAAATAGTGGATGCTGTTGATTTTTCTTCATTTCCTGCCTTAAAATTAAATTAGAAAAAAAAGACTTTTAAATTAAAAAATTACTGCTGAGCCATAGTTGTAGACTGAATGAATCCAATCGCATAGAACTGATGCTGGACGTGAAAAGTTGGCAATTGTATCACAATCAAAAGCAGGCATCTGAATGTATTTTTCCAGATTTTTCAACTTATAATCATTTATTAAATTTAAATCAAAATTTCTTAACTGATCTAGAAAATTATTTGTGTTCAGGAGCTTGACAAAATTTTGATAGCTTGCTTGCTTTGCGAAAAGATAGCACATTGCTTCAGCTACATTTTGAACAACTGATGGAGGAGCTTTGAATGATTTGAGTTCAGCTAGATCGTTTTCGTCTATTCTGTTGGAAATTTTTTGAATTTCATCCAAATGACATTTTGTGTTTGTGGCGTTGTCAACCAATTTCGGTTTGATTATCAAAAGCTCATCAAAAGTTTTGTTATTCGGTATTACACCATAATCAATAATTTCTAAAATTAATCCTATTTTTTCGCTCAAATTTACCAATTCACTCAACTCAAGTTGTAAATTAAAATTAGGATTTTGAATATTTCTTAAATAATTTTTTGGTAAATGTTACTTAAATTTTTTCTAAATTTACTTTATTTGAGAATCGACTAATTTGTTTAAGAATTTCTGAATTTTGTTTAGCGAATGGACTATTCTTTTTTCAATGTATTCAGTGACTTTTTCATTGTATTCACCAAGTCCGACGATAAGAATTCCAATTGGTAAAATGTTTGTACCAAGCACTTGTAATAAGCGTGATAAAACTGAATATTTTAGACTTTCTTCTTTATCGGTTAGATCATAAGTCAGAACTACAAAGTTTCTTTCGGTCAAAAAAATACTGCAAAATGACTAGGAGAAAAAAATAAAGAATTTAAATAAAGAAATCTTTTTGGTAACAAAAAATTTGATCAAATGATGACATTTTTTACATTTGAAAAAATCTTTGTTTATGGTCAAAATAATTTTAGAAATGATTAAGAATTTTTTATACTTGTGAACATTGGTAAATATTTAAAATCTGGTTTGTTTCATCTTGTAGCTGAACTGCCGTGAAGTAACTATTATTTGCTTCGTTATTTTGGTCGTATTGAGTAAGTGCTTCGACAATTTTAGGGCTAAAGGAATCTGAGTTAATTATTATACATTTGGCTTGGTTGTAAACACTCCCTTTGAAAAAAAAAACCTATTTTATACATAAAACTTTTGTAACTGCTGCATTTAACCCTTGAGGTGCTTTAGTTAACTTATTTTTATAAAAAAAAAATATTGCCTACTATCTTTAGAAAAATTTTTGAAGTCATAACTGAGTGAGACCATTAGGGATTCGGAAATTCTCGGACAGCACATTAATTTCTCATCTAGCTAAAAAAAAAGAAAAATTGATTTGATTTTTCCATTTATTTAATTTACTCTAGATGTATGGTCATTGAAAAAACTCAAACCAAAATTTTTAAACAAATAATGAATAGTCCAAATTGAAATGCAAGAACATCCATTGAGTAAAAACTTATCAACACCCAATTTGAAACTTTGGTTAGCTGGAAGATTAAATTGCAAAAGCCAAAAAAGTAAGTCTGTAGCTCTATCGAAACCTGAGAAATCTAAAATACTAGCATTCTCAACTTCCATCTGTTCCAACAGTGCTGTCCAATCCAGTAATCCATTTGGATAAAAGAAATTTTCCGAAAGATCAATAATTTTGATTTTATGCTTATTCATAACAAATTTATTAATTCAATTACCGATTTACGTTTTAATTTTTTACGAGTCAAATTAATTATTACTTTTAAATTTACATTTAATTGTTTCCCTAGCGACTTAAAAGTATACTTTTTTTTCTTTTTTTATAATTTATGAAATTTTTTAATTCAATTTTTTAAATGAACCGTAACTATAAGATTTTAATGAACTAAGAAAAAACATTAAATTTGAAAAGATCAAGTTAAATTTGTTAACCAATGGCAACAAATAAATATAAATTTCGTAATTATATAATTTATCAAAATAAAACTTATTAAAATTATTATTTACTTAAATTTTTTCTAAAAATAAAAAATAAACTCATACACAAATTTAAATTTCATATAGTTTACCAAGTCTAATCAAAATTTAGATATTTAAACAAGTTATACAACTCAGCAACATAAAGCATTCTGAATTTTCTTAAAATTATTCCAATACAAATTTTAATATGGATATTGATTCTTGAGGAATTCTGAATACAAACCTTCCAAAAATTACAAGAATAAAATTCTTTTTTATAATTATTTTTAACAAAATTAAGCTTTATAAACTTTAATGATGAAACTTCATGGAACAAAATATGTTTTAAAAAATTCATAATATAAAAATTTATTTTAATTAAAACTGGAAATATTAATATAATATCGAATAAAATAAAAAAATTGAGATTTCTTTTATTTTTGTCTCTATGATCTATTGTTATTAGAATTTTTTTCAATTTGTAAATTAAATTTATTCAAATGAAAATTTAGTCATCACTCCTTAATAATCTTGAATTCGATGATTTTAAATGTAAATGTGGCTGCTCTATTTAAAAAGAGTTAAATTAAAGTTAAAATTTTTATAACTCCATAAAAATGATACAAAAAAAATTAAAAAATTTAATCCTAAAAAGTGTGTATTAGAATTTCTCGAGTCTTAAAACTCATGTGATTTTAAGTGACTGGTCTTGTTTCAAAGCTCTGACTTATTCTTCTTTAAATTCTCTTTCAAAATTTTAAAAGTATTGAGGGTTTGGTATGATGGAATAAATCAAAAGTGTGTAATGGAATGCAGTAAATCAAAAAAATAAACGAGAATATCTCATAGAAGATTTTTTTCCAAAAAAAAACAAATATGATTTTATGAAAGAGCAAGTGCATATTAACAATAAATCACTTAAAAATACACAATTTTTTTTTTCAATTTAGCTTTACACACGATGGTTTTTCTATAAAAAAAATTTGGGTATGTTTTTTAAAAGTTTCCTTTTATTTTTATTTTTTATATTTCATAATTCAATTAGAGTTTTTTTTCTGTAAATATTTCATAAATTGCTATTCTGCCGAAACTTTGTTTTGCTGTTGTAGATGCCTTTAAAACCAAGACGTTAAAAACTCATTTGAGTGGAATCACTTCAATTGATATTAAATAATTAAAAATATAATAAAAAATTAAATTTTGTTTTAATGTTTTAATCTTAAAATAATAATTTTCAACTAATTACACTTTGAATTAACTTACTCTTTTAAATTTATGTTTCAAATCGGGTCAAATACATCGTTGACGAGTAGTCCACCACAGTCAACCGCTACGACTTCTTTCACCACCATATCAGAAACCTATAAAAGGGCGAGGACTAACAACTCCACGGGAAATAGTCCCAATGAAAGAGTTGAAAAGCGGTATATCGATTCGTTAGAGTTTGCTACCTGGAGGAGTAAACTTCTCATTTTAGAATCAGCAATTGCATCAAAAGACAAAATTATCAGCGAACTCCAGAGTGTTATCGAAACTCTTGTCGAAAGAGTTGGACAACTGGAACATAAAGATAACGTTGAACAAGATCCGCAACCGCCGTCTTATTGGGTCTCTATTGCAAGTCGTGCTGTTGCTAGAGTTGAGGAAAAGACAGTTTCTAGACCAACACAACAAATTGAAGTAATTAATTCAGTAACGAATGAACAAGCCGAGAGAGAAAGGCGAAAGAGAAATGTCATCGTTTTTGGTGTCCTAGTGAGTGTAAAGAGTACGAAAGATGAACAGGAAAAAGATGACAAAGTTTTTATGGAGCGCACTTTTAAAGCATTACGTATCGATACCAGGAAGATTAAGTTTGTCCGCCGGTTTAGTTCAAACCCCACAAACAACCGTCCACCACCAATATTCATTCGATTAGCATGTGAGGAAGATCGTGATACAGTTTTGTCATGTGCTAGAGAGTTAAATAAGATAACTGAATACAAGGGGATATTTATCAACCCTGATTTGACTGAAGCACAAAGAATATTTAGAACAAATTAGAGGAGCTAGAGGTGTTACTTTGCGAAAAAAAACTGACTTGGTATTTGTGAGTGAAACATGGTTTTCTGAGGATTTTGGTCCATGTTTATCTGGGTATGAAATTTTTGACACAAATCGAGTAAACCGTCCGTGGAGGAGGTGTATGTGTCTATGTTAGCAAACGAATAAATGCGTACGAAATTCATGATATAACCTTATGTAATAAAGAAATCGAACAGATCTGGTGCATGTTGAATTAATTCTTGTTGGTTGTATTTATAGACCACCTGGTGTAAATTCTAATGACGTTAAGATAATTGATAGTATCAAAAAGTCATATGAAATACTTAACAACAAGTATAGTAGTGTACTAATCTGTGGCGACTTCAACTGCCCCAAAATAGAATGAAGCTTACTGATTGATTCGATAGACGATTGCTTTTATCACCAAAACGTTATTAAACCTACATTTCAAGATGCAAATTCTTAGATCTTGTAATCTTGGATTCTAAAGAACATCACGATCCTCCTTTGGGGTGTACAAACAAAGGTCATCATACGCTTTTTTGGGACTATGCTTTGAAGTCAAATGATGAATCGGTCCTCACACCTTTTCGTTCTTCTAATTTCAATTATGCAAAAGGTGATTATGCTTCTTTGTCAAAGTTTATCAGTCATGTAAATTGGCGCCAGGTTTTTTTAGATTTATCGGTTGATGAAATGTATGAAAAGTTTATAGTTTTCTACAATTTAGCTTGTTATAAGTTTATACCTAAAAAGAAAATTCAAAGGAGAGATACTAAGCCTTGGGTGTCAAAAGACTTGAAATCTCTAATTCGACAGAAATTCTCAGCGTAGCAATCTTATGCAGCGAGTCGATGGTCACCAGAGATGAAGCAAAAATTCTCAATTATCAACAAGAAATGTGAGCGATCGATTAATGCGGCTATAATGAATTATGAAACCAAACTTGCATCATTATCGAAATCAAATCCAAAATTGGTTTATAAATATTTGAACATTAAGAGACCCCAGAGTTCGATTATATAGGCGTTAAACTCAATTGATGGATTAAGAACACATCAAAATGAAATAAAAACACCTAAATGAATTTTTTAAATCAGTGTTTAGCGTAGACGATTTCTCTGCGTTACCATTATTTGATCACAAAACTGAACAAATCTGCGAGCCAATGACCGACGAGCTTTTTAATGTTAGTAAAATTATTGATAAATTAAAAGCCTTAGATCAAAACAAAGCTATTGGCCCTGACAAGATCTGTAATAGGGTTCTTAAAAATTCCGCTGAAGCATCTTCTGTTCCCCCTTCAAAAATTTTTCGTGCATCATTTAAAAATGGTATGGTGCCAACTCAATGGAAACAAGCGAATTTTACCCCTTTGCACAAAAGTGGAAGTCGACTTGAGGCTAAAAATTACCGCCCATTATCGTTAACAAGTGTGGTATGTAAAGTTTTCGAAAGCGTTGTTAAAGATGTCATGTTAAAACACCTTTTGGAAAATAATTTAATATCCGTTTCTCAACATGGTTTTATCCCTAAAAAGTCGCGTACTACAAACCAGCTAGAAACAATCGACATCATTACAAATGCTCTTTCAAGTGTTTTTCCAGTTGATGTTATATATACTGACTTTGCTAAGGCATTTGACAAAGTCTCTCATCGCAAGTTGCTTTATAAGATTAAATTTTATGGTTTTGGTGAGAAATTGATACGATGGATCAAAGATTTCTTAGTTGGCCGTACCTAAAGAGTGGTGCTGGGAGATCATCAATCTGTTTGGACCGAGGTAACAAATGGTGTACCACAAGGATCGGTCTTAGGACCTATACTGTTCATTATTCTTATAAATGACATGCTGGAGATGATCAATTCCCATTGTGAAGCCTACGCTGATGATACCAAGATGATCTCAGTCATAAAAAGCTTGGTCTAGTGGCAAGATGGTCTAGTGATTGGTCTACTCAGTTAAATGCCGATAAGTGTAAGATTGTACATTTTGGAAGGCTAAACAAGAAATTTGACTATGATATTCAATTTGGCCCAAGTAAAAAACCATTAACCAAGTCAGATTGTGAGAAAGATCTTGGGATATATATAAATCATGACTTAAAATGGAACATCCAAATACGAAACCATGATTAGGAAAGCATTTAAATTCCGAGAAAAAAATAATATCAAGCTTCGTTAGTGAGACCGCACTTAGATTACGCTATTAGCACTTGATGTCCGTATCTCGAGAAAGACGTTATCGAACTAGAAAAGGTGCAGAGAAGAGCCACAAAACTTATTTCAGGGCTTAAAAACCTTGACTATGCGCAACGTTTAAAAGAACTTGGACTTAGTGATCTAAAAACAAGGAGACTACGAGGAGATCTAATTCAAATGTACAAATTGGCAAACAATCTAGAGAAAGTGAATTTTTTCAATGGACTTGAAATCGGTTATGAATCAAGCTACAATTTAAGAAGGCACAGAAAACCAATGCATCGAGAGCAAGTTAGGAGTTGTTTACCAAGATTTAACTTTTTTGTTAATAGGGTTGTGAACGATTGGAACAGTCTGCCGGTGGATGTGGTCGAAGCAAGAAGTTTGAACTCTGTAAAATCGAAACTTGACAAGTGGCTGTTTGAAAATCCCGAAGTATCTGCTACAGCTCAGTAGAGCTTGCTTGAATATTATTCAAGTTGCAGATCATTTTTACTACTACTAACTGAATCCAATTTTTCAAATTTAATGTTCATGCTATGGCTTCTTAATAACTATTTAATTATTAATTTTAGTAAATCTTTTAACATTATTTTTAAAAAATAATTAAAAAAATCGAAAAATCACGTTCTTCTTGCTATTTTGTTTTTTGTAATTTATGTTTTTTGATCTTTAACTTATTTATTTAATCGGAAAAAAAATATTGATTTAGTTTTCGCCGGAATAAAAATAAATATTAAAATTTTAATCTATACACAGATTAATTAATTTGTAAACTAATAAAAAAGACAACAACTTAAACAAGAAAAAATTATGAATGTACACAAAAAGGACCTGTTTTTAAAACATCATAACCATTATATTTGAATGTGGATAAAATGTTAATGTTTTTATCAAAAAATCCAGATTTATTTGGATTTTCCAGTCCTTTTATAAATTCCATATTTCTTTTTGTTATTCCTTGGTAAAATAAACTTATAGCTTTTACAATATTTGTCCTGTACATGTCGAAATCACAATCGGTCTCACATGTTTTGCATATAGTTGATACAACATATTTAACAGCAAAATCATCTAGAAAATCACCATGACCATAATGTGTGAAGTTGAGCATCCATGTAGGTCCAGGCAGTGAATCATAAAATCTTTTATTTGACAAAGCATCTGGTGCACAGGCAGGAAAAATACCTGATTTCGGTATCGGATCCAATTCAGTTCGTAATATTAATGTAGGAACGACAAAAGGCAATTGAGCAGGTGGATGAGTTATAAACTGTTTTATGAAACCAAAAGGGTCATATCCATCTACTGGATCAAAAAGAACAAGACTTTTAATCATTCCACAGGTCTCATTTAGATATGAAACGACAGTATGACCAGAAGCCGAATGACCCATCAAACAAGCATCTTCAGCAATTGGAAAAACTCTATTCTTAATTATTGCTGGAGTATTTTTAGAGTCAAACAATTGTTGGAGATTTTTCAAGGTCCATTCAATACTTTTGGCAAAAATCTTTTCTTCTTTTTCAGGAAATTTTGGTGGTCTAATTGTATCGAATATGATCAAAATAATTGAATTTTCTTTTACTAATTTAGTAGAAAAATCTACATAAAAGGAACCAGAAGCCATACCATCTAAACCGGTAAGAAATACTGCTGTTAGATATTTTCCAGGTTTTGTTGGAGCAAAAAATTTTAATTCAAATTCAACAGAAGAATTTCGAGGACGAATTGGAGAACCGAATTTCCATGAAACGACTTCATCATCAGATCGGCTCAAATTGCATGCTGAAATCAATAATGCTAATACGAATATCAACATTTTACTTAAAATTTGCACTTTTGAATTTAGCTTTTTATAGAAAATTTAATTTTCAATCACTAAAAATAAATTAAAAAAATGCACCCTAGATTCTTAGATTGTTAAAATCTTATCTAACATGTGAGAAATTAACTTGTTTCATTATTTGTCAAAACGATATTTATTATGTTGAAGTAAAGCGCTGATAAAAGTTTTGCCTATTTGTCAAAATTTCAAGATTTTTAAATTAAAGAATAAATTAATTAATTTTTTTGAGTAATAAAATTCGACTCAAATTTAGAAAAAAATTATTTTAAAATATTATAAATTTTTACTAACCTAATAAAGTTAACCAACAACTTAAGCTTTGCTGAAATGAAACCCTTGAAAAGAGATCTTGGTATAATTATATGGAATAACATAAAATGGAAAAAACAATATATGTTCACCGTGGCGAAGGCTAATAGAGTTTTAGGGTAAATTAGAAGATATTTTACTTAAATTTGGTAAATAGAATACATTTTTCAAAAAGTTTTCGGAGAGCGAATATAGAAGCTTGTGAGAGAGTTTAACGGAAGACGACATTATAGTAACTGGTTTTTGATGAGCAGATTTGTAGAATCATGGAATAAATTAACCAAAGAATTAAAAGATGAGCCAAAAAAATTAACAGTTTCATAGCTCTTATTATTTTTATTATTAAAAAATAGTTTTGGATTAAATCTCGGTAACGTCCGAATGGCACTTAGCCTTCGTTTGAATCCTCTTTTTTGAGTGTATTATAATAAAAAAAAATTGACAAAATAATTTTCAGTTTAAAAAAAAATGATAAAAAAGGTGATTTAAATAATGTTGTCCAGATAATTTTTGAAACGTTTGTATTTTGTTGAACTATCGCTTATAAGTTAGAGATTGTTGGATATAAATTAAATGAAAAGGCTATTGGAATGATCTTCGATTAGGTCTAGTTTGAAGTGCTTATGTATTGTTTTGGTTGAAGTTTTAAATGAAAACGATTTAACTATTCCAATTGATCATGATGTCAATACCAATATAAGGAATATAAAATCCATAAATGGGTAAATGCCTTTTGGCGATGGTATAGAGTACTAAACCGAAGTAAACTACCAGTACAACTACTATATTTGAATGCAACATGTTAAATCAAATGTTAAGATCTGGTATGATGTTCAAAATCTTTACAAATTACACATCGGGAGAATATATTGAAGTTTCATTTTTACTAACTTTTACACAGCTTTAACATATGTTGACAATCAGTGCAACTATTTATGTCGTACCATGCTGCATTCACAAAACTAATTTTTAAACTTATTAAGAAAAGTCACAAGATTTTTATTTGTTCTGTTCTTTTGTACTGAATTTCACAATGCCAACTAAAAATTAATATTTTATTGGAATTTATTTTTTTTTTATTTTCTAAAAGAGAATGCCTTTAAAAATTTGAAATTTTAATAGCTTATAAATAATTCAGAAAATCACAGTTATTTACAGCCTGTCTAATCAGTTCATCTGATTTAAGGAAGAAATATTTTATCCCTTGAAAATAACTTGAAAATAAATTAAATTAAGATTATTTTAAATAGATTGTTTTTTTTTTGAATTCATGAAATTTTTATTAGATGCTATATTGATTAAAATAAAAATTAATTTCTTTCAAAAATTATATTTTAATTTTTTATTCAAATAAAATTGAAAAAAATATATATATTTTTAAATATGTTTCTTTCTGTAAAATTAAATACAAAGTCATTCTTTGATAAAAAATACCGATCGAAAAATAAATTACTATGCTTTAATCTAAGTTTTAGAATGAAAAAATTCCGAAAAATATCAACTCCAGTCATGCCTAGTTATAATCGTTCAGTATTATACAACAAAACAACTTGGAGAAAATTCGATTTCTTTTTTCAACTGTTTACTGATATAATTGTTCTAATTGAGCCAGTGCATTTTCTATTTCCGTCGAACCATCAGACCTGAAAAAAATATTTATTTATTAATTTTTTTTTTAGCTTGTAAACCACTAAGGCATATATTCCTATTTAAGTTCTCACAAAAAATTATAAAAATAGAAATGCATATACAAATTCTATGAATGTATCTAAAACTTGAGATCTTTTTCGACTGAATTAATAAACAAAAAAATTCGCTTACAATAAGTTTACTAAAACGTGTAAAATATAGAATATTCTGTGAAATTAAAAATATTTAAGGTAAAATAGTATAAATTAATTATGTTTTCTTTGACTTTTTTAATCAAAAGATTAAGTAAAAAATTTTAAAGGCTTTTTAAAAATATTACATATTGACAATAGTTAAATTAAATGAAAGGTTTGTAAAAAAAAGTAATTACAATAAAAGCTTAGGCTGAAGTTAATTCTAATGCAATTAAGCTTATACAGTTAAGTTGATAGAGGTTAAATCGATGATGCCATTTGAAATAATTTACAAGAAACAACTTGAGTGTGGAAAAATCCTAGAATAGTAAACGAGCCAAAATACACCAAATTTTGAAGAAAGGAAGCAGAATGAAACCTGTGAATTATCTACTTGTATCACTCACATAGATGATATGCAATGTTCTGGAAAGTAAAATCAGAAATCGACAAATGGTCTATCTTCAACAGAATAATCTCATCGCTGGAAGTCAACATGGTTTTGTGCCCAAAAAAAGATGTGTAACCAATCTTCTGGAAACGTGTTCTGAAGGCTCAAAAACCCTAGCGATTCTTAATCAAGTTTTTGAAAGAACCAGAAAGTTACAGAAATATTTTGATGCCATTTGTGAATGGATATAGGTATGGTGCATGGGCTTTTAAAAATGTAAGGTGATGCACTTTATTGAAAGATGAATGAGAGACATAAGTATGTAGCTCATTTAATAAGGAACAAAGAGAGAGAGAATGAAACAGTAGAGGTTACTAACTGTGCAATTAGTGTGACGGTATCATTTCATCTGAAATGGACTGCTCAAGTAAAAAGTGCATGTGCAAAAGCATTCAAAATACTTGGAATGCTTAAACGAACTTTTGCAAGTAGAGAAAAAAACTTAAAGACAAATTCTGTACGATCACACCTAGTATTTGCAGAACAGGTCTTGAATCCAAGTAAAAGAATGGATGTGAATGGATTAGAGAAATTACTGGAATGCGTTACAAAAATCACATATACTTACTTGATTGAGTTTATATGATGATGAGATAGGCCAGAGAAAGGAAAAGGGAAGGGTTTTCTGCCAAGTTCTGCCAATAAAATTTGTAAATATTTATAAATAATATGATTTTTTTGTTTTATTTTAAATGAAAAATTAATTAATTGATAACTAATTAAAACTTTTATTTCTAAAAAATGTCATTTTATAAACTAAAAAAAATCCTTCTTAATCAATAAAATATATTACCCTAACACTGTTAGAACTTAAAGTCCCCCATCCCTATCTCAGACGGGTTTAGTCGCAACATCTATATTTCATAAATTTCATTTTATTTTTTTAAATTAAATTTAAAAAATTAAATTTTGCTAATTGAAAATATGGAATTAAGATTCTAAGAATGTCTTTTTTTTTAAAAAATATTAGAAATAAAATCTTGAATTAATAGCTTGAATGGGAAATAAAAATTAGAAAATTCTATGTTTAATTAATTGAAATTTTTTTTAACCTTTAATCTTAAAATTGATTGACAAAAAATAGATTTTTTTATGTGTGCAAAGAGCCTAATTTAAATGCTAAAATCAATATAAAAAAAATATTATCAAAAAAATCTTCAAATCACAAAGTGTCACTTATTTAAATAAAATTAAAAAAATTACATCATTATCATTCTATGTATGTCCATTAACTGTTGTTCGGTCACAATTTCTGATCCCTGATGGTTAGTTTTTCTAAGATTTTTCAGCACCGTCATTAAATCATTTTCCACAAGCTATTAATAAAATTTATAAATTTTCAAAATATTTAAAATAAATAAAAAATTTTTTTTAAAAAATACTCTTCTATTAGCCGAAATTAGCTCACTCAACACATCGGCTATTCCGTCCTTGGTATCTCTGGTAGTCATGTTGATTGTAGAATGAATTGAATTTTCTATCATTTTGTATCCGATCTCGGCTATAAATCGATTAACTAGATTCAAATTAGCCTCATCGAGGCCTTTTATCTGGGGCTTATGTGACAAAGATATGAATTCTGAGAGAAATTTTGTGACCGATAGATTGGCGTCTCGGTGATCTAAATTCAATGATGTCACTGCTAGGGTAATGACTGGGGCAAATATAGAGCTCTTTATAAATTCTAGAGGACAGCGTTGCATAAAACGCAGACACAAACGAAAAAAATCGTCAATGGTGTCCGGATGTTTGCGTAATTCATCCAAATTTTCGACATTGGTACAATTTTCAATAATGTAATCAAACGCCTCTTTGGTAAATACCTGCATCATTTCAACCAGGCCAGACTTGAAATTGTTCTCAGTGCCATAGATGTCCACAAGTATACTTCCCAGATAGAGAAAACATGAAAAGTGATTCAGCCGATACAGAGTCACTATGTCAGTCACAAAATTACCAAGAATGTTTTGAGAATATTTTTCAGATGATCTGAGCAGAAACCTAAGGGTTCGACAACACGACTCGGTCACCTTCGAGTCAGCTTGATATTTTTTCAAGCACTCGGACAAAACTGGCCATATCTGCTCAATGGCAGACTGGCAAGGATGCAGATTGCCTACAGGATTGGAAATTTTTATTGTTCTAAAAATAGCAGTCAACCGATCCAGCCAGTAAAGGGGCAGTCCTTTGGACCCTTGTTGGCCTTGGCCGTTCAGCACTTTTTGAAGTCCTTCGAGCTGAATGCTGCACAATTTGACCAATGGATCAGTGATTTCAACTGGTGGTAAATTGTTCAAGATGACTATCGCTGCTTTCAAGAGCTCCATAGAAGCATCGCTTGGAATTTCAAGGGCGTCTGTGGACACAACAATGTTCAATAGAGTTTGGAGATGGTTGACCAAATGGCTTTGACAGTGGCTGCATATGTTGAGCATTGTGTTGGCCGCTATCTGGGCTACATTTGGATCTGAGAATCCGACACAAACAAAGTTCAAAGCATTGTCCAAATATTGTGGATTTTTGTTGAGCCAATCGCACAATTCGCCTATAAGACGATAGGCAGTGCATTTCACTGATATGTGTACTTGAGAGGGCAGATTTAAAATGGCTTGAACTACTTGGGTAATTGACTGATCGCCATTTTGCGGCAGCGACTTGGCAAACGAGCACATGACAAACAGAGCGGCTTCGATCTCAAACCAAGTTGCGTTTGGAGCTTGCAGCATTAAACATAGTTTTTCAAAGCATTTATTGGCTTCTATTATGAACACAATATCGGCAACTAGATCTGCGGCCTTGATCCTAAAGTCGCCGAATTCATCTAGTCTAGATGGTGGAACCGACTGGTGCTCCTTGTTTAGCTGACAGTGTTTGTAAATGCAATCAATGAGGCTGTACACATAGGACTTAAAATTCTGGCATAGTTTATCACATTTGGAGTTGGTGTAAATTTCCTCGGAAATATTAAACCAGAATACAAACGATTTTTGGAACACTTCGTAGTCTTCGTGAGTTCCACACATCAGGAGTAAATTTAATGTGTTCAAGTCGCCTAGCTGAGTATTAGACTCGTTTAGCAAATAAAATGACAAAGCATTACACAACTCAGTGTAAATCATACAAAAATCGGAACACTTTTCACTGTCTGATTCACTCTCCGCTTGCTTATAGCCAATTGTTAAATTGCATATGTTCTCTTTTAAAGATATTAATAATCCTTTTTCGGACTCCTTAAAATTAAAATATTAAATTAAAAAAAAATTTGTATATTTCGATTTTCAAATTCAAATAAGTTATCTAAAGAAAAATTTGAATAAAAAAAATTAAAAAATTCTCTTTTTATGTCGAAAAAATTTAAACTAGCTAAAATTTTTATTTGTTTTGTGAATTAATATACAAAATTAATTCACAAAACAAGAAAAAAGCAAGTTTCGTAAATTCTCGAAAACAGAAATTCGCATTCAATCTTATTCAATTATTAAATTTTTTAAAATTGCAATCAATAAAATTCTTTAAATGAAGTTTCGTTTTTTAGTTTTAAAACTAAAAAGCAGTCTTAACTTGCTATTGAAGCTTTAAATTAAAAATGTATTTATTTTAAAATGAGCATAGGATAAAAGTGATGAACTTTTATTCACTATTAAATGAAAACAATTTCAAATTTTTTATTGAAATGAATTTTTTGTGCTTAATTTCGAAACATATTTTTTAAATAGAAAAAAACAAGAATCATAAAAAAATTTATTAAATTACTAAGCATGTTATTAAAATCCAATTTTAATTTTTAAATTGATTGTCAACCAAACATGAATATCATACTTAATTTTTTTTAAATAAATAAAAATGTGTCCTCAAACTTTATGTGACCAAATGATTATGAAAAATTTAATTTCAATCAATTCATTCCTACATGGATTGAGAATGAAAAATAAAAACTTTTTGAGTTCTACATTTAAAAGAAGACATAATATCTAAAACATCCTAAATAAGTGTTACTTTTTATTCTTTTCCAAGTTATTGTGCAAAATTCTCTGTTTTTTTTGTTCTTTTAGGTTTAGCACTTGTCGATTTTGGCAACAAATTTTTTATTTAAAAGCGAAGAATTTAATAAAAAATAAAGAAAAAATAAAATAAAAAAAGAAGTGAAAAATTTATAAAATGAAGAACAAAAAAACATTACATGACACTTTTCTCCTTTTCTTTTAAATACTTAAACGGCTAATTTTTTTGAAATATTTTGATTAAAATTTTTGATACTATTTTTGTCACGAGCAACAACTCCTTCAGAATAAAAGCAAAATTATTGTATAAAAAATTAATATATGGAGGTATGGAGAAGATTAAAGATAAATTATAAATAATACTTTGATCAGGAAGTGTCGGGTAATGTCTAGTCGAAATAGTCACTTAAATGTTAATTCAACAATTAATGAAAAATTTCATAAAGCTGAAAACGAAAAATTTAGACTTGGAATCTTAAAATGATTATTGTATTCTATTGCTAGTGTTTTTTCGCGAAAGTTTTTTTTTTAATTTTATTTCCTTTAACTAAGATGGTAAAAATTACGCTCCAAATATTAGATAATCTTCAATTTTGATTTAAAAGCAAGTTTAATCAAATTTCTAAAAATTAATTTACATTATATAAGGATTTTAATATTTCTAAAATTTTAGAAATAATCAAAAATTCTTAAAATTAAGTTTGATTGGAAAAGTAAAAGGAACTTGCTTTTAAGCACTTTTTAATACCCATTAAATTTGATCCATTCCAGCAAACTTATTCTCAACTGAGTTTTCCAATTTTTAATATATCAGCCGTTTTATGTTATCTAATAATGAGCATTTGTTGAATTGGCTACAGCAATTATTATTTGATATGCTTAGGAGATAAAATTGTTGTTTAATTGATTTTATATTTTTGGGTCTATTGACAAGCACTAAAAAATTAGTGTGGTAATTTTTTAGATTTTTTTTCATATTTTTCTTCATATTAACCCTTTTAAATTAGAAATACCATTAGCATTTTTTTCAATTTTAAAAGGAAAAGAAACTTAACCCTCCTCTAATAAAGATATGTACTTAACCTTCCTGTAATTATGCTTCGCGAATGCTTTACAAATCATTTTTGGCAATGTTAGCAAGGCCAAGATGGTTAAAAATAGCTGTACTTAAGATGTATTTGAAAGCTGAATGGTGCGAAATCCAATGATGATAATTTTTAACTTTGGTATGCAAAAGTTTTGACTTTTCCGGAAAAAAGTGAAAAAAAATTTATAATTTTTTTTTTTCAAATGTTCAAATTAATTGTTTTTATTTTCTTTACAAAGTTTCATTCTTTAAATCTACTAAAGAAACGTCTTTTGATACTATTTTCTTTGAACTTTATAAATTCAAATGGTTTAACCTTAATCGACCACCTTCCTTGCCCACTAGACTCAGCTCCATGTGATTTTTGGTTGTTCAGTGAAATAAAAAAGCGCTTTCACGATTTTACAAATAAAAAAACAATTGACTCCCCAAATTACAGAGAAAATAAATTCTATTCCTAAAGAAGAGAATTAAAAGATCTTTCATAAGTGGATTGAAAGGATGAAACTTCGTATAGAAAATAAAGACAATCAATTTGAACATCTGAAAAAAATAAAAATTTTAATTATTTTTAGTTTTTTTTTTCAAAACGTCAAAACTTTTGGATACCCTTTAGTATTTGGGAGAATTAAAAAGCAAGTTGAAATATTATCAATTTAACGAAGAAAAGTGTTAAATTTTGCTAAAAAATAAAATAAAATGAGTTTAAATCATGATCCTTAATTACATTAAAAAATGAAATTTTAAACAATACTTACATCAATGCGTGCATTGAACGGAAACAATAAAAGAATATTTATTAAACATGTAGTTACAACATCGTGTAAGTCTAGATCAGTTTTTGGTTCGGATAAAATTCGAAATAAATATGTATATAATTGAGAATTGATGATTAGATTGGTGTCGATCAGTTTACATTCAATCCAGCTTGAATAGCATTTATATATTGATTTTATTTTAGATTGATTCTCTTCGCAAGCCAGAAGAGATATTTGTGCCAATGATTGTTCCAAATATTTGATTAAAAACGGAGATGAGTTGGAGAACAAGCTTCTTAGTTGATCTCTTCTGTTCTGTCCTAATTTGAGGCGCTTGTTGCTTATTTCTTCAGGCAAAATGGTTAAAAAATCTATTAAAGTGCCCATTTGCTCTGGTTTATTAAACTTTTGGATGATTTCGGGCAATGGAGCTTGCCATGTATTCATTAGCATTATCAGATCGGACAAGGCAATGTTTATTTGTGTTTGAACTGTGGTGTATTTGGACGTGCTGAGTTTTTCTAAATGCTGAATAAGAGAGTTTTTCAAGGACTCATGGCTTTCTGCAGACAACTCGTGAAAACTGTTCTGAATTTTGTTTCGGATGGTTTGTGCGGCAAAAAAAAGCACTTGTTCATTTTCGTCTGTGTGCAGAATTTGGTCGGACACGTACCAGGCATTGACGGATTTTTTGAAGTCATTCAACCATTGTTCGGCGCTGCGACGCTGCTCCTGGTCCTGTGTGCTGTAAAAGGTAGTAGACGCGTTTATCACAGTCTGTTTTATCGAATCCATTTAAGTTTTAGCTTCAAAGTATCTCTAAAGACATAAATAAATGTTCAAAAAGCATTAAGTTAAATATGTTACTAAAGCAAATTTTTTTTCTCGAAAAGCATAAATTTCAAGATGTATGCACACATTTGAAATTTCAGTTTCTCTCATTTTATTTCAAATGTTGCAAACAGAATTTTGAAATTTTATGCACAAGTGAAATTCATGCAACCTTCAATTTAGAAACAAATTCGATTTTGAGGTAATCAAAATGAAAATATTTACCACTTCTATTAAAAGGTTAGTTAAATTAAATTGAAATTTTTAATGACACCATTTTTTTTATAAAGTCTCAGGAAAGATACACATGTAAAAAGTGGTACATGCATGAAACATGCCGTGCACGGAATATTTAAATTTCCGCCAGTAAACCTAAAATTGTAATATTTAAAATCGAATTTTTAGTTATCTCAAAATTTTAAGACAATAAATTTAAAAAATTTTTTGTTTGGCAGATTTTCTACTTAAAATTCAAATACACAATTGAAAATTTAATGAATTTAATAAAATCTCATTTCCATAGACATACAGTGGTGTTCCAGATTTTGTATTTTACCATATTTAAGTAAATTGTTGATAAAAGAAAAATGTGGAAAATATTAACGAATTTTGAGTTTTTTTTTAATTTTAGATTTTGTTACAATTTGCAAATTTTTCGTTTGAAAAATTTACCGAAATTTAGGTAAATTTTAATAAAATTCAATTTTTTAAATTAAATAATTGTAAGAAATCGTAAAAAAAGTAAAATGTCTTATTAATTTATTTTGTTAAAAAAATTCAGAATAAAAAGTTTCTCTTGATTTAAAGAAAATTAAAATCAAATTTTCACATTGTTTTAGTTTCCACCATTCTATGTTTTCAATTTCTTAATTTCTTTATCTGAAATTCAATTATTGAATAATAAAAAAGTTTTGCATTTATTTTTTTTAGAATTTAACTTTTATTCTTATTTTTTAGTACTTAACGAAGCTTTTATCTCGGCTGAACTTATCCATCTCACTTCTCAAGAATCCAGTGATTATTATCATGCAGAAGGATATCATTAATGGGAACAATAGTTTGTGAAGGATATTTTTTTTGATTCTTTTTAAATTCAGTATAAAAGAAAAGAGCGAAATTTCATAAATATAGGTTTATAAGTGATGATAAAACTTAATAAAAAATCTTTCTTTTAATTTAATTTTAAATTTAACAATTTTTTATTTCAAAAAATAGTGTTTCAATTTTCTGTTTCTGTTCCTAGTTGAAATACAAAAAAGCTTTTATGTATTTTTGAAAGAAAATTGTCAAAGCCAAAAAAGATTGTTTTTATTTATATTAAAAATAATAAAAAGTTCGAAAGATGCCCGTATCACTGAGAGCAGCTGATATTTATAGACGTCCATGGAAGTGCCGCTTAGTATCCTCCCATGAACTATTTTTGATCACTCGGCAATCCTTGAGCTTCATATTGACAGCCAGGCAATGATCAGACTCTCGAAGAGAGTCAGAGCAAAATTGAATCGGTTCTATAGTGATGGGGCTGGTAATATGTACCGATTCCTCTGGCTCATTATGATAATCAACTTGATGAGACGCACCTTCCAGGCGAAATCACCATCAATGTTAATTGCACTATTGGCACTATTATGGATGTCTGCAAATATCAGCTGTTCTCAGTGATTCGGGAATTTTTCGAACTTTTTTATATATTTAATATAAATAAAAAAGACCTTTTTTGGCTTTGACAATTTTTTTTAAGATAGAATAGATTTTTTCAAAAAAATTATAAAGGAAAATCGTCTAGTTTTTTTTTATAACATATTATAATTACATGATTTTTTTCACGTTTTATATTTTTATTTTTTTCTAGATTAATTTCATTCAATCTAAGTTTTTTCAAATTTCACCACAGTCGGTTTCAAGTCACAAGTCTTGAGTCAAGCTAAAATCATAGTCATTTAATTTTTTCATAATATTAATATTCAGATTATAAAAAAATAATTTTTGATGTTTTTAAATAAACTTAAGATTTTTTGGCACATTTGAGTTTCCTGTATTATTTAATACTTTTTTAAAACTCTTTCATGATTTTTTTTCCAAATGAACGAATAAAAAGTGTACATTAAAAAAATATTTTTTTTTTACTTTTGAATTCAAATTGATTAATAAAATTCTTGGAAAAATTATTTTAATAAAATTTATAAAGTTTTTGGATAATAATTTATATTCTGGATATCAGAATTTTTCTAATTTTTTTATTAAAACCTCTAGTTTACTCTGTCCCCAAAACAAAACATAAAATTCTACTTCAACACGTTTTGGCTGAAAAGTTCACTAAAAAAAACTCATTAAAAACTATCGATTCAATCACTCTGACCAATATCTGCACTAGATATACTCCAATCATCTCTAAAATTGTTTATCTGCTTTTTATCATGTATATACGAATTCATATCATCTGTATTTAGTTTCAAGTACAAGAATCGATATTTTTCTGGTATTTTCATGTTAACTTTTTTGCACTGACCATTGTTCAAATCGACTCGTATTGTTATTACTCCTTCACAGAATTTATCATACACTTCGAACAAGTTGCTTATTCGGTATTCTTTCCTATTTGATCCATTCACTTGAAGCTAGGTAAAATTAAGAATGCTTTTAAAATTTATTATTTAATTAAATTGGAAATATTACTTTTTTACATAAAATTGGATCGTGGCTCATCTTTATATCATTAATTAAACTATGCTCGTATTCAATGTTTAAAATTGTAGAATTCAAAAAAATATCATTTCTAAAGTAAAATTTAGCAACAACATTCTTTTTTTCATCATAAACACTCTCTTCATTTTTTTCTTCATCATTTACTTAAATAAGTTGATTAAATTTTAATATTTTCAGTGATACAAAAATGGTTATTCTACCATTAAAAAAATAAATTTTAAAAGTATATCAAATAATAAAACAAACATGCAAAAAATGTGCTTTAATTCTTTAATATTTTTAAACTCTATTTCAGGGACTAATTAAGAAAATTGGATTCGAGTAGTTTGAAAAATATGGATAATAAGCAACGATCTGGTAGTGATAATATTATGACAGTGGTTCCAGCGATTAAGAAGGCGAACTTATAAAATGACAAAAATAAAATTAATTTTTTGAGTTTTAAATCCTAATTTTTAATGCGGAACTAAAATTTGAAATTTGTTATCATAAATATGAAAAATGTTTAGAATTAAGCCCAAATCGATTAAAAGTCTATAAAATTATATATATTTTTGATAGTAAATTTCAAATTTTAGTTCCGCATTAAAAATTAGGATTTAAAACCCAACAATTCGGGTTTTGTCCCCAAGGCTTCTATGCAAAGGTTTACGGTAGTAGTAAAAAGCTGTGCGTTGTTATGCACACATTGACAGCCATTTACTTGAATGATGCACATTTACCAATCTTCAAAATTGTTTTTCAACAACTAATTTTATTCTCCATTATCAAATCATTGATAAAATTCGAAATAAAAATTCAATACAACTTTTCGTTAACATCAAATTTTCTGTCACAAAGAATTAACCAATTTTTTTTTAATTTTATTTTTTAAGCAGAATATATAAGTATTCTTTAATAATTACTAATTAAAATTAATACTTACAAAAATACTCGGATGCAATTTGATTGTAATAAGATGTGTTTTGATTTGCTTTTAGCCATAAATTAACTTTGAGAAGTGTCGAGTTTATTTTTACTTTGCTCAAATTGTTTAAAAAAGGAACTTTCGATTTCAATTCAACCAGTTCTGTGCCAAAATTTTTTTAAATATTTTTAGGAAAAATTTTTATCATGACTTACCTAGATTTATATTCTCTCCAACTTCCGAAAGTGAAAGATTTTCTTTCAAGTGTTTTATGAGCAAATTGGTTACAATGGGTCCTTTTGGCAAGCCTAAACAAGGCAATTCATTCATTAAAAAAAATTCATTATTTCCAGTCAAGCATCCATAAAGAATTGTATAATCCATTGTATTATTTAAAATAGAATCTATATCTAGACAACCAGGTGTGTCGACTTGATGGTCCCACTGACCACGACACAAATCCCAAATGACAGCTACATAAAATTGTTTGTTAGGCTCACTCCTGTCGTCCGAGATAAATAGCTCTAAAAAGTTGTGTAAATTGGAAATGGATATTTGATTCATTAGACCATTATAGTGATGACCATTAAAATGGTACTGCGTTCTAGTATTAATGGGCATCAAATAGTCGTGATGATTGTGACTGTGACCGTGTCCCAAGACATGAAATAAGACCGATACTTTCTCGGCTCTATCGCAGATCATTTTGAAGAGTCTGGTGCATTTTAGAGACTCTTCGGCATTCAAATCTATGAAAGCTAAAACGATGTAGCCTAAGTTTTCATAAACTTTTTTAAGGAAGTCAATGGTATCATAAATGTCTAATGAGGAAAGCCATTCATGCGAATAATCTTTCATACATTCTTTGCAGCTTTCATAGCAATTCTTGTCTTTTTCATAGTCTCCATTTCCAATTAAGAGTGCTATTTTTAAATCAAAGTCAGACTTTTCTTTTATCTGAATAACACAACCTGTTGGCGAGATTACTTTTTCATTTGTGGACTCTCTGGTTATCTGACATGTGTACCTGCCGATATCATTTGAGCTCAAATTTTCTATTTTTAATATAGATGAATTAGATGTTGGATTACTAGATAAAAATTTTGTCTCTCGGGTTCTCAAGTCGGTTTTAAACCATTCAAATTTTAATTTTGATTTATTCAACTCGTTCACGTTAGCTTTGATATCAATTGATTTTTCTAGTTCTGTTACAATTTGCAAAGGACTAACATATACTTTTAGATCTTTAAAAATTTATTTAAAAAAACTAAATCGATCAATTTTAAAACTCTACTCTCTGACAGGTCAGCGATAACTTGTACTCTGAAAAACAAATTTTCAAGAAAAACTTGCCCATTTTTCCTAGTCTGCGAAATTACACATTTATAAATACCACTATGTGATGAGCTTAATAAAGGAAATTGATTTTCAAAGATAAGTAATTTGTTTAATTTTAAAATACTTGGCATTTTTGATAGAAAGACAATTATTCTCCAAAACTAGCTGATTATTATTGTCATAAAAAGAATAACGAGGCTTTGGAAAGCTGTCTGCCAAGCAAAATAGCTCAATCGTTTGGCCAGACTTGATTTTGATTGATTCATCTAATGGATACTTTTGCTTTATATTGATACATTCCTCTTGTTTACCTAATAGCAAAAGGCCGTCTTCAATGTTTAAAATTTCGAAGGATTCATACAAATCTTTTAAAGTAACTGCCCTGGTGCTCAAAAAATTGATTATACTTTGCGAAGGATTTTTTTGAATTGATGTTAGGTCTCTGTCGCACAGCTTTATTCTCTCATTCAAGACACATGGCAAATTATTCAATACCAGCTTCCAATCGCTGGATATCAACACATCTTTGAGTTTATTTCGGAATTTTATAAAGTCTCTATTTGTTGAATAGAGGAATTCACTAATTTTTATGTTCAAATCCATTTAGTAGAAAAATTTGATTCAATTCTGAAAAATTAAGAAAAGATGTAAAATAAATTTTCATTTATTATAATAAAAAATTTTACTTATAATAATTTTTCCAATATAACATTTCTCTAATAAGTATTGTAAACTAAATTTTCATGAAAAATTATCAGTTTGTTCATTTACTACTGTTTCTAGTAGCAATTCGATGAGAGAAATAGCATTAATTTAGGTAAAAATAGATAAAAAAAACAAAAAAAATTGAATTTTTTTAGAAAATAATATGACATAAAATTTTGAAATTAAAAATAATTGATAATAAAATTCTATTTTGGTTGTAGTCTTAAAAGATTTAAACATACCTCAAAAATTTATTATATTGATACGATTCGACCCTTTTTTCACTTCTTTTAGTTCCAGAAATTAAAAGTGTTTCAAAGTAGTTAAATTCTTTTCTTAAAAATTATCTTTTTAAATTTTTTTTTTAATATTTTTATTATATTTCTACCACTCTGAATAATTCGCGGATGTTTTTTTGTAACAGGAAGCTTTGCAATGTAAATGATTTTCCTAAAAAAAAAATGCCAAAAGCAATAGCGGACCTTTTTTATCATGAAAAAAGGCATTTATATTCAATATCTGGCATTTAAATTTAATATTTGGATTTTATGGTAAATATTATTATTTTTATTAAAATATTTTTATTATTAAATCGAATAGAATTCATTTTAAGAAAAAATCTAAATACCTTTCAAACCGGAAACCTAGAGCATTTAGTTTAAGTCCAGAAGAATTAATTTCGAACCAATAAGTCAACTCATCAAAATTAAAGGCTGCGGTGGCTTGGACATGTAATTAGAATGAAAAGAACACGTATACCAAACAGAGGGTTTCAATGGATATCTCAAGGGCGATGGAAAGTAGAACGGATAGAAGTAACAAGAAGAAAGCTCACCGAAATCGGGATGATTTGGGGCAGGGTCTAAGGCAAAGTATCGAATTTAGTGGAAAATGAAATTATGACACTCTGCTTCACAAGGAGTTAAAGAAAAAATACTGCTAGGAATTTTAAATAAGAAAAAAAGAAATTTTCAAATGATAAAATATTTATTAAAACTAATAAATAAAAAAATTGAAAACAAAAAAAAAACACTATAAATCTAAAGAAGCTTGAATAATTTATTAAAATAATTTTTTTTTTTCTAATAAAAATAAAATAAAAATGAATTTTTAGGCTTTAATTGATTCTTTAACTTTAAAATTTTACTAAAAAATATTCAAAAACATCAATGTCAATTACTATGATTATGACTTGGCAAATTGAATAAAAACTTGTTCCAAAGTTGTTTGACTTAAATCATATTGTCTTATTAAATCTTCAG